>OY856414.1:619133303-621598303 GCA_963693085.1 Alisma plantago-aquatica
ACTTCTATATCATTTTTTCCAGAAAATTTAATTTTATAGCTTGTCTGTGATGTGAATTCTACCACAAGAAATTGACATTAAGTGGTACTCCTATTTTTTCCAAACGTTAAGAATTGAAAATAATGATATGTGTTCTTTATCCACATATGATGGATGTCTATAGTGTTAGTTTTCTATGGAAACTACTATTTAGAAAAGTGGAACTCGAGTCAAAAAAAAATGTACTAGTATGCCTCAATCATCAAAGAACAATAAGAGGGAGATATAAATCAACTACTATTGATCTAAAAGGATCACTTATCTATTAATTTTTTTCTTCCTCCCTTCACCCTATTTATTTGATTTCATTTGATGTTTTACTCAACAAGTATTCATATTTGTAAATCATCATTTTCCCTTGTTAACAAGATTGGAATATTCCTTTAGTTTGGGTTGAGAGTAGCCACTATGCCCTCCCAACAATGTAAATGCTCTTACCCCATCGATATCTACATATATTTATGGCATTTCTATCTCTATACTCTTGTTATTATTGTGTCATTTGCATGATTAGCTACCATTTTATGATTCTTGATTTTCTTATGGCCTCAAGAGAGTGTTGTTTGATGATATATGGAATAGGAGGTAATGTGAATGCATGAGAGTGTTGGAACACTTGAGCTAATTATCATTGGCTATATTTTCATATGTTTGTTTGTCATCGCAATAGAGAGACATGCTTATGATCGATATATATTTTGAGCGGGATACAAGGAAATAGACTATAGAAACATGGAATTTTGAAATATTTATGAATTTAAATGTAATTAGTACAACTATTCCATGAATTATGTATATTTGTGTTAAAAAATAGTCCATGAAATGCAATTGTGCCAAACTAGTATTTTGTGCCTTTATTTTATACTAGTAATGGATTAGAATGATTTATAATTAAATTATGAAAGCATAAATAAGTTTGTATAATTTTCCCAGTTGGTTCATGACATGGATAATCAAGTAAATAATGATCCCCCCATTCCTTGAACGCTGAGTTTTGAATGTTAAATAAATCTTATTAGTTTGATTTTTAGTCCAACAAGGATAATGGTTATAAGAGGATAACCGTAAAATTTGAATTGATAATATATTATTATGTGGATTGAGGAGTTAATAGTAATTACTTGAAAATCCAACCAAAGGTAGCTATCGTTTCTATTTTGGTATCAATTTTTGGCTAAGTGGAGATAAGGCTAGAATATTTATACCCTTATATTTTTGTAGCAATTGGATGCTTCTAGAGACTAAGGATTTTGGAAGATGAATATATTCTTCAAAAATACTTAATAAACCTAATTTAAATCGGATTTCAATCTATATCCAAAGACTAACAGTTGGGCTATGCTCAAACTCCAGGTGTGAGACACATGTGACTTATAACTTGAGTCATATGATTTGGATAATATGACTCATGTGTCATCATCTACCCCCTAAAACAAAACCCCTCTATATCTTAGACTCTCCCTAACCCCATTCTCTCGCAATTGGAAATGGCTTCCCTAGAAACCAGTCCCACTAAATTTTGGAAGTTGAGCCAAACCCAGTAACTCCTCAGGTTGCCATTATCTCCTCCCTTGGAGATAATGCTTAATTCCTAAAAATTCCTAGAAATGAGATCTAGCTACCAACCCCTCCCCTCAACCTCATAGATGTATATAAGGACACCAATAGTCACCCCTAGGCTCCCACATCCAGAACCACTCCTCAATTTTCATGTAAGCACCTTCAACCCACTAGGTAGTTTCCCCTTCATCTCCAAAAACAACAACCTCAACATGGGGATTGACAATGACTTTGACCTACTGGCTCGGCCTAAATCTTTGATAGGAGTCTAGGAAAGATCTCCAAGCATCAAAAAGGCATGAGGTTACCTCAAATGACAGTATGAACTCTATCCCTCACCTCCTTTTTTTGTAACCTTCCATTGACCTAGAAACCATCACCTCTGACCATCTCACCACGAGCTAAAAGGCTCAATAGCATTCGGAAGTCCTTGTAGATTCAACACATCCCTTGGCACTATATTTTGAGACTAGAAGCTTGGAGTCAACCTTGGGTTTGACTCCATGGCTAGATACTTTGCACACAAGACATAGTAGAAAAATCTCCATGAGGGAATTACCCTTTGCCCCAATCCACATGACAAAGCTAGGTCACTACAGAAGGACAAAGGGGAACTACCCTCAATTTGAAATTCATTCGGGCCTCACCCCACTGGGTGATGTGGTGGGTTGTGACTGGTCTAAAATGAACTAGTTCTTTAGAATAATAAAAAATAAAATCCATCTCTAATGTAGATAATATATATCAAAATTGTCATAAACGTGTGAACATTCCAAAAATAAGGGTTCAATACCAAATGAATTTTCATACAAAAAATATGTTTTTTGCCTAAATATCAAATGATGATTATATGCAAACCCTAACTTTGATAAATAATGATTTATATCTTTCTCAATGGGATGATTCATTTGATATAATTTGATAATGTTTATTGATAATGACATCTAGGTTTAGATATGATATCTAGTTAGGGCTTCCTATTCTAAGGATCCAAAGCATGAAAGATTTAGGGTTTAATGTAACCCAGCCTAACTTTAAGTCACTCCAAACCAAACCTTTAGAACCAAGACTAGACATAATGCACATTATCTGAATATAATGGTGGAATTTTAGTGCTATGTAAAAAATTTAGATTGATCAATTGGTCAAAGTCTTGATTGGATCTGAACTTGATTTATTGGATTATTACTACATGGAAACCATCTCTCATGGAAAAGTTATATGGTTAATTTATGAATGACCATGTACATCAAATTTCAATTATCTTATAATTCTTTCTTGATGATTTTCCACATAGCTAAATTGATGGATGTTTATTTCAATTTTATTTTAATTATAAAGTCATATATGTATCATGTATGTACAAAGTTTCTAAACCCATCATGAACTCTATTAAGGGTATTTGAAGGAGATTCATACTCCTTGGAACTAAGGGAAATTCATTCATAAAATGTTAGAAAATACAATGATGATGTTTTGACCAAATCTAATGATGGATAGTCATTATGAGATCCATTGTTGGACAGAGACACTAATGTCCATGCATGGAACAAGGGAATTCTACACCCTAAGAGATAGAAAAATATAAGATAGATAATTAAATATGAAATGTGAAGTTTGATTATGGTTTCTAACATATTGATATTCTTGATATGTTGTTACCCATATATGCATATCTTTATTTATTCACCCTTGTACTCTGTGTAGAAATATGTTGACAACATTTTTGTTTGTCGGCATTTTAGGTTAACAACTTTATTTAAATCTTGAAGATATAGACATTGAAAATAATGCACTAAAAGTTCATATAACTAAATGGTATCTAGAGTTCAATTAGATGATAGAATTACTTCTTTAAATATAGCAGTTTTGCATTGAAACCTTGTATAACTCCTATGGGGAGCATTATATTCCATTATTTAATCAAATTAATTATATGCATGAAATTATTCAATAGTATTGGTTTTTTCTTAAATAAGGATACTAGAGAGTAGAGCAATGATCCTTGCCTCATTGATCCTCCTTCATTCTGGATAACATAGGCAAGGGGTCAATATAATTGATATTAGATCCTAGATTTAAATTGAACCCTTAATAATTAATAGTTTCACATTTTCCTTATATCCATAGAGAATTATTAGGGAATTTTGTAAAGGTGATCATGTATAGAAAGTATCACAACATGAGGGTTGGCAAGATTATTTTTCACACCATTATATGGTTTACGAGGATTCTCAGACCACTATTAATTTGGTCTGGCTAAAGCTTAAGGTATTTGCTCAAAATAAAATGCATCTAGGTTTTCTCATCAAATTGTTCACATCTTTCTTAACCCCATGCTTTCCCCTAACCCTAAAAAACCAACGCCTAGTTTCCCTTTTTTTAATTAGGGTTTCTAACATTTTGGGTTATGACATCATTTGCCAATTATTAATAGTACATGAAACAACATATAATGTCAATGCAAATTTTCATATGGTTTTTACAGAAGTGTAAACCTAAAATGAACATATATACTTTGTATTGTATAGCCCACACCAAGATGATTAAGATCATGGATGAGGTCCCCTAGAGAAACTATGAGAAGAAGTCTCCATGCAAGAAGTTCTTTCCATACAAAAATAACATGGACATGATGGTGAGTCCTCCAAAAAGTTGAAGATTCCAGAGGAGGCCTTTAATGAGGTTGGTTCAGATCCCTATCAGTTATGTAGCCAATTGATAGCTCAAACTATGATTTTGGCCTAGGCCCTAAGGATGGTTCAGACCCCACTGATGGATTCAATCCTGATGTCGAGGATGAGCCAGTCAAGACACCTGAAATAATATGGTTGGAACATCCAAGTTGTTGATGGATGCCATTAGTGCCCTAACCCTTAGGGACATAACTCAAGAAGATAAAGTTCACCTCAACCTATATGCCCTTGCATTGGATATAACACCTTAGACTTCATCAAGATGAACATCAATTTGTTCTAGTTAAAAGACAAGTTTGAAGTCATGGACGAGGCAAATAATTGGTTGTTCGTAGTGGAATGGTTTATGCATTCTGGAGGTACAACCAAACATGAAGGTGATCTTTGTTGCCCATATACTTGATGGAGAAGCTAAGCTCTGGTAGGAGAATGGTGCATGTTTACTACACATACGAAACACAACTGCATGTTTCAAAGTAATATAGGCCCAAAGAGGAATGTATATCGAACATGGGAAAAATGTGAGTCTAGAAACTACTACTCATGGTAACCTAATCAGCTAGACCAATAGAAAAGAGTTATCAATTGATTAATTAACTAAATAGAAGGACACCACAATTTCAATGGATTCCTTAGGATTACAGTTTCACCACGGTTCACATTGCAATCAACATTGTTTCATTAATATTTATTCCTCCTAACCCTGGACCAAGGGACCTGTAGCAAGAATTACATGGTATTATAGCAAATCCACTACCTAATCTAATACAAACCCCACTTTGGTAGTGATTCAATTATTAGTTAGGTTCTTTAATGAATTCTCTAAGTTATTCCCTTCATAGTCGTAGGCCTTATCTCGAAGTGTGGTCTAATCTATGAAACTCTATGACATGTCCAACCCTTAAGTCCTCTATTGAAGCAAATTACAGTCTAATAACTCACCTACAGTGATCAAGCATAGATACTTCATGAACCAGTTGTAGTGTTATGTCCAAAAATTAAGAAAAATATAGATATTAATTCATAACATCAAGTACAATGCAAAATGGGGCTACTCCTAGGTCCTAAGGAGCAAAGGGGATTAGCGCCGGACGATTTCCATTTTCATACACATGGGAGAAAAAAATTAAAAATGTGGGAAACATTAGAAAACTGAAGTAACCCCTGAAGAAGATGGTATGAATGATTCCCTCTCTCGAATGTGCTGATTTGCTATCCTCTTGATGCAAATTCATCCACTAGAGGTGACTGAATCACCTAGAATAAGTCTTTCTCCTCTCTTTTCTCCTCTCCCAGCTCTCAATTGTCATGCAATGGAAAAGAAAATGATCTCTAGGTCTAGCTGCACCCCCCTAGTCATAAAAGTGATGTAGGGTGTCATTAAGTCATGACCATTGGATAAATTGAGATCATTAATTTTCCATGATTGCTACAACTCGTTAGTACTGACAGGGTGTCAGTGGTACCGAGACCTTCTCATCTTCATGATCCTTTGTAAACTGATGATAGAGATAAGATTTTCCCTGACATCTCTTGATGAATTTCCAGTTCAAGTAGGCATCACTGACTTGGGTATTGATCGCACCGAGACTCCTACAGATATGCTCATGTTAAGTTGTCAATAGTATCGATTCTTCTATTGGTACTACCAAGTTTCTTTGATTTATCCTTGTTCCTTTTCTTCCTATGTCGATACCACACAGACATGTCACTAGTACCTAGTTGATTCAATTCTTATCAATTTGCCTGAAATAGCACAAGAAAGAACACAAGCTCCACAAATCATGATAAATCAATATGGAATAGTAAAATAATGAATGTTTGATGTGATTAAGTCACGTGCCAATCACGATAAATCATGCAATATCAAAATGAGAAATAAGTGCACAAAATATATGGTAAAATAGCCAGTAAAAAGCAACAATTATTTAGTGCATCAGAGAACTACATCTATATAAGAGATCTAACCAAGGAACTACTACATGGGGAGGATTTAAAGCCAGATTCACCCCTAGATTTGTCCCCATATCTGCCCAAAAGGAGAAGGAGAAATTATTTATGAATCTCTTCTAGGGAGACATCACTAATGTGGACTACGCCTAGAAGTTCTGATTCCACAAGCATTTTTTCCATATTTTTCTTGTGGAATATGAGAGTGGAGCACTTCCTTGACTGCCTGAACCCTCTACGTCAACCACATGTCATGGCTAGAAAATCCCCGAACTTCATTGAGGCTCTTGACCTTACCTTGAAGATGAAGAAGATCTTCAAACCCTCAAAGAGGCCACCTTTATATTATCTAGGGTTCACAGAAGTTGTATCCACCCCAATGAATGATGGAAGGAAAACACAAAGACACAACCACGATAATGGAAAAGTAAAAGGAGTGAAGCCTCATAATGAAGTTCACATTGGGAGGATCCATAGAGATGTAAAAATTACAAAGGATGCACCTAGACAATCTTTTCTTCAAAGAGATAGTTTTCTATCAATGCAAGCAGGAGGGGCACTTTCGTTCCAACTTTCCTCTCCCACCTCCGCCAAGATTTGGCCACTTTGCGGCTCAACCAGTGGATGCATCCCAACCTACTTATGATTGTTGACATTCCATAGTTCTTTCCATCAATAATGAAGAGGCCCAAACTAATTCCAAAAGACTTATAGAAGGCAACAGGCTTATAGAATACATAAATTCATTTATTATGCATCATAACAAGATAATGTAGAACTATTTGGTCACGAATAAAATTGTAGGAACAATTGATATAATGTGTCTCTCTATCACTACTTCATTTGAATTTTGTTCCACAAATATGTTCATTTCTCCAAATCTGACAACTATGTTCAATTTCAATTTCAAGAACTTAGGTTATATCTTTGACGTCACCCCTCTGAGTGGCAAATTTTCTCATCTTTGTTGAAAATACCGGTTATTAAATATCATAACTTTGAAATCTCTTCCATTTTCATTCTCCTTGATATGAATGACTTTGATGTCACGATGTGAATGCATTGTCTCTATAATCACCATGTAGAAATAGACTATTGGGAAAAGCAAATAAGGGTAGAGAGGCATGGACACCCACCTTTCACCATCCATGGTAGGAAAGATGCCACCCTAAATCATTATGTTTTGGGCTTGAAAGAACGATGATGATAGCTAAAGGTTGTCTAGAATTCCTAGCTATAGTAATTGAGACAGATGTCAGGGCACGTCCCCTTGTAAAGAAAAGGTAGTAAGGGACTATGTTGATGTGTTCCAAGATTCCAAGATTGTTTTTAGAAAGAGAAGTTGAATTCTCCATTGAGATCGATCCCGGGCTGAACTTAATTTCTAGGGCCCTTCAAATAATGGCACATGTTGAGTTGATTTAACTGAAAAAGGAACTCCAAGTACTATTATACAAAGTCTTCATCTGAACTAGCACATTCCACATGGGAAGCTCCTATCCTCTTTATAAAAAAGAAAGATGTTGTCGACTATCGAATGTTGAACCAAGACACTATAAATTACAAGTATCCTCTACCTTGGATTGATGACCCGTTTAACCATTAAAAATTGTCTGAGTCTTTTTAGATATTCATCTATGATACAAGAATTAGGAGTTTACAAGTTTGATAAAAAGATATCATTAAAACCAGTTTCCAAATCTGATATGGCCACTATGAGTTCTCAGTAATTCCTTATGGGTTATACAATGCGCCGAGTGTAACCATGGACCTTTTAATAGTGTGTCCCAACCCTTCCTTGATGCCTTAATCATAGTCTTCATTGACGACATCCTAATCTTTTTGGACAACATAGAACAACATGATGACCGTCTGTCTATGATCCTTGACATACTAAGAGAGAGACATGTTCCTTGAAAGCATCATATATGAAGGGACTATTGTGGTGAACCCAGTTAAGGTACTGGAAGTTCATGATTAGATAACACCCAAGTCATTGATCAAGATTTGCAGTTTATTGGGATTAGCTAGTTACTATTAGTCATTCATATGGAATTTCTCAAAGATTTCTCTTTCCCTCACCAAATTTACATGAAAAATGAGATATTTATCTATCCAGGTGTTTTTGAAGCCAGATACCAAGAGATAAAGGAGAAGCTCTACTCTACCCCTGTGTTGACACTACCCTGGTCAATAGTGGATTTGTTATCTTCATTGATGCATCAAAGATGGGGTTAGGATCGATCCTATAATAAGACCAACAGTCTTTATCTTTTTCCTAAAGACATATCAAGTCCAATAAGATTGATTGTATAACTCAGGGACTTAGAACTCATGAAATTTTTATATGCTCTAAAGATATGGTAACACTACCTCAACAGATCTAGGTTCTAAATCTTCACAAACTATAAGAGTATGAACTACATTTTGATCCATATAGACATTAACCTATGGAAACAAATATGGATGGAATACCTAAAGGAATATGACTAAAAAATAGTATATGACCCTGGTTAGGCTACCGTGGTAGCTGATGCCCTCAGTATTTAACATCTCAGTTATGTTGATTGTTTACCCACCCAATGGAGAAGTATCAAACAGTTCTCTAGATGGACTCTAAAATAGTTGTCTGATAGGATTTTCCTTGCCAACATCTAGATCATCCCAACCTTCTTTCTGAATTGGTAGAAGACCTACTATCTAGCATTACCCTTCATAAAATAAATACTCTTCTCTCTAAGCCTCAAATTTACCTATTTGTGGGTGTTAATGGAAGGATTCCATACAAATTGTGTATTTGGGTCCCCAAAGACTCACTTTTGAATACTTGCATCCAGCAAGTTGCACATGGGTCTAAGTATATTGTACATCCCAATACCACCAAGATGTTTAAGTACGTGCAACAATTTTTCAAATGGTGGGATATGAAGTGAAACATATCCCCATTCATGCCGCTTGTCTCGCATGCCAAATTGGTGAAGTAAGAACACCAACAACCATGTGGTTTGCTAAAATTCATCAAGATTACTATTTGGAAGTAGGATTATATCAACATAGATTTTTTGTGGGTCATCCTAGGACAAAGAAGGGATACAATGCAATATGGGTTGTATGGGACTATTTGATGAAATTGGCACACTTCTTAGCATGTAAAACCACCACTAAAGTTTTTTACCTAAATAAGAACTACATCACAAATGTAATCCTCCATGGAGTCACGAGCTCCATTATCTCTAAATATGATCTAAATTTCACCTTCAAGTTGTGGAAGCAAGTCCAAGAAGAATTTTGTACATGATTAAAGTTCAATATCGTGTATCACCCTCAAACTGATGGACATTCAGGACACATGATCCATACACTAAAAGACTTGTAAAGGTCTTGTGTCCTAGACTAAGGAGGATCATGAGGACAATATATGCCTTTTGTTGAGTTTTTGCCTATAATAATAGCTATCGGGATAGTTTATGGATGCCCCCTGATGAAGCTCTTTTTGGGAGGTCATATCCATTGCCACTTCACTAGGATGATGTACTCTATAGGACCTTGTTCAAGTCTAAGTAACTATAGATATATGTGGATAATGTCAACTTGATCAAGGAAAGGATAAAGAAATCCAAGGATTGACAGAAGTCCTATGCATATTAAAAGCAAGTAGATTTACACTTCTCTGTGGGGGGTCATGTGTTTTTGAAGTCCTACCCCTTCGTGCCATGATAAATTTCAAGGAAAGTTGAGTCTATGATATGTTGGTCCAATTGAAATTTTAGAATGGATTGGCTATGTCGCTTAAGATCTAGCCCTACCATCACAATATGCAAAGATGCATGATGCGTTCAACATGTCACGTCTGTAGTTCTATGTCAAGGATCATTTCCCTGCACTAAACACTGAACCTGGTAGGTTGACCTACCCAAAGGAACATGTCTGGATTTTGGATTCAAAGGTGAATGAGCATGGGAATAAATGAATTGAGATGTTTATAGTTATATGAAAACACCATGGCAAAGATGAAGCCACATGGGAGTTGTAGACGGAATGTAAAAGACACGCCCACATATTTTTTCTAGCTAGGCTAAAATTTGATAGGAAAAAAATCATAATAAGGAGGTGAGGATGTAGAAACATGGAATTTCAAGACTTTGATGAATTTTAATGTAATTAATGGAACTATTGTTTTGTCTTTTAAATATCTAAATTATGTATAATTGTGCTTCAAATAAGGCCATGAAAAAAATGTGTGAAATAAATAATGTGTGCCTTTATTGTATATCTATAATGGCTTAAGAAGATTTCTAATTGATTTTAAAAGCATAAATAAAATTATAGAAGTTTCCATGTCAGTTTATGGCATTGATAATCAAGTAAAAAATCATTACTTCATTCCTTGAACCCCAAGTTTGAAATATCAAATAAATCATTTTGAGTCTGATTTTTGGTCCAATAATGGATGACAGTTATAAGATGATACCCTAAAATTTAAATTGAAAATAGATAAATAAGTGACTTAGGGAATTACATTAAGTAATTACTTAAAAAGAAAGAAAAGGGTGTCTATATTTTCTATTTTGGTATCATCTTTTTCCTAAGATGATATAAGGTTAAAATAATGATAATTCTAAATTTGGGTAGAGATTGGATGCTTCTAGAGACCTAAGAAAATATTTTAAAGATTAAGATATTCTTAAAACATACTAAATAAACCTAGTTCAATTAATAGCCAAAGGAAAGAGTTGAGCTATGCCAAGACACTCAATGTGGGATGCATGAGGATTATAAATTGAGCCATATGATCTAGATAAGATGCCACATGGTCATCATATACTTCAAAACAAGACCCCAATACATCTCAGACTCTCCTTGACCATGTTATCTCTCCATCTAAATTGGTTCCCCCCAAAAGTAGTCTTATTGGCAAGTTGAGATGAAGTCAACAACGTATGGTGTAGCCATTATCTCCTTCTGTGAAGATAATTTCTTATTCCCAAAGATTCAAGAAAATGAGGGTCACTATAGATACCTCACCTTGACCCCCTAGACCTATATAAATACCCCAATAGTTTCTCCTATGCTCCCACAACTTGAATCACTCCTCAACAACCCACAAGAGCACCTGCAACCCACCGACAAGTTCCACCTTCATATATGACAATGATGACCTCATCCCAATGACCAACGGTGACTCCAGACAATAACCCTGAAGCTTTGTAAGGAGTCTACAAAGGATTTGTAAGAATAAAAAAGGCAAGAGGATAACCCAAACCCTAGAATGAATAATTTCCCTCACCTCATTTTCTAACGACCATATATTGACCTAGAAACCACCACCTCTAATCATCTTGTAGTGAGTGAAAAGGATCAATGAAAAAAGGGAGTCCTATCTGACTCAACCCGACCCTTGGCCATTATTTTCGAGTCTAATAGCTTGGGGTTAACCGTCATGTTGACTCCCTATCTAGGTGCTTTGTGTGTGAGCCATCATAGAACAACCCTACAAGGATATTAATCCCATGTTCTGATCTACGTGACTAAGCCAGGTTACTACACAAGCTTAAGAGGGCAATAAACAACATTTGAAATATGTCTATGCCTCACCCTAAGTAGGTGATGTGGTAGGGTGTGATTGGACAATAATCAATTACATTTGTAAAAATGTCAAATTGAATTCTAGATCTAAATATAAGCAATATATATCAAAGTTTTCAGAAAACTATGTAATAACAAAAAATAAGGGTTTCAAGGCCTAAAGCAATTTCAAAATGTATGCATTGATATATAACAAGAATGTCTATGGCGTGTGAGGGGGAACTCGGGGGGAGAGGCGGCGATGGCGATGGCGGCACAACTGGGGGTGGGCGGGGATCTGGAAGAGGGCCAGATTCATCTGCGGTTGAAGGGGAGCATCAGAGATCGGAGTCCCACAGGCATAAGGAGGTCCAATCCGAGTTGGACTCTGGAGGCAACAAGGGAGTTAGGGTTTCGGTCCCAGAGATAGGGCTACAATTCCAGTATAAAGGCATGAGAGGAGGACAGGAGGTTGAGTCGATGGACGAGGACAGTGCCGTTAGCACCAAGGGTGGATCGGTGGATGGAAGAAAACGACCTAGATCATCTGAAGGCACATCACGGCGGGATCCCGTAGAAAACACGGGTACCACAGGGACGAACGGGAGTCAAGCCTGGAATACGGGAGCAACCGAAAAACCTTCTTTTAGTAAAGTCGTAGCAGGGGAGGACTACGTAGAAGTGAACCCTGATTCTATGATGTTGCAAACGTTATTTGAATCCCATCTGCATGACCATGAGATCTCCCTCAGTCACAGTGCCGGAACGCCTATCCTTACGATCGAAGAGGAGGCAGAAGAGAAGCTTGCCAAACCATGGCAATATGCGGTGGTCGTCAGATTGATAGGATGTAGCATAGGGTATATGACCTTGCGAGAAAGGATCAAGATCATGTGGAATATCACTGGAAGGTTTAACATGTTTGAACTGGACATGGGCCACTTTGTCGTCCAACTTTCATGCAGGAAGGATTATGAGATGTCTATGGCATGCGGTCCCTGGAAAATCTTCGGCTGTTGTCTTGTCATATGGGATTGGAACCCTCGATTCATACCATCCAAGGAGATGCCGCAATACCTTGTCACTTGGGCAAGGATTATGAACCTGCCGTTACATTTGTATGTCGATACTGTATTCGAATACATTGGACTGGCGCTGGGGGGGCTGTTCAAAGTAGACGAGCATACTCAAAGGCGCTCCAGGAGCAAATTTTCCAGGTTGGCGGTAGAGGTTGATACCAGGAAGGAGCTGATAAGGTCCATTATAATCAATGACCAGGAGTATGAAATTTTGTATGAAGCATATCCTGACACGTGCAGTGAGTGCAAGGAACTCGGGCACCATAGCACACGTTGCCCACAAAAACAACAGCAAAACGAGCAAGGAAGAAGAAATGATAATAGGCAGAAGGAGAATGATGGGAAAGATGATTGGCAGACGCAAACAAGAAAAGGAAGCGGCAGGAGGGGGAACCAACATAGAGATCGCAGTCCTAGAAGGTCGAACAGCAATAACAGATTTGAAAACCTCAGCGAAGGAGAGGAAGGGGAGGATGAAGACAACACTGTTAATGATACTAATGGTGAACCTACCACAAACCCAATTCCAAGACAGCAAGGGAAAGTATGGCAAAAGAAGAGGAAAGTTGTTCAAAAGAGAACCAATTCAGCAGATGATAAGCGTGAAGCATTAAAGGACATATCGAATATGTCGGCACAGAAAGACAATGAAGGGAAGGACGCAAGCAAGCAAGCTGACAAGGGAAAAGATGACGACATCCAAGAAGTACACACCATTGCAGACCCAGGCATTGATGAGGTTATAGTGAACGAGAAGGATATGGAGATGATGTCGGAGAAAGCTAGAAAAGAAGGAGAGGAAGGCGAATCTGCTTCTGAAAACCAGTTTGATGGAGACCAACCAGATGGGGGTAGCTCGTCCAGCCGAAAAATCAAAGGCAGCAGTACCAAAATGAAATAGGCAAAGATGTCTCCGCCGTACACACAGAGAAGACGAAGTCCAAGGTTGAACTCAGATGTAATGGAGGTGAGCAACGAGGGCGGGGAATCTAACCCACCCAAATGAAGGTCCTTCTACTGATAAACCTGAACTCCAACAAGTGTTTAATGCTAGATACAATCTACTGGAATGTTCGAGGAATTGGGAACGATGACACTGTACGAGTGCTTAAGGAGATAATGATCACTCATAAACCGAAGTTAGTCGCAATCTCTGAACCGCGCATCAGTGGGGAGGCGGCTCAAAAAGCTATCAAATCGCTTGGATTCACTAGCTCACATCGAGTTGAGGCTAGAGGATTCAAGGGAGGAATTTGGGTCTGCTGGAAAGCGACGGATTGCAAAGTGGATATTATCAACTGCCACAGACAATTCGTGACATGCAGGGTGGATAGGGCACGTATGTTACGTTTGTGTATGCCAATCCCCATATTAGCGTCAGGCGGCTGATATGGAAACACATCGTCGAGATGGGGCACAAGTTTAATGGCCCATGGATCGTTGTTGGAGATTTTAATACAACTATTAATCCTGCTGAGAAGAAAGGAGGGAAGCACTACAAATTTGGTGAAGCTCAGGTGTTCAGCGATACGCTCATGGCAGCTGGGCTGTCGGACATTGGGTTCTCGGGCCTGAAGTTCACTTATAAACATGGTGGTTTGCATGAACGGCTTGATAGAGTTGTTGCTAATGTGGATTTCATCCAGGAGCATGCACATTTCTCAGTCACACATTTACCTCGTTTTTTCTCGGATCACTGCCCCATCCTAATCAAAGACACTCGCAGAAGAGGGGGTAAGGGACGGTTTAGTACTAAATCCTATTGGGAAGGAAACGAGGAGTTTCAAAAGGTGCTCACACACAACTGGCAACCGGAGCAGGAGTTCTACACGGCGCTGGGTAACGCTAAGAAGCACATCTCTGCTTGGGACCGAAAGCATAGAAAACAAAGGCATGAGAAGAAAGAAATACTGTTCAACAACATAAACAAACTTCAAGAAATGCAAGAGAAAAGATATGATCCTTGGACTGACGAGCTTCTTACTACAATGCAGGGAGATATAGCGCAAATTCTCAGGCAGGAAGAGGAAGAGTGGAAAAGAAAGAGCCATATCGCGTGGCTGAAGCATGGTGATGATAATACTAAATTCTATCAAGCCTATGATAAACAGAGAAAGAGAAGAAACTGCATTGATGCACTGAAAGATCATAATAATAATTGGACCACGACGGAGGAGGAGGTGAAAACGGTGGTTCAAAATCATTTTAGAGCCATCTTTACAGCTCCTACGGAGAAGAGGACCACGAGGTGTAGTGGCATCCCAGGCAACTTCAGGCAACTCGATGATTGGGAGATACAGATGATGGCCGCTGATCCGACTGTAGAGGAGGTACTACATGTACTCAAGAAATCCGACCCCAACAAAGCGGCAGGCCCGGATGGTATCACCGGGAACTTCATGAGGAAATACTGGAAGATTATCGGTAGCTCTGTCATGCTTACTATTACCAAGGCTCTCAGAGGGGAAATCCTCGCTGATGAGATTTATAACTCCTCTATTGTTCTAATCCCAAAGGTCAATAATCCGGAGAGATGTGATCAACTGAGACCGATTTCTCTAAACAACCTCTGTTTGAAGATGTGTTCTAAGGTGGCAGTGGAAAGATTAAAACGATGTATGCCGGAATGGATCTCGCAAGAACAATCAAGCTTTGTTCCTGGATGAAGAATAACTGATAACATTGCTGTAGTGCAGGAGGTCATCCACCAAATGAGGAGATCTAAGGGGGCTAAAGTTATGGCTGTAAAAGTGGATCTCTCTAAAGCTTATGATATGATGTCTTGGGAGTTTGTGGAGGATACTCTTAATCATACTGATATTCTTGTAAATCTTAAAAGGTTCATCATGAATACTATCAGATCGGGGAAAAATTCGATTATTTGGAAGAACACCACCCTCCCGGAGTTCAAAGCAACAAGAGGCTTGAGGCAAGGAGACCCTCTATCTCCATATTTGTTTGTGCTCTGTATAGAAAGATTAAGCCAAATGATACAGAATAAGGTGACGCAGGATGAGTGGCGACATGTAAAGCTATCTAAGATGGGGCATGCCCTTGTACATCTGTGCTTTGCGGATGACATCATTCTCTTCGCGCAAGCATCCGTGGCCAACATAAAGTCCATCACCGACTGCTTTAAAGAGTTCAGTGTTGTTTCGGGCCAGAAGATTTCGGTGGAGAAGACGAGAATCTACTTCGCAGCTGAAGTGAGGACCAGAGTGCGTCATGCTATCTGTAGATACAGTGGGTTCATTGAGACTTCTGATCTGGGCAAGTATCTCGGGGTGCCTCTGCTACATAAGCGAGTCAATAAGCTTACTTACGGAGATGCTCTCACCAGCGTGGACACCAAGATAAACTCTTGGTCGGCTCGGTGCCTCTCCTTGGCGGGAAGAGTATGTCTGGAGAGAGCGACGCTGACGGCGATGCCTACCTACTTAATGCAAACGGCTGTCTTTCCGGTTGGACTTTGCGATCGAATTGATGGAACAATTCGGAAATTTATATGGGGGGGAGGCAGGAAGGAGAGACCCATGTCCCTAGTCGCATGGAGGAAGGTTGTCAGCAGCAAAGCTAATGGTGGTCTAGGAGTCAAAACCATGCGTGATTGGAATAGAGTTTTACTGGCAAAAAATACCTGGGATGTGGCGAGAAACAGACCCTCGATCTGGTGTCAGTTGATTAGAAGCAAATATGTGGCCTACAAGGAGGGGGATAAGCTGAACCTGTCTAGACTAGCGAAGGCTACGTTGGAAGGTAAAGGCTTCATAACCCAAAATTCATATGTTCAGCTGGAGACGGGACAGAATACAAACTTTTGGGATGACATATGGGTGAGGAATCATCGGAGGTGGAATACGTAGAATGTCTTTAACACAGTGCATAGGAAGCCACTCCTTCAAGAAGTGCTCATCCCAAACGTTATTATCAAGGACAACGCTTCTCACCTGTAAATCTTGAAGATCTTCCGGAATGACTTTAGCAGTCATATTCCTCAGCTGCCCTAGCAGACTGGGGATGCTAATATTGTTTGGAGGCACACTGCCACGGGCAAGTTCACTACAAACTCTGCATATAAAGCTTGCCGCAAGGAAACTGAGCAGATGGTTCAAGGAGAATGGAGGACCATATGGAGCGCCCACATCCCAGCTCGGGTGAAGATCTTCATATGGACTTTAGCTCACAATGTGATCCTGACGAACAAAAGAAGAAAGGAGAGGATGATGGTGGATGATAGTAGATGTGGCATCTGCATGGCCCAGGAAGAAGATAGTCTTCACGCAGTGAGAGATTGTCCACATGCTAGGGAATGCTGGAAGCTAATCCTGGGGACTGGGATACCTCATGGTTTCTTCACCGAACTGAACCTCCAGGTGTGGTTGCGCGAGAATCTGAGGAACAAGCTGATCATAGATAAGTTTATGTTCGGTTGTTGGAACATTTGGAAGAGTAGAAACGGACAGGTTATGGAGAATAAGCAGCCCGATCAAGAGCATACAAGCAGGACAGTGAGTCTCCAGCTTTGACTAAATCAGTTAGCTTGGCACCGAGAGGAGGAAGAGGGTCCTGCAACTCAACAGAAGTTATGGGAAGCGCTGATGGAAGGATGGTTTAAGATTAACACGGACGCCGCCTGCCGGAAGAGAGGCAGCAGCTGTGCTTATGTTGTACGAGACTACAGAGGACGATGGTTGATGGGGAAAGGAACCAAAACTGATGCGAGAGATGCTCTGGAGGCGGAAGTGGAAGCAATCATCATTGCGATGAAGGAGGCTGATAAGCTAGGATGGGAGAAGGTGATAGTGGAATGAGACTGTAAGACTGTTGTCCAGCTGCTTCAAGGTGATGAGGACGAAGCCCCACGATTCGCAGAAGCTCAAAAAGATTACAGGAGGATGCTGAAGTCGAACTGGAAACTCACTCATGCTAAGAGGGATCGCAACCAGCTAGCTGATGGACTAGCTAGCTACCACCAAAAACAAAACTTTGGAGGAAGGTATTACACCTATCCCCCGGACTGCCTCTATGGCAGGTTAGTTAGTGATTGTAATGGCAGTAGTACTGCCATGTTTAATTCTGCACATGAGTTTATTTGTAGAAATAACTTTGTTGATTTGCTCGTAAGAGGAGGGCGGGATGAATAAGAGTACCTCCTGACTTGCCCAAAAAAAAATGTATGCATTGATGCTTAAATATGAAATGATGATTATTTGAAAACCCCAAGTTTTATAAATAATGATGTATATCTTATTTAATAGGATGATTTATTTGATATAACATGATCATATTTTATGATGATGAAATCTAGGTTTACCTATGATGTCTAATTAGGGTCTCTTATTCCATTGACCCATGATACAATATATTTAGGATTTTGAAGTGAAAACCCAACCTAACCCTAATTTGACCTAAATAAGACCTTTAGGACCAAGATTAGACATAATTCATATTTATGAATACAATGCTGACACCTTAAGTTATATAATGATTTCAAATTGATTGATTGGACTAAGTCTTGATTGAGTCTGAACTTGATAGCTTGTGTTATTACTACTTCCAAAACAACTCTCAATGAAAATGTATGTAGTTAATTTGTAAATAATTAGGTATATCAACTTTAAATGGTTTTGTGATGTTTTCTTGATGATTTATCACATACCTAGTTGTTATGCTTATCTCAATTCTAGTTTAATTATAAAGCTTTGTGTGTATCACATATGTATATATTGATTTTCTGAACCCAACATGTAATTTCTTAAGGGTGGTTGAAGGAGATTAATACTCCCATGAACTAAGGGAAAGTCATTGAGAAAATGACTCAAAATCCAATATTGATGTTTTATGAAAATTCAATGTTGGATAGTCACCATGAAATTAAATGTTGGGTAGATTTTCTAGAGTCAATTGTTAGGACAGGGAAATGGTACACCCTAATAGATAGAACAAACATGGGTTATAGGATTACACAAAATATTCAAAGGTCAGTTATGGTTAATAATTTCTTGATATGCTTGATATATAGTTATCAATATATGTACAAATCTTTCTATGCACCATGTGCTCAATATAGAAATATTTTCTCTATGTTTTTTTAATGTTGGTGTTTTTTAGGTTTTTATTTGAATCTTGAAGATATGGGCATCCAAAAGAATGCAGCAAAAGATAATATTACTAAAGATTATATAGAATATTATTTATTTGATAGAATTATTTCTTTCTATGTAGAAATTTTATTTTGAAACCTTATTTAACTCCTTTGAAGTGCATATCTTTCATTATTTTATCAAACAATATTTATGAATCAAATTATTGAATACTATTTGTTATTTATCAAATCTATAAGATGTAAATTAAGATAGTGATCATTGTCTCCTTGTTCTACCTTCAGTGGAGATACCAGGGGATCAATTACATAGACACAAATCTTGATTTTTCATATGATATGGTAAGGGTATACAATGGATATGAGTGTTTGCACATTTGGTCAATATGTGTGGTATGGAAAACTCAATCTAAGTTCCTCTATAAAATTATAAAACTTAAAAGTTGTTACACTTCTTTTTTTATATATAATTTCGTTTTATTTTCTCTCTTGTTTTTAATGTATTATGTTACCTTGTTCCATAAGAAACACTACATTAACATTTTATACAAATTAGCCAAGCTAAGACCAAAGGTCGTGAAAGATTACCAACATTGTCCTTGTGTTCGACTCCATCTACCACCTCTGGCCTTTCTATTTTTGTTATCATTTTAAGGTGTCGAATTAGAATTTCAAAGTTTGACTCCTTAAGAACTAGGTTTATTATACATTAATATTTACCCACATTTTGATTCGGTCAATGGCGATGGTTCCCACCAAGTCATTCAGAAACTTGCTTTCTCACATTCTCTTAAAGTTAAAGCATCAGGATTCTCTAGCGGCTCTTGGCTTCTTTAGAAAGGGGAGCCCCACAAGGTCGAGATTACACAATTGCACAAACAGTTCAACCATAGAAAGATTGATAGGAAGGTAACATTTGCCTTCATTTATAGAAACACATGGAGCACATGTGGATGGTTGTTGTGGGAGAGACTCCACACCATAGCATCAACCAATGATGAACCATGGGTTGTGTCTAGCAATTTCAATACTTACATCTCACTACAAGAGAAGATAGGAGGAATATGTTGGGCAGAATGAGTTTTATGGAATTAGGAGAAGACTTAAATGGTTGTGGGATCATAGACATGGGTCTAGGAGCCTATAAATATCATGCAAGGATTACTACATACAAGTTTCAATCACATCATGGGTTACCAAGAATGGCTAGACGAATATAGATGATACCATTCAAATTGTGGAACGCTTCCAATCTAACCATGTTCCCATATTTATCATATCTCAAAATTGGGGTGGGAATAAGCAATGCATGGAAGCATGCTCACGACATGGCACAAAAATGATCATATTGTTAATTTATTGTAGGACCATTGGAAGAATGGTATCCATTTTTAGGTTAGACCGGTTTTCAATCTAACCATGTTCCCATCTTTATCATAGCTCAAAATTGGGGTGGGAATAAGAAATGTATGGAAGCATTCTTATGACATGGAGTGAAAAATATCATATTGTTAATCTGTTGTAGGACCATCGGAAGACTGGTATCAATTTCTAGGATACAAAATCAAAGTGACTTCATGGATTAATGAAATGGGACCAAAGAGAAAGGAAGAGGTGATGAGAAAGAATCTATCCAATTAAACAAGCTTAGAGTTCACAAATAGGTAATTATTCGAGTTGTACATCCCTATATTGATTGTAGGATCATCAAACTTCAGGTGCGCTAATGAAGGAAATTAGACTAGAACACCTTATATATGGCAACATCAATCACATTTTGAATGGATAAAGCTAGTATTGGTATAGTATGCCCAGAGAGCCAATCATATGATGATTGTGATGGCATCTTACATAAAGGACTTGATTAATAATAACAAAGGCAAGTTTCCAATTTATTCTATTTCACTCAGTTATGAGATAATGAGGAAACATAATGAAAGTCTAAAGAATGATATTACTCAATGACGTATGTCTTCAAGTATGTGACTTGAAAAATGAGATCACATGGATGTTAAGAGTATGTACATTCTTATCATGTACCTAGTCAGTTGTTATTTTGGAAGGTAGATAGACAATAGTAACACTTAAGACAAGAACATATGTTATTGATGACAGAATCTCATCAATCATGATATGTGATATCAAACCAAGCATAGAGATACTTGCAAGAGAATAGTGTATCAGACAGACCCACCTTGAGAGTGACACATGGAAATCATATATGGAGTCCATAGTCATCTCTCATATTGAAGGTGGTGATTTTGGTTCTTAGACCTAAAGTCACTACACTCATCACATGTCATTTGGTATACTTTGACATTATCCAATGTAACCCTGAATAAGGATTGACATAACAGTGATGATTGGGTAGTTGTGACACATGGGGTTGACTACAAGTGATGTAGATGGGATTTGTACCTCCTACTAGAGTTTGATATCTTGGCCACTTGATAAGAGAGGCTGAGAAATGCATGTTCATGCATTTATGAATCAATATATGGTATTGAGGTTACATATATCTCAAACAATCTGCTCTAGTTCAAGGAACATGGTTGAACATTGAGATGATGATGTTTCCATGCCTCAAGTTCATTTCAGATATCAGAGACAAAGAAATTATACAATCATTGTAACACCTTACAGAGATTGTAGGTTGAAGTTGCTCTAACTTTTCATTCACTTGGATAGCACTAATGTGTGACTAGGCACCACTCCTTGCTTGTGATGTCATAAACTAGTTATGGACATTCACTTCCAACATGGCATGGGACCTGTAGAGGCATAAACATAGGATACACCTAGAAGAGGAGTTTGATGGTGAATGATAATTGAATTGATTACCAAAGTATTTGGGTATTCAATTTAAGCATAAATCAGATGACTGGACTCCCAATCCAACTGATTCAAGTTTTAAAACAACCTGTTGGAGTCTAAGGTTGATTAGAAATTGAATTGGTTGAGTTCTACCTGAACTTGGATCGAACAGACCAATTCACTTAGTGAACCAATCACATCATCTCACCAACTGAGCAGTTGGGGTCGTGAGATGATCAGCTCGTAAGGGAGAGACACTCAATTCATGAAGAAATTTGATTTCATCAAGGATTAGTGCTAACACCATGTTATGCATTTATTGGATTTTAATTGTCAATTCATATGTGATTGGGAAACAATGAGAAATGACTGATTCACTGAGCAAACTGATCATCTCGCATGTGAATCGATTAGTTTGCTTGTAAAAATGACTAGTTCACCGCTTGCAGGCTGCATATTTTGTGATATTCCAGACTGGGAACCCAAACCCTAACTACTCCTATAAATAGAGGGGTATTGAGGGCTTCTCAAACACAACTCAATTGCCTCTGACAATTGTTGTCCTCTTTGGTTGGGGTAACCAATAGAGAGCCCAAGCAAGTCCTACCCACTAAAGGGAGGGATAGCAAGGGAGAAACACTTGTGGGAGAGCAAGTTGGTGACTAGTACATCAACGGGAGGGACAACTCCTTCATGTATATTCTGGTATAATGATAGGAGCTATAGGAGGATTGTGTGAACTTTCATATAGGCGAGGTAGGTGTTGCCTTCCTCTAGGAGGACTACGTCAGCCTGCAATCCATGGTGGAACTATTGCAGACATCGTTAGAGTCTTCTATCCGTGGTGGAGACCAGGAGTTGATACAGATGAGTCCCAACACAACTAGGAGTGTACAACTAATACAATGAGCTATACTCATTGGTATTTCTCTTGGACCAGGTATGAACTCATTAAACCATCCATCCCATTACATAATTGTTGACGTGATCTTGCTATCATGGAGAATAGAGACAATAAAATTTTTGTTTCCGCTTCCTACTCTGTGCCCGTTATTTCCCTACAGTGGTATCAGAGCCACATCAATTCACTTTATTTTGGGATATATCGACGTGATTAGATTCTTGGTTTATCGCTTTTATTCATTGCATATGATGTGAATATTTAAAATGACTAATATGCATATTTGATTAAAAACCCCATACAATTCCAAACTAATATACATATATATGATATATATGCAATTTACACGTGTCGCCCTACAATTGGTTTTGATGGTGGATGTGTAGCATGGTTATGTCCAATAACCCAAAATTCCATGTGGCTGAATGTTTTATTTTATTCTTGTTTTATCTCCATCTGCATATTGAGCCTATACCTTCTACTTCCAATGTAAAAGTATTGTTCTTTCCTACCTTTTCTCTCCTTGAATGTAATTCAAGGTTTCTCTTGACCATGTAGTATGTTTAATAGTAATAGGATAGTTTCTTTTCTTGTTACGACAAAGATGATGATCAGTGTCAGGTGAGCCGATCGTTTCACGTGAAGAGCCAATCGGCTAGAGGACCAAGGAGAGTAGACCGTAAGAGGACCCAACTGACCGTTTGGAGGTGTCTGGACATCGGTTGGACAGAAGGCCAATTGATTGTTTCAGATGATAAATCAACTAGCCAAGAGGCTAGATGAACGGTTCAAGGGTTGAACCTATCAACCTGGATTGGCAGACACAGATCTACACCAACAATAGGTTCTTGCATATGATGTAGACCTAGGTGATAGTAATTCATTATGGCTCATTACAATAGATATGGCCATAACCATCGCTAATGTTTTATATCGCATGTTTATGTTGTGGGAAATAGCATGTATATGATACATACTAGTATGTCGTGATTGGATATGTATATGTATATGTATATATATGTGTGTATGTATATATATATGTATATATATATATGTATGTATATATACCATATTTTTTCCTACTGCTTTCCCACTAGAAATTCGGCCCCTACTATGAAAGTGATCCCACTAGTCAAAGCATTATTGATTTCCATCTCTTTTTTATCTCTATGTGTGTGTATTTAAATAAAATCCCTCAATCAAACATATTAAGTCTAAGATGTTTTCCATTAGAAGCACACGTGAAAAGCTTGATTGACTAAGAGTGGGCATCCCAAGGGCGGTGAAATATTTAATTCGTCAAAGTGTGATGGTAATAATGTGGGCTTGTCAAGCGGGGGGGCATTATTATCATGTTGGCTTTTGGGTCTAGCTTAACAGAGTGACCTTAATGAGATTTAGTACCAGAATCATGCAGATGATAATGGAAAGGAGTTGTGCATATCATCTGTAATGACCCCGCCTCCCGGTAACCCAAAGGTCAGAGCCGTTAATCAATTAACAGGATCAAATGTTCGACAAATAATCAATAACAATTATGAAATTCTACTAACTAACTAGAATTTGGTATAAAATTAAAACTTTACTTACCTTTCAAAACTTTGGAAATCTATCTATCCAAGTCTTGAATTATTCTATCTAATCCTCCTTGCACTTTATTTCTTATTTCCACAATGTGTCACTTTACTGTTTGTTCTTTCAATTGTTGTTCCTAAAATGTCGACAAACAAAACGTCGGTCAGTATATCGAAATATACTGGTATGTGGGAACAACCAAAATCTTGCAAATAAGGATAACAATCTAATTATCACAATCAATTTAATTAACAAGCCAATTTACACCTTTCAGTATGACATTCTCCACCGCTTTTTCCCTAACCCTGGCATACCCACCTTAGGGTTTCCTTTGCCAATGACTTAAGGCCACTTTCTCAATCCCTAGCTTGGTGCCTGGGGGTCACCACTCATGGTGCCCACTAGTCATGCAATATCATAGGCCACCTTCTCTTTCCTAAACTTGGTGTCTGGGGTTACCACTCAAGGTGTCCATTGGTCTACCCATCTGGGCCTGACCTTTGGCATCATCCATCAGGGTGGCATGTAGGTGCGAGAATCCATACTTCTATTATTAATGTGATAATCATAGTGACTTTATAGTTTGCAAGTATGAACATCCAAACTGATAATTTGCATTCAATGTGATTAACCATCTGGAAAATCCTCGAGAAACTAAGGCGGTTATTCATAATTAACCACATACCTGATCTGACGATTTGAATAGAAATATCCATGCAAATAAGAATCCAAGCAAGCAAGCATTTTCAACAAGATCCTAAAATAACCACGTAATTCCCTATTTATTATTCATGTCATCAAGATCCATTAAACCTAGCTTGCTTCCTAGGGTTTCTAATTCACTTTTAGGGTTTCTATTGCAATTAGGGTTTCCCTTCATCTTTTTCTATTTTAAACCCTAATTTAATGCAATTGATCACCAACCCTAATTATTTCCACATCTAATCCTCAATTTCAGATTAAAGGCATAATTAACCATTCAATAAGTCCATTAAGCCTATTTTACATTAAAGCTACAATTTTTATCCCTTTAATCCATGACAAGATCATTATGCTCGTTTATCATCAATCCATAGTTCATTATGTTCTAATACTCATATCAACGTTATTTATCATTAATTCTACCTTGATTCATTCAAAAACCCTAATTTCTATATTAAGGTTATTTATCCACAAATTAGGAACTTTAATACTCAAAATAGCTTATAACCATGAAAACTCAGTTCTATACATGAAATCGAATGATTAAAGCCATTATTAGTCCTAATTACCAACATTAGGGTTTCAAGGCCCATTAAAGCCTATTTATGCACATAAACTCTAAATTAAACGGATTACGTGCAAAGATTCATCTTTTTTTGATCTTACTGTACCTCTTAATGATTAACGGATTAATATCAACTTATTACCTTCTTTACCCTAGATTAGGGTTTCTTCATGCATTATCATGGATTCGTGGATTAAAACCCTAAAAAAAGCCCAACACTATCTAAATTATAATCAAACCTCACTTTATATGTCAACAGGTTATTAATACTCAAATTAACCCATTAAGCATCTTTGATTTGATCTCCAACTACAATTAGGGTTTTTTAACAAAGCTTAATGCATTATATGATCACTTTAGACACTTTTGAAATTAGAAGTAAAATTAGGTTCTAATAGCATTTTTATTGAGTCCCTCTCGTTCTCCTGATCAAATTTCATGTATAAAATGCACCTATCCGAGCTACGGTTATTTAACTATGATTTTTGCAAGATTTCACTTACCCGGACCAATCGGAGAGCGCCACGTCACCTCCTCCATGCAACGTTCTTGCTTACTTTGGAAATATAACCAAATGATGACTTTGCCCTCGTTTAGTTTGTTGGTTATTCAGCCCGCGGAGGGGCACATCGGTCCAACGCCTCTCCACCCTTCTTCTTCCTTGCCAACCCAGCGCTGCCACTAGGGTAAAGCTTCGTTGTCGCATTGCTTCCCCTCCCTGGGACTCGAGGAGCACCGACGAAGGTTCTTCTACCTCCGCTCTCCTCCCCCGCAGCCACGGGGGCCCTTGGTTGTGGCCGAAGAGGTCGGGTGCTGATCTGCTGCTGCTTCTTGTCCGTCGGCCATGTAGGCAGGGTACAGGTGGCTGGGCGATGAGATTGCGCATCTGGGCATCTCCCTTGTTGTCGTTCTGACCGGAAGAAGATGCTACCACTCCGCGAATCAGTTCCACCACCAACTGTTGCCTCAAGAACCACATCGTCCCTTCCTTCGTGGTCAAGAAGGAGGCAAGGTTGAAGGAGGAACGTGCACTGTCACAGATCCTTCTGATCTCGGTATCTTTGAATCTAGACCTTATATAGGTCGAGGGTAGCAAGGAAGAGGTGAGGGTTTGGTTGGGTTTAGAGCCCTTAGTTCCTTGGGGAAAAAGGAAAGTTTCTTTCCAAAGAGATATAGATGCTTGGAAGTAAGCTAATTCTAAAAATATGCTTGTACTTCTCTCTCTAGAACATAATTTCTTTGAAAAGTAATAAGGGAAAATGTTCCCATCATGTTTAACATTCTTTTGCCAAACAAAATTATATACAAAAGATTAAATGGTCTGAATATGTCCTTTTATCATATTCCTTACATATTTTTCTCCTTATTTGACTTTATTGGTATTTTCTCTTTTCTCTTTCTTCATTGGGACTCCTTGGATCCCAAGAAATTCTATTATTTCGAAATCCTTTTTATTGGATACTCATTATCCTTCTAGATGCATCTAAATGCATTATTCTTCATTATCATGTGTATTTCTTATTAAAATATTTCTTTTTGAGTATTTCTCTTTATTTCTCTTTTATTTTCCTCATTAGTATTCATTTTATCATTAGGAATCCTTGGAATACGAAATTCCACTAAGGATTACTCAATTATACATCTTTTCACTTGTTTTCCACCTTTTACCATTATTTTCAACTTCTTTCTTAATAAAGAAATACTTAATGAATCTTTTCTTTTCTTATTGTTTTTCTTTGCAACTTTGGACTCCTTGGAACCCAAGGAACCCATGTGGCACGAAATCCACCTTTGGATTAAGTTCTTTTGCTTTCTAGAGGTTTCCACACCTTTTTTTTCTCAAAACCTCAATTATTCATTTATTAATTGAATTTCCTTGTTATTGGGCCCAATAGCCAATAAAGCCCACAACACAATCACCAAGGCTATTGTAAACGAAATCCATTTATTCAAAACAAATTATATCTTTATTTGTTCTAATATCTTTTATGTGAGAAATTACATTTCTCACCCAAATGAACCCAAAATTGGGGTTGTAACATCCTTCCCCTCTTATAAGAATTTTGCCCTCAAAATTCCATCAAGCAAGCAAACAAACAGGATAAGCCTTTCATGTATCCATCATGGCTCCCATGTGGCTTCACCCTTTCCATGGTGGTCCCAAGAACCTTCATCATTTCATATTCTTCCATCTAAGTTCTTTCTTACCTTGGTATATCGTACCCTCATAGGTGACTCAGGACATTTCAGCCTCTCAAAAGTTGAATAGGTTCAGGGCTCAACACATGGCTTGGGTACCTCACATAGTGCTCTAGATCGGACTTATGTAACACATTGCACATCATGTTATCCTGAGGGGCAAGGCTAAACACAACCATCTCCACCAATCCATCTCAAATGGACCCATATATTGGGGACTCAGCTTTCTCAGCTGTAGCTTAGAGGGGTCGGATTTTCACATCGCATATTCTCCCACAGTGAACTGCATGTCAGTCGGCTTTGCATCAGCTCATGACTCATGTCACCACTGGGCCCTCTCTCAGCCATTGCACGATCAAAGCGACTTCATCTACACACACTGTGGTTCTTTTCTGACCTTCACGAGGCCTCCTTTACCAACATCATCTTAATGAAGTGGTGACCGACACAACCTCCTTTAGAACTTCTTGCATCCCGATAAAGACTATGGTGGTTAACATCACATCTTAAGAACTGTCTCTTGGTATCACCCTGAATGTGCACACATGCTCTTGTCAGACCCTCTAGTCTGGATCATACTAACCATTAGTAAGGGGTGATAAACTGTACTATTTTTGAGTTCTTCATGTATCTACTTCCACCTTATGGAAGTGAACCTTGGTCATACCCAAGAACTTTTGAACTCACATCATGGTGTGGTTGAACCATCTTCTCTCTTAAGTAGTTCAACTGAATCTGTCTCATGACAGTACTCTTCCTTTCTCATGTCATCTAGGTAAGGCGATCTACCATAACCAATATTTCATCTTGACCTTCTTTGGTCTAGGTAAGACTTACCACCACATATGTAGTGATGAATTCCCATTCCCTCTCGGGGATTCTTTATACTTTATATCCATGCACTGGGTTACTGGTGTTCGTCCTTCACCCCCTGGCTTGCGTGGCCACACACCACATGCAACTTCATCGTAAGCATCTATAGTGCTACTATCACTTACTATCTTTGTAGTACCAAGGTATATCGTAACCTCCTGTATTGTTATGATTCCTCAAGCTTGATACCTTGGAAACCCTAAACCACTCTCAAGAGGGTTTTATTACCATCCTTTTACTACATCAAGGACTAAACTGGCTAACCAAACAACTATTAACTTGTTCAACATATCTTGTTACATCTGTGTGTTAGCCAAAACACATCTTCTTTCCAAACATAGGGTTAGTCGAACAACTTCAACTTCTTCTAGCTTCCAGCTAACTAGGCAGCTATATCTCAACCAGAGCATTCATTACCACTTCTTATCCTTAGGTGTTTGATAATGTTGAAGACATACACCTCCATGTATTCTACTTATTATCTCATCTCAAACTCTAAGTCCATCTTCATCAATAACACTCTGAGCTCATCCTCTTAGTTATCAGGCTCCACTTTGTGATTCCTTGTAACATTTGCAAAAAAAACACCTAGTTCAAGATAAAACATCCTCACAAGATGATTTCCTTAATACTCTTAGTGTTTTTAAACCATCCATGTATCATTCGCTCCACTAGGGTACGTTATCATCTCTGTCCTCATACCTCATAGCAACGTTCCAACTCACATCTTCTTTACCCTTGGTGTAAGGCATGCGTACTATCCTATCTCTCACTCCCATAACAAGAAGAAATAAGCATTTGGCGGCCATCCAAATACAGAGTTCTTCCCATTCCAGGAGTAGAGATGGTACATCCCACCTTGCCAGTACACCTTTAAATCCAAGTTGAGACGTGCCACCTATGCCTCTACATCACAATCATCTCGATGTCAAGGTTACTTCCATGGAAAACTGGTCTTGAACCTACTGAGGTTTTCACACATCCCTTGGTCATCTCCTCTACGTCTATAGGGTGCCGGCACTTTTGGGGTCGTCCCTCTTCCCTCATGCATCAAGAGAGTGCCCTACTCATCTGCCCTTTGGGTCCCATGAGTTCATGAAGGTGATCAATCTCCTAACCCATGGCCCTCAGACAATGATAGCTATTACCTCCCGACCCTATGGTCATGTGCAACTAGGGAATTAGGCAACTCCTTCTTCCATCGGTCTTATCCCTACTTCAATAGACTTAGGATTCCATTATGGTACATGTCTAGCTTAGAACCTTACCCAAGCATCTCTCATCCTGCATTCATGGGCTGACTTTCATCTTTTCATAGGGATTATGGCAACCTGCCTACCTTGGTCGAGCCCCATACCGGTTACCTCCATGGTAACACATCCACATGCACATAGAGATGGTTATCTATGGGTCTATAGGTTCATTCTCATGCCATGTACACTTAACTTAGCTTCTCAAGATCCTATGAAACCTCCTTAGGTTACCTCAAAACCAACCAAACTGGTAAACTCCGTACCAAAGGGTCCCTCTCCCAGGATGGGAGGAAACTACACCTTTATAACAAAGGTCACAAGCATCCTTAGGGTTTACATCCACATGAGCATGCTTAAACCAGCAACTACTAAGGCACAAGCGTACCTACAAAACCATGCTAGGTCGCACTTTTTCTCATCCTCAACATTACATCAACTTAGTTGTGAGGGGTTCATCAAACATACCCTTAACGTAAGGGATTTCCTTTACCTCTACGCATGAGGAGTACCATGCTCGAAACTATAGAGACCCAAATCTCATCATGAGCATCAGATACACTTCTTCCCCTCTTAGGCCTAGGAACCCTAGGTTCACCTTTGGGTATCCAACTACATGCTCAACCTCTTAACCACGAATCAAGCATGTCCAAGGTATGTCATGTACTTCCATGATCTTTCTACTCGAGCAACGCTTCGGATTTGAGTCTTCTTCCAGGACAACCAACTAGGTATAAAGCATCACAATTGGTTACTTAAACCTCCTCAGGGTCTAAAGCACTCTTTATCTCATCCAGCAGGTAACCACTTATACCATGGGTAGTAGAAGCATCGTCCTCTCTCTAGGTTTTGGTTCCTCTAAAGGCAACCAAGATATCATCAGCCTCCAGGAATCAAGCATAACGCAACCACTATCATCCATGTAGGTCGCATCATCCTCAACTCCCCACTATTCCTCAAGTTTTAGGGTTTTAGACTTCCAACCTCCTTGTTGGGGTCCTGCTTCCTCTCTCTAGAGCTAATTCCACCTCCAACCATACTTACTAGAGGTCCCTTCTCCATGAATGCTCATGCTCTCAAGAAAACCCCTATGTGGTTGAAGCCTATGCTCAACTCATGTTTGGATCAAGATTATCCATATCTCTTTATGCTTATCTCATAAGCCATCCATCATGCCCTTCTGGCCAGGGTTTCAACCTACTACCATACCACTGACGTACTCTGAGGGCATGCTATCCCTTACTTGCATAAGCCATAGGGTTTCTATAGGTCCTTCACTAGCTTCATCCATGAAGGAGCTACCCTTCGCTCAAACATGCTCGACCCTTCCTAGGGTTGGGTTGCCAAAGGTGGTAGGTCATCCAACCTCTCATGGCTCATATGGCAATCCAAAAGCATATCTATCCAAACACCCAGTCAACCATGTCATCTAACTCATTATGTCATATCTCTCTCTAACCTCTACTTAGGGTTAGGGTTAACATCATCCTTAAAGGATGTGTTGGGTCTCTACTTTAATGGAGATCTCTACCTCCAAGACTCACTTTCTCTACTCATCCTCCTGACAAGAAGGTCTAGCCTCAGGTCTCTCCTGAGGGCAATGACAACTTATGTCATACGACAAGCATGTATCTATTCTTTTACGCTTACTCTATTAAGCTTATGTCCATGAAATCTTATTTACATGCTTTTTATTAATTCGGTGGAGGATTCCTTAATCCTTATCAACCTTACCCATACCTCAAGAGAGTGAGGAGAAGAGAGAAAACCCTAATCCTTAAGGTCCTTAATAGAATTTGAGTTGAGAACGGACGAACAAGATGAGAGAGTCCTAAAGGTATCTTATTTCAAGTCATATCCTAAGACATCGGCCAGGCAGTCACACAATTCGGGAGTCCTCGTATTCCGACTAGCGGTGTAGAGGAAAATATTGCCAGCCCCCGGACGTGATCCTTTTCTAGACACCTCAGTCTTTCGGACAATCCTCTAATAACTCCCTTGGTTTCTACATAATTTATAAAATTTAATCATTATTAAAAAATTAATTGAGGAACCTATGCTCTGATACCAATTGTAACGACCCCGCCTCCCGGTAACCCGAAGGTCAGAGCCGTTAATCAATTAACAGGATCAAAGGTTCGACAAATAATCAATAACAATTATGAAATTATACTAACTAACTAGAATTTGGTATAAAATTAAAACTTTACTTACCTTTGAAAACTTTGGAAATCTATCTATCCAGGTCTTGAATTATTCTATCTAATCCTCCTTGCACTTTATTTCTTATTTCCACAATGTGTCACTTTATTGTTTGTTCTTTCAATTGTTGTTCCTAAAACGTCGAAAAACAAAACGTCGGTCAGTATATCGAAATATATTGGTATGTGGGAACAACCAAAATCTTGCAAATAAGGATAACAATCTAATTATCACAATCAAGTTAATTAACAAGCCAATTTACACCTTTCAGTATGACATTCTCCACCGCTTTTGCCCTAACCCTCGCATACCCACCTTAGGGTTTCCTTTGCCAATAACTTAAGGCCACCTTCTCAATCCCAAGCTTGGTGCCTGGGGGTCACCACTCATGGTTCCCACTAGTCATGCAATATCATAGGCCACCTTCTCTTTCTCGAGCTTGGTGTCTGGGGTTACCACTCAAGGTGTCCATTGGTCTACCCATCTGGGCCTGACCTTTGGCATCATCCATCGGGGTGGCATGTAGGTGTGAGAATCCATACTTCTATTATTAATGTGATAATCATAGTGACTTTATAGTTTGCAAGTATGAACATCCAAACTGATAATTTGCATTCAATGAGATTAACCATCCGGAAAATCCTCGGGAAACTAAGGCGGTTATTCATAATTAACCACATACCTGATCTGACGATTTGAATAGAAATATCCATGCAAATAAGAATCCAAGCAAACAAGCATTTTCAACAAGATCCTGAAATAACCACGTAATTCCCTTTTTATTATTCATGTCATCAAGATCCATTAAACCTAGCTCGCTTCCTAGGGTTTCTAATTCACTTTTAGGGTTTCTATTGCAATTAGGGTTTCCCTTCATCTTTTACTATTTTAAACCCTAATTTAATGCAATTGATCACCAACCCTAATTATTTCCACATCTAATCCTCAATTTCAGATTAAAGGCATAATTAACCATTAAATAAGTCCATTAAGCCTATTTTACATTAAAGCTACAATTTTTATCCCTTTAATCCATGACAAGATCATTATGCTCGTTTATCATCAATCCATAGTTCATTATGTTCTAATACTCATATCAACGTTATTTATCATTAATTCTACCTTGATTCATTAAAAAAACTCTAATTTCTATATTAAGGTTATTTATCCACAAATTAGGAACTTTAATACTCAAAATAGCTTATAACCATGAAAACTCAGTTCTATACATGAAATCGAATGATTAAAGCCATTATTAGTCCTAATTATCAACATTAGGGTTTCAAGGCCCATTAAAGCCTATTTATGCACATAAACTCTAAATTAAATGGATTACGTGCAAAGATTCATCTTTTTTTGATCTTACTGTACCTCTTTATGATTAACGGATTAATATCAACTTATTACCTTCTTTACCCTAGATTAGGGTTTCTTCATGCATTATCATGGATTCGTGGATTAAAACCCTAAAACAAGCCCAACACTCTCTAAATTATAATCAAACCTCACTTTATATCTCAACAGGTTATTAATACTCGAATTAACCCATTAATCATCTTTGATTTGATCTCCAACTACAACTAGGGTTTTTAAACAAAGCTTAATGCATTATATGATCACTTTAGAAACTTTTTAAATTAGAAGCAAAATTAGGTTCTAATAACATTTTTATTGAGTCCCTCTCGTTCTCCTCATCAAATTTCATGTATAAAATGCACCTATTCGAGCTACGATTATTTAACTATGATTTTTGCAAGATTTCACTTACCCGGACCAATCGGAGAGCGCCATGTCGCCTCCTCCATGCAACATTCTCGCTTACTTTGGAAATATAACCAAATGATGACTTTGCCCTCATTTAGTTTGTTGGTTATTCAGCCCATAGAGGGGCACATCGGTCCGATGCCTCTCCACCCTTCTTCTTCCTCGCAAACCCAGCATTGCCTCTAGGGTAAAGCTTCGTTGTCGCGTTGCTTCCCCTCCCTGGGACTCGAGGAGCACCGACGAAGGTTCTTCTACCTCCGCCCTCCTCCCCCGTAGCCACGGAGGCCCTTGGTTGTGGCTGAAGATGTCGAGTGTTGATCTGCTACTGCTTCTTGTCCGCCGGCCATGTAGGGAGGTGGATGGGCGACGAGATTATGCATCTAGGCATCTCCCTTGTTGCCGTTCTTACCATAAGAAGATTCTACCACTCCGCGAATCAGTTCCACCACCAGTTCTTGCCTCAGGAACCACATCATCCCTTCCTTCGTGGTCAAGAAGGAGGCATGGTTGAAGGAGGAACGTGCACTATCACAGATCCTTCTGATCTTGGTATCTTTGAATCTAGACCTTATATAGGTCAAGGGTAGCAAGGAAGAGGCGAGGGTTTGGTTGGGTTTAGAGCCCTTAGTTCCTTGGGGAAAAAGGAAATTTTCTTTCCAAAGAGATATAGATGCTTGGAAGTAAGCTAATTTTGAAAATATGTTTGTACTTCTCTCTCTAGAACATAATTTCTTTGACAAGTAATAAGGGAAAACGTTCCCATCATGTTTAACTTTCTTTTTCCAAACAAAATTATATACAAAAGATTAAATGGTCTGAATATGTCCTTTTATCATATTCCTTACATATTTTTCTCCTTATTTGACTTTATTGGTATTTTCGCTTTCCTCTTTCTTCATTGGGACTCCTTGGATCCCAAGAAATTCTATTATTTCGAAATCTTTTTTATTGGATACTCATTATCCTTCTAGATGCATCTAAATGCATTATTCTTCATTATCACGTGTATTTCTTATTAAAATATTTCTTTTTGAGGATTTCTCTTTATTTCTCTTTTATTTTCCTCATTAGTATTCCTTTTATCGTTAGGAATCCTTGGAATACGAAATTCCACTAAGGATAACTCAATTATACATCTTTTCATTTGTTTTCCAACTTTTACCATTATTTTCAAAAAAAAATTTGGTAATCCGAGCTCACATTATTTTCAATTTATTTCTTAATAAAGAAATACTTAATGAATCTTTTCTTTTCTTATTGTTTTTCTTTGCAACTTTGGACTCCTTGGAACCCAAGGAACCCATGTGGAACGAAATCCACCTTTGGATTAAGTTCTTTTGCCTTCTATAGGTTTCCACACCTTTCTTTTCTCAAAAACTCAATTATTCATTTATTAATTGAATTTCCTTGTTATTGGGCCCAATAGCCAATAAAGCCCACAACACAATCTCCAAGGCTATTGTAAACAAAATCTATTTATTCAAAACAAATTATATCTTTATTTGTTCCAATATCTTTTATGTGATAAATTACATTTCTCACCCAAATGAACCCAAAATTGGGGTTGTAACATCATCTATCCAAGAATTGCACAACATGCAATTGGCGAACGTTGCCTACCTTAATGATTTATTATGGATGATGGCGTTGGTCGGGTAATAATTGAATTGTTTTAAACCTTGGCATACTTGTTAAGGTGGCAAGGCACCATGCTTGAATGCCTTGTTCTTAGGTGCGCCAAGGCGCACCTAAGGAGTCCCTTAGGAGACTTTAAGAAAATTATAGTTATGTACAATTTACCTATATTTATACATGTGCTATGATTTTGGTAACATCCCCCCTTCATATATATGTTATATTTTACCTATATCTATACATATGTTGTGATTTCTATATCATTTCCCCAATCATATATGTATGCTATATTTCATATAGGTAAATCCATAAAAGTATGGGTAATGTACAAATATATATGTTTTTATTTATACTTGATATCTACAGTGTATTCCCTATTGTATGCATACACTTTTATTGTTTGTGCATGGACATATACATATTACACACAACCAAACATCTATGTGTACATTTTCATTGATGCATACATAAATATATACATACTTTAAAAGTTATACTTGGATTCAATTATGCAAAGATGTATTTTGCGGTAATATGTGTATTATAGGTTCTACTAATACTCAAAACAAACCTTATGGAAGTTATGTAATCCACCTATATCAGTTTAATCTTGAATAAGGGATTTAGGATAGCAGTGATTAAGGATGGCAGTGCTTTACATAGTATCAATAGATAAATTTCCTTACTTAGGGTAATTATCAACTGATATACATATATATCGCAGCTAATATAGCTATTTGAAGTTTCAATAATAAGCAATAAGGGAGTTAGCATATGTAGCATGATATCTATATTGCAATTAAAGAGCTATTCAGGGTGAAAATGTCCCTCAACATTTAAATCACATTCAACCTAATAATAAGAAAACTAATATAAATATCTAGAGTATAAATTCCATTTAAGAAATAAGCAATAAGGGAGTTAGCATATGTAGCATGATATCTATATTGCAATAAGGGATTGAAGTTTCTATAATAAGGGAGTTTCTATAAATATCTATATTGAAGTTTCTATAATAAGCAATAAGGGAGTTAGCATATGTAGCATGATATCTATATTGCAATTAAAGAGCTATTCAGGGTGAAAATGTCCCTCAACATTTAAATCACATTCAACCTAATAATAAGAAAACTAATATAAATATCTAGAGTATAAATTCCATTTAATAATGATATTGTACAACAAACATAGATAAATATAATTAATTTGAATATTAGAACAAGTGTAGATCAAATAAATACTTATATATAGGGTCAGGAGTCCATAAAACCCCATAAAGCGACATATTGGCCAACGTGTAGATCAAAGTGACCCCCTTGGAATTCCTTGATGCCTAGGCAGCCGCTTAGGCGCGCCTAGGCGCTCACCTTAACAAGTATGGGCCTTGGCTAATTAAAATATTGTTCACTGCAATCTTCTGAATTGATAATTGAGAGTTGTAAATTTGATCAAAATAATAAGAGCAATAGTAAATGAAAGACCTTATTAATATCGTCCATTATAATCAAATCAAAATGAGTTTTAACAAAATTGCAAATTCTTTTATAGAATCAAAAGGGAACACACAACAATACCTTTTCTCCACAATAAGGGCTTGAGAAGGACAAGATAAATGGTAATAACTTCCATGATTGGTTCAGGATGGTGAGAGTCATTCTCACACAAGAGTGCAAGCTCTATGTTATGGAGACACCAGAGCCAGATGAACCCCTTTGCAATGCACCAAAGGCTGACGTGGATTCTTACAAGAAGCATATTAAAGTTGGTGTTGATGTCAAGTGTTTAATGCTATGATCCATTAACTATGAGTTGCAAAGGAAGCATGAGAGCATGGATGTTATTGATATGGTCACACATATTATTAACATGATCTAAGATCAGGTAAGACATTAGAGATTTGACATCTCTAAGGCACTGTATAACTGTAACATGGAAGAAGGAGATCCAGTAGGTCCTTATGTACTCAAGCTCATTGGGTATGTTGAGAGTTTGGATAGACTGGGATTCCCCTTGGGTTAGGAGTTGGCCACTAATGTGATTCTGCAGTCTCTACCAGAGTTGAACAGTCAGTTTGTCATGAACTGCAACATGAATGACTTTGACAAGGCATTGATAGAGTTATTAGGCATGTTGAGAACAGTTGAGGCACAATTGAAGAAAGACAAGCTCAAGTTCGTGATGATGACCAGCAAGATAAAGAGAAATTCTAAAGGAAAAGGTAAAGCTAAAAAGAGTTCTAAAGCTCGCCAGAAGCCCAAATATTTAGATCACAAAGCAAAGGGAGGAGTAAAGAAGGGAGGCAATTATCACCACTGTCACCAGCTTAGATGTTGGAAAAGGAATTATCATCTAGTTTTGTTTGAATTAAAGAATAAGGGGCATAGACCTCTACTTTAGGTATAAACACTATAAGATAAATTTGATTACTTCTTCATCTTGGTATGTGATATCGGATGTAGATATGACTTATGTTGATGTGTAGGATATGATAAGAAGTAAATCCTTTATGAAAGGACAAGTAAGGACTATGATGAAGCAAGAGTTTCTTCAACTTCAATCTATTTTTAAATTTATCTTAGCCCATTGGGCTTGTAATAGAATTAGTTGAACTACTATTTCATGATGTGAATAAACAGAAACATTTTATTTTATGTATCTTGTATGACAAGGATGATAATGAATAAAAAAATTGTTAATTCTCCAATTTATAAGATGTAATCTTGTATGGAAATGAACCAAACATCTAGTGATCTTTATATTAAAGGATCTAAAGATGAATGTTTATAACCAAAATTATTATAACGGATAACTCAAATAATGTCTATAACATTGTCATCTAGAGCACATATATGAGAAATGCATTACTAGAATCCATATTGATGTTTATCTAGACTCTTTTGGTTATTGAACCAACAAGAGACATGCAAAGCCTATTTATGAGCAATATGACAAACCGCCTCTCACTAGGTGTAGTGGAGATAGTAAGAATTCTATTAGGCCTTATACATATTGATGTATAAAGATCTTACAAAATAAATGCTAAAGGTAGTTGCTTGTACTTCATTATATTCACTGATGATATCAGTTGATACGGGGTTTGTATTTGGTGAAATACAAACATGGATCTCTTGAAGTGTTCAAGGAGATTGCAAATGAGGTATAACTTTGATAAAAGTATACAAAAACTTTGATGTGATCAAATGTCGAAATACTCTACATCAATAGTTTGAGAACCTTCTAGATAGACTATGATAGAGTATCACAAGTCAAATCCACCTGAAACATGATGATGTATCAAAAAGAAGGGATTACATCTTGATGGATCATGATGTGATTATCATTTATCTAATCTTCAAATCTCCTCATCCATATATTTTACACTAAAACAATGTACCATCTAAAATGGTTTAAAAGACATCATATTTGATATGATGTGGGAATGTCCCGATATGTCTTAAGGATTGAAACATACATAGAGAAAGTAGTTTCTTGAAAAGGTTTATCCACAAACCATAATTGTTGAATACTTCTATATGGTAACAAAAGTGTTTTGTTGCTAGTATAACTAAGTTCCAAAATAATCAATTTGAGTAAAAGTAGAACTCGAAAGGTTTGAGGTCAATTAGGAGGTACAATGGGAATAATTGTGAATCACAAATTGTTTGAGAATCTCAAACTTCCATACGTAACACATAACCTAATAGTTCTTGTAGAACAAATCTAAGATTGAAAGATTGTGAATCTAATAACTCAGATAGGTTGGTCATAAGATGATGATCCAACAAATCAACTAGAAGCTATTGAGAACCAGAATCTAAGAAGTGACTTAAGGCCATTATGGAGTCCATGTACACTAACAAGGTATGACCTTGCTAGTACCACCCAAAGGGGTAAAACCCATAGGTTGCAGTTGGATTTTGTTGCAAAGACCTACATGGATAGCCTAAAAGGACAATTTGGTTCCAAAGATTTTCAAATCAGTTCAAATTGTTGAACATGAAGAAATTCATTCACCAATTGAGATGCTTGTTATTGTAGAAAGTATAGACTAAGAGATTTGGCATATGAAGAAAAAAACATCATTCCTTAAAAGGAATATATGGATAGATGTGTACATGAAACAACCTAGAGGTTTTATAAGTTCATTAATGAAAGTAAAGTCTTAAGCTACAATGTTTAATCTTGAGACTGAAATAAGCATCTCAGAGATGAGATCTTTTGACTTCACAAGATAGTCAAAGAGTATGAGTTGAATCAAGATAAAACATGAAATATGTGATTACAAAAGATTTAGTGGGAGCATATATGAATATTTCACATATTGATGGGGAATAACATCCCAATACTATTAGTATTAAGACCTGGCATGGAAAACACCTTCAACAATGAAGGTTTAGGTGAAATATCCTATGTGATAGGGATCAAAATCTATAGAGATAGTTCTTGAAAGTTTCATGACCTAAGTATGAGCACATATATAAACATGATGCTGAAAGAGTTTAGCATGAAGGATTCAATGAGAGATAATGTATCCATTTTACATGGGATTAGTCTCCCATGAACCCTATATTGCAAATGTTTATGAAGAATAAAAATACATGAGTAAGATATCATATGTACTAGCAATTGGATCTATCAGATATGCCAATGTACTCATCCCATATTATTGTATGTATTGGACATGACTAGATGATAATTAGTTTCCAATGAGGGTCATTGGAATGACATTAAAGATATCCATTAGTATGTGAGAAGCACTAAAGGATAAGTTGCAAAACTATAGTAACAAGGAAGAGTTGGGTGTAAAGGGTTACACCAATGTAAGAATCTGAAATGACAAAAGTGATTGCAATATAAAATGTGTTTAATTTTAAGAAAAGAGTGTGATTTTGAAGGGTTCTGAACTACATACCATTGATTCAATTCTACAATTGAAGCTGAGTATCCCAATGTTATGAGCACAAGAGTAGGTACCTATATGGATCTAGACGTTCATATGGATGAACTTAAAGATGTTCCAACCATTGATGACATAGTAGAGATACTATGATAACAATGGAGCTACTGGTCAGGCAAGGAATATCAAATATCATATTATGGCAATTTCATCTCACATCACAGAGATGAGAAACATGCAATATACATACTAAAAGCAAAGTGTTTCTAAGCTTCTAGATTAGCTCTTGCACAACAAAAACATGATGGACATGTTTAGATCACTAAGAATATGATTTGTGGATGATTGGCTCTAAGTGAAAGTGGGAATATGTTAGTATGGTATGACCATAAAGCCTATAATGATTGTGATGGCATATTACATAAAGGATTTTATTATTAATAATAAAGGAAAGCTTCCAATTCATTCTGTTTCACTCAGTTATGAGATAATGAGGAAACATGATGAAAGTCTAAATAATGATATTACTCAATGATGTATGTCTTCAAGTACATGATTTGAACAATGAGATCATATGGATGTTAAGAGTATGTACATTCTTATCATATCCCTTGTCAGTTGTTACTATTGAAGGTATATAGACAGTTGTAACACTTAAGACTAGAGTGTGTGTTGGTTGATGATAAAATCTAACTAAGAACATAGATACTTGTTATGGAATAGTGTATTGTACATACCCAGCTTGACAATGACACATCGAAACCATATATGGTAGTCATAGTCATCTCTCATATAGAAGTGGTGATTGTGGTTCTTAGACCTAAAGTCACTACACTCATCACATGTCATTCAATATATTTTAACATCATCCAACGTGACCCCAAATAAGGATTGTCATAATGGTGATGATTGGGTAGATGTGACACATGGGGGTTGATTGTGAGTGATGTAGATGGAATTTGTCCCTCCTAGTCGAGTTTGATATCTTGGCCACTTGATAAGTGAGACTAAGAAACGCATGTGCATGCACATATGAATCAATATACGATATTGAGGTCACATATATCTCAGACAGTTTGGTCTAGTTCAAGGAACATGGATTGAATATTGAGAGGATGACGTTTACATGCCTCGAGTTCATTTAAGAAATTAGAGACAAAGGAATTATACAATCATTGTAACACCTTATGCAGATTATAGGTTGAATTTGTTCTCTAATTTTTCATTCTTTTGGTTAGCACTTATGTGTGACTAGGCACTACTCTTTGCTTGTGATGTCATAAACTAGTTATGGACATTCACTGTCAATGTGACATGGGACCTATAGGGTCACACACATATGATACACCTAGAAGAGGAGTTTAATCATGAATGATAACTGAATTGATTACCAAAGTGTTTGGGTATTCAATTTGAGTAATAAATCAATTGACTGGACTCCCAAATCTAACCTATTCAAGTGATGAAATGACCAGTTGTAGTGTCAGGTTGATTAGAAATTGAATATTATAGTTATGCCTAAATTAGGGATAGAACCAACCAGATCCCTTAGTGAACCGATTGGCTCAGCTCACCAACTGAGCGCTTGGGGCCGTGAGATGATCGACCCGTAAGGGCGAGACACCCAGTTCGTGGAGAAATTCAATTTGCATCAAGGATTAGTACCGACGGCATGTTGTGCATTACTTGGATTCAAATTATCAATTCATTTGCGATTAGGAAACATGGTGAAACGACAGGTTCACTGAGCCAGCCGATCATCTTGCATGTGAACCAATTGGTCCACTGCTCACATATTGCAAATTTTGTGATGTTCTAGTCACTTCCACTTCCAAACAGACTGGGAACCCAGACCCTAACCTTTCCTATAAATAGAGGGGATTGGGGGCTTCTCATACACAACACAATTTCCTCTAACAATTGTTGTCCTCTCTGTTGTGGTAACTAATAGAGAGCTTGAGCAATTCCTACCCGCTAAAAGGAGGGATAGCAAGGGAGAAACAATTGTGAAAGAGAAAGTTGGTGACAAGTACACCAATGGGAGGGACAACTCATTTATGTCTGTTATGGTAGAATAATAAGAGTTATAGGGGGACCCCCTATGGACTTCCGTAGAGGTGAGGTGGTCATTGCCCATTGCTAGGAAGACAACATCAGCCTATAGTTCGTGGTAGAGTTACTGCAAACATCATCAGAGTTGGTTGTTTGTTGTGGAGACCAAGAGATGTTGCAAATGAGTCCCAGTGAAACTAGGAGTGTATGAGTATTGAAACAAGTTATAGTCATTGCACTTGCTCCAGGACCATGTATGACACAATCTTTCTATCATGGGGAATAGGAAAAATAAAATTTTTGTTTTCACTGCCTACTATGTGCCCATTATTTCCCTACAACTAGGATATGGAAACAAAAAAAGAGGATTCCCATACAACTGTCAAAGAGAGGTGATGGAGAAACAAAGATTACCTCACTTATGAATAAAGATGGAGAGTAGACTGAAGACCCCTTAAGAACTATATGCCCTTATTAGCGCTTCCTTGGGTTATTTATCAACCTAAATCCTAGGTAAAGAGTGCAGAAGATATGCCTTACATAGGATTCTTTCCTACTAGGGAAATGTGTCACATCTTTATCTTAATAGAATACCACAAGAAGAAATTTCAAAAGCCTATACTCAATGGCTCTTTGAAAGTGTCAAGTCTGGATGACATTGATGTAAGCTTCCTTTCATAAAACTAGTTGTGGTCAATCGTGCTAGATTCACCATGTGTTGGGACCATTCAGAGAAACACCCATTGAACCCAATCTTTTTGATTTGGTGATTTCCCTAATCCCAAAAGTTTAACAAGATGTAACCTATAGTCAACTACACCTTTGTTCTCAATAATGATGGTTTAAGGTGCTATCCAAGGTCCTTGTCACAAGAATCAACCACACCTATATAAATCAATTGTGCCAATGCAAAATTGCTTCATTCCTAGAAGAAACATCAATGACAACATTACTATTATGTAGGTCATAATCCATTTTATAGAGAATACAGACTTGATGAAGAAATCAAAATCGATCATACCTTACCTATATAGATCTTATAGTAGCTATGTTAGATTTTATTCAGAACACACTACGCCACAAAGTAATATGTAATAATATACTATATGTCATTATGTAGGTGATTTCATCATAACACTTGTTGATTATGCGAAATGGAGATATGTATTCACCTTTCAAACCTTCACCATGAGCGAGATAGGGTGACCCCTTGTGGCCCAAAATGTTCTTGGTGTTCATCAGAAGGCTATGTCAGTATATAGAAATGGAAGTCAAGGATGGGAGATGAAAACCTACAACATCCACTAGAATCAAAGTCAAATTCACAAATATACACTTACATATCATCATCTATATGTACCTTGAAATGGTGAGCAGGTTCCAGGGGAAAGTTAATTCTTGGGACAGCTAAACACTCTCTTCAGAAGATAGGGTGACCATCATGAAATGAGTCCCAACTACAATGGAAACACATAAAATGTGATCTTCAAATATACCAGTATCCGTCTCTGAAAGACATATTTCCTAACATTTCATTTGGAGTGGAGGGCTAAATAAAGTACTACTAACATCATTTCTTGAGAATAATTGATTGCACTAGCATCAAAATGGGTTATGGGTACAGGAGCCTTTAAAATTTAATGAAACACTATTGTTGAAATCTATTTGGAACTTGTTGAGGAAGAAATAAACTATACAGAAGCTATTGTTTTTGGTAAAATAATTAGGGAAGGAATGATTTCACAATAATGTATATACATTATGGATATGCATTCTTAAACAAAGGTAATTGTTCAAGAACCTCTCAATCAAGGTGGTAGATAATGGTGATAGAACAAATGTTAGGATAGATAAATGGGTGAGGAGATCCCTACTGCCAATGCTCCAAGTAAACATATGGGTTTCAGAAGAATTGAATGATATCAAGGTAACTAGCATTGTCTTATTGAACGGAAAATGGGATAAATATTTTGTAGGGAGTGGTTTGATGACAAATGGTGCTGAATGATTTTATGATGCATCCATTGTGAAATCACTTTGGTGAAGATGAGATCATCTAATCAACCACCCTAGGTATTTTCTTAGAAAAAAGACATACATTGCAATACTGGAACATAAATCACATCCCTATGAAGGTAATTTGAATCTAATTTGGAGGTTGAAGCTCCTAGAGATGATAAAATACTTTTTGTGGATGGTAAATTGTTAGATTCTGCTTATGGATGACATGTTTTTGAAGAGAATAATGATTGTAGATGGATCTTTTCTGATATGCAACATAAGCAACAAAATATGCATACATGTGATGTGGGACTGACCTAGGATTGTTCCTCTATGGGAAGAATTGAAATCTAGTGAGAGAACATTCTTAAGTACATATCACATTAAGTCATGGATATAACTCAACCTGATGACATTAAATGATAACTCAAACTAGAGTACCACATTTATTGTGGCATGCTGGAAAAGGCATGGAAGACTATGAATGTGAACATCTTCCATCAGGGGAAAACCTAAGTCAGTGATGTATATGTCCTAATGAACAATATTCTCAAATCATGAAGGAATATAAGTAACACCTCCAAATATTGCATACAAGACAAGCATTGGACGCCGCCACCATAGTGTTGGATTCAGGCCAGTGGGGACAATTCTAGCGCACACAACTGATCACCTAGAGCACCAACTTCATTTTGTGAGATGAACAAGGATTATGGTTGAAAAGAGGCATATTCAAGCACTTAGGTAGTGACCCTCGTGAGGGTGAAATACTAGCTATACTTTGCTATTTACAATTTATTATAGAGATACACAGCTGAAAGTGTCAGATTATCACTAATTCAAAATTGTCAACAGAGTTCTTTGAAGATCCAAACACACATCCTTAGATATAATGTTTACTAGTTGAAGTTATAAATATGATAAGAGCATGTTTTGAGGAATTAACTATCAAGAATGTCCAAAGACAAGCAAATCATTTGGTTGATAACTAGCTATGTGATTCTTGAAAATTAAACTACAAAGATATCTTGAACATTAGATCAATTGCTCTCTTGAGGGGAAAATGATGATCCTATAGATCAAGGATGGTACAGTAAGAACCCTAGATCCAAAAGATCAACAAATGATGGATGGAAACACTAAATGTGCTTGGAACACCTTCAACTATGTCAAAAAAAGGGGAAAAGAGAGGAATTGGAAAGTAGAACTAGGATTCATCCATATGCTATGTATAACCTTTTCCAAGGGAGTAAAGAGTGTGGGGGAGAATAAGGCAGTAAGTAGATCAAAGGAGAAGAAGCATACCAATAATAGGCCACCATTAAGATATAAGGAGAATCCTACCTTGGTTCTAGAAAAAGCTATCAATAAACCCACCATGCACTTGATCTTCATCATCTTTGGCCTCTACCTCTCTAGAAGAAAGCTCATCAAGGTTTAACGTAGATATATACATATATAGGGATTTAGCGACATATACTTTGCATCTAAATCTATCTAGAAAATTCTACATAACATGACATTAGTTGGTAAACTAATGGGCTCAAATCGTCCTAACTTGTTGATAGTGATGACCAATTAGCAACAATCACACTTTGTCACTAGTTATTGGCTAGTCAGTCCAACTAACCATTACTCATCCAAATAGTAGCAGGTCTAGGTAACAATATTCTATAAATAGCAAATACATACCCTTGCTATTAGTTAGTTAAGAAATAGTCGGGTAGCTAGCGCACAACTTAGGGTCGCAAAATAGTGATGGTGTCTTCGAGTTGCTATAGGATCCAGGCTTGATTACTTGATAGACTAACAACCCAAATGGGTTGAATATGTAAAAAACTCAACAAACTTATCCAACATCAAGTATTCACCCTAATGGGTTTTAAACCCTAACTAAGGTTCAACACTCTTCCCAATTGCTCTGACACACTAAGGTAACATCAAATATGATATTGAGAATCATTCATGTTTTGTTTTTGTGGAACACTGAAATACCCTTATAAGTAAAGTTGCTCATAGTTAGGGTTTCAATCATACCAATCCCAAAATAGACATATATGGTACCTATCACATACATATTTTAAATGTAAATCAGGATTGCCATCATTGAATACCATATAGGAGTAAATCACACACTTATGGTGATAAAATGTGACTAGAGTTAAAATAGGAACTAGGATCTCACATTTTCATATTGATATTTATTTTAACACTTAATTTTGTCATAAATGTGTAGTGCAAGTGAAAAAATGAGATGAATAATGACATGAGGTGGTGTATGCTTTAATGTGACAATGATAGCACTAATTGTATGTGAAGCCCTAATTAGGGTGAATACCTAAGAATGAAATATAGATTAGGTAAAGTGGCCTAGTGAGCATAGTTTAAATGACAAGTAGAGAACATGAATGTAACTTAGATGTTTTTGTTACTATGATGCTTTTCTATTTGAATATTTTCCCTATATATAAATTGATTTGATGAATTTTCCTTCCACATATGTTTTTGAACTTACTACTAACTAGCCAAGAACCAATAAGAGTTGACATTATAAAATCGATATTTTTCAAATTAGATGTGATTTTGAGATATATTATTATGGATTAACATTCAATAGCATCCTGATTGTGATAATTCTAGTATGCTATGAACATCTAGAACATCCCCCTATCTAGATTAAGGGAGGCAAAATAGTTCTCTTTTAGTAGTCTTGAGGATTGTGAGAAGTTTTTTGAAAGTATGAACCTACATATTTATGTGTGATATGGTAGAGCTTCACTTAGTGGAGTGATTTGAGGATACACTAAAATCACATTCTCAGTATAGGAACTCATTCTACAGGGAATATATCTCTTTTTAGTTGTTAAAATGTTAGTGTGATTTTAAACTTCATTCTCATGTGTATTTATATCATGGGTAGTTTGGCGTAGGAGATGATTGAATTAGGGCTCAATGCTTAGTACCTAAAATGTGAGGCTCAGGGTCTGTCACACCATTGTGCCCCTACATTTTTACCTCACACATATTGAGGTAGGATAGTTGTACTGGTAAAGATAAACCTTAAGTCCATATGCCAGGATAATTGGATGGATACCAATTACTCATATGCAACCCAAGTTGAGGGAAAAAGTAAAAGATAACAATCATACATGTATAGTTACTTGAATAGTTTATCTTTACAATATTTTTACAAAATACCACAAATTACAAATTACTTTGTTTTCATTTTTTTATTTCCAATTTCCCATTACTATGTTCGACTTGTCTAACTATGCATATTTAGATTCTTATTATTTTTACTTGCATAATTTATGATAAATAATCTTGTCCTATATCTTCTTGTTTTTTTATTCACTAAGATTGTGCATCTTATATGAGTGGTTATAAGGTCCTAGGTACAATGACATTGAGAAAAGGCCCCAAGATGAGAAAGATGTAAAAGTGAATTTAGATAGAACATGATATCCTTTTGCTCTCACTTTTCTAGTGTGGGTGGTTTTTTATGTATAATTTTTATGCCTTTATATACAAATAAAATGATGTACATTGCATTTTAAATAAAGTAAAAAAAATGTTTTTCTTATATCAATCTTGAATGCACCTTTTTCTTTGTTATTATATGTTCTCAGTCACTTGTGTCTTGTAAATGTAGGGTTGCATATGTGTTCTGGATCCTATTGGTATAGTATCATTAGTGTATTTTTAAAATGTTAACATCAGTGAATGCAATCATATTAGTATATTTTTGGTTGTGATATGTGGTTTTAATATTTTATGAAAATGGAAAATTATCGTGTTTTTCAATTTCCACTTTATTAGTGTTTGTTCAATTTGACATATTTATCAGACTAAGTTAGGTTTATCTCGATAACATTCTAATATTTTCATTAGAGCTAACCTAAAGGATTATCCTATTAGTCCACCATGAAAATAATATCTTTATTAATTATTGGACTTGTTTAACTTTACTTTCAGTTATACTACTCGATTACATGTGTTCCACATTGAGTATGATAAGTCTCACCTAGTTGGACTTTTTATCTCATGGGGTCATCTTCATATCCCTTTTCGCTCCTTCAATAATTACGAGGATGACATTAAGCCTTGTATGCAGTTGTTGGAGCAGTAGTATTAATTCAACTAAGGTGGTAGTTTTTTATTGATATTTGGTGTAGAGTAATCTATATGTAGGTCTTGGATGGAGTATTTCTTGGAGAACTCGTGTAGTTATTATTGTCCCGATAAATTATGTTGTTTAAATATACAATTAGCTAGTCATTTACATAAATTTGGATGGAATAGTTAGATTCTTTTTCCATATTCTTAAGTCAAATAAAGAAAATTGTATTAAGGTAAGATAAGGTCAATTCAATTAATAAATCAGATATGTTCTTAAACAAAAAGTACTCAATTTGAATCTCAATATCAGTCAATTTCCTTTCCCAGAAATTCATTTCTTTCATTATTTGTGTATTCTACCCTCTTTTTATACCTTATACTAAATCACATGTATATTTATTCCCTTTGAATCCTATTTAAATCATAATTTTGAGAGACTAGACAAGGGATTCACACTTTCTAATATGGAACCAAAACCTAATTAAGGTTAGGTTTCCCTTCCATCAACTTTTTTCTCCAACCACCACCTACTTTTCTTTGTCGGCATTCTTGGTGGTCAATAGTAGTGAGATCATATCATTAACTAGATGTTGCATATAGGTATCAATTTTCGATAACCATTGAGGTCATTTAGTGTAATTTGTTTCTTGGTCAACCATTGTTGCACAAAAACCTTCTCACCATGGCGGCCTTCTTCTTTGGCTAAAGATATTCATTGCCTCTAGTGGTTACCATAATGGACAAAGGTCTTGCATTATATGTAACCACAAATAAGGTTGGATTAAATTGATGTTTGTCCACGAACAAGGCTAATCAGATTACATCCATTCCTCACATTGTCATTTTTTGTTCTTCTACACAGTGGACAACCAGTCTTTTGCATCCATATTATTTTTGGAATGCATCTAGCTCCTCACGCATATTATTTTTGCATCCATGATGAACAGATCTTTGCCTACCTCACTGAACTTTGTTCACATTGACATCTATGAAAAAATCATTGAAGAAGATAGCACAACCACTTCCATATGGTCCAACCTTGAGAGGTGGTTCACACAGTAAAATGGTACTCACAAATTTACACTTGCAAGGGAGGCAACACACACAATGCAAGATGATCTCTCCATCATTGAATTTTATGATCATAAATGTGGCCTTTTGTGTCTAGGCACCATTGACATACCTACATACTCCACCTATTCCCCACATGAGGTTGAGTTCTAGATGTACCAGTTTCCCATGGAACTTGGCCTAAAATTTCATTTGTGTGTGACTAACATCATACAAGGGTTGGTTCCAAATTTTTTGGAACCCATTACCCCTGAAATTTGGTGGACGAGACTTGTCAACGGCTGGCCAAGACTACAACTTTGATGTACAATCCACATCCACCCACATCTAGCTCTAGATGTCTCTTTTAACTGTTGCTGCCTCAAGGAAAAAATCCCCGAACTATATTTTGTGTACCCATTGTCACAAAAAGAGCCATTTGTTAACAACATATCTCAGACTTCATCCAAAGATTTATCATGAGTATAGGGAAAGAACCAAGTGCAATGTTTCACAAGTTGCAATATACATTGTTGTCATATCAAATGGAGTGACAAAGAAACTTTCTCTTCCATTAAGATCACAACCATACCACATCAAATCATGGAGATGGGGAGTGTTGGTACTTTCATACCTCCAAGCATTGCAGGAAAGGCTTCATTTTCATATTACTCTTCTACGGGTACACCAACACATGGATCATGGATTCAGGTTTCACACATCATATGACTCTCAATTTTTCTATTTTGAGAAAATTCTACTCTCTACAATAACCATCAAGGGAGATGGTAGACAATTTACTCATTGATATATCTTATATTGGATATATTACGACTCAATACTCACTTAGTGGAAATCTTACCTTTCACAAAATTTTACATGTTCCTAACTTGAACATGAATCTTATGTATGTTTGAAAATTTTGTGATTGTAGCCTTGGAGTAATTATCTATAGGCTTTGTGTTTTGCAAAAGACCAATCTTTATGCTTATTGGGATTGCAACTAGATTTGGTGATTTATATCACACATTCCAAACACCACCAAATTGCATTTTTTATATCAAAGCTCTCACCTAATTTGTGGATATAGATTGGATCATATACTTCAAGTCATCTTAGTTGTCTTATTAAATATGACACTCTTAGTTCAGTCCATACTTCCACTCAATTATAAGAATGCACAAGTTGTTAACTTGCAAAATAAATAGCTCTTTCTTTCTAAAACTCAACCAATAAAAGTATCTATATTTTTTATCTTATTTATTTTGATATTTGCGGACCTGCATATGTCATCTCTGGAAGTGGATTTCAATATTGATTATTCTAAAACAATATAGTTAGATCTACCTTATGCACAATAGGTCTGAAAGTCCACACATACCAATTGTTCAACAACACAATCAAACCCAATACAAAAAGTCATTTGTGTGTTCCATGTAGATAGTGTAAAAGGGTATACATCGACTACCATGTGTGTATCCTATATTCCCAAGGCATCGTATTCCAATAATGTTGCCCTTAAACCCGTGAATGGATTAATGTTCAGAGCAAAAGAACAGATACATTCTTGAAAGCACCCATGTACTGCTCAGTAGCTCTACCACTCCTTAACACTTTGAAGAAGAAGTTGTCCTCACATCCAGTTATGTCAACAATCAGATGCCCACTCAGAGTCGATGGGGGTCTTACCAAATTAAAATCTTTACAACCAACAACCATCCTATGTCCATATGCTTGTTTTTTACCGCACCTACTTTGTCCTTTTTCTCCAACACGAGAGAAACAAACTCAATGCATAAGCTACATGTTGTCTCCTTCTAGGATGAAATGATTAACACAAAGGGTATTATTCTTTTGAACTAGTCACTCATCTCCTATGCATAGTAAGGCATGTTACCTTCCTTGAGGATACACCTTATGGAACTTCCACCAACATTGATCACACCTTGCTTGAAAAATTCATCCCCATTCCTCATGGAGCATCATACACTTGCACAACAACACCACCACAATGCCAAAATTGAAGCAAACCATGTGAAGCTTCCCATTGGGATTGAGTCTACCCTTGTTTCACCTTCTACAGGGACTAAGACTGCCCATTTCGAGCCTCTTATCATAACACCACAAGTAGGGATTGAGGCTACCTAAGTTGAGCCTTTTCATTATCAGAATACTAAATACATGCTATTGGTCTTAATGACGTTCAAAGAATTTTTTTCTACATAAACAAATGCGGGTGCAAGAAGATCACATCGTGGATACCAGATAAAATCCATGCTATGCTCATTCATGGGTCACTTGTTACTCTTCTAAGTATGTATGTTACCTCACTGTTCTTCATGCATATTCTATTCCATCTTCATATCAAGAAGTTGTTGGTTTCGTGCACTTGAAGAAGGCTATGCATGAAATAATCTGAGTGCACCTACACTTGGAATCTTATTCCTCTACCAGAAGGTTTTTGACCTACCAGTTGCATTGATGGATACAAAGCATGCCTAGATTCTAGGGGCTTCATTCAAGAGTATGGCATAGACTATGAACAAACATTTTCCCTAGTTGCTCACTTGACCACTTTTAGACTTCTTCTCATTGTTGCAATAACCCAACAATGGTCTTTATTCCAGATGGATGATCAAAATGCTTTTCTACATGGAGAACTCTTAAAAATAATATACGTGTCTCATTCACACGGACTAGTAGTACATGAATCTCATATTTTTCTTCTGCATAGAGCCCTTTATGGACTCAAATAGGCACCCAAGGCCTGGTCTGAATGCTTTAGACAAACCATTGAGTGTGTAGGTTACACACAAAATATCACATGATTATTCTATGTATGTGCATAATACACCTCATGGATTGGTCATTCTACTTATATATGAGGATGGAAAGATAATCACATGAGATGATGTAGCTGGAATCAAAGAAATCTAATATTATCTTTCCAACCAATTTGTGAATGAAGGACCTTGGGAAGTTATACTACTTTCTATGTCTGGATATTACTCATGTGGGAAAGGAAATTTAGTCTCTAAATAGAAGTATGTAGCAGATATCATTGTGCATGCTAAGGTACTAGACTTACAGGATGCATACATACCTCTCCAATTTCATGTGAAACAACACTCAGTTGATGGTGATCCATTATCTGATCGGGACAACTACTATACTTGTGCATTGCTAGGCCTAACATCCAATATGTTGTTAGTACTGTGTCACAATTCTTATCTACTCCTTGAAGTGTCCACTATTCAAATATACTTTTTAGTATCCGCTAAATACAAGGAACGATGGCACTATCTCTACTTATGAGCTCTTCTAAAAATCATAATCTACACACATACACTAATGTTGACTGGTTGGATGTCCTACCACCAAACACTCCACCACTAGATAATTTTTCTTCTTTTTGGTGATCATTTGCTTTCATAAAAAAAAATAGTGTAAGTCTTTCTTCCACACAGGTAGAGTACAGAGCAATGTGTGACACAATAGAAGAACTAACGCACTTCCATTGGCTTCCAAATGATATTTGAGTTATCACTTTTGAAGCTACACCTATGTTTTGTGACAACAAGAGTGCAAGACAAATTGTTACTAATCCATGGTTTTCATGATAAACTGTCACTTCATGAGAGAAAAACATTTAACATGCATCATCATGTTGCCCTTCATAAACTCTACATATCATATTGCAAACCCTTCTCAAAGACGCATATTGCATCAAATGACAACAAGTTGATTCATAAACTTTGTCTTTGATCTCGTTGAGTTTAAAGGGGGTGTTAATATCAGTCAGTTTCCTTTCCAATAACTTTTCTTCTTTCCTTATACATGTATAGTACCATCTCTATATTAATGCACCTTACGCTATATTGTATGGACAGTGTATTCCCTTCTACTCCTATCTAAAGGAGCAATGGCAATAGAATTTACAAGGGATTCACACTTTCTAATACTCTCGGGGATGAATTTCAAAGAAAGTCTCCAGCGCACTACCAGCCAACTCAAATGGCATCCCTGCCTAATGAAGATTCATCGACATCAAAAAAGACGTTGCACCCTGCCTGCGGAAGATTTCTCGACATCCAAAAAGAAGTTGCATCAAATGATTATCTGATCTGTAGGAACAGAATTATGTCAAAGTTTTACTCAACTGTTAGAATGTTGATTCATCGGACCCAAAAAAAATGTTGATTCATCAGTAATTCTATAATGAAAAGTGCTACATGCCAGTTTTGAAATATATGTTTCATATGTTGCTATTTGCTATTATCTTTTTGTACTTGGGGGGATCAATGTGTGGAACGGCCGCCTCTAAGTGCTAAGTGGAATTGGCATGCAATTAATGGTATTTTGAAAAACGTATCCATAATATAAGATGTAGACATGAGGATTTAATCCAAGAGAATAACTAATTAGGTCACTGGAAACTGAAATCGCTCACATGACCTTCTAAGTTGGCGATAGAGATATCATATGCTTGAAGGCATGGGATGTTCCTCTCTCAATCGGGAAATTACTGTCTACGTGCTATCATGCGATTCATAAGCTATGCTCGTCTTTCCAGCCAGGCCAGACTGCCATCAGCATTGTGTATGCACTTACTAATTAGTAATGATTACAGGTTATTTCCGTATTCCATTATCAAGTTAAGAAAACGACACTAGTGCGTCAGTTTTCTGCGCCCATAGTTACACTTTATCAGAATCCTATCCATTGTTAATAAGCAACACTGACAATTTTGTTTTAACAAGAAAACTTCAACCATGTTGATCCCATAATGGCTGATATGCCTTCTGACGTTGTACAGAATACAAAGGATGGTGTTAGTCTTACAAGCCCTTCTACAAGAAAAGATCACTTGTTGTATGTACTTCGTAGATGATACAACAAACAAATCAAACAAAGAAATACAATGAAGCTGACCCACAAAAGAAAAGTAAACTTAGTGCCGCTGCCTCAAAAGATGAAGAGCCAAAACTCCCAACTGAGAACATACCTCTGGGCGTACAGAGCTAGCTCTCTGCTTTTCGAAGGGCTCTTCTGCCCTTCTTGCTTGGAAGCCTCAGCGTAACTTTTGGGCAGTGGAAGCCCACAAATGGGGCACTCGGTGACAATTTGCTCACAGGGCTGCGTCGGGGAGAGGCTGCAGGGATCCTGTTTCTGATAGGGGAAATAATGAACTTGGGCGATCCATTAGCAACATCTCTAACTTGGAGATCTGCAGCAAAGACTCTGGGACTAAAACCCAGGCGTGACAGCTGCGGAGAGGGCCTCATCCCAGGGCTGGGGCGGGGAGAGGGGATAGGAAGCTTGATCTGTACTACTGAAGGAGTGGTTCTAGGCGAGAGCTTGACATGCTCAAGGGCCTTCTTCTGGAGCTCCGGCGGGTAATCCCTGACACAAGTGATACGAGCGCCAGTTCCCGTAGACCATCTGGGAGTAAATCTGCCAGCTTCACTGGTGTCAATCCCACTGACAGAATTAGTACTTGGCAACCGCGGAGTAATTCTGCCAGCTGCAACGCTGTCAGTCTCATTTGTAGAACTAGTGCTGATATCAGTACTGGCACTATCCTCGATACTGGTACTAATCTCAATACTATCTGGTTTCTTAAACGATGGGTATTCATCGTCGTCCACTGAACATCGCTGCAGGCAAAAGAAGTAGAGCTGTTAGTATTGATCTGTTTCAAATTCTGTAAAAGCAAGGAATTTGAAGCTAGTTAGTTATCATCATCATGTTATGAGGTAATTAAAGACATATTTACCTTCACACCAGACATATCGACACTGTTGTGAACCAAGAAGTCGATGAATTCCCTGAAGTTCTCGTCTGTTGGAAGGTAGTGCCCACTGTATGGCCAGATAGCCTAGAATGTGAAAGACATGAAGGATAAATTCAAATTGCCTTTCTTCCCCTTTCAATAGTCAGATATGGCTTAAGTTTGACTCATTTACAAAATGATTACTCCTGCACTCAAAACTAGGGGATAATATGGTGTGTGTGTGTGTGTGTGTGTGTGTTGGGGGGGAGGGGGAGGGGGTGGGGGGGTGGGGTGTACCTTAAGAAAGCCATCTTTTGCAACTAATCTTCCAGCAGCTGTTGTTGCTGCTCCCGCAAGAAAACTTGAGTGTTGAAAAGTACCTTTCCTCTTCTGCAAAGTATACATTTGTAGTACACAATAATAAATATTTATGCAAGGAACAAAAGAAACAATCTAATTGCAGACATAGTAGTAGGATAAGATGGATTTACCTGTCCAACGTACAAATTCCTAGACGTACTGAGAACAAAAATCCACTTGGAATCTTCACTGGTGCTTACAGGGACATCCTCTTTCTTGTAGATTAGCCTCCCACCTACCACAACTACTTCATATGACTCCCTTTCAGTCTGTTAGAAGACAGAATAACGAAGTATAATTATATTGCCAAAGGTTGTAAGTTGGGATGTATTCCACAATCCAGATCCATCTACTTTTCCTTTGTAGAATTGATGATAATAGTGAGAGGAAATAAAGCTTACTGGACCCAGGTATTTGATTAATTGGGTCTGAAGCCGACTTCTTGGGCACTTGGCACGAAGATCAACCTTTTTACCATCTCCACAGTCCAACCTATAATTGATGAGACTATTGAAATTTAGCACATTTTCTTCTTCAATTTGTATTCTTGTAGGGATAAAGAGTAAAACTATACACTGCCAACATACCAGTAGAAGAAGGGCTGCGTGGATTCACTGTTGAACCAAAAATCATAGTAAAGGTGCAGGTTGTGACCATACCTGTGACGTGGGTCAATCTGCAAGTGAAGATACAGAAAGAAAAAAAAGTCAGCTCACCAATAAAGAAGGTAGTATTGAATATGTAGTAATATAAGCAACTGTTCAGTTTCTTCTTAAAGTTACACACACTCAGAGAGAGAGAGAGAGAGACAGACGTACAGCTTCAAGCCAGTGCTGGAGAGCAAGCTTTCGAGCCTTTTGATCTTTGGATAGTCCCTTCCCGACCTGGCAATGTATTCATCATTATGATTAACAAAAGTGACCACCAAACGAACAAGCCATATTAGTTTGGTAATCAGATGCTAAAAGAAAACTGTAAGAACCTTGGCAAGCCTTTTTTTTGCTCTGGACCAACGTGACACTGCCTTCTCAGTCTTTCCATGATGGTAAAAAGAAACCGAGTTTATGTTCAGAGATGCATAGTCCAGAGCGTGCCACCTGAGTGGACAAAACATCTGAGTCACAACAGACCAAGATATGTTTTTGAAATAAGCAGTGGATGGCTTATGATGAACCGGTAGTAAATGGAACAGGAGAAGTCGAGGGCTGACCAGTTCTCCGAAAGAGCTTGGTTCCACCTGAATTAAACGATGGCCTTTTTCATTAGTCCCAGTATACCAAAATATGACCCTTTTCGAATGATTTTGAATGACTTAAAATTAAGAAATAAGAGAAGGGAGCAGCTCGATTGCTTACCAGTATTCCTCAATTATCACCGCGGCATCTGCTAGGTTACGCCTAGTCCGGTAGCTCCTATAGTACTTTTGCAATTTGGTGGCGCATTCATCAAGCTCACTCTTGGGCCGTGGAGAGAGTAGCCGGTAGAGTGGCACCTCAGCTGTCGCAACAGGAAGAGGAATCACCGCCTCATTTTCAAGTGTTGGGCGACAACCCTGCATGTTGAAAGAAAGGCTGGGTTCGAGCGTCTTCTCGTGATCCCAGTTATTAAAACTGGGCGGCTGCTCCAGGGCCATTTTCCTGGGCGATCGCTTGGGCGTAGGCAAGGGTTGGGGCTCGTCATTATTGAAACTGAAAGATGGTGTGACCTTTATGTCGTCGTCCTTGCAACCGAGATCGATCATATTATCCTTCGAGTGCTGGGTTGCCTGCAAATATAGAATCCAGTAATTGGGTAGATTAGAAGCGAGAAAGATGGTGCTGTAAGAAAACTTAAGAAGCAACTGAGAATCCGGTGGTCGCAATACAAAGTTTGGGTAAAAATTCTTCTGATAAACCGAAACGATCCAAGAAAGTTCAAATCTTTTTTACATCCACAGTCTCCACGAGCCAATCACCTGCGGTCTACCTCATAAACAGCACGGTAGCCCAGGAGGATAAAGCTTCAAAAACTCTCCTTTTCTATGCGCCAACCAGCCTGAAGACAGCGGATACCTCATAAACGACAAAAAGATAACTTCGCAGCTCAGTGAACCATAAAATTTAGATTGGACAACGAAGTGATCATGTCAGGCCATTTTCTCAGATTTAAAAATTGAGGACTTGGCTTTACTAGCTTAAATCTGGGATCTTCTTCGTTGCTGAAGCCAAATGCCAAAACAAAACTTGATTTGAGAGACCCATAAGACCATACAGAAGAAGGATCCAGAAGAACAGACAAAGTTTCACTAAGCGAAAATCGTCCCAACCCATACAAAGGTCACACCATTTATCCGGTTCAAAAAGGAAGAAGCAAATGGTATTCCCTGCTCTTCTGCTTACCTGAAACTCACCGCAGTCCAAATTGTAGAAAAGAGTTGCCTAATGTGTGTTTGTTCACAGCAGGCAAGTTGGTGAAGGGGTGGCAAGGAGGAAGCACTTAATGAGTATCAAGTAAATTTGTTGCATACCATATACATACACTCCAAGGGGCCGTGCTTCGGGCGCTTGTAGGGAAGAGGAAGAGGAGCACGACGGTCAGCGGGTAAAAAGGAAGAGCAACTTTGCGGAAGGCGGTAGGAATCCACGCTACATCGTGGGACTTGGATTTTCTCTCTTCTTATTTATTTGTCTCGATAAATCCTCTAAGTTTTATCCGTGTGACTTTTAATTAACTATAATAGTGTTGCGAAACACAATCGATAAACTACTTGCCTCCGAGTGCATTAATAAATAAATATATATCATTATATTCCGCGGCGGCTGCCTCGGAGGAGGGAGTTTCTAATCGGTTGATGTCGGTGGGATTTCTTGTCTGAGAGGTGTGGTTGTCTCTCCTCTAGTTCCAGACGTCTAAAGTGGAGGTGTTTTGTTCTAGACTTTGGAGTCTCCATCTTGGACGATCTTGGACGTCTTAGGAGCTTCTCGACTCTTATAACGTTTTGGTTGTTAAATTTGTTTGGTGGCCGTTTATGGTGTCTTTGGAGGTAAGGATCTTCTTATTCTAAATCCTGCTACGACGAGTTTCTATCTCCTTTCTCCTTTACTTGTTCTTTGAGATTAGATTTTTTTTGTCTTATTTTGTCTTTCTCACCGTTAATGGGCGTTTCTTTCTCTCCTCATAGTAGGTTATTTTTTCTCGATTAATTTTATTGTGTAGTATGGCAACAAGTGCAGATGTGACTTCTTTTCAAAATACCGATTTGATGCAGTTACTCTACCACAGATACATGCTCAAGTTGAAGGTATCTTTCATGGAAAGTTGCATTAGCCAGCAAAATAGAAGAGAGATCTATGCATCATTATTCTTATCATATTCTGAAATGAATTTTTATGATAGGATGTATTTGTTCTTGACTATTGTGTGGTCTATAAGTTTGTCTTCTGTTCATGTAGATGTCTAATGACTACTCCCTAATAAAATTAGTGCGATCATAAAAAAAAATCCAGCGTGCTCCTTACGCCAACTCTTACACAGACAATAGCTCTAACCACCAAAGTGGGGCAGCCATTGATGTTGCAGTTAACGAAACAACCAAACAACAACGTCATCTGTATCGGTGCGGCGGAGTCGGGATAAGAGTATATGAGAAAGGCAATTTGTGCCAAAGACGATGTTGATGAAGGCATGGTGTCCTGTTGCTGCAAAGCTGCTGCAGATGCGTCCCTCCACGGCTCCATGGACTGGGGATGTTAATAAGCCTAGCCTCTTTGTCATCAACGACGTGGACTGCACAAGAATTTCAAGTTTTGCAAAAAAAACTGCATGATGAGCGTGACCGGTGGTACTATACTACGCCTAATCAAATACTCCGTCCATTTTAGATCATAGTCTTATTCTTTTAGGAAAAATACTAGGTGAACACAACTCTTACATTAAAAATGAGCATCAATTTTATTTTTTTTACATAAAGCAATGACATGACAAATAGATCTGTTATTTTATTTGTTTACTTTTTGAGTTTGTGACTCATAACAACTGGAATTCCATTTCTAGTTTGAATTTTGATATGCATACCAAACTTCTTCTTTTAGACTCTGCAATTAGGGCGGCGTCTACTTCATATATAGACGATCTCCTATACTTTAATTGGTTTCCTCTCTATTTAGAGGACGTTTGGTTTGCAGGAGTCATCGAGATTAGTGAGAATCCTGCAGAAGGTTAATCCAGGTTTAAGAATTTACAGGTATTTAAAAATACAGTGGAACAATATTTTATGTTTTGTTCTCCTATAATCTAATCGACAGAATAGCGTTGGCAGTTATGGCCTGTTTGGTAGGGTGTAATAAGGATACAAAATGTGATTATGAAAACATGAAAAGAAAAATATGGATCTTTAATTACCAGCGTTCTATTTGGTACGGTGTACTATCAGCTCATTGATTTCTTTTTCTTTCATTTGGTTCGATATATTTCAGTTGAAGTATAACATATATTTTAATATGTTGATCAGCTGGTACCGAGCAATTCGTGCGATCTTCTGGCTCTGTGATATACTAGTGATCCATTTCTCATCGTGTGAGGTCAGTTGTCCGTTGAGAGAGAGAAAGCAGCCGAGCCAAAAGGTACTTTACATTTGGAGCACTCCAGAACTGCACCCGACCACCGGCTGTTTCTGTGTGGTACAAATTCACTCAATTACATCCTACCAAATAATCTGTGAGCTGGAAATGTTAACAATTAAACAACACTCGTACCAACAACACCCTACCAAACAGGACCTTAGTTAAAACAAATGAGATAATATCGGAGGGTACGTTGCTCACGCAAAAAACGGACAGCGCATCTGTAATCCAATACGTCAGCCCGAGGACGTGGCCCATGCAAACATGTTCTAGCGGTTTTATGGGAGACAAAAGAGCGCTAACAGCCGCGAGGGGTTGCAATCCAAATAGCTGGAGGACGGCGTCCAGCAGATTCAAAATGGAATTGCTTCTCCAGCATCTGCTATATAGATGAAAATGCAGGAGTTGTCACCATTTTATACTCCCACAAAACAAACCTAATATTATACAGTTGGATGATGAAATACAATCCAATTCATCTGTATCCGGTGAAACAAACATGCCCTTAATTGGCTTCCTCTCTTTCAGTTAGACAGTGTTGACCATATATTGTAGATTATTTTCTACTTCGAAACTGTGGCAACTACATCTAGGACGCAGTATGTTTTCTTCGGATTGAATAGAAGTTGTTGCACATTTAGTATTCAACGACACGCGCGTCGGGAGCATATATGGTGGAAATACACGACACACTGTCATACTCCAACCAAGGCGACGTAGTAGATTTTCCTACGATTCAATAGACGCAATTCTCTCCGTCTTGCTTCAGGCCACTGCGCACATTATGGACACCGTGATAATATATTCCTCTGTACAAAGTGATAACAATATTTATGTCTCAATAAAAGCACGGTGGCAATGACATCACCGTGATAAATGTTGGCCACAATAACATATTCCTTTGTGATGATAGATTGAAATCTGTTGTCTGAGACTTTCTGTCCTAAACATGACGTACTATGAAGAATGTCTCACGGCATAGGCTTCATCCGGTTTCAGACGCTGACGTGAAACATCGGGATAGTCTCAACCTCAATTCTTACTGCAGTACAACGATTCTTGAAATGTGAACGATTGCTCAATGACAAAATTTTACTTCACTCATAGCAGCGACCGACATTTTCTGATGCATTAAGAGTTGATAAGAGGTGAATGAGGTAACATGCATTATGCAAGAAGATGACAGGACAATGGCCGCTAGATTGCTAGTATTTGAGCCTTGTTGACATGGATTCCCTTAAGTACAGAATGCTCATGATATTGGTATAGGGCTATAACTTACAACAGGTCCCTATATATTATGCCACCATTCTCAATTTTACATTATGTTATCAATGTTTTTTATATATAGCTTAATTGTTTGGGAAAATTGAGATGTGGTGATCTTATATATATATATATATATATATATATATATGTCCTGACGCACTTATGAATTCTAGATTTGTCACAAAAGCATGACCTACTTTCACATCTTCATTGGCATATGGACATCCTTATATGCCTCCTTGGGATCATCTCTCTTGACTACATTATCACTTATGATTTTTGTTATTGTAAGATGCAAACTCAAGTATGCCAAAAAGTTTAGAAGATTGTTGAGGTACCCACACATGGACACACATGATACACGGTACTTCAAATTTATTATTATTTGTAACATGGACAATTCATCTATATTTATCTTCTTACTAAACTGTGCCATTCAACATTTTTGTTTTTGTCTTTTATGTTTATCAGTTATGACAAAAGAAGACGCTTCGTTAGTTGTATATTTGATTTCTTCCCTTATTTTTATTGTCTTTTTATCTCTGGTTGGTTTTGTTTTGAGTTGCAAATGTATATGGATCTCAATGGACGTTGCTTCCTTTTATCCTATATTTTTTGTATATGTTGTTAATTAGTAGTATGTGTGTTGACCTAGATTTCCTTAATACTTGAATACCCATGATGTTGATAGAGGGCTATAATTTACAAAAAGGTTCCTTTAAACCATGTTGTCATTCTCAATTTCTCATTATACTATCTATTTTTTAATCTACAACTTGATTGCACTTAACAATCTGGATGTTATGCTCTTATATATATCTATATATATAGACAAATAGTAGCATAAAATAACAACTTAGATATAAGTCCTCACTCATTGCTTAATCCTAGATCTGACATTCACATCTTCATTGACATATGAACCACCTTAGATGGATCCTTGAGGTCATACATCTTGAGTACATCACCACATATGATTTTGTGTATGAAAGATGTAAACTCAAGTATTCCTACATGTGATGCATTTAGGAGGACCATCGAGGAACTCACATCTGGCCACCATGAACAAGTAGACTTTGTTGTGTCTTTGAGTGAAGACATGATTAAATTCTTTTTCTTCCTATCTTCCAATAATGTATATACATTTCTAGGTTTGTCGTACCTTATTTCAAAAAATTAAATATATATAATGTCTAATTTGCATTTCTTAGAAATTAATTTAAAAAATTGGAACTTTTGGTTTTTTCACAAATCCATTGAATGTCGTTTTGACATTTTTTATTTTACAGTTTGCCACAAAGTACTCTTGAAGTATATCATATACTTATCAATTATGTTCCAACGATAGTTGTATGTAGAATAGACATTTCAAAATCCACACACTAATTTATTCATTCCATGAAATTCATTTCCATACTACATGTTGCTTAAGCATATAGCTCCATAGGAATTCCATATAAGCTCATCAACAAGCATAATGGGAGGGGGATTTCAAGGAGAGATACCTTGCTTATATGTGTCACATAACAGAATTTGAGTTGGCATAGACATAATGAGATAGTGGTGAGAACTTGTGGAACCGTGTTGTAGTTGACCTGAACATTCCAGTAAGTGATGTACCTTTTATTGATCAAGGGGTAAGACGTTCTAAGAGATTGATATAAGTTCGATGTTTCTTTAAACTTCTATTTTTATAGTTTTGTGTGATTTTATAATAGTTTGTATGGAAGTCTTTAATTGTATTTACTATTATGATATATAACATTATGATATAGGAATTCAAGAGTATAATACTAATCATAAATTCAATATATTTGATAATCCAAGATGATAATTGCATTTTTTGCATTCTCATCTCAGAGTCTTCTTTCAATATATTCTTTTTCCAAGAACCGCAAATCTAATTTAGATGATTTTTAAATTGTTGATATTGATTGTAGTAGTATGTGAGATATATATATATATATATCAACACAATGATTTTTACTACAATATATACAATTTGTAATCACCCTCCTTATTTACAGATAGTAATGATGTATTGTGTATTCTAATGTATTTGATATTCTGCCTTTATACATATTATTTACATGTACTTTTGACTTCAGTTAATTATTATGCTACATTTCTTACACCATGTGTATCTTTTCATCTATATAGAAAAAGATATAGTCATGTTGTTTTTACTCAAACTTGTTGTCATATTAAAATAACATTAGTCTCAGTTGGGTTGGAAAAATTGTGATATACCACATTATTTTTGCACTGACTAACATTTAAAAAAAGCTATCATACTACATTTGAATTTACTAAGATACTTAATCAAGAAGATGTCAAAATTTTAGATAAACAAATTTCTCTAGATTCTATATTGCATTAATTTCACTTAACCTTCCCTTAATTTAAGCACTTCATTAAAGTTTATCATGATTTCACACTATAAAAACATACAAGGCTATGCATATCAGGAGCCAAGAGGGGATATTATACATGCAATTGTTGTTCCAGATTATACATATGAATTTCTTCCTTTTATAAAATAGTTTGTGTTGTTGTAAAATTGAAAGTATCTTTCTAAATAGAGTATGGAAGATGTGGGGTATCACTCAATTTAACTTAAACAAATGGAATTAGTGATTGTGTTTTCTTCGTATGGACCAATAGTTTCAAATTAGACCTATTCAATGTCCTTACATGCATCATGTACATGCAAATCATGGACAAGCCATGTTTTACATAGCACAACACTACAAATTTTATATGTTGGTCACTATCGTTATTAGCATGAGATTTGTTTGTCATACACTCACACACACACACACACACACACACACACACACACATATATATATATATATATATATATATGGCTAAAAGAATTGTGTACCTGAGTACATGTATCTTATGTGTACCCATCTTCATTTATGATGATTGCGCAATTCTTATGAATAATCTAACCTTATGGATGTGTTTCATACCCCTTAGATAACATGTGTATACAATATAAAATCAATATTGCATTCATAGATCATCTGGTTAATGAAAATGTATTTTTTCTGATCAACGGTAACTTGCTGAAATTACAGGAACCTTCGAATGATATATTGTTATATATCATGATATACATGTGAAATGGTTGTGATATTTTAAACACATTTAATCTAAATAACTTTGACTGCATCCATATAGTTGGATTGGATTAGTGAATTCTCTATATGCCATTTTAATGGCCGGTACACATAAGTTGCATGTATCGGCCGGTACACACTTCCTAACCCATATATATATATATATATATATATATATATATATATATATATATGTATATATATATATATATATATATATATATATATATATATATATATATTTGAACATCTTTGTCTCAATGACAATGTCAACAACAAATCCTTTGATATCTTTTGATTATTCATGATTCAATTACTATTTTTAGTTACAAAGTAGGATGAATGTGGGGTTTGTCTAGTGTGAATTGTTATGTCTTTCTTGGATGAAATTTATATCCATAGTCAATTGGTTACTATATGACCTTTACTTATATGGTGACCTAGAAGTTTCTATAAATCACTCTTTCTTGTAGCATTGTGCCTTCACAAGTGCTTTGTAGGATACTTAATGACCCAGTTGTTAATTTATCTTCCTATAGAGATGCAACCTATATACTTTTGGCCTAAAATTGCCTTTAATATAATGTGTACCATTCTAAATTAGCATTGTATACTTGATACTCACAAATTGATCCTCAATATCTTCATCGACGGTTTAGATTTGACAAGATTTATTAAGATGTAGCCCATGTGTTCTTACTACCTAGCCACAAGAAATCTAAATATATTTCACATGTGATAGAGAATCTTTTGTCTAGCATGAGTTAAATAAGAGAACATAAAAGTTTTTTGGCCACACGAAGCATTATGAGAGCAATATGGGTGTCCACATGAGGTATTATCTTTCTCATAGGTTCATTATGTAAAAAGCTAAAGCATATTAATTTTCTTTAAGAGTGTAAGACTTTATTTTATTAGAATTTTATTATAGCCTATCATTACACCAAGAAACAATTTCTAATTCATATTTTTGAGATCTATATTATACTAAATATAATGTAACTATTTATTTGGAAATAAAGTAGCAAAGATTGTGACTTTGTTGAATATTAGTAAAATGTTAGATTCAGAGAAGAGCTACTCTTTTTTATTGAATAGATATTATATAAACCCTCTTCCTACATTCAACAAAAACATTAAGAACCATTATTCACTTACATTATCAACAATCACATATACTTCAAGTCAAATGTATTTAAATAAAACTTACCATATGCTGAATTCTCATTGTAAGTATGATACTTCTTCCCATAAAAAATATGATTTCTTTTGTATAGGAAGTTTACTCCTTTAATCAAAACTGATTATAAGTTATACACATAATCATTATTTTATGTATTCTCTATGATGCTCCTTTGGGTTGAGGAGTGTGTTCATGATCTTAACCCATACACATTTTTTATTGGTAGTTTGATTGTCGATATGTCAGTTATTTACACTCATGTTGATTCTAGAATGTTGGCTTACTATATATCAACTTTTATCCTTTTGAGGACCTATCTTGTTTCATCACATTGTTATTTATTCAATAACATATTGTGAGGTATGTTTTGATGACAACATCTTTATTTTACTAGCCTTTCGACAGAAAACAAATCTCTACATACAAGAATGGGTGGTCATTATGATTCATGGAAGATCTTATTAGGAGAAGTACATGATTCAAGGTAACAAATGAACATATATAAATCTAATAAATACCAAAAATAATGTTATGACACAGATTATATGCATAATAGTTTCTCTCAATTGAAATGGTGAGTTGTTATATCAATTCCTTATAGGATGGTATTTCTTAATTTAGTCTGATGATAACATCTATCCCAATTTGACTGTGAAAAATGTAATTTCCTAATGTGTTCAAGATAAAAGTTGGTTTTACTTCTTGGTAAGACATCCCTCTTTAATTATATGTTTTCATTTCTATCATCTTGGGACACAACAACCAACATGGTTGGAGTGGATGAAATCTAGATAACTGGGAAATATTAAAATAAGGCATCGTGTTCAAAACAAAATGGCATTATTTTGTTCATATTACTTTCTCATTAGACTAGATAGAGAAGTTGTAGAAATGTAATTTGAATTCTCTTTTGTCAAAAGTTTACACATTGTTTTTTTTTCATTCACTTTTTCTATGTTGATTTCTTTATTTATATTCCCCATATCTTTTTAAAGGATTATCTTTAGAAAAGACAATGGTATTGTTTCCATATAATGATCAAGTCACCATTGCTATTATATTGCCCCAGATTCTGAATTCTTCTTTTATGAATATGAGAAAACAAATACTCCTTAAAATTATGTATACTTACATCGATTCAAGACATATAGAAATGTTGATCTTTCTATATTATTAATAATTTTATATGAGATGATAATATTCAATTTTAGTCGGGAGTTGACATATTGTTACTATACACATGGTTGCTAATTGTTTGATTAGTTTTTTCGTTAGAAAAGCCCAAATCCATGAAGTGTTGACATGTAATATATTCTTGATTGGAAGCTAGGAACCTTTTAGGCATAATATTTGGTATACACTACAAATAAAAAGCTCAAGTTGTGCCACTTCTATTACATGGAAAATATTATAATTTAGTGCATTTGTATATTATTATGTTGTTCGTACAATTAAAATAATATATTTATTATGATAGAAATACTAATAAGATTTGGATGAAATATAATCACAAATAAAATAAAATTTCTTTAATAATTTTCTCATGATTATAAGTATCAAATGTAGTAGAGATGTTGACATATGTTTACTATATGCATGACTTCTCATTGTTTGGAAAGGCCCAAATATATAGAGTGTTGCTTTGGTATACATTATTTGCTCGAGGTTTGGAACCTATTAGACTTAAAATTTGATATATATATATATATATATATTAAGAATAAAAAGTTCAAGTGGTTCCACTTATATTTCAAGAAAAACATTATAATTAACTGCCTTGATACTAAAATACTTAAACTTTATTCAAACAATGATAAGCTTAGAGTAAAATATGATCATAAATAAAATCATTTTCGTATAACTTTTTTTTTCTAATGATGATCATCTCATAGAATAATTTCGCATAATTATTTAATGAATTTATATTTTTGTTATTGGTAAATAGTGGAAAGCACATTTTCATTCACATAATAACATATATTTTCTCATGGTGATGCATAATGTGGTAGATGTACTCATATTTATAAGAGATATCTTTTCTGTTTATCCATAAATTTGAATATATGTCAAGTGCTTCTATAAAACATGATAGTGAAAGTTCAAATATTTTTCTTTGTTAACTTTTTGGAATTATTTAGAAAAATATTCAAGATAAACTATATGTATATATTTTCATGCATAAAATGCAAATAGTTGATAACATCATGATGTGAATTTTACACCATCAAATTGTTTTAGCAGTTCAAAGAAAATTGTAATATCAAGGAGACACAAATGAAAACAAGTTGCAATGCATATTGCGTGACTAAAGTGAACATAAACATATGAAAAATAAAAATAAGAAGAAGAAGAAGACAAACAAGAAATATGCTTGACAACCAATATGTGACAAACAGAACGTATTAGAAGCCATATCTAAAAAATATTCTTGAAAAATCAAAAAGAAAATATAAAATTCAATGATGTTATACTTTTTGCTTTCTTTGATTGTAGTTAACTATTTATAAATTATATCAAAGTAAATAGATATGACTTCTATGAATTTAGAAGAAGAAAAATATTTATAGGAGTCACGTGGTTTTAGCATGTGCATCAACTACTCTATATCATATACGAAAGCCTGTCGAGGGTTTTTCTCTATAAGATCTTTTCTAATTTTTGAAATTATAAATTACTCCTTGTATGTTAATCTATATATTATAAAAAATAGTGTGAGAAATATTTATGTATTTTTTTTACCTTTTTATGAATGTTTATTCTAATAAGGCAGCGTACAATAGGAGGAGGATGTTTTCAGACATTTTTTCAGCATTTTCAAAGTGACACAGTCATCCTTATATGCTAATCTATATTATATAGAAAAAAGACTGGGAATTAGTAAATGCACTTTTTTATATTTTTAGTTATAAATAATCTATTGTTCTAATAATACAATATAATCCATGAGTTTTTCTTGTAGAAATTTTCAAAATAAAAAGTCTTCTAATTTATATTATATAGAAAAGAGTTCAAACGTATTGTTACTATTATTTTTTACTTTTTTTATTTATAAGTTATTTTTTATTCTAATAAAGTAGTATGTAGAAGGATAGAAGATTTTTGATTCCATTTTTCTTTTAATATATAAATTAAAAATGTGTATTCTAATAATGATATATGAAAGGTAGTAGGACTGCTTGAATGTAATTTTCTAATTTATCAAATTATAGATTAACCCTGGTCTTACTATATAGTAAAGGTTGTGGGAAATAATGCATTTGTTTTAATTTTGTCTTATATAACAAATTTAGTGGATGATTTTCTCTACATTTTATACTTTTATTTTTATGAATTACAAAATAGTTTGTATATTCTTATTTATACTGCATAGGAAAGAGTGTGAGCGTATTGTATGGAACTTTTTGCATATTTAGTTATAAGCTAGTCTTTTATTTTGTAAAACTAGACGCGAAAGAGCATGCAAGGGTTTATATGAATTGTTTCATTTATATTTCTCACTTACAAATTAGTCCTTTTATATTCTAATAATGCTATCTGAAAATCATTGGGATAATTTGAATGTAATGCTTGCCTTCAATTTTTTAAATAATAGATTGGGCCTCGTCTTATCATATATGAAGGGTCATGGAAATGGTTGTACATAATTTTTTTCTTTTAGTATATTGAATTATTAATCAGGGATTGTATTGGAATAAAGTTGTATATATCACAACAGTGAATTTAGTTCTTAATAGTCTATGCATTCAAGCTATGTTTTTGCAGATGTTAGGGTTGATATGTACCACAACCAAGTTCAGAGGAGGTGGGAGTACGTTGCCACTTCGACATGAAATTGGAAAGGACCCAACCATTAACATCATAAATTCTAGGAAGTAATTATCATTTCATATTCTTTGGCTTCTTGATCCTATTGTCCATGATTTCCACTAGGGATGCTTTGGATTCTTGATCCTATTATCCAAGATTTCCAAAGGAGACACTTCATACTATGGATCTTCTCTAGGTTTTGAGGATTATAGAGATTAAGCATGTGTTAAAGATCCAAACACAGGAAAACTCTTTGATCAAGAACTGATGTATTTCATTCACATCCTGGTTCATAAGTACATAACATGTACCATCTCTTTTCGAGAGTTACATACAACTATTGGTTTGTCAAACTATACATAAGCAACCTAAGTAATTAGTAACGATATCCATATTGATGATGACCTTGATACAGAGCTGCAAGCAAAGGATTGGGGATTCAGTGGTGTAATGTTAAGAAGTTCATGTTAAAGTGGTGGATTTGGATGTAGGAAAACTCCCCAAGGGAAGAATATTTATCCCGACACCATCAAAAAACATAGCACAAGACAAAGCAAATATTCCATAGTATTTTGAGCTCTAACTATCCATTTTTCTTACATGACAAGATGCACTAAAGTGAATATTAATTTTGAATTTGTCTCATATCAATTTCTAAAATGTGAAGGTAAACTTGGCATCTCTGCCATAAACATTCACTTCATGAGTACTATACAAACACACTATCCACCTCACACAGACTTGAAAGTCAATAATTGGGTAGATTTGGTCAAAAAATTATCAATGATAAAAAAAAGAATCAAATCCACTTTTTCTCTTAGGAATATGTATGTCAAAGTCTATTTGTGATCTTATACCACTTACATTTTGGAATTCCAAGAGGTTGAAGAAAAATGACTTGGTCTTCAATTCTCAATCTTAATCTATTATAACTCAATCAATGAGATAAAAACTTTTTATATCCCTATTCTTATTTTTCTAGAAGAATATCCTCTATATATGCTTGCACATCTTTGTAGTACTAGGGTGCATAATATATTTGGAACCATGTGCTTCTCATTAATAATTTTGTCTCAAACCATCAACGTCGGTGATCTGAAGTCTTCGATGAAACCTTATTTCATCATCTACACCAATCATAAAATCTTATTCGAGGTTTTTGTAGTAACTTCACCATCTGAAGCAGTTCACAACTAGCATTTTGGGTAATAATGATCCAAGAAACCCAAGAAGGTGCATAATCCAACAATCGAGTTTCACTTGCAACTCTGATTTACCATGGTCTAATACTTGTCACCTCCGATGTGGTATAATTCATTGAGATTCTAACACATATAAGACAAATCAACGCTGCAAACAAGATCTTTCTTTTTTCTCATTGCATCGACCAACACGTTCATCTTCCCTGGGTGATAAGACATAGTGAAGTCATACTCTTTTACATATTCCAACCAGTGACACTAATGAAGGTGCGAGTACTTTTAAGCTATTAAGTACTTCACTCTTTGATGATCAATGAAGACTTTGAACTTCTCACCCTACAAGTAACACTTCCAAATATATAAAGCAAAAATATGTTGTAGCTAGCACCAACTGATGTGTATGAAAATTTTATGCATTTGCCTTCAATCGTCATGAGGAGTAGACAATGACCCTTCAATCTTGCATCAAACCAGAACCCAATCCTTCTTTAGATGCGTCACCATATATTTCAAAGTTTATTTCTTCAATAGTTAAGGCTAAGATATCTATGGAGATAATCTTTTCTTGATCTCTTGCAAAAAAATTTCAAATGCAGAAGACCAAACAAACTTTATTCTTTTAGGGATAGATTTGTGATCAGTAAAGGTATTTATTGGAATTCATGTATAAATGTAAAGTATTGCCCAACTATTCCTAGAAAACTGTTTATCTCAAAGGACTTTTAGGTTCCTTCCAGATAAGATCTAATTCAACTTTTCTTTGATCGAAAAAGATGTCCTGTAGAGAAGCATGGCCCAACAACATCACTTCAGATAACCAAAACTCACATTTGAAGAACTTTACATACAATTGGTTGTCTCCCAATATCTCAAGTACTAAGAAAAGATGGTTCTTAGGTGGTTCTATATATTTAGGACTAACTAGTACATAAATTATTTAGTGTAGCATCAATGACGACCACAAAAATGGAGTCCAAAAATGTCTTGTAGATTGGATTTACCAAATCCATGAAAGCTTTTGGAGCATTCATCAACCCAATGGTCATGAATAATTAGTCATCATGTCCATAGAGAGTTTGAGATGTTTTTTAAGGATATCTTCATAATTTACTCTGTATGATGATAAACACACCACATACAAATCCTAGAGAAAATCTTCATTGACTTCAACTAATAAAAAATATTGTCAATGAAAGGAAAAGGGTAGTGAGTTTATTGTAATAAGATTTACCATACAATAGTTTATGCACATTCTCATAGACCCTTCCTTATTATTTAAGAAGAGTATAGGAGAACCCCAAGGTGTTACAATAGGTTGTATGAAACCAAAATCAAGGAGTTTTTGAATATGTTTTGTTGGTTGTACCAGTTAGTCAGAGGCATATGTACGAGGCCTCATATATATGGGTGGGACCTAGTAGAAAATCGATATACAATTCCACTTCTTGACTTGAAGGAAGTTCATGTAAACCATCAATAAAGAAATTATGGAATTCTCTTACATTATATATATCATCTAATTTCCTTGGTTGATACTCAAAGATAATGTAATGAACCCCCCCCTTCTATGTCCAATTAAGGTGGACTGAGAAGGCAAGGGCCATTACCATATTATAAGATCGATGCTTTAGCAATTAACCAAGAATAATCATTAAATTTTACTAACTGGAAAATCATTTGGTAACAAGATGAAGATGAACTATCCCCTAAGGAGTTACATCATATGAGAATCTATAGTTTGCAACATTAAATAAAAACTATCCATCTAAATCCTTTAGAATAACTTTACATCTTTTCTTTTGGTGCCTTCTTCTCCAGATGTCCATTTTGCATATTGATAGCACATTAACATAAAACATCATCAAATGAAAACACAGTCAATATATCAAGATATACTATCATGTGGGGGAAGCCAAAATATTTGCATGTAGGTGTAACAACATAATCAGCCAAAAAAAATTTATTACAAAATTGAACTTGCATTTTCTTTCTAACTTCTTCACTCAATATTTTTGGTACACTCCTTCACCGAAGTACTCATTGTAGGGTTCCCTCTCACTAGGGTTTTGTCCATATAGTGGACTTCTCATAACTTCCCCATTCCTGGGATTGGTTTGTTATGGCCTTACTTTCTCGAAAAGGCCTCACAATGGCCATCCTATCCCAGTTTGGCCTTATAATGACCATCCTATCCTCTCTTGGTCTTATTGGTGATCATCCTATATAGGCTTGATCACCCATCATCATAACGACATTTCATACATCCCACATGTATCACTTAAATCCATAAGAGATAGTTAAGAAATTTAACTTGTATAATGTGATATCCATAGTGACTTTATAGATTGTAGGGAGTAAATAAATATGCAAGAAGTTAATTGCAATCCAATCGGGAAAAATTCAAGAAACCACCAAAGTCGGTTAGGGGATGATCAAGGTCTAAGAAAATAAGTGCAGTTGAGATCAAGCAAGCAATTTCCTAACACCCAACTATTACTATTATGTTCATAAACTTAAATTAAGAATGATGTGCATTCCAAGTTAGGGTTTTGGGGTCAAATTAGGGTTTCATTACAGTTTTGGCTTCCCAAACCCTAATTATCACTTTTATTTCCTTTTAACTCACAAACTTAAATTTTGATGTTATATTCATTATTAATCCCAAATTAAGTCAAATATATCCTTTTTTGTTGAAAAAGACTCAACTTTATCCATTAAAGTCATTTAAGCGAGTTATATTAATTAAATCTAAGAAAGTAGGGTTTCCATTCTTTAAATACATTGAAGTTAGAAGCTTTAGGAAATTTTAAAATTAGAATCAGATTTAGGTCTTGAAACCATTTTATTGAAATCCTTGAATTTTTTTGATCAACTTTCATATATAAATTATCTTCATTGGACGTTCCTATGATTTTGTATGATTTTAGAAAAAGTAAATAATTCTTACCAATGAGAGCTCGCACACCTAGGCAATGAACCCAGGTCTCGGCCTTGCCAACTAGACTGGGCAGGCCACTATTCTCATCTTGGTTCAACACACTTGTGTGTATACTCCCTTAAATAGAGTGAAAAGGGAGAAAAGACCGATTTATCCTAACCTCTAGAGAAGGGGAGTCGGGGAAAATTGCTCTTTCAGTACTACATAAATGGCTTATAAAGTCACTTTTTAAGGTGTCGGTTGTATACAAAAACCGACACCTAAACTCTACAATGTCGGTTTATAACATAAACCGACATCCAATCTACGAAGGTCGACCAGACACGGGTACCGCTTTTATTAAGTGTCGGTTAATTAATAAACAACCGACACCTAAACTCAACCGCCAAACCCAAAATTCCAGCGAAAAAATTGGCTCCAAAATTTTACATATGGCGTCGGTTCATAACTAAATAACCGACATTATAGGTTTAGTTGTCGGTTTTTTTAAATAACCGACACTTAGTATAGGTGTCGGTTCATAACTAAATAACCGACACTATAGGTTTAGTTGTCAGTTTTTTTAAATAACCGACACCTATTGTCAACTTAATAGCTCACCAGCCCGACCGATTCTTCCCTTTCCCTGTTTCATTCCCGATTTCCCTAACCTCCGGCGATTTCTTGCTCCCTGCCACCACCGCCCCTCCTGCCGTTCGTGCTCCAACGCCCGTCGCCGCCGCTCCTTCCTCCGTGCTCGCCCGTCGTCGCCGTCGCTGCGAGAAGCATTCGCCGGCCGCCCGCCTGCCGGCCGCCCTCTCCACCGTCGCCGGTAGCAGCTAGGTCTCCTAGCCTCTCCGCCCTCTCCGCCGCTCCTCTCTTCACCGACGACAGCTTCTAGGACTTGCTCCGGCCGCTACTCCTCTTTCCTCAAGGTGCCCGCCCTGCCTTCTTCTTCTTCCTCTGCTCCTCTTCTCTCAAGCTGCCTTCCCTGCTGCTGGACGTTTTTCTTTTTTTTTTAATTTATTTACTTCTCTCAAGGTGCCTGCCTGCTCATACACATATTGATGTACATAAACCTGTTAGAATAAATGCTAAAAAGGTGTGATTTTAGGGTTTAGGTACTGATTTTGTGCTTCTACTGAGCTGAATCCTCTATTGTCTATACAATACATGTTCTATGATAAGCCTTAGTTAATTTAATATGCATACTTTGTATGTAAAACATAGTAATCGGGTACTGTTGTATATCCAAGTAAATTACATGTAACTAATCATGACATATATTTTAGAATGCATACTTTGGTTAAATGTACTGCTGTAATTTTTGATCAAGTGATGATATGTAAATGTAGCAATAAGTTAGTAAGGTATCAATGATAAATCTGTTGTAATGTGATGCAAAATAGTTATTGTATCATGCATATATACTTAATACTTTTTTGTTTTATAGTTGTATAGGGTATTTTATGTGTGGCAAGTCTATTGTTTAATAGTTTAGCTATAATCATTGTTTAATAGTTTAGCTATATTCTTGGTGACAATCCTAATCACCCTTCTTTTGCTTAATGATGAACTGTAATGCACACATGCTTGGAATGTAAATGATGAACTTTTCCCTAAATATATTTCCAATCATGCTTTTAAAGACATCAATAATCACCCTAACTTGAAGAACTAGGATTTTAGGTATAAGAATGACAACACATTATTTGTTGGCCTAGAAACCCATCCAAGATTTACTCATTAGGAGTAAATCTTGGATAGTCCCCGGTTTGGGACTGTTCTTGAACACCTAATATCGCTTAGGATGTAAGTGTATATAATGTGTGTTGGGTTTTCAAGAAAATTTCCGCAGCATTTCCCCGTTTGTTATCTAAGTACATATGTACTTGGAGAACAGCGGGGAAATGCTGCCGAAATTTTCTTGAAAACCCAATACACATTATACACTTACTAGTGAGATTAGGTATTCAAGAATGGGATAGGTGGTACACATTTATTATATATAAGAATGACATCACATGTATTTGTTAACCCTAGACCCTAATCTTGTCCTAATATATACTTATTTTATCTTTGATCATAGAATGGATAGATCATGGATGTCCATTTGCAATCGCTGCACCCCAGAGTTTATTTCTGGTCTTGACCAGTTTATTAGATTTGCCGAGGAACATAGGAAACAACCTGGAGATAGGTTCTACTGTGAGATTTAGAATTTGAGGTTTAGAATTTGAGTTACTTTACAAGGTTCCCGCCCTGCCTTCTTCTTCTTCCTCTACTAGAACTTTACAATGTGAGCTTTAGAATTTGAATTACTTTACAATGTGAACTTTACAATTTGAATTATTTTACAATGTGAGCTTTACAATTTGAATGTGAATTTGAACTTTACAATGTGAGCTTTACAATTTGAATTACTTTACAATGTGAGCTTTACAATTTGAATTACTTTACAATGTGAGCTTTACACTTTGAATTACTACTTTACAATGTGAACTTTACATTTTGAATGTGAATTTGCAGATGGCTGACCATTCTCCTGATGACCGTGTTGATGACTACCGTGAGGGTGAGGACATCAATGCGCCGCCTCACAATGTAAGTTTTAAAAATATATCATATATTTATATCTATATGTCCATTTATAGTTATATCTTGTAAATGTGAATTATTTTGTCAAATTTTAGGTTGATGATGCACATGTACCATCTGAAGCACATGAGGCACTTGATCAACAGTACCAAAAAGTTGACAAGAGAAGGGGCATCACTATGATGAAGAAGTTAATTGTGCAAAAGGGCAATGGACCCAAACTTGTTGTGGATTTTGATAATGCAGGAAATGCATGTGGTGTGAATCGCAATTCATTTATTTCATATCTTGGGTTTGTTACTCGTAGCCATTGCGGTTGTCGCTTAGATTCTTGGCATAACATTTCTAAGGAGAAGAAAGATTTAATATGGAGGGATTTATGTGTGAGTTATTATTAATTTACAATTCTATTTTGTAGATTACTAAATTTTTGGATACTAGTTAATAGCAATTCTATTTTGTAGAGTATATTTGAATTGGATGAAAAGCTGCATCGTAAATGCGTGATGCAACGCTGTGGGAGAGTCCTAAGGAACTATAGGACAAATCTCACCAGAGAATACATAAAAGAAGCCGACAAGAGGAAGAAGACAGCCACTGAACAGTGGAACTTCCTGGACAAAGAAGAATGGGACGCATTTGTCGCTTCAAGACAAACTGATGAATTCAAGGTATTAGACGTCAGTCTCAATCTCATTAATTAATATATGTTGTATTCACTTATTCAAGATTAACATTTAGTGTTACTAACCAAATCATTAATTTGCATACTAACTAGGCCCTCAGTGAGGCACAAAGATCAAGGCGTGCACTGAATGTGCATGACCACACAATGGGTCCAAAGGGGTATGCAGGCGTTCGCCAAAGACTACAGGCTGAGGCTACTGCTGCTCAGTCTGCTGCTACTCAGGAGTCCTCTACCATAGGTAGCACACCTCTGCCTCGCCATGATGTCTGGATAGCTGGGAGGCAAAATAAGAAGGGAGAATTAACTAAGGCCGCAACTGCTGAGGCAGCTGCAAATATGGTAAAATACAACTCTTACAACAATCATTCGAATATTGATTATTTGTGTTGTTTACTTAAGTACAAATTTTTGTTTTGGCGATTAGCGGGAGCTGCACGAGCTGAGGAAACAAGGAAAGTTCATCCCTGAGGGCACAAGGGATGAATTGACAGTTGTTCTGGGTAACCCAGAGCATCCTGGACGTGTTAGGGCTACAGGCGCTGGTGTGGGCATCAAAGCTTTTTTTGGGCCATCCCAGCGCAAACATGTCCCAAAAGCGGGACTTTCACAAGAAGAGGTAACATATTTTTTCCTTGTAGATGTTACTATAAAAGAGAATTCAAAAATTAGAATTTGAAGTTTCTTTTATCCATGTATAGGTGGATAAGCTATTTGACAGGAAACTCGAAGAAAAACTCGAAGAAGCAATGAAAAAGTGGCAGGCATCTCAGACTGCCACTTACCAGACAATACCTACTGCAGACTCTACTCCTACTCCTACTGCAGAGGTTGGGAGTAATCCTGTAGAACCACCACCTAGCACATCCACTGTAAGTATTTTTATGACATAGTAACTAGTTTTTTAATTCAAGATGATACATATATATGAAATTGTAGTCGTTTCAAAAAAAGATGATATATATACATGTATATAACATTCTTTACACAAAAATTTGTAGGGGTTGAAGCCATGCCATCTAGAAAGTAAAGAATATGTCATTGCAGAGGCGTCGACTTACCCATCCCTACCAGGGGAAATGTGTCACGGGTCTCCAGTACTAGCTGGTTGGATATGGGTGAGCCCGATACATATATTCCCCCAGTGGATGGATCTTCCACTTCCATATGCCCACCCAGATTGTGAAATGCTTGGTGAGGCAGTAGGCGGAGTGATATTGTGGGAAAAAGCGTATGTCTTCTTTACTGAAAAGGTGTGGTAAATTTACATTACGTTCAATTATTAGTGTGTGTATATGCTGGCAGTTGATCTGAAATTATTATATATATACAGGTTAAAAAGAAGACACCCACAGCATCTAGGACTCCACTTCCACCTCCTGTATTACCTAGTTGGGTTCCACAGGACCTACCTGTCCCGTTAGGTCCTAACTATAGGGGTATGGAAGTATGGTTAGGGGAACATGATATAAACTCCCCTATAACTGTTTCTTCTGATTCAGATTCTACAGGTCAGTCATACGAAACAAAACTATTTATACAAGATATTTTGGAGTTGTTTTGATATGATTGGCTAAATACATCTGTGATAGAGCTATGGATAAGGTGAGATATTCTTTATACTTCCATATACCTTGTGTATGATCTGGTGATCTGGTTTCTTATTTATTAATGCATGCATAATTAATACATATTTTGCAGCTACTTAGACAACATATGTGCAAATTTTGGATTCGAACATGTAGGGTTTTTTATTCCATCCTTGATTAGTCTAGTAGCTAAAGACCCTACATCAGTTCAACAATACTGCTATGAGGCTTTTTCAAATTTTGCTGTAAAAAAGAAGACGGTGATAATGGCTCCATTCAATGTAGAGTAAGTTTACTTTGCTTATTATAATTTCGACTTAAGAAAATTACATTTTATTGTGGATTTTGAGTTATTAACTTTTAACCTTTTTTCCTCTAGGGGTAGGCATTGGGAGTTATTGGTTATTTCCCCCGACACGTTCACTGTGTATTATCTAGATCCTAAGGGGGGTAAATTGAATACAAGATTTGGACACATAATGAAAATGGCAATATTTCAGTGAGCAATATTTCATTTTTCATATCCGTTAACATATGTTATTACATTACTATTTAATTGCAATGTTCTGTGTTACATTAACATGTAGGGGTTTTGAGGAGTACAAAAAGGCTGGAGGAAAGGTCCCCACGAAAAAGAACCAACCAATAATTTGGAAGAACGTGAAAATAAGTTCCCGACTGCAATATATGTATATATTATTTATGTGAACAATGCTTAATTAGTTGTATTTTTTAATATTTTGTATGTTTGAATTTATAGTGTGCTACACAAGACAACGGATGGGCATGTGGATACTATGTCATGCGATATATGCACATGATTATCAAACATGCCGTACTGGATATCGAATGTATTGCTCAGGTATTATATAGTCTCATTAGATAATATGATCGGAATATATCAATCTTATTTATAGCTCATTAATTATATATATACATCATTCTCTTTACAGGTGTTTAAAGCTGACCCCATTATAGGAAAGGACTTACCAAATGTTAATGCTCCCTATACGATGGGAGAATTAAATGAAGTAGTAGAAGAATGGGCAACAACCATACAATTAGTGGGGGCTTTAAAATATAATTGGGATCCTGATAGTGAATAATGACTAAACAATGATACTTTGTAAATGAATTTCTGAATTATAATATATGTGTGAATGTTTCTACATGTCTGGATGTTTATACATGTGTCTGAGTGAAAATGAATGAAACTGTTGGTTGCTATATGAATGTTTCTACATGTGTGAATGTGAATGAATGGAACTACAGATTGCTAGCATGTGTGAATGTTTATAAATGTGTGAAAATAAAATGGAACTGCAGGTTGCATTGCTAAATGCATGTGCTACTTTTTTATTGTTAATTTTGCAGGTTTGCGGCCTATTGTCGGCTGATATCAATGGATGTCGTAAAACCTGCAATTCATAACTGAACTGAACATGTTTCTCATCCTGCGACCAGCCACAGCAGGTCTGCAGACTGACAGAAAAAAAAACCAATAGGCGTCGGTTATTTGTAAATAACCGACACATAATGTTATAGTGTCAGTTTTTTACAAATAACCGACATCTATTTCGTGTGGCGTGAAGATATATGGCGTCGGTTATTTGTAAATAACCGACACTGATAGTGCCCAACATGGCGCCCTTTCTGTGGCGCGAAGGGTTTGGGCGTCGGTTTCTTACCTAATAACCGACGCCTATAGTCCCATGATGGCGCGTTTTCGGTGGCGCGCGAAGTGTTTGGGCGTCGGTTTTGGAACCGACGCCTAATGGGTGGACTTTTAGTGTCTCCCACATAGGTGTCGCTTAGAAACCGACTCTAAAGGCTTTAAATAACCGACACTAAAGGTAGGTTCTGTAGTAGTGTTTCTGCAAGGATTGTGTTCTACCTTGGTTCAACCTTTCCTTTGCAAGTATATAGTCAACTAGGTAGTTGAGTCTGAATCTTCAACCCTCTAGACGTAAGGCAAGAGTCCCAATGTCTCCGCCTTGACTAGTTGAACTCTTCTATGAGCTTAATTGAACTGGAGACGGTCGGAGGAGCATGGACAATCAGCTGGATCTCTAACAAAGTATAGGGGGAGGCTAGGGGTCAAGGACAAGATTAGAAGAAAAATTGGAGGTAGGGAGAAAGTGGTGGAGTCGAGCGAAGTCTTGTGAATGAAATTGTGATCTCATAGGAAGATCACAGGCCTATATTTATACTTGACTATGGTGGCATAGTTTCTCTTGAGATTGTGAATTGGGTAAAACCTTAATTTCCTTTCAATGTGGGAAAAACTTAGGATGGTTAGGTTTGGTTTCCTCTCATGAATATACTCGAGAGATCTCTAGTTTTGCATACACACTCCATCATGAGGATAATGAACATGAAACTCATCAAATCTATGCTCATGTTCCTTTCTCATCTCATGGTAGATGGACATCAGATCTCAATCATAGGCTAGAATCTCACACGACAAAATAAAGGCCAAGTCTTTAATTTCTTTTTCCAAAATGGTTTAAAGAATTACATTCAATACATATTTTTATGATCGTCTACACTTTAGGAAATCTATTGAATTACATATATCTCTCCTCTTGTATCCTTTCAATCCAAAATTTTAAAGAAAAGTTTTTAACACATTTATCTAAGTGTAGGTGCGATTTGAGACCAGAATACAAAACATCAAGACACTTTTATTTGTCTCCAACTCTCCCTTTTATTCCATTTGTTTAAGGCATCACATTAATCCTTTTATCTTCCAAACTTTTCTATATTTCTTATTTTTGTTATTTTTTTGATCAAAAAATGGAAACAAAAGCAATCTAGTAGTTACATTCAACATCACTTTTCTAGAAAATTTCACATAATTCTATATGTAAATTATTACATACCCATTACCTTTAGTAATTCATCTATTTTGGTATTTTCTCTCTTTTTCCCCTCATATCTATAATTGTGATATTGAAAAAAGTAAAATCCATGAAAACAATTTCAAAGGAAAATTTTCTAATTAGATTGATACATTTAAAATAAGGAATAGCAAGCTTCCAGTTATCTTTATTATTCAATTATTTGCATTTCAAATATGTCAATATATGTGAAAAACCATGTTATAGCATCATTTCCCACTTATAGGATTTTTTCCCTTAAAATTTAGCTAATCATACAAAAAGAGTAGGACGCTACTTTTCCATGTCCGTATTTAGCTCCCATGTTGCTTCATCCTCGCCATGGTGCTTCCAAAGAACCTTTACCATCTCTATCTTTTTATTCCTGAGTTCTTTCATCTTGGTATCCAATATCCTCACATGTGACTCCTATTGTCTAAATTGGACATTAATATACCCTTTGTTTTGATGATGAGAAACATTTCACACTTGTGGATCTAATGTGTTATTTGAGCATTTCAGGGTTCAAAGAAATAAGGAAATCCTACTAAGTGGGAAGATAAAGACCAATGAGAATTGAAGATCAAATGCACTTAATTATATAAATGTTCATGATAGTACACAAATGTAAACACGTGTACAAAAATATAATGTACAAGTATATAGACATCATGTAAATCAAGCGTTAGATCTTCCCTACCCACTTATAACCCTTAGATAGTTTTCTTTCCAAAGTTAGAGTGACCAACACATATTGAAAAAACACTTAGTAGGTGATTCAAAAGTCTAAAATAGGGACATCCTCGATCGAAGAACTTGTCGACCGAGACAAACTCTAGAAAAGTTCTTGTCGACCGAGAACAACCTCAGTTGAACTGGTGAGCACTGTTCAACAACTTATACAATTGTGCTCTAAAATAGTGTTCAGTCAAAAATAATCTCAACCGAGTAACCTTCAGTCTAAAGCTTGTGACCGTTAGACTGATTGGTTGGTAGTTTGGAGTTCTAAATAGACGTTGCAATACTTTTTCCTTAAACCCAAGCTTGTCCGAAGAGAACCTCAACTGAGACACAATTCGGTCGACCAAATTATTGATCGATCAGGGTTCTGGATTTTTCTGTTCAAGCACGAACAAATTAGCAATTTCTAGCCAACTAATGTGCACCTAGTGACTAGTTAATCACTAAGAACACTCAAGACACTCCCTAGAATGTCCCTAGACACTTGCAAACTATTCCTATATATAGGAGAGGCCTTAGGACACCCAAACACACCTAAGCTACACTTGAGTATTCACCATGGAGAGCAACAAAGCTAGAATTCACTTGCCATCTTCTTCCTTGTGCTCTAGAGTTGTCATATAGTTACAATATCCAAGCCATCACATATATCCACGTCCATCTTAAGTGGGTAGGAGATCAAATGCTTGATATGGGATCAAAGTGTTGTACTTCATTGAATAAGTATTTTCTTTCTTCCAATCTATTTCTTCTATATTGTACTTCGTTCTCCTTGACTACTCCTAGGGTTGGAGGCTGTTGAAAGGAGGTTTCTTGGTGCTACTTCAACAAAGTGAAGGCTTCTACAAGGTGTTCTTGAGGTTACTTCAAGAAGGCTACTTTAAAGGAGGTTGGAGCTACTTCTAGGTGAAGGCTATCTCAAGGTGGTGGAGCTACTTCAAGGTGGTGAAGGCTTCTCCAAGGATTGCTCGTGGTTGCTTCAAGAAGGCCGCTTCAAGAGGGTTGAGGCTACTTCAAGGGGAAGCTGATTGTATTTTATGTAACATCCTTGTGAGGTAATAAAATAAGTCACTTTCAGAATCCCAATTGGAAACAATTGGGTAGTGGACTGACAACCTTTCATCGAAAGGTTGGAACCACTCTAAATCAGAGTGTCTTCCTTGTTTCTTCCTCCTTCTTTGGTTGAGTGTTTTAAGTATTTTAATTATCTTTAAATTATCAAAAATCTCTATTCACCCCCCTCTAGATCTTTCAATTGGTATCATGGCCAGTCTTTAAGGAGCCATCACATGTCTTGAAAAATGGGGGACGGTGTACTTCACAACCTCAATCTTAAAGGAACCTATGTAAGCCAACCACCACCATTTGATGGAAGCAACTACAATAATTGGAAGAGAAGGATGTAATTTTACTTTCAAGGGATTAGCTTGGAACTTTGGAGGATGGTATCTACACCCTATGTACTTCCCACGATGGAGTATGCAACATGGGATCCAAATAAGATAAAACAAGTTCAATTAAATGCAAAGGCGGTAAGCATTTTATTTTGTTCTATCTCAGTAACTGAGTTCAATAGAATATCTTCATGTGATGCAACTTAGGATATATGTAATAAACTCTCTATAACACATGAAGGTACTACCCAAGTTAAAAATACCAAGATTAATATGCTTAAGCAAAAGTTTGAACAATTTCGTATGCAACCTAATGAATCCATTGGTGAAATGTATGTAAGATTTTCTTCTATTGTTAATAGTTTCAGTGCATTAGGTAAGTATATAAGTGAAGAATATCTAGTGTCCAAAAGCCTTAGACCCTTTCCTCCAAAATACAAGACAAAGGTGACAACCATTGAAGAAGCTAATGATCTCACCACAATGAGGATGGAGTAGCTCATTGGCAATCTAGAGACTCATGAGGTCACCCTTGAAGAAGAAGAAACATTGGTAGCCAAACACATGAAGGAGAAAAGGAAGGACATTGCATTTAAGGTGACAACTAAAGAAAGTAATGAAATAAGTAAAGAAGATAGTGAAGAGGATGCACTCATTGTAAATGGTAAGCAATATAGAAGATTTAAAACTAATAAAAATTCTTGTATTTCTTCCTCTTCTTCCCTTAGGTGCTTTGAATATGGTAAGAAGGGACATCTAAAAAATGAGTGTCCCAAAGTCAAGAAGGGCACGAAATATTCTATCAAGAAGAAAGAAAATGCCTACAAATCATCTTGGGATGACTCAAGTGATGATAGCAAAAGTGAGGAGGAAGAAAAATGTGTCATGACCAAAGAAGACATGGTAGGGTGTTTAATTGCAACCACAAATGAAGAAGAAAATGAGGTAATTCTTCTTGCTTTATCTAAAGAAGAGCTAGTCACTAGTATTGAAGAATTACATGATAAATATGTTGATTGTAAAAAGAAATTAAAAAGGCTTACACAAACTAATGAAGATTTGTATGCTAAATTGAATGATCTTACTTTTGAAAAGGAAAGTCTTATGTCTGAAAAAAGCTACTTTAAAATCATCTATTAATGATTGCAATATTAAGTTGCTTTCTCTAGAAACTAACAATAATTTTCTTTGCCAAGAAAAGGTTGAATTGCCTGCCAAGATAAATGATCTTCAAACTCAACCTATTCTATGTACTCATTCAGATTATGATACTATTGTTAAAGAAAGAGATAGTTTGTAATCTAATCTAAACCAAGAAAATATAGGCATTAAAAAGAGAATGGATAAAATTGCTAAGTTGCAAAAAGATATTAGTAGCTTGAAAAACAATGACATTCTTGATAAAGTCCTAAAGGATCATCAGGTTAAATTGGAAGGAGTGGTCTAGGTTATGTGCCCAAAGATAAATCTTATTTAAAATCTAGAGCTAGAAAGACACAAAAACCCAAAACCAAGGTCATGTATGTGCCTAAAAACAATCTTGCTAAAAAGAGAAATGAAATTGATTCTATTTGTTTTCATTACTATTTACGTCTTGGACATTATTCATTCTCTTGCCCATACAAGAAAAAGGATGTTGACTTGGTTTGGGTTCCAAAAACCCCAACTTAGAAATGTGGGACATATTAGTTGATATTTGACCTAAACTTCACCTTGAAATTTATAATGTCTCATATCAACTAAATTTATCTTGAACTTGTATATCTTTGTATATTTTGATTGCTTAATTAGGTTATCTAAAAATAATGGGATGATATGTTTACATTAGAAATGTTGAATTTACTAAAAGTGTACAAAACTTCATCTCGGTCGACAAAATGCTCGATCGAGAACCCTTCTGGTCGAAGAAAAGATTGACCGAAGGTAGTTCTCTCAACGTTATTTTACTGGCAAATCTTTCCGATCGACAAATAGCTTGACTGAAAATTGTTTCGGTCGAAGAAATGTTCGACCAAAGATAGTTCTGTTAGAATTGCTTATTGAAATTAAAATTATTCAATTGCAATTAAATTTGGTGACCCAAAACTGTACTGAACTCTTCATATTAAATTGTTCCAAATAGTTGAAATGATAAAATATTTATAGTAATGCTCCTAATCAAATGGACCACTATATGGGACCAAAACTTTCATATTTGTAGGTCTGGATGGTCTTTGAAAGATACTCTAAAAGGCACAATAAGATTTTCACACACTTGGAGAAAAGGTAAATTTCAAAGGTAAAACTATTGGCACAAGTGATGTTGGTACAATTTTTAAATGTGCTATGTGTCAAAGAACTACATCATAAGTGCTATAACAATGGTTATAATTCATAGAAAAACATCAAAATTGTTCATAAAGGAAATTGTAAATCTCTCAGCACTATGAACATTAATTGCAAAAACAAACTGCTCATGGCATAAAAGATTATTCACACAAGAAAATTGCTTTGAATCATTACCTAAATTTTTGTGATAAATCTGAAATTTGTGTATTCTAGACAAGCAAAAGTTAGATTTATTTTCAACTATTTTTTTCTCTCACTAGAACTCATTCGGCTCCATACGACTTCTATCCTTAACAAAAGATGGTAAGGACAAAATTGATCTTGTCATAAAAAGCTCTATTTTGAAATAATCAAATGAAGAATCTAAGGTTGATAAGTATACATAAATGATTATTATACACAACAAGACTTAGTCATATCCTAAAACATTTAATTGTTGGATAAATAAGCCCACAAAAAATGAATAAAATTCAGCCCCTAGTCCTAAAAGCAAAACATTGGAACTATATGGGCATGATGGAATATCATTAGGATTTAATGAGAAGAAATAGATTTAGATATGATTGTCTAAGACTTGACATCATAAAATGGATGTAAATATCCATAAGTTTGATTGGTCATATAAAAGAAAATGTTACATCTAGGTTTATTCTAAGAATAAAGTCGCATTGATGTAATATCTGTAGAAAAGCCTCTCGGTCAAAAAGAAGTTTGACGACGAGTGCCTCGGTCGAAGTCATGGTCAACCAAAAATAATCCTAAAAATAATTTTTTGTAATTCAAAACATTCATCATCTGCACCCAACATTTGTATATTAAATCTGTCATTTACTCATCATGTTAATGAGAGAAATTTTTAAGATTGTGCAAGAATCAAGATTGCTAATACAAATTGACTCACAGTCTTAATTAATTAATTGATTTTAGAGTTGGTTATGATTTGAAATATCTTAGTATTTCTAAGCTCACTTTTGTTATGAAATTAAGGGGGATCTTCAAAAATCTTGTATATAATGTATATGTTTTTTATCTTACTCTTAATTAGATTCTCTATACCAATTTGGGCTTAACATCCCTTATATTTGGTTAGAGATACATTTATTGATTTTACTATGAGCCTAAAGGAATCTCATACCATCTTAGGGCTTGACATCTTTTGCAAATGGTTGATAAATTAATCTTATTTTTTTAAAATGTGGCTAAATTTGACATTTTTAAGCAAATAATTAAGGGGGAGTAATCAATTAAGGGGGTCTTATTGACTTACACATATGATTATATGGATATCTTTTTGAAATGACAAAGGGTGAGAAATAATATAAATCAAAACAAATGATATTCATGTTTTCTTGGCTTGACATCTCTTTTAAATCATTTTGATTATATTTAAGAAATGTTTGTCATCTTAAAAAAGGGGGAGATTATTGGCTAAATTGGACATTAATATACCATTTGTTTTGTTGATGACAAACATTTCGCACTTGTGGATCTAAGATGTTATTTGAGCATTTTAGGGTTGAAAGAAATAAGGAAATCATACTAATTGGGAAGATGAAGATCAATGAGAATTCAAGATCAAATGTGCTTAATTGTATAAATGTTCATGATTGTACTCAAATATAAATAGTTGTACAAAAATATAATGTACAAGTACTTAGACATCATGTAAATCAAGCGTTAGATCTTCCCTACCAACTTATAACCCTTAGATAGATTTTCCCCAATGTTAGAGTCACCAACACACATTGAAACACTCACTTAGTAGGTGATTCAAAAGTCTAAAACAGGGAGAGCCTCGGTTGAAGAACTTGTCAGTTGAGACACACTTGATCAAAGTTCTTGTCGACCAAGAACCACCTTGGTAAAACTTGTGAGCACTATTTAACAACTTACACAATTGTGCTCTAAAACATTTTTTGGTCGAAAATAATCTCGACCGAGTAAGCTTCAGTCTAAATCTTGTGATCGTTAGACTAGGTGGTTGGTAGTTGGGAGTTGGAAATAGACATTGTAATACTTTTTCCTTAAACCCAGGCTTGATCGAAGAGAACATCGACTGATACATAGTTCATTCGACCAAATTGTCGACCGGTCAGGGTTCTGGATTGTTCTTTTCAAGCACAAATAAATTAGTAATTGATAGCCAACTAATGTATACCTAACGACTAGTTATGCACTAAAAAAACTCTAGAAACTCACTAGAATGTCCATAGACACTTTCAAACCATTCCTATAAATAGGAGAGGCCTTAGGACACCCAAACACACCTAAGCTACACTTGATTATTCACCATTGAGAGCAACAAAGCTAGAATTCACTTGCTATCTTCTTTCCTGTGCTCTAGACTTGTCCTATAGTTACAATATCCAAGCCACCACATATAGCCACGTCCATCTTAAGTGGATAGGAGAACTAAACACTTGATATAGGATGAAAGCACTGTACTTCATTGGATAAGTATTTTCTTTCTTCCAATCTATTTCTTCTATATTGTACTTTGTTCTTCTTGACTGCTCCTAGGGTTGGAGGTTGTTGAAAGGAGGTTGCTTGGTGCTACTTGAACAAAGTGAAGGCTGCTTCAAGGTGTGCTTGAAGTTACTTCAAGAAAGTTGCTTTAAGGGGGTTGAGGCTACTTCAAGGTGAAGGCTACTTCGAGTGGAAGGTGATTGTACTTTATGTAACATCCTTGCAAGGTAATAAAATAAATCACTTTCAAAATCCTAATTGGAAACAATTGGGTAGTGGAATGATAACCTTTGATTCAATGTTTGGAACCACTCTAAATCATAGTGTCTTCCTTGTTTCCTCCTCCTTTGGTTGACTATTTTAAGTTTTTTAATTATCTTTAAATTATAAAAATGCTCTATTCACTCCCCCTCTAGATCTTTCAACTCCAGCTATGTAAGCCTCCCTTTGAGTTGAATCGATTCAATGTTCAACACATGGCTAGGGTCCTTGACATAGTTCTTCATATTGGACACATGAAACACATCATGCATCATATTTTACTACGGTAGAAAATCTAGACGATAAGTAGCTCATCAATTTATTCCAAAATATCAAATGGAACCACGTATCAGGGACTCAACATTCCTCTATTTTTATCTATAGCTAGGAGGGGTTGGATTTTTAAAAACACATGGTTACCTACATTAAAGTGCCAATCTATCCGCTTCACATTAACATGCGACATCTATCAATCTTAGGTTCTCTTTAGACTCTACTTGATCAAAGAGATCTCGTCGACATACAACTGTAGTTCCTTTTACCATAGAAAGGTCCTTCAACCAACATCGTCCCAATGATGTGGTGACCGACATAGCCTGCCATAAAGTGCTTCATACAAAGGCATTCCAATATTGGTGTGATAACTGTTATTATAGGCAAACTCAGCTAAGGGCATGTATTTCTCCCATGATACACCCCAATCAAACACACATTATCTCAACATGTCTTCTAAGGTTTGGATCGTTCTTTTTTATTGTACATCAGTCTGGTGATGATAAGTTCTATTGAATTTCAACCTTGTACTGAGTTCCTCTTGAACTTGTTTCCATAACTTTGAAGTGAACTTAGGCTCACGATCAGATATAATGGAACTTGGAAACCATTGAAATGAACTATGTCTCTAACATAATTCTCAGCTAAGTCTGACACCTTGGCAGTTACCTTCAGGACAAGGAAGTGTACTAACTTGGTTAGATAGTTGTCACATAATCGTTTGTTACCCTCATCCTATCCACACTGACTACAGAGTTAGTGGCAACAAGGTTTGGGCTTTCGTCCATAGAACGACACAATATTTCACACAAGAAATATATATGTAAAACTAGTAACAACAAGACTAAAGAGGTAAAAATATTCTAAACATAGAGATAAGAGATATGTACCCATTTATAGATTCAAGTATACCCATTTATATCACATTTCAAAGCTTAGAGTCTTCAGTGCATCCTTCATTTGGGAACTACAAATTTGATAAACAAAACTTATTAATTCTAAAGCATTAAGTACACTATGAAAAACATGTAACCATAGTTTATGAGTAGTATAAAAGTTTCTTGGCTTGAAACATCATATAAAACAAGAAGTAGAAACAAGGAGAGAACACTTAACAACATTCTTGTATATAACATTTGTTTTAGATTTCTTTATCCATTATAACACCATAGGTCTTTGACCACTACTCAAGGAAGGGTCTGCAAGGGGTATTTATGCTCCCTATTTCTACATGAGGGACCTCACGACCAAAGTTAATGAGCTAACCCTATTTCATTCGTGCCTTGTTCCCTTACCCTGAGAATTTAGGTAGGTACATAAGGTTATCTAATGGATATCTATATGTTATGTTCAAGGTTTGTCAACATATTATAATCAACATGGAAGTAATATTCATAGGGGACAGTTGCTCAAACAAGTAATTATCTAGACAAGCATTCATACGAGCATACATACAAACAATCCAATATCATAGTAGGGTCAAGAGACTAAGCATACCTTATGAGTAGAGAGAAAGATATGATAAGATCTCTAGAGATGGTCCATCCCAAGGGGACATAAGATATCAAAAGAGGTAACATAGAGTCTTAGATCACTAGGGTTTGAGTAGATAAGCATGATATGAGACACTAGGATCTTCTCCTAGTCTTAGGTTTCAATTAGTTCAATCATAGTTTCCAAAGTTCTAAACGTGCATGCAAGTATTCAATCATAGACTAAAAGTCATACCAACACCTTAGATCTAGGTGATACATCGATATTATGAGTAATGTTACATGTAGATAAACTCTAATTTTGAGACAGGAGAAACATAATATTTGGTTATTATCATGTTTCAACATTCAAGACATGATTAAGCCATATTACATCAATTCCATGAAACAAGGTCATATTTCCAAGTCATAGATGCATAAAAGCATATCACAGCTCAAGTTGTTATTAGTACTACAAGTGTCTTGAATGTACCTATTTGAAGTCATTAAGATATCATGTACATCATTATAGTATGATCTAGCAAGTTTAGATCCCCTTAACCAACTTGTGCAATCTAGAACATATTAGGGGTAACACTTATGTCACTTGTAGTCAAAGGGGTTCATGATTGCATAAGAGTGTGATTTAGGAAATTTGTGTTACAAGTCATCTTGAGGACTGATTTGAAGTTAAATATAAGGGTCTAAATATTATGGATCATAATTGGGATAAGGAGTAAAGTTCCAAACATATAAGTACTTAACATCATATTGTAAGTCATACTAGGACTTTAAGTCATATGAGTTACTAATGGAAACCATAGCATAATACCATAGTCAAACATGGCATAAAGTATTATAAGGTTCACTGATTTTGATATTAGGTGATAAGATGATGGAAAAATGCACCAATAGTCTTAAACTTGGTCAAGACATATCATGTATGCACATAAAAGAGTCATTTTTGGCCAAGATAGCAATTAGGGGTACAAGAAGATGATCCAATATATTATTCAAGTCTAAGAGGAAGTGAAATTATTTATTCAGAGATAAGAACAAATAATGGCTTCAATAATGTCACAAGAGTTGAATAATGAGCACACAGAAATCAATAATCATATAAACATGGCTTAAAATGAACATATTTGGGAATTCGGTGGAGATACGAGTGAAAACAGATTGTGAGACAATTTTTTTTGGATATTTCTTTTTCTATAGATGACAAAGCATGTATTACATGGAATATTTGGATAAAGAGTGTATTTTTGGCAAAGTTCACAAGAATCACCTCATTTTGATGAACCAGAGCCCTCAGATTTAGACCACATGGTCAAAAGAGGCACTTGGGTGGCCGCCTCTCTTACTGAACCCTTTGGGTCTGCTTGGTAGTGGGGTACATACACGAGGCCCATCTGGGCACAACCTTCTTTGCTTGTGCAATTTCTTCTTATTAATCTCTCCATCCATCCATGGATCTATGGCTCACAGGTCATCCCTTTCATGGAGAGTCATCCTCATGGGGTGACTTGCTTGCGGTGGAACCACACCAATATGAAAACCTCTAGAGGGGGGGTGAATAGAGTTTTATAGAGATTTTAAAATAATTTAAACTCAAACAACCAAACTAAAGATTAAGAAGAGGAACACAGGTGTTTAGAGTGGTTCCACCTTAGCAAATACTAAGGAGTCAGTCCACTACCCGGTTGCTTACCCAACCGGGATTTTGAAAGTACTAAATTTTATTACCTCTCAAGGATGTTACATAAAATTTACAATACTTTCTAAACACCCTTTGGACAGCCTTCACCTTGAAGTAGTCTTGCCAACCTCAAAGCAGCCTTCCTTGAAGTAACTTCAAGCTCCCCCTTGAAGTAGCCTTCCTCTCGAAGTAGCTTCCCGTCAAGACAGCCTTCTGAAGTAGTCCAAAGTCTTCCTCTTCACCATGAAGAGCTTCACCCTCTCCAATCCGCAGCCTCCTACCTGGAGTAGCAAGGAGAGTACAAGTAATACAAGGAACAAGAAAGGAATAAAAGAAAATACAACTTATCCTTGTAGCTCAAGGCTTGATTTCCCTAGATCAAGCGTTTGGATTTTCCTAGCCAATATGATGGACTTGTGATTGCTAGGGTTAGGAAAATCTAGCCTATAGGACGAGCTTGAGCTAAAGGGAAAATGGCCAATTGATCACAAAGCTCAGTTCACACAGATTGCACAAGAGGGCTCAAGTATTTTCTCAAGTATAGCAAGTGTAAGAAGTGTTTTCTAGTGTCCTATGGCTTGTCCTATTTATAGGAATGGCCTAAGTATGCTTAAGGACATTCTAGACAACTTCTAGGGGGTTCTAAGTGCTTAACTAGCCGTTAGGTACAAAGTTGTTGCTTTAACAACGGCTAATTGCTTTACTCTGCAGATTCTGTCAGAGATCGTCTCGGTCGAGAAACGGTCGACCGAGACACCCACTCGGTCGAAGTGTCATCGACCGACAGGCTCTCTGAATGCAACGTCTATTTCCAACTGCCAACTAACTTGTCAGTTTAGTCTAACGGCTAATTGTAGAGATCGTCTCGGTCGAGTGAAGATCGACCGAGACACCTCTCGGTCGAGAACTTGTCGACCGACAGGCTTCTCTTTTCTCAAGTTATATGCAGATATGTCTAACGGCTACTTGGATCTTTCTCGATCGAGAGTGTGGTCGACCGAAAGTGTCTCGGTCGAGGAGTTGGTCGACCGAGAGAGATCCTGTTTTAAGGTTTCAAGTTAGGCACTAGTTATACGTATGTGTGCATAGGTGGTCCTATTGAATGGATGACTAAGGTGTTTAGCTAGGGAAAATCCAATGCTTGATTTACATGCGATTCTAAGTACTTGTACATTATAATTCTGTACAAGTTTTTACAATGATTACATTTGCATGAAAATATAAATACTTCATGTTGGATTTCCCTTATAGTTGTGTCATCCTGCACACTCAAGTAGCTCGTCAGATAAATAAGAATGAAATGTTTGTCATAATCAAAACAAAGGGATTTTATAGATGTCCATTTAGCCAACAATCTCCCCCTTTTTGAAGATGACAAACATTTCCAAAATGTGAATAGAGGAAATATAAAACATATAAATGCCATACCTTTAGATTGCCGTTTGGAACTTTTCCTCTTATTTATAAAATGTGTGCTTAGTATCCCCAATGAATTATGGAACATGAAATCCAGTTCATTTGGGACTATAGCAACTTTCAATGTAAAGCCAAGAGTATATTTATGAAACTCATTGATTGAGTTTGTCATAAATATTAAGTTATATTTTTATATATCTCTCCCCCTTTGTCATCTCAAAAAGATAACCGTTTTATTAAAAACTCCCCCTTAATTAGATATCCCATCAAAAAACGAACGAAAAAGATGTCCATTGAATAGCCAAAATGTGAAGCAAGGAAGTTTACGAAAATGATGTCCAAAGAGGCATATTTGGCAAAGCTTGTTTTAGGTCGCCCTTGACTACGACCGTAGCGCCCCTTGGCTAAGTTTTGTTTTAGCCACGAGGCAACAATTTGCAGATTTCCAATTGAAACGTGCATATCAATTTTGATACTAAACATAAAAGCATAAGTATTCGTTTTAAGAACCGTAGATATCAAAGAAAACATCCTCCAGCGGAGTAATAAGTAGTTGCTTCCTAATGTTGTTAAATTGATCTAATGGAAGCGGTTTTGTAAAAATATCAGCCAATTGATTTTCCGTATCAACATGATGAAGGGAAACATGATTCTTTGAGATGTGATCCCTTAAGAAGTGATGACGGATTTCAATATGTTTGGCCCGGCTGTGTAGAATAGGATTGTGTGCTAAGTTTATGGCGCTTGTGTTGTCACACAAAATAGGTGTAGATGAAAGATGAAAACCATAATCGCGTAAAACCTGTTGCATATAAAGCACTTGAGCACAACAAGACCCAGCTGCCATATATTCAGCTTCGGTTGTAGATAGGGCAACCGTGTTTTGTTTCTTGCTAAACCAAGATACTAAGGCTCTACCTAATAAGAAACATCCACCACTAGTACTTTTGCGATCAAGTCGACAACCGGCATAATCCGCATCAGTATATGCTTTAAAATCCAAGGATTGTCCTTTTGGATACCATAAACCAAAACAAGTAGTGCCGGCTAGATATCGAAGAATTCGTTTAACCGCAAGAAAATGAGATTGCATAGGCTGGGATTGAAATCGAGCACAAAGACCAACGGAAAACATAATGTCCGGTCGAGAAGCGGTTAAATATTACAAACTACCAATCATGGCTCTATATAAGGAATCATCAATAGGTTCCCCATTTTCATCCTTATCAATTTTAATAGAAGTAGCCATAGGAGTAGTAGCATGTTTGCATTGATCCATCCCAAAGCATTTTAACAGTTCTTTAGTGTATTTTTCTTGGCTTATAAAAATTCCGGCAGGTGTTTGCTTAATTTGAAAACCAAGAAAGAATGTTAGTTCACCCATAAGGCTCATTTCAAATTCTTTTTGCATAATGTCACTGAATTGTGTGCATAATGATTCATTTGAGGCACCAAAAATAATGTCATCAACATATATTTGCACAACTAAGAAATCAGATGCATATGTTTTGAAAAATAAAGTAGAATCTGAATTTCCAATAGAGAAACCATTATCAAAAAGATATGTCTTGAGCCGTTCATACCAAGTCCTAGGTGCTTGTTTTAGACCATAAAGTGCCTTTTTAAGTTTATAAACATGATCGTCCTTTTCTGGTATTTCGAAGCCAGGTGGTTGAGCAACATAAACTTCTTCTTGTATGATGCCATTTAGAAATGCACTTTTGACATCCATTTGATATAGCTGAATGTTTTTATGGGCAGCAATAGCTAGTAACATCCTAATAGCTTCAAGTCTAGCTACGGGTGCATATGTTTCATCAAAATCTATTCCTTCTTGTTGATTATATCCTTGTGCAACTAACCATGCTTTATTCCTTATGACTTCTCCTGCCTCATTAAGCTTGTTCCTAAAAACCCATTTAGTTCCTATGATAGTTTTATCTTGTGGTTTAGGAACTAAATCCCATACATCGTTTTTAGTGAATTGATTTAATTCTTCTTGCATGGCTATTATCCAGTAATCATCCTTAAGAGCTTCGGATATTTTCTTAGGTTCAATGATAGAGACAAAAGCCATGTTTGCAACATCTTGGAAAGAGGACCTAGTTTTGACTTTATCATTTGGATCTCCAATAATTAGCTCTTGGGGATGATCCTTGATCAGCCTAGGTGTAGGTTGTGTTTCAACTGGAGGATCGGATGTGGGAGTTTTCTCATTATCATTGGGAATGGTTATAGTTTCAAACTGATTAGTGAGATCAATGATATCTAAATTTGTGGATTTTGATTCCTCATGAAAAGAAACATGAATGGATTCCTCAACTTTTCTAGAGATAGTGTTATATACCCTAAACGCTTTGCTAGAAGTAGAGTATCCCAAGAAGAATGCTTTGTGTGATTTAGAATCAAACTTGTCTCTATCATCCTTGGTGTTTAAAATGTAACATGTAGAGCCAAAAGTATGGAAGTAGTCAACTCTAGGTTTCTTAGAGTGTATTATTTCATATGGAGTTTTCTTCAAATGAGAGTGAACCGTGACTCTATTTAGCACATAACAAGCAGTGTTTACAGCTTCAGCCCAAAAGGTTTTAGGTGTGTTGTGTTCAAGCATCATGGTCCTAGCCATTTCTTGTAGAGATCGATTTTTCCGTTCTACAATACCATTTTGTTGTGGGGTACGTGGAGCAGAGAAATTGTGAGTATACCCCTGAGATGTACAAAAAGTTTCAAATGTATGATTTTCAAATTCGCCACCGTGATCACTTCTAATGGTACATATTTTATTTTGTAAAAGATTTTCAATCTTAGAACAAAATTGCATAAAGACATGAATAGTATCATCTTTAGTTGCAATAAAATGTACCCATGTAAATCTACTATAATCATCAACAATAACAAAACAGTATCGTTTACCACCAATAGATTGTGTTCTCATTGGTCCAAATAAATCCATATGAATTAATTCTAAGGATCTACTGGTGCTAAGTACATGTTTTGATTTAAAAGATGTTTTGGTTTGCTTTCCCATTGTACAAGGTTCACAATTTGCAACTTGATCAAAAGACAAAGCAGGTAATCCACGAACAAGATCATATTTTACTAACTTTTTAATAGCATGTGAACTAGCATGACCAAGCTTTTTATGCCATAGTTGTAAGGTGTTTTCATTTGCAAGTAAGCATTTACCTACTACTGATTTCATAGAGTTTGGTTTAAGGATATAAAGATTTCCAACTCTATTTCCTTCATAAACAACAGTTGTAGTATTTTCTATCAATAACTTGCAGCAGGTTTTGTTAAATAACACATCATAACCACTATCACATAGTTGACTTACACTTATTAAGTTATGGTGCAATCCATCAACTAGTAGAACATTTTTGATTTCAAGATTTGTTCCAACATTACCTATTCCAACGATTTTTCCCTTACCATTGTCTCCAAAAGTGACCGTTCCATTTTTCTTTTCTTCAAAAGTTGAAAATGCATCCTTGTTTCCGGTCATATGTTTGGAGCAGCCACTGTCAACGACCCATTCCTGCATTAGAATGTAGATTTTGGTACCCATGTGATGGTCCGATAAGGTTAGAAACTTTTTAATTTGCTGATGTGTATAAAAGTTCTGATACAGAAAACCAGTCGGTCGACAATTGTTCGACCGATATCATTCTCGGTCGACAATTTGTCGATCGAGCAGGTTACTGTATTATAATCAAAAGACACAGAGAATTTCTCGGTTGACCAATTTTCGACCGAAATAAGTACTGGAAGATTTTCGATTTGTTAAAGACATCCAGTCGGTCGACAATACTTCGACCGACCCAGAGCTCGGTCGACAGTACTTCGACCGACGAAGTTTCTGTTTTAGTATAACAATGCAGAAAAAAATAATACTAATAAGCATAGCATTGTTTGTTGAGATAGGACAATATAAATTGCAAAAATTAAGTATTTTGTCATATCTCAACTACATTCCATTCTTCTAAGTTTGGGGTCTTGGGGTCCAAACTAAGTTGGACTTCTTAGTCTTGTAGGGACATGAAAAACAGTAATGTCCAAGACGTAAACAGAAATGACAAGTAATAGAATCAACTTCATTTCTCTTTCTAGCCATTGTGTTTTTGGGTACAAACATAGTTTGGATCTTTTTGGTTTGGTTTTTCTTTGGAACATATCCCAAACCTTTTCTTCCATTGAAGGTAGTACCACTTCTCAATATGTTATCAAGAATATCTTTTCTTCTTAACTCATAAAGTTCTCTTTGCAATTGAGTAATGTCATTCATCTTCTTATGTATATCTTTTCTTGCCTGGTCTAAATCAGAAAACAATGAATCCTTTTCTTTTACAATATTGTCATAGTCCGAATGATTGCACAAGATAGGTTGAGTTTGAAAAGCTTGTAGTTTGGCTAACAAATCAGTCTTTTCTTTTGATAGAAGATTAAGATTGGTTTCCAAAGTAAGTAGCTTTCTAGTGCAATCATCTAAAGATGTTTTTAAGGATACATTTTCAAGATCAATGTTATTCTTTTTAGAAGAGAGTTCATCTATTTTGGCAATGAGATCATTATTTGATTTCATAGTCTTCTTTAGTTTCTTCTTGGCATCAACATACTTATCATGAGTTTCTTGTAAGCTAGCAACTAATTCTTCTTTAGGAAGATCAATAAGGCTTACCTCTTGAGAGTCTTCATTGTCTTCTCTTGCCATTAGACATTCCACATTTTCATCTCCACTTTCACTTTCACTGGTTTCATCCCATGCCGCTTTATAAGCTTTTTCTTTCTTCTTATGTGAGCTTTTCTTTCCCTTCTTTGCTTTGGGACATTCATTTTTGAAGTGTCCTTTATTTCCACATTCGAAGCACCTGGGAGTGGAAGAAGAACTAGAAATTTTATTAGATTTAAACCTTCTGTATTTCTTACCGTTGACTATCAATGCTTCTTCTCCTTCTTCTTCACTGGATTCCTCACTCTCATGTGAGGGAGCTTTTGATGCTTTGAGAGCCACGTCTTTCTTTGGCCCCCGTTGATGCTCATGTTCTCTTCTCTCTTCCTCTTCTAGGTCTGCCTCATGAGCTTCTAGGTTTCCGATGAGCTGCTCCATTTTGAGGCGAGTGAGGTCGTTTGCTTCTGCAATAGCTGTCACCTTTGGTTTGTACTTTGGAGGAAGAGATCGAAGTATTTTTGATACCTGATCCTCCTCAAGAACAGGTTTCCCTAAAGCACTTAAACCATTAACAATAGTAGAAAATTTTGAATACATTTCACTAATAGTTTCGTTTGGATCCATACGAAAATGTTCAAACTTGGTTTTAAGCAAACTAACTTTAGAGTTTTTAACTTGAACGGTACCCTCATATGTTATAGATAATCTATGCCAAATCTCATATGCGGTATCACAGTTTGATACTCTATTAAATTCACTTACTGAAATGGAACAATATAAAATGCTTACTGCCTTTGCATTTATTTGGGCCATTTTTACCGTATTAGCATCCCATAATGCAAAATCGTCTTGTGGGAGTGTGTATGGTGTAGATACCATTCTCCAAAGATCCCAGTTGATTCCTTGGAAGTAGAATTGCATCCTTCTCTTCCAGTATTGATAGTTTGTCCCGTCGAACGCCGGAGGTCTAGCAACGAGCGTTCCTTCAATGTTGAGGTTGTTGAGCACTCCATCCCCCATCTTTTCTTCAAGACTTTGTTAGGGCTCCTTGAAGCCTGCTCTGATACCAATTGAAAACCTCTAGAGGGGGGGTGAATAGAGTTTTATAGAGATTTTAAAATAATTTAAACTCAAACAACCAAACTAAAGATTAAGAAGAGGAACACAGGTGTTTAGAGTGGTTCCACCTTAGCAAATACTAAGGAGTCAGTCCACTACCCGGTTGCTTACCCAACTGGGATTTTGAAAGTACTAAATTTTATTACCTCTCAAGGATGTTACATAAAATTTACAATACTTTCTAAACACCCTTTGGACAGCCTTCACCTTGAAGTAGTCTTGCCAACCTCGAAGCAGCCTTCCTTGAAGTAACTTCAAGCTCCCCCTTGAAGTAGCCTTCCTCTCGAAGTAGCTTCCCGTCAAGACAGCCTTCTGAAGTAGTCCAAAGTCTTCCTCTTCACCACGAAGAGCTTCACCCTCTCCAATCCGCAGCCTCCTACCTGGAGTAGCAAGGAGAGTACAAGTAATACAAGGAACAAGAAAGGAATAAAAGAAAATACAACTTATCCTTGTAGCTCAAGGCTTGATTTCCCTAGATCAAGCGTTTGGATTTTCCTAGCCAATATGATGGACTTGTGATTGCTAGGGTTAGGAAAATCTAGCCTATAGGACGAGCTTGAGCTAAAGGGAAAATGGCCAATTGATCACAAAGCTCAGTTCACACAGATTGCACAAGAGGGCTCAAGTATTTTCTCAAGTATAGCAAGTGTAAGAAGTGTTTTCTAGTGTCCTATGGCTTGTCCTATTTATAGGAATGGCCTAAGTATGCTTAAGGACGTTCTAGACAACTTCTAGGGGGTTCTAAGTGCTTAACTAGCCGTTAGGTACAAAGTTGTTGCTTTAACAATGGCTAATTGCTTTACTCTGCAGATTCTGTCAGAGATCGTCTCGGTCGAGAAACGGTCGACCGAGACACCCACTCGGTCGAAGTGTCATCGACCGACAGGCTCTCTGAATGCAACGTCTATTTCCAACTGCCAACTAACTTGTCAGTTTAGTCTAACGGCTAATTGCAGAGATCGTCTCGGTCGAGTGAAGATCGACCGAGACACCTCTCGGTCGAGAACTTGTCGACCGACAGGCTTCTCTTTTCTCAAGTTATATGCAGATATGTCTAACGGCTACTTGGATCTTTCTCGATCGAGAGTGTGGTCGACCGAAAGTGTCTCGGTCGAGGAGTTGGTCGACCGAGAGAGATCCTGTTTTAAGGTTTCAAGTTAGGCACTAGTTATACGTATGTGTGCATAGGTGGTCCTATTGAATGGATGACTAAGGTGTTTAGCTAGGGAAAATCCAATGTTTGATTTACATGCGATTCTAAGTACTTGTACATTATAATTCTGTACAAGTTTTTACAATGATTACATTTGCATGAAAATATAAATACTTCATGTTGGATTTCCCTTATAGTTGTGTCATCCTGCACACTCAAGTAGCTCGTCAGATAAATAAGAATGAAATGTTTGTCATAATCAAAACAAAGGGATTTTATAGATGTCCATTTAGCCAACACAATAGAGCCCCGAGCCTTTCCGATTCGAGGCATGTAAGGTCGTGGAAGCTTTGCTATGTAGCCACCCAGAAGCACCACGACGGAGCGAGAAAGCTCTATGGATTAAAAGGAAATCAGTGGAAATAGAATGAAAGAAGCGGCCATAGCTAGGCAACACTGTAAGGGAGAAGACAATGGAAAAAAGGGGACATTCAAGAGGAAAAAATGGGTATAAATAAGGGGAAAAGATTGGGGAGGGGTCAGTGAGGATACGTGAAGCATAAATTAAGCAGAAGAAGCCATTGAAAGCACACCATGGTTGTCGGCCACCCCACTGAGCTATAATATGGTAAGTTGGGCAACAAAAAGGCAAGGAAGGAGAAGTGTTGGATCAGGGGGTGATATGTGGTTCAAGATCAAAGGGTCAAAACTGATCCAACTAGGCACGACATGATTGTCTACAAGGCAAATATAAGGATCGTTGACATGTATAAGGGCAAGGGGAAAGGGGTGCTTCCCCTTAATGGGTCGCGCACCCAAAGAACCCACTAAGGCATAACTTGATTAAAAGAGCAAATAGTAAGGTTTAAACCAAGGGAAATTCAATTGGGCATAACTCTCACATACTAGCTCCAATTATGATGAAACGACATGTGTTGGATTCGTGAGAATGAGCTCTAGAACTTGATAATGATATCAAGGAGGGTAGGTATAATAAGATCAAAATAAAAGAAAGGGATGGTGATGAGTGATAGGATTGAAAACTAAACTAGAGTCAAATTGAGTGTCACCAAGGTATCGATTGCATTCAACATTTATCAATTTTGCATCAAATCATATTTGAATATGAATTGCAGGTAACACACAAACATTGAGCATGGCATGTTTAAAAAAATTACATAATTTAAAAGAGAGAAAGATCCATCCCATCACATCCTCCCCACCTTAAAGAAATTTTGTCCCCAAAATTAGATCAAGGCATCAATCAAATTTGGGTCTCTGTATTCCATATCACAAACAACCTGACATCCCTTCAACATCAAGATGTTTCCAAAATTGAGCAATTGCACAATGGTCAATGTAAATTCACATTGATCTTTAAATTAGAAGGTTCATCAAATGAGTCATAATTTGCAAGATTATCATGTATATTGTCAAAATTAGGGGGGTCATGTTTGAAGTCAATCAAATAGAGTTCAAGAGTAAGACATTATTTTCATCCACACTTTTAGGGTTCTAGCTTCTACATTGGCCTAGGTGGGGTTATACATCCATTATTGATATTTCATATTTTTAACAACTCAAGACAAACATTATATTTCAACATTGTAAGTTTGTTCTCAAGATTGATGGAAGGTCCCACCCTAGTCCACATGGAGCTCACACCTAAGTACTAAATCGAGAGAGTTATTATATTCATAATTTCAAATTTTGAGATTTGGGAGCATGAAAATCACTAACCATATATCGAAGGTGATCTCAAGATCCAAATAGGATGATCATAGCAGCTAGATCAATATCAAGATCATTAATCTTTTTTTTGGTGGGAAATAGGGTGTGGTGCCTCTTTACTCATTTCAAAAGGAAGTAATGAAGTGATTACAGAATGAAATCACAACCTGTATATTTGATAAGAAAAGGAAAACAAAGAATAACAGAATTGTACAACAGAACGAGAAATTAACTATACAAGGATTTATGGTCATTGAGACAACTATCCCAAATCACTTTAGAATCTCTATTGATGATTGTAAAAATCATTCCATTCCTTTCTCTACAGATCAAATAGATGAGAAAAATAGCAAGACTTTTAGCTCCCTTCTTCAAGAAAAGCAAATCTTCAGCAGAGCATAACAAATAACCATAAGCATTTTCAAGCCATCTGCATATTTACCTAGCATAAACTCACTTGAAGAAAATATGTTTAGATGTTTCTACATCCACTCTATAAAGTGGGCATCTAGAAACACCCTAAAATCCCATTCTTTGCAAATAGTCCATAGTAGGTAGCTTCCTCAGAAACAATTTCCAAAGAACTACACAACATCTTTGGGGGGTGGGGGACTTGCCTAACCAGGTCCATTTCCCCCAACTAACTTTTTGATGTTTCTTTCTCAAGATCTCCCAACCATATTTCAAACAAAAATTGCATTTGCCTTTGAATCGAATACAATCATCCACATCAGAGGGCTTTCATTGCTTCATTAAGATATTTAAGATAGTCTCACTTCCTCTAAAGTTGGAACAGGACCAAGCACCATCAATCACGCAACTACTGACTTTTCAATTCAGACCTTTCCCCATTCTAAAAACTAGATTGGAATCAACAACATCAAAAAGCTTCATCTTCCCTTTCAACCATGGGTCTCTGCATAACAAAAAATTATCACCCCTTCCTAGACATAGATTAATTTCCTTTAAAATAATATCTTTTGAGTTAGGATTCTCTTCCACAGCCTCGATGAGTTGCTCCTGGCCTTAACAGATCATATTGACTCATCTCTTATGTACCTCTCATGCAACCATTTGAACCACAAGGCCTAGTTGTCAGTAGCTAGGCTCCAAAGATTTTTAAGAAGACTAGCAATTGACCAGTCTTCAACAGATCTAACACCAAGACCCCCTTCATCCTTTGGTCTACATATAAGTCGAGAAGAAACCATATGCAAATGTCTCTTCTCCTCGGTATCATTCCATATGAAGTTTCTCATACGCTTTTCAATATCTTGAATAACTGACTTAGGAAGCAGGAAAGCTGCAAACCAAAAACTATGGAAAGAAGATAGTTTACAAACAACCAATTCTAACCTTCCCGCTTGGGATAATAGGTGACTCTTTCAAGAATCCAACCTACCTTTGATCTTGTCTATGATCAGTGCACACATCTATTTAGTTAAACTCCCTATGAAAAGTGGTAAGCCCAAATATCTAACATGAAAAAGGTGCTCTTCAATGTTTAAAATGACAACAATGCTCTTATCTTGAACCCCTTCACTCAGGAAAATTGGCTCTTTGTATTATTGAGTTTCAACCTTGAAATCTCACTAAAAGTCTCAAAGATGGTTTGTAGGCACTTAGCATTCTAGTTGTCAGCTTTGGTGAAAAGGAGAAGGTCATCAACAAATATAGTGTGAGATACATTTGTTTCCTCAGATGCAGAGTTAGGTTTCAACTCTCCTCGTCTCACAACAACATTAATAATAGATGTTAAACCCTACATAGCTACCACAAAAAGAAAGGGAGATAGAGGATCTCCCTGTCTCACTCCATTAGATCCTGTGAATTGTTTAGAAGGACTTCCATCTACTAAAACTTTATAAGAGGTTGAGGAAAAGGTAACATTTATCCACTCAATCCAACAACGAGGGATTCCCATTTTGAATAGAAGAAAACGAATATAATCCCTTCTCATTGTATCATATGCTTTAGTCAAAGACGCCTTGATACACATGTTTCTTTGATATCCCACAAAAGTACTTAGAATGTCATTAGCCAAGATAATAGCATCTCCAATTCTCCTTTCATTGATAAATGTCATTTGGTTATAATCAATGGGAGTCTAGACTACTACAATCTTGTCTCCAAGCAACATCTCCATCAACTGAGTCCAAGCCAAAAGCTATATACTCGTCTTGTTCATCACCTTGCTCATCACCTAGGTGGTTGGGAAAGCACCCAGCAAAAGGGAGAGGATAATAAGGTATGCGTTAAATAATGAATAAGTACAAGAGAAAAGGAAATCATATGAAACATAAATATATTGAATCATCATAAGATGAGAGGGACAAGAGAATGAGGCACATAACAAAATAAATTCTTACCATTACAAAACATATAAGAAGTAGCATGCATGATATTAATTGGACTACATTAACTAAGTAGGGTAAATGCCATTTGGTTATAATCAATGGGAGTCTAGACTACTACAATCTTGTCTCCAAGCAACATCTCCATCAACTGAGTCCAAGACAAAAGCTATATACTCATCTTGTTCATCACCTTGCTCATCACCTGGGTGGTTGGGAAAGCACCCAACAAAAGGGAGAGGAAAATAAGGTATGCATCAAATAATGAATAAGTACAAGAAAAAAGGAAATCATATGAAACATAAATATATTGAATCATCATAAGATGAGAGGGCCAAGAGAATGTGGCACATAACAAAACAGATTCTTACCATTACAAAACATATAAGAAGTAGCATGCATTATATTAATTGGACTACATTAACAAAGTAGGGTTGAGACAACTACCAGACCTCAACCTATAGGTGAGGGGAGAATTCATACATTCCCAGTAACCTATAAATTTTTTTAGGGGAGGAATAACACATTCCCCAGGGGAGAATAAGACTTTTCCCAGGGCGATTATTTACATTCCCTCTGTGGGTGGTTGTACATAAGTACCACTACTATAGTTAAATAGCCAAATAAACCATCATGCTCAAGAAATAGTAAAATGGCAAGATAAATCATCATATAATTAAAACTTGGTGGTGGGGTTCCAAGACCCAAGAATAATGTTCTAAAATTGATTTATGAGGCAAGTATATCAAAATATTAAAGAGTATATGAAATAGGGTTTAATAAAGCCTCATTATAGAAAAATAGGTTAAGGCACAATTATTCCCAACTTAAGGTGTAAATGAACATACATAAATAGGGATTGCACATACATAGCACATACCTTTCATTATGATTCATATTACCCACTTTCATCACTTGATTGAGTCCATGATCAATTTTTCCTATTTTTAATTCGTATACATGTATTAGAATGATATATATGCATTAAGGTAGAGAAAACCCATATTTTTAATTTTATAGCAAAACCTAGATTTAGACTATGAAAACATCACCATAGACTTAGTTAGGTTCTTCTGATTAAGAAAACATATAATTTTACATATTTTGGAGTTATGATGATTAGAGTGTATTTTTGGTGATTTTTAAGTGATTAAATCATTTTCTAGAAAACCACCATTGACAAAACTAAAAATCAATACTTGGAAATATTATTATTGAAAATAAAATGTTTTTCTAAGTTCAGGACGTATTTTACTTTAGCTTTTGGACAAAGGAATCAAAAGTTATGAATTATTGAAATTCGGCCAATCAGAAACCGACACATCATCAAACCAAACGAGATAAGCAAAGAGAGAGAGGGAGGGAAAAAACAATTACACCTAATATCATGGTTTTATATAAATATTTATCCAAACTAGATCTTCTAGAGAAGGTAAACCGGTAACAAACCAAAACCATAGATGAACATGGTAAATAGAGATGGAAATCATCGATTTTAAACATAGATGCATGAATTTTAAGCATGTAGCAAGCAATATATGAGAAGTGGGTTATGAAACTCTCCTCTAAGGTAGATAAGAAGATCCAAACAGCAAGGATCCGAGCTTAGAAGGTTTGATTTCTCCAAGCCTAGCTCCTTTCTTGGACAAAGATCGCCTTCTCAACTTAGAGGTGATATAAACCCTAGCAAAAGAGCATAGAGATGAGGCGTTTTAGGGTTCTAAGTGGGGTTTCACCATGGAATTCCATGGTTACGACCTGTAATAGGGTGTAAGGAAGACTAAGAGTATGAAAATAGGGAAGGAAGGGAGGAAACTTACTAGTTTGGTCGAATTCATCAAGGAGGAGCTTTAGAAACCCTAATAGAGCAATTTGGAAGCCTTATGATCCTTCTTCACCAAGGTAGGCTCCCTCTATTACCTTGGGGAAGCAACTTCGTGGCCAAATATAGAAGGGACTATTATCTAAGCTAGAGGAAAGAAAAGAAGAGAAATATTTTTTGAATTGTGAGTTGGGAAGGGGTATACATGGCTATATAAAGAGAGAGGTGAAGCATGAGGTGTCTTAAGGGACTTTCCATGTGTCTTTAGCCTAGGGCTTGATGGCCATGCAAGAGGACATCTCATAGAGGCTTCATGCATATCAAAAGTCAGTCCTAAGAGCCCATAGATCCTTCTAGGCCATCCCCACCGTTTTTAAAGAAAGAAATAACCTCATTGGTTGATAGCTTTTAAGGATAAGCATCTTTATAAAGAGGGTAATCCCTATAATGCCCTTGGAAAGAAATACCATCAAAACAAGGTGAAACTAGGTTCTCCAATGGTTTAAAATCTCGTTAATGGTAAGGCAATATCTAAGGATTAAAATCCAGGTGATAATTTGCAAGAAAAACCTCTCAATTGGGTAAATTGCATAAAAGTCTAGAATGTACATATAATTGCATAACTTGCACAAACAACATCCAAATCGAACCAAATTTGAAACTTAGGATCATTTTATGTTTTTAAATCATATAAAAAGTTATATTAAGGTTTAGAGCACTTAGTTATGGTAATTACGCTTTCACTAAGGTATTTGTGTATAAACCCTTTCATTGGTACAATTAGTGAATAAATGTTCACTAAACCATTATATTCTCTACAAATTGAACAAAAAGGCCAAGAAGGATAAAAATGAAAGGAAAAGATGGGAAAGAGGGTCAAAAGACAAAATTCTAGAATTCGGTATGTTACAATATCCCTCTACAAAGAATAAGTTTTCAACTCTATCTCTTTAGACTTAATGAAGAAATTGCCCACATCTTCCTTATTCCATTTGTTCAAAGCCTTAGTAATAGCTTGCAGTTTTCTGTACACTCTATACATGGGTGTACCTTGAAACTCAGATTGAAACCATGCCTCCTTAACCACCCTATACCCTTCGGATTGATCCAGGCATTTATAAATCTGAAAGGGGTTGGTTTCATCTTTTCAATATCTAATCTCAGGACAATGATCTTATGATCACTAAACAGAGAAAATACTACTTCACCCTAGCAAAAGGTAAAGGATGAGAGAAACCTGATATTACATAAGACTCTATAAATTTGAGAAAAAGTACTTATTCCCCCTCCTGTGACTATCCTACATGAAAAAAGAACCCTTCACGGTCATCTCCATGAGGTTAGATGAAAAAATAGCTTCATTGAAATCCTTCTTGCTCATATTTGATGGTGGTTGTTTCCCCATCCTCTCACCAATCAGTCTCACAACATTAAAGTAGCCTAGCACACACCACTTTGGAGGGTTAGAAGATGAGTAGTGCTTGACAAGTGAGTTCCACAAAAAAACTCTATTAGAATCACCACTGTACCATAAACAATAGATAGGTCAAAATGAATCACACCTTTAACAATAGAGCAGTGTAATACTTGATCATTGGCCGATATCACCTTGACATCTATGTCCTGATCAGACCAAATAATGAAAATCCTAGTATAAGAATAAAATTCAAAATTGTAAACATACTTAGCTCCTTAACAAATCCTATTAACAAAACTATTTGATCACATTTGCTAAATGTAGTTTCCAAAAAAATATACACATGAGCTTTCAGTCTGTCCATCTCCTTCCTAATGTTAGGTATCTTATTACTTCCCCCCTCACATTGTAAGAAGCAATAATAGGAGGTTTATCCATTTGGGGGAATGGGGACCTCCATCACCACATTATCAATCGACACCTCCTCAAACTAAAAGTAGCTATCAAGATCATTAATCATGAGTCAAGATTTCATAAATCAATGTCGAGAGTCATGTTTACACATAAAAGTCATAGGTCCAAGCATTATGAAGCTAGGTTTTAGGTTACTATCTAGACCAAAGGGTGATAATTCATCCATATACATAGATTGAGCAACAATTGAGCAACATTTCTTGGTATCAACATCAATTTCATTGTAATGGTATTCACCATTTATGAATGATATAACCCTAGGTCTTTCTAGGAATTCAACCACAAACTATAGTCAACCTTATCCTATTTTAAGATCATCGTTAAATCTTAGTTTCAAGATCGAGTATCATCTTCATCATGGATTTGACCTATTAGAGACTTAGGTCAAGAAATAAAAATTGGGTGGAGGGGGTCATCCTTCCAAACTTTAAATAATCAACAAGTTGAAAAACTTATAGGAGTCATAATAGGGAGGAGACCTACTTTAGGGGAGTCATAAGTCAACTACCACCCTAATCAACACATTAGTCCATATTAATCATGAGTCATCAACATATCAAAATGAGGTATCAACTATTAAATCATATTTCATAAGATCGTAAGTCAAACATCAAGACAATTAGTAGAGCAACCATATTTCTTTATTTTATGAGTTCAAGGTCATAATTTCCATCCCTTCATTTCATGTTCAAGGTAAGGGTAGATTTTGGAAATCAACAATTCAAATTGAGAACTCAAGAGTTTGATCATAATAGGGCCCACATCCGGCCAGTAGTAGGATATACAAAACATCAACAGCTATACATTGTGAAACAACATCAAAACACCTCCAAGGACCTGAGAGTACAGGGATGACTCTAAGACTCTACTACAAAACATCCAAAACAACACCATATCCAAAGCTTGCCTTCTACAGCTCGTCTTGCTGCTTGGCCGCCACTCCGTGACCACCACCACGTCTAGCTCGACCACTTAAAAAAGGGTGTAAACCAGCGGGGTGGGACACACAGTCCCAGCGAGAAACATAACTCTCCTCCGAAACTACAAAACCTCAGAAAGATAAAAGTAACAACAACAGATAACTGATGAGAAGTATAACCAGAGCAGTTTATAAAGTAATGCTATTCATACCGTCAAGCTTACCAGATGTACAGAAGGCATATATCCAATTATTTCTTTATGGAACATGATTAACCAGATGAGATTTATAAGGTCTTACCACATAACATGAGGAACATATAAGTAACTGCAAGATGTAACAAGATTAACTACACAAACAAGGCCTCAACCAATGTTCTGTGTTTTGCCTTAAGCAGTATATACTATACGGCTGGATTACATATTCTTATGCCTTGAGGAAGTGAGCCGTACCGCTCAAATCCAACCGACGACTGCGAAACCCGGAGCCGGTGCCATACAAGGTCAATGGAAGAGCCGGACTCCACGACCTCCCACCTCGTGGTCAGTGCACGAGAACCAAAGCAAGACCATAGTCTCATGCTTAAGTGGCCTCAGCCATAGGGTCAGCTCCATAGGCTACCCTTCCTCTAGCCCGCCTCGGTACATGTCTCAACGCTAGTATATCTGAGCCATGGGCCTGTTCACTGTGCTCTGAGCCATGAACGCATTCATGCTCCAATATCACACATCCTAAGCCATGGGCCTGTTCACCATGCTCTTCATATATTCTGAGTCTGCAACCGTAGCTGCACTCGATTCCCTCTCTATTTTAGGCTAGGAGAAACCTCGCATATTCAATAATATGCACTCCGGGTTAACCCGCAGGAGAACCCGTTTCACCATCACCAGCTCCTGGCGATGATGGATCTATGGCCAGGGAAACTACATGATATATTCCACTGTGATTAATTAGTATCTTTTATATGGATTGCAAGATTCAACCAAGTTATATAACATGTAAACTATAACAAAATAAATAGTATGAAACTCAACAATATGCTTTCATTGTAGTCAACATCATCCTGATCCATCACAAGGATCCCACATTACATGTTATCACTGGGCCTCTTGCCAATCATCCCGATCCATCTCTAGGATCATCACATTGCCATGGGATCTCAATCCCTTATCACATAGTGCCACTACCTCTCAAGGCTTACATCATCAACATGGGATAGAAATCCCAAGCACTTTAGGAAAACTTAGGTCCTCAGACCAAACACATCATATATAATACCTCATCATTAAGAGTAACTATCAAAACAATGTTACTCATCATATATACCTCATAGCCTTTTACTTGGCTATGCATCACCTGCATGGTTAGTATTCAAAATAATCATAGGCTTAACAGAAAAACCATGCTATCAATATAAGGTGACATTAATGATTATATGCTTTATCATTCATGTCTCAGCATGTGACCACAGTCATAGGTCATATTATTAAGCAAAGCATCTTATCTACTTATCATTATCTCAGTATTATTCATAATATCAAGATGATCACATACACATGATATGTTGTATTAAGATGCATAGATGTGGTCTACTATGTCATGCACATCCAGGGTTACTATCAAAACCAAATGTGATATAAGAACAACATATCGGTTCTCGTAAGGGACGGGACCCTCACTAAAAGTGGTATCGGGCAGGGCACCCTCCCTATCGCCCGACACTGTACTCATGTCATCCAAGAAACCATCACCTATTGTGCAACACCCCGTGGGCCATCTAAGGTGTAACAGTCATTATGCTACCATCTGATCCAGGCGTGCAACCCAGTCCAAGTCGTGCAACGGTGTGTTATGCACCTCTGGGTCATGCAACCGGGACGACGACTATAATGCCTATTGACCAGCAACTCCAAGAGGTGTATCGTGCAACCACCTACGGACGGGCACCCAGAGCATATCGGACAACCACCTGAAGCGGCACTAGGGTGTCCTGCAATGCTCGTCAGGTGTCATGCTGATGGCCGACACACACAGAGAGCTAAGGCTAAAGGGTGACGCCCACCAGCTAGCAGCGTTCTACCACAACAGGCCATAACAATACCAAGTCGTCACATAAGGCTAAAGTGTGACGCCCGACACCCCACTACCAACTAGATAACAAGCTCCACACCTCAACACACAACGACATCAAGCTATGACAAGGCTAAGTGTATCGGGCAGGTTGCTCATCAAAGGGTGATGCTCGACACACACACAAGGTAGGGACCACCGGTGACGCCCGTCACAAGGTCAGAGACCAGGGGGTATCGTCCATCACAACCATCACAACATGTCTTCCAAATCTCTAGGTCAAGAGGGATATCAGGAAACACCTCCCCAAGATCATAACGGTCAAGATGCAACTCCACAGGATCATCATCAACCTCAAGCACAAGGGCACCAAACCCTAATGGATCAAAAGGATGGCTCACCTCTCAACTTAAATGAGAGAGGGGTCTTGCACATCTCTATCACCAATCGGGCAACACAAAGAACAACCCTAAACGATGTCCACAACTACCACCAAGCTCACCTTTCAAGTCCATGGTGAGAGGAGGGTGTTGCTCAAGCTACTAGAACACAAACTCATCTCTCAACTTAAACGAGAGAGGGGTATTGCCCATGCTACTAGAGCTCAAGCTCACTCCTCTAGACCAAGGAGAGAAAGGAGTATTTCTCACCAAGGGACCCTAGAACACATGGTTCGGCCAATAAGAACAACTTGAGCAAGGAACTAAACTAACAACATGCATAGGCGACATGTTCATAAGCAACATATAAGAACATATAAAGAAGGTAGTGTATTTAGGGTTACGAGTTATGTAACCCACCTTAAGCAAGCTCCAAGCTCCTAGAACCAAGGTCCAAGCACCACCAAGCAAGGCACTCTAGGGTTCGGCCACCACTAGAGGAAGAAGAAGACTCCAAGAAGGATCAGCCACCAAGCTTGCAAGAGAAGAGAGTGTGTGGTGCACCAAGGGAGAGGAAGACTAAGGAACTAAAGGGATCCTTAGCAAGGGAAAGGAAACACATATATAGAAGGGAATGGAGGAGAAACCAAAGCAAAGCAAAGCAAGGTGTCGCCCACCTAGGGACACTTGTTCATGTGCACAAGCCACCACTCTAACATGCCCTAAACACATGTCCAAGGCCATTGCTACATGCAAGCATCAAGCACCAAGTGTCCACTAGTGGTGACACAAACGAGGTCAAAGATGGTCAAAGGTCCATGGACGACACAACTAGATAATACACCACCACCACCATGGGAGACACAACCCTGGGCGACACAGCCTGGGTGACACAAGCACCCTCTTGCCCGACACAAGGTTCAACCAAGCAAAAGCAAGGCACCACAAGGCCCAACAAGCTCAACCAAGCCCAAAGGAACTCAAGCAACAAGCCCAAACCTTCCCCTCAACACTAGAGGAAGCAAGGAGAGGGAGGAACACCTCACAAGGTGGCAAACTTGCTCACAAACCCTACACTTGGGTTAATTGCAAGTAACACCTCCAAATCTCAACAAAGTACCAACACACCATAATCACCACCAAAGGTGATTAGCAAGCAACAAAGCATTAGGGTTAAGAAAAGCAAACATGGTAAACCCTAAACGGAGGTTAGGGTCCTTACAAACTAACCCCCTATAAAGGGATTTTGTCCCTGAAATCCAAAGAGAAAAGCGAGGGATACTTCCTCCTCATCTCTTCCTCAAGCTCCCACATGGCTTCCTCAACGCCACGATGATGCCAAAGAACCTTCATAAGATCTAGGTTCTTCCTCTTCAACTTCTTAACCCTTCTGTCAAGGATCTCCACATGACCTTCCTCATAGGTCACATCTTCATCAAGCTCAACTTCAACTGGTTGTATCACTGTTCCTAAATATGGATGACTTTTCTTCAACATATTAACATGGAACACTGGATGTAACATGTGCAACTCTGGCGGCAACTCTAACTTGTAAGCTACCATTCCCATACATGCTATGACTGGGTAAGGCCCCACATATCTAGGTGCTAGCTTGCCCTTCCGGCCAAACCTTAGCACACATTTCCATGGCGAGACTTTAAGATACACTTTGTCTCCTACCTGGAACTCCAAAGGTCATCGGTGATTGTCTGCGTAAGACTTCTGCTTGTCCTGTGCCGCTTTCAACTATTGCTGTATCACTTTGATCTTTTCTGTTGTCTGTTGCACTAACTCAGGACCCAAAGGCTGATGTTCACCAGACTCGTACCAACACAAAGGAGATCTGCACTTCCTTCCATATAAAGCCTCATAAGGAGCCATGTCAATGCTCCGCTGATAACTATTGTTGTAGGAAAACTCTATCAAACTGAGATGTATATCCCAACTGGCTAGGAACTACAAAACACAAGCTCGAAGGAGATCCTCCAAAGTCTGAATAGTCCTCCCAGACTGTCCATCTATCTACAGGTGGAAGGCGGTACTGAACCTCAACTGTATTCCCAATGCTTTGTGCAATTGTTCCCAGAAATGACTCGTGAACTGAGGACCTCTGTCAGAAACTATTGTCACTGGCACACCATGCAAGCATACTATCTCATCCACGTATACTCGAGCGAGTTTCTCAGCTATATATGTTGTCTTCACTGGTATGAAATGGGCAGACTTCGTCAATCTATCCACTATTACCCAAATGGAATCATGATTCCTAGTTGTCCAGGGTAGACCAACTATGAAATCCATGGTTAGATGATCCCATTTCCACTGTGGTATCGAAAAGGGTTGCAACATACCTGTCAGCTTTTGATGCTCAGCCTTGACTTGTTGACATACCACACATCTAGCCACGAACTCAGCTACATCTTTCTTCATGTCAGGCCACTAATACAAGTCCTTCAGACTATGATACATCTTGGTGACACCTGGATGCATAGCATACATCGACGTGTGTGCTTCCTTGAGCACTAACTTCCTCAGATCATCAGCATCGGGAACCACCATCCTATCACGATAGCAAACCATCCCATCCTCGGACTCATGGAACCCATCACACTTTTCGCTGCCGAACTCTGATATGATCCACTGTACTGTATCATATGTCTGCTGTGCATCTTTGATTTGCTGTCTTAGCGTAGGCTTGACTTGCATCTGTGCTAAAAGTCCAGCTAACAAGGAAAATTACATATGTACATTCATCTATCGCAAGGAAACAAACATATCCCGTCTCTGGCATACCAGGGAACTCAACTGTGCCTTCTTTGCAGAAAAAGAAGAAGACTTTCGGCTAAGCGCATCAGCTACCACATTCGCTTTACTAGAATGATACTTGATAGTGTAGTCGTAATCATTGATTAACTCCATCCATCGATGTTGTCGCATGTTCAACTCATGTTGTGAAAAGATGTACTTCAGATTTTTATGATCCGTAAAGATTTGACATACCTCCCCATACAGATAGTGTCTCCAAATCTTTAACGCATGAACCACTACTTCCAACTCCAAGTCACGAGTCAGATAGTTCTCCTCGTGTTTCTTAAGCTGTCGTGAAGCAAAAAGAAACCACATGATCTTCCTGCATCAGCACACAACCTAAACATGTCTTGGAAGCATCACAGAAAACAACATAGCCCTTTCTAGGCTCTGGCAGGATTAACACTGGAGCACTGGTCAGCTTCTCCTTCAAACTTTGGAAAGCTCACTGACAACGATCATCCGAGACAAAAGGTACATCCTTCCTAGTCAACTTTGTCATTGGAAAAGCAATTGCACTGAAGTCCTTGATAAACCTTCGGTAGTATCCTACCAAACCCAGGAAACTACGAACTTTTGTCGGCATCTTCGGCTGTTCCCAATCTGCAACTAACCCCACCTTCTTTGGATCTACTTTGACTCCTTCAGCAGATATCACATGACCCAAGAAAGTCATTTCTTCCAACCAGAACTCACACTTACTGAACTTGGCATATAACTGATGTTGGCGAAGAAGAGTCAATGCTAGTCGAAGATGTCACTCATGCTCTTGCCTGTCCCGAATATAGATCAAGATGTCATCTATGAAGACTACAAAAAACTGATCTAGGAACGGATGGAACACTCTGTTCATCAAATCCATGAAAGCAGTAGTTGCATTGGTTAGACCGAATGGCATAACCACAAACTTGAAGTGACCATACCTCATCCTAAAAGCTGACTTTGGTATGTCATCCGCCTTAATCCTCAACTGATGATATCCAGACCGTAGATTGATCTTTGAAAACACTATAGCACCACACAACTGATCAAACAGATCATCTATCTTCGGTAATGGGTACTTGTTCTTGATTGTGACCTTGTTCAACTACCGGTAGTCTATACATAGCCGCATCGATCCGTCCTTCTTCTTGACGAACAACATTGGAGCACCCCAAGGGGACGTACTCGGTCGGATGAAACCTTTCTCCAACAACTCTTGCAACTGTTTCTTAAGTTCTGCCATCTCTACTGGAGCCATCCTATACGGTATCTGTACAACTGGCTGTGTTCCTGGTACCAGATTGATCTCAAAATCAATTTCTCGAGGTGGAGGAACACCAGGAAACTCATCGGGAAACACGTCGAAAAACTCTCAGACAACTGACACCTCTTCAAGACTAGGACCTTTCACCTTGGTAGCCACAACGGTATCCACAACGTGAGCTAAGAACGCCTCACATCCCTGTCGTAGCAACTTCTCTGCCACCATAGATGATACCAAACACGTCGGAAGAATCTTCCTATCACCTTGGAAGATCCACTTCTCTCCAGCATCATCAAACACAGCTTGCTTAGAACCACAGTTCGAAACAACTTTATACTTCTTTAAAGTATCCATCCCAAGGATAACATCGAAACCATGCATATCAAGTGGTATAAGATCCAATTGTATACTGTGTCCTGAAAAAGACAAGACACATGATGGACACTCTTCTCGAAGCATCGAGGAACCATCAAGAGGGGTTTCTAACAATAAGCTATCCTTCTTACGACTAATAGGTAAACGACAGTTCTCAAGCACACTATAGGCGATAAAAGAGTGTGTAGCACCCGGGTCAACCAGAACAGATATAAAGCAATAAGAAGACATATCAGAATGAAATAACTCCATCTGACCTGTCACCACTCGCGGGTTGACTATCGCCTCCGGCTGACTCATAGCATAGAATTGAGCCGTTGCTTGCTGTCCACGTCCTCTGTTTCCTTGAGCAGACGATCCTGCTTGAGATGCTTGACCGCGTCCTCGCCCACTACTACCACTGGGCTGCTGTCTATCTGACCCTGGAGGATTCTGCCTCAGATGCTGCGTCACTTCAACATCTCTACTTGGGCAGTTCGACTTGAAGTGCCACGTCTGACCGCAGATATAGCATGTCTTAACCTCAAAATGTGGCCTAGATGGCCCTGTCACTGCCACTGAAGCTGTACTATGTGTCTTTGATGGTGAAGAAACATATCCTCTTCCCTTACTTGGAGACCACTGCGACGGTGCACTGGAACTTCTCATAACTGACAGTGATAAAAACCTTGGCTTCTTGAAGCCACCAAACCTCTACCCCTGGAACTGAGTAGGACACTTATTAGACATAGATTCTCTTTTCTCCCTTATTGACCGTTCGATCCTCCGGACAGATTCCACAAACATAGCAAACCTCTCTCTGTTCTCCAATGCAGAAATAGGTGTTGTCAGCTCAGCACTCAGACCTTTCCCAAAACGTCTGATCCGTTCTTCATCTGTCGCTACCATGTGAGGACAAAACCTCAACAGATCCATGAAGTTGGCTTCATACACGGTGTTGTTCATCATTCCTTGTCGCAGGCTCTCAAACTGACTAATCTTCTCATCCGGATACGTCTTCGGGAAGTATCTACTGATGAACTCGCACCAAAAAACTTCCCAACCGATCACCTCACCAGGTCGCTTATCTTCCTCGATGGTCCACCAGTGACCAGCACTACCTTTCAGAAGGTAGACAACGTACTTTACTTTGTCTGCTTCGGGGATGTCAAGGATCCGGAAAGCCTTCTCAAGGCTTGTCAGCCACAGATGTGCATCCACTGGATCAGCCGTTCCAGCATAATCCGAAACTCCGACTCGGCGAAGTCACTCAAAGGTCTTCCCAATACCCGATGCTTCTCCATGGGGAGCCTGTGCTCTCGATGGAGGCACTGGCAATCTTTCAACCATGAGATTCATCGTAGCCATCATCTTCCCCATAAGCTATTGATAGGCAGGGTGTTCAAGAATGACTAGGTCAGGTTGGGGGACCTCAGGCACCCGATCTTCATGTGCCTTCCCTATAGCTCCATCAACTGATGCAGCATCGCTATGCTCGGAAGCATGTTCTTCATGGTTTCTAGACATCTTGGCTTTCCTTCCGCTGAGGGTAGAAGATGATTGTAAGAAAATATGGAAAACTCACAAGAACAGACACAACCTAGTCCTAAATCCCTGTAGACTCAGCGAACCTAGAGATCTGATACCAAACTTGTGGCAACACATCCTACTATCACACAGACAATGAGGTGTTACGCAAAAACGTGCGGAAATCACCATAAACCACATATTACCAAAATATGAGTTAATTAAAACCGATTGTGGAAAGTTAATAAACTGAGAAACTATTACATTTAAGTCCTCATCCTGCAAGCAAACATGTTATATAAACATATACAAGCCTTGACAGATGTCCACAGCTTAGAGGAACAACTGTCTAACCATCACATGAGTTCATCACCTGTTTATACATACATAAGGGCCCACAGCCGGCCAGCAGTAGGATATACAAAACATCAACAGCTATACATCGTGAAACAACGTCAAAACACCTCCAAGGACCTGAGAGTACAAGGATGACTCTAAGACTCTACTACAAAACATCCAAAACAACAACATATCCAAAGCTTGCCTTCTATAGCTCGTCTTACTGCTCGGCCGCCACTCCGCGACCACCACCACATCTAGCTCGACCACCTAAAAAAGGGTGTAAACCAGCGGGGTGAGACACACAGTCCCAGCGAGAAACATAACTCCCTGCCGAAACTACAAAACCTCAGAAAGATAAAAGTAACAACAAGTATAACCAGAACAGTTTATAAAGTAAATCTGTTGATACCGTCAAGCTTACCAGATGTACAGAAGGTATATATCCAATTATTTCTTTATGGAACATGATTAACAACATGATATTTATAAGGTATTACCACATAACATGAGGAACATATAAGTAACTACAAGATGTAACAAGATTAACTACACAAACAAGGCCTCAACCAATGTTCCATGTTTTGCCTTAAGCAGTAAATACTATACGGTTGGATTACGTATTCTTATTCCCTAAGGAAGTGAGCCGTACCGCTCAAATCCAACCGACGGCTACGAAACCTGCAGTCGGTGCCATACAAGGTCAATGGAAGAGCAGGACTCCATGACCTCCCACCTCGTGGTCAGTGTACGAGAACCAAAGCAGGACCGTAGTCTCATGCTTAAGTGGCCTCAACCACAGAGTCAGCTCCATAGGCTACCATTCCTCTAGCCCACCTCGGTACAGGTCTCAATGCTAGTATATCTGAGCCACGGGCCTATTCACCGTGCTCTGATCCATGAACGCATTCATGCTCCAATATCACACATCCTGAGCCATGGGCCTGTTCACCATGCTCTTCATATATTCCGAGTCTGCAACTGTAGCTGCACTCGATTCCCTCTCTATTTTAGGCTAGGAGAAACCTCGCATATTCAATAATATGTGCTCTAGGTTAACCCAGAGGAGAACCTGTTTCACCATCACTAGCTCCTGACGATGATGGATCTATGGCCAGGGCAACTACATGATATATTCCACTGTGATTAATTAGTATCTTTTATATGGATTGCAAGATTCAACCAAGTTATATAACATGTAAACTATAACAAAATAAACAATATGAAACTCAACAATATGATTTCATTGTAGTCAACATCATCCTGATCCATCACAAGGATCCCACATTACATGTTATCACTGGGCCTCTTGCCAATCATCCCGATCCATCTCTAGGATCATCACATTGCCATGGGATCTCAATCCCTTATCACATAGTGCCACTACCTCTCAATGCTTACATCATCAACATGGGATAGCAATCCCAAGCACTTTAGGCAAACTTAGGTCCTCAGACCAAACACATCATATATAATACCTCATCATCAAGAGTAACTATCAAAACAATGTTACTCATCATATATACCTCATAGCCTTTTACTTGGCTATGCATCACCGACATGGTTAGTATTCACAATAATCGTAGGCTTAACAGAAAAACCATGCTATCAATATAAGGTGACATTAATGATTATATGCTTTATCATTCATGTCTCAGCCTGTGACCACAGTCATAGGTCATATTATTAAGCAAAGCATCTTATCTACTTATCATTATCTCAGTATTATTCATAATATCAAGATGATCACATACACATGAGATGTTGTATTAAGATGCATAAATGTGGTCTACTATGTCGTGCACATCCAGGGTTACTATCAAAACCAAACGTGATATAAGAACAACATATCGGTTCCCATAAGGGACAATACCCTCACTAAAAGTGGTATCGGGCAGGGCACCCTCCCTATCGCCCGACACTCTACTCATGTTGTCCAAGCAACCAACACCTATCGTGCAACACCCCTTCGGCCATCTAAGGTGTAACGGTCATTATGCTACCATCTGATCCAGGCGTGTAGCCTAGTCCAAGTCGTGCAACGGTGCATTTTTCACCTCTGGGTCATGCAACCGGGACGACGGCTATAACGCCTATCGGCCAACAACTCCAAGAGGTGTATCATGCAACCACCTACAGACGAGAACCCAAAGCATACCGGCCAACCACCTGAAGCGGCACTAGGGTGTCGTGCAATGCTCGTCAGGTGTCGTGCTGACGGCCAACACACACAGAGAGCTAAGGCTAAAGGGTGACGCCCACCATCTAGCAACGTTCTTCCACAACAGGCCATAATGATACTAAGTCATCACATAAGGCTAAAGTGTGACGCCCGACACCCCACTACCAACTAGATAACAAGCTCCACATCTCAACGCACAACGTCATCAAGCTATGACAAGGCTAAGTGTATCGGGCAGGTTGCTCATCAAAGGGTGATGCTCGACACACACACATGGCAGGGACCACTGGTAACTCCCGTCACAAGGTCAGGGACCAGGGGGTATCATCCATCACAACCATCACAACATGTCGTCCAAAGCTCAAGGTCAAGAGGGATATCGGGCAACACCTCCCTAAGATCATAACGGTCAAGATGCAACTCCACAAGATCATCATCAACCTCAAGCACAAGGGCACCAAACCCTAATGGATCAAAAGGATGGCTCACCTCTCAACTTAAACGAGAGAGGGGTCTTGCACATCTCTATCACCAATAGGGCAACACAAAGAACATCCCTAAATGATGTCCACAACTGCCACCAAGCTCACCTTTCAAGTCCATGGTGAGAGGAGGGTGTTGCTCAAGCTACTAGAACACAAGCTCACATCTCAACTTAAACGAGAGAGGGGTATTGCCCATGCTACTAGAGATCAAGCTCACTCCTCTAGACCAAGGAGAGAAAGGAGTATTGCTCACCAAGGGACCCTAGAATTCATGGTTCGGCCAACAAGAACAACTTGAGCAAGGAACTAAACTAACAACATGCATAGGTGACATGATCATAAGCAACATATAAGAACATAGAAAGAAGGTAGTGTAGTTAGGGTTAGGAGTTATGTAATCCGCCTTAAGCAAGCTACAAGCTCCTAGAACCAAGCTCCAAGCACCACCAAGCAAGTCACTCTAGGGTTCGGCCGCCACTAGAGGAAGAAGAAGACTCCAAGAAGGATCGACCACCAAGATTGCAAGAGAAGAGAGTGTGTCGTGCACCAAGGGAGAGGAAGACTAAGGAACTAAAGGGATCCTTCACAAGGGAAAGGAAACACATATATAGAAGGGAATGGAGGAGAAACCAAAGAAAAGCAAAGCAAGGCGTCGCCCACCTAGGGAAACTTGTCCATGTGCACAAGCCACCACTCTAACATGCCCTAAACACATGTCCAAGGCCATTGCTGCATGCAAGCATCAAGCACCAAGTGTCCACTAGTGGTGACACAAACGAGGTCAAAGATGGTCAAAGGTCCATGGACAACACAACTGGATGATACACCACCACCACCATGGGAGACACAACCCTGGGCGACATGGCCTGGGCGACACAAGCACCCTCTTGCCCAACACAAGGTTCAACCAAGAAAAATTAAGGCAACACAAGGCCCAACAAGCTCAACCAAGCCCAAAGGAACTCAAGCAACGAGCCCAAACCTTCCCCTCAACACTAGAGGAAGCAAGGAGAGGGAGGAACACCTCACAAGGTGGCAAACTAGCTCACAAACCCTAGACTTGGGTTAATTGCAAGTAGCACCTCCAACTCTCAACAAAGCACCAACACACCCTAATCACCACCAAAGGTGATTAGCAAGCAACAAAGCATCAGGGTTAAGCAAAGCAAACAGGGTAAACCCTAAACGGAGGTCAGGGTCCTTACAACTACCTTGACAAGGTCCATTAAAAAGGTTCCTCTAGATATAGTGTACCCCAGGAACATAACTCATTTTATCAAAACTCACACTTTGAGAATTTTCTGTAAAATGTCTTCTTTTTCAAGATATCAAGGACCTAAAATAGGTACTCACAATGTTGTTCTAGGTCATCAGAGTAAACAAGGATGTCATCTATATATACTATGACAATAGTATCAAGGAAGGGCTAGAACACACTATTCATGAGGTTCATGAACACACTTGGAGCATTGGATAACCCAAAAGGTATAACCAAAAACTCATAGTACCCATAGCGGGTTTGAAAAGTTAGTTTTGGGATATCATCACTCCTAACTCCCAACTGGTGGTAACTAGATCTCAAGTCAATCTTCAACAAGACTCAAGCAGTTTTGAGCTAGTCAAACATGTCATCTATGTGGGGCAGAGGATACTTGTTATTAATGGTACCCTTATCATTATATAGTCAATGCACATGTAGAATTATCCATCCTTTTTCTTGACAAAGAGGATTGGTGCCCTTATAGGGAAGTGCTAGGTCAGAGGAAGCCCTTGTCTAATAGTTCATACAGTTTCTTCTTCAACTCAAGCAACTTGGCGGGAGACATCATGCAAGATGTCTTAGAAATTGGATTTGTCCTGTGAGCTACATCTGTCGAGAAGTCCACTTATCTCTTTGGAGGTATGCATAGAAAATCATTTGGGAACACATCATCATAGTCCCTAACTAACTCAATATCCTTTAAGGGCTGCACCTTCAACTCCATCTCAGTAACTATAGCTAAGAACACTATATAACCTTTAGCTATCACCCATTCCTCTTTCACAACTGACAAATATATGCTGGTGGTAGCATTCTTCCTACCTCTAATGGTAAAGGGTGCATGATCTGGTCTCTCTATTCTTCTTTCCTTTTTCCTACAATCTATTTTTGCGTTATAGTTATAGAGCCAACCCATTCCTGTAGTGACATCAAAAGAATTCATATCAATCAAGATAAAATCCACAGGGAGTTCATTGTTAATATATTTAATAAGTATGACCAATATCTTAAGGAGGGATGAAAAGATCTGCCCACTAGAGGTAGTGACTTATAGGACATATCATAAGTCCTTAAAGCCCAAATAAAGAATAATTGTGAGATTTCTTGAGATGAAAGTATTAGTAGATCCAAAGTCAAACAAGGCTTTAACATTGTGTCCCATTATATAAATCAAGCATGCATTATTTTATAACATCAAGAACTATTAACCCATCATGGTAAGAATATAAAATGGAATTTTTTACCTTCTATGAGTTAGTTCGCATTAGTCTGAGCCTCTTCATTATCAGTAGAGAAAACTCAGGCATGTCTACTCTATCCAGCAAGTGGGACTTCTCCCTGGGAGTGATGTAGTTACAAGTTGGTCCTCTACTATGCCCACACCCCAAGGATTATGGAGAGGACAATTGGATATGATATGTCCCTCCCGCTAATAGTAAAAACACACTTGTTTCTCAAAGAGGCACTTGCCAAAATGCTTCCTTCTGTGGGTGTGATAGATGAGGTTCCAACCCTCATGACGGGGACTCCATTTTCCTTCATTCCTTCCATTACAATTGTTATGACCTTGGACTCTTCTGTTTCCATTCCTTGGGGCAGTAGTGACTTCAGTGAACCCTAGATATCCTTTGGGTGGGTTCTGAGATGGCATGACAATCTTCTTAATGTCTATGGTGAAGTTGAGGGTTTTAGTGAAGCTTAGGGGTTTTCTTGCCATCGCATGAGGTTTTATCTGGGGATGTAGGTGCTCTATGAAATGCTCCACTTGCTTCTCATCTGTCATCATATATCTCAAATGCTCCAGGAGGCAGAATTTCCAAGCATTGTATGCCACCATCATGTTACCTTGATAGAGAAACATGGACTTCTTTTCCTTATCTTTCTTGGCAGAGTTGGGTGTGAATCTAGCAGAGAAGATGGTACAAAATTCCATCTAGGCCATGGGTTCTACAATCATGTATTGACCAGTGATCTAATTCTCCCGCGCAAGCTTTGTGGCTCCCTCCACATGGTGAGAAGCAAAGAGAACCTTCTTATTGGATTGCATCTCTAGAATGCCATTCTCCACACCAAGTAGCCATGCATCCTCCTTGTCAACCACCTTAGTTTTGTCTTCACCCCAAAACTTCTCTATATTCAATTTGATGGTTGAGGATGGTGGCTCCTAGACGAGGGTAGACAAGTAGGTTTCACCATTCTCATCTCTAGCAACATCCTTGACTGCTAGTGTAAGGCCCCTGACTTAGATTAGTGCTTGATTGTGTTTATTTGGCTTAATTAGATGCTTAAAGCTTAATCTAACGTCTTAATATGCCTTAATATCATGCTACAGGCTTGTGGTTTCAGTTTGGTCATGTTTGGATGTTGTTTGGGCCATGTTTGCTTATTTTGGATCAAATTGCAATTTACCCATGTTGAGGGGTTATCCACAATTTGTCATATGTAGTTTTGCCCTTTGTGCCTTACCATCATGAGAGAAAATATTATGCTTTACAATGCCTTGTTGATCCTTGGTTTGAAGAAGAGAGAGAAGGTGACATGTTGAGTGTTGTTTCAGGGTTTGCTTGGATGCCCTAGTTTGACGTTGACCTTGTGTTGACCATTTGATGTTCTTGGTTTTCAGTGACCATCCTTGATGTTCCTTGGTGTTTTCTCTATATTCGAATGGTGTTTTAGTGGAGCCTTGAAATCCCTCCGGTCGTTGAGGGATGGAGCTCTCTTTTTGGGTTGTTGATGACCTAGGGTTTCATGTGTTTTGGTCACTTCATTTCTCCTCAACCATGAGCCTTTGTGGCTAGGTTTTCCTTCGATCGATGGTCATCTAGGACCAAGTGAGGTCACTGGATTTTCTTATTTTTCATGACCTAGCTTGCATGCATGGTTGTTGTGTGGTGGACATGTGGCACTTATGTACATGACACCTAACCTCATTGGTCTCTCTCTACCTTTGGGTATATGTACCCCTCTTCCTTCATGCAAGAGATTCTTTTTCACCCTTCTTTCTTCTATCATATTTGAAGTTCAAACTTGTGTCCTTGGTGAAGAAGAAGCTCATCCTTGAGGCTTTGGTGGCCAAGCATCTTGTATGTGGTGACCTTGAGTGGAGCTAGTCTTCTTTGGTGATCATCTTGTGATCCTTGATCCTTAGTAAGTGATCTATCATCTTCATATCATTTTCCTTGTAACCCTACCTCTCTTTTCTTCTCTTGTTTGAATCCATGGATCTTGCATGGTGGTTCTAGTGATGGGATGGAGGTACTCCTCTTTCTTGGGCTGAATCCTTGGTTCTCCAAGGTAGTGCTTAAGTTGAGTGGAGGAACTCTTCTCCCTTTCTCTCCTTTCTTGTTCCTTTTTCGGCCTTGGGATTTTCGATTCTCTTTCTTTCCCTTTAACCTAGGGTTTTCCTTCTCTTTTGATGTGGTGACTAGCTTGGTCATGGAGGAGATCAAGTTAGATTTCTCTCTTGATTTTGAAGCTTCTTGCCTGGAGGTACTTGCACCATCATCTAAGGCAGGTTATATAACTCTTTTCCTCTTCTATTATTAAAACAATTATGTAATTGGGCCCTATGACTTGGAAGAGGCTCAATGCCTAGTGTGAGATGTTATCCTCCAGTGATGAGAGGAGGGATTAATATCCCATGGTAGTGTGATATTTGTGTTATCCTTGTATGGTGTGGTATCACGTGGTGATGTGACAAGTTCAAGCTTCAAACATTTTATATCTTCTAGAGTTTTACTATACCCTTACCTTTGTAGAGTTTGTTTAGGGTTTATACATTGTAATTTGATTGATGCTAAAAGATACCCAATTGGCTTAACTAATCCAGTGAAACCCTAATCATTTAGTTGCCATGTGTCATAAATCCATCTTCAGCGCGTCAGTACTAGCTGGATGGTGAAATGAGAAATTTATGTCGGTAACTCAGAGCACATATTGTTGAGTATGCGGGGTGCAAGTCGTGGTGTCTCCTTGTATCCTTAATAATGGGATGACTATGGTCATACCCTGGGAGGAGAATGGTTGAGACCATATCTCAAATGATATGGCTTAGTATATGAGATACGATTACTGGGATGACTGCGGTCATACTGTGGCAGGAGAACGGCTATGGTCATATCTCATCTTCACTAGTGTCGTGACCTATATACCAAGGTAGACTAGGCTATTTTGTAGTTGGACTTGATATGTCACTGTGGTGGACTCAGACTGACCGACAATGTGGAGAGATCTTGGATTCTTTCTCTGCCATTGATCTTGTATGGCACTGATTTCGGCTTCATAGTGGTCAGTTGGAGCATGAGTGGTATACTTCATCTCCTCAAGGCATAATAAAAGATGTAATACATCCATGTAATATAATTTTTCTTAGGGTTAAATATGTCTCACATTGGATGAACCTTTGCCTGACCACTTTACAAATTTCATGAATTATAATTCGATAAGAGAAATCAACTATTATACATGTTATTCATATTTATTCTAAATACATAACTTGTTCTACTACTCAATGGTAATTTCCTAATTTGTTTAATCTATATTATCAGTTTAATACATATCATTTAGTTGAATCTTCTTAACTCGATAATAATGTTATCATTTAGCTTTAGTTTTTTGTGGTTATAATAGATGTTGTCTCGCTAGGATGTTTGGTATTACCCAGTGGTTTCCACATCTTTTAGGTGGTCATGTATGACGAGGTAGAGATCGTGTGGTTGAGGCTGAGCAATAAGAGCAGCAATAGTCGTTAAATGTTGGATATGCTGCTAGTGTTTGTAGTAGAGTCCTATGTGTCATCCCTGTACTCTCAGGTCCTTGAGGAGGTTTTTGTGGTTTTGTACATCGATATGAGGCTTTGGTTGTTTGCCATTATTGTGCAGATATGGCATTCATATACAAACAAGTTATCATATGTAACAGGTTGTGGCCAGTGAGATAGTGAACAATGTTATGTAATAACGTTTTGGCATGATATATGTTACAGGTGGCTTTGTGGATCCATATGCAATATGTTTACACTTGAGGTTGATATGTGATATTAGTTTTAGTTTACCAGTTTTATGATAATATAGTTTTTTTAGTGATAATTCCACATTTTGTTTTGAGTAATCTCACGTTGTGGCACGTTGGGGCATCACAACTAGGAAACTAATGGACTCAGTGATCTTCTTTTGTTTCTCTAGATAGAGAGCATCTGAGGTTTGAACTACTACCTACCTCACTATCAGTCCAAGCCTGGCATCATGGCTAGGGTCTTCCTTGGGCTTGGCGTCATCCTATGTCATTATTTCACCTTTAGGGTCATCTTTCAAGTTTGTGATGTCAAATGGTACATTCTTGAACTTGGAGCCTCCCTCAATGGAAGCCTACTCTGGCCTCTTCCTCTTCTTGGAGGACTCCTCCTCCATAGCCTTCTACTTCTTCTCTAAGGTCCTTCTCCTTTTATGAGAGGACCTTCCTTCTGGATGGTCCCTAGGTGTTTCATCGAGGATGGTACTGTCCTTACCATAGTTCACGATGGTTCACATAAATGACTTTATTTCAATTTTATGTTTATAACATTTAAGGCATCATAAATTATGTCTATGTCATCTTATTTACATGATTTTATTATTTGGCAGAAGATTCCTTAAACCTAGTATAAAAAAACCCTAATCCTTCATAACCATAAACTCAGAAGGGTACATGCAACAATTATCAGGTCCCTAGGGTTTTGATGATTGAAGCAAGTGGGGTAGAGGAGGGACAAAATTAGATGAGAAGAAATCCTAGAGGTATCTTATTTTGAGTAGAATCCTCAATTTTGGATAGGCAGGATGCATGGGCCTGAGATTCCTTGTAACCTGACTAGAAGTCCAGAGGAAAGTTTACCAACCCCCAATTCGTGGTTCCTTCTAGACACCATTGTCTTTAGAGAATACTCTAATAATTCCCTTTGTCTCTACAACACACTTTTTTTTTGGTCGGTCAAAAAGCGTGTTACTATTAATACCAAAAACTTTGGGCACTGGGTACCCCATTACATAGACAGGAGCTAAGAAGATCAACAAGGGTCAAAATCCCCATGCAGGGGGACACTCCAGAAACTAATCCAAACCAAAATCTTGAAACTCCCAAATGAGTGATCAAGATACTAAAGAAACAAAAACTCTGACCTATGTAGAATAGGACTTAAGCCCCGTCAAACAAACAAACTGAGGGCCTGAGACCTATACATCACCCTGTGTTCAGCCTGAAGAACACCCAAAAATAAAGAAACAGAGCAAGGCATTCAGATCAAACCCATCCGGATGAGGTTAGACAAAGATTAGACCCTATTGCACACGAGCAGAGACCTTCAAAAGTCCAGGACATAAGGGGAAGAAACCCCCAAGTCGGCAAAGATGTCAGATATCCAATATGCACACCAGACTGGTAACCAGGCTGAAAGAGTCAAAGGATCAAGAAATCAACATTTGATGTGCTCTGAAGCCTTTCTCCACTTGCTATATGCTCACCTAGAATGTATGAAGAAGAGGAGATAGAGAACAGTCAACATCTCCTTCAAAATCCACAGACTGACTTTAGAACATTGACCATGTGATGTATATTGAACTAGATAGGATCCATGGAGGATTAAAACATCATCCAATGGATCTGCAATCCCCAGGACAACTAGAAAGAAATGCCCGGATTGAAAAACAATCCTTGTGATCTCCTCCAGTTTTTGTTTTGGGGTACAACTGTTGTTTGCACAACAACACTTTGTCAATCCATCTAGCAGGAGTACCTACAAACAGCAAACAGAGGGCGCCCAGGAGGAAGCCCCGAAACCCAAGGCCGTGCTTGATCAACCAGAGGCCAGAAGGGCAACATGAAGAAGCTAGGAGCCCCCGGTTGCAAGAGAGGAACCCGGCGGACAACTGAGATGAAAGCGAGATCAGAACCTCAGACTCGCCGGGCAAGCTACAGACGGCGCCATCCCAGCCATCACCCTCAGGACACCGACCGAGCACTCTGCCTAGCTAGTGGATCCTCGGGGATTCCAAAAAGCGTGGAAGCAACCCCCGCGAAGCTCCGTCGATGCACACCACCAAGGGACTTTGACGAGGACCCCATGGAGGGAACCAGAGCCATTGAAAGAAGCCTTGGCCCCAACACTGACCCACCCAAATCAAAGAAGAGGACCAACCATCGACTGAGGAGGGAGGCATCGACATTGGGAGAAACCGGCAGAGGCGAGTCGCCCAATCTCGATGGCCAACCAACGCTCACCCGCCATCACTGTCACTAAGAAAGTTGAGGACGAATCAAGGCCGCCATTACAGTGGGAAAACACCAGCTAACGACTCAGGGGAGAAGGAACTGGTGTCTGAAGAGGAGATCGAGGGGACCCCTTTTCTACACCTAGACGGAGCATCAGCAAGAGAGACGGATCTAGGGCGCAACTGCTCTCCACCCATCACTCATTAACGGGATGGAGTCGACAAGGTCGAACCGCCGATTCGCAACCTGGATCTGTACTCCACAACGGCGCACACATCTCCTCCTCTACCCAGCCAAGACGCGACCCAAACAAGCTGTTGGACGATCTTCGAATAGGACACCTGCTTCATCGCCTCTAGAGATTTGCAACAACCCTAGCCTTCCGTGGTTGGGCCAAGGGGAGGAAGGTATCGAGGAGGCACCCCCTCCCCCCGACGGTGGCCACCGGAGAAAATCTAGAGAGAAGACGGAGCAAAACCCTAGAGAGAGAAGCTGGTTCCTACTAATTCTCTACAACACACTTTAACATTTAATAATTATTAAAGGTTAAATGGTAAACCATGATTTGATACCAAATTGAATGACCCTCTCCCCCTATTATCCCCAAATAAGGTGGAGCAAGATAGTAAGGGCCATTACCATATTACAAGATTGATAGTTTAGCAATTAACTAAGAATAATCATTAAATTTCAGTAATTGGAAATGAGTTTGGTAACAAGATGAAGATAAACTCTCCAATAAGGAGTTATATGATATGGAAATCTTTAGCTTGAAACATGAAATAAAAACTAATAATCGAAATCCTCTAGAATAAATTTAAATCTTTTCTTTTGGTGCCTTCTTCTCTAGATGTCCATTTTTTAGATTTTTAGCAGATTAACCTAAAGTGCCATGAAACAAAAACACGACCAATATATCAAGATATACTGGTATGTAGGGGAAACCGAAGTATTCACATGTATGTATAACAACAAAATCAGGCATAGCAACAATTATGATTACAAAATTGAACATTAGTTTTCTTTCTAACTTCTTAACTCAATATTTTTGGTACACTCCTCCACTAGATTACTCATTGTGGGGTACCCTCTCGCTAGAGTTTTTTCCTTGTAGTGGACTTCTCATAACTTTCCCATTCCCAAGCTTAGTTTTTTATGACCTTGCTTTCTTGGATAGGCCTCACAATGGCCACCTATCCTGGATTGGCCTCATAATGACGATCCTATCCTTGATTGGTCTTTTTGGTGATCATCCTATCCTAGCTTGATCACCTATCATCATAATGACATTTCATACATACCAAATGTACCACCCAAATTCATTAGAGATAGTTTAGACAATTATTATTATATAATTTGATATTCATAGTGACTTTATAGATTGTACGGAGTAAATTAACATGTAAGCATTTAATTGCAATCCAATCGGGAAAACTCCAAGAAACTACTGAATTTAGTTAAGGCGAGTAGTCATAGGTGTAACCACATACCTTTCTCAAGGATGACCAAAGTCCAAGCAAATAAGTGTAGTTGAGATCAACTAAGCAATCACCCCAAAATTAATGCATAACAACCAATGATTACTATTATCTTCATAAACTCACATCAAGATTTACTTGGGTTCCAAGTTAGGGTTTTGGGGTCAAATTATTGTTTCATTAGGGTTTTGGCTTCCTAAACCCTACTTCTCACTTTTAACACCCTTTAATTTATAAGCCCTCAATTTGATGTTATGTTCGTTATTAATCTAAATTAAGTCAAGGATATCATTTTGTCCAAAAAGACTCAAATTTATGCATTAAAGTCATTTAACAAAGTTATCTCCATTAAGCCTAAAAAATTAGGGTTTCCATGCTTTTAATACATTAAACTTATAAATTTTAATAGGAAATGTAAGAGATGGTAATCCCTAGGGGGAAAGGGGGGGTCTGACAATGGCGACGACAATATGGGGGTCGTGAGTCATTCAAATGTGATCCCAACGATCGAACATGAACGATGAGAAGATCCAGGTGGCTCAGGAGAGCAGATAGGCGTAAAGGGTTTTGTTCTACCTAACTAGCCAGTGGATATAGGGTGGGTGTTATCAGAAGTGGGACTACTATTCCATAATGCTGGTCTTCGAGGAAACTAGGTTGCAAATCAAGAGCATAATCAATTGATAGGCAATGACGAGTTGAGTAATTGTAAGCATACCATGATGATTGGCGAGACAATCTTCCATGAACTGAACTCTAAGGCTGGAAATACCAAAGACGATGCCAAGCACAATGAATTATGCAACTAGCATGATAGACCCTAGTCTTATTGTAAGGTGGATAGCGGTGATTACACCACATATAGGACCAGATCTAATGAATTTTTCCTGGAAAAACTATATGAAGAGAACCTCTCTATAATGATGGTCATGTTGGGTGAAATTGATGGAGAACATGGCTTAACTATTGATCCAAATGTAGAAGATAAACTCATGGGGCCGTGGAAATATGTTGTAGTAGTTTGACTCATTGGTATAGATATAGGTTACATGACGTTAATGGAGAGAATAAAACTGCTCTGGAACATATCTGGGAGATTCAACATGTTCGAGTTGGATCTTAGACATTTTTTTATACAACTCTCTTGCAAAAGGGATTATGAGACGGCCACGATAGGTGGACCCTGGAAATTTTTTGGCTGTAATATGGCATTGTGGGACTGGACACCCAATTTCATTCGATCAAAAGATCTTCTCCCCTACATAGTCACCTGGGTTCGTGTGATGAACCTTCCCCTTCATCTCTATGTTCTGATGATATTCGAGTACATAGGCCTGGACTTAAGGAGACTTGTGAAGGTGGATAATCATACGACAAGAAGAACGAGTAGTAAATTTGCTCATCTCACAGTGGAGATTGATACAAGGAAGGACCTAATCCCTTCTATTTTAATCAATGGAATTGATTGCGAAGTTGAATACGAAGGGTTCCCTTACGCATGCCTGATTTGCAAAAAGGAGGGACATACATCTAAACATTGCAGGGAGGTCCCCAATCCTCCCCTAGTAGAGGAGGGCAAGGATAATGGGGGACCGATGTCCAAGGACCATCTCAACTGAGTAACAATGATGGTTGGAAAACTTAATATAGGAGGCTCCAGATGAGGAGGAATACCCACACTTGTAAGCCTACTCAAGAGGATAGGATCACTACTTCTATCAGATTCACTAGCTTATTCTATGAGGAGGAGGCTTATGTTCTAGACAAGGTGCAATGGGCGGAAAGTAGGAGTAACAATTTATAAAAGGCTCCAACAAGGCCAAATAAAGTGTGGAAAAAGAAGAAAGTAACCTAGATGGAGACTGTAAATTAGAAAAAGGAAGTGTTGAAAGAAATACAAATTGAAAAAGTAGTTGGTTCCTCTGTGGATTTGTCAAAAGAAGGAGGTAAAAATGAGCAACACATGCAACGTTCTATAGCCTCACTGGGAGTTGACGAAGTAATTAATATCATATATGAAAATAACAATGCGGAAATGGGTGTTACTACACAAGAGGTCGCTAAGAGACTTCCATTTCACACATCCAGTAGAACTAAAGGCAGAAATACATCAAAGACGAAGGATAAGAAGAAAATAGTGGGAATGATCATAAAGGGAAGTGGTACACATATTAAAAGAAGTGTGAAAAGCAACATCATCTAGGAGCACGTAAGGAACAACCCCAGAATTCTTGAGAAACTAGCTGACCTCGAGATGGGAAAAACCATAAAGGAGTACTTACACATCCATCAACCTGATGTTGTGGGAATCCTGGAACCATGCATCAATAACTGTAGTGCTTGGGTTACAATCAAATAGCTAGGTTTTAAGAATTCATACAGATCTGAAGCCCGAAGGTTTTCATGTGGGATTTGGATATGCTGGAATGAAGAATGATGTCATGTGCAGATCATAGAAACCCATTGACTGTTCATCACATGCAAGGTTAACACCTCAATCTTTGATACATTCGTCTATGCTAACCCTAATTTTTCTGTCATAAATTTTCTGTGGAAGCACCTTGTTCACATAGGTCACCAACACAATGACACTTGGATCGTGCTGGGTGACTTCAACATGATGACGAACCCAACTGAAAAGAATGGTAGAGTGCCACTCAAGTTATCAGAAGCAAGTGCTTTTAGCAACACCCTCTTGGAAGCTAGTCTCATGGACTTGGGTTTCTCAGGCTAGAAGTTCACATTCAGACACAGCCTGCCCTAAGAATGCCTTGATAGGGCGATTGCCAATGACGAGTTCAACATAAAGTTCACTCAGGTAGTAGTCACACATTTTCACATATAGATTCAAATCATTGTTCGCTTCTAGTCACCTCAATGATTCCAAGTCGGAAGAGTTTGAGGTTTCAGACCAAACCTCACTGGAGAAATAACCCTAAATTCAATAGGGTGCTCAAAGAAAATTGGAAGGGAGAGGGTGGTTTCACAGATATCCTCAATGCTCAAAAGGGCATCATGATTTGGGATAAGGAAACACAAAAAAAGAAACATCAAGAAAAGGAAAGACTCCTTCGAAACATCAACTTTGTTCCAGTGAGCCTTTCGAAACAATATGACCATATTTCTAACCAATTGTGTAATGATATGCAATCTAAACTAGCTCACATACTTGAAAAAGATGAGGAGGATTGGAAACACCGTAGCCATATAAACTGGTTCAAAGGTGGATATGCCAACACATGTTTGTATCATGCATTTGTTAACAAAAAAAAAGACGTAACTATGCTATCAAATTGAAGAACGAGGAAGTCTATTGGGTGACTGAATGAGACACACTAATGGAGATGATTACTACATACTTCAAAAGTATTTTTTTCTTCCCCATGTCACGTATACAATTTGAATAACATCTCAATACCTATGAGATTCGTCAAGTTAACTAGAAAAGAGAAGATGGGCATAGATAAACCACCATCCAAGGAGGAGATCTACAATATACTTAAATCAATGGATTCTCTCAAGGGAGCCGTATTGGATGTTGTTACAAGTCACTTTCTATAGAACAATTGGGGAGTCATCATTGATTCTATCAGACGAACAACTATGAACACTATAATGGGTAGAATGCTAGACGAAAGATTATATCAAGACACTCTAATTATAATACCCAAATTCCCTACACTTGAAACTTGTAAGCAATTTAGACCCATATCGTTAAACAACATGTGCCTTAAACTATGCTCCAAAATTGTTGTTGAAAGGTTGAAGAACTGGATGTCGATCTAGACTTCGTCTTCCCAGAGTAGCTTTGTGTCGGGGAGGCAGATCACAGATAACATGCATCTGGTCCATGAAATCATAAATGGTATGAAGAAATCCAAGGGGGCGAAAACCATGGACATCAAGGTTGATCTAACCAAGGCGTACGACATGATGTCTTGGGACTTCATTGTTGACACCCTTCATTGTCTTGAAATTCCAGAAGGGATAAAAAAATTCATCATGAAATCCATTACCCTATGACAAATCCAGATGAACTAGAATGGGAAAACCTAATATCCCTTAAAGGATACAAGAGGATTGCTACATGGGGATCCCTTATCCCCATACTTATTCGTCTTGTTCCTGGAGGGCCTAAGCCAAATGATAGAGGATAGAGTGGAGCAGAAAGAGTGAGCACCAGTAAGGATTCCAGATAGCTCCATGAAAGTGGTAAACATCTGTTTTGCTGATGACATAATCCTTTTCGCCAAATCTTCCCAGAGAAACATCCAAACGATCCTGCAATGCTTCATGATTTTTGAAAAAGCATCTTGTCAGGCCATATCTACCGACAAAATAAGGAACAATTTCGCAAAAAGCATAGACAGAGAGACTAGGAGAACTATTTGTAACCTAAGTGATTTTCAAGAAACCAGTGTCTGGGGAAGTATCTAGAAGTTCATGTTATCCATTCGAGGGTCAACAAACATACATATGTTGACATCCTTGATAATCTTAATAGTAGAATGAACGCTTGGTCGGCGAGATGTTTATCACTTGTAGGCCGCATATACTTTGATAAGTTGACCCAATCGGCAATGCCGACCTACATTATGTAGATGGCGGTCCTCCCACTCAGCCTATGTGATGATTTATGTTATGATTCGGAGATTCTTATGGGGAGGTAGCAACAATCACAAATATGTACCACTCATAGCTTGGGAGAAGATAACTAGTAGGAAAGCTATAATGGCGGTCTAGACATCAAAATGATGGGAGACTGGAACCAATCTCTAATATTGAAAAATGCCTGGGACATAACCATATATAGACAATCGTAGTGGTGTAAGGTGATGAGGATGAAATACACTGCAAACAACGGCGGAAGAAACTGTAGTGCGTCCAGACTGGGGAAAATTATGATCTATGGAAATCCTTTTATATATTGAACAGAATTTCTACATCTTGGTGGTTAGCGGCTTGGTCACAAATTTCTGGTTGATATTTTGGTACCGTTAGTGGGGATACTCCTTGAAAAGGCAGTTAGACAGGTTCCCGTTGATTTGTTGGATCTGAAAGTTAGTAGCGTGGTGTTGGAAGACGATACTTGGGATATTAATTTTCTGTAATCCTGTCTCCTAGGGACCATAACGGGTGAAATATTATGTATCAAACCACCGACACATCATGAGGCACCAGATGTTTGGGCTGGGAGGCATATTGTGAATGGAGTCTTCACTACTAAATCATCCTACATTGTGTTATGAGAGCCTATGTAGGGATGTAAACGGTGCGGGTACGGTACGAGTTTGGCCATATCCATACCCATACCCATCTATTTTAGCGGGTCCGGTTCCGGTTCTAGACCCGCATATACAAAACCTTGACCCGCACCATACTCGTACCCGCAATAATAGTGGGTATGTGGTGTGGGTATGCGGTTAAGCGGTTCTATAAAATATCATATTGTTTATGTAAGAAAAATAATTATGTTCTATATATTTTAATGTAATAAGATATTGTTAATTTATTGTAAATTAGCATGCAATAGTTATATTAGTAATGTTATATTTTATACATTAATGAGTTAATTGTTTACATATTTGTAGTCATCATCATAGCGTTTAACTTATGTAGAAAGTAATATGAATTAGTAGATATTTTGATTTTAAGTTTACATATGATGTTCATTATTGTAACTAGAATAGTTAATTATTAATTATATGACCAGTCTCAATCTTATTGTGGTTAGAATAAGATATAATCTCAAAAATTATATTGGTTAGACTAGTAAAGTATGATATATATAACATATTATTAAAGTAGTTACTTATGTATAGCGGGTACACAGGTCTAGCGGGTCTGGGTCTAAGCATACTCATTATTGGACCCAGTTATATGCGGGTCCAAAGGTACGTGAGTATAAAAAATTAGACCCGTGACAAGTTTTTTAAGGGTCTAGATTTGTGAGTCTATGGGTCTATCCGTACCCATTTACAGCCCTAAGCCTATGGAAGTGAAGCGGAACGGAGCATGGGACAGGAAGGCAAAAGTCATAGCTAGAGCCAAGACATTCATGTTGCTGGTTATCACAACACCATGCTTACCAATGCAACAAGGGTTATAATGAATATGGTGGTAGACAAACTGTGCCCCGGGGGTGTTAGACAAGACGAACCGATTCTGCATGCACTGTGAGATTGTCTGAAAGTTAGTTGCATATGGCCCATCGTACTGAAAGACATCAATTTAGCAACATTCGGTAATGAAGAACAAAGTGTGAGTTGGATTAGTTGGAATCTGAGAGGTAATACTGATCAAGCTCAAATGCTCGATATAACATGTTGTAAAATTTGGAACGCTTGTAGTAGCTGGGTTTTCGAGCAGAAAGGCACTCCTATAGGTCTTGTGGTCAACACCATTTTCAAAGAAATTCATCTCCTATAAGAAATGAAGTCGGAGGCCATTGAGAATGACATGGAGGAGAACTTGACCTTATGGAGGAAACCTGAGACTAACTGTCTGATGCTGCTGTTAAGTGTAATGTTATGGCCATAGAAGTTGTCACTCGGGACCACGGGGGACAATGGCTGGGAGCTATAGCTGAAAGAAGAAACATGCGAAATGTTCTAGAAGCGGTATTATATGCGATCAAGGTGGCGTTGGAGATTACGGTGGCTTGTGGAATACCAAAGGCTGAGATCTCTACAGATAGTCAGACTCCTGTGATGATAACGAAATCTAGTGACCAAAACCCCAAATATGCTCATTGGGTGTTGGATATTTAGAAGGTCAATAAGGCAGAGTAGAAGATTTGCTATGCTGGTAGAGGATAGAACCAAGTAGCGGACAAGTTGTCTAAGGACCAATTAAAAAAACTTCCTGGGGTCTTTACTGATGTAAGACCTCCCCAAGAGGTGCTTAACTTCTTGGACAATGATTGTAATGGTAGTATTACTACCAAGTTTTCTTTTCAGCATCCTTTTAACATTTCCAACACTTATTTAAGTTGACGCGTACGAGGAGGGCGCGATAAATAGATAGCCTCCTAACTTGAATTAAAAAAAGTTAGCAACTTTAAGAACTTTTAAAATTGAAGCAAATTTAGGTCTTGAAACTTATCTTTATTGAAATCCTTGCATTTTTCTTATAAACTTTCATATATAAACTATCTTCATTGGACATCCCTATGATTTTCTATGATTTTAGCAAAATTAAATAATTCTGAGCAATAAGGGCTCGCCACCTAGGCAATGAACCCGGGTCGCGGCCTTGCCAACTAGAGTGGGCCGAGGCAATAGGCTCATGCCAGCTTAGTTTGGCCGACTTGCATGGATACTCACTAGAACAAAGTGAAAAGGAAAGAAAAGACTGGTTTATCCTAACCTATAGTGAAGGGGAGTCGGGACAATGTGGTATTTCCTCCGAGGATTGTCTTCTACCTTAGTTTAGCCTTTCCTTCGTGAGTAGACGGTCTACCACATAGTTGACTATGAATCTTGGACCCTTTGGGCATCAAGAAAGAGTCCCAACGTCTCCTCCTTGACTGGTAGCACTCTTCGATGGGCTTAATTGAATTGGAGATGGATGAAGCAGTGTGGAACACCAACTAGATCTTCAATGAGGTCTAGGGGGAGGCTAGGGGTCAAGGACGAGACTAGAAGAAGAATTAGAGGTAGGAAGAGAATCGTGGATTTGAGCAGAGTCTCGTGAACCAACTTGTGGCATCATAGGACGATGATAGGCCTCTATTTATAATTGACCATGGCAGCATGGTTACTCTTGATATTGCGAATTGGGAAAAACCTTAATTGCCTTCCAAAGTGGGGAAAAAAATAGGATGGATAGGTACAATTTCCTCTCACGAATGTACTAGAGAGATTTCTAGTTTGATATAAATACTCGATGATAAGGAAAATGAGCAGGAAGTTCATCAAATCTGTGTTCATGTTTCCTTTCTCGGCTCAGGGTAGTTGATGATCTCCTGATCATTGGATCTCAATCCTAGGGCTAGAAGATTGAGTCTCTTATTTCTTTTTCCTAAATTATTTAATCGTTACATTGAATATATATTTCCTAATCCTCTACACTTTAGGAAATCTAGTAAATTCCATATATCTCTCCTCTTTTAACTTTGTAATCTCAAAATTTGAAGGAAAGATTTTAACACCTTTATCTAAGTGTGAGCGAAATTTGATACCAAAATACAAAATTTACAAACACTTTTCTTTGTCTCCAAATATCTCTTTTGTTTCATTTTTTTGAGGCATCACACTAATCATTTTCTCTTCCAAACTTGGATATATTTCTTATTTTGATTACTTTTCTCATGAAAAACAAAAGGGAAATGAAAGCAATCCATTAGTTACCTTCCACGCCACTTTTCTAGAAATTCCACATAATTCTATATGAAAATTATTAATTACCCATTACCTTTAGTAATTCATCTATTTTGGGATTTTCTCTCTTTCTTTTCCTCTTACCTATTATTGGATTATTGAAAACAGTAAAAATCCACAAAAACCATAGCAAAGGGAAATTTGCAAATTAAATCCATACTTTTGAAGCAGGTAAAAGAAAGTTTCCAATATATTCTTATTATTCAAATATTTACATTTCATATATGTAAATATATGTGAAAAGCCATGTTATAATAGATAACTACGATACCAATGAAATATCAACAACTAGAACTCATTTCTTTTTGTTCTTTAATTGCATAGACAATGATGGTATCATCATAGAGTGTATGACCCTTGATGGTTAAGTAATATCCATCAAGGTGTGAATATTTTAACCTTCTATCTTATAGGGAAAGGATGACATCCTACTCCTTCAACTAGTCTGTTTTAATGATAATACTTATGCCCATCATATCCAGGGTTATGAAATATACATTGAACGTCTTCCCATATAAGGAAATGGATACAACAAGAACATTTCATTTTGTTTTAAAACCCTACTACTATATGTATGAACATCTAGGATTAAGGCATTCTAAAAGTAAATCGATTCAAGGATTTAACTACTTATACCGAGATAAATGTTTGATATGAACCAATATAAAAAGGATATTTCATAAGTTGATCATAAATATAAGAAATAACTTTGATCACATCATATCTCATCTCAACTTTCTCAGCATTCATCACATATACTCATCTAGACTAGTTTAAGTTGCTTCTTCTAGTTGGAAGTTGGGCAAACATATATATTCTTTTAAGCATAAGGCATATGTGTTTATTTTCCTACAACTGTGGGTAGTTGCATTTGATGTGGTTATGTTGGTTGACTGATGAAACAACACATATGAGGCCAAAATAGAGAAACTACACTTCCTAGTGTGAACATTTTTACATCTAGTGTGAATTTTTCTCTCTTAATTCATGTTAGATTGCATTGTCTTGTGATCTTTCCATGAGAAGGTTGTGAAAATTTCCCAACTTGGTTCTTCACATATGATTGAGAAACAAGGGCCTTATATACTATCTTCTAGAAGGTGAGGGGCTTCTAGTCTGGTGGAAGTCAACCCACATGATAGTTTAGGTCAACTAGAAAGAGTTTCACGTGTCTTTACTCATCCAAACCCTTAAAATAACACTCAAGCAAGAAAAACTTCAAAACAAATTCAACAACAAATATAGAGCCTTGGCACAAGTTGTAGAGCTATATTCTCTTCCTATTTAAGATAATGTAGAAATCTAATTCTCCTTGAACATTTCTAAAAAAAAGGAGAATCAACGTAATGGAGTGCACCCAACCCTTCCACAACGCTCAAGCTAATCCTTCTTGAACATAACATGCAAGCAAACTTCAATTATCAGGAAAAACTAGACCTTCAAATGTCCTCTCAATAGAAAAAATGTAGTCCACCTTATCTACCATACATATATCATTCTCACCAAAATAGAGTCATGTTATATCTTTCTCTGCAATTAAGATGTATCTGATTGTTCATGCCATTGAAAATCTTACATAGCTAGAACTGAGAGATAATTTCATCTTTGTCTATCTTTGTTGGAGGTAAATGATACTATAATGGTGGTTTCACAACAGGAGGGACCACATGAGGATGCAACAAAACTTAGTGCTTCATAAGATATGGATGATATACTTTATTAGGCTTATGGACAGTATGCAAAGATGGATGTGGCTTGAACATAAGTTTTTTTGGTAAAAGGCAGCATCCTAGCTGTGTCAATTGCTCACCCAAAAATGACTCAAACAAATTAGCACCAAAAATTTAGGTTGCATGAGGAGTTTGATGCAAAGGTTGGATCTATAGACTATAATACTCTTAGAAAAGGTCCAGGTGAAGGAAGAACCTATAAGGAAAACATAAAACCATAAGACATAGGGTTGAACTAACATATGTTACTATAACCTAGAGATGGTCAGATATTCAACTATTTTAGGCTCAAATACCATACATATAAGGATGCATTTTCGGGTTCCCTACCTTTATATTTAGTAAATAGATAATTCAATCCCACCAAATTTTAATAGCTTTAATAAAGTTATGACATGGAAATCCAAATATAGGATGATCAAACATAGAAGTATGTAAATGAAGATAATTATATTAAAAGTAGTGCAAACTCCAACATTGTACCAAAAATTGTATAACAGTTTTCTTCAAGAGTGTGGTACATGGTCAAAATAAAATTCAAACTAAACTATGTCCCACAAAGGACAACTTGGTCATATCTCTAAGCCTCAAAGGGAAGTCTATTACCTCAGTTATGGTATAATCCTTATGTATATCCTACTCTAGGTATTACAATACCTAAAAAAGACAAGAAAAATAACAGATGTGTGCAAAAACCTATATGTGATTCTAGTGTTACTTGGGTATAATGAAGTAAAGTAGAGGAAAGAAGTCAAGATATAGTGAGAATAATTTAATAAGAACATATACAAGAAAATAATAGGTACTATTTAAGATACAAGTACATTTTAAGCATGATGTGTTTCAAGTAATATCAATTTAGTCAATCACTTCAAATTTTCTTTATAATAAGAAATTAATACATAAATAAAGAACAAACAACATACAAGTGAACAACTTAAGTAGTAACATCTAACATTACGGTACTTAATAGTTGCACCACCGTAAATGACCTATGTAGCAATAACCCAATGAGATTGTGAAATAGTGGGCATACCCCCTAGTTTAGACACTATGCTTAAGTAGTGTTTGCAACTAAGGCCTCACAGCCCTAACTTAGGGACTAATCTAAAGAAGTGTTTGCATCTTAAGCCATACACCCCTATCATATGGTACATTGTACCAGTCAGTTGTCATGTTTTCTTGTATAAAAGACCATGGCAAGTATTAAATAAATTATTTTCATCAAATTCAATTTCAAGAAAACATCACAAGGTATTTTTTCAAACTATTTTTCACATGATTAATATGAATATGGGTTCTATACCGTCAAATTTTAAACATCCCCCCAGTTAAGAGAGACCTAGAATATAGGGATGTATACATAAATTTTCCAAGATCATATTTAACAAATAATGAATAATAGTTAGTAATCTCCATTAATTGAACAAATATTTGTTTACAAGATTATAACAAGACTCCTCTAACGAGTTACATGAATTTTCAAGGAAACTACACACATGTGAACTAACATACATTGAGAAGAAGTATTACATCTATCTAGTAAATTATTCTTGTGACTTAGATTTAATATCTTCAATATATTTCATCTTTATCTTCATGTCTTTGTATTATGTGTATCAGCTACCTAAAACATCGACAAAAAAAATCTTCTCAGGATATTTCTATATTGGTACATAGGTTCATCAAAAACATCAGATGTACATATAAATATTCAATAATCATTAATGGCACATATGAACTTCTATTTTCGTTAGAAGTTCTAACCCATTCTTGGTATGATATCTTGAGTTCAATTATTGTCCAACTTTGAACTTACATGTATTACCCCTTGATGCAATGTAACCCATGGTTCATAATATCATAGTTTACCTTAAGTGATACTCGTAGTGCAAATTATAGTGGAACTAAAGTAAATAAACACCCAAAAAATTATTAAATCAAACCTCTAAAAAGCATAGGCAAACATTCAAAATTTGATAATTGTGGGTACTCATAAATAACCACATACCTAAATGTAGAACCATGCATTATGTACTCTGATCAATCTAATCAACCAAGGTACATTCAAGCAATCAATATAACCAATTGTCATTATTTGCATGTATGTACACTAGATATGTGCCACCATACATTCATAAGATATAAATTAGGTCTAGACTACATCCAAACTAAGTTTGGGGTTAGTACGGGAAATAGGAATAAGAGTATCAATCCCTAATATTCTTCACAATATTAGTTCCAAGGGCTAGGAACCCTAGTTAGAAATTGGGTGTAACCCTAATTCATGCACTGATCATTATATTATCATAACATAAGGTTTAATTAGGTTACATCAATTAATCATGATATCAACATTATTTCATAAGATCTAGGGTTTCCATATAATCTTTACAACTTTAACATACATTAAACACATCCTTTAACTAGAAGCATAACTAGGAATATCGACATAACCATGAGTCCTAGATTCATCATAATATGTCCTTGTGAGCACACAAAGTAGGTTATGTGGGTTAACATCATATCAAGCTATACACATTGATTTTAAACCTTAAGTAGTCATGTTTATGACTTGAGACTTAAATCATAAAACATTATCAAATAAATATATTTTAAGACCATGGAATCATAAATTAATCAACGACAATATTTTATATCACAAAGTAAATGTATTTACTAATTTTAGAAAGAAATTAATCAAATATAAGGTTTGCTTTGTAGTAATCACCTAATATTCATGTATTGACCATAATTTTGGAACAAGAATCATAATTGGACTCTAGAACTATTTTATTTAGATTTTTTCATTTTTCTAATCAATTTCAGACATAGGTGACATGACTAAACTATACATGTAAATGCAACCGTATGTGTTGATGTAATACAACCCAATGAGGCCCAAATATCAAACATGGGGAAACATAATTCAAGAAACTACTACTAACTACTTTGTGATATAATGAGAAGAAATTCCGTAAGTGTGTGGTTTCACCCGGATTGACACAACAATTTCACCTAAGATCAACATATGTTCCTCCCAATCCTAGACAAAGAGACCTGTAGCTAGAATTACCCTCTCTCGTGTCATAATCCATTACCTATCCTTATACCAATCCCACCCTTGTATTGATTATTTTATTAGATAGGTGCTTTAACAAACTAGTATGGGCTATCCCCTTCACGCTCGTAGGCTTTCTCTCAAAACATAGTATAAAACATGTGTTACTATGGATTTCCAATCCCTATCCCCCTCTCAAAGCTATTAAGGATCTAATTAATCACCTATGGTGCGCAACACAGATAATTGAATATGATTTCATAGCAACATGCCCAAAAATAAGGATAATACAATATGCTAATGCAAAACATCCATATATAGTATACAATAAGGCTATTGATGGGTCCTAGAGAACACATGGATTAACCCCTCATGATTTCCATAGACAAAAACATGCTATGGAGAAGGAAAAATATGGATAACATAGAAAAACTAAAGAACCCCCTATTGAAATGTGATTAGGATGCTCCACACCAACAAAAGGATTCACAAGCCATGAATTCTACCCACTAAACATGCCCAAAACCTCCCAAACGTGCCACTTTCCTCCTCGTTCTCATCTCTCGTGCCTTGTCCATCATGCAATGTAATAGAACGTGATGATTAGGTCTGGCCAAAATCCCCTTAAGTCATAGAAGTTACTTAGAGCGTCATTAATTGCCAACTGTCAGATTAGACATGATTTTTGGATTTGTCTATTTCCAACATGTCAGTACTACCGACTCTTCTAATTGTGCAGTCACCTATCAAGTTTTCAGTACTACTGACAAGGGTGTCGATAGTACCGAGTTTCTTCGATAATTCTTGACAAAAACGCTATAAAATTTTTGGTAGTATCAAATTTCGAGTCAGTACTATTGAGTCTTCTCAATTTCTTTCTATCTCAACCTGAGCATGTTCGGTACCATTGACTCAAAATGTGATAGTATCGAGCTATGTAGATTCTTGTACATTCACTTGAAATTCAAAAAATCCAAACATAAGCTCTAGAATTAGATTAAGTCATTCAAAAACATTGAAATTATACTCATTTAATGTAGATAAGTATCACAGACCGATAAAAACAATCCATGCACAAATAATATGAGATTTGATAAAAAAAAGTGCACATAAATCAATATAAAATAGCCTGTGAAAATGGCAAATAAATAATGCATCAAACTCCCCTAAGGTTAAATGTTGCTTGTCCTTGAGCAACACACCCTCAGATCTATTTTAGACAAGTCACCAAAAGGACAAGGAGCATGAACTTCATTTCGCAACTACTCCCACCTGGAGGTCCCAATAATATGAGATTTCACTGATCATTGAACAATCAATATCGACCAAAAATTTCCAAAAAAGTTGTACACCCTTAGATCAATGAATACTATCAAGATAGTAGTTAATATCGTAATCAATCAGGCATTGCTTGGTGCATTATGTGATTCCCTATTCCACATTGTTGTTTTCCTAAATACCAACTACTTGGAAGTAGTTCTCCTCATAAGAATGATTGAGGAGAATAATCATTTAAGTGGCCTATATATAAGAGCAATGAGTGGAACAAACTAGATGGTTGTGAAGATTCACAAGTAACATGTTATAACCTCAATTTTCTAAGTTTTGTAATGAAATGTGTAATTCTCTTTTAAATAATAAATGAAATCTATTGTGATTTGTGATGGATTTCATGTGAAATGGCCTTGATTGATTGATAATGGGATTTGTTGGCCATTGAGCCCAAATGAAAAGAAAAGAGAAATAAAACAAAAAAGGATTTGCCTAATAAAAGGAGAAACATAAGAAAAAGGATAAATATAATTGGAGAAGGCAAAGGAATATTTCCCAAGGTAGGATTTCATGCCTTTAGGGTTCCTTGGGGTCTAAGGAATCCAAAAATAATAATTTAATGGCAAGGAAAAAGAAAATATGTGAACAATATATATAATTTAGTGATGACTTGCAACTAAAGAAAAGGAACTGACTTCTTTAGATAATAATCCCAGATTTGGCATGATGAAAGATTAAGGCTTTAATGAGATTCCCTTAAAATTTGGAATAAAAAGGGGCTACAGATTAGGAGTTATGAATTTATCAAATTATCCTAAAACATATGGAATTATATAGAATAAAGGAATTTATTTTCCTTTTGGTTGAGCATAAGGAATGAGGACCGTTGGATCACCAATCCAATGACTAGGGTTAAATCCCAGTGGCACAGGAGTCTGCACAGAACAAGCTTGTGAAGATCCAAGATCGGATCATTGCATGAAAAGGAAAGCACCTCATCCTGTGAAGAGACCATCTTTGGGTTTGGGAGAGAATTTTGGTGAGAACCAACCCTACTTGTTAGGGGTTTGGTCACCGATTGGGAGAGTCCCCAATCCAACAGGGATCTGCCTCCGACCCTATATATAGGGGAGGGTTAGTGAGGGTGCCAGCATGCAAACTCATCAACCCACAACATTTGGAGAGCGGCAAGGAGGGTTTCTGTGCAACTAATTCGAAGATCAACCCTAACCTTTTCCCTCATCCACTCAGTTTTTTTCGCCGGAGTCCGACGAGTTGGAGGCGGTGCTAGCACAATAAGGATGAGCAATTAAAGGATCGATCATGTTTAGTGGAGGGAGACGAAGCTCCATGACCTTTCAGCATGCTCGCAGGTGTTTAGGATCGCGAAGTCAACTGAGGAGTTGACTACAATGAGAAGGTAGGCTTGGCGCGAGGAAGAAGAAGACCAACTGGTCTTTTACCACTTTTCCCCTTTGCACCCAGTACAAAGGTAAACCCCATTTTTGTCTTTTTTGTTGTGTTTAGCGCTGTTGAGGGGAATTCTCATTGGGGTTCGGCTTCCGACTCGGCGCAAGCCGATTGGCTCGGCCCGGCTCCGCTGGCTTGATTCCAGCAAGTCGCTAGTACGCATGGCATGGCCTGATTGGCCAGAGTTTATTTAATCTTCAAAAAATCATAGTAATTGCTAGGAATCTCATATTAATAAACTTAATACATGAAAGTCAATCAGAAAAATGCAAGGAATAAGAAAAAAATAGTTTGAAATCCTAAATATGTATCTTTTAGCAAAATTATATAATTTTGATGAAAAAGGTATTAATTTGTGGTTTGAAACCCTAATTGATGAAAAAGGATAGATTTAATAGTGCAAATAAGTTAATTCGAGTATTGTTAACTTGTTTAATGATAAAAATGAATCTTAACCTGTGTTGAATATGAAATTGAAAGATTTAGGGTTTTAAACCTTATGATGGTTAATATCCTTAGAAACCCTAAATAGGGGGAAAAGGAAAGAAAAGTTCCTTTAATCCGAAATTAGGGTTATATGTTGTTAAAAGGTAACCTTAAATATCTTTCATGAAGAATAGATGAGATAATTAGGGTTTGTGAGTAATTTTATAAAGTTAGGGTTTAAAATAGTAAAAATGAAGTGAAACCCTAATTGGAATCAAAACTCTAAAAAGGACTAGTAACCCTAGGAAGCAACTAGGCTTAATAGACCTTGATGGCATGATCAATGATAGGAAAATTGGATGCATGTTTTTAGGGTCATCTTGTGTGCTTGCTTGTTTACTGGATTTCTTACTTAGTTGGATTATTTCTGCACTCAAGTCAGCCTAACAGGTATGTGGTTAATTATGGTTAATTGCCTTAGTTTCCCGAAGATTTTCTAGATGATTAATCGCATTGAATGCAACCTATCAGTTTGGATGTTCATACTTGCAAATTATATAGTCACTATGATTATCAAAATTATAATTTAAGTGTGTATTCTCACACCTATGTGCCACCCTGATGGATGATGCCAAAAGGTCAAGCCCAGGAGGGAAGGCCCATGGGTACCATGAGGGGTGACACCAGACACCAAGCTCAGGAATATTGTTAACTTGTTTAATGATAAAGATGAATCTTAACATATGTTGAAGATGAAATTGCAAGATTTAGGGTTTTAAACCTAATATGATGGTTAATATCCTTAGAAACCCTAAATAGGGGAAAAAAGGAAAGAAAAGTGCCTTTAATATGAAATTAGGGTTATATGTTGTTAAAAGGTAGCCTTAAATATATTTCATGAAGAATAGATGAGATAATTAGGGTTTGTGAGTAATTTTATAAAGTTAGGGTTTAAAATAGTAAAAATGAAGTGAAACCCTAATTGGAATTGAAACTCTAAAAAGGACTAGTAACCCTAGGAAGCAACTAGGCTTAATAGACCTTGATGGCATGATCAATGATAAGAAAATTGGATGCATGTTTTCAGGGTCATCTTGTGTGCTTGCTTGTTTACTAGATTTCTTGCTTAGTTGGATTATTTTTGTACTCAAGTCATCCTGACGGGTATGTGGTTAATTATGGTTAATCACTTAGTTTCTTGAAGATTTTCTGGATGAATAATCACATTGAATGCAACCTATCAGTTTGGATGTTCATACTTGCAAATCATAAAATCACTACGATTATCACAATTATAATGTAAGTGTGTATTCTCACACCTACATGCCACCCTGATAGATGATGCCAAAAGGTCAAGCCTAGGAGGGAAGACCCATGGGTACCATGAGTGGTGACCCCACACACCAAGCTCGGGAATGAGAAGGTGCTATTTATTGCATGACTAATGGGCACCATGAGAGGTGACCCCAGGCACCAAGCTTGGGATTAAGAAGGTGGCCTTAAGTCAATGGCAAAAGAGAAACCCTAAGGAGGGTATTCCAGGGTTAGGGAAAAAGCGGTGGAGAATATCACATTGAAAGCGTAAATTGGTTTGTTAATTAACTTGATTGTGATATTTAGATTGTTAGCCATATTTGTGAAATTTTGGTTGTCCCCACATACCGACATATTCCTATATGCTGACTGACGTTTTTTTTGTCAGTGTTTTAGGTGCAACTCTGAAAAGAACAAATAGTAAAGTGACACATTGTGAAAACAAGAAATAAAGTGCAAGGAGGATTAGATAAAATAGATTCAAGTTGTGGATAGAAGTAGATTTCCAAAGTCTTTAAAAGGTATGCAAAGTTTTATTTTATACCATATTTCAGTTAGTTGGTAGAATTTCGTAATTATTATTGATTAATTGTCAAACATTTGATCTAGTTTATTGGGATAATGTCTCTGACCTCTTGGTCTCCCTTTATTGGGGGTTACCAGGAGGCGGGGTCGTTACATTTGGTATCAGAGCATAGGTTCCTCATTTAATCTTTAATAATTATTCAATTTTACAAATTCCATAGAACCAAGGGAGTTATTAGAGGATTTTATGAAAGATAGAGGTGTCTAGAAAAGGATCACGTCTGGGGGCTGGTAATATTTTCCTCCGTACCGCTAGTCGGAATACAAGGACTCCCAGATTTGTGTGACTGGCTAGCCAATGTCTCAGGATTTGACTCGAAATAAGATACCTTTAGGACTCTCTCATCTTGTTTGTCCCTTCTCAACTCAAATTTTGTTAAGGATTTTAAGGATTAGGGTTTTCTCTCTCTTCCTCACCCTCTTGAGGTATGGGTAAAGTTGATAAGGTTTAAGGAATCCTCTACCAAATTAATAAAAGATACATAATTAAGATGTCATCAACATAATTATAATTAGTTAAGTATAAACTAAAGGTCTATTTTTGTGCTTATATAGATGACTCTTACAAAGATCGTTGCTATCCCAGCTGCCGCCAATGGTGGTGGGCCACCCTGCAAGGAGAATGGGTCTTCTGAGAAGAGGAAGCTGAACCATTGTGGTGGAACCTCAAAGAAGAGAAAGAGACCTAAAGAAACTGCACATGAGGCCCCCAACCCTGAACCAATACCCTTGAACAACCTTGAACAAGAGGAGGGACCGAGATATGAGGATCAACATGTGTAGGAGGAGGTATCCCAGATGGAGGAGGACCAGTCTGGTGGTCCGGAACTGACTATGGTAGTTCACACTACTGATGCGGTATGGATGGAGCAACAGAAATGACTGGCTGAGGCTATCCGTGCCCTAGCCCTTAGGGATATAGCTAGAGATGAGAATGGCGAGCCACTTCCTATTCATCCTCGACTGGGAGCCACCATATTGGACTTCGTCAAGCTGAACATCAAGAAGTTCTGGGGAGAAGATAAGTTAGAAGTGGTCGACAAGATAGAGGCTGGGCTGCTTGCTGTTGAGAATGGATTGTGTATGCTTGAGGTGCAACCAAACAAGAAGGTTCTCTTTGCTGCTCACCTCTTGGAAGGTGCAGCTAAGATATGGTAGGAGAACCATATCATGGGTAGGGACCTAAGTGAAGAACCAATGGTGTGGACTGATTTCAAGACCATCTTCACCGCCAGATTCATCCCCGTCTTAGCTAAGAAGGAGAAAGAGCGAGAGTTCACCAACAGGACTCAAGGAAGCTCGTCATTACAGAATTTGGTTGCAAGTTCTGCATCCTGGAACATTTCAGACACATGATGGATTAAGAGAGGAGGGTGGACCACTTGATAGAGTGCCTGCACCCTACCATTAAGCCACGTGTGATGGCTAGTAAGCCGAAGATCTTCTCGGAAGCCTACAACACCGCCTTGGACATGGAAAGGATGGTGATGCATTCACAAAATCCCTCCAAATGATACATGGGTTTCACTGAAGGAGCTCAAGGGTAGAAGAATGAGAACAAGAAGGGACAGGGGTGCAACCACAACAAAGGCAAGCATGGACACAAAGGCAAGCCCCGTAATCGCCTCCAGCAATGTTGCATCTACAGACGAACACATCCTGGGAAGTGCCACTTTGAGAAGAAGGTGTGCTTTCGATGTCAGCAAGAAGGACACTTCATCGCCAACTGCCCTCAGCCCGACCCAAGAGGACCTTTGGGGTCACAGCCAGTGGCATCACAACCGGTAGCTGCAACACCTCCAGTAGGAGCACCCCCAGCTGGAGAGAGGAGACAAGCTAGAGTGTTCATCATCGACAATGCAGAAGCTCAGGCGAATGCTAATAGGCTGATTGAGGGTAATAACCCTTAGAATTTTCCTTTTAGTTTAGTAGATCATGTAATAGTTTTCTGATGTGGTATGAACTATGTAGGCTTTCTGGAAGTCATGGGACACAATGTAAAAGCACTTTTTGATTCTGGTTCTACTAATACTTTTATTTCAAGAAATCTGGCAACTATGCTTTGTTTGGATATCAAGGATTTTGGTTATGTTTTGGATGTCACAACCCCGAGTGGTCGTATCTATACATATCTTTTGAAAACCCCTATCTTGCCAGTTAAGTATTTGAACCATGAGCTTCCCAATGACTTCATTCTTCTCGATATGAATGATTTTTATGTAATCATCGGTATGGATTGGCTTTCCACCTACAGAGCTCATATTGATTATAGAAAGAAGAAGATCCTTATTAGGAAAATTGGCCATCCACACTTCACCATTTGAGGGAGGAAGGACGTGGCGACCAACCTTTGTGTGTCAGCCTTGAAAGCTGAGAAGATGATATCTAAGGGTTGTCGAGCCTACCTAGCCACAGTTATTGAATGTGAGGTTAAGGGGCGATCCTTAGAGGAGATAGAGGTGGTACGGGAGTATGTAGATGTGTTTCCGGATGATCTACCAGGGATTCCTCCTGAGAGGGAGGTAGATTTCTCCTTTGTGTTAGCTCATGGGACTAACCCTATATCTAAGGCACCCTATAGAATGGCCCCTGCCGAGTTGCTTGAGTTGAAAACCCAATTATAGAAGTTGCTGGATAAAGGATTTATACAACCTAGTACATCGCCATGGGGAGCACCAGTCCTCTTTGTGAAAAAAAGGATGGGTCACTTCGGATGTGTATTGACTATCAGATGATCAATCAGGCAACCATTAAGAACAAGTACCCCTTGCCTAGAATAGATGACCTATTTGACCAACTCAAATCGGCTCGAGTCTTTTCCAAGATCGATTTGAGGTTAGGATACCACCAGGTGAGAGTGAGAAGTGAGGATATACCTAAAACGGCTTTTCGAACCCGCTATGGCCACTATGAATTCGTGGTCATGCCGTTTGGACTATCAAATGCACCTAGTGTCTTTATGAACCTCATGAATAGTGTGTTCTAGCCTTTCCTTGACTCTTTTGTGATAATGTTCATAGACGACATCTTGGTGTATTCTGATGACCTAGCCCAACACCATGACCACCTGGGTAGAGTTCTTAATATCCTGAGAAAGCACAAGTTTTTGAAAAGTTCTCAAAATGTGAGTTTGGATAGACCAAGTCATGTTTCTTGGAAACATCATCTCAGGAGGAACAATTGCCATAGATCCAGCCAAAGTATTGGTAGTTCGAGACTGGCTGGCACCAAAGAACCCCTCCGAGATTCACAACTTCTTGGGGTTGGCCGGATACTACCGTCGCTTCATCAAGGATTTCTCAAAGATTGCTTTGCCACTGACCATGTTAACCCAGAAGGATGTGAAGTTCATGTGGTCCGACAAATGTGAAGCTCACTTCCAAGAGCTGAAGGAGAAGCTGACCACCGCCCATGTGTTGACTCTACCTTCCGCAATGAGGGTTTCATGATATTCATTGATGCTTCCAAGATGGGACTTGGCTGTGTGTTGGAACAGAATCGACATGTGGTTGCATATGCTTCCCGACAGCTCAAGCCCAATGAGGTGAATTACCTAACACATGACCTGGAGCTAGCTTCTATTATCCATGCCTTGAAGATATGGCAGCATTACCTGTACGGTGCTACCTTCGAGATCGTCACCGACTATAAGAGCTTAAAATACCTACTGACACAGAGAGACCTAAACCTACGACAACAACGATGGATGGAGTGGATGAAGGATTACGACTTCACCATCGCCTATCATTTGGTAAGGCGAATGTTGTAGTTGATGCCTTGAGTTGAAAATAGCTCAGGTTGCAGTTGTTTTGTCCAGTCAGTGGAAGAGTTTGGAGGAGCATGTGCACTGGACTCCACAACCGTTAGAGGACTGAGTTCATTTGACCAATATCCAGATTCAGTCTGAGTTGTTAGGTGAGATCATGGTAGCACATTTGGGTAGTGGAGAACTCGACAAGATGAAAGGATTGATGATGAAGCCACAGGCTCATCTATCTGTGAGAGTAGACAGAGGAATCAGGTTTGAGAATCACATATGGGTTCCTGTGGATTCACCGATGAGGGAGAGTATCTTGCAAGAGGCTCATGGATCCAAATACACAGTTGTAATGACCGGACCCACTTCCCATGTCTCAAGTAGAGTTTCAGGAATGACGACTGGCCCCAAAGACCACCACTAGCCTTAACTGCGCGCTTTGTCCTCACTTACACGCATGCCAGGATCAACTTCCCGACAGGTCACCCATCCCAGTACTACTCCAAGCTGAGCACGCTTAACTATGGAGTTCTTTAGTGATGAACTCCCGGAAAAGGAGGTGCACCTTGGTGATATGGGTAGTCCAATCATTCCTTTTAAGATCATTATCCGAGGCCTCAAATCCTGGGATGTTACAATCACCCCCACTTAGACTCTTAACGTCCTCGTCAAGGCTCAACTATATGGCCTCATAATCTGACCCCATTTCAGTGCATACCCACAATGGCCCATGGACACCCAGCTCCCGTCCACGACTACCAACGCAAGGGCGGCTCCATCTCGTCTCTACGGATAGCCCTTTCCAACTTGCCTGGACCGCACGACTCAAGACTGGCATGCCACATGCCCATGTGGGCCCCACCTACTAGAGGGGTTATGGATCTGATACCAATTGTTACGACCCCACCTCCCGATAACCCCCAATTAAGGGAGACCAAGAGGTTGAAGCCGCACCCATTAATCCTGGATCAAAGGTTCGACATATAACCATAAACAATTATTAAATTCTAATAGACTATATTGAAAATGGTAATAAAAATTTTCTTTGCATACCTTTGAAAAGTTTGGAACAAACTAAACTTCTAACCTTAGCTGAACCATTCTAACTAGTTCCTCCTTGTTCTTTAATTCTTGAATTCACAAGGTGTAGCTTTACTGTTTGTTCTTTTCATTGTACCTAAAACGCCGACAAACAAAACGTCGGTCAGCCGAAGCTGGTATGTGGGGGAAACGGATAATCATGCAACTATGATAACCATGTAATCATTCAATTAATCATTTAACAACCAAGATTACGTTTTAAGCCAAACTACTCAATCCATACCTATCCACAACTCTGTGTTGTCCCTGTAAGGACTTATATGGTGCCTCTATAAAGGTGACTTGATGGACCTACCCTCTAGACAGCCAAAGTCTTTCATGACCTGATGGACCTACCCTCTGGGTATCCATGTACTAGGTCAGCCATTACGACACAGAGGGGGATTAATGATTGAGCTAGAAGGCATATACATTATGTGATAGTCATAGTCACTTTATAATTGCAAGAAATAAATAAACATTCAACAATTTAGTTGCATTCAATGCGATTAAACATACGGGAATCCATCAGGAAACTAAGTGGTTATTCATAATCGTAACCACATACTTGTTCCATAGTAACTTGATGTCCATTAAAGGAGACCCGGAGGTCAGAGTTGTTATTCAATTAACAGGATCAAAGGATCGACAAATAATCAATAATAATTAATAAACTTTACCAACTAAACTGAAAACTGGTATAAAATAAAACTTTTCTTACCTTGGAAAAATTGGGATTTCTAAACTTCTATGTAGGAAGGAGCTATCCTTTGCTCAAACCTACACGATCCTTCTCAGGGTTGGGTTGCCAATGGTTCTAGGCCACCTAACCTCTCATGGCTCATATGGCAAACCATAGGCATGCCCATCCAAACACCCAATCTACCATGACATCTACTTCATCATGTCATCTCTCTCTCTCTAATCTTCACTTAGGGTTAGGGTTAACATCATCCTCAAAGGATGTGCTTGGTCTCTACTTTTAATGGAGGTCTCTACCTCCAAGACTAACTCTCTATACTCATCCTCCTGCCAAGGAGGTCTATCCTCAGGCCTCTCCTGAGGACAATGACAACTCGTGTCATACGACCTAAGCATGTATCTATTCTTTAGTTTGCGCTTAATCTATTAAGCTTATGTCCATGACATCTTATTTACATCCTTTTCATTAATTTGATGGAGGATTCCTTAGACCTTATTAACTTTACCCATACCTCAAGAGGGTGAGGAGGAGAAAGAAAACCCTAATCCTTTAGGTCCTTATCAGAATTTTGTGATGAGAAGGGATGAATAAGATGAGAAGTCCTAAAGGTATCTTATTTCGATTCATACCCTAAGACTTTGGCCAGGTGGTCACACGGGTCCGGGAGTCCTCGTATTCTGACTAGCGGTGCGGAGGAAAATATTGCCAGCCCCCGGTCGTGATCCTTTTCTAGACACCTCTGTCTTTCGGATAATCCTCTAATAACTCCCTTGGGTTCTATGGAGTTTGTAAAATTTAATAATTATTACAGATTATTTGTCAAACCTTTGATCCTGTTAATTGAATAACAACTCTGACCTTCAGGTCTCCCTTAATTGGGGGTTACCGGGAGGCGGGGTCATTACAACAGTGCACCCAGGAACTATTAAGATATTCAAGGACCTGCATCGGTTTTTCTAGTGTCCAGGAATGAAGAAAGACATTGCGGCATGTGTGGCCAGCTATCTTACATGCCAAATGGTGTAGGCTGAACACCAAATACCCATCAGGCTTTTACAGTCGATAGAAATTCCAGAATGGAAATGGGAGCAGGTCACCATGGATTTTGTGGTGGGTCTACTCTGAACCAAGAAACGTCATGATGCAATATGGGTTGTGATAGATTGCTTTACCAAGTCATCACACTTCCTTGCCTTAAAGACCACTGCTAAGGTGTCAGACCTAGCTGGGCTATATATTAGAGAGATAATGCGTTTACATGGCATAATCGGTTACATCATTTCTGATAGAGACCCAAAGTTTACTTCCAAGTTGTGGAAGCAAGTTCAAGAGGAACTTGGTATGAGGTTAAAGTTTAGTACCGTTTATCACCCCCAGACGGATGGTCAATTGGAAAGTATGATCTAGACATTAGAAGATCTATTGAGAGCATGTGTGCTCAACTGGGGTGGCTCATGGGAGTAGTACTTACCTTTAGCTGAGTTTGCCTACAACAACAGTTACCAAGCCAATATCGGGATGCCTCCATATTGGGATGCCTCCATAGATGAATTTCTCAAATTATCCTAAAACATATGGATCTATCTAGAATAAAGGAATTTATTTTCCTTTTGGTTGAGCGTAAGGAATGAGGACCGTTGGATCGCCAATCCAACAACTAGGGTTAAATCCCAGTGGAATAAGGAGTCTGCGCAGAATAGGCTTGTGAAGATCTAAGATTGGATCATTGAATGAAAAAGGAAAGCACCTCATCTTGCGAAGAGACCACCTTTGGGTTCGGGAGAGAAATCTGGTGAGAACCAACCCTACTTGTTAGGGGTTTGGTCACCGATTGGGAGAGTCCCCAATCCAACAGGGATCTGCCGCTGACCCTATATATAGGGAAGGGTTCGTGAGGGTGCCAGCACACAAACTCATCAACCCACAACCTTTAGAGAGTGGCAAGGAACGTTTCTATGAAACCAATTCAAAGATCAACCCTGACCTTCCCCCTCGTCCACCCAGTTTGCTTTTCCAGAGTCCGACAAGTTGGAGGTGATGCTAGCACGGCAAGGACGAGCAATTAAAGGCTCGATCATGTTTGGTGGAGGGAGATGAAGCTCCCTGACCTTTCAGCACACTCGCAGGTGGTCAGGACCGCGAAGTCAATTGAGGAGTTGACTGTGAGGAGAAGGTAGGCTCGGCGCGAGGAAGAAGAAGACCAATTGGTCTTTTACCACTTTGCCCCTTCGCGCCCAGTACAAAGGTAAAGCCCCTTTTCGTGTTTTTTTGTTGTGTTTAGCGATGTCGAGGAGAAGTCTCACTGGGGTCCAGCTGCCGACTCAACGCAAGCTGATTGGCTTGGCCCGACACTGCTGACTTGACTCCAGTGAGTCGCCAGTACGCATGGCATGGCCTGATTGGCCATAATTATTTCATCTTTGAAAAATCATAGTAATTGTTAGGAATCTCAGATTAATAAACTTAATACATGAAAGTTGATCACAAAAATGCGAGGAATAAGATAAAAATAGTTTGAAAGTCTAAATCTGCTTCTTTTAGCAAAAGTATATAATTTTGATGAAAAATGTATCAATTTGTGGCTAGAAACCCTAATTGATTAAAAAGGATAGATTTAATAGTGCAAATAAGTTAATTTGAATATTGTTAACTTGTTTAATGATAAAGATGAATCTTAACATATGTTGAAGATGAAATTGCAAGATTTAGGGTTTTAAACCTAATATGATGGTTAACATCCTTAGAAACCCTAAATAGGGGAAAAAGGAAAGAAAAGCCCCTTTAATCCGAAATTAGGGTTATATGTTGTTAAAAGGTAACCTTAAATATCTTTCATGAAGAATAGATGAGATAATTAGGGTTTGTGAGTAATTTTATAAAGTTAGGGTTTAAAATAGTAAAATTGAAGTGAAACCCTAATTGGAATCAAAACTCTAAAATGGACTAGTAACCCTAGGAAGCAACTAGGCTTAATAGACCTTGATGGCATGATCAATGATAGGAAAATTGGATGCATGTTTTTAGGGTCATCTTGTGTGCTTGCTTGTTTACTGGATTTCTTACTTAGTTGGATTATTTCTGCACTCAAGTCAGCCTGATAGGTATGTGGTTAATTATGGTTAATTACCTTAGTTTCCTGAAGATTTTCGAGATGATTAATCACATTGAATGCAACCTATCAATTTGGATGTTCATACTTGCAAATTATAAAGTCACTATGATTATCACAATTATAATTTAAGTGTGTATTCTTGCACCTACATGCCACCCTGATGGATGATGCCAAAATGTCAAGCCCGGGAGGGAATACCCATGGGTACCATGAGGGGTGACCCCAGACACCAAGCTCGGGACTGAGAAGGTGGTCTTTATTGCATGACTAATGGGAACCATGAGAGGTGACCCTAGGCACCAAGCTCGGGATTGAGAAGGTGGCCTTAAGTTAATGGAAAAAGAGAAACCCTAAGGAGGGTATTCCAGGGTTAGGGAAAAAGTGGTGGAGAATGTCACATTGAAAGTGTAAATTGGCTTGTTAATTAACTTGATTGTGATATTTAGATTGTTAGCCATATTTGTGAAATTTTGGTTGTCCCCACATACCAGCATATTCCTTTATGCTGAATGACATTTTGCTTGTCGGTGTTTTAGGTGCAACTCTAAAAAGAACAAACAGTAAAATGAGACATTGTGAAAATAATAAATAAAGTGCAAGGAGGATTAGATAAAATAGATTCAAGCTGTGGAGAGCAGTAGATTTCCAAAGTCTTTAAAAGGTATGAAAAGTTTTATTTTATACCAGATTTCAATTTAGTTGGTAGAATTTCATAATTATTATTGATTAATTGTCAAACCTTTGATCCAGTTTATTGGGATAATGGCTCTGACCTCTTGATCTCCCTGAATTGGGGGTTAACAGGAGGCGGGTCGTTACATAACATCTGAATTATTTATGCAAAAATTAAACCATGATGATCCTATATGTTGAAGATAATGAAAAATGCATGAATCCTAATGCCTATTGCTATTGGGTGGGATGATGTATGTATTGAAAATATCATCAATTGAATAAGAATGAAACAAATAAAGATTACATAATGTGAATTTTCCCCTCTCTTTTGATGAGTTTAGGGCATCCTTTCTCCCTCTTAACTTTGAAACATTAACAAACTTTTTTTTCATTTGCCCATGATTCTTGCATGATGAAACATTATGCTTGGGCTTCACTAACTTGTAATTTTTTTTAAGGGTGTGGATGTGTCCCCTGGACTCAAATTCAAAGGAAATTGATACCCACATGATATGAAATTGAATGGTGAGAAATGCATGTAATCTACATGTAATTTGTTTATGCAACTAAAATGATATGCTCAAAATTTTCTTATGCGTATCTTTTCATTTTCAATTTTCTACTAATGCAATCAAAGAAAAATTACCATAATGTTACCTATTTATGCCATGCAAATGCAAACAAGAGGAAATAATTCAGACTACTTAATCATCTTAAAGTGGTGGGTTAAAATGAATGGAAGATTAATGGAATCACATAATTAAGAGGCAATGCCTTTCATGAATTTATGATATGTCCCTCTCTAGTGACCTGTGTATAGGGTAACCCTAGGGTTTCTTTCTTAAATTTCCATTTAAGAACTTTTTATTGTTTGATCAATTTAGGCTCAAACCCCATTTTCATCCACTTTTCATAGATAATTAAGAATTACATTCATATTAAATGTCCTTAAGATGACTAGCCCATACACTTACTCTAAGTGTTGCAACTCAAGAATTTTTCAACTAAGCCAATTTTTTCATTTCCATTGCAAGAGTACGAAAACACATGAAAATGACAGAAGCCATGGATTAAGCTCCACTATTACACTAGATAGATTGTCGATCCTAAATTAAAACTAAAAACAAACTAAAGAACAAAATAGAGATAAAACTATTCCAATATCCCCCTAAGCTTGATCTTGATTATGACCTCATGGTCAAAATCCAAACCTAGAGGTGGAACAGGGGTACCAGTTGCTATGTAGTGTGGTAATGGTGGATGATTGGTGTCTCTTTGGATAAAGTTATGCAAGATTATATATCTCTTGTTGTTGGCACTAATTTGTGTCATTTTTACATCAAGGTATGCCATTTTCTATCCTTCTTTGATATTTTAAAATCGGTGCCCACCCACATGTGTGTCGGTGGTGTCGATGGCCTTTTCTTATAGCTCTTGGCACTTTTTGCTGAAAAAGTCAGTTGTATCAAATTTGGACTCAGTAGTACCAAATTTGGTCCAAGAGTTTGTGATTTTTGTTGAGAAAACTTGGTATTACCAACTTTGGTGTTGTTAGTACTTACTTTTTGCATAATTTTAACTAATAAGGAGTCACTAGTACCGACCTTGGGTGTCTGTAGTACCGACTTAGACCCTATATGCACACCAAACAAGAGCATCAAGATACCTTTTTACATCAACTAAAATCTAACATGAAAAATATGAAATGTAACTAAAAAAACACCTAAACAAATAGTAAATGACAAAAAAAGGTTGCCTCCCAAGAAGCCCTTATTTAATGTCCTAGGCTCAACAAGGTGATTTTCTTCAGCCTAGGTTGTCATGGGATGGTGGTGGAGAATAATCTGGCAGTTTGAATTCCACTCTATATTGTCTACCCCGAGTGTCAAGTAGCCTCTCCCAATGGCAGTGATCACATTAGTCATCTCTTGGAATGACCTCCCTAACAATATCTTGGATCCTTACATTGCTTCATATCCATCACCACAAAGTCAACCAGATATATGAACTTGTTGACTTTAACCAACACGTCCTCACATATCCCATATGACCTCACAATAGAACCATCTGCCAAATCAATTGACATGGTTGTTCTTGTTGGTTCCTTCAATCCTAACTTTCAGAAGGTGGTAAGAAGCATAAGATTAATACTCACTCCCAAATCACATAATGCCTTCTTGAAATGTTTGGCACCTATAGAACATGGGATGTAGAAACATCCTAGATTCTTCCTCTTCCTTGACAACTTTTGCTTGATCAGTTCACACATCACCTCATCAACCTGTGCAATATCTGGGTCTTTAATGATCTACTTTATGTTTATGATATCTTTCAAAAATCTCACATAAGTAGGAATTTTCTCTATCGCCTCCACCAACCGTAAATTGATGCGGAGATTCCAACATATATCCAAGAACTTTTTGAACTATGTTTCCTTTTTCCTTAGCTTTAGACTGTCTTGGGTTGGCACATCAGACTTCTCTACTCGCCTATGTCAGAGAACATATGGCACTTTATGAACTTCCTCCCTTAAGCTTGATTCAACACCATCACTTGGAATAGAAATTGTCTTATCTACTACGGGTGCAAAGAACAGGGGATGCTCATTTTGGGGTGTAGGTGCTTCTTTATTAACTATGACTATCCCACTACGGAGTAGAACCTTCACCTACTCTTGTTGTGTGGGCACCTTTTCTGGAATGGGATTTGTTGAGGTGCATGCACCATCACAATGCACTGGAAATCTACACCCCCTTGTCTCCATATAAACTATTGGGATATGGAACTTTAGGCACATATGTCTACTCAGGCTCTGGAGTATGCTGCTTTGATAAATCAATAGAATCTTGTTCCACCTTCTTGGAAACAAATACATATTTCACTTGATGGTGTGATGTCTCTGTATTTGTTGGAATCCCATGTTGACTAAGCTTCTTCAAGGAATCCACCTCTGTCGCTAGTTGAGAAATTTGATATTCAATACTACAGATCTATGCTCCTTAGTTTTGTAGATCCCTCTTAGTCTGGACAATAATGGTTTCATTTTCAGTGACCATCTTGCTTATCATGTCTTCTATGGATCTATCCTGCTAGGGCCCCTATCCTGCTACTGTTGTTGCTACACAAACATGCAATCTTCATCTTCACTTACAGATGAAGTGTGGAATTTCTGCTTAAACTTCCTCACAAGAATGTCCATCTTCTCAATCAACTCCACAATAACTCTAGACACTCTGATGCTATGTGTTCTCTCTCTTCACCCCAGAAATGATTCTTCGCCACATTCTTTAGGAGATCATGGCATCTAGAAGGTTTGAGTTGATGAAGAAGCCTATCCCCGCACTATCAAGTTTGGTCCTGTCTCCCTAATGCAACCCATAATAGAAGATTTTCACTGGCCCATAAAGATCAATCCGATGAAGAGGGACCTTCCTCAGCATGTTTTGAAACCTCTCCCATGCTTGTGAGTATGACTCTTCTGCCTGTTGCTTGAAGTTGATTATCTTCTTTGTCAACTCATTCATCTTTTGGGGCAGAAAGTAATGCTCAAAGAAAGCATCTATCATTTGTTCCCATGTTTCTATTGACTCATGCTTGAGGTTGTAGAACCAATAATTAGCATTGTCTGCCAACAATGATAGGAAAAGCTTTAGGAAATTGATTGTCACCGACACTCTATCAATTTATACCATATCACAACTTTCTACAAAATTAATGATATGCGCCATCGGGTCCTCAGTACTATGGCCATGGAAAGCATGTTGCTTAACTAACGCCACCATCCTAGGATCTATCTTATAGCTACCCACATTTATTGGTTTCTGCTTGATTTGGTCCAGCTGTGCTGTTGAGGATGACACCTTGATATTCTCCCAGATGGTATGTTCTTGCATTACATCACCCATAACTTTTGATTGTGAATTTATTGCGGGACCGCAATAAGCAGTCCACGTTTAAACCATGCACTAGTACCTAAAATTTATGAATTCAATGTGAGAACGAGATAGTAGTGATTGAATCAAAATATATTTGCAATTCAACTTTGGAAAGAATAAAAAGAAAAATAAAGAGGGTGGCCTAGAGTGGCTGATTACAACACTCGTAGTGCTTGAATATGTTATTTCCCCGAAAACGGCACCAAAAACTTGATACGACTAAACTGTACATGTAAAATGCAAACATATGCGTCGAAGTAATACAAGCTAATGAGGCCTGAATATCAAACATGGGGAACATAATTCAATAAACTACTACTAACTTCTTTCAATCATCTAGGATGAAGAAAACACTAATTTGAGAGTTATTAAACTAATTGCAAGAAAAGAAAACTAATTTACTGGTTTGTGATCACAATGAGAAGAAATTCCCTAGGACTGTGGTTTCATCACAATTGTCACTACAATTTCACCTAAGAGTAATATATGTTCCTCCCACTCCTAGAAAAATAGACATGTAGGTAGAATTACCCGCTCTCATGACGTAATCCACTACCTATCCTAATACCAATCCCACTCTCATATTGATTGTTTTATTATATAGGTGCTTTAACGGACTACTCTAGGTTATTCCCTTCATGCTCATAGCCTTTCTCTTGAAACACGGTATAAAATGTGTATTACTATGGATTTACAATCCTTAATCCCCCTCTCAAAGCTATTAAGGGTCTAATTAATCACCTATGGTGCACCAAATAGATAGTTCAATATGATATGATAGCAACATGCCTAAAAGAAAGGAGAAAACAATACACTAATGCAAAAGATCCATATACAGTGTACAACCAGGGTACTCCTAGGTCCTAGAGAACATGGGGATTAGACCCTCATGGTTTCCATGGACAAAAACATGCTAGGGAGAAGGAAAAATGTGGAGAACATAGAAAAACTGTATGGCTTCCCTATATACCTCAGTTGTACCTCTGGAGTCTAACCTCTATGGAGTTATCAGTAACCTTTATGATTCCATATGGAATCCCTATATATAATTGTAATTGTGTTTCCCTAAAAAAACTTCAATAGTTTAAAACCTACCCATTAATTACTAGAATAGTTGCAAGATAAATAGTAAACGACCAATTAGATACAGACATGTCAGCAAATAATTTCTTTTTAATAAAGGTCTTGGGGTCAGACCTGGGATTATGGAAATGACATGAGGGCCCTTGATCTTTGATCATGCCCCCAGGGGCACCTTGATACTTCACTAATGGATCATCTTCCTCATTGCAATGGATCTGATTCCACTGTGTATGAGGATCAATAGGGGAGGTTGAATCCTCTCCCTAGGTGTTGGGAGGCCAGATGTATGTAATCACATCTCAAGGGAACCCTACTAGAGTCAGCATGCTATCAAGATAGCTGGAGGTGGTCCTAGTAGGGAGGAAGAAGCTCTACTTTACTGGCTATACACACAAATACTTGTAGAAGAACATGACTAGGATTGTTATTTGCCATCATGGAGGAGATAGGAATACCATCTAGATTATTTGCAAAGCTTTCACACATTATAGGAACTCAAGTTCTCTTTTATATGGTTTGAGAGCAATCCTCTTTTCTCAGGATGTTAGCTACTCATTGGCAGAAAGGCACCCATGGATGGCTAAGGGTTCTTTAACTAATATGGGTTGCTCAAATGTGAGAGAGGTTTGGGGTGAGAACAATCAATGTGATCAAGGCCTATATATAGGCCCGCATTTAGTGATTGTAGCTCTAAAAAGATAATGCAAGCCGTTGGAGGGGAATAACACGATTATCTTGTAGAGAAAACGTGATAAGGGAATTTTTGATAACATGTACTTTCCCCCCTCCTCATATATGTATGTGCACTTCATATTCACACTAAATCCTCACTATATCCCTCTATTTCATGATGAAAGATGTTTTGATGCTTGATTGGTTCATCTTGTGTACATGTCTCACGGTGACACCCATCTTGCTTTTGAGCCTAAGTTACAAGTCCTTAACATGTCACTATCTTTCAAGTTACTTTGAACTTAATTATTATCACAAAAGTTCCTTTTAACCTATTTCATAATGTGGAGCTTTCAATTATCTTTGTGATGGTGCACAAATTGCCTCAATTGGACACTCATATCCCAAGATATGACCAATTGAATATTACTTTGGTCTTTGATTTTATCTTGATTTAATTATTTTTTTGTACCCTTATTGGGCCAACTGGGTGTGTAGCCCAATTAGGGAGGGCAGAGGCACCCCTCTTCACTTTTCCTTTGTATAATGATCCACACTCCTCCTAGGAACCAACAAGGAGGCCTCATTCAATGGCTGAGAAATCAAAACCCTCTTATTCATTTGCCTCAGATTGATGAGCCATCCAAAAGCTATTTTTCTATCACTCACCTCTATACGGTATTATGCCAATGGCACTGCAATAGCTTCACCTACCCTGTCAAAGCCACCTAGTTCATTGCTTTCTCGCCTCTTTGGCACCCTTTTTTCCCACTCTCTTCCTATAAAACTCCTCCCCGAACTCGTTGCCCCTCTTTTGGAGGCCTTTCGTGAACCTTAGATTTCTTTTCTCTCCTCCTCGTACTTCTGCCCTTGGCGGCTCCGCTTTGATCTCTCTTCTTGGGTGGTGGCCTTCTCACCCACTCCACCTGTGTCTAGGGTCTGCAATCATTCTAAGGAACTATGACGATGGTGGACGACCACTCGTTTCGGGCTCCGAATCACTGGTGTTGTTGTTTCCCTTCTTGACGGTGAGGGTGTCACTGCAGTGAAGAAGCTTGATGCCTCAGGCTGGCTGGATGGAGGTCAGGAACATGTGGGCGTTGGATCTAGGGCCTCCACTTGGTTGGCATCCCACATTAGATGCTTGGCTAACCTCGTGAACTCAAACCTACCTCGGTGGGCGGCGGAACCCAGCGGTTGACAATAACCGCCAATCTCTAGCGACTGCTCCTTGGCATTTGGGGGTGACTCGCGATCGGTCTGGGATAGGGCTTTGCAGTCATCCCAGCAAACTTGCAGGCCCATTTTTGGCCCCTCTGGGGTAAATTCCCTGCCAAATCCGATTTATATATGCAAAGTTCAATTGTTTTTATTTCCTTGATCCCTAAACTGAACCCTATGGTGTTACATATCATTTTGTTTAGAAAATCGCCCCCTTTCTAATGATGCCAATATCTATTGCTAGTTTTGCATGTTTCATCCCTAAATTGGTAGAAATGATGACCCATATTGATTTTGATTAGTAATCAACTTGACATGTTCTTTTGTAAATTTTATGATCCGAGCTACCCTAACCCCCTTGTATCAGTAATCCTTATTGTGCTAAATGACATCTTTAACTTAGTTCTTGTGATTTTTCCATGAATGAATCTTTAAGACATGTAGACTCACCTTTGTACACTATGATGCCCTATTATATGATGTTTAGTACTTATAGCCTTGCATCCTTAATCTTTATGAAAAGTGGATCCTAATAGCTCAAACCTATATTGTGAACCTCTAATTTGTCCTTACAATGCCTTGTAAGATGAATTGCATTGTATCATACTCATATGCATGCATGAATTGTATATGACAACTAATGTGATGTTAATTAACCTATTGATTGTTTGACTCAAATCTTGCATGGATGACCCTCTAATGATTACCATGCTATCTTAGACTCTAAATTAGTATAATCACCATGTTTTAAATCTACCTCTTAACTTGTACTATTTAATGCTTCTATGACTTGGATATGTGGCACTATTGCATTGAACGAATTTGATATAGCTAACTATGATCTTGCATGAATAGACCATGATGTAATCGAAATGTTATGCTTCCCCTACTCCTAAAGAAGACCTCATCCTTATCTAGTATTACTCATGATGTGGATGTATCACCTAGACCTAAGATGTTGATGTAACCTTTGAACTATGATTGATTGTTTGCATGCATGTACAAAACATTGGACCTAAGTTGATCTATTTGAAATCTAGTTCTAGGGAAACATTCACATGACTCATATGATGCTTATCTTATCATACCATAGAAATCTAAATCTTGATCTGTATCTTTTGCATCTTAGGTCCACTTGGGATGGAGCACCTCTAAATGTTTTATCATATATTTCTCACTACTCTTAAGGTACACTTACTCTCTTGACCCTACTACGACATTGTCTTGTTTTTATGTATGTTCATATGAATGCTTGGCTAGTTAATTACTTGTTTGAGGTACTTGTTCCCTATGATTAGTATGTTCATTTTTCTTGAAATATGTTGAGAAAACCTTGAACATAATTAAACTTATCCATTATACAAACCTAGTGTACCTTCCTGTATTCTTAGGGTAAGGGCACAAGGTTGGGCATCTTACTTGAGATGTCAAGATAAGGCAGACCATGTTGATAAAAGGGTAGCTAATCTTGAGCACCCTTACGAACCCTTCCAATGGGAAGCTAGTCAATGGACATAATATGTTGTTGAGTATAATGGAAATACACCTAAAATATGCTTTGGATAAAAGAATGTTGTTAGTTGTTCTCTCCTTGTTTCATCTTATTTCTTATATGATGTTTCTAGCCAAGCAAGTTTTATAGTACTCTTAAGCTGTTTACATGCCTTTTCATAGCGTACTTCATGCTTTAGCATTAATATGTTTTGTTTATTGAATTTGTAGTTTCCAAATGAACATTCACTGCACTCAAGACTCTAAGCTTTTAAATGCAATACAAATGGGTATACCTAAATCTAGAAATGGGTACATGTTATCTCTTATCCTCCTATTTAGTATCTTGTTGTCTTGTTGTTACCACTTTTACATATATACTGCATGTGTGAAATATGTTATGAGATCCATGTTGGGTTTTAGGGGAGACAGAGAAGGCAGCGGAAACAAAAAATTTTCTCCCCCAACCCATACCGAGGAAACGCGTCAACGTCTATTTAATAGGAAAGGATGGTTTGTGGAATCATACCTTGTCCCGAGGCTTGCTCGGTGACAATATCTCGCGCAATGCGCGGTCTTCAACTCTGGACTTCGACGGTGTCTTTGCAGCTCCTGGTCGCACCGGGACTGACAACTCCTACTCGAACTGGACTGTCGGATGACAGTTGTCCTCCTAAGCGGCAGTGTCCTACCGCCTCTGTAGTAGTCCACACGGACCACCTAGAACTCCACTCTCCTTGTCCCACAAGGAAGTGGAAGGAGTCGCACCCTCCTGTTGATGTACTAGTCGCCAACACGCTCTCCTGCCTCCTGTTGCAACTGCAGTTGTCCTTCCCTTGCTGCACCTCCCTTTTGTGGGAAGCACTTGCTCGGGCTCTCTCACGGTTACCAAAACCAGAGAGAACGACAACTTGCAGAGCAACTGGTTGCACTGAGCTGTACTTTGAGAAGCCCCCAATACCCCTATATATATAGGAGAGTCATGGGATAGGGTTCTCCATCCCGGGCAATGCGGGACTAAGGCAGGAGTAGAAGGGTTCGAGAATTTTCCACAAAAAGTAACCGGTTTGCAACTTGAAATGATCGGTTCACAACTGAACCGATCGGTTCGGCCATTGAGCCGATCGGTTGGACCTGAGCCGATCGTTTGGGGCACTCCAACCGATCGGTTGGTGCCCTGAACCGATCGGTTCATGGTCCTAATCCGGCTCAAAAGGACTTTCCTTGTTTCTTTCCCAATTGGTATCGAATACCAATATTATTCCCAATCAAATTGGGCAATTTGAAACGAAAGGAAAAGTCTTGCCGACATGACTTTCCCAACTGGTCGGTTGCACCAGTTGAGCTGATCGGTTCAACCCTTGAATCCGGTCGTCTCAACCTGGGCATGAGCCGATCGGTCTGGACACTCCAGCCGACCGGTTCAGCAACCTCAGCCGACCGGTTCATCACATGAACCGATCGGTTGGCAGCACAGGTTGGGAAAAATCAGTCAATTGTGATTTCAATCAATCCGACACTCCAATCAATGCGTCCAACACCTTGAACCATACGATATTGAGTCATCGACTGATTGAGTGTTTAATTGAACTACTAAACTCCTTTAGTAATCAATCTAAACATTGCTTTGTGGACAAAACTCCTCTTCCAGGTTAAATCCTATGTGTGTGACCCTGCAGGTCCATTTCACGTTGGCAGTGAAAGTCCATAACACTTATGACTTCACAAGCAAAGAGCGGTGCCTAGTCATACATCAGTGCTACCCAAGTGAAAGTAGAAAGTTGGAGAACAACTTTCATCCTACAATCTGTGAATGGAGTTACAGCGAATGTATAATTCCTTTGTCACTGATATCCCGAATGAACTCGAGGCATGGAACAGTCATCCTGTCAATGTTCATTCACTTTCTTGATCTCAGAGTAGACTGGAAGAGATATGTATGACATCAGTATCACATACTGATTCACACATGCGTGCACGCCTTTCAAAATCCTACTCATCAAGTGGCCATGGATATCAAACTCCCTTAGGAGGGACAAATCCCATATCTATCACTCACCCCTCAAAAGCCCCATGTGTCAAAGCCACCCAATAATCACCTTTATAACAACCCATGTTTCAGGACTGCGTTTGATGATGTCAAAGTGTGCCCAATGACATGTGTTGAGTGCAGTGATTTCAAGTCTAAGAATCACACTCACCACCATCACTGTGAGTACTGACTGTGACTACCATCTCATGGTTCCATGTGTCAAACTCACGGTGGGTCTGTCCGGTACACTTGTTCTCTAACAAGTACCTATGTGTTTGGTTTGATATCTCTATATCATGACTAATGAGATTCTGTCATCAACCAACACCACAATCTAGTCTTGTGTGTCATTGATGTCTATCTACCTTCCACAATGACATCCGACTAGGGACATAACAAGAATGTACAAACTCTTAGCATCCGTATGATCTCATCGTTCAGGTCATGAACCTGAAGGCATACGTCATTGGGTACTGTCATTCTCTAGACATTCAATCTATTCTATCACTATCCCATATGACTGAACCAGAGAGAATTGGAAGCTCGCCTTTTATGTTTATCAAATCAATCTTAATGTATCCCACCAATTATCACATGATTGGCTCTCAGGGCATACATACCAACAGACTCCCACTTGCACTGCGAGCTAATCACCCATGAATCATATTCATAGTGATATTCAAACATGTCCCACATGTTACTGTGCTGTAGTGCCAACATAGTGAGTAATGCCAACACCTTGCCAAAGTCTGTATAAATTGCATGTCTCTCATCTCTTCGCTGTACGTCACACGTATGAGATGGAGTTGCCGTAATATGCGATCTTGTATTCCATTTGCTAACCTTTAGCCACATTGCATGATCAAGGATTCCAGACTTGTCATCAATGAGTGGAATATAAGTTCATCTCATGAACTTTCAGATCCATATAGTATCCACTATTGTTCACTAACACATAGATACTCGGAATTTCCCTTTTTCAAATGGATTTATTGGAACACTTCCAATTATCAACAAACATTCTCTTTTATACATCTTATGTATATTTTGCGATTAATTTTCTGTCCTTTCGGAAGTTCGCATCAATGTAACTCTTTACATTGAACTCTTCCTTATCTCCATAGAACTAGTACTTCACAAGCACTTATCAAGTTCTCATGGTATTCCAGTAACCCTTACTGGAAATAGACAGACATCCACTCGTCATGTCACACATACGAGTTATCAGGATGAGCACATCATATTGCCATGTCCTACATACAAGATGATGAATGCATTTTATTCTTGCCATGTCATACATGCAAGATAATGGGATGATTACATACATGATAGATCTATATCTATTTTTAGTGTTCCCATTCTTCATAAGAATTGGACACTTGGCCTTGGAATACTAACTCCATGTAACATGGACAAGTTTTCTCCCACTGAATCTGTGCATGCTGAACACTTCAGTACAGATTGCCAATGTATGCTCTCTCTTTCCAGGTCAAAAGATTTTCGAGAACTATCTCTATAGATCTCTATTCCTATCACATAGGAAACATCTCTATCTTCCTTAAAGATAATTTCCACTTTTGGATTTCCAATCTAGAACATTTCCATTTCACATCAATATGTGGAATGTGAACACGCTCCCACTAAATCACAGATCCCTTCTTTATCTTTGACATATCAGTCAAACCCTTTGACTATATCATCAAAATAAAGATCCAATTTTGAGTTGCTTGTACTCAATCAATCACATTGATTAGTCCATTGTAACTTATAGACTTCATTTGCATTAGTGGATTCATAAACCTTATAGGCTGTGTCACGTACACATCCTGGTTTTATTCCTCATAGGAATGATGTTTTAGTATCCACATGCCAAATGTCTTAATCATTAAGTTGCAATCTACAAGCATCATCCTTCTAAAAATGTTATCCATGTGTCTTAACACTTAAGACTCATTTGCACTTATGGATATGATCCAATGAGTGCTACCATCAAGGTCATACCTTATGGTTCACATGGATGTCATTTAGGATGTAAAGGTCATAAACCATAACTCAAGATTCGGTTCCTCATATTCATCTTGATAGTTGACTCATCACATGAACAACTCATCACATAGATAATTGAGGTGTATCTGTTAAAGATATAAGAACTCACAACCCTTGTGATTCTTAATTTCTTTTATTAGTGTGGGGTATTCATTTATTAAGAAGAATTCAGTTATTTGATAATCATTCTCTAACTCCTTAGAGTATGATTCCTTCTTGATTCAGACATCACCATGCCTTAATCATGAGTTCACTATGATACATTATCATAATCACTCATAAGGATCTCAAACATTTGGTCCAAGTATTTCATTCATTGATCTCATCAAGAATTAATACTTTACCAAATTTGTACTTCATTTATGATAATCTTGAACATTTCAAGACATTCATATTGGTATTTCTCTAAACACCATTTGAAGTATTAGCATATATTCCAATAGGTATGTAAATACATCACATGTATTATGCCTAATAGGATAATCACTCTCCCACTACATTAGTGAAGATTGATTAATCATGTCCAAGATATTCATGTCCCTTACTGGTTCTCTAACCAAAAGAGTCTAGTTTTATCCATCACATGGAAACTAGAAATGAATTTCTCATGATTAATGCTAATTAAATTGTTTGAGTTATCTATAACTTTTAGGTATCGTCTTATCTTATGCATATCAAATATCACAAGATAAATAAGGCATTGCCACAAAGATCACATCTTTATAAGTTGAAACATCTCTTTATTATTGCTATCATTGTCATACAATATGCAAAAATAAAGTGTTTCTATCTATTGGCAAGTATGAAATAGCAGTTCATAACTGTATTACATGCCTTATTGGCTGAAAATAAACTAAAGTATTCCTATCTATAAAGGCAACACTTGCCCCAAGTAAGAATGCTTTACACTTTACATCTTGATATCATATATCTCAAAAAGTGTTACAAGTTTATTTACATGACACCTTCAAGTAGAGGCTTCAGTCGCCTCCTTCTTCTTTTGTTCTTCCAGGTAGAGAGGACAATTCCTTTTCTAATGTCCTGGCTTTTGACAATGGTGGCAATTTCCTTTCTTGGTCACGCCTCCCTTGGCCTTGAGAGCTGAAGATGGCTTGGACTCCTGGATAGCTTCAGAACCTTTCTTAGCTTTGCCCTTGCCCTTGCGCTTGGACTTGCCTTTCTTGCTCGTGATCACCATCACGGACTTAGGCTTGTCCTTCTTCATCTGTAACTCAGCTGTCCTCAACATGCCCAACAACTCTGATAGTGGCCTATCAAAGTTGTTCATGTTGTAGTTCATCACAAACTGACTGTAAGATTCTGGCAACGATTGCAGTATCACGTCAGTATCCAACTCTTGGCTTAGTGGAAATCCTAGTCTCTGCAGGTTCTCCACATACCCAATCATCTTGAGTGTGTGAGGACCAACTGGATCTCCTTCTGTCATGACGCACTTGAACAACGCCCTAGAAACATTGTACCTCTCTTGCCGTGCCTGATCTTCATACATGTTCCTAAGATGCAGAATCATCTCTATGACACCCATGTTCTCATGTTGCCTCTGCAACTCATGGTTCATTGAACATAGCATCAAGCACTTTGCATCAATGGCATCATCAGAATGCTTCTTGTAAGCATCCCTTTCTGTCCTTGGTGCATTAGGAGCGGGTTCCTCTGGAATTGGAGTATCCAGGACATAGAGCTTACGCTCTTGAGTGAGAACAATTCTCAATGTCCGATACCAGTCATGGAAGTTTGTCCCATTTAGTTTGTCCTTGTCAAGGACCGATCGCAAAGAAAAGTTGTTGTTGTTTGTTGCCATTTTAACTACAAAAAGAAAATATGCAATTTTAGTCCAAAACTCATTTTTGACTTATTTGATTGATTTGAAAGTTTGACGATATAATTAGGCCTTTAATTAATTATTGCTCCCACTATTTTACTTCAAATCGATAGCCCTCACCATCAATTCGGAAGATTGCAGCGTACAACCTTCTAGTGGGCAAGATCCTGAAATCCTCTAAGCCATGGACCAGCTAGGGCTGTCACCCACAACATAGATCTCTCAGGTAGGCAACTTTTGCCAATTGCATCATATGCAACTCTTGATAAGATGTCATATACAACTCTTTACAATGATCATCTCCATGCCTCAAGGTACTAGATCCCATCTAGATCACCTTGTTAAGTCCGACCCAAAGCAAACACGATGAACATGCACCCTGCTAGGGCAGACCCAAACATTCATCCTTCACGCTTCCACGAGGTAGACGGTGCACCATGCTAGGGCGTGCCCATACTTGGTCGAACAAGTTTTTCACGTGTGTCGCATTTGGAAGGTATCTAAAACTTAATATTTTAATGAGGGATTTGGTTTTATGTACATATACATATCCAATCACCACAATACATAGTACGTATCATATACATGCTATATCCCACAGAAAACATGCACAAACGATAAAAAAGCGATGATTATGGCCATCCTAATGTGATTCCTCGAGCCAAGAGGAATCACGGTCATCTAGGTCTACATCACATGCAACCTGTACAAGATGAACTTTTGTGCCTTGCCTTTCGAGTTGATCAACTCATCACATGAATGATTTGTACTCTCCAGCCAGTCGTCTGGGTGCCACCAGCCGATCGGTTGGCTCCTCCAACTGATCGGTTCTCCTAGTCGTCGTGCATCTCGTCATGTCCGCCACCCGCTTGTCTCGCTCCTCGAACCAGTCATCAACCGATCGGTTCACTCCTTGAACTGACCGTCTGGAACGTCAACCGATCGGTTCACACCTTGAACCGATCGTCTGAGCAGTCGTCTTGATGTCCGCCGGTCTTTGACATAACAGGAAATAAAATCCTATTCTATTTATTACATTTCATTAAAAGAGAAACCCCGATTTACATTCGGGGGGAGCAAAGGTAGGAAGAATCTCGAATTATTTCGAGTTACATCAGGAATAAGAGAGGGAAGATCGGTGTGCAGACCGAGATGCAAGCAACCACACACAACCAATCACAGATAGGGGTTTATAGGCCATAATCACGCTACACACATCCACCACAAAACTCATTTAAGGGTGACGCGTATCGAGTGCATTAATAATACATATCATATATGTAATTAGGGATTTGTGGATTTAGGATTGGACATGCATAAAGCTGATATTATTCGCATCGTATGCAATAAATAAAGGCGACAAACCAAAATCGATCATATCGATATTCCTAAAATATAGAACAGCTGACGTGGCTCTGATACCACTGTTGGGTTTTAGGGGAGACAGAGAAGGCAGCGGAAACAAAAATTTTTCTCCCCCAACCCATACCGAGGAAACGCGTCAACGTCTATATAATAGGAAAGGATGGTTTGTGGAATCATACCTTGTCCCGAGGCTTGCTCGGCGACAATATCTCGCGCAATGCGCGGTCTTCAACTCCGGACTTCGACGGCGTCTGTGCAGCTCCTAGTCGCACCGGGACTGACAACTCCTACTCGAACCGGACTGTCGGATGACAGTTGTCCTCCTAAGCGGCAGTGTCCTCCCGCCTCTGTAGTAGTCCACACGGACCACCTGGAACTCCACTCTCCTTGTCCCACAATGAAGTGGAAGGAGTCGCACCCTCCTGTTGACGTACTAGTCGCCAACACGCTCTCCTACCTCCTGTTGCAACTGCAGTTGTCCTTCCCTTGCTGCACCTCCCTTTTGCGGGAAGCACTTTCTCGGGCTCTCTCACGGTTACCAAAACCAGAGAGAACGACAACTTGCAGAGCAACTGGTTGCATTGAGCTGTACTTTGAGAAGCCCCCAATACCCCTATATATATAGGAGAGTCATGGGACAGGGTTCTCCATCCTGGGCAATGCGGGACTAAGGCAGGAGTAGAAGGGTTCAAGAAATTTCCACAAAAAGTAACCGGTTCGCAACTTGAAATGATTGGTTCACAACTGAACCGATCGGTTCGGCCATTGAGCCGATCGGTTGGACCTGAGCCGATCGTTTGGGGCACTCCAACTGATCGGTTGGTGCCCTGAACCGATCGGTTCATGGTCCTAATCCGGCTCAAAAGGACTTTCCTTGTTTCTTTCCCAATTGGTATCGAATACCAATATTATTCCCAATCAAATTGGGCAATTTGAAACGAAAGGAAAACTCTTGCCGACATGACTTTCCCAACTGGTCGGTTGCACCAGTTGAGCCGATCGGTTCAACCCTTGAATCCGGTCGTCTCAACCTGGGCATGAGCCGATCGGTCTGGACACTCCAGCCGACCGGTTCAGCAACCTCAGCCGACCGGTTCATCACATGAACCGATCGGTTGGGAGCATAGGTTGGGCAAAATCAGTCAATTGTGATTTCAATCAATCCGACACTCCAATCAATGCGTCCAACACCTTGAACCATACGATATTGAGTCATTGACTGATTGAGTGTTTAATTGAACTACTAAACTCCTTTAGTAATCAATCTAAACATTGCTTTGTGGACAAAACTCCTCTTCCAGGTTAAATCCTATGTGTGTGACCCTGCAGGTCCATTTCACGTTGGCAGTGAAAGTCCATAACACTTATGACTTCACAAGCAAAGAGCGGTGCCTAGTCACACATCAGTGCTACCCAAGTGAAAGTAGAAAGTTGGAGAACAACTTTCATCCTACAATCCGTGAATGGTGTTACAGCGAATGTATAATTCCTTTGTCACTGATATCCCGAATGAACTCGAGGCATGGAACAGTCATCCTGTCAACGTTCATTCACTTTCTTGATCTCAGAGTAGACTGGAAGAGATATGTATGACATCAGTATCACATACTGATTCACACATGCGTGCACGCCTTTCTCAATCCTACTCATAAAGTGGCCATGGATATCAAACTCCCTCAGGAGGGACAAATCCCATATCTATCACTCACCCCTCAAAAGCCCCATGTGTCAAAGCCACCCAATCATCACCTTTATAACAACCCATGTTTCAGGACTGTGTTTGATGATGTCAAAGTGTGCCCAACGACATGTGTTGAGTGCAGTGATTTCAGGTCTAAGAATCACACTCACCACCATCACTGTGAGTACTGACTGTGACTACCATCTCATGGTTCCATGTGTCAAACTCACGGTGGGTCTGTCCGGTACACTTGTTCTCTAACAAGTACCTATGTGTTTAGTTTGATATCTCTATATCATGACTAATGAGATTCTGTCATCAACCAACACCACAATCTAGTCTTGTGTGTCATTGTTGTCTATCTACCTTCCACAATGACATCCGACTAGGGACATAACAAGAATGTACAAAATCTTAGCATCCGTATGATCTCATCGTTCAGGTCATGAACCTGAAGGCATACGTCATTGAGTACTGTCATTCTCTAGACATTCAATCTGTTCTATCACTATCCCATATGACTGAACCGGAGAGAATTGGAAGCTCGCCTTTTATGTTTATCAAATCAATCTTAATGTATCCCACCAATTATCACATGATTGGCTCTCAGGGCATACATACCAACAATCCATTCTAGGGATGGATGCTCTGGTTGACTCTCATTTGGCTGTGTAGACCATTAGGAGTGTGGACTTAGAGTAACAAATGGTTCTGTGATAGAATCTTTCTTCCTCATATAGAGTCTGATTTGGTGAGGGGAGTTAAGGGCCAAGAAGTCACGTGAAGTTCGCTTGGTCTATAGTGATTGAGAGAAGATATATTAGACCAAGAAGGGGAGTCTATAGATGTAAGGACTTATATGGAGAACATGTGTTAGGAGGGTGAGTCCTTCAGCCTCAGTTGTACCTATGACCCTAGAATCTAGGTCTAGGTTTAGGTTAAATAATAAATTCTCTTCAAAAGATCATTATTCCTTTAAGTTAAACCAAATATCGATAACAGATTATCCTAACTATGTCACTACTGTCCTTTATCTCAAATTTATGAGTCATTTTTCCTTTTCTATTATCTATCATTAGACAAAAGATAAATCTCTAATTCATCCCATTTAATATAAAAAACCTGATTTCCAAGAAGAATCTAGATCATTACTTAATAAATTACCTAGATCACCATATATCTTAAAATCTTTTGGAATTTTTTCCATTATATAATATTTTGATTATCTATCAATAAAAATATATTGGCATTTAATGTGATATTGGAACACTTCAATTTTTATTATACATCTCAAGGACAAATATGTAAACCCCAATCATTCAAATTGGGCTTGTGTTGGGTCCTAAGGCCCATGAATCACATCTTGGGTCATCCAAAGGGTCCATGAAATTTATGATATTCTTAATTTTGAAACTACAACTTGATATGCCTTAATTTCACAATGGAGTCCCACATAGACATATTTATCCATATGGGTCTGTTTACTTAAAATCGGAAACTAGTTCTAAGTCTAGGAACAAAATCAATATGCCAGATCATAATATATTGTGTATTACTTAACTCTAATATCTACATCCTATCATTTGATTATATCTAAAATTATAAATTTTGAGTATCTTATAGGTTCAAATTTCATCAAAAATTATATTATGTATTCTACATCATCATAATCAAACAAAGTTGTTTTTGAAATATTAATAGATTTTACAAAAACCAAAATGGTTAGGTCGTATTCAACAAGAATCCTAGGGAAAAGGGTATGTAAGTGAATTGTGTTTTCCAAACATCTCAAGTGTGAATAAAAAATACCTTACATGTATAGAATCCAACACTAATAGTATATATTGGTCCACAATATCAGTTTTTTCTTACAAAAAAATTTATTTATCATAGTAAAATCAATCATGTTTATCAATTCCCTAGATTATTATTATTAACCTAATACCAGATATCTAACATAATGTTAGGAAAAAGTAACTAACTTCCCAGAGACATGATGATAATTATGATAATTAGTATTTTTACCGTATGGGGTTCAACAAGCCATCTAAATTGACAATACAAAACTAGGGTTTTTATGAATTTTGACAAGTGAACAATTTAATCATAGGTATAGCATGAAATTGTCATCTAGAATGTAAAGGATAGTCAAGGTTACTTCAGGTACGAGATAAATGACATATAATATCTCATATTTAATGTTTAAGTTTTGAATTACACTAAGAATTCTGATGGCTTTACTCTAAATACAATTCAAGAAAACTAAATTGTAAGGACCCCGACCTCCGATTAGGGCTTATCCTATTTTCTTTGCGTAACCCTGATGCTTAGTTGCTTGCTAATCACCTTTAGTGGTGATTAGGGTTTGTTGGTGCTTTGTTGAGAGCTGGAGGTGCTACTTGCAATCTACCCAAGTCTAGGGTTTGTGGGCAAGTTTGTCACCTGGTGAGGTGTTCCTCCCTTTCCTTGCTTCCTCTAGTGTTGAGAGGAAGGGTTGAGCTCGTTGCTTGAGTTCCTTTAGGCTTGGATGAGCCTTGATGGGCCTTCTTGTGCTTTGCCTTTGCCTTTTTGGACCTTGTGTCGGGCAGGAGTGCCTTGTGTCGGCCTAGGTGTGTCGGCCATGGTTGTGTCAGCCTAGGTGTGTCGCCCAAAGTGTGATGTCGGGCATGGTGTGGAGGTGTGTCACTCATGGACCCCTTTGACCTCATTTGTGTCACCACAAGTGGACACTTGGATCTTGATGCTTGCATGTGGCAATGGCCTTGGACATGTGTTTAAGGAAGTTAGAGTGGTGGCATTGCCCATGGACAAGTGTCCCTAGGTGGGTGACACATTGCCTTGTCTTACCTTGGTTTCTCCTCCATCCTCTCCTATATATGTGTTTCCTTTCTCTTGCTAAGGATCCCTTTAGTTCCTTAGTTTCCCCTCTCCCTTGGTGCACGACACCCCCCCCTCCTTTGCAAGATTGGTGGTCGATCCTTATCTTGGAGTCTCCTTCTTCCTCTAGTGGTGGCCGAAACCTAGAGTGCCTTGCTCTTCTTCTTATGGTGGTGCTTGGAAGCTTGGTTCTAGGAGCTTGGAGCTTGCTTAAGGTGGGTTACATAACTCCTAACCCTAACTATATTACCTTATATGTTCTTGTATGTTTCTTATGATCATAATCGGCTATGTATGTTTCTAGTTAAGTTTCTTGCTTAATTGCACCTAGTTGGCCGAACAATGTTTTTAGGGTTTTCTTATTGAGAAACACTCCTTTACTTCCTTGGTCTAGAGGAGTGAGCTTGAGTCCTAGTAATATGGGCAATACCCCTCTCTCGTTTAAGTTGAGAGGTGAGCTTGTGTTCTAGTTTCTTGAGCAACACCCTCCTCTCACCATGGACTTGAAGGGTGAGCTTTATGGTGGATGTAGACCTTGGTTAGGGTTGATCCTCGTGGTTTCCCGATTGGTGATAAGAAGTTGTGCAAGACCCCTATCTCTTAGTTGTTGAGAGGTGAGCCATATTCTTGATCCATTAGGGTTTTGTACCCTTGTGTTTGAAGTTGAAGACGACCTTGTTGGGTTGCATCTTGCACGATATGGCTTGGGGATGGTGCTGCCTGATATCCCTCTTTGAACTAGAGTCATGGTTGACATGTTGTGGTTGTGCTGAGCATCACACCGTGTTTCTTGACCTTTGTGTGTCGGGCGTCACACCAGGTCGAGTGCCCAGCCTGATACACTTAACCTACGAGGTGGCTTGGTGCCATCACACCTTGATGTTATGGAGCTTTGTTAGCTAGTTTCATGGTGGGCGTCGTCCCTTGGCCCTGGCCTTGTGTGTTGGTCGATAGCATGAGACTAGCCTGACTGGACGATATATTTTCTTTGCTACCATTTGAGTTGTACCCCCTGGCCGTTGTGCCTAGATGAGCAGAGTGTTGGTCGTTACCCTTGTGTGTCGGGCATCAGGTTATGTGGAGTGCCCTGCCCGATACACCCATCTAAGGTTGGCTTGGTGCCCGTTACAACCCCCTTACACCCGATGCATGATATATATATATATATACCTAGTGCACAATGCACCGTTGCGCGACACAGAGGTGCACGACACAGAGGTACACAGCACATAGGTGCATGACACATGGTTGCACGACACCTAGGGTTGCATGATACACCCTGAAGTGGTAGCCAACACCCTTGCCTTGCTTGACCGATCTGTGGTTAGGTGCTTGGGTGTGATGAGGAAGTCTACTGTGCCCGATACCCCTTCTAGTGGAGGCACCTTGTCCGTCACACTTCTGGTGAGGGTAGCGGGCACTTCTAGTGAGGTTCATGTTCCTTCTGGAAAACCTATATAATAGTTCTGGTTTATGGTTTGTGAACCTTTGACATGTTGAGTAATAGCAAGGTGGTTGATATAATAGAACACACATATATAAGCATGACATATCTGAAACTCTAATAACGTGATATTACATGTGTTTATGATCATTTTGAATTATATGTATGAGGCTGAGTAAAAGATAAAGTATATGAGATGTTGAGGCATGAATGATAAAGCACATAATCATCAATGTTACCCTATGTTTGATGATATGATCTTTCTGTTAATCCATGATGATTGTGTATACTAACCATGCAGGTGTTTCATACAGATACATAGCCAGGTAAAGGGCTATGAGGTATATATGTTTGAGTAACACTACTTTGATGGTTACTCTTGATGATGAGATAACATGCATGATGTGTTTTGGTCTGAGGACCTGAGTTTGGCTAAAGTGCCTAAGTTGAGGTGTTATCCTATGATGATGATCTGGGATTGTTATCCCAAGTGATGAGAATGCCTTATGAGGCAGTGGTATCTTGTGATGAGGGATGAAGATCCCAGGACATTGTGATGGTGACAATAATAATATAATTTTATGTTATGCATGTGTTACAACCTGGTTGCCTCAATAATCCACTTAAAATATACTAACTAATCACAGTGTAACATATCATGTAGTTCGCCCTGGCCATAGATCGATCATCATCAGTAGCTGGTGATGGTGAAATGGGTTCTCCTGCGGGTTAACCCGATGCACATATTGTTGAATATGTGAGGTTTCTCCTAGACTAAAATAGAGAGGATTCAAGTGCAGCTACGGTTACAGACTCGGGATAGATAGAGCATGGTGAACATGACCATGGCTCAGTGTGATAGAGCATGAATGCGTTCATGGTTCGGGAGCACAGTGAACTGGCCCGTGGCTCAGATATACTAGCGCCGAGACCTGTACCGAGGTGGGCTAGAGAAAGGGTAGCCTATGGATTTGACCCTGTGGCTGAGGCCACTTAAGCAAGAGACTGTGGTCCAGCTTTGGTTCTCGTGCACTGGCCACGAGGTGGGAGGTCGTGGAGTCCGGCTCTTCCATTGACCTTGTATGGCACCAACTTTGGGTTTCACAGCTGTCGGTTGGATTTGAGTGGTGTGACTCACTTCCTCAGGGCATAATAATACGTAATCCAGCCGAATAATATTTATTGCTTAAGGCACAATACGGAACATTGATTGAGGCGTTGCTTGTGTAGTTGATCTCATTATACATTGCAGTTGCTTATACGTTCCTTATGTTATGTGGTAAGATCTTATAAATCTTATCTTGTCAATCATGTTCCATAAAGAGATACTTGGTTATATACCTTCTGTACATCTTGGTAAGCTTGATGGTATGAATAGCTTCGCTATATAGACTGCTTCTGTTGTACCTTTTATCAGTTATCTGCTGTTATTGCTTGAAGCTTCTTGAGGTTTTATGGTTTCGGCGGGGAGTTATGTTTCTCGCTGGGACTGTGTGTCTCACCCCACTGGTTGGAAACCTTTTTAGGTGTTCGTACTAGACGTGGTGGTGGTCGCGGGGTGGCAGCCGAGGAACAAGACGAGCAGTAGAAGGAAAGAGATGGACATGCTGTTGTTTTGGTTGTTTTGTACTAGAGTCTTAGAGTCATCCCTGTACTCTCAGGTCCTTTGAGGCGTTTTGACGTTGTTTTACGATGTGTAGTTGTTGATGCTTTGTATGTCCTACAGCTGGCCGGATGTGGGCCGTTATTTATGTATAAACAGGTGATAAACTCATGTGACGACTAGACAACTGATCCTCTCAGCTGTGGACACGTATCAAGGCCTGTAAATGTTTATATAACATGTTTTCTTGCAGGATGGGGATCTGAATGTAATAGTTTCTTAGTTTATCCACTTTCCGAAATCAGTTTTATTTAACCTGTGTTTTTGTTAAAAGGTGGTTTATGGTGATTTCCACACGTTTTCGTGTGGCACCTCATTGTCTGTGTGATAGCGGGATATGTCGCCACAAGTTTGGTATTAGAGCTCTAGGTTCGCTGAGTCTACAGGGATTTAGGACTAGGTTGTGTCTGTTCTTGTGAGTTTTTCAGATTTTCTTACAATCATCTTCTTCCCTCAGCGGAAGAAACAACCAAGATGTTTGGAAACCATGAAGAACATGCTGTCGAGAACAACGATGATGCATAAGTTAATGAAGCTATAGGGAAGGCACATGAAGATCGGGTGCCTGAGGTCCCCCAACTTGACCCAGCCATTCTCGAAAACCCTACCTACCCACAGCTTATGGGGCAGATGATGGCTACGATGAATCTAATGGTAGAAAGATTGCCAGTGCCTCCGTCGAGAGCACAGGCTCCCCATGGTGAAACATCGGGTATTGGGAAGACCTTTGAGCGGCTTCGCCGAGTCAGAGATTTGGACTATGCTGGGACGGCTGATCCAACAGATGCAGATCTGTGGCTGACAAGTCTTGAGAAGGCTTTACGGATCCTCGACATCCCTGAAGCAGACAAAGTTAAGCATGCTGTCTACCTTCTGAAGGGTAGCGCTGGTCACTGGTGGACCATCGAGGAGGAGAAGCGACTCGGTGACGTGATCGGTTGGTAGGTTTTCCGGCACGAGTTCGTCAGAATATACTTTCCGAAGACGTATCGGAAGAGTAGATCAGCCAGTTTGAATGCCTGTGCCAAGGAACGATGAATATCACCGAGTATGAATCCAAGTTCATGAACCTGTTGAGGTTTTGTCCCCACATGGCAGCGACAGATGACGAGTGAATTAGACGTTTTGAGAAAGGTCTGAGTGCTGAGTTGACAACACCTGCTTCTGTGTTGGAGAACCGTGAGCGGTTTTCCACATTTGTGGAATTTGTCCGGAGGATCAAACGGTCAATTAGGGAGAAGAGAGAATCCATGTCTAAGAAGAGGCCTGCTCAGTTCCAGGGACAAATGTTTGGTGGCTTCAAGAAGCCAAGGTTTTTAGCGCCTTCAGTGATGAGAGGTTCCAGTGTACCATCGCAGTGGTCTCCGAGTAAGGGAAGAGGTTATGTTTCTTCACCGTCAAAGGCACATAGTACAACTTTAGTGGCAGTGACAGGGCCATCTAGGCCACGGTTTGAAGATAGGGCATGCTATATCTGCTGTCAGATAGGGCATTTCAAGTCAAATTGCCCGAGTAAAGATGTTGAAATAACACAACAACTGAGGCAGAATCAACAAGGGTCAGATAGATAGCATCCCAGTAGTAGCAGAGGGTAGGATGCAGACAAGCATCGCAAGCAGGATCGTCTGCTCAAGGAAGCAGAGGACGTGGACAGCAAGCAACGACTCCATTCTATGCTATGAGTCAGTCGGAGGCGATAGTCAACCCACGAGTGGTGACAGGTCAGATGGAGTTATTTCATTCTGATATGTCTTCTTCTTGCTTTATATCTGTTCTGGTTGACCCGGGTGCTACGCACTCTTTTATCGCCTATAGTATGATTGAAAACTATCGTTTACCTATTAGTTGTAAGAAAGATAGTTTGTTGTTAGAAACCCCTCTTGATGGTTCCTTGATGCTTCGAGAGGAGTGTCCATCTTGTGTCTTATCTTTTCCGGGGCACATTATATAAGTGGATCTTATACCACTTGATATGCATGGTTTTGATGTGATCCTTGGGATGGATACCTTAGAGAAGTATAAGGTTGTTTTGGATTGTGGCTCCAAGCAGGCAGTGTTTGATAATGGCGGTAAGAAGTGGGTCTTCTAAGGAGATAGGAAGATTCTTCCGACGTGTCTAGTATTGGCTATGGTGGCAAAAAAGTTGCTACGACAAGGATGTAAGGCTTTCTTAGCTCACGTCGTGGATACCAAGGCAAAAGGTCCTAGCCTTGAAGAGGTTTCGGTCGTCCGAGAGTTTGCAAATGTGTTTCCTGATGAGTTCCCCGGTGTTACTCCACCCCAAGAGATTGATTTCGAGATCAATCTGGTTCCAGGAATGCAACCAGTCGCACAGACACCATATAGGATGGCTCCAGTAGAGATGGAAGAGCTAAAGAAGCAGTTACAAGAGTTGTTGGAGAAAGGTTTCATCTGACCAAGTACATCACCTTGGGGTGCTCCAGTGCTATTCGTTAAGAAGAAGGATGGGTCGATGCGGCTATGTATAGATTACCGACACTTGAACAAAGTCACAATCAAGAACAAGTACTCGTTGCCAAGGATAGATGATATGTTCGATCAGTTGCGTGGTGCTACAGTGTTTTCAAAGATCGACCTATGGTCCAGATATCATCAGTTGAGGATTAAGGCCAATGACATACCAAAGTCAACTTTTAGGACGAGTTATGGTCACTTCGAGTTTGTGGTTATGCCGTTTGGGCTAACCAATGTGCCTGCTTCTTTCATGGATTTGATGAATCGAGTGTTCCGTCCGTTCCTAGATCAATTTTTTGTAGTCTTTATAGATGACATCTTGATCTATAGTCGGGATAGGCAAGAGCATGAGCGACATCTTCGACTAGCGTTGACTCTTCTTCACCAACATCAGTTATATGCCAAGTTCAGTAAGTGTGAGTTCTGGTTGGAAGAAGTAACTTTCTTGGGTCATGTGATATCTACAGAAGGAGTCAAGGTGGACCTGAAGAAGGTGGAGTCCATTGCAGAATGGGAATAGCCGAAGACACCGACAGAAGTTCATAGTTTCCTGGGATTAGCAGGATACTACCGAAGGTTTATCAAAGACTTCAATGCGATTGCATTACCGATGATGAAGTTGACTAGAAAGGATGTACCTTTTGTCTGGAATGATCATTGCCAGCAAGCTTTCCAAAGTTTGAAGGAAAAGCTGACTAGTGCTCTAGTGTTAATCCTACCAGACATTGGAAAAGGCTATGTTGTTTTTTGCGATGCTTCCAAGAAAGGTTTAGGTTGCGTGATGATGCAGGAAGATCATGTGGTTTCTTTTGCTTCACGACAGCTTAAGAAACATGAGGAGAACTATCCGACTCATGACTTGGAGTTGGCATCAGTGGTTCATGTGTTAAAGATTTGGAGACACTATCTTTACAGGGAAGTATGGCAGATCTTTATAGATCATAAGAATCTGAAGTACATCTTTTCACAGAATGAGCTAAACATGCGATAGTGCCGATGGATGGAGCTAATCAATGATTATGAATGCACCATCGAGTATCACCCTGGTAAGGTGAATGTGGTGGCTGATGCGCTCAGCCGAAAGTCTTCTTCTCCTTCCATGAAGAAGGCACAGTTGAGTTCCTTGGTATGTCATAGGCGAGATATGTTTGTTTCCTTGTGGCAGATGAATGTGCAGATGGGAGTTTCCTTGTTAGCAGGACTTTTAGCACATATCCAAGTCAAGCCTATGCTGAGACAACAGATCAAAGATGCACAACAAATAAATGAGGCAATTCAGTTGATCAAGTCAGAACTCGGCAGTGAAAGACGTGATGGGTTCCATGAGTCCGAGGATGGACTAGTCTGCTATCAAGATAGGATGGCGGTCCCCGATGCTGATGATCTGAGGAAGCTAGTGCTCGAGGAAGCACACACATCAATGTATGCTATGCATGCAGGAGTCACCAAGATGGATCATAATCTGAAGGACTTATATTTGTGGCCCGGCTTGAAGAAAGATGTAGCTGAGTTTGTGGCTAGGTGTGTGGTATGTCAGCAAGTCAAGGATGAAAATCAAAAGTCGGCATGTACATTACAACCCCTGCCGATACCGTAGTGGAGATGAGATCATATAACCATGGATTTTGTAGTTGGTCTGCCCAGGACAACTAGGAATCATGATTCCATTTGGGTAATAGTGGACAGATTGACGAAGTCTGCCCATTTTATACATGTAAAGACAACGTATACAGCTGAGAAGCTCGCTCGGGTATATGTAGATGAGAGAGTACGTTTGCACAGTGTGCCCGCAACGATAGTTTCCGACAGAGGTCCTCAGTTCACGAGTCCTTTCTGGGAACAGTTGGACAAGGCATTGGGAACACAGCTAAGGTTCAACACTGCTTTCCACCCATAGACAGATGGACAGTCTGAGAGGACTATTCAGACTTTGGAGGATCTTCTTCGGGCTTGTGTTTTGCAGTTTCTAGGAAGTTGGGACGTACATCTCAGTTTGATAGAGTTCGCCTACAACAATAGTTATCAGCGAAGCATTGACATGGCTCCTTATGAGGCCTTATATGGCAGGAAGTGCATATCTCCATTATGTTGGTATGAATCTAGTGAATATCAACTTTTGGGTTCTGAGTTAATACAACAGACAACAGAAAAGATCAAGCTGATACAACAATAGTTGAAAGTGGCACAGGACAGGCAGAAGACTTATGTAGACACTCGCCGATGACCTTTGGAGTTCCAAGTAGGAGATAAAGTGTAACTTAAAGTCTTGCCATGGAAAGGTGTGTTAAGGTTTGGCCAGAAGGGTAAGCTAGCACCCGGATACATGGGGCCATACTCGATCATAGCACTTATGGGAAAGGTAGCTTACAAGTTAGATCTGCCGCTAGAGTTGCATAGGTTACACCCAGTGTTCCATGTCAGTATGCTAAAGAAAAGTCATCTGGATACAGGAACAGTGATATAGCCAGTCAAAGTTGAGCTTGATGATGATGTGACCTACGAGGAAGGTCCTATGATGATCCTTGACAAAAGAGTTATGAAGCTGAAGAGGAAGGACCTGGTTCTTGTGAAGGTTCTTTGGCATCATCATGGCGTTGAGGAAGCCACATGGGAGCTTGAGGAAGAGATGAGGAGGAAGTATCCCTTGCTTTTCTCTTTGGATTTCAAGGACGAAATCCCTTGTAGAGGGTTATAACTTGTAAGGACCCTGACCTCCATTTAGGGATTATCCTATTTGCTTTGTGTAACCTTGATGCTTAGTTGCTTTCTAATCACCTTTAGTGGTGATTAGGGTTTGTTGGTGCTTTGTTGAGAGCTGGAGGTGCTACTTGCAATCTACCCAAGTCTAGGGTTTGTGGGCACGTTTGTCACCTGGTGAGGTGTTCCTCCCTCTCCTTGCTTCCTCAAGTGTTGAGAGGAAGGGTTGAGGTCATTGCTTGAGTTCTTTTAGGCTTGGATGAGCCTTGATGGGCCTTGTTGTGCTTTGCCTTTGCCTTTTTGGACCTTGTGTTGGGAAGGAGTGCCTTGTGTCAGCCTAGGTGTGTCAGCCATGGCTGTGTCGGCCTAGGTGTGTCGCCCAGAGTGTGATGTCGGGCATGGTGTGGAGATGTGTCGCCTATGGACCCCTTTGACCCCTTTGACCTCGTTTGTGTCACCACTAGTGGACACTTGGAGCTTGATGCTTGCATGTGGCAATGGCCTTGGACATGTGTTTAAGGAAGTTAGAGTGGTGGCATTGCCCATGGACAAGTGTCCCTAGGTGGGTGACACCTTGCCTTGTCTTACCTTGGTTTCTCCTCCATCCTCTCCTATATATGTGTTTCCTTTCTCTTGCTAAGCATCCCTTTAGTTCCTTAGTTTCCCCTCTCCCTTGTTGCACGACACCCACCCCTTCCTTTGCAAGCTTGGTGGCCGGTCCTTATCTTGGAGTCTCCTTATTCCTCTAGTGGTGGCCGAACCCTAGAGTGCCTTGCTCTTCTTCTTGTGGTGGTGCTTGCAAGCTTGGTGCTAGGAGCTTGGAGCTTGCTTAAGGTGGGTTACATAAATCTTAACCCTAACTATATTACCTTCTATGTTCTTGTTTGTTTCTTATGATCATAATCAGCTATGTATGTTGCTAGTTATGTTTCTTGATTAGTTGCACCTAGTTGGCCGAACCATGTTTTTAGGGTTTTCTCGTTGAGCAACACTCCTTTCCTTCCTTGGTCTAGAGGAGTGAGCTTGAGTCCTAGTAATATGGGCAATACCCCTCTCTCATTTAAGTTGAGAGGTGAGCTTGTGTTCTAATTGCTTGAGCAACACCCTCCTCTCACCATGGACTTGAAGGGTGAGATTTATGGTGGATGTAGACCTTGGTTAGGGTTGATCCTGGTGGTTGCCTGATTGGTGATAAGAATTTGTGCAAGACCCCTCTCTCTTGGTTGTTGAGAGGTGAGCCATCTTCTTGATCCATTAGGGTTTGGTACCCTTGTGCTTGAGGTTGAAGACGACCTTGTTGGGTTGCATCTTGCATGATATGGCTTGGGGATGGTGCTGCCCAATATCCCTCTTTGGACTAGACTCATGGTTGACATGTTGTGGTTGTGTTGAGCGTCACACCATGTTTCTTGACCTTTGTGTGTTGGGCGTCACACCAGGTCGAGTGCCCAACCCGATATACTTAACCTAGGAGGTGGCTTGGTGTCGTCACACCTTGATGTTATGGAGCTTTGTTAGCTAGTTTCGTGGTGGGCGTCGTCCCTTGGCCCTGGCCTTGTGTGTTGGCCGATAGCATGAGACTAGCTTGGCTGGACGATATGTTTTCTTTGCTACTGTTTGAGTTGTACCCCCTGGCCGTTGCGCCTAGATTAGTAGAGTGTTGGTCGTTACCCTTGTGTGTTGGGCATCAGGTTATGTCGAGTGCCCTGCCCCGATACACCCATCTAAGGTCGGCTTGGTGCCCGTTACAACCCCCTTACACCTGGTGCATGATATATATATATATATATACATATATATATACATATATATATATATATGTATATATATATATATATATATATATATATATATATATATATACCTAGTGTACAACACACTGTTGCACGACACAGAGGTGCACGACACAGAGGTACACGGAACATAGGTGCACGACACATGGTTGCATGACACCTAGGGTCGCACGATACACCCTGAGGTGGTAGCCGACACCCTTGCCTTGCTTGACCGATCTGTGGCTAGATGCTTGGGCATGATGAGGAAGTCTACTCTGCCCGATACCCCTTCTAGTGGAGGCACCCTACCCATCACACTTCTGGTGAGGGTAGCGGGAACTTCTAGTGAGGGTCATGTTCCTTCTGGAAAACCTATATAATAGTTCTGGTTTATGGTTTGTGAACCTTTGACATGTTGGGTAATATCAAGGTGGTTGATATAATAGAACACACATATATAAGCATGACATATCTGAAACTCTAATAACATGATATTAGATGTGTTTATGATCATCTTGAATTATATGTATGAGGCTGAGTAAAAGATAAAGTATATGAGATGATGAGGCATGAATGATAAAGCACATAATCATCAATGTTACCCTATGTTTGATGATATGATCTTTCTGTTAATCCATGATGACTGTCTATACTAACCATGCTGGTGTTTCATACATATGCATAGCCAGGTAAAGGGCTATGAGGTATATATGTTTGAGTAACACTGCTTTGATGGTTACTCTTGATGATGAGATAACATGCATGATGTGTTTTGGTCTGAGGACCTGAGTTTGGCTAAAGTGCCTAAGTTGAGGTGTTATCCTCTGATGATGATCTGGGATTGTTATCCCAAGTGATGAGAATACCTTATGAGGCAGTGGTGTCTTGCGATGAGGGATGAAGATCCCAGGACATTGTGATGGTGGTAATAATAATATAGTTTTATGTTATGCATGTGTTACAACCTAGTTGCCTCAATAATCCACTTAAAATATACTAACTAATCACAGTGGAACATATCATGTAGTTTTCCCTGGCCATAGATCCATCATTGTCAGTAGCTGGTGATGGTGAAACGGGTTCTCCTACGGGTTAACCCGAATGTAAATGTCTATAGGGGTCTTTTAAATAGTAATATAATGTCAATATGTTATATATGATGCACTGATTATACTAATGGTTTTTGGAAAATTATTTAGTTATTCTAGTGGCTAAGAAAAGTTATGCATTAGTGTTACTAAAAGGGGTAAAGATTACCTAAAACTCCGTCTTTTGCACAACTGTATAGAGACAAGGACAAGGATAGACCTCAGTTGCAACATAGAAGGGTACCACAAAAGGATGATAGAAATTATCAAATATGTCCATGTTCTTCCCATGCATATATGTAAGAGTTGTGAAAGAACCAAGTGAATCTACTCTTGCCCATTCTAATCGGCAATTTCATGTTTCTATGCGGCTTCCTTTGTGTCTTGCATTCCTATATCCATATGTGGAGGAGTTGAAGAACACAAAAATATGTGGCTGAGCCTCTGAGAAACTCACACAAGGTTTATAGGGGTTAACAAACCAAAATGATGGATGTGGATATATGAAGGAAAACACAACAGATTATAAAATAATAAATATTCAAATTATGTGATTTATTTGAAAGAACATGTGTATTTATATGAAAGTGTTTATTTTTTAAACCTTCTATACACCTATTTGGTTACTTAAGATGGTATAACTCTTGTGTTTATGTTTCCTAGAGGAATTTATGTTAATCAACAAATTAAAATATAGGCACAAACAATCCTCCCACATCTAGAAAATAAGTTTATATTACAAACTTTGTCAATAAGATTTATGAAACCAATGTTCACTTCAGATGTCATCCACACCTCAATATCAAAAGAACATATCCACTTCATATAAATCAAACCCTACGAATTCCTTACACGAAGTTTGAACCATACAATTCTATATACTTTCATCTAAGAATGCAGAACTAAAATAGGAACTACTAGACTATAAGAAAATATATGAAATGAACAAGAAGCAATATAATGAGATGTTTTGCAATATGCAGATGCAACACAACTACCTACATGACTATATCATATTATCTATGAGTAAAACATGGACCACTGGAAGCATATTTTTGATATCATTGAATTCTCTCAACCTTTTGCATACTAGATGATGTATGGGAAAATAAACCTGTGTATACTCTACATGGGTAAATAAACATGTGTATAGTCTATGTCTAAGATAAAGAATACCCACAAAACCCACAACAACAACATCATTGAGTAACATGTCTGAAGAAATCCAATTTCCTACCCTTAAACCAGAGTCCCCTCTTGATGAAAGACACAATAAAAAACTAACAACAAGTTGTTCCACTAATAAGGCTCACATAGTCACACTTTGTGTAAAAGCCACATCGTGTTAGAAGTTAGCAAGATGTGAAGAATAAATAACACATTCTCCAATTAAACAGAAAAACACAAACACCAATACAATAAAGGCTATACCATGTGAAAAGGTTGTAAATGAAAAGTACCAACAATCACCATAGTCACCCGCTAAAAATAAGTTAATTCACCATTTTCATATTCTATAAGCCTAATATTTACACCTATTCATTGACTTAGTAACAAAGAAACATCAAATGTTATGTAAAATCATCTGCCTTCCACTTCAAGGTCTCCCCCACTACAATAGATCTAGTCATATTGCTAAATTTCCAACATCACAACATGTGATAGGATAAGTAGGAAATTAATATGGCAGGTACCATTATCTAGGGTTTAGTCAAAGACAATAGTCCTCCTTAGTGAATCATGACCTACAATCCATCTATTTGTTACTAACTCTACTCATTTTCTAATATCGGTGCCTCATTTTCTTACCCACTCTCCTCATTTTCAAACGTGTGTGCCTTGCTTTCTAATTTGCATGCCTAGTTTGTAGGCTATAGAGCTTCATTTCCTTACTATTTTGCGTCAATTATCAAATCAATGCCTCATATACTCCACCCAAAGCCTCATTTACTTAATTCAATGCCTCATTTACTCAACCCACTAGCTCATTTCCTTACATTAGTGCCTCATTTTCTCAATCCAACCCCTCATCTCCTGATTCCAATGCCTAATTTGCATAATTCATAGCCTCATCTACTCAACCATCCACCCTATTTCTTCATCTTTGTGCCCTATTTTCTCAACTTACCACCTCAATTACTCAATCCAGTGCCTGATTTTCTAAACCTCACAACCCTTTTCTTCAAGTCAACACCTTATTTCCTCATTCTGATGCATGGTTTCCTCAATCCAACACCTTATATCCTCAACTCAATACCTTATTTCCTCAACCTAGCACATTGATACTTCAAATCCATGCCTCATTTTTCCTCATTTCTATAATCCAATGCCTTGTTATCATTACCAAGTGCCTTGATGCTACCTTAAACTAGAGCAACTTTTTAGTAGCCTATTTTCACATTTCAATGTCTTGATTTCTGATTTTTTGCCTATCCTTTTTACAATGTTACTAGGGACATTTTATTATGTGAATATTTATACTCAACCTCATATTAAAATAAACATAGATAGGACTACAATCGACCATCTTATGAGGATGATCAAAACTTTCTCAAGTATATGTACACAATATCCTAGGAGTTTGAACTTGTGGACATGTGGAAAATTGTAGTCTAGGGGAGAATTTGTTTCTAAACCTAGAATGTTTGGGACTTCTCTTCATATGAAAAATAACCAAAATGACAAAAAGGTGTTGTTTTTCATTCAAAGCATCTTGCCTAATCTAACCACTATATTTTTTGTCTATCCAAAGTATATCAAGGCTATATGCAAGAATTACAGAGAAACCCACATGCCAAGTTAAAAAAGTAGATTGGAATACATATCAATACATGTTGATCCATCATCTAAAGAGTAACAAATATATAAAAGGTATTTAATTAGCCATTTGGATGATTGAAAGGCATGGAAAATTTCATTATGGTACTTCAAACAATGAACCATTGACACTTGTTGGATATTTACATAAGAAAAAAAATGATGAAGCATTGTAATAGTATTAGCTACTATGGTAATAAAAATTATGAAAGACCATATTCTAGATAAGAATGTCCATGAGAAGCTAGCTTACCAAACAATATTACCTTAATATCATATGATCCACACTTTATGTTGAAATGTGTGATGTTTCATACATATTATTTTAAATATTTACATGCAAGTATTTGAATAAATTATTCCTATTTGTTAGAAACATGACATCAAGGATTGGGAGTGATATTATACATGGACTTCCCATTATTGGCACCAGAAAAGAATGGTTGTGATTTGTTTGTGCTACACTAGATAAAAAAAGATAATGTATGAGAGAATGGTTTTAGGTGAACAAACCTGAAATGATTGTATGTAAAGAATGGTTGTGTTTTGTTTGTGCTACACTACATTAAAATGATAATGTACACGAAGGTAGTTTTAGGTGAAAAAATCTCAAATTATTGTATGCAAATGCCTATAGGATAGTTTGTTCTAGATCTTAAAGGATGAAAGAAGACATGTTTTCAACAAATGCATGACTAGAAATATTGATTTGAACAACCCAAACATTGTACTCTGATGTAATATTTGTTTTTCTTCACCAAAAATTCTTTTATGTTGGAACACATTATAATATATGGGGAAAATTTATGGTTTTATCCATATTGCCAATGTAACATTTTGTGTCAAAAATTTTGTTTTTGTTTGGGGAAACATTGTTATATATTGCAAGGTTAATCCATCTAAGAAACATTGTTGTAAGTTGTAATGATATTGGTATGTTGCACACCTAATATCTACAACACAAAACCTCATTCTATAATATTTATCCTTGTTTATATGCTTACACGCCTAATTCATGTGTCGTGTTGCACAATTTTTTCATTCCTACACCTAATTTTAATGTGTCTTGTTTGTATATAGTGGAATATTGTTTCTAAAGTATAATTTTGAATCCACACTATGGTACCACATTGTTGTGTTACTATGCCTAGTTTGTATAATTGTGCCTTGTTTGACTGGTTCCTCACCTTATTTATATGATTCTATGCTTAGTTTCTACAGTGTGGTGCCTCATTTTTTATGTTTCAACACATAATTTCTAAGATGTTGATCCTCATTTATGCAATATTCCTTGTTACCACCTACTGGAATGTTAGTGGTCTCAATAAAGTTGATTACAAACATAGAGTCTAGGAGGAAATCAGGAGACATTTCTCCCCTATTTCAATTAGGTTATGGATTTTCTATGGCCTTCTTCTCAATGGACTCTAATCACTCTCATTATTCTCTTGGTAGAATTATCCTTATATGGTATCCCACATATATCTCTTCTGATCAATGTAGATCTGATCAATTTATGCACTGTTGTTGTGAATGGAATGGTTTCATGTTCTATCTGTCTGTGATTTATGTGCACAATGATGATAGGAAGAGAAGGGGACTGACATGATTTTACCGTGCGTAAAACGCAAGTGCACGCGTCAATGTAGTATAAGCCTTTGTGAGGCCCGAGTCGAACTCAGGGACACTGAATTATTGGTAGACTACTAATAACTACTCACAATCAACGAGACCAATAAAAAGGTTATGAGAGTTGTTGTGCAATAAAAGAAAATAAAATAAGGCAAAGCAATCGATTAAGTGTTTAGTTTAATCAATTCAAATGCAGATCTTTAGGATTGTGGTTTCACCGTGAGTTTTCATTGTATGAATTTCCACATAGTTAAACATGTTCATCTCTCAATCCGGGTAGTGGTTTGTAGTCAGAATTGTCCACTGTCATGGTACAATTCACTACCTAAGTCTAGGTCGGTTCCACCGTCATAGTAACCTATACCCTAAACTAGGTGCATTAAAATCGACCTCTGGGTTTCCACCATTAACCATACATCACCTCGTTCAAGGAATTTGTTAATTAATGTGAATTTTGTCTCTTTTTCAACCGTTAATTCTTCTTTCAAAACAATTAAAGGCATTAAATTATCATTAGGGTGATCAAGCATAATGATATAATGGAGAAAACGAAATCATACCACGGATTTAAGATACAAATTATGAATTACTATGATAAAAACGTCATACAATGAATAACCGGGGTACTCCCAGTCCTAAAGACAAAGGGGATTAGCCCCGCATGTTCATCTTAGAGCAAGACATGGTTGAAGAAAAGGGAAACATGGATGAAAATGTGGATAAAGTAATGAAACCCCTGAATGGAGAAGATCCAATCGTTCCTCGGCATAGAGTGTGCGATCTAGAGCCGTTCGGTGGTGGAAAACATCTTCTTTGGCTTCTGGAACAACTGGGGCGTGCTTCTGGGCTCCGTTCTTCTCTCCACACCTTCTCGGGATGTATGCATCAGCTAATGACGTGATACCCTCCTCTTGGCCTCCATCATTAGGTATAATCATCGAGTTAGGTTGCAAAAATATCACAACCATTGGATTAGAGTCGATCTGAAACAAACTTTAATATGACGGTGTCAATACCATCGACGCGGGTCGATGGTATCGACCCCTCACGATATCAACAAGCCTTCTTTCTTTTCTATCATTGTTCCTACTGCTAGCTCGATACCATCGATGCGGGTCGATGGTATCGACACCCTTAGGCGTCGGTTTTATCCCTTTTTTCGTCAGTGAAGCTGAAAGAGTCGATAGTATCGACTTTGGTGTCGATAGTATCGACTGACTGGTCACCAGCAACATGATGGTAGGTCGCTACCATCGACTTCCCAGTCGATAGTATCAACTCTGCGCTACTCCTTGCGGCTGCCTGCCTGTGGCTGTGTCGATAGTATCGACATCAACAGATATATGTTTTTCCTGAAATTACAAAACAAAACCACATCATCCGAGATAAAACCTATAATTATAATCATTTATGCTCAAAATGATAAAATAAGAGAGATTTGACACTGAGAAGGATCATAGACTAAAATAAGTGAATTATGCAATATTAACCACCAAAGTGACCAATAAACACATAAAATGCGAGTAAAACAAGTCTATAAATGTGACTCAAAATCATCACATCAAACTCCCCTAAGCTTGAACATTGCTCGTCCTCGAGCAACAAAACTCTAGAATATAATTGCAAGGGTTAACTAAAGAACAGATTATCACAACAGACTGCACCATATGATCCCCGCCAGACATTCACATTCCGACCCTCACTAACCACGAAATGATAATTACCCTAAAGGCAACAATAATCATCCATAAAATATATCTACCTCAAAATTGATGAACACTATCACATAAGACAGTTAACATAATAAAATCCTCCAGTCCAGACTCGGTGCATCTTGTGATCTCCTATCTACGTTGCTCGCCCTAACTACCATCTACATGGAAGAAGCTCTCCTGGTATTAACAAGTGAGAAGAAAATCATGGTGGCCTACCAATTCGAGCAACGAGTGTATGGAATGGGTGGCTTGTGGAAGAAATGGAAGCATTATACAATTTTAAAATGCACAAAAACCATAATGACCTAAATGATGCATATGCAAGTGAAAATGCCCTAATGCCTACATTTGGGTGGAATGATGCATGCACTTTCATTCTATCTCAAGGTGAGATGGAATATCTAAGAACCTACACCATGCGCTTATTCTTCTTAGGATGCAAGTGAGAACATGTTCCTTTCTCCCTCTCATTCCTACTTACTTCTCAATACTTTTTTTTTCTTCTTCTTTTTTCAATTTTAATTTTTTTAATTAAAACCTTATTTTCATAGTTGACCATGAATCATATGTTGGGCTCACTTATTGTTGCATAACTTATACATTTGTAGCATTCAGAAGATATGGAACAAGTTCACCACCTTTAATGTTTCAGAAGACATAAGATACATAATGTACTATATGCATAAAAATATGAATGCAGCTACAAAATGATAGTTATGCAACTAAATGACACACACCTAAGGATAATGTGCATGTATAACTAATCTAATTTTTTTCTTTTTTTCATGCAAAAATATGTGAAAATAGTTGCAATGCAAGACCTATCTACATGGGATGCAATCAAAGAGATGAAAACCATAATGTGCTTCCAGTTTTTATGGTGGAATATGAAAACAAAGTGGTGGATAGATCACAAGATTAATTGACTGAATCTTTGGAAAATATTATGTATCCCTCCTTACTGACCTGTGTAGTAATTAAGAGGTTTCTCTCTCTTATTTCAAATTAAGGTCTCATTATCATTTGGTCAGTTTAGGCTCAAACAACCAGTTCTGTCCACTTTTCATGAATCATAGGAATGTACAGTTGTGATTTCCTATTTTAGAGTTGACAAACCCAATTATTTACTTAAGTTATGTGCTCAAAGTTAAACAACCCAAGCTTGCAAAAGCACTAAAAATTTTCAAATTTACCTCTAATTTCCATGTACAAGCAACAAGATGACACATGACATTAGACATCCACAATTACACTGGATAGAGTGTGGATCCTACGAACAACAAGATAACTAAGAGAAATAAATGACAAAATACAAAGCAATAAAAACTAAAAACTAAAAACTAAAGGATGGAAACTGTTCCAACTCCCCCCCCTAAGCTTGAATTCGACTATGGCCTCATAGTAAAAAACAACCTTAAAAGGTGGAACAGTGATACCGATCATTCTGCAGGAGGAGGTAGGTACTGAGGAGCCATGGGGTCCCATGATGGGTACTGCCCCTAGAAGTATATGCTCCTGCGGTATGCACCATTGTCGTCAAGAAAGAAGGAATAGAAGACAGAGCTCGGTGAAGACGATCTCAGAGAAGACAATCTTCGCTCGGTGAAGACTCAGTGAAGATCACGCTCCTTGGATACTCGTGGCAGGCCTCCGGTCGTACAGCACAGCGCAAAGCACAAGTAGGGGGGAAAGACTCTGAAGGTGTGACATCATATGACAACCATCCCTCGCTGTTATAACTGTGGTCGTCGCTGCTGTGCACTCGTTGATACCATCGACGCGTGTCGATGGTATCGACACCAGTAGCACAATCCGGTCTTCCGCTAGCATCGATGGATGTCGATAGCCTGATGTGGGGGCCCGGATCGAGGATGTGTCGATACCATCGACAAGGGCCGATGGTATCGACCCATCCCACGTATCGACTTCCTTAATGTAGCGATCGCCGTTGATTTCTTCTCGCGGATTGGTGATGTGTTGCGTCGATACCATCGACGCAGGTCAATAGTATTGACCCTGCTTAAGAAAAACACCCTCGCGAGGCCCGGCCGCTGCTTTCTACTTGTAACCGGGTCAATACCATCGACAGGCCCATTGATGGTATCGACTTCATTGAGACAAATTTCATCTAAAAATCTTCATGGGTCTCGCTAGTATCGACATCCATGTCGATACTATCGACCCCGTTCTGGCAATTTCTTCGGCGTTACTGATGGTAGGTCGATACCATCGACGAGGCCATCGATAGTATCGACTCAGAGAAATTTTTGCAGCCGCCTAACTGTGCCCATATTGATACCATCGACACAATGGTCGATGGTATCGACCCTGTCTCAGGCCTACACAGTAAACAAACGATCATGGTATCATTTTTACACTAAAAACAAAATCAAATCAAACTAACTTACACATTTGAAAAAAAACTAAACAAAACTACCAATGCCTGGGTTGCCTCCCAACAAGCGCCCTTATTTAACGTCTTAGGCTAGATGAAATCAAGCTCCTCATGCATACGTAAGTGCATTGAGTTTGACCTCATGCACTTTCCTCATGTAATCCTCACCAAAGTACAACTTCAATCACTGTCCATTAACCAAAAATATTGTCTCGCCATCACGCACCATGATTGCTCCATGTGGCCTAACCTCCTCTACAGTGAAAGGTCCACTCCATCGGGATTTCAATTTTCCGGGATGTATCTCAAACCTTGAGTTGAATAAGAGCACATGATCTCCCTTCCTGAAGACATGCATCTGAATGTGTTGATCATGAATCAGCTTTGTTCTCTCCTTGTAAATCCATGAGCTTTCATATGCATTCATCCTCAGCTTGTAGAGTTCATTTAGCTCTAACAAGAATTTCTTTCCTACTTCATCATAGCTCAAATTCAGCTTCCTTAGCGCCCAGTGCGCCCTATGCTCCAATTCCATCGGCAAATGGCAAGCCCGCCCATAAGCCAACCTAAAAGGCGTAGTGCCTATAGGAGTCTTATATGCCGTCCTGTACGCCCATAAAGCGTCCGGTAGCAGAGTACTCCCGTTCTTCTCTGTCGAAGCCACTGTGCGCTCTAAGATTTTCTTAATCTCTCTATTAGAGACTTCGACTTGCCCCTGTGTCTGTGGATGGTACGGGGTACCAATGTTGTGCTTCACCCTATAATTTCTCAACATTGCAGCGAACTTCTGATTTCTAAAATGGGTACCTCCATCACTGATAATCATCTGTGGTATGCCAAATCTATAGAAAAAATAGTACTTAACAAACCTGCACACTATAGCAACATCATTAGTCCTAGTGGGTATTGCTTCTACCCACTTCGAAACATAGTCAACAGCTAATAAAATGTACAAGTTAGAGTTTGAGGACACAAAGGGTCCCATGAAATCAATACCCCAAAAATCAAACACCTCAACCTCTTGAAATACATTGAGGGGCATCTCCTGTCGCTTTGAAATGTTACCTGCCCGTTGGTTGGAATCGCATCGCCGCACATAATCATATGCGTCCCGGAACAATGTAGGCCAGTAAAGACCACTCTCAAGTACCTTGGCCGCAGTTCTAGAACTTGGATGATGGCCACCCGTTGGTAAAGTATGACAATGATGAAGTACACTCTCATACTCAACCTCCGGTACGCACCTGTGCAACACGCCATCCCTGCATTGCTTCAACAAAATGGGGTCATCCCAGAAATAATATCGCAAAGAATGGAAAAAATTTCTTTTTCTCTTGATATGTCCAATCATCCGGGATAATTTTGCAGGCAAGATAATTAACAATATAAGAGAACCATGGATCTTTAGATTTAACAGATAGAAGTTTCTCATTAGGTAACGTCTCGGTAATGGGTATATTTATGTCCTTTTCATCTACCCGTTCCAACCTAGACAAATGGTCTACAACCACATTTTCTATTCCCGCCTTGTCTTTAATTGCAATATCAAATTCTTGTAACAGTAAGATCCACCTAATCAGTCTAGGTTTGGCATCTTTCTTTTCCATCAAGTACTTTATGGCGGCGTGGTCCGTCCATACCACGACTTTAGATCCTACAAGATATTGCCAGAATTTTTCAAAAGCAAAAACAACGGTGAGACGCCCTTTTTCAGTTGTCGTGTAATTGAGTTGTGCTTCATTTAAAGTTTTGTATGCATAGAAAATCACAGCGGGTTTGTTGTCAACACGTTGTCCTAAAACGCCCCCCTACGGCAAAATCCAATGCATCACACATCAATTCAAACAGCTTTGTCCAGTCCAGTGTTTGCACAACCAGTGTAGAAATTAATTTCTCCTTAAGCACATTAAATGCATGCAGACATTTTTCCTTAAAATCAAAGACCGCATCTTTCTCCAGTAGCTCAGATAATGGTTTAGCTTTTTGAGAAATCTTTTATAAAGTGGCGATAAAAACCGACGTGACCTAGAAAACTTTGTACCCCTTTTACCAAATTCAGTGGGGGTAATTTGGAAATAACTTCAATCTTCACCGGATCTACCTCCAACCCCTTGCTAGACACTTTATGTCCAAGCACGATCCCTTCACTAACCATCATATGGCATTTCTCCCAATTGAGAACTAAGTTTGTGTCCTCACATCGTTGTAAAACTTTATCCAAATTTATAAGCATTCATAGAAAGACGCACCATAGACGGAGAAATCGTTCATAAAAACTTCCAAACAACGCTCAACCATATCGAAGAAAATAGCAAGCATGCAATGCTGAAAGGTTGCTGGTGCGTTACACAAACCAAAGGGCATACGACGGTAGGCAAATGTTCCATAAGGACAAGTGAATGTGGACTTCGCTTGGTCCTTAGGATCAATGGAAATCTGATTGTAGCCTGAATAACCATCTAAAAAACAAAAATGAGATCGACCTGCTAATCGCTCTAAAATCTGATCAATGAATGGAAGCGGAAAATGATCCTTTAACGTAGAAGCATTCAATCTATGGTAATCTATACACACACACCACCTGGTTACCAGGCGGGTCGTGACCGGCTCGTTCAACAGATTATGAGTAACAGTAATTCCCCCCTTTTTAGGGACTAACTGTGTAGGACTCACCCACGTCAAGTCGGATATAGCATAGATGATACCTATAGAAAGGAGCTTGATCACCTCCTTCTTGACTACCTCCATCATGCTTGGATTTAGTCGGCATTGTGGCTGAATTACAGGTTTGGCTCCCTCCTCTAGCCAGATCTTGTGTTGGCACAGTGTAGGGGAGATTCCCTTGATGTCCGCAACCGACCACCCGAATGCACCTCGGTGGTTCTTCAGCACGATCAGCAGTTGGTCCTCCTCCTCGGCACTCAGATATGCCGAGATAATCACTGGTAGCTTTTCACCCTCGGCTAGAAATGCATATTTCAAGTGAGGCGGCAGTGGCTTCAATTCTAACTCTGGCGGAACGATCAAGGATGACTGAAGCGGTGGTGGGAGTTCTCTAAGATCTTCATAGTACCTAGCATAAAAGCACGGAAGCACTTGAAGCATCTTGACACACTCTTGTAGTGACTTGCTTCTCATCCAGTCATGTGTTATATTAACTAGGCAGACTTCAAGAGGTAGTTCTGGATATACATTGAAAATAGAACTTGCTATGTCCTCATCTTCAGTAGAGGGAGGGATGTCCTCCTCTTCATCATTTGGAAAACCCACGGCCTTGCTAAGAGAAACAACTTTGGTCTGCTCCATAATGTCTACAGCCAGTGTCCCCTTTTCCACCTTAGTCATTACATGAGCCATATCTAGAAATGTCTTCCCTAGACAAATAGAAATATTCTGATCAAAGTGATTCATCATGCGGCATTGCTCCTTTGATTTAGATTTTGTTTTTCTTGAGGGTATGACCATTTCAAACCGATCATCAGTGATACCCAAGTTCAAACAGCCTCTTCCCATCTCAAGTATCATATCTGCAGTGGCTTGGAAGGGTCATCCAAGGAGTAGCTCACTACCCTATTCATCTTGCATTTCCATTACTACAAAGTCTGCTGGAAACACAAACCAATCGACTTTAACCAAAACGTCTTCACAAATACCATATGGCTTAACCACCGAATTATTCGCTAACTAAATTGTCATATTTCTTGGCCTTGATTCTTTCAGTCCCAACTTTTTGAATGTAGAGAGAGGCATCAGATTTATACTTGCCCCGGAATCACACAGTGCTTCGCCAAATTTCACTTTACCAATGTAGCATGAAATGTTAAAGCAGCCTGGATCCTGCCTTTTAGGTGGAAGTGTGCCCATAATGAAAGCACTCACTTGTTCCTTAAGAACCACCACCTCGGTATCTGGGATTTTCCTCTTCTTTGTGATTAAGTCTTTTAGAAACTTGTCGTAAGAGGGTATCTTCTCTATTGCCTCTAACAATGGAATGTTGACAGAAAGCTTTCTAGAGCTATCTAGAAACTTCTTAAACTGAGCATCCCCTTTCTTGGCTTTCACGCTATTGGGATATGGGATCGGGACAGTCTGTGCCCTTTGATGTGGTGGCACATATGGCGTCCTCTTTTGTGTCTCCTCCTCTGCAACTGGTTCTGATGTAACATTCTCCACCACATCCTCTACCGGCTCGGTGATTGGAATTGGAACTTCCTCAATGGCCTCACTTGTAGTTTCTGGTTGGGGTGTGCCCGGATCACTGACCCTGGAATTTAAAATCTTCTTACCGCTCCGTAGCAAAATTGCCTTAGCCTGTTGGTTTCCTCCTGGAATGTTTGTATTACCTGGAAAGCCTTGCTGCGCCGGCTTCTTCAAATTTTCTATTTGAGCTGCCATCTATGCCAAAGATGTCTCTATCGTCCTCATCAGAGCCCCATGGCTTTGTAGGGTCTTCCCGAATTGATTCATTAATTCTCCTTATTTCTTTATCTGCTGGCCAAACGTGCTCATTAATTCTTGATTCTGCTTGATAACTTGGTTGAGCAACTCATTGCTCTTATCCTCTGGCGCCGGTTGGGGTTTCGCGTCAAGGTCCTACAAGAAATTATTTGGGTCCTTCTAGGAGAATTTCTTGTCTTTCCTCCACGAGTAGTCGTTGTTTTTGTACCCTTATTGTTGGCGTATAAATTTCACTTGAGCTTCATCCTTGGATTATGTATCTTCTTTTGCAAGTAGTTTCTTGGCGAGAAGGTCCATCTTCTCATTCATCTCTTGATGGACTTTGACTCACCTACAGCCCAAACATGCTCTACGACATCTCTGTCGCCCCAAGATTGCTTCTTAGCCATGTTCTTCAAAATTTCCCAACACCTCGTGCCTGTGTTGTTTAAGAAGAATCCTGAACCTGTGGAATCTAAGTTACTTCTACCATGCTCGGAAAGAGAAAAATATAAGATTTTAACTTGTTTCTCCTTGTCAAGACCATGATGCGGGCACCTCCTTAGCATGATCTGAAAATGCCCCCAAGTCTCAGAGTAAGTCTCCGTGGCCTTTTGACTGAAGTTATGGATCTTTCATACCAGATCATTGGTCTTCTCGGGTGGAAAGAATCTCTCAAAGAACACCTCGACCATATGATCACATGATTCCACATACTCATCATCAAGATTATGTAGCCATTCTCGTGCATTTCCTTCCAGAGAGTTGGGGAACAGCTTCAAGTATAATGTCTCCTGTGGAAATCTGTCTATCTTGATCATGTCGCAGTTCTCCACGAACTGGCTAATGTGTGTCACCGGGTCTTCGTTTTTTAGCCCGTGATATGCATTTGATTTGACCAAATTTATTAGGCCTAGATCGATCTTATAGTTGGGAATGTTGATAGCTTGCCTCTTGATCAGTCCTTTAGATGCAGATGCAAAAGATGCCTTTATCTTCTCCCAGATTGTATGTTCCTCAGCCATAGCTTCTAGTTCAGAGTCTGAATCTATACCTTCAGGTTAGTTTTGAATGTTGTTCTCCTCACCGTTTGGTCCCAACAGTGGAACCTCTGGTGATAGCCGCGTGTAGTCTCTGCTACGCGTCCTCACGATGCACTAGTACCTGCAAAATAATAATTTAGGGTCAGTACCATGCTAAACGATTTCTAAATATGAAAGATGAACTATGAATTTCAAAAATGATATTAAAATGATAAAATAAAAAAAGTGGCCTAGAGTGGCTGCTTGCAACACTCGTAGTGCCGACAATTGCCGTGTCCCCGGCAACGGCGCCAAAAACTTGACACGATTTTACCATGCGTAAAATGCAAGTGCACGCGTCAATGTAGTATAGGCCTTTGTGAGGCCTGAGTCGAACTCAGGGACACTGAATTATCGGTAGACTACTACTAACTACTCACAATCAGCTAGACCAATAAAAGGTTATGAGAGTTGTTGTACAAAAAAAGAAAATAAAATAAGGCAAAGCAATCGATTAAGTGTTTAGTTTAATCAATTCAAATGAAGATCTTTAGGATTGCAGTTTCACCGCGACTTTTCATTGCATAAATTTCCACATAGTTAAACATGTTCATCTCTCAATTCAGGTAGTGGCCTGTAGTCAGAATTGTCTACTGTCGTGGGACAATTCACTACCTAAGTCTAGGTCAGTTCCACCGTCGTAGTAACCTATACCCTAAACTAGGTGCATTAGAATCGACCTCTGGGTTTCCACCATTAACTGTACATCACCTTGTTCAAGGGATTTGTTAATTAATGTGAATTTCGTCTCTTTGCAACCGTTAATTCTTCTTTCAAAGCAATTAAAGGCATTAAATTATCATTAGGGTGATCAAGCATAAGGATATAATGGAGAAAACGAAATCATACCATAGATTTAAGAGACAAATTATGAATTACTATGATAAAAATGTCATACAATGATTAACCGGGCTACTCCCAGTCCTAAAGACAAAGGGGATTAGCCCCGCATGTTCATCTTAGAGCAAGACATGGTTGAAGAAAAGGGAAACATGGATGAAAACGTGGATAAAGTAATGAAACCCCTGAACGGAGAAGATCCAATCATTCCTCGGTGTAGAGTGCACTATCTACAGTCTTTTGGCGGTGGAAAACGTCTTCTTCGGCTTCCGGAACGGCTGGGGCGTTCTTCTGGGCTCCGTTCTTCTCTCCACACCTTCTCGGGACGTGTGCCGCGGCTAATGACATGATACTCTCCTCTTGGCCACCGTCATTAGGTATAATCACCAAGTTAGGTTGCAAAAATATCACAACCATTGGATTAGAGTCGATCTGAAACAAACTTTAATCTGACGGCGTTGATACCATCGACGCGGGTCGATGGTATCCACCCCTCGTGATATCGGCAAGCCTTCTTTCTTTTCTGTCATTGCGCCTACTGCTGGCTCGATACCATCAACGCGAGTCGATGGTATCGACACCCTTAGGCATCGGTTTTATCCCTTTTCCGTCGCTGAAGCTGAAAGCGTCGATAGTATCGACTTTGGTGTCGATAGTATCGACTGACTGGTTGCCAGCAACCTAATGGTACGTCGCTACCATCGACTTCCCAGTCGATAGTATCGACTCTGCGCTACTCCTTGCGGCTGCCTGCCTCTGGCTATGTCGATAGTATCGACTACTGTCGATGGCATCGACAACAACAGATATGTGTTTTTCCTAAAATTACAAAACAAAACCACATCAGCCGAGATAAAACCTATAATTATAATCATTTATGCTCAAAACGATAAAATAAGAGAGATTTGACACTGAGAAGGATCATAGACTAAAATAAGTGAATTATGCAATATTAACCACCAAAGTGACCAGTAAACGCATAAAATACGAGTAACACAAGTCTGTAAATGCGACTCAAAATCATCGCATCAGGGACTATGAATCAACCTTGAATCTATTGCTTCCAGTATTGATGGTCCTTGGATTATTGTTGGGGATTTTATCGTATCATAAAAATCTTAGATAGAATAGGACGATCCAATCCTTCTCATCTATCTATGCTCGAGTTCAATTATTTTATGTTGAACACTGGTTTGTTTGAAGTTGATATTAAAAGGTCCTACGTTCACCTAGGACAATAGGCAAGAGGGGTTAAATTTCACTACTTAAAAAATTGATCACATTCTGTATAATCTTGACTGCATGAATGTCTGCCCTGATCTCATTGAGGAAAACTTTTATACTATTCATAGTGATTATAAAATCTTGAGAATTTCTCTTAATAAAAAAGTAGGAGGAAATATGTCCCCTTCAGGTTCATTAATGCATGTGTTGGTATGGAAGGTTGCCATGAAATCATTAACAAATCTTGGAGTACTAATGTTAAATGTTGCCCTATGTTCATTCAAAGTCTTAAAAAATTAAAATAGGTTAAACATGATCTTATTGCTTGGAATAAGAAATGAGTGGGGAACATTGGTGAAAATGCTAATTTCTTAAAAATGTTTCCCTTAAGGCTCAGGAGAAATATGATCTTCACCTGGATAATGAGGTTTTGGTGGATGAAACTGCTTGTCATTGAAATGTATGTTATACTACTTTGGAACTCGAGGAATCCCTCCTTAGACTACAATCTAGAGTTTAGTGGTTAACTATGGGAAATAATAATTCTAGATTCTTCTATTCTTCCATTCATACTATAAGTCAAAGAAATCTAATCGAATATCTTAACATCAATGGTGTGCAATGCAATGATGATAAGGTTATTAAATATCACATTTTTTCAAGTTCTAATTTTATTTGTTTAATGATAAACATGCTAATTGGTGCAATTATTTGGGGACCCTTCCTAAATTGAATTATGAGAAAATTTCTTTTCTTTGTGTCCAAGTTACCATAGAGGAGATTAATTCTATTATTAAGGATTTTAATGGGGACAAGGCCCAGGGGCCTGATGGTTTTTGATGTTTTTCTTTTTCAAAACCTCGTAAAAAACTATTAGTGATGATATTTTTTCTGATTTAATGGATTTGTTTCTCAAAGAATCATATTCTCAAGAAAAATAATTGGACTTTCTTGACTCTTCCTCGAAAGTAAATATGCCAACACTGTTAATTAATGGAAACCTATTCCCTTATGAAAATTCCTCTATAAAATCATCTCCAAGGTTTTAGACAACTATTGAAAGATTCCTTTTCCTGATATTATTGAATGTAATCAAAGTGCCTTTATTAAAGATAGTAAAATTCTTGACTCCATTTTTCTTGCTAATGAACTACTTAGTGACTTCAATAATTCTATTTGTCATCCTAAATTTTGTCTTAAGGCCAACATTATGAAAGCATATAACAATTAATTGGGAATTTCTCCTTAAGGTGATGAGGTACATGAACTTTCCTTCATGCTGGCTTAATTGGTTAAGAACTATTCTAGAATCTACAAGCTATCAAATCTTTATCAATGGGTAACCTACTGAACCTTTCTCTCCCAGTGATGGGCTTAGGCAGGGGGATCCCCTTGCCCCTCTTCTTTTTGTGATATGCATCCAGGGTTTCTCGTAAATCATGAAATTTAATGAAGACTAAGGTTTTCCCCCTATCACAACTTCTAATAATCTCAACATATTTGACACTATTTTGTCTGATGATCTGATGATTTGTGGGCCATCCATCAATGCAAATGCTACCTATCTACATCCTTACTAATTTTGGTAGTGTCTCAGGTCTTAAGATTAGTGATGAGAAGAGTCTTATTTGCTTCAGTAGAGATTTTGATAAAAGAGCTTTCCTTGATTTTATTGATGTTAAGGAAGGATCACTCTCATCTAAATGCCTGGGTGCTCCCCTATTCTGTCAGAAGATTACCAACAATATGATCCATGCTCTCATTCATAAACTCAAGACTAAGCTTAATAATTGGAAAGTACAATCCTATCATTTATGAGGCACCTTAAACTTACTCGATCTACTCTGATATCATACAACATGTACTGGATCCCTATTTTTCCTATGTCGGCTTTTACCTTAAATGAGATTTATAGGATTTGCAGAAACTTCCTATTGGGGGATAGCAATGAGAAAAATAAGATCCACCTTACTAATTGGGAAAGAGTTTGTAAGCCAAAACCTACTGGTAGTCTTGGTATTAGATCCTCTAACAAAGTTCATATATCTGGATATATCCTGGATTTCTAGAACATTGCTATAAAAAAAGAGAGTTTTTGGGTCAAGTGGATGCATGAAAAGTATTTGAAGACTAATACCATATGGAAAGTTAATCCTAAAAGTCATCACTCTTGGGTTTGGAAGATGTTATGTAAACATAGAGATGAGACTCTTAACTTCACTTCTTTTGTTAGATGATGGTAAAATAATTAATTTGTGGGAGATATATAGGTTCCTAATAACAAGTTATTGGAGGATTAGGTGGATAAAAAAATGATTCTCTATACAGGGAAATGTCACCTTACTAAAATCAACTCCATTGTGGAAGGTCAAGACTGGCCATGTTTGCAGAAGCACAAGCTTAAGCCCCTGACTTCTTTCTTGAATGAGGTTCTTAAATCTTATTGTTTTCCTGATCACATTCTCTTTAATGGGTTCAATAACGCAAAACTAAAAGATGTCGAGATGGACATTAGAGGTGATGATCCTCTATGTGACTGGGCTAAGTGGCTATGGTTGATTAAGGGTCTTGAGAAATATCAAATTTTGAGCAGGAAGATTTTTCATGATATCATTCCAGTGATGAACAACCTAAAGAAAAGAGGGACATATTTCACGTCTATTCGTATTCTTTGTAGAGGAGGTTAAGAATATACTCTACATTTATTTTTCACATGTCTGACAGTCAAGAATATCTAGTGTGATATCCTAAAGGATAGAAGGAATCCGCCATCAAATGTGAAGACCTTCTCTCCTTCAATGGCAGAAAGAACTTCAATATGGTTGTGTCTACCCTGTATCATATCTATAGGCTCAAGAATAGAGTGATTTTCAAAGATGAAAAATATCAATATTGAAAGTTTATGTAATTGCATCAGTAATGACATCAAGATCCCGAGCTAGCACTGGATTCCTTATTTTTGTACTTGGTTTTTTGTTGGTTTCTCTACCAATGCCTTCTGGGTAGTCCCCCCTGGCCTTTTCTTTGGTTGGAGCTTTAGCTCGGGTTTGCTCAGTTCCCTACTGAGATGTAGTTTTTGTTTTGTTTTCATCCCTTGTTGGATGTTTTTTTGTTTCTTTCTTTGTTAACCTCTTTATGTTCTCTATACAATCCCCCTGTCTTTCCTATAATTTTCTTTTTATTTCCTTTATCTTTTGTATAGCCCTCCATCCTAGGTATTTAGTGTGTATACATACATGATTGTATTCTTTAGCTCAAGTGTGGTGTTTTGGGACTCACCTGCACACGAGGTAATAAAGAGGTAGTTTTTTTTTCTTTCTTTTAAGATTTGGATAGCCTCCTTCCTAGATATTCCTTATGTATACGTACTGGATTGTATTCTTTGCTCAAGTGTGGTGTTTTGGGACCCACCTGCACATGAGGTGATAAAGAGGTGACACACTTGCTTGACAAAGAAAAGCATTTCTATAACACGATGCCTCAGTTATGTGTTGTAGTGCCTCATTTGCACCAATGTTAATCACTATGGTACATTGTTTGTATAGAATGATGCATCATTTGTACAATTCAATGCCTTGTTTTAATATTGCAACACCTAGAATCTTCGTTACTACTCCTACTTGAGAAGAACAACTCCTCATTTCTATACAATAGCACCTATGTACACTACAATGATTCTTTTTAATGGTTTTGTGCCTCATTTATATACAATTCACTCCTTTTAAAGATGATGGTTGTTACACTTGGATCTCACATTAACTACTAATCATGAGACTAGAGCATATATTGATGATTAAATAAAAGAAAAATATCACTCTAATTTTTGTTTTATTTAAAAATTCATATGTAACACATTCAACTATATGAACTGACTTAGCATACATATACAACCGTATTTCCTCTAAACTATATTCATTCTTAAAGATACACATAAAAGCATTCATACTAATCCTTGTGATTTACAAGTACTCAAGTCTTGATAATTAAATACATGTTCTAGAAGTAAAGACACAATATTCTACTATATCATTTACAACTCTTTCTATACAAGGAACTAGAATATACATGAACCAAATCTAACTATTTATACATCAAAACACTACAAACGTCCTCTATATTAGGACTTTTCTAGAAAACTATTGCTATCTCAATATCAAAAATGTCACCTAAAAGTTTGTTTAGTAGAGTGTGCGCTACTAGCTCAGTGAATGGGAATTCACCCAAATAGACAAAAAATATGCATATTCTTTATTAAATGGATAGAAACTTAAGTAGTCATAAGCAAGCTATCAAAATACTAAATTGAATGAGCAGTAATGTAAAACTCATAACATAGGAAATTGAGAATAACTGAATAATACATTTCTAAAGTTTTATTTTGAATATCAAATTCCTAGATATGACTTTTTAATATTCTAATTGAGTTATTAATGACCTAGACCCAAATGAGGTCACTGCAACATGTGGAAGCATCATAGCAAGCTACGATCTCATTGTACAAGAAGTAGAGTAGATTCAGAATTCTAAGTCTACTACTAGCTACCTAGTTTGCAACATGCCTCACCACGTCTGGCCTTAGTGGCTAAATAGCTGGTAAAAAAACAAGACTCCTCTAAACTTGGGTACTCAACAGAGAGTGGAGAGACTTATGGATAAAATAATCTACTATGTGGTTCCACAAGGACTTACTCACCAAGTAATAACTGTAGTGGGTACCTTCGGAATCTCCAATTATTGTTGGATACCCCTACTGCTGATCAAGAGGTCATCCACACTAGGATTAACCCACGTTGCCATGATGGCATGCCCTGACTTCTAGTCCTTGACACTTCTAGTGGACAAGTCATTTACTCCACTATGGTGCAGACCTACACAAGGAATATATGGTGTTCAGGGCATCCAGATGTCTAGTTGATTTCGTTAGTTTCACTAAACAATAATCTACTCACCTTTTATTATCTTTATCACGTAGCTAAATAATTCCTTTTCTTTCAGTATTCAACACTATATTTCACTACAGAAACAATAATGAACAATTCTATGAAATTTTGGTAGTCTGGAAAAGAATGTGATTGTAGTATAGATTCTCAATATTCTTTCTCAGATGGACTTAATAATATGAATTGATATGAATATACTAAAATGATCTATGCTCCAGTGAAACTACTAAGTTTTCATACTGAATGTTACCGATTTGATTCAACTAAATTGGATTAAACTATTTATATTCAAATATGTGAGCACCTTGAATTAGCTGTGCTGATATTTGAATAAATATCATTGGAAGGGTTATGCATTTTATCATCCCAGTTTCATAATTAATAGGAATCAAGCTAACTAATAGAACACTCTATCATGTGCTTCACTGTTGGGGATTTAGGACAAACCTGGATACATTGGTGCCTCAATAATATACTATGTTTGAAACTCACATGAATCCTATACATGCATTATAAAATTGAAATCATTCACCTTCTTAATGCAATTTTAGGCTCAATGAGCTCAAAATGGATAAAATAAAATAATATACAATCATTTCCTTCATTTTTTGGATTAGATATATGAAAATCATATCTAAATGATAGTGTCTCTCACTTTGAGTTCAATCCACCAAATTCATTACAAAACAACCTAAAATAATTGATTCCTCACAAAGGAAGGTATTTTAGATTTATACATCTAAATCAGGATAAACAATAATCATTTCCTATCAAAAAAGTCATTTAGGACTAGTGTACCAAATTTCATCTCAAAATATGATGTTTTGAGCCATTTTCACCCTAAATGACCGAAACATGCCAAATTAGGGAAAAAGATGATGAAAACACAAGATTCCATAAAATGATTATTTGGCACAAAATTAGTATTCAAACAAGTTTGGTATGTGTAGAATTCTGTAAAATAAGAACGAAATCCAAATTTCACAATGAAATTCTCATTTAACCACAACATCAACCAAATTCTCTAAAATAGTGTTAAATTAGCATCATAATGTTCAAATTTAGTTTATTGCATACCTAAATATCTAAATGGATGTAAAATAACTCATTTTTTCTATAACAATCAAGTGAAAAACGTCCTCCCCCGTTCCAAGAGGGTAGATTCCAGAATTCTAGAAAATGTTCCACCAAACTTCTCTAAAGTTGAAAATCACCACAAAATCCCTACCTTGGGATCCTTCCTAGATGATAACATGAGAAGAGAGAGAAGATGGGTATATTAGGGTTTCTTGATCCACTTTTTGAAGGTGTCACACCAAGAGAACTATGATAACTTGGAAAAAAGAAGAAAAGAACTTACTAGATTCAACTCGAATTTGGAGAATAACTTGAGATAGATCAACCCTAGGTCAACTTCCATTAAAATCTCCTCAAAGTCACCTCTCTACACTCAACCACAAAATTTCAGAGAATAACAGTGACCTATGAGCTGTTTCACGTCGTATTTTCCCAATAAGGCTATTTAAGGTGATTTTGCATAGGGGATATTTTGCATACAGGTCCATCTATGAAGTTTTTCTTTAAATTTTGATTTTCAAACATTAATTTGGCATATCTTGAGCATTTGATCTCCAAATTAATATCTATAAAATTTTATATATTCCAATTTTCCCCTTAGTAACCTAATATCACTTATAGGCAAGGAAAATTAATTTATGGAATTTATTTACCACAATTCCATCATTTAACCTATTTTAGGGCATATTCAAGACAAAAACCCTAACTCTAGCATGTCTAAGGTTTTGTCTAACCAAATATTATCTTGTTAATTAAAATTGGTATGTGACATGTTAATAAATCAATAAACAAGATGAATGTGATTTTACACTAATTTGGCAAAAGAGCAGTATTAAGAAAAAAAGTGGATTAAAGGTTGATAAGGATTTAGTGTTTGACAAATCACCACTCCTTTAGGGATTTCATCCTTAGATCCAAGATTAGGATGAAGGATAAAATTAAATCTATATTAGATATCAAATTCAAATTAAGAAACTAAAGTTGAACTCATGGTCTTATAACCCTCAATTACTCACTATGTAGGGGCAGGGTTATTACAATATCTCCCCCTTTATAAGGTTCAACCTCAAAACTTACAAATGTAATGAAAAAGGTGCATTTAAATTTCATTTAGAATCCTAAATTCTAGTAGATAACCTATTCTTATATCTGTTATTTGAATAATGAGATCTACATTGAATTATCTGATAATATTGTAATAAAGCATTTCAATATCAACATGAATTCAATTGCTAATAATGTAATTTTTTTCAACTTAGTATAAGTTGTTGAGGTTATCCTATGCATGTATCTTTGTTTTGTTCTATAACAACTTCTAGAGTTATTTTACCATTTTAGTTTTATAGGACAACAACTACAACAATAAAACATTCTGAGGAATCTACTTCATTATTATGGTATCTTAATCTTGAGGCCACAATAAGTTGCAAGATCAAAATAACCACAATTCTACTACTGAGATGAAATTATGATGATCGAGTAACATTTATCATAATCAACTATCATTTCCACTTAATTAGTATGAATCCATGCACAACTAAAACTATATAAACAAAGTTCATTTTACATGAATTGCCTTTCGTGTGCTATATTTTTAGAAAAAAAATATGAATATCACTAAAAAATAACTTTGTCATTGATTTGATTCTTATCCATGAACACTTGTCTCTACTTATTTATCCTTATTCTGATGACATTATGAAGAGATGATTGAGTACATGTTAAAATACTCATAATTTAGCATTGACACTTTGTGTTTCCTGACTTTTATTTAACTTGCATCTCTTATATTTTAAATTCATCAGTTATTCTTATATAGTATTCATCCCCATACTTTTCTCTCCCATTTCTTAATCACATCTCTCATGCTTTAAATTTCTTATTAGCAATTACTTCATCCCCTTTCTATTTCATTCAATGTTTCCTCATTCATCCTTGTTGGTATCCAAGGTCAAGTTGCTATGGACCTTCCTTGATTTGCCAAGTTATCCTAAGATATATCGTTCATCTGAAACTTATCCTCTTTAGGCTATCTTTTCTTTTTTATGTGGAAAGTTCATTCCTCTTTTAAGATTCACATGTATTTAAGTTTTCTTGTTGTATACTTTCATATTCCTTACCTTGTACTATACTTTCTCTAATTTTTCAACAAAAGTATCATATCTTGTGATGCATCATCACCACTCTTACATGAGATATCTCTCATGATGTTTAAGCTTCAAAACAATCAGTTTTTTTATTGAGGTCGGTCTTATTCAAAATAATCAGTTCCTTGAATTGTATTCATGTTAAGGAATTTAAATTAATCATTGTTATGATCAAATTTATCCAATTCTTTGCTAAGTTTTGAGATACATGAATACATTCATATGCATAACAACACAAGCATCCCAAAAATTACAACATACAATTTCTTGATCATTAATCCTTTTATGAAATCTCAAATTTCATATCATGCTACTTTCTTTTATTTAGCATATGCGGCCCAATGATTTTTATATAATCATTTTCTTCCACTAATGAGGGAACCACAAACAAGTATGTGAACATTACATGTTTTGAGTTCTTATATTAATTTTCTCCATTCTTATCCTTTTGCCATATTTAAGTACATTTATCAATATCCCTCTTACTTGCAAATGCTTTCTTTCCCAATAGGCATTCCTCCTAATTTTACTTTCACTTAAGAAAATATAGAGGATGAGGAGATTTCAAGTATTTTAAATTATGTTCTTAAAATATTCACTAAATTATTCTATCTTAGTAGCTTAATATTTTGGTCTTGTCTTAATCTAGTCATTTCTTATCAAAGAAAATTGACTACTTGACATTTTCTTTCTGCTCATATTTTCCTTCTCATAATTTATACACGAGTTTATCATTTGTATATCATTAGTGTTTTGTTCATCATCATTTATTCGTTGTGGATCATTCCTTTCATCTACTACTAGCCTCCTCTTATTTATGATTAGTCAATTTTCATAGATATATCTATGCAAAATTGGTAATTCCATTTTTTGTATAGTTCTCACTATTCCCATGGATTGAATTTTTTAGTCAACATTTTTGTGTGGTTAACATCGGTTTGTTAAACTTAGTATATGACTTTCTCTTCCTCTTGATTCATATGAATCATGTAAGATCAAAACATTCATCTTAATATTATTATCAATTCATACTCAAGTTACTCAATCACTTTTTGGACATCATCTACATCTGTGTTAAACTTATCCAACTATAGTTTAACTATTTAAGAATGCTAGTGTATTTTTTACCAATTAATCAATAAAACATCTACATAAAATGGAGACAATGATGAATACACTAAATTTTTCATGGGATGTATGTTTTCTTATATTCATCAGGTCACAGATCTCTTTCTCTTTACACTATTATAATTGGTTTTCTTTATTTATATTATTTCATCTAAATATATGTTGGCATCACATTTTATTGATTCTTCTATTCTACTAAATTTCTCTTTACTTCTACCCTTCTAAGAATTAATCCTCCAAAGTGAAATTTTCAGTTTGTTCCATTTCTCTTTTCATACCATGTTTCCTCAATTAAGGAATACATAACTATGAAGCTCAATTATGGATTTTGTTACTTTAAATCCATTTATTTTCTTTAATTTCTTCTATTTATTCTTCTTTTATCGTGTTTATTACCTCATATTTAGAGTTCTTGTCAAAAATCAACAATTGCATCTTTCATCACGTATTCAAATTACTTTTCTTTTTCTGTTCTTTTACCACTACTTCTCTCTTTATAAAGTCTATTTCAACAATTTTTCATGTATTTAATCAAACACTTCGTTCATTAGTTACTCTACTTGTTAAATTAAGGATCAACTTATCACTTAGTTGAAAAACTTCCTAGTTATTTATGGGCATTTCAGATTTTCTCATTACTATAACATTTCAAATGTAGTCTAAAGACCAAGATCAACTCTTCTAACACGTGTTAGGCATGAATTGTTGTATGATGTGATCTATGCACATACATATCTTAGAATACTTTTTTATCCTCCTCTTTATGATTGGACTTATGCTGATGTATCACTATTTCATTCCTTCACTTGACTACTAGTTGCAACTGATTTTTCTTAGTTATTCCAACATTTTTTTAAATTCTAGTATTATAGTATTCTCATATCATCGTATATACTAATATTGCATCACTGTATCTTATTCTTATTCAAGTACTATAGGAGTCATTATATCCTGGTAATGCATCCTACCATCTCGACTAGGACGAACATGCAATTCTGAAGCCAACAGCTACTCAAGATTAACCAACTCCTATTTATCTCAATCATGTGAAAAGAATATGCACTTAGGTAAACTCATCTAAAGAAAAGTGTTGTTCTACTTGATGCAAACAATATAAACAATATTTGATGTAACCTCATAGTGTACATCAATCTTAAGGAACCATATGTATATCTGAAAAAGGAATATCTGGATTCATATAAATAAGATCATTTCTATTCATCTAAAAAAATAGTATAGAATAAAAATTGTCACATTCTATCATTATTCGCTTATTGTTGTGTTACTTTTTGGTCTACTAATCCAAATTCTTCTAGGGTTTCTCTCTAGCCTATCCTCCTAATACATACCTAGCCAGTGATACATGAAAGAATAGACATAATAGCATGATATTGGTTGATCCAAGTACTCATATATCATGTCGGAATATCCAAATACTCAAATCCCTAGAGCTGTCATCGAATCATCTCCAATATGCCACACTTATGACTCTAACTTACTGACTTGATGGTCCCTGACAACTCAACCTAAGCTCTGATACCAAGCTGTTACACTTGAATCTCACTTTAACTACTAATCAGGAGATTAGGGCATAAATTGATGACAAAACAAAAGACAAGCATCACTCTTATTTTTTTTCTATTTAAAAATTCTCATATATGACACATACAATTATATGAACTGACTTATAATAAATATACAACCTTATTTCCTCTAAACTAAATTCATTCTTAAAAATATGCGTCAAAGCATGCATACTAATCCTTGTATTTATAAGTACACAAGTCTTGATAATTAAATACATGTTCTAGTAGTAAAGACACAATATTTTGCTATATCATTTACAACTATTTCTATATAAGGAACTAGAGTAGATATGGACCAAAGCTAACTATTTCTACCTCAAAACACTATAAACATCCTACATAGTAGGAATCTTCTAGAAAAATATTGCTATCTCCATATCAATTGTGTTATCTAAAAATTTGTTCAGTAGAGTGTGATCTATTGGCTGAGTGATTGGAAATTCACCCAAATAGCCAGATAATATGCATATTCCTTATTAAGTGGACATAAACTTAAGAAGTTATAAGCAATCTATCAAAATACACAACTAAACGAGCAATAATGTGAAACTCATTAACCAACTAAATATTGAGAATAGTCGAATAATACATTTCTTAAGTTGTATTTTGAACATCAAATTTCTAAATCTGACTTTTTAATATTTTAATTTACTTATTAATGCCTTGGATCCACATGAGGTGTACCACAACATGTGGAATCTTCATAGCAAGTTCTAATCTCACTATACAAAACTTAGAGTATACCTCATTAGCAAGTCTACTGCTAGCTTTTCGGTTTGCAATGGGCCAGTCCATGTCTTCCCTCGCTGGTTAAACAACTAGCTGGAAAAACTAGACTCCTCCTTTAAACTCAGGCACTCAAGTGGAGATTCAAAAGCATTTTTGCTGAAACCATATATTTTAGTGGATCCACAAGGGCTGACTCACTGAGTAGTAATTGAAGTGGGTACCAGTGGAATCTCCAATTAATTTTGGATACCCCTACCACTAATCAAGAGGTCATCCATGTTGGGCTTAACCCCTCGTGCCCCACTGGTACACTCTAACTTCCACTCATGGAAACTTCCAGTGGGCAAGTTGCTTCATCCATTGCGGTGTAGAGCTCCACAGTGAATCTAAGGTGTTCAGGGAATCTAGATGTCTAGTTGGTTTCCTTAGTCTCACCAAACAATAATCTACTTACCTATTCTTATCTTTTAGAATGTACCTAAATCATTCTTTTTCTTTCTATATTCAAAATTATATTTCACTACTGAAACAATAATGCACAATTCTATGAAATTTTGGTAATCTGGAAAAGGATGCAATTGTACTGTAGATTCTCAATTTTGTATCTCAAATGAACTTAATAATATGAACTGATTGTAATATACTAAAATTATCGATGCTTAAGTGAAACTACTAAGATTTCATATTGAATATTACTAATATGATCTAATTAAATTTGACTGAACTCCTAATATTCAAAACTCTAAATAGCTTGAATTAGGTAAACTGATCATTAAATAAACAACATTGAGAGGGCTATGTATTTTATCATTCCAATTTCATAATTAATTGGAATAAAGATAACTAATAGGACACTCTATTGTGTGTTTCACTACTAAAGATTTAAGGCGATCCCAGATACACTGATGCTTCAATAATATACTATGTTTGAAACTCACACAAATCCTGTGCATACATTATATAATTGAAATCATTCACCTTTTCAATGTGATTTGAGGCTCACTGAGCTGAAAATGGATAAAATAGAAGAATTTACAATCATTTCCTTCATTTTGTGGGTTAGATATGTGAAAAACATATCTAAATGATAGTCTTCTCTCACTTTCAGTTTAATCCACCAAATTCATTGCAAAACAACCTAAAACAATTGATTCCTAATAAAGGAAGGTAATTCATATTTATTATCATATAAGTCATTTAAGACTAGTGTACCAAATTTGATCTAAAAATATGAAGTTTCCAGCCATTTTCACCCAAAATGACCAAAACCTGCCAAATTAGGGAAAAAGCTTATGAAAACATGAGATTAAATAAAAATGATTCCTTGACACAAAATTAGTATTCAAATAACTTTGGTATCAGTAGAATTCTGCAAAGTAAGTATGAATTCCTAATTTCATGTTAAAATTCTCATTTAACCACAACATCAACCATATTCTCTAAAATAATGTTAAGTTAGCAACATAATGTTCAAATTGAGTTTATTGCATGCTTATGCTTTGTTTCACAAAGTGGTGGTGATTGTTTGAGAAACAACAGACAACTACGCAAATTGGGTCAACCACTACCAGTCATGTTGTTAAACACACGTTTGCCCACCACTTTCATTTTACATTGTGTTTTCTGTCTGGAGCAATCAGAAAACTCTACTGACCGTTCATTTCTCACCATGAGAAATTGTTGCGATGATTTATTTGTGATGAGCCACCGACAATGAATATAACTGCATTGCCATACACTATATTAAATATCTAAGTCGGTGTAAATCAACTCAACCTTGCTATAACCAGCAGGTGAAAAACGTCCTCCCCTATTGCAAAAGGGTAGATTCCAAAATTCTAGAAAAAGTTCCACTAAAACTTCTCTAAAGTTGCAAATCCTCACAAAATTCCTAGTTTTAGATCCTTCCTAGATGATAGCATGAGAAAAGAGAGAGAAGATGGATAAATTAAGGTTTTGTGCTGCATGTTCAGAAGGTTTTCATCAACACCAAGAGAACTAAGATAACTTGGAAGAAAGAATAAGAGAAGTAAAGAACTTACTAGATTCAACTTGAATTTGGGGAAGAACTTGAGACAGATTAACCCTAGGTTAGCTTTATGAAATCTCCTCAAAGTCACCTCTCTACAAGCCACCAAAAAACTTCAAAGAAGAATGGTGCCTTATGAGGTGTTTAAGGTCGTATTTTCGTGATAATTCTATTTGAGGTACTTGGGTATTTTGCATAGAGGTCCATCTATGAATATTTTCTTTAACTTTTGCGTTTCAAATAATAATTTGGCATATCTTGAGCATTTGATCTTCAAATAAATATCCATAAAATTCTAAAGATTCGAACTTTATTCTAGAGTCCATTAATAACCCAATATCACTTAGAAGCAGTGGAATTAATTTATGGAATTTATTTACCATAATTCCATCATTTTAACCTATTTTAGGGCAGATTCAAGACAAAAACCCCAACTTCAGTGTGTCTATGTTTTTTTACCCATATACTATCTAGTAAATAAAATTTGGTATGTGTCATGCTAATAAATCAATCAATAAGATTAATGTAATTTTTACAATGATTTTGCAAAAGAGCACTATTAAGTAGAAAAAGTGAATTAAAGGTTAATCAGGATTTATGTTTTGACAAGTCACCCCTCCTTTAAGGATTTCATCCCAAAATCAAATAGAAGGATGAATGATAAAATTACTATATTATATATCAAATTCATATTAAGAAACAAAAATTAAACTTAGGGTTTTATAACCCTCAATTACCTACTAAGTAGGGGCGGGGTCATTACATGTGCCTCATTTCTACATTCTGGCACCATGCCAAAGGTTGGAATGCCTTGTTTCTACACTGTGACACTTCATCTCATCTTTTTTTTTCTCATTTCTTCATCTCCATGTGTATATTATTAAGAAAAATGTCTAATTTCAATCTTGTAGTACTTGTATACATATCAATGAAGGAAAACTACTTTTATACATTCATCTCTTTGGTTCTTAGGTCTATACACACTAATTATGTATGAAACTCCTAAATTAGTTTCCTTTCTCATACAAAAACCTAGTTTTTTTTCATACTACTTTCTTTGTTATTATAATTATCTATAATTCTATCAGTCATTCTCTCATTCCAAGACATATATGTTTTTTATAAGGTTGACCAACTTGATTTAAAAGGTTTTTATCTCATATGTATTTCTCTTCAGGTGATTGCTAAACCTAGAATGTAACTGTATGAATGTACTTACTCACACACTAGCATGTATAATTGTAGTATAATACAACTAATAAAAAAGGTACATACATCATCTATTAGACCGATATCTCTTTTTAGCTTTGCCAACCCTATCTTAATTATTTTACACCTTGATCAAGCATAGAATATGATTCAGTGAGTGCTCCACCATGTTGCATAATAATACTATGCATGTTCTAGATCTGAATAGCCGAATGATTATTTGGTACACAACTTTGCTATAGTTATCTTAACATCCCTTCTCCATTTATCAACCAAGTTATAATTCTTATTTCACTTGTCAACTGTTCGAAAAATATAGGCAATGAATGTGTGTTTACATATTGTATTAAAACATTACATGTACCTCCATGCAATGAAGTGTTGTAGACAACATTAAATGACTTTATTTGAGGACTAAATATATTATCCCCAACATAGATATTTCTTTCAATCACTATATAAAACTAAAGTTCTTGTGATAACCGAAAAAATCACAATTTGATTATAACTTCTATTTTTGACCTAGCTCTTATTCTTGAAGTCAACTTCATTTTGGTATATGTATTGATACTAAAATTGATCCATCTATTTTGTGTGTATTACCTTAGTGATACTAAAATTGACAAAAATCAAGTCTACTATTATATCACACATCATCACCTTACCCATGAATTTTATTGTTATCCTTCTGAATTTGGTTCCTTATTCTTGTTTGCATGTAGTGGACCTCACTCTCACATTTCCAACGCACCTAATTTCATTTAGTTTGGAGCTCGTACGAGAAATATATATCTAATTGACTATCCATACCTTGAAACCCTAATTATAACCATTTTATCATTTGTTTTTTCTTTGTACCGGCCTTTATGGGCCCAAATATGGGTCTTGTGAGTGGTCAGCCCAGTACCGACCTCCTACTGTGCACCAGAAATTTGAACTTAGCTCTTCAACCAATAACATGCCTTAATTCCCCTAGCCTTCACTTTCAACTATTGGATCATGCAATTACAGATTCTAGGCCCATCTAACAGCCAAGAAGCTTTCCCCATGATTTGTACATCGACCAACACTTATGGCACTGCAACCTTCAACTACCCCTCCATTGGTACCATTCTGATCCCCTTGTATGCACCACCATCTTAGCCAAAATTGGTGGTACCTTCCCCCCGTCTCTCCTTCTTTTCCCCCCTCTCTTTTCACTCCTTTTTGTGCCAAAATGCTTCTCGCCCTTGCCTCATTTTCTTCGCATCCTCCTAGTTCGACCACCATGGTTTTGCCTTCGGGGACCCTCTCTTGACCCCTCTTAGCAAAAACAAGCTTTGAAACCAACTTCGTGGGGTCAAATGAGATCGGGCGACTGCTTCCTTGAAGCTTGATTTTCCCCTACTCATCTTGCCTATTACTCCAGTGTGCTTACTGGCTGAGGCGCCACTGTGTATGGCTCCAAAAGTGGAAGACCATAACCAGCTGGGGGCAAAAACTGATGACAATTGATTTCGGTCAATGAGTCAGTCGATCCAGGATCTAAGTGCCAAGTGCCCATTGCAGCCCACTCAACTTAACAGTCAAGAGTGACGAGCGACATATGTGGATAGCTCCATGAGTGGTGGCGATTAATAAATAGTCTCTAGAAGCCGCCCTATGGAGGTTGGGACCTCTATACCCACGCCAACACCTGCTAAAAGACCCTTTTGTGGCCAGTTTAGGGTAATTCCTTTCAAAATTCCAATTTATTGGTGCTTATTTACAAACCTTGTATCTCTTAAGTTCCTAAACCTTTTTGCATGTTGTAGTAAACCATTTTGATCAGAAAAGCATCACCTTTCTAAGGATTCTATTACTTTTTACTTGTTTTTGATGTTTCACCCCTGTTTTAAGTAAATATGACACCTTTGTAATCATTTGATTAGTAATCAACTTCAACCATGTACTTTATGTATCATGTATGATCCCTAGCAACTGTAATATACTATATAGTAATCTTTAGTTCACTTTTATTGTTCTTGATGTCACGTGACATCTAGAGTACTGTAATGATAATGTTGACCTTCTATGGTTATCCTTTCCCTAAAAATGTCTCATTTATGTGCAAACATGATATGACTTGATCAATTTCAAGACTTTGGCTTAAATTGTCATCATTTAACCTTTTGATCTCAAAATTAGTAAATCATATGATGTTTGTTTGCCATGTTTTACTAATATCCTATTTTTTATCCATGATGTAACCCATATGACTTAAATACCTATCTTTGTACCTTCTTTTTCCCTAAATGGTGATACTTAATGTACTTATATAAGTTTGGATCTTTAATCCTTGTTCTAAATATGATCCTTGAGGTTAAACTCCATATGGTCATCTTCCAATCAGGCTCTATAATGATTTTTTATTTGTTTTCCATGCAACATATTCATGTATCTAATTGACTACATGTAATACCAGTGTGGTATAAATGCATATGTTGAATCTTAGACCCTAATAATGCAAGAGTGATGTGATTGTGAAACATATGTTATTTTATGACTTTGTATCAATAGTTATCATATTTGTAGCACATAGTACCAACTTGATCTATCCTATGCTCTTAGTGATCTTATGGCTTGGAAATGTGACCATGTTGTATGATTTTAATATAATGTGACTAGTTGTGATCTTACATGGTTAAACCTTGATGAAAATCAAAATACCATGCTTTCCCTTAATTCTAAATCAGAGTTCATCCTAATCTTGTACTCTAATGTGGATGGTTCTCTTAGATGTAGAACTCAATGTTGATGCTTGTGCTATGTAGAATCAATGCATGCATGTTGGGAACTTTGGAAACTATGTTTGAACTAAGTGAAAACTAGATCTAGGGAAACATCCAAATGATTCATATGATGTTTAGATTATCAATGCTCTATTTGATCTAAGTCCCAATGTTATATCTTTTGCAGCTTAGGTCCCCTTGGGCTAGATTGTCTCTAGAGATCTTATCATATCTTGCTATCTACTCATAAGGTACATTTTCCTCTTGACCCTACTATGATATTGGCTTGCTTGTATGTATGCTCGTATGAATGCTTGACTACTTTGTTACTTGGTTGGGCTATTGTTCCTATGATTAATACTTTCATGTTTGAGTATTCTAGATTGACAAACCTTGAATATAACATATAGAAATCCAGTATGCAATCTGATGTTGACATAATGGATAAAGTGACTTAAAATAGGATTTGTATAAAATGATATCATTAAGTGTTGTCACTTTGTTACTTCTTCTTGACAATAATTATGTTTCTAGCCAAGCAAGTTTTGTATAACTCTTAAACTATTTACATGACTTTTCATGGTGTACTTGATGCTTTAGCATTATTATGTTTTGTTTATCAAATTTTTAGTTGCCAAATGAAGATCCAGTACAATCAAGGCTCTACTCTATGAAATTAAACACCAATGGGATGCTAGAAGTGAAAATGGGTACATGGTTCTCTATCTTAGTTTAGTATCTTGTTATATCTTGGTGTTATTGATTTTGCATATATATATTTATTGTGTGAAATATTTGTACCATTCCAGGGAATGACACATAACTCCACTCTCCTTTGGTTGCATAGCCATTAGGAGTGTGGACTTAGGGTAATAAATTGTTTCATGACAAATGGTATCAGAGCCAAACATATAGGCCTCTATATATGTTTAAGACATAACATGTCTTAAGAACCTAGGGAGGACTAAAATCCATTCCTTATAGGCTAGAGAGACTTCTTGCATCTCACCTATTCTTTAAGGACCACCTAATCCATTCAAGTAGATGGTGATTAGTTAGTCTTCTAATCTCCTTACGTGATTCTTCTCATGACAATTAATCACATGATTTCTCAACTTTGGGTAGCTTATGCATGGGAGAAACTAAAATTTATTTGAATTGATAGAGTATGACTAAAATGAAAATATCATGGTGTGATCTTAAATTAAAAACCCTAATTGAAGTAAGAAAGTGCTCTTGAGAGGGATATGATCATGTCTAAAGTTTATGAAAACTCTATATAAGCACTTTCTATGTATGAGGTAAATCATTGTTTTGGTGAAGTAAGGTGGAACTCATGGTTTATACCTCATGATTGCCGAGGTCCCTATTGGTCATACCTATGTTGTCCCTATTTTGGTCAATCCTCATACATAACTAAGAAGATATCACTCTATTGATATGTATCATGTCACACACTATGATATGACTATGCTCTTAGAATCTCAATATCATGATGAAAGACTTCGATACAAGAGGCATTCCCAAATTGATTATTATACCTCTTAGTAATATCTATTGTGAATGATATGATGGGCATGGATCTCAATGTTTCCCTAATATGCTTAACTCTTGAGTTCCCAATTTGACCTCTCAATTTATAAATACACCCTTACCTTGATCTTGAAAGGAAGGGAATCCAATCATAACCTTGATCTTTAAAAAAATCTTGAAATATGGTTACCCTATCAATGATCTTGATATTTGACTCGTGATGTTGTGAAATAGGATTTGATATTTGATACTCTCCCTATTTGGCTATGTTTGATGGATCATGACTACTGTGGACTAATGTGCTAGATTGGATTGGTAGTTGACTTATGACTCCCCTAATCTAGGTCACGTCCATATTATGGCTGCCCCTTAATTCTCATCATGTTGATTATATAGAGTTTTGGAAGGTAACCACTCCTACATGATTTTTAAATCTTGAGATAAGCCCCTAATAGGATAAGTATATGATGATATTGATAATGGATCTTGAAATCTTTATTTGATAATGATCTTGAAATATAATGATGTTGACCATTGTTTGTGGTTAAGTTCTTGGAACGGCCAAGGTCTAGGTCATTTATCAACCTTAAATACCATGACAATAAAAATTGATGTTAATACCACAAAATGTCCCTTGATTATTTCTCAATTGATGGATATGGATGAATGATCACCCCTAGAAGGATGAGTTGACCAATTGGTTTAAGAATTGATGTAACCTTGAATTTAACCTAAAATTTGTATGATTAAGTATACACAACATGAAAGAACATACATTGAGTAAAATTCATTGAACCCAATAGTGTCATCTCTGAAGGAAAAAATAAAAAGTCACTGAAGAAGTTATTAACAATATGTGACCAAGCCTAAAAGGGAAGGTAACCAAGAAGCCAAGCCTAGGAGAGAAGAACACCATGAAGACCAAGCCCAGGAGGGAAGGTCACCATGAGGCTAAGCCCAAGAGGAAAGGCCACCATGAAGACCAAGCCCAGGAGGGAAGGTCACCAAGAGGCCAAGCCCAATAGGGAAGGCTACCATTAAGACCAAGTCTAGGATGGAATATCGCCATGAGGATAAAGCCCAAAGGAGAGGTCACTATGAAGATCAAGAGAAGGTCACTGAGAATACCAAGCCCAAGAGGGAAGGTCTCCATAAGCCCAATGTTGGGACATAAAGTAAATGACAAGAACCCTAAGAAATGGAGAAATTTTGGGTTAAATAAATACAAAGAAAATAGTGCGCTCAAATGTTGTTAGAGAAACCTAAAAAATAATGATAATTACATTCAATAAAAACATTAGGAAGGGTAGATCCCTAAGTCACCTCTAAGGTCTAAAATAAGAATCTAAACCCTACATTCGAAATTTCTAGAGTGTGACTTTAATGTCCAAACTTGACTCTCGATACTAAATAATGAAATCTTGGCTCATGATTAATGATATTGCTTTGAATCCTATTATCACATATTTGGATCTTGAGATCACCCTCTATATATATTAATGACTATCATGTTCCCAAATCTCAATCTTTTTTCTTCTAAAGTGATGATTATGTTGACTCGCTCAATTTATGACTAAGGTATAATCTCGCGAGACTTGTGTGGGACCTTCCATTGATCTGGAACACAAAATCACGTTATTGAAAAATGATGTATGTCTCGAATTTGTTGAAATACAAAAAGAAGATCATGGATGTATAACCCTAGGCCAATGAAGCAGCTAGAACCCTAAATGTTGGGATGGAAAGTAATGTTGGACTCTTAATTTGAGAGCTCTTTTTGTTTGACTTAAAAATGTGATCTCTCCAACTTAGTCATCTCTCCAACTTGTGACTCATTTGATAAGCTTCCTCAACTCAATGATCAATGTCACATACTAATATTTTGATGCTCAATGGATCGATTTTGAAATAGTTTTGATGATACCAAGTTGTTTATGGAATAGGAAAACCTAGTCACAATTGATGGCTTGATTTAATTTAGGGGACAAATTATATTTTAATATGGGGAGGATATGATATACCAGAAATTCACACTTTGATGATAACTTCTATTTTGACCTAGCTCTTTTTCTTGAAGTTAATTTCATTTTGGTATGTGTATTGCTACACAATTGACCCGTTTAGTTTGCATGTATCACCTTGGTGATACTCAAATTGACAAAAATCAAGTTTACTTTCATATAACACATCATCACCTTACCCTTGAATTTTGATGATATCCTTGTGAATTTATGACCTTATTCTTGTTCTCTTGTAGTAAAGCTCACTCCCACGTTTCCAACACACCTAATTTCATTCAATTTGGAGCTCAGATGAGAACGATGTGTTTAATTGATGATCCATACCTTGAAAGCCTAATTCTAACCATTTAATAGTTTGTTTTAACTTTGGACTGACCTTGTTAGGTCCAAATGTGGGTTCTATGAGCAGGCAACATAGTACATAGCCTCCTACTCTACACTAGTAATCCGACCGCAGTTTTTCAACCAACAACATGCCTCGATTCCCCTAGTCTTTGCATTTGACTATTGGATCACGCAATCATGAATTTGAGCCCCATATAATGGCCAAGAAGCTTTCCCCAAACTCCATACATTTTCTAGTTTCTATGGCTCTGAAACCTTCACCTATCCATCCAATGGAGTCAATCGGATGCCCTTCTATGCGCCATCTTAGCCAAAATTGTCTCTATCTTTCCCTCTACCTCATCTCTGCTTCTTTCACCCCCTCTCTTTTCACCCCTTTGCATGCCCTGATACTTTTCTCCCTTGCCTCATTTTCTTCCTAGCCTCCTGGTTCCTCAACCATGGTTTTGCCTCAGAGGACCCTCTCTTGACCCCTCTTAGATAAAAGAAGCTTTGTAGTTGACCTCCTGGGGTCAAGGAAAAATTGGGCAGTTGCTTCCTTAAATCTTTTGTTGATCCTACCCCTCTTGCATCTTCTGGCATGCTTAGCGGCAGAGGAACTGCCATGTTAGACTCCATGAGCAGGATACACATGACTAGTTGGTGGTGAAAATCCATGACTATTGATCCCAATCAAAGAGTTATCTGATCTAGGATCTGACGACTTTGAGTTCCAAGCGCCCACTACAACCCACTCAGCCCGACAGTCATCAACGACGAGCGACACATGTGGATAGCTCCACAAATGGTGGCGAGCAGTCAAGAGTCTCCAGCAGCTGCCCCATGGTGGTTGGCGATGATTGGGAGCTCCAAGACTGCACCAACACCCGCTAAGTGATCCTTTGTCAACATGTTTAGGGTAATTCCTTTCAAAATCCCAATTTAATGCTGCTTATTTCCAGGCCTTATATCTCTAAGTTCCTAAACCTTTTTGCATGGTGTAATACACCATTCTAATCAAAAGATCATAATTTTTCTAATGATGTTGTTACCTCCTACTAGTTTTGCATGTTTCATCCCTATTTTAAGTAAACACGACACCTTTGTAATTTTTTTATTACTAATGAACTTCAACCATGTACTTTATATATCATTTATGATCCCTAGATACTCTAATCCCATATACTAGTAATATTTAGTTTGCTTTTAGCATTATTTATGTCTTGGGACATCTAGATGCACTTTAATGATAATATTGACCTCATGTGGCTATCCTTGCCCTAAAATGTCCCATTTATGGGAATACATGATATGACTTGATCAAGTTCAAGAATTTGGCTTCAATTGTCATCATTTAACCTTTTAATCTCGAAATCTATAAACCAAATGATGTTTTGTGCAACTTTTTACTAATATCCTATATTTGTTTCCATGATGTAACTCATATGACTTAAAACGCTCCCTTTGTTCCTTATTTTTCCCTAAATTGTGATACTTAATGCACTTATAAGTTTGGATCTTTAATCCTTGTTCTAAAGAGCTTGAGGTGAAAATCCATATGTTCAACTTCCAATCAATCCTTTGAATTGTGATTCATTTTGTCGTGAAACATATTAATGTATCCTATTGACTACATGTAATACCTAGTCTGATCTAAATGCATGTTTTGAATGTTAGACTCTAATCATGAAAGAGTGAGGCATTTGTGAAACCTATGTAATTTGAAGACTTTGTACTAGTAGTTATCTTATCTATAACACATAGTACCAACTTGATATATCCTATGCTCTTAAGGATCTTATGGTTTTGAAATGCGACCATGTTGTATGATTTTGATCTAATGTGGCTAGTTATGATCTTACATGGTTAAACCTTATTGAAAATCCATATACCATGCTTCCCTTTGTTCTAAATCAGACTTAATCCTAATATTTTATTACTCTAATGTGGATGATTGGCTTAGATGTACAACTCAATGTTGATGTTTGTGTTATGTAGAATCATTGCATGCATGTTGGGAACATTAGAAACTATGTTTGAACTAAGTGAAACCTAGATCTAGGAAAAACATCCACATGACTCAATTGATGTTTAGATTATCAATGATGTAGTTGATCTAAGACCCCATGTTATATCTTTTGCACTCTTAGATCCCCTTGGGATGGACCATCTCTAGAGATCTTATCATGTCTTACTCTCTACTCATAAGGTACATTTTCCTTTTGACCTTACTATGATATTGGCTTGCTTGTTTGTATGCTCATATTAATGCTTGGATACTTGCTTACTTGTTTTATCTATTGTTCCTATTATTACTACTTCAATTTTTGAGTATTCTACGTTGACAAACCTTGATTATAATATACAAATTCCATTATGCAACCTAATGTTGACATAAGGGATTATGTAACCTGAAACATGCCTTTTATAAAATGATATTGTTAAGTGTTCTTGATTTGTTTCTTCTTCTTGAATATGATCATTTTTCTAGCCAAGCATGTTTTGTATTACTCTTAAACTATTGACATGCCTTTTCACAACGTACTTAATGCTTTAGAGTTAATATGTTTTATTTATCAAATTTCTAGTTCCAAATGAAGATCCGCTGCACTCAAAGGCTCTACTCTATGAAATGAACACTAATGGGATGCTATAAGTACAAATGGGTACATGCTTATCTATCTCATTTTAATATCTTGTTGTTATTGCTTATATATATTATATGTGTGAAATATTTGTACCATTCTAGGTACGGACGCCCTAGTCTACTTTCCTTTGGGTATATAGAGAATAGGAGTGTGAACTTAGGGTAATAAATAGTTTCGTAACAATTATCTACTATGTTTTTTGAATGATTTGTAGTGCATCAGACCTAGACTTGTTATAATGGTTCATTGACCCACGAGCACCCGTGGGTTGACCTGTTTAGTAAGGGTTTGGATAGGGGTTATTGCCACCCATTTAAATATGGGTAAAACTCAATCTGACCCTTAGAGGTTGAGGATATGATTATATAGTTAATGAGAATTTTAAAATGTAATGTCTTGTACTTACATGTAATATATATTTGACATACTTGAACTTACATGTATATACATATTTATGAATATTTTTCTTTGTATTTGTCTTGCAAACATTTGTGTATTTCTAATAATAACAATCGATTCTACTTTGTACGGATAGAAATGATAACATCATCCTAATTTGTTTTATTCTTTCAATTACAATAGCTTTTTAAATTTATTTGACATCTACATGAATAAAAAAATTGTTCCTCTTTTATATTTGACTTCAAACATAGCAATTGAGTATTTTTATCAGTTTAGAACAACAAAATGTTATTTTAAATGCAGCAAACTAAATGGCATAGTCTGTGGTACACGTAAAAAAAAAGATGCATAAAAAATTGTTGAACTTGTATTTATATTCTTTATAAGAAGAATTTTGAGATTTACTACATGTTATTTGGGTACCCGCAGGTCGATTTGTGAATGTTCGAGTCATCTTTAGGTAAAGTTTTTTAATGACCCATTTAGAAGTGGGTTTGTTTTGACCCACACACAAAACCTACACCCACAATGACTCAAACCAAACCCATTTGATAGGTCTAAGATTCATAGCACACATATGTCTTTGGAATTTCTTGAATTCCAAAACATACTAGTCTACAATTTGCTTTGGATTTCAAATGTAGTTCTCAGTACTTCATTTTTGTATAGGCATTCAAAATATGTTTCATATCCCTTCATGTACTCGGTGTTAAGTTTGAGCTCATATTCTTCGATTAGCCCTTCCAATGTAGTTCTTTATTTAAAAGATCCTTTGAAAAATGCATTTGTAGATTCACTTATCTTTGTGGAGAACATTCCATCAAAAGAGGACAATTTCAAAAAATATGGTACCCACATCAACATATGGGGTTAACACAATGAAACCACTCTATTGTCTTGTAAATTGAACAAGGTTATCAGTTGAGACCATTTAGTTTAAAAATATGCAGTAGTACTTGAGTCATAGACAACTAATTATTTATCGTATCAAGAATTTTCTATTAGTTCAAACTTTTAGGGTAGCTTCTTCATTATATGCCTCATCACAATCTATGATAGAGATTAGTAAATACTTCAACTATGGCATTGATAATACATTAAGCTTGTATATAATTGTCACGAAACCATTTTTTCCCCAAATCCTAACTCCAAATGAGTATATGTCAATGGTGATAGGACCTAGGCATATGTCCCTAGCATGGTATTATCAAAGTGTGAATGCAGAAGCGTAAAGCTTAGCTTCATAAATAGATAACAAGATAAAAACACCAATCATAATATCAACATTCAAAAAGTATTATTAGGCTACATCCTTTTATTACAAGCTTTCAATTCAATATTTAGTAGTACAAATTTACACAGTCTGGTCTTGTATACTAGGGATCTTACAACAAGTACACCTAACATATCTCACCAAGCCAGTGACTTCTATGCATCTCTAAACCAATAAAATATGTGAAACAAGGTGGGTCAAGCTCACAAGGTGATGTGTACAGGGATAAAAAATACATATACATAAGATTTTCACAATTTGAAAATATTTGGATAAGTAACAAACAAGAGTAAACAAGTTAAGTATTTAACAAATTGAGAACAAGTCTTCTGTATCATTTTAATCCAATTATAGCAACAACATCATATATCATAAGGCCTTTGACTACTTCTCATCTGATGAGTCTGTAAGGGTGCTCAAGATTGGTTAACCCTTTTATCGACATGGTCCTCCCTATCTTGAAACCTCAAGTAGGATGCCCAACCTCGTGTCCTTACCCCAAGAATACAGGTAGGTGCACAAGGTTTGTATAATGAAGCTTCTATATTATGTTTTCAAGTTATAAAACAACAATATGAAACAAATATCAAGTACATACAAGAATACTACATGGAAATATTTGAGAAAGTAAATAAGCATACATATGTATCACATTTCAAGTCAGAAATCTATAGCCATATGATTATTATAGCATGTACATGATTCATCGATTCTTAATACAACTAGTCCTTGACCATCAAGCCATAAGAAACACCTGATAAATCATAAGATTGCATATATGCATTAGATTCTCATCATTAACCCTAACTAGCTTCATTTTAGTGTTTTAGACAAGTTAGGTTACAAGTGGCTTAATTTCAAGTTTGATTTTCATTTACTGATTTAAAGGTCATCATCAATGTGTTGTTCAAGTTTCACATCATTTGGATGTTCCATCATTTTTATATGAACATTTCAAAATTCAAGTCACTTGTATTTTGGGGCCAAAAGACTCATAATAGTGCAAACAAGGAAAAGGATCATTCACTCAAGAGGTCTGGGCATAAAATGTGGATTAGATCAGCAAGATATGGCATAGTAAGCACAATCCACTGTTAAGGGGATGTCCCCAAATCTAGGCATCATATGACCAACATTGGATATCAACATCTAAAACATACATGCAAACATCAACATAGTTCATATGACTTTAAGGTTAAACATTTGACTTAGGTGGGCATCCACATCAGATGAAAACAATATTAATAGAGTCAATTCAGATTTGATGGGAGTGCATAACAACAAGATTCACAAGAGATTAGGGCACAAGTAAAACAAGTAGGTCATATGTGTCACACTAGGTCAACACAAGTGGACTTAGGATCATAACAACTACAGTATGAAATCATGGGTGAATCTTACATATTTTGGTTCCAAATCATCATAGAAATATTGATTCCAGGGATCTAAGGTATTTGGGTACATAATAGGTCAAAAATATCAGAGTATAACAACCATCATCAGAAATGAGTTGCAAATATGCATCGTTAGTGTCATATGTAACCACATAGAAAAAGGGGATTAGGGAAATGTTATAGAGTCATGATGTGTGACATAGCTTGATGATTTAAAATTTTATTAGTATTAATCAACATTAATAAGGGAGGTTGCCAAGTTAGGGTAAGGTATACCATTATAGTCCAAACTTGGCACATATGTACAAAAAGATCCATTCATGAGAAATGGGGTGATTAGGACCTTAATTAGGGTCACTAGACAGGAAGAGTTACTGATCAAATTCTTAATAGGCTATAAGTATATCAAATATTTAAACTTCATCATAGTAATGGATTAAAATGTGGTGAACTTCGTCAAGGATTACATATATAGAAAATGCAAGATATTGGAAGTAGATTCAAGGTCTGAAAACATGTCTAAATTGTAGGTGTCATAGAGCTAATGAATATGATATATAATTTGCATGATTTGGCCAAAGTAATTGGGATTTATGGATTTTAGAATATTTCAATTAAAACTATAGTGATAGGGGGGGTGTTACCTTCAATTCATGTAACATTTCTTGGCCATTGGCCTAAGATCAAACAGTTGCTTTTCACCCCCATCCAACGCTCCCAGAGGGTGGGGCCTGGGCCACATGTCCCTCGATGATTGGCTCGCATGACTGACCCTGCAACCTGGGGTCCGCTCACCGCTCACTCCAGCCACCCCTCCCGTGATCAATCATTGCCCGCCCCCACTGGTAGTCATTGGTCTTACTTGTAATGCGGTGGTTGGCGCAAATTATGATTCAGAGGGACCCTCTATACTTGGCCCTCTGATTCAGGTCCCATGTGGATCCTAGATGGGATTGGAAGGCGCCTACTCCTTGCTTCTTCCCGTGTTGGTTGCATCATTCTCACACTGGCTGTTGGGTTAAAGCTCACCAAAGCGGATCCAACCCCATGATAAAAGACATTGGGGAAGTTAGGAAAATGGCCTGCCACACCCCTTACATGTCGTTGTGGTCATGGTGGGTCTCATCTGAGGCTGAGGGTGTTGACCTTGGCATGGCCATCCCATCTATGGTCCAGAGTTCCGATGGCGACGTCTAGGGTTCTAAGGTAGAGGAAGGTGATGGAAGAGGGAGTTAGAGGTTGCAAACGAGAGGGAAATTATGGGGAAAGAATGGGAATGAATAATGAAATAAAATTGCCTATTCATTTTCCTAAAAGGGGTGAGAAATGGGTGTGATTGGCCACTACAAAAGGTGGATTTGTAGGAGCAACACCATTTCTGTTGGTGGTGTGTACAGAGGAAGAAGAAAACATGATGGTTGTTAGATCCCCGATAAAAACATCAACAACTAGGATTAGACATGAAATATGGCTATTCCAACAAGTGTTGTAGTTGGTGGGCTGCACACCACTCATATTAGGCCTATTAAGGTTCAATTGCAAAGTGAATTGATTAAATCAAGTATTATTTGAGCCAATCTTCTTTAATTCATAACTTGGGTTCTTGATGCTTGATTGAGGTGATTCTTACATTGTTGGAAAGATAATTGAATCCTCTATAACATGGAGTATATTATAGGGTAAAAATATCATAATAATGAGGTACAAGATATGATGTAATAGGGTGACATGATAAAGCATACTACTTAGTCCAATTTCTCAAATTAGACTAACATATCATGTGATCAGTCATCAATGCAATCAAATTGGGTCATGAATACACTCAATTACTATGATAGAAATTATTTTGAGTGAGATGAGTTTGTTGAAGAGAGAGAAAGAGTATAATAGATGGAGTAGAAGACTAGGTTGTCACATCCTCCCCTCCTTCAATATATTTCATCCTCAAAATTCGTCCACGATCATAGTTAAGAGTCAAAGTCAAAATCCATCTAGTCTAAGAATCAAACCATGTCTGTCAAGGCATTCCCCAAAATGGGATGAACACTTAGGTTATCATCATCAAGGGTGTACTCATTTCAATTGCATATGTATTATTTAGTGTCCTGACATATTATGACACCATAATGGTATTTGGGTTTCCCCAATCCCTTAGTATCCCTACATTAGGGTTGTTGTTCATGTATTCATATGAGCTCAAGGCATGTAAACAAAATATATGTTTTCAATTTTTGAAAAGGGCATGGCCATTATTATGTCTTTCAATTAGGGTTATCATCCACCCTACATTTCATCAAGTGAGAAAAATCACATGCATGATTTAGTGTTCCCCAAGATTCTATCAACTATCCCCAATTATGTTCATCATTACTTTCCATTATAGGTCTGAAATTAAGTAATTCATGAATCATGATTATTCAAGTTAAGATTTCAAGATCATAATCATATCAAGTTCATTCTTTCAAATATACATTTTTGATGTATGGTATGGTTTCATATTAGGTTCATCTTATGAGAGTGACTTACATAGTTCAAGTTTAACATAAGTGAGTGTATTTCATGTATCAAGCATTGGTATAGGAACAACATCATCATTAACCTTGAGGTTTCTTAATTATCTCAATTGTATCACAAATGAGCTCTACAAGCTCAAGCCACTCAATCAAAGACAAAATTACATCCAACAAGACATGCTAACCACAACCATCTACCCATAACAAAATTTCTACCCAACTTTCAAGAAACAACGACGGCCACTAAATTCCTTTACATACAACCATTAACCTGAGTATGTGGCTCATCAAGGGTACCACATGTCATGTACATCATCTTAGGGTCTTGGGACATTTCCCTTACCTATTTAGCAATCATCATATATTCAATTGCCTCTTTCTCTAGGGTAAGATCATTTCATTAGAAATATTGCGTTCAACATTATCAAGAAAACCACACATTGGGTTACTCAACTCATATACTTAGAAGTAATCTATCTAGGGACTCATAGCCATGTATTTAATTGTACATATGTTTCAACATTTAACACATTTTGGAGTTTAGGTACTCTGACCTTCTCTCATAGAAGTTCGACTCATGTCAAGAGGTCACCCTTTACATATGTCCCATGATAGAGGTCCTCATTTTTAAAGAGATTGAGGCATGTGTTGGTCTCAAACCATATATCACATATCGTATCTCAACATGTATAAGAGTAGGTACAAGCAAACATGCCAACCCACTAGCTAAGTTTAGCATATAAACTAAGTTACATTTATTGTATAAGGTATTGGGTCTAGCTAGGGTTGCATGGTCAAACTCTTTTCATACTCATCATCATCATCATCATCATCATCAACATCATCATCATCATAATCACCATCATCATCATCATCATCGTCATTTCATCATCATCATCATCATCATTGTCGTCATCATCATCATCATCATCATCATCATCATCATCATCATCATCATCATCATCATCATCATCATCATCATCATCATCATCATCATCATCATCATCATCATCGTCATCATCATCATCGTCATCATCATCATCATTATCACCATCATCATCGTCGTCGTCGTCATCATCATCATCATCATCATCATCATCATCATCATCATCATCATCATCATCATCATCATCATCATCAACATAGGTCATCTAGGTTACGTATTAGACTAACCTTTACCATGGATCTAGAAAACTCTAGCGACCACCACTATCATATAAACTCTCTCATCTAGACTTGATGTTATGCCACTTTGTCTTAGGCTACATGGACACTCACTGCCTTTCAGCACGTGGTAACATTTTCATATGTCCATATACTGTACTTGAAATAGGTTTTTATCCAAATTTGAAACAAGGGATGAAAAACCACCATATTCCATTTGAATAAAACCAAAACAAAAACAAGTTACCACATTTATTAGGCTGTCTAGTACCATGACACCTAGAGAACTAGTAAGAACATGGTGCACCCCTGTGTAGCTACCCTAAACACATGCCATGAACATATGTCTAGGGTTGTAGTAAAAACTATCTTTTCTCACCTACCTGTACCTACATCCCATTTTATAGGATGGAAGGAGGAGAAAAAAAGGTTATAGGGATTACATAAGTCTACTCCTAGTTCTAGAATATCTAGGTTCTAACATAGAGCCTAAGTCATTTTAGTATGCGAAGGATAACTTATTAAGTGTCTAGGGTTGATATGAAAATTTTAATTTAATTTTTGTTTTTCATGTGAGAAATGCTTGGTGTAGTTAATGTTCATGCTCGGATACCATCTGTCAAAGTATTGTTTTTCACCTAGATACTAACTCCAAATGACTATAAATTCAATGGAGATAGGACCTAGGCGTCTTTCCCTAGCATTGTATTATTTAAGTGTGAATGTAGAAGCATAAATATTGGCATACATGAACAAATAACAAGAAAAAATACCAATCATAATCTGAACATTCAACAAGTATAATTAGGCAACATCCTTTTATTACAGGATTTCAATTACATATTAAGGAGTACAATTTTACACAGTCTGGTCATGTACACTAGGGATATTATAATAAGTACACTTGACATATCTCACCAAGCCCATCGACTTTTATCCAATCTGAACCTATATATGTGAAACAAGGCGGGTGAAGCACATGAGGTGTTGTTTATAGGGCTAAAAGATGCATATACATAATATTTGCATAATTTAAAACAATTTACAGAAGTAATAATAAGAATAAACAAGTTAAGTATTTAGCAAAGAAAGAGCTCATGATTTATTCATTTTACTCCAATTATATCGACAAAATCATATATCATAAGGTCTTTGACTACTTCCCATCAGAAGAATCTACAAGGGTGCTCAAGATTAGTTAACCCTTTTATTGACATGGTCCACCCTATCTTGACACCTCAAGTAGGATGCCCAACCTTGTGTCCTTACCCCGAGAATATAGGCAGGTGCACAAGGTTTGTATAAAGGAGATTCTATATTATGTATGTAAGTTATAAAATGATGATATGAGACAAACGTTGAGTACATACTAGGATACTACATGGCAATATTTGGGAAAGTAAACATGCATATGTATGCATCACATTTCAAGCAAGAAATCCATAGTAGAATGATTATTAAATCCCATACCTAATTCAGAGATTCTTAACCTAGCTCATCCTTGACCATCAAGCCATAAGAAACACCTTATTAAGCATAAGATTGCATACATGCATTAGATTCTCATCATTAACCCTAACTAGATTCATTTTAGGGTTTTGGCTAGGTTAGGTTCTAAGTGTGTTAATTTCATGGTTGATGGTCTTTTACTTATTTAAAGGTTGTAATGAAGGTGTTGTTCAAGTTTCACATCATTTGGATGTTCCATACAATCTAAATGAACATTTCAAGATTCAAGCCACATACTTACATTTTGTGGAAAAAAGACTCATAATAGGGAAAACAAGGAAAAGGTTCATCCAGTCAAGAGGTACAAGCATAAAATATGGATTAGATCCGAAAGATAGGTCATAAGAAGCATAATTTACTATTATATAGATGTCCCCAAATCTAGGTATCATATGACTAAAATTGGATATCAACATCTTAGACATACATGAAAACATCAACATAGTTCATATACCATCAAGGTTCAACATGTGATATAGGTGGTCATCCAAATTAGATGAAAACAATATTAATAGAGTCAACTCAGATTTGAGGGGAGTGCATAACAACAAGATTCACAAGAGATTAGGGTACAAGTAAAACAAGTAGGTCATATGTGTCACACTAGGTCAACACTAGTGGACTTAGGATCATCACCACTACCATCTGAAATCATGGGGTGAATCTGTAACAACCCCACCTTCTGGTAACCCCCAATTAAGGGAGACCAAGAGGTCATAGTTTTTATCCTAATAAACAGTATCAAAGGTTTGAAAAATAATCAATAATAATTATAAAATTCTACCAAACTATACTGAAAGATGGAATAAAATTAAACTTTGCATACCTTTTAAAACTTTGGATATCTAACTTCTATCCACAACTTCAATCTAGTCTAACTAATCGTCCTTGCATTTTAATTCTTATTTGCATAATATGCCACTTTACTATTTGTCCTTTTCAATATTGTACCTAATACGCCGACAAATAAAACGTCGGTCAGCATAAATGAATATGTCGGTATGTGGGGACAACCAAAATTTCACATATATGGCTAACAATCTAAATTCACAATCAAGTTAATTAACAAGCCAATTTACGTCTTCAATGTGACATTCTCCACTGCTTTTTCCCTAACCTTGGAATACCCTCTTTAGGGTTTCTTTTTTGCAATAGACTTAAGGCCACCTTCTCCATCCTGAGCTTGGTGTCTGGGGTCACCTCTCATGGTGGCCATTAGTCATGCAATATCATAAGGCCACCTTCTCTATCCTAAGCTTGGTGCCTAGGGTCACCTCTCATGGTGCCCATTGGTCTTCCCTCTTGGGCTTGACCTCATTGCATCATACATCAGGGTGGCATGTAGGTGTGAGAATACACACATATATCATAATTGTGATAATCATAGTGACTCTATGAATTTGCATATATGAACATCCAAGCAGATAGGTTTCATTCAATTCGATCAATCATTTGAGAAATCTCTGTGAAACTAAAGTGGTTAATCATAAATAGCCACATACCTTTCAGGTTGATTTGAGAAAGAATTAATCTAATTAAGCAAGAAATCCAATAAGCAAGCAAGCACATAAAGTGATCCATAAATATGCATACAATTTCTTACCATTGATCATTCCATCAGGATCTATTAAACCTAGCTCGCTTCCTAGGGTTTCTAGTCCTCTTTAGGGTTTCCATTGCAATTAGGGTCTTTCTTACACTTTATTATTACAAACCCTAGTTATGCAAAATAGCTCTTAAACCCTAATGATTCTAACCTATTTCGTTCAATAGGCTCAAGATCATCATATCTCAGTTTTATTCATGGATTTGAACAAATAAAGCCATTAAGAGTCATAATTACCAAGATTAGGGATTCAAGCCCCATTAAAGCATATTTGTGTACATGGAACCTTAAATTAATCAAACTACATATAAAGATCATCCTTTTAGATCTAACGTTTCCTTTTTACTAACAACATGTTAATATCAACTTTAAACATCCATATAACCTTTCCCAATTCATTGATCATCAAAGATTAGGGTTTTTAAATCATAAATGCATTTAAGTTGACAACTTCATGTACTTTTCGACTTATGATCAAATTTAGGCTCTAAAACTATTTTTAATGGACTCCTTTCATTTTTCTGATCAATTTTCATGTATGAATTTTATTCATCGGAGCTTCCTATCAATAGTTATGATTTTTCAAAGAGAAGCCCTTTTTTGGATTATCTATTATTTTTAGAAAAATGTAGGTCGTTAGATTGATGATCTGCTGGACCACGCTGGATCCAACGATCCCCAGCTACTTGGCTCGCCCATGATCAGAACAACCAAAGGATAACATTGACCTTACCTAAACTGAAGGAATGAAGGGGTCGATCGGTAATTCTCTGGTTTGTCGTCTTCCTCCTCAGGCCAACCAAGCAGTGCACTTGTGGGTCAACCACGACGCTGACTTTGAGCTCTCGACCACAAGCATGCAAACCAACATGCCTGAAAGCTCTGCCTTCACCACGCAGACTTGCCTAGGGGGTCAATTTCTCTTCCACGCTGCGCCTTCACTGCCAACTAGTCGGCGGTGCTCCAACGAGGTCGACAGGCCACAGAGGGGGAACGTCAGGGTCGATTCACAAATTGGTCGCACAGGCGGACTCGTAATTGCTCTTTGAACACGCCAGGGTATGTTTTACGGGTGTGGGTACCCCTGAACACTCTCCCCTATATATAGGGTCGGCGGTTATGTCCGGTGATTTGAGGACTTCCTGGCTCGTCAACGAAACCACCCACAAATTGGGTTGAATGGCTTCAGATTAGCCTCCTGAAGCTAATGGAGTTCTTCTCGCACCAAGATCCCCTTTCCTCTTTGAGAAATCCTCCGATCAAGGATCTCACAGGTGGACTCTACGCAAGTAGTCCCCACGAGACTAGGATTCACTCCCAACCATTGGATCATTGATCCAATAGTTGCTCTTAACCTGAAAAGCAAGAAAATCGGGATTTAATTCCCAATATATTCGTGACACATGATTATTATGCAATTAATGTCCACACTTTAGGATAATTTCTAAATTGCATAACTTGGAAACCGTGCATTGTTTTTCAACCAAATTTTGAGGGATTCTCTCTCTTGCCTTGATCTACACGCATGCCAAGTTTGATTCCTAAATTCCAAAAGAAAAGGACTTTTTCTTCAAAGGCAAGTTACTCTTTAATCAAACTCATTTAATGGTTATTTCCTCTTTCTTAATCTTTTATTTTCTTTATTTTGATTCCTTTTTCCATTAGAAACCATGTGGACACAAAATTTTATCCAAGATGGATCCATTATCCATATATCCAGATATTTCTTGTAATATCATTGTTATCTCATATATCCTTATTAATAAAGCCATATTTAATTGATCTTGTTGCATTATCTTTGCAACTTGGACTCCTTGGAACCCAAGGAACCCTAAAGGCACGAAATCCACCTTTGGAGGATATTACCTAGCCTTCTAGAGGCTTCTACCTTTTTCTCTTCTCCCTTTCTTAATATATATTCTTTTATTAACTGAATTTCTTTTCCTCGTTTATTTTCTTTTTCTTGTTATTGGGCCCAATAGCCAAGAAGGCCCACCAAGAAACTAATAAGGCTATTGTAAACGAAATTCATTCATTCAAATCAAATGTCATCATTATTTCTTCATATATCTATATTAAGAGAAATTGCATTTCTCACCAAAAGAACCTAAAATTGGGGTTGTAACATCCTTCACCTCTTATAGCAATTTTGCCCTCAAAATTCCACCAAGCATACAAACAAACAAGATAAGACTTTCTCATGTCCATCATGGCTCCCATGTGGCTTCACCCTCTCCATGGTGCTTCCCAAGAACCTTCATCATCTTATATTCTTACATTTGAGTTCTCTCTCACCTTGGTATCTTGTACCCTTATAGGTGACTCATGACATTTCAGCCTCTTTTGAAGCTTAATAGGTTCATGGCTTAGCACATGGCTTGGGTACCTCACATAGTGCTCTAGATTGAACACATGGAACACATCATACATCACGTTATCCTGAGGGGTAAGGATAAACATAACCATCTCCACCAATCAATCTCAAATGGACTCATGTATCGGGATCTCAACTTTCTCAGCTATAGCTCAGAGGGGTCATATTTTCACATCACCTATTCTCCCACAGTGAACTACATGTCAATCTGCTTTGTATAAGTTCATGACTCATGTCGCCCTAGGCTTTCTCAGCCATTGCATGATAAAAGTGACTTCATCTGCACACACTGTGGCCTTTTTGACCTACACAAGGTCTTTCCACTAACATCATCTTCATGAAGCGGTGACTGACACAACCTCCCTTACAGAGCTTCTTACATTGTGATAGAGGCTATGGTGGTTAACATCACATCTTTCATAGGACAACACTGTCTCCATGTATCACCCTGGATGAGCACACATGCTCTCATCAGACCCTCTAGTCTAGATCATACTAACCATCAGTTATGGGTGATAAGTTGTACTAACATTGAGTTCTTCATGTATCTACTTCCACCTCATGGAAGTGAATATTTAGGTGATACTCAAGAACCTATAAACTCGCATCATGGTGTAGTTGAACCATCTCTCTCTTACATGTAGTTCAACTGGCATTGTCCCTTGACAGTACTCTCTCTTTATCTTAGATTATGTCATCTAGGTGAGGCGATCTACCATAACCCATAATTCATCATGACCTTCCTCAGTCCAGGGGTGACTTACCACCACATCTATAGTGATAAACTCCCATTCCCTCTCAGGGACTTTTATCCTCTATATCAACTCACAAGGTTATTGGTATTCGTCATTCACCTCCTAGCATGCATGGTGACAAGTCACATGCAACTTCAACTTAGGCATCCAAAGTACTACCATAACTTACTATCTTAGTAGTACCACGATGTATGATGAACTTAAAATCATGATCTCCTATAGGTTGATTCCTCAGAAGCCCTAAAACACTCTAGTCATGGGTTTCATCACCTTCTTTTCCAGAGAAGTGCATCTGAGGTTCTACAACCATCCTTCTATCGCATAAAGCCCTAGGTTGGCTAACCAAGCAACCACTAACTCGATCAACGGATCTCGTTACATCTGAGTGTTAGCCAACCATATCCCACAACTTAGGGTTCACCTAGACACCTCTTCCATCCCTTCCACTAGGCAGTTATGTCTCAATAAGAGCAACCATTACCACCTTTCATACTTCAAGACATAGACCTCCATGTATTCCACTTATCATCTCATATTAGACTTGAGGTCTATCTTCATCAAGAAAACTCAGGGCTCATCTTCTTGGTTATCAAACTCAAACTTATCTAACTCATAAATTACATACACCTCATGATAAGAATGTCCTTAAAAGATGATTACCATAGTTCTCTTTGCATTCAAAAATCATTCGTACAACGTGCTTTCCAAAAGGTAGGCTACTATCTCTATTCTCATACATCATAGCAACGTTTTAGATCACATCATCATTATCCTTAGTGTATGGCATGCATGCTACCCTATCTCTCACCCCCATAACGAGAGGAAATAAGCATTTGGTGGCCATCCAAGCACAAAGTGCTTCTCATTCCAGGAGTAGAGAGGGTACATCCCACATTGCCGGTACACCTTCCAATCTAAGTTGAAATGTGCAACACATGTCTCCACATCATGAACATCTTGACATCAGGGTTACTTCTGTGGAAAACTAGTCTCCAACACACTTGGGTTGTCACACAATCCTTAGTCACCTCCCCTAGGTCTGTAGGGTGCCGCCACTTTTGGGGTCATCCCTCTTCCCTTATGCATCCAGAGAGTGCCCTCCTCATTTGTCCTTTGGGTCCCATGAGTTCGTGAAGGTGATCAATCTCCTAACCCATGGTCCTCAGACAATGATAGTTGTTACCTGCCGACCCTATGGTCTTGTGCAACTAGGGAATTAGGCAACTCCTACTCCCATCGATCTTATCCCTACCTGATCCTAGAATGGACTTAGGATTCTTACATAATACATATCCAACTTGAAACCTTACCCAAGTCTCCATCATCTCTCTTGGCATTCGTGGTCTGACTTACATCCTCTCATAGGGATCATGGCGACCTACCTACCTCGGTCAGGCCCCATACTGGTTACTTCCATGGTAACACATCCATATGCACTTAGAGATGGTTATCTATGGGTTTATAGGTTCATCCTCAAACTATATACTCTCCACACAGCTTCTCAAGATCCTATGAGACCTCTTTAGGTTATCTCAAACCCAACAAAAGATGGTACATAACCTACAAAAGGGTCCCTCTCCCAGGATGGGAGGAAACTATATCCTGATAGCCACAAGGGTCACAAACGTCCCTATGTCCAGGGTTTACATCAACACGAGCATGCTTAGTCCTATCAAGCTACTAAGGCACGTAGCTAATGAATAGACCACCTACTAAACCTTACTAGATCTCCATGGTAGGTCATACTTGTTCTCATTCCTAACATTGGACCATCATCATACATGCCCATGTCACCAACCTATATGTGAGGGGTTCATCAAACATTTACCTTAGTCTAAGGGGTTTCCTTTTCCTCTAAACATGAGGAGTGCCATGCTCCCATGCATAAGAACTCAAGTATCCATGTGAGCATCAGGTGCACCAGGAACTACTTCTTCTCCTCTTTAGGTCTAGGAACCCTAGGTTTACTTTTATGCATCAGTTGTCTAACTGCATGCTCAACATTCTAACAACAAACCAAGAATGTACAAGGTACATCATACACGTCCTATTATCCTTCCACAAAACCTCAGAGTTGAGCCTTCCTCAAGGACAAACATCTAGGTATGAGGTCTCAAAACATGACATTATACCTCCTCAGGGTCTAAGGAACTCCTCTTCCTATCGCTAGAAGGTAAGGTAGGCACTATAACTTCCACATATCAGTTCAAGAAGTTTCCTTCCTTTTCTAGGGTTTGGTTCCTCTAAAGGCAACCACAACCAACTAGGTCAAAACATATCCAACTTCTAATGGTTCCTCACGTCTCAAAGTCTAAGCATCCATCCTTAATTCTTGGGTCATGCTCTCTCTTAGAAGGTGGATCAAGCTCTTATACTAACACCTACATGGGTGAAACCTATGATTGATCAAAGATTATCCAAAGTTCTACATGCTTACCTCATAAGCTATCCAACATGCCCTTCTGGCCTAGGTCTCAACCTACTTCCAGTACTACTGTCGTGTCATCTCACTTAGGCGCATGCCTCATCTTGGCTCATATATGCCTATAAGGGTTTCTATATGGTCACTACCATCCTCTATAATGATGGATCTATCCTTCACCCTAACAGAAACGACCCTACCAAGGTTGGGTCACCAAATGGCACAAGGTCAACCAACCTCACATAGCTCGTGCTTCTCACGGGTACTCAAAACCAAAAAGCATGTCAGCCTACATATATGGTCGACCATGACATCTAACTCATCATGCCATCTCTCTCTAACCACCACTTAGGGCTAGGGTTAGCATCATCCTCAGAAGATGTGCCATGTCTCAATCTTTAATGGAGATCTCTGCCTCTAAGACCCACTCTCTACTCATCCTCCTGACAAGAAGATCTCACCTCAAGTCTCTCCTGAGGGTACGACAACACATGTCATATGACTCTAAGCATGCAACTAATCTTTAGTCTATGCTTAAACTATTAAGCTTGTGTCCATGACATCTTGTTTACATGTTTTTCATTAATTTGGTGGAGGATTCCTTAATCTTATCATACATACCCTATCCTCAAGAGGTTAGGGAAGAGAGACAAAACCCTAAACCTTAGAATCTTAATTCAATTAGGGTTGAGAAGGGATGAAAATAGATGAGAGCGTCCTAAAGGTATCTTATTTCAAGTAAGAACCTTAGACATTGGCTAGACAGTCACACTGTGTCCGAGAGTCCTCGTGACCGACTAGCGGGGCGGAGGAAAATATTTCCAGCCCCCGGACTGTGATCCTTTTCTAGACACCTCAATCTTTGGAAAATCCTCTAATAACTCCCTTGGGTTCTATAGAGTTTGTAAATTTTAATAATTACTAAGGATTAAATGAGGAACCTTGCTCTGATACCAAATATAACGACCCCGCCTCACGATAACCCCCAATTAAGGGAGACCAAGAGGTCAAAGCCATTATCCCAATAAACAGGATCAAAGGTTCGACAAATAATCAATAATAATTATAAAATTCTACCAAATTATACAGAAATCTTGAATAAAATAAAACTTTGCATACCTTTTAAAAACTTTGGATATCTAACTTCTATCCACATGTTCAATCTAGTCTAACTAATCCTCCTTGCACTTTAATTCTTATTTTCATAATATGCCACTTTACTGTTTGTCCTTTTCAATATTGTACCTAAAATGCTGACAAACAAAACGTCGGTCAGCATAAATGAATATGTCGGTATGTGGGGACAACCAAAATTTCACTTATATGGATAACAATCTAAATATCATAATCAAGTTAATTAACTAGCCCATTTACGTCTTCAATGTGACATTCTCTACCTCTTTTGCCCTAACCCTAGAATACCCTCTTTAGGGTCTCTCTTTTGCAATAGACTTAAGGCCACCTTTTCCATCCTAATCTTGGTGTCTGGGGTCACCTCTCATGATGCCCATTAGTCATGCAATATCATAAGGCCACCTTATCTATCCTAAGCTTGGTGCCAGGGATCACCTCTTATGGTACCCATTGGTCTTCCCTCTTGGGCTTGACCTCATTGCATCATACATCAGGGTGTCATGTAGGTGCGAGAATACACACTTATATCATAATTGTGATAATCATAGTGACTCTATGAATTTGCATATATGAACATCCAAGTAGATAGGTTGCATTCAATTCGATCAATCATCTGAGAAATCTCTGTGAAACTAAAGCAGTTAATCATAAATAACAACATACATGTCAGGCTGATTTGAGACAGAATTAATCCAATCAAGCAAGAAATCCAATAAGAAAGCAAGCACACAAAGTTGTCCTGTAATATGCATACAATTTCCTATCATTTATCATGTCATCAAGATCTATTAAACCTAGCTCGCTTCCTAGGGTAGTCCTTTTTAGGGTTTCCATTGCAATTAGGGTCTTTCTTGCACTTTTATTATTACAAAATAGCTCTTAAACCCTATGATTCTAACCTATTTCATTCAACAGGCTTAGGATCATCACATCTCAGTTTTATTGATGGATTTGAACAAATAAAGCCATTAAGAGTCATAATTACCAAGATTAGGGTTTTAAGGCCCATTAAAGCATATTCGTGTACATGGAACCTTAAATTAATCAAACTACGCATAAATATCATATTTTAGATATAATGTGTCCTTTTTACTAATAATAGGTTAATATCAACTTTAAACATCCATATAACCTTTCCCAATTCATTGATCATCAAAGATTAGGGTTTTTTAATCATAAATGCATTAAAGTTGACAACTTCATGTAATTTTCGAATTATGATCAAATCTAGACTCTAAAACTATTTTTACTGGACTCCTTGCATTTTTCTGATCAATTTTCATATATGAATTTTATTCATCGGAGCTTCCTATCAATAGTTATGATTTTTGAAAAGAGAAGCACTTTTCTGGATTATCTATTATTTTTAGAAAAATGTAGGGCATTGGATTGATGATCCGCTGGACCACGTTGGATCCAACAATCCCCTACTACGCAACTCACCCGTGATCGAAACAACCAAAGGACCACATTTCCCTTACCTAAACTGAAGGAAAGGAGGGGCAAATCGGTAATTCTCTAGTCCGTCATCTTCTTCCTCGGGCCAACCCAGCAGCGCGCCCGTGTGTCAACCATGACGTTGACTTCAGGCTCTCGATCACCAGCACAAAAACCAATAGGCCCGGAAGCTCCGCCTTCACCATGTGGACTTGCCTAGGGGATCAATTTCTCTTCCACATTGTGCCTTCACTACCAACTAGTCGTCGGTGCTCTGATGAGGTCGACAGGTCACAGAGGGGGAAGGTCAGGTCAATTCTCAAAATGATTGCACATGCGGACTCGTCGTTGCTCTCCAAACACGCCAGGGTAGGTTTTACGGGTGCGGGTACCCCTAAGCACTCTCCCCTATATATAGGGTCGGTGACAGTGTCTGGTGATTTGAGGACTTCCTGGATCGTCAATGAAACCACCCACAAATCGGGTTGAATGGCTTCGGAACAGCCTCCTGAAGCTAATGGAGTTCTTCTCGCTCCAAGATCCCCTTTCCTCTTCAAGAAATCCTCCGATCAAGGATCTCACAGGTGGACTCTGCACAAGCAGTCCCCGCGAGACTGGGATTCACTCCCAGCCATTGGATCATCGATCCAATAGTTGCGCTTAACCCAAAAATCAAGAAAATTAGTATTTAATTCTCAATATAATCATGACGCATGATTATTATGAAATTAATGTCCACACTTTAGTATAATTTGTAAATTGCATAACTAAAAAACTGTGTATTGTTTTTCAACCAAATTTTGAGGGTTTCTCTCTCTTGCCTTGATCTACACGCATGCCAAGTTTGAGTCCTAAATTCCAAAAGAAAAGGACTTTTTCTTCAAAGGCAAGTTACTCTTTAATCAAACTCATTTAATGGTTACTTCCTCTTTCTTAATCTTTTATTTTCTTGATTTTGATTCCTTTTTCCATTAGAAACCATGTGGACATGAAATCTTATCCAAGATGGATCCATTATCCATATATCCACATATTTCTTGTAATATCATTGTTATCTCATATTTCCTTCTTAATAAAGCCATATTTAATTGATCTTGTTGCATTATCTTTACAACTAGACTCCTTGGAACCCAAGGAACCCTAAAGGCATGAAATACACCTTTGGAGGATATTACCTAGCCTTCTAGAGACTTCTACCTTTTTCTCTTCTCCCTTTCTTAATATATATTCTTTTATTAACTGAATTTCTTTTCCTCTTTTATTTTCTTTTTCTTGTTATTGGGCCCAATAGCTAATAAGGCTCACCAAAAAACTAATAAGGCTATTTTAAAAGAAATTAATTCATTCAAATCAAATCACACCATTATTTCTTCATATATCTATATTAAGAGAAATTGCATTTCTCACCAAAAGAACCCAAAATTGGGGTTGTAACAGAATCTTAGATATTTTGGTGCCAAATCATCATAGAAATACTAATTCTAGGGATCTAAAGTAGTTGGGTACATAATCTAGGTCAAACACATCAATTAATCCAAGTATGCCAACCATCATCTTAAATGGGTCACAAATATGTATAGTTAGTTTCATATGTAACCACATAGCAAAAGGGGATTAGGAAAATGCTATTTGGAGTCATAAGGTGTGACATAGCTTGATGATTTTGAAATTTATTAGCAATACTCAACAATAAGAAGGAAGATTTCCAAGTTAGGGCAAAGTACCCCATTATAGTCCAAACTAGGCACATATGTACAAAAGAGCCATTCATGAGAAATAGGGTGATTAGGCCTTAATAAGGGTCACTAAATCATAAGAGTTACTGATACAATGGCTTGGTTCCTATAAGTATATCAAAGATTTAAACCTAACCATAATCATTCATTAAAATGTGGTCAACATAGTTAAGGATGACATATATAGGAAATACCAGACATTGGAAGTAGATTAAGGGTCTGATAACATGTCCAAATTGTAGGTGTCATCAAGCTGATGAATATGATATATAATTTTGCATGATTTCGCCAAGGGATTCAGAGTTATGTGGTTTAGAAGATGTCAATTAAAACTATAGTGATAGGGGGTAGTACCTTCAATTCATGTAACAGATCCAGGCCATTGGATCAAGATCGACCGGTTGCTTTCCACCCCCTTCCAGCACTCCAGAGTGCAAGACATGGGCCACATTTCCATCAATGATTGGATCACCTACACAACCCAACGACCTCAGGTCCACTTGTTTCTCACTCTAGCCACCCCTCCCACGATTGCTCATCACTCACCCCCACAGGTTGTTGGTTGTCTTACTTGTGTTGCGGTGGGTGGCAGGTTCTAACATGAGAAGGTCATTCTCTAATCCTAGCCCTCTGATTTGGGTCTAGCATGGATCCTAGCTGGGATCAGACAACACCTGCTCCTCACGTCTGGCTGTGTCTTCATCATCATTCTCACGACGGTTGTGGGGTTGAAGCTCAATGGAGGGGACCCAACCCCATGATAAAAGACATCAGGGAATCCAGACAAGTGGCTGCCCCCACCCGCACTCCACACATTATTGTGTATGAGGTTGGTATCTTCTAAGGACGAGGGGATTAACCCTAGTGTGGCCAACCCAACTATGGTCCAGGTTGTAATGGTGGCACCAAGGGTTCCAAGGTAGAAGAAGGTGATGGAAGGGGGAGTCAAAAGCCACAAATGAGAGGGATAATATGCAGCAAAGAATGGGAATGAAGAATGAAATGATTTCACATATTCATTTTCTCAAAAGGGGTGAGAAATGGACATGATTGGTCACTGCAAAAGGTTGAGTTGGGAGGAGTAGCACCATTTCCGTTGGTGGTGTGTGCAGAGGAGGAACAAAACATGGTGGCAGTTAGATGCCCGATCAAAAACATTAAAAACTAGGATTAGACCCGCATTAGGCTTATTCTAGCAAGGGTGGTAGCTAGTGCGTCGCACACCACTCAGATTGGGCCCAATAAGGTTCAATTTCAAAGTAAATTGAATAAATCAAGTATTATTTGAGCCAATGTTCTTTAATTCATAACTTGGGCTCTTAATATCTGATTGAGGTGATTCTTTCACTTTTGGAAAGATAATTGAATTCTCTATAACATGGAGTAAATTGTATAATAAAAATATCATAGTGATGCAGTATAAAATTAGATGCAAGAGGGTGACATGATAATGCATGACACTTAGTAGTCCAATTTCTCTAATTAGAGTCACATATCATGACATTAGTCATCAAGGAGATCAAATTGGATGATGAACACACTCAAGTACTATGATAGAAATTATATTGAATGAGATGAGTCTCTGTAATAGAAATAAAGAGTATAATAGATGGAGAAGAAAACTAGGTTGTCAAGTAATAATCCTGCCAGGATGAAATTCGATAACATGTACAACTTAGTTCATAAAAAACCTACTTTAGAAAATGCTTAAGTTTATAAAAACATAAAATATTGAAACCTCTAGTGTCACCTCAAATGCATATAAACATTTTTTGAATCCATAGAAACTTTTGTATTATTCTTGCCATAATAGGCCACAGCCCAGTAGGAACTTTGACCCTTATAGATTGCCAACAACAAAAGTTGTGGATGGAATCTTGTATTTTTTGGTGAGGTAGGTACTTTGGAAAGATGTGGTACCTCCAAAGTACTTGAATTCATACTAATATCATTCTCAACATACATGTCCAACCAAGTCAATTACATAAAACAAATTAGGGTGCACTTCTTATTTTCTTGTCTCTCTGGCATTCACATTCACTAGAATGTGTCTAGGAATATTGTGTGCATCCCAATTAATAAATTTTTGACTAGATACACCACCATATCAACAACAATTTTAACTATTGACTATGATGTCGGTATATGAGATATACTATTAATATTAGTCTTTAATATTGCACTAGATACACCTTCATGGATGTAAAAACACTAAATGTTCTTCCAATAATAACATGGTTTTATTCGTGTGAAAATTTGTCAATAACCAAATACAAAATCGCCATATGCAGGACTAGATGAGTTGGACAATTATCTCTAGTACTATAAATATGTGAGTATGATATATTGGCTGGACTACTCAAGGAAAACCTTATTTATAACAAGCCATCTTCATAGTAGAATATTTACCCTTCCTAATCTTTCTGGAAGATATTACCACGCACTGAATCCATTAGCAATTCTAATCATTGTAAAATTCTTTTAGTTCTTCAACATTATTAAATATAATACCATCTCCAGGGTAACAAAAGCTTGTGTTTAACATAGAATGTAGTTCTCTTATTGGGCCTCAACTATACACTATAGAGCATTATTTTCTAGTCTCAATGCCTTACTTAGACACTATAAAACATCATCTTGTGCTCCCACCTCCTAATTTTTGTGCTACATCGCATTGTGTGTATTCTAACACGACTCATTTTTATGGTCCCAACTCATTGTTGTGTACTACAAAACCTCATTTTAAGATATGAAATATCAACTCTAGCTATGATACAAATATTATTTCTAAGATGTAATGTCTCATTTTGTAGTTCTTGTAGCTCACTTTTGTTCTATAATGCCCCATTTTGTAGTCCTCATGCCTTGTTACAAAAAACCTTATTTATAAGCTACCTTAATTTTGTAATCCCAACACCTCATTTCAATGTTGTGGTATAGCCTATGACACCTCATTTATGAACCCTAACACCTCAATACTTCTTTAAGCCACCTCATTTTCTAATTTGAGGTGCCTCACTTTGAAGTCACAAGTTTACCTTCATGTCACATGTTACCACCTTTTCTTTGACTTTTTTACTATATCATTATGTAAATCTATACCTTTTTCTTATGGACATGTTGTATATTTTGCTCACATTTTCAATGCATCAAATTTTGTCCAATTCTGAGTTAGTATAAGGAAGATGACCCATTTGCATATCACTTGATATTAACCTTGTTTTAACCTTTCTATTTGGATTTAACCTTATATGGGCCAGGGATTAGTTGTGTGCGACCCAATTGCAAATCTATATTTTCTTCCCCTCTCTATTTGGGTACAAGCATTTCTAGATCTTGTCACATGGATTGCCCTTCTCGATCCAACAACCTTGGACTCATCTCCTTCCCTGGGTCGTACACTGATCAAAGTGCACCCTTTCAGCCATTTGCGATTGAGTAAGTCCCTCCTCGAACCCCCTTTTTTGAAATTTAGGTCTTGCATGCTTTGACTCTATTTCCTTCCCCCTTATATTTTCCATTCTTTCTCCTTGTAATTTTGAACCCTAAAATGCCCACTTTTCCTTTCCCCTTTCTTTTCTTTCGTGGGTGGAACCACCACTATTGGAAATTGGAGTCCTTGCTCTTATCTGCCTTAGAAAGTATGAGCAGAAGTCTAGTTTCATCGGGACATGGGGGAGTAGGGAGGACACCTCATTTGGCTCCATGACCTCTCTCTTGCACCTAGCTATCTATGTCAGTGAGACTTGCTGCCATAACACCATCGCGTAATGTGGGTGCAGGGGAGAAGATCTACCTCCCATTTCCTCTCATCCTACTAGATCTCTCTCTACTACAGTGGAATGTATCAATTATTTGGCTCATGTCAGCTGGCTAGAGATCCACTAACCCACACACCACATGCCTCATCGAGCTGCAGACAAGGTTGACCCAGTGCTGACGCACCCAGTTGCCTTCACATGACTCGCATACACTAGCAAGTAGCCTTGAATGCTCCTTCAGCACCTAGTGACCTACACACCACACTTGACCAAGAAAGTTAGGAGGCGACGACCCATTAAGTGGCCTCTTTAGGTGGAAGCCTCTCCCCACAATTGCTAATTGATGCTTAATCTTTGAACTCTCATATCTCCTAGGTTTGTTTAACAAAGGACATGATATTATATATCATTTTGTTTAGAAAAATGTCTCATATCTAATAATGCCATTCCTTTTTTGAATATTGCATGTTTCATCCCATTTTTTAGAAAAACGGATGTCTTTGTCATCATGTGATTATTAATGAACCTAAATCATGAACCTAAATCACACTTTGACTCTATTTCCTCCCCCCCCCTTATCTTTTCCATTAATGACCTCTAAGATTTCATATCCTTTAAATCAGAAAACTTTAAGTATCTTGTACTGTTATGTGTTCTTGGGCCATTTAAATGAATCCTAATGTTTACTTTGACCCTAAATGCTTATTCTTGACCTAAAGGTGACTCCTTTAAGTGTATGAAAGCTCTAACTTGATCAATTCTTGTACCTCATATTAATTTAATATCATCTATTCTTATAACCATGAAATCAATGACCTTTTTCATTAACTGTGACATGATAATCTAAGATCTTGTGATAAGTAGCCCATATTTGACTCATGATATCCCAAGTACCGCCGTTGTGCTTTGAAATAATCTAGCTGACTTAGTTTGCTTCCATATGATGGATATATGACTTTATGCAAACGCCTTTCCCTATATTGTTAAAAATAGTTGTTTATCACTTTAGTAGAACAAGATACCACCATTATAAATCTTATTCTCTTGTATGATCATAAGGTTTAGATATATGATGCTAGTGCTTGAAATGGTTCTTATATGATTGAATGTGATCTTGCATGATTATACTTTGTTGATAATGTAATTCTCATCCTTCCTTATTGCCAAATAAGACCCTACCTCAATCTTGTATCACGTATAATGTGGATGGTTCACCTAGACCTAGTCCTTAATGTTGATACTTGTGCTATGTTGAATCGATACAACATGTTTGGTAATTTGGAAATTATGCTTAATCTAATTGAAACCTAGGTCTAAGGGAACATCTAAATGACACATAAGGTGTTTACATTAACAAAATCTTACTGATCTATGACCCTCTATTATGTCTATTTACATCTTAGGTCCATACTGGCTTCGGCCTTCTCTAGGAATCTCACTCATGAATCATAATGTGTACTCTACTCAAAGGGTACGCTCAATTTATTGGCCCTAATGTGATATTGGCTTGTTTGTATGTATTCTCATATGAATGCTTGGCTAGATAATCACTTGTTTGATCTATTGTTCCTTTGATTATGACTTTCATGTTTGATTATACTATGTTGACAAACCTTGAATATAATTTGTAGAAATCCTTTATATATCCTGTTGCACCTACCTGAAGTTTTAGGTTAAGGACATCAGGTTGGGTGTCTTAGTTGAGATGTCAAGATAAGGTGCACCATTGCAATACAAGGGTTAGCTCTTGACAATGTCCTTCAAGTCCCTTAAGGATAGGGTTAACTAATCTTTAGCACCCTAACAGACTCTTCCGATGGGAAGTTAGTCAGACTCTTCCAACAGGATGTTAGTCAAAAGGCCTCCAATTGATATAATGGATAAATAAATGTAAAAGATGCTTTATATAAACACAATGTCACTAAGCGTTATCACCTTGTTTCTACTTATTTCTTATTATGATATTTCTAGCCAAGAAACTTTTATATAATCTTAAATTGTGCTTACATGTTTTTCATAGCGTACTCAATGCACTAGTAGTGATATATTTTGTTAATTGAATTTGTAGTTTCTAAATGAAGATCTGCTACACTCAAGACTCTAAGATCTGAAATAAAAAATCAATTGGTACTCTTGACATAGAATAGGGGTACATGTCTCTTATCTCCATGCGTAATATCTTTTCATTTCTTTAGTTTTGTTATTGCCTTACTCATATATATTGCTTGTGTGAAAATATGTGCCATTCTATGGATGGACAACCAAGTCCACTCTCCTTTGTCTATGTGGCCACTAGCAGTGTGGAATTAGGTTAATAATTTTTTTGTTTGAAATGGTATTACATCCAAACACATAGGCCTATATATTTGTTTAAGTCATAACACGTCTTAAGAACCCAGGGAAGACTAAAATCTTTTCCTTAAAGTTTAGAGAGTCTTCTAGAATCTCATGTTTTCTTTAAGGACCACCTAATCCTCCCAAGTACATGATGATTAGCTAGTCTTCTCATCACCTCATGTGATTCTTCTTTCTTGACTATTAATTACATGACATCTCGATTGTGGGTAGCTTATGCTTGGGAAAGGTAACATTCATTTGAAATCTTGAAAGTTGATTAAGATGATAATGTTATGATCTGATCTTGAATTGAAAGGTCTACTTGATGTAAAAATTACTCTTGAAAGTGATGTACTCATGTGTAAAGTTTATCAAAACTCAATCTCACCAAATTAGATATAAGTGCTTTCTATTTTTGAGGTAAATTCTTGATATGGTGAAATAAGAAAAAACTCATTTTCTATACCTCATGTTTGATGGGTCCCTATCAATTAAATCCATGTTGTCCCTATTTTGATCAAACCTCAAACATATTTAAGAAAAATTAACCCTATCAATATGTATCACGTCACACACTATGATATGACTATGTCTTTGGACCCCTAGATCATGATGTGATGATTTATTTTAAGAGGAAAATCCCTTGTTGACTATTCTTCCTCTTTGTAGATTCAATTTGAATAATATGATGGACCTAGATCTCAATATCACCCAATTATGCTCAAACTCTTGAGTTATCAATTTTACTCCTCGGTAACCAAAATCTACCCTTACCTTGATCTTGAAAGGAAGGGAATGGAAGCATGAAATTAATCTTGCAAAATCTTAAAGTATTGTTTCCCTATTATGATCTTCATCTTCGATATCATGACCCTCTCAAGAACAATTTGACAATTGTTACTCTCCTTATTTGTATGTGCTTGATGACTCATAATTAATGTAAACTAATGTTCTAGATTAGGGTGTGGTTTACTTGTGGCTTCCCTAACCTACATAACATTCCTATTACGAATCCTCTAAATTTTCATCTTGTTGATTATTTAGAGTATGAAAAGGTAACCCCTTCCACCCAATTTTGATTTGATATAAGTCTCTAATAGTTCAAATCTATGAAAATCTTGATACTGAATGTTGAACCTCGATTCGATGATGATCTTAAAATATGATGATGTTGACTATAGCTTGTGGCTGACTTCCTAGAATGGCTTAGGTTTATATCATTCATCAACGACAAATACTATGACAATAAAATTGATGTTGATACCATGTAATGTTCCTTGATTGTTACTCAGTTGATATATATGTATGAATGATCACTCCTAAGGTCTAAATAGGAACCTAAAACCTAGCTTCAAAATGTTTGGACCAATGACTTTGATGTCCAAACATGACTCTTGACATTGATTTATGAAATCTCAACTCATGATTATTGATCTTGATATTGATTTGGCTCCTATAATCACCCTACTTGGATCTTGAGATCACCCATGATATATGAATGATGACTTTCATGTTCACAAATCTCAAAATTTTGAAATGATGTTTATGATGATTTGCTTGATTTTTGACTTAGGAGTGAGATCTATGTGGACCTGGGTGGGACCTTCCATCAATTTTGAGTAGTAAATCATGATGTTGAAATATGATATTTGCCTTGAATTGTTGAAATATGAATCTTCATCATAGACATACAACCCCACCCAGGCCAATGTAAAAGCTATAACCCTAAGTGTTGGGCATGAAAGTCATGTTTTACTCTTGATGCAAAGTTCTCTATTTATCTAACTTAAAAAATGATCTCTCTGTAATTGTAATTTATAGCATGATCTCTCCCAAATTGTGACTCATGTGTTGGTCTATCTTATTTGATGATCAATGGGACTATACTTTAACCTTGATGATCAATGGGACTATACTTTTTAAAATAGTGTTGACGATTGAAGGAATTTTGAGTTTATTATTATGTAAAATAGGGAATGCAAATCTCGTTTGATAGATTGATTTAATTTTGGGGGCAAAACTTTCATTAAGGCGGGGAGGATGTGATAACCTAGAAATTCACAATTTCAATATATTTGTGACCTCTCTCTTGATCTCATTGTCAATTTCATGTTTGTATGTGTTTTGGTGCGAGCTTGACCCATCTCGTATGCATACATCACCTTGGTGGTACTCAACTTGATAAAAATCAAGTTTACCCTCATGTCACACATTATCACCTTTTCTTTGAATTTTTGATAATATTTTTTGTATATATATACCATTTTCTTTTGCTCATGTTGTAGGGCTCTCTCTCACATTTTCAATTAATCAAATTTCATCCAATTCCAACTTAGTATGGGGAAGATGTTTCATTGAATATCTCTTGATTTTGACCTTGTTTTAACCCTTTATATGGATTTAGCCTTATATGGTCCCAAATTCAGTTGCTTGTGTCCCAATTTCGAATTTGTGTTTCCTTCCCCTCTTTCTTTGGGCAAAGTAGTTTAGATTTTGTCACACGGATAGTCCTTCTCGATCCAACAACCCTGGACTTATCTTGTCACATCCCAATTTTCGTAGACAATTAAAAAAATTAGAATGCAGTTTTCCTAAAAAATAATAGTTGAAGGGATTTTATGCAAAATGCCAATAATGGTTGTCCTTATATGAAAATGGGATGAGAAAACTTAAAATAAGACTCAAATTTATATTTGACTTTCAATTATGCATTACGTGTATCAATTAACTCATATTAGTCCTCTTTTCTTTTCTCTCTCCTCAAAAGTGGTCATAAATCCTAGTAAAGAATTAAAGAGGTAACAATGTGGTTATTGAATGAGTAAAACCTGAAATGGTAAATCTAGGATTCAATATTAGGAGCCTTCTCAAATTATGTTACATTCAATGCCTCTTAATTAAGTTTTATAGCCATTATAGAAATTATGGGCCTAAATGTGTACAAAATGAGATCTAATGTCATAGGAATATTCTAGACCTTCAAATCTACCTATGGTTCAAATTTGAACTCATTTGAGCCACGTTTGACCCTTACATATAGTTTTCAATACCATTTAATCAAAGATTATCATTGATATGTAATAACACGATGGCTCTGGTCATTTATTCGGTGTCACACGCTACTTATTTCCATTTCTAAAGCACGCGTGTCAGCAATTGATGGATTAGGATCTAACGGCATTTGTGTTGTCATCGCCCTCCGCCTTCTCGCGAACTGAAGACCGTTCACAGCGCCTTCAATGCTCACTCTCGATCTCCCTCTCCTCTTGACTATTTTGCGATGTTTCTTCTCCCTTGAATTCATTTTGCTCCCCCGTTTCATTTAAACCCTAACTCGTATACTCTCGTGCCCCAGGCATGAAATGCCTAAATGGTGGCCAACCCACCTCTTGCCATGGACTGATAGACACCTATCTAACACCTTGAACCCATGTTTGAGGACTCCAAAAGCTTCGCCGCACTGTTCCACCTCCTCCTCCACGCTCAATTATAGTCCCTGTTTCCCCTAACTCTAGGCCCTACTCGAAGTACATCTCCTATGCCTCTCCCTAGGCAATTGATGCATAAAAAACGATCCACAACGACCCCTCATGCTTCTACAAGCATCGACTTGCCTTGGTTTTGCTCCAGTAGCCGCATCCTATAGGCGGCCTTGATGCTCGCTGGTGCCTACCGCCATGGCACTCTAGTGCCCATCCAACTAGGGAAAACCAATCTGGAGCATTGTCTGAACCTATTGTTTGATTTTCGATCATCGGTTGGGCCGCTACTGCCCATTTTCTTGATTCTGGTCTTCGGTCATCCTTCCCCTGTTCCTCACGTTTTTCCGACGAGTTTCGATGATTTTGTGGCCCTTCCGATTGGCGTTTTCTTTCTCGGCCACATCCTGACTCTGCGGGTCATCTCCAGTTTCACTTTTGGGCTATCCCACACCTTTTCTTGGCTTCTAAGCTTTGGCACCCATGGTCGTGCTCGACATCCCTGGCTATGACTGTGAAGAGTAGTCCGGAGCTCCTATGCACATCAGGGCTCAATCTTAGGCTCAATGGCCTCGCCTTGGTGCCGCGAATGCAGTGGATATCTCAAATGCCGCAAGTATTTTCTACATTCCTTGGTTCTGATCGGAGATGAACCTCTAGGTGCTGCTCTCACCATGGAGCAAGCAGGGAGCAATGGAAAGGGTGATATTACCCGTCTGCCCTAGCTTTTGCAATCGTTTGATTAATGCTATGAGAGTGTCACGAATCATCCATGCTTGATCACCATAGATAATTATGTTGACCATTAATTACTTTGAGAGAGAGATTAAGGATTGAAAAAATTATCGAATTTATATATTTTATATTGCACCTTGAGATTGGGCTTAGGAATGTGAAGAGAATAATCTAGAGATTTCGGTAAAACACCTAACTAATAACAAAATTACTACGAGAGTGAGATTGGTATTAAATTAGATAGTGAACATGTCTCTTTGTCCAGATTTAGGAGTGATAATTGTTAATAACATGATGTTAATTGCAATATTCTCCTTGGTGAAACCATAATCCTAAGGAATTCAATCCACTTGATATCATAACCGGTAATCTTAGATTTATTTTCTATACCTTAGATAATTAAACCATTACTCAAAGTTTTCATCGGCTTAGCCGATCGCATCACAGTTAGTAGTAGTATATGGAGAGTGTTTCCCTATGTTCGACATTCGGGCCTCTTAGGGCCTATATTACATTGATAAGGGCAACATAGGCAGTTTCATTTCTTGATTCAATGGTCCCTGAAATTATATGGTCGGGTCTGAATGACTAGTTTACCCTCACCATTTCAATAAAATATAACGCCCGCCATGGTCCTTTCTGGTGTTTCACATTTTATCTACTTAGGCTTTAATCGAGATTTAAATGATGTCATGGTATAGTTTTCTTGAATTTTGAATGGTCCAGAGTACAAAATTCATAATTGTTGCATACGACCTCAGAAAAATATAAATAAATATGTTTTGGAAAGCTCTCTGATTTCCTCTCGATTGATGTTGTTTTCAAACGTTGTTTTCCACATCACATCTCTTCAAAAATTTAAAGACCACGATTAGGGTATAATGATTATGGACTTATGTACCCAATATGTTCTAAATCAAATTATAGGTGGCTAGAGACCCAATCAGGTCAGGTGAATTGATTCTAAGGTAGTTTGCTATAGGTAAGAGGGCCATGCATATTTGGCACAAGTAACTTGGTTGTTGATGCATGTTTATTTATGATTATGCACATTACTTGAGTTCATGAATTATGAATGTCTTTCAAGAAAGCATCATGTATAATTGTCATTGACTGATTGTTTGCTTAATTATAGTCTATGCTATAAACCTAATTATGATTATGATTATGAAATTAAGGTTTAAGGGTTCATGTTCAAGAAGGGGAAGCCCTACTATGGTTTATGATGGAGAAATCATTTATTATGATTCAAGGGGTGAAATCCCATCATGTTAATGTTAATGCCATGTTAATGATCAAGTTTAATGGAATTGAATTAGTTTTTATATGCTCCCGAATCATGGACCTCAAGGGGTCGTCAATGGATTTCCAAACATCAAGGGCTTTCCTAGCAATCATGTGCTCCTAAGGGGGCATTATAGAGGGATGCAAATACTAATTGTTCAATTCTTCATGTAATTTATGAATCATGAATGCTTAAGAAAATCCATGTTAAAGTTTATGTCAGGTATGTCATGTCCAATTTATCATGTCAAGCTATAGTTATTTTTATGCCATATAAAGTGTCAAATATCACTTACTGATGTGATGTTTTATTTTGCATGGTTGGGGATGAGATGTCTGCATAACTTGGACCAATTGAAGGACAAAAAGGGGAAATCAAGACTAGGAGATCTTCAAGCTTTGCCTAGTGGGGTGCCATTTACCAAGTTGATCCAAAGAATTATATATGATTCATGTTATGTATAGACATAGTATCAACAAGATTAGATATTATAGATGGTCATCATGTACTTTCCTTTATGTCAAGAACTATGTATGAATCATCTTCAAATCAATGCAAAGTGATTCTTTACTTTAATAACATGATTAGTATATTGTGACACCCCCATTGAGTAAGAATGTTTCCGCTCATGTGGTATGAAAATTGGGGTGTTACACATCTCCTTCCCCAGATTGTACACTATGAAAAGTGCACCTTGTCAGCTTCTTTGAGATTGATTAAGTCCCTCCTCGAGCCCCCTATTGGGAAATTAGGCCTTTCTTCCACTCCATGTTGTTGCCCCTTATCTTTTCACTTCTTGTTCCTTGTGGTTTTGAACCCTAGAACATGTTGTTTTCCTTTCCCCTTTCTTCTCTTATGTGGGAGGCACGACAACTATTGGAAATGGGTGTTCTTAACTCTGTCCCACTTATCAAGTATGAGAAGTAGTTCTGGGTTCACCAAGCCTTGACAGACTAGGGCAACCAACTCGTTTGTCCCCATGCCCTCTCTCCCGCACCCACCTATTTTCATCGACGAGACTTTCCACCACAATATTGTTGCATGATGCAGGTGTAGGAGAGAAGATATGCCTTCCATTTCCTCTCATCCTCCCAGTCTCTCTCTCCACCATAGTGGAATGTCTCAACCATTAGTCTCATGCCAGCTAGCTAGAGCTCCACTGTCCCTTGAACGACGCGTCTCAGCGAGTAGCGGACAATGTGAACCCAACACTGATGCACTCAGTCACCCTCACACAACTCGTAGACATTGCCGACCAACCTCGAACACTGATTCAACACCCATAGACCCGCACACCCTGCTGGCACAAAAAAGAAGGGAGGTTGAAGCCCATTAAGTGGCCTCTTTAGGTGAAAGTCTCTCCCCAAAATTGCTAATTGATGCTTGATCTTCAAACCCTTGTATCTCCTAGGCCCCTTCACTGAGTGTCATGATATTATATACCATTTTTTTAGAAAGACTATCCAATCTAATAATACCATTAACTTTTACCAATATTGCATGTTTCATCCCAATTTTAGAAAAAAAATGATGTTTGTGTCATCTTGTGGTTATTAATCAACCTAAATCATTCACCATATGTATCATTAATGACCTCTAAGCTTTCATATCCCTAAAATTGGAGTACTTTAAATCTCCTCTATTGTTATGTGTTCTTGGGCCCTTTAAATGAGTCCTAATGTTTACTTTGACCCTAAATGTTTATTCTTGACCTAAAGGTGACTCCTTTAAGTGTATGCATGCTATAACTTGATCAAGTCTTGGACCTCATCTTAATTTGATATCATCTAATCTTGTAATCTCAAAATCAATGACCTTTGTCATTCTTTGTGACATGATAATGTAAGATCTCATGTTGAGCAGCCCATGGTTGACTCATGAGATCCCAACTACCTACTTTATGCATTGAAATGATGAAGTTCATTTAGTTTGCTTCCATATTATGAATATATGCATTTATGCAAATATCTTAGCCTATATTATCCAAATCAGTTGTTTATCATGTTAGTAGAACAAGATACCAACTTTATCAATCCTATGCTCTTCTATGATCATAAGACTTGTATATATGATGCTAGTACTTGAAATGGATCTTATATGACTAAATGTGATCTTGCATGATTAAACTTTGTTGATAATCTAATTATCAAGCTTCCTCATTGCTAAATCAGACTTTACCTCGATATTATATCACTTATAATGTGGATAGTTCACCTAGACCTGGGCCTTAATGTTGATATTTGCGATATGTTGAATTAATACATGCACATTTGGAACTTTGGAAATCATGTTTGGTCTAATTGAAACCTAGGTCTAAGGGAACATCCAAATGACTCATAATATGTTTAAATTAACAAAACGTTACTGAACTAAGAGCCTATATTATGGGTTTTTACATCGAAGGTCCATGTTCGCTTGAACCTTCTCTAGGAATCTCATTCATGGTTCTCTTCTTGCAAGGTACACTCATGGTAGTAACTTGATGTATTTTATATTGTGGCTCACCAGAAGATTGTATGCTGCAATCTTCTCAAACTAATAGTGACGGATATTGATTTGAAGATAAATAGTGGGAGTGGTAGTTAATTAAAAACCAAATTAATATCATCAATATTTTCAAATGAAATTAGAAGTGTTTTAACAAATGGAAATTTTGTTTTAAAAAAATAATTGGAAAACAACATCACTTTTCATTGAGATCGGTTCTTGAGAAGGACATACTGAATAGGAACAATTTCTATGACTGGTTTAGGATTTTGTGAATTGTTATCAATCATGAGCATAAGCTCTATGTCCCACACACACTAGTGCTAGAGGAACTCACTCCTAATGTGTCTAGGGTTAAAGTGGATGCATATGGGAAGCATGCCAATGATGTCATAGAAATCAAAATCCTCATGCTATGCTCTAAGATTTGTGAGTTATAGAAGCATCATGAAGACATGTATGTTATCGAGATGGTCACACATATTAAGAACATGTACTAGAATCATTGCAAAGAAAAAAAGTATGATGTCTCCAAGTCTCTCTCTGAGTGAAGAATGGTAGACGGAGATCCAATGGGGCTTAATGTGCTCAAGATAATTGAGCATATGGAAAACCTAAAGAGACTTGGATTTCCTATAGGCCAAAAGTCAGCTATGGATATGATTTTGCAATCATTTACAGAGTCATATTGTCAGTTCATTAAGTACTATTATATGAAAGACTTGGTTAAACCACTGTTTGAATTTCTTGGCATGTTGATAGATGTTGAAGCACAAATGAAGAAGGACAAACCCAAATATGTTATGTTGATTAGTAGAAGTGAATCTAAGGGTGAAGTCAAAGATGATCATTCTAAGGCTAACCTGAAGCCCCAAGTCTCTAGTACTTAAGATGAGGAAAAGGATCAGTGTGAAAGGAAGTTTTCCTTTTCACTTAAAGGAACTTGGGAAGATGAATCAAAGGTATAAAGATATCTACTTTAGGTATATATGTTATTGATATAAATTGCTCTAGTTCTTCATCTAGAGTAATAAATACTAGATGTGGATATCACATATCCTCAAATGTGCATGATTTGAAAAGAAGTAAACCCTTAAGGAAGGGTGAGGTGGAACAACATGTTGCAATTAGAGAAAGAGTTCTTTCTATTACAGTAGAACCTATACTTTATCTCTACCCATTGGACTTCAAATAGAGTTAGATAAATGCTATTATGGACCTTCCATTAACAGAAACTTCATTTTGATATCTTTGGGCAAGAGTGGACTCAAATTTCATATATAAAATGGTCAATGTTCTATTTTTAAAGATGAGATCTTTTATAGCATTGCCCATGTATCTTATGGTCTATACTTTTTTTATCTAGAGACAAGAGTATACAAGATAACCAAAAGGATAAAACTTGATAACTCAAACCAACCATACATTTGGAATTGTTTTCTAGAGCACATAAATGAAAAAAAAACATTTCTAGACTCCATAAAGTTAGTTATCTAAACTCTTTTGATTTTGAATCAATAGAGACATGACAATCTTATTTAGTTGGCAAGATGACAAAAGCTCCCTTCATTGGAAATAGTGAGAGAGAAAGTGATATATTGAGACTCATATATAGTGATTTATATGTACCTTTTAGAACAAATTCTAGAGGTGGTTTCCAATACTTAATCACATTTAGATATTATTTTATTAGATATGGCTATGGTATTTAATGAAATACAAGTCAGAATCCATTAAAAATTTCAAGAATTATATGAATGAAGTACATAACCAACTTGGTAAAAGTATTAAAGTACTTCGATCTGATTGAGGTGGAGAACACTTAAGATAAGAGTTTAAGGACCTTCTGCAAGACCATTATATTATATCACACTGGACTCCATCCAGAACACCATAACATAATGGTATATTGGAAAGAAGAAAGCACATTGTGTTGGACATGATATGATCTATCATGAGTTTTGTTGATCTTCTAACTTCCTTGTGGGGATATTATCTAGAAACTACAATGGTTACACTTAACCGTGAACCTTCTAAATCAGTTTAGAAAATATCATATGAGATATGGATTTGGAAACGTCCATATGTGTCTTTCATTAAATTTTGATGATGTGGAGCTTATGTGATAAAATAGTTTCACAAAAAGCTTGGACCCAATTTAGATAAATGTTATTTTATTGGATATCCCCGTGAAACCAAATGATACTACTTTTATATTTCATCTGACAACAAAGTGCTTATTTCCAGGGATGCTATATTCCTATAAAAGGAATATATTTCCAAAGGAAACAATGAGAAGAAAATAGAACTCGAATATGTTCAAGGCTGGTAAGAAAACATTGAACCATCAGTGGCACAAAAGGAACAAGAAGAATCACAAGAATATGTGGAATCTCAAGTTCCTCTTGTGACACATGAACCTCATAGATTTGGTTGGAAATATCTTGAGCCAGAAATATTTAGATATCTTGTGACTCTAGAAGGCAACAATTAGTCATAGATGATGAGACCACAACCTATCTAAAAGGTATTGTGGGACCAGAATATGAGAATGACTTGATACCATGAGATATAAGATGGACTCCATGTAAATAAACAAGGTATGTGTAAAGAAGCGAAATCACTTCCTTACTAAAAATTTGAACAATAAAACCTCCAGTCCAAACACACTCAAAAGGTATGTTGGAGTGGGTGTAAATTTTTCAAATCTTTATATAATGGTAATCAAAAGGCCAATGTATAGCAGCGGAAGAAAATATTTGACTATTCAATTATAAGACAAAGGGTTAAAAACTTACATCATAAGGATCCAAGTAGAGGAAATCTAAACCACCTCAAGATTGTCTCCAAGCTTCATCATCTCAAGCTAAGTCTAGGTCATCACGTCATGTCATCCAAGTCCTCCACCTAGGGTTGGAAGCATACCCCAGCAAAAGAGAAACAAAAGAGACATCAGCAAAGGCTGGTATGTGCATACTAAAAAGAAAATTGAGCAATATAAGGAAATAAAGGACATCAAATGTAAAGGCTTCCCATGCAAGAGATAAGGACTACCCACACGGGCATAAAAGAGAACAAATATCATAACATGATAAAAGAGGATACTTGCCATAAACAATACAAATAAGATTGTGCAATACTGGCACATAAGAAATTAGTAGGGCACACACCCCACAACATCACCAACCTGCATGCATATGAGATAAACATAGCCCTAGAACAATATAAATACAAAGGCGGCCAAGCACAAACTTGAACCTAATAGAGAAAGGAATACTACCAATCTCCCAAATACATAAAATTTGAGTATGGATTACTGCCACACTCGAGTATAGAGAAGTGGATTACTGCCACCCTCCTAAATAAACAATAGGGGATTACTGCCCCAAAACCAAAGTAATTTACACTACTCTAGTGCTACTGAATCACATTGCATGTAAATGTAGAGGCAAGTAAATAGTTCAGTCAGAAGATGATATAAAGGTTGCCATCACACAATGGACAACACAAACAATTTAACATCTACTTCAAAGTGGCACATAACAATAAAAGAGACCAATCATGCATCAAGGTACATAAAAGAGATATCAAGAGATTATTCAAGTACATAAAAAGTAAGATAGTTCACACGAACCATGATAACAAGAGATAAGAGCAATGTGTATAGGCTATTGTCCATAGGACCAAGAGAAAGACAAAATATAGGTGAATTGCTCAACATGAAGTAATAGGGGATACAACATACATTTAGAGAGGAATTAGAAACTGCTCAATATAGAAATAATGTGGGATGCAATCATACTTCAACTTCAGAGTCAAACGATCCAGGGTCACATCTAGGTCCAAGCCTAGGATTCCAAAGAACCTATTATGCATATATGTGGAATTAGGGTTAGGTTTCCATGAATATAAAAAACCCTAAAAACACCTTTTTATTATTATGTGAATTAGGTTTCCAAAATGATTCCATATTTTAGATTATATTTTCCTGAGTTCAAAACATATATTATTATATTTTTCTGACTTACAGATATTTAGTTATGATTTATTCAAGTTATTATCTTATTTATTAGATCCATTAAAATCACCTCTTCAAAATATCAAAGTCAGGCGACAAAACTAATACCATTAGAAAAGTTGCATTATTATGAAACCAACGAGTATTTATTCATATTTTTCTGATCAGTAGATAATTAGTTATAGATTTTATAAAATCAACCAATGACAAAATTCCATGTCAGCGTATCATAAGAGACTGAGAGAGAGGATGGGAGTGCTGAGTTGGTCCAATACACACTGGACAACTCGGCTGGTCCCACAACCATCTCAACAACCCGCCTTGGCGCGGCTAGGAGAGCAACATGGGTAAAAAGACAAAACTACCCCCAGCTCAGAAAAACAAAAAGGAAACACGGATGGGTGCAAGACAGTCAACTAACACCTCAGTTCTTCTCTCTCCAACCTACGAAGAACCTCTCTTCCAGGCGTTGCTGTCGGGCTCCCTCCAGATGGAAAACTACGCGATTTGTAACAAAGAAGCCCTCAGAAACGAAGGTTGGACCTTCAGTAAACCAACTCGAAGGTAAAGAAGGCGGAAACCAACCAGACGAACACTCATACACCCGACATTGCATCTGAGAGTAGGGAAGGAGAAAAATAGGGAAAATGAGCTTGGTACCTGATCGTTGCAATTGATGCTATGGAAAGCATCTCGGAGGCACCGAAAACACCCTCAGGGACAAAACGGACCCCGCGAAGGTCTGCGGAAGAGATTCGGGCAAAGACATGCTAAGGAGGCGGCGCAGAGTAGGGGAGATCATGTCGGAATCAAAGACAACCAAACCAAAGTATGCACATTGTAGCTGGGACCTCGGCGGAGGTCAAGGGACTGATTCCTGGCGGTCCGATCGCCTGAGGTGACGAGGAGATGCCACGGAGCGGGAAACAGGGGCGGAAACAGAGAGTATTGGCGGCGCCCCATGGTTTGGGTTATCGGGGTATAAATACCCAAGAAATCAGGATGAGAAGGTGCGGAAAAGAATAAGGAAGGAGTGGGAGAAAGAATCGAAGAAGAATATAGAGAGATGAGGGAGAAATCAGAGAAAGAAAATCGGGGAGAGAAGCCCCCATCGGTGCGTGAAATCAGAAAGGGGAAAGGAAGAAGAGAATCCAGTTGCCGCTGGATCTAAATCCATGGGTCGAGATACAATCCGAAATTGGAAAGCAAAACCAAGGTCGATTGCGTGACAAATCAAATTCCAAATCGAATAAAGTGTGATTGCCATTATTTCCTATTTTCTCTCTCTTCATTTAAGGGTGCAAACAAAACCCAAATTAGATGAGATTTTGCATACAGATAAATTAAGGCATGTAGATTCCGATTATGCAATTATATTTTCCTTTTGAGAACATTTAATATATTAAATAAATCAAATCATATTTTCTCTTTCCTCCTTTATTAATGGCATTAGGATTATCCAAATTCTATGAAACTTAACCCACAAGTCACATTTAATGTGTTGGATACGAATTTGCCATCAATTTCACATTTTGGAGTTGTTTAAATATTTAATTAATATTTTGAAGGTTCTTCATACTTTCTCTCTCCTGATTTTACCTTTTAAGCAAACTTTCTCCAAATTGGATGAAAATTCACCCAAAGGCTATATTTATTATGTAGATCACGAATATAACATTATTTTCCTCTTTTGGAGTCAATTATTATATTTATTTATTATTTACACCTTTTAGGCAATTTCTCTCTCCTAAATTACCATATTATTTCAAGGTTGCTCAAATTAAATGAAAATTGACATGTAGGCTTATTTTGATGTGTAGATTACGAATTTGAAGTCTATTATTTAATTTGAGGCTTTCTTACATAGGTTATAACATCTAGCCCATTAGAGGCCCATTAACCATATTATGCATGAAATTAAGTTATTTATCATTTTATTATCACCAAATGAATTATATGACATATTATATTACATTATTCATGCATTTGATTATTAGGATCACTCTAACCTCAAACTTGTTTGGTCAAACCAAAAAGGATCAAAGTTCTAGGGTAGTGTTCAAGATTCGGTATGTTACAACACTCCACCACTTAAAAAGGATTTCGTCCTCGAAATCTATAGATTCAAACATCAACTATTAATTATTCTCCACCCCTAACAAGTCAAACTAAACAACTTTTTTTAGAGATACCCACATCTCTTAGTTATAAAAGTTTTTAGAGCTTAATATTTCTCATGTATCCAACTAAGTCACCATCTAGGGCTGAGTTTTTAGGTCCTCGTGTCTCTAACCTATCAAACCTACATGAACATCCAAAAGTCATAGGGTAGGTCAACTACACCATTATATCAATCCTAGTCACAAACTAGGGTTAGATTCTACTCAACCAGAGTTCTCTTGATTGTGACTTAGTTCAAGAAACATCGATAAATCTGAGAAAACTTTTGTACATATAATAGTATAATGAAAATAATTTTTGGAGATAAGAAACATCGTCAGGTGAAAACAAATAGTTGGCCAAAATTCAATGTGAAACCAAGTCACAATATTTCCATATGATACTTCTTCATAACCTATTCTTGTCCTCAAACCAACCCTTATTGTATAAAAGATCATCATTGATCAAATCTAGGGTCAACATCTCACTTAGAGCTAACTAGAAAAGTCAAGGGTTCTATAGGGAGACAAAATTGAAATAGTCGATTCCGACTACCATGGGCTCTGATACCATGCTGTAAAGAAGCGAAATCACTTCCTTACTAAAAATTTGAACAATAAAACCTCCAGTCCAAACACACTCAAAAGGTATGTTGGAGTGGGTGTAAAATTTTCAAATCTTTATATAATGGTAATCAAAAGGCCAATGTATAGCAGCGGAAGAAAATATTTGACTATTCAATTATAAGACAAAGGGTTACAAACTTACATCATAAGGATCCAAGTAGAGGAAATCTAAACCACCTCAAGATTGTCTCCAAGCTTCATCATCTCAAGCTAAGTCTAGGTCATCACGTCATGCCATCCAAGTCCTCCACTTAGGGTTGGAAGCATACCCCAGCAAAAGAGAAACAAAAGAGACATCAGTAAAGGCTGGTATGTGCATACTAAAAAGCAAATTGAGCAATATAAGGAAATAAAGGAAATCAAATGTAAAGGCTTCCCATGAAAGAGATAAGGACTACCCACACAGGCATAAAAGAGAACAAACATCATAACATGATAAAAGAGGATACTTGCCATAAACAATACAAATAAGATTGTGCAATACTGGCACATAAGAAATTAGTAGGGCACACACCCCACAACATCACCAACCTGCATGCATGTGAGATAAACATAGCCCTAGAACAATATAAATACAAAGGCGGCCAAGCACAAACTTGAACCTAATAGAGAAAGGAATACTGCCAATCTCCCAAATACATAAAATTTGAGTATGGATTACTGCCACACTCGAGTATAGAGAAGTGGATTACTGCCACCCTCCTAAATAAATAATAGGGGATTACTGTCCCAAAACCAAAGTAATTTACACTACTCTAGTGCTACTGAATCACATTGCATGTAAATGTAGAGGCAAGTAAATAGTTCAGTCAGAAGATGATACAAAGGTTTCCATCACACAATGGACAACACAAACAATTTAACATCCACTACAAAGTGGCACATAACAATAAAAGAGACCAATCATGCATCAAGGTACAGAAAAGAGATATCAAGAGATTATTCAAGTACATAAAAAGTAAGATAGTTCACACAAACCATGATAACAAGAGATAAGAGAAATGTGTATAGGCTATTGTCCATAGGACCAAGAGAAAGACAAAATATAGGTGAATTGCTCAACATGAAGTAATAGGGGATACAACATACATTTAGAGAGGAATTAGAAACTGCTCAATATAGAAATAATGCGGGATGCAATCATACCTCAACTTCAGAGTCAAATGATCCAGGGTCACATCTAGGTCCAAGCCTAGGATTCCAAAGAACCTATTATGCATATATGTGGAATTAGGGTTAGGTTTCCATGAATATACAAAACCCTAAAAACACCTTTTTATTATTATGTGAATTAGGTTTCCAAAACGATTCCATATTTTAGATTATATTTTCCTGAGTTCAAAACATATTTTATTATATTTTTCTGACTTACATATATTTAGTTATGATTTATTTAAGTTATTATCTTATTTATTAGATCCATTAAAATCACCTCTTCAAAACATCAAAGTCAGGCGACAAAACTAATACCATTAGAAAAGTTGCATTATTATGAAACCAACGAGTATTTATTCATATTTTTCCGATCAGTAGATAATTAGTTATAGATTTTATAAAATCAACCAATGACAAAACTCCATGTCAGCGTATCATAAGAGACTGAGAGAGAGGATGGGAGTGCTGAGTTGGTCCAATACACACTGGACAACTCGGCTGGTCCCACAACCATCTCAACAACCCGCCTTGGTGCGGCAAGGAGAGAAACATGGGTAAAAAGACAAAAAAGGAAACACGGATGGGTGCAAGACATTCAACTAACACCTCAGTTCTTCTTCCTCCAACCTGCAAAGAACCTCTCTTCCAGGCGTTGCTGTCGGGCTCCCTCCAGATGGAAGACTACGCGATTTGGAACAAAGAAGCCCTCGGAAACGAAGGTTGGACCTTCAGTAAACCAAGTCGAAGGTAAAGAAGGCGGAAAACACCCAGCCGAACACTCATACACCCGACATTGCATCTGAGAGTAGGGAAGGAGAAAAATAGGGAAAATGAGCTTGGTACCTGATCGTTTCAAATTGATGCTATGGAAAGCATCTCGGAGGCACCGAGAACACCCTCAGGGACAAAACGGACCCCGCGAAGGTCTGCAGAAGAGAGTCGGGCAAAGACATGCTAAGGAGGCGGCGCGAAGTAGGGGAGATCATGCCGGAATCAAAGACAGCCAAACCAAAGTATGCACATTGTAGCTGGGACCTCGGCGGAGGTCAAGGGACTGATTCCTGGCGGTCTGATCGCCTGAGGTGACGAGGAGATGCCACGGAGCAGGAAACAGGGGCGGAAACAGAGAGTATTGGCGGCACCCCATGGTTTGGGTTATCGGGGTATAAATACCCAAGAAATTAGGATGAGAAGGTGCGGAGAAAGAATAAGGAAGGAGTGGGAGAAAGAATCGAAGAAGAATATAGAGAGATGAGGGAGAAATTAGAGAAAGAAAATCGGGGAGAGAAGCCCCCATCGGTGCGTGAAATCAGAAAGGGGAAAGGAAGAAGAGAATCCAGGTGCCGCTGGATCTAAATCCATGGGTCGAGATACAATCCGAAATTGGAAAGCAAAACCAAGGCCGATTGCGTGACAAATCAAATTCCAAATCGAATAAAGTGTGATTGCCATTATTTCCTATTTTCTCTCTCTTCGTTTAAGGGTGCAAACAAAACCCAAATTAGATGAGATTTTTCATAGAGGTAAATTAAGGCATGTAGATTCCGATTATGCAATTATATTTTCCTTTTGAGAACATTTAATATATTAAATAAATCAAATCATATTTTCTCTTTCCTCCTTTATTAATGGCATTAGGATTATCCAAATTCTATGAAACTTAACCCACAAGTCACATTTAATGTGTTGGATACAAATTTGCCATCAATTTCAAATATTGGAGTTGTTTAAATATTTAATTAATATTTTGAAGGTTCTTCATACTTTCTCTCTCCTGATTTTTCCTTTTAAGCAAACTTTCTCCAAATTGGATGAAAATTCACCCAAAGGCTATATTTATTATGTAGATCACGAATATAACATTATTTTCCTCTTTTGGAGTCAATTATTATATTTATTTATTATTTACACCTTTTAGGAAATTTCTCTCTCCTAAATTACCATATTATTTCAAGGTTGCTCAAATTAAATTAAAATTGACATGCAGGCTTATTTTGATGTGTAGATTACGAATTTGAAGTCTATTATTTAATTTGAGGCTTTCTTACATAGGTTATAACAGCTAGCCCATTAGAGGCCCATTAACCATATTATGCATGAAATTAAGTTATTTATCATTTTATTATCACGAAATGAATTATATGACATATTATATTAAATTATTCATGCATTTGATTATTAGGATCACTCTAACCTCAAACTTGTTTGGTCAAACCAAAAAGGATCAAAGTTCTAGGGTAGTGTTCAAGATTCGGTATGTTACAGTATGGATCTTAGTGGATCCACCTTAAGGGTTAAAATCCATAGCAAGATCGACGTGGATGGTAATGTACAAACCTATAAAGTTCGATTGGTTGCAAAGGGTTTTAAACAAGTTCAAGATGCTGACTATTATGAAACCTTTTTCTCTAGTTTCCATAGTTAAATCCATCAGGATCATGCTTGTGATTGCATCTTATTATGACTATGAGATCTAATAGATGTATGTTAAAATTGCTTCCTTAATGGAAAAATTTTTGGGGATGTGTACATGACACCCCCCAAAGGTTTTATACTTCCAACATATGACAATAAAGTATGTAAGCTACAAAGGTCAATCTATGGGTTGATGCAAGCACCTCAAAGTTGGTATCTTCGATTTGATGAGGCAGTCAAAGAGTTTTTCTTTGGTCAAAATGAAGATTAACCCTATTCTTACAAGGTTAGTGAGAGAATAATTGTATTCCTCATATAATATGTAGATGACATACTACTGATGATGAATGGCATCCCTACCCTACAAATGGTAAAGACCCAGATGGGAGGTACCTTCTCTACGAAGGACTTAGGCAAAGAATCCTATATCTTAAGAGTTAAGATCTATGGAGATAGATCTAGAAGGCTTCTTGTCACAGATCCATTTATTACCCTGAGTCCACACTCTTAATGTCTACACAACCAAAGGCAAGTGGACCTGGGCATCCGTCCCTGGAATGGATCAAATATTTCACATAGGCAATATATATGTAACGCAATAACAACAAGACTAAAGAGATAATAAGATACTAAACAGTAAGATAAGAGATATGTACCCATTTCTAGATTCAAGCATACCCCATTGGTGTTTTATTTCTGATCTTAGAGTCTTGAGTGTAGCGGATCTTTATTTGGGAGCTACAAATTTGATAAACAAAACCTATTAATGCTAAAGCATTAAGTATGCTATGAAAAGGCATGTAAGCACTATTTAAGTGTAATACAAAAGTTTTCTTGGCTAGAAACATGAACATAGGCAAGAATAAGAAAAAGATGAGAATGATTAATGATATCATTTTATACAAAACATGTTTTAGGTTCCTTTATCATTATATCAACATTAGGTTGCATACTGAATTTCTATATATTATGTTCAAGGTTTGTCAACATAGAGTAATCAAACATGAAAGTAGTAATCATAGGAACTGTAGCTCAACCAAGTGAGTAAGTAGCCAATCATTTGTACAAGCATACATACATGCAAGACAATATCATAGTAGGGTCAAGAGGACAACATATCTTGTGAGTAGAGTCAAGTCATAAATCATAAGTAAGATTCTAGTGAAGGTCCACTCCAAAGGGGACCTAAGATACAAAAAGACATAATAGAGGGTCTTAGATCAATAAGGTTTTGCTAATCTAAACATATTTTATGAGTCATTTGGATGTTCCCTTAGACCTAGGTTTCAATTAGATCAAACATCACTCCCAAATTTCTAAACATGCATGTATCGATTCAACACAGAACACGTATCGATATTAAGGCCTAAGTATAGGACAACCATCCACATTATGTTAGATACAAAGGTCATATAATCTCTAATTTGGAGTTAGGAGAACATGAATTTAGATTTCTATCAATGTTTAATCATATAAGATCATGACTGCTCATACTAGATGAATTCCATACAATAAGGTAACATTTCCAACTCATATGAGCATTAAGTAGATCAAGTAGGATTTATAGTTATAGAATGACAATTATGATGATTTTAAGTCGTTAATATACCATATAAAACATTATAGTATGGTCCAACAGGTTAGAGCCCAACAATTAACATTTGCATCAACATCTCATTAGTTGTCACATGTATGCCATAAGTTTATAAGTGTATGATTCATGGAATTGTGTCTTTCAAAACATGATAGGGTATGATTTTTAGTTGAACGAATAGGTTTGAACAATTAGGATCAACTTTGTATAAGTTTTTAATGATTCAAACATATAAGCATATAGACATTTTTTTAGGTCACTAGTGCACATGTGTCCTTTTAGGTTGTATGACTACTCAAGACAAAAGGGGTGCATTTTCTTAGTCACACATGGCACCAAACATCATAAGGTCTACTAATTTTGAGATTAAGAAGGTTAGATGATGACAAATAAGCCAAAATCCCAAACTTGATCGAGTCATATCATGTATGTACATAAATGGGTCATTCCTTTTAGAGAAAAACTAGTCATGTTAAGTAAATATGACATTTGGGTACAAGTGAGAGAGCTAGAACATCAATTCACATCTTAAGTAATAAAAAGTTACTAATTTGCATCAAAATAGAGCCTCATGTCATTAACGGTACAAGATATGTAAGTGATAACCTCCCATTTTGTGACGTTATCTTATTAGTTATCCTTAATTTTCCATATTCTTTCTTAGATAAATTAGATAGAATCATTAACTTTTTACTTTATTGCGGATTTACCAATAAAATAACTTTTCTTCTTTATCATTACAGAAAACACAAAAATTTTTTACAAAGACTCCACACGGTCTCAAGACCGTATGAAGACCACACGGTCCCAAGACCGTGTGAAGGTCACTCGGTCTCAAGACCGTATGAAGACCACACGGTCCCAAGACCGTGTGAAGGTCACTCGGTCTCAAGACCGTATGAAGACCACATGGTCCCAAGACCGTGTGAAGGTCACTCGGTCCCAAGACCGTATGAAGACCACACGGTCCCAAGACCGTGTGAAGGTCACTCGGTCCCAAGACCGTATGAAGACCACACGATCCCAAGACCGTGTGAAGGTCACTCGGTCCCAAGACCGTATGAAGACCACACGATCCCAAGACCGTGTGAAGGTCACTCGGTCCCAAGACCGTATGAAGACCACACGGTCCCAAGACCGTGTGAAGGTCACTCGGTCCCAAGACCGTATGAAGACCACACGGTCCCAAGACCGTATGAAGGTCACACAGTCCCAAGACCGTATGAAGGCCACACGGTCCCAAGACCGTGTGAAGGCCATACGGTCTCAAGACCGTTTGGGCTCAACTTGAGCCTATAAATAAGACCCCAAGGGTCACTTCAAAAGGCAGATATCTCAGACGCCCAAAGGATGCCCCTCCAGTTCCAGAGAAATTCCATCCTTCATCCATCGCCCTAAGGCTGCCAGTTTGAGGTCCACATCTCATCATCAAGCTACCTTCTCTCTCATCAACAAAGAAGGTGGGAGGAGAAGATCCATCATCTAGCAACCATGAAGTGTGAAGATCGTTGCTCTCTCCACCAAGGGTTCAACCTTCCCTCCTCCGTGGAGATGTCGTTCTTTCTCTCTCTTCTCACCCCCTACTTTGCTCTTGAGATGAGCGAGTAGTCCTTTTCACTAGGGTGCGGGGAGTAGCCCCGCTACCCATGTTTTCATTTCATGCAATGTAATTCAATCGTTTGCAATAGAGATACTCTCCTTTTTGGCTCAACATCAATCATTTAATGAATGCTTGTTGCTTGATCACCAACTTGTGTTACTTATTGTCTCTTGGTATGAATTGTCTATGTTTATACCCTTAGATCTGAATATTGATTGAATGTTGGTTCTAGATATATGTAGTCACCATTTGTCTGTTTCGGTATCTAGGAGTGCTTTCACGAGTGGAGTAAACTCACTCCCATCGTTGCACTTTCATACTATGAAATGGAATCAGTTGACGTATGGAAGTGCAACCTTGGTAAGGTCGAGGAACACACTTCATGAAGGAGTAATGCAAAGTAAGTGACCATTCGTTAGGGGATGGCTGGCATTGCAATACTCCACACTCCTCGTAGTTGGTTATCCGAAAGGAAGCTAAGTCTACAAAGATACTAGCTGATTGGTTTCTCTTTGCAAGTGTTTTTATTATGTTGCATGTTTATGATCCATGTGTAGTGGTGTGAAACCCGGCAACATCCTAGTGGTTTTTAATCATTGTTTACAACCTTAATTTCTACTTTCTTGCTTTACTTTCCTTGCACTTAGCTTAAAACCAAATCAAACTTTCGATCTAAATATCAACTGTTAAGTAGTTAAGTACGACTAAAACGTTTTCCATCTTGATTACATCAAGACCGTTGTCCCGAGGATTCGACCCTTAACTATACTACGATAAGACTTCCGCGTGTCTTAGCATACGTGGGTGGAGATCTTACCATAGTACTAGCAAGGCTAAACTTAGAGATTCATTTATCTCTAGGATTTTTAGTGGCGTTGCAAAACTCCATCAAAAATTGGCGCCGTTGCCGGGGATAACGGAACGTTTTAGTTTTCACTTAACAACTTCTTGGTTGGTTAGGATTTTACACTTTTCTTTGATAACTACTCCAAATCTTCTTGACTTCTTGTTTCCGTTCATTACCTTAACTTGTGATTTTCTTTCTACTCAGGTAGAAAACGTGTATGCAAACCCCGCATAGCATCGGATTCTCCCCTGAACTAGAGTACGACTCTGAGGTAGAAAGAAGTTTCCACCGAAGGATTAGACTTAACCGCCAAAGATACAGACAGATGGCTGAAGAGCAACGCCTTGTTGCAGAAAGAGTTAACGCCGCCATAGCAGCACAACGAGCACAACTTATTGCAGACACTCGTGCTCAAGTGCAAGCTGAGATTCGAGCTGAGGAACAAGCCCGCATCCAAGCAGAGAATGCTGCTGCTCAACTTGCGCTAAGAAACAAGCAACTTCGGGACTACACAGTCCCGAAGAATTATGAAGATGATCACCCAGTCCGACCACCGATTAATAACATACCAAACTTTGAAATTCGGACGCAATGGATCCAGATCATGCAAGGCATCTCTTTCTCTGGAGCACCCGGAGACGATTGCATGGATCACCTTAAGATATTCAAGTCACTTTGCTGACTTGTACCTCAAGCAGGAATCGCCCTGGAAGCAATAATGTTACACCTTTTCCACTTCACCTTATCTGGAAGAGCGCTAAGCTGGTACAATGCTTTAGATAGACACCCCATCATCACTACTTGTACTCCTTTAGAAGAAAAGTTTCTTGAGAAATTCTTTCCACCTTCACTAACCTATGAGATTAGGGGACAGATTAATCACTTCGCCCAACTACCTGGAGAAACACTTGCGGAAGCCTGGGAAAGATTCAAAGAACTCCTGAGAAAGTGTCCTCACCATGGCATATCACAAAATCAACTAATAGAAACATTCTACAGAGGAGTAAGTGATGATATCAAGAAATTTCTAGATTCCTCATCTGGCGGAAATTTTATGAGAAAGAACTATGAAGATGCTTGGAATATAGTTACGCTAGGGGCCGAGAACCAATCCAATTGGGGAAGGTCGTCTAACCAACCCAAGGGAGTTCTTCAAGTCTACAAAGCTGAAGAATCTATGGAACTCAAGGCCATTGCAGAGGCCCTGAAGACTATTGCAAGCAAGCAACAAGCCCTCAAAACTTCTTTCGGGGAATATGACAAGAAGAAAAGCTCTCAAGTTCAACAAGTAAAAGCAGCTACTGGAACTTGTGAAGCATGTCATGCATCTGATCATCCCACATTATCGTGTGGTCTGTTGTACAATGTCATGATGGATTTACAACCACCCGTGCCGCAATATGAGCCCATTATTGAGCATCCTGAGGACCAAATGCCAGAGCAAGTCAACTCCATCCATTCAATACCTGGCCAGGTGTATTACAATCTAGATAAACCAAGAAATCACCCAGGTTTCCAATATGGAAATCCTACAGGAACTGCCAATCCTCAACAACAGATACAAGGTGGATCTTTCAGCAAACAACCACCAGGATTTCAGAATAACTTCGCCCAAAATCAAGGGAATTATAGAAATGGGTTCCAACGATCCAATTATCCTAGGAATCCCTCCTATCAATACCCATGACTGCACCCACAGCTGCAACAACCTCAGTTGCAGCAGCCACAACAACCGCAGTTGACAGCACCTCCACAACAACCCCAGGGGCAACAAGTCACTCAATATCAACAGAGGAGTGCTCCTTCCCAACCATCTGATGAAATATCTTTGATTAGGCAGATGCTGCAATCTCAGCAGACCATGCTTGCGAATCAACAAGCTCAACAAAAGGCGGTGGAGGCCCAATTAGCACAGATTGCTGCTCAGTTGAAACCACCAGCAGGTACCTACGCTGGGCAACCGGAGGCAAACCCAAGGCATGACCAAAATAGACCTGAGCAACTGAATGTTGTCACCACGAGGTCTGGTCGTGTCCTTCCTGATACCATTAGAATCATCCATGATGATGATGATGTAGCTATTCTCTCACCACCAGAAATCTCAACTCATGAAAAGGACAAGTCCACTAAAACTACTGAAAGGGAAAACAAAAAGGGACCTATGCCAGAAGCTCCACTCAGAATTCCTTACCCGGACAGGCTGAAAGGAACCAAAATGGATACTAGGTTCCAGAAATTCAAAGAAGCTATGAAGAAACTGTATATCGATATCCCATTTCTAGATGCCCTTTCTGAAGTACCCGCTTGGGCCAAATACCTGAAAACCCTGCTGTCGAGAAAATATATGACAGAAAAGCATGAAACAGTGAAACTAGCTCAGACCACTTCAGATATTCTGCTTAATAAAATGCCAAAGAAAAAGAAGGACCCAGGTTCCTTCGGTATTCAGTGTTCGATTGGAAATGGCTCTAGCAAAAAGGGATTAGCAGATCTAGGAGCAAGTATATCCATTATGCCCTATTCTATGTGTAAAAGATTAGGCTTCACTGATTTGTTACCTATGTCAATGACAATTCAGTTAGCCGACTCTACCATAACTGATCCCCTTGGAATTATTGAAGATATACCCGTCAGAATAGGAACAAATTCTTATGTCCCGTGCGACTTCGTTATTATGGACATACAAGAAGATCTAAGATACCCGATAATCTTCGGAAGACCTTTCCTAGCTATCGCCCGGGCACTCATCGATGTAGAAGCGGGAATGATTATAATAAGACTTGGGAAGGAAGCTTTCCAATTCAGAGTCCTTAACATCATGAAAGGACCAAGCATTCAAGAGGAAGTTTTTCTCCTGGATGCTATATATCAAATGTCCCAGTTAGAAATGTCCGAACCCTCCGATGAGTTGGAAAGTGCCTTGACAAACCCGGAAGTAGAATTTTCGGCAAATGAACTAGTACAGCAATGCCTTCAATATTTAGAAAAAGCTGAAGAATCCCCAACAGCCACCTTTGAAGAACTCAAGGCTGTCACTGTTATAGAAGCAACTGAGCCACCTAAGGCCCCTGAATTGAAGGCCTTACCCGAGGGACTCAAACATGTCTTCCTTGACAGCGAGAAACTTTGTCCAGTGATTATCAGCTCTACTCTGGAAGAAGACCAAGAAAACAGACTTCTTGATGAGCTAAAGAGACACAAGAAAGCTATCGGATATAAAATGACTGACTTAACTGGTGTAAACCCAGCTTTATGCATGCACAGATTGCCTATGGTGGAAGAATTCAAACCATCGAGGGAACATCAAAGGAAGTTGAACCCTAATTTCAAGGAGGTAGTTCGCATCGAGGTTCTCAAACTCCTGAAGGTAGGTATCATCTACCCAATCTCGGATTCTCAATGGGTAAGCCCCGTGCAGGTGGTCCCAAAAAAAGGGGGGACCACTGTTGTTCTCAATGATAAGAATGAACTGGTACCTACTAGAACAGTAACTGGGTAGAGAATGTGCATAGATTACAGAAAACTTAATAAAGCAACAAGGAAAGATCATTTCCCCTTGCCCTTCTTGGATGAAGTTCTCGAACGTCTCGCCCACCAAAAATTCTTCTGTTATCTTGATGGATATTCAGGATTTTACCAAATTCCAATCCACCCTGAAGATCAAGAGAAAACTACTTTTACCTGTCCTTTTGGGACATATGCTTTCAAAAGAATGCCATTCGGGATTTGTAACGCACCAGCCACTTTCCAAAGATGCATGTCTGCTATCTTTGCAGGATTAACAGAATCTATAATGGAGGTATTCATGGACGATTTCTCAGTTTATGGAGACTCTTTCGACAACTGTCTGCTCAACCTGGTTCAAGTTTTACAAAGATGCGAGGAAACAAACCTCATCTTAAATTGGGAAAAATGCCATTTTATGGTAACTGAAGGTATCGTTCTCGGACACAGAGTGAGTGACAGAGGGATCGAGGTGGATCAAGCAAAAGTTGACGTTATCTCGAAATTGTTGCCACTAAAAGACATAAAAGGGGTACGTGCTTTCTTAGGTCATGATGGGTTTTACAGAAGATTTATTAAAGACTTCTCTAAAATAGAAAAACCCATGACACAACTGCTGACCAAGGGCACGAAGTTTAACTTTAACCAAGAATGTTTGCAAAGTTTCACAACTCTGAAAAATGCCTTGATTTCCGCACCCATACTAAGAGCTCCAGATTGGTCACAACCTTTTGAAATCATGTGTGACGTGAGCGATTATGCCATAGGGGCCGTTTTAGGGCAAAGAATTGACAAGAAACCCCTTGTTATATACTACGCATCCAAAACGCTTGATGAAGCACTGAAAAATTACACCACTATAGAAAAGGAATTCTTAGCTGTCATCTACGCGTTCGAGAAATTCCGCTCATACCTGATTGGAGCTAAGGTCATTGTCTACACTGACCACTCCGCTATACGGTATCTAATTCAAAAGCAAGATGCAAAACCTAGACTTATCCGCTGGGTATTGATGCTTCAAGAATTCGATTTAGAAATCAAAGACAAAAGCGGAGTGGAAAACGTCGTCGCTGATCATCTCAGCCGTATTAAAGTCGAGGATGAAGACAAAGTACCTATCCGAGACTCCCTCCCGGACGACCAACTAATGAAAGTCGCTAATGGATTCCCCTGGTATGCCGACATTGTTAATTATTTGGCAACATGAATCATTCATCCGTCTGCATCTTATCACGACTGACGTGTATTTTACTACGCGCTAAAAACGCAAGTGTACGCGTCGAGTAATATAGGCCTTGTGAGGCCCGAGTCGAACTCAGGGATACGTGAATTATTGGAGACTTCTACTAACTAATCGCAATCAGCTAGACCGATTAACAAAGTAGGGTTTTGTTGTTCAAATTAAAAGAAAATCAAAATCAAACAAAGAAAACAATCGATTAAAGGTTAATTTAATCAATTAAAAAGGATATCTTTAGGATGGCGGTTTCACTGCGGGTCAACATTGTATTAATTTTCATATAATTACTCACACTTCTCTCTCTATCCGGGTAGTGGCCTGAAATGAGAATTACCCACTGTCGTGGTATAATTCACTACTTAGATTTAGGTTGATTCCACCGTCGTAGTAATCATTCCCCTAAACTAAGTGCATTAAAAACGGTCTCTCAGTTCCCACCATTAATTTTACAACTCCTTTGTCAAGGGTTTTATTAATTAATGTAGAATTCGTCTCTTTTCAACCGTTAATCCTTCTGTCGAAGTGATTAAGGGCATTAAGTTATTATTATGGTGATCAAGCATAACAATAGAAATGGAGAAAATGAATCTATACCACGGATTTGAGAGAAAAATATGAATTATTGATATACAAATGTCATACAATGCATTTCCGGGCTACTCCCGGTCCTAAAGATTGAAGGTTTTAGCCTCTCATGTTCATCTCACACGAGTACATGGTAGAAATTGGGGAATTCATAAGAAAAATGGGAAATAAATGGGAAAACCCCTGAACAGAGAAGAACCGGTGGATCCTTGGCGTAAAACACGAGCTTCCCCGCCTGTCGGTGGTGGAAATCGTCTTTGGCAGCGTCCGAATCACCCATGATGAGCTTCTCGGCCTCCGTTCTCCTTTCTCTCCTCCTCGGCACTCGTGCAATCCAAAATGAGATCCTTCTCTCGTCTGGGCGGCCGTCCTTAGGTATAAGTCCCTAATTAGGTCGTCAAATAACAACAGCCGTCCGATCGAGATCAAAACAGATCCAACGCATATCTGCCGGCGTCGATACCATCGACGCGGGTCGATGGTATCGACCCAGCGGATTAGCGGCAGCTTTCCTTTCTTTTATTCTGAGCGCCTGTGGTGATCTCGATACCATCGACTTGGGTGTCAATGATATCGACTCCTTTAGCGTCGGTTGTTGTCGTTTAGCGACGCTGTAGCTCTCCTTGTGTCGATGGCATCGACTTGGGTCGATGGTATCGACAGTTTCCTTGCCAGCAACTTGAAGGGATCTCGATACCATCGATGTAGGTGTCGATGGTATCGACACTATATTGCTCTTCTCGGCTGACAACCTGTGGCTTGGTCGATGGTATCGACTTCCGTCTATGGTATCGACGGAAGCAGATACTTGTTTTTCCTGAAATTTCACAACAAGCCCAAGTAAATCCACACAATTTATAATAAGATGATAAATAATGCTCAAAATAGTAAAACAAATGGGATTTGATATAAAATGATGGCAAAGACCAAATAAAGTGAATTATGCAATAATATCCATGAAAATGAGTAATTAAGGCACAAAACACATATGAAATAGGTCTCTAAATGCGACTCAAAATCATCGCATCAAACTCCCCTAAGCTTAAACATTGCTCGCCCTCGAGCAACTAACCCTTAGAATAGAATTGCAGATGTCAACTAACAATCAACACATCACCCCACATCCCACATGACTCCCACTGGACATTCTCAAACCGGCCTTTCCTAATCACAGAACAGTAATTACCCTACAGGCGACAATAATCATCAATAAAAGAAATTATCCTTCAAACCGATGAACACTATCACATAAGGCAGTTAACATAATAAAATTTTCCGATTCAGCATTAGTGCATCTTGTGATCGCCTACACTACGTTGCTCGCCCTAACTACCATCTACATGGAAGCAGTTCTCCTGATAAACATGAGTGAGGAGAAAATCACGGTGGCCTACCAATCCGAGCAACGGGTGGATGGAATGGGTGGTTCATGGAAGAATTTGGAAGTATTACACAGTTTTAAAATGCATACAACAAAATGCCCTAAATGATGCAAATGCACATTGAAAATACCCTAATGCTTAAAATTGGGTGGAATGATGCATGCACTAACCTTCCACCTCAAAAAGAGATAGAAATCTAATTAAGCCACATCATGTACTCAGTTTCCTTGTTATGCAAGTGATATTATGTTCCTTTCTCCCTCTTATTCCATTTCCTTCTAAATTCTCTTCTCTTTTTTTTCTTTTTTTTTTCTTTCAAATTTTCAGATTTTTTTTTCTTTTCCTCTTAGCCCACATATCCATAATTGCTTAGAGATACATGTGTTAGGCTATTTTTCTTCATGATTGGAAATCTTTGTACTATTTCGAGGGTATGGGACAATTTAGATCACTTTTCAAGACAAACTGAGGTACATGGTGTACTTATGCATGAAAATCATGAAAGTTTTGAGTGCAACTACATGACATGCACCTAAAGGTAATGTGCATGAATCACTATACATTTTTTTTTCATTTTATGCAAAAATATGAAAATAACAATGCAAATCCTATCTACATGCTATGCACGCAAGAAGGAATTAAAACTGTACTTTACTTCCAATTCTTTGGTGGATTATGGAAAAATATGAAGTGGAATGATCACAAGATTAAGTTACTGAACCTTAGAAAAATATCATGTGTCCCTCCTCACTGACATGTGTAGTAGTTCAAAGGGTTCTTTCTCGTATATCCAATTAAGGTCTCATTACCATTTGATTAGGTTAGGCTCAAACAACCGTTACTATCCACTTTTCATGAGTCAATGGGGGTGTGGGTGTGACATATTGCTTCAAAGTTGACATAATCAATCATTTTCATAGGACAAGTTTCCCAAGGACAACCAAGTTAAGCTATCCAAAAGACCCAGAATTTTTTAAATTCCCTTAAATTTCCCATGAAAAAGCGAGATGACAATTTTTTTTAAGACATCCACGATTACACTAGATAGATGTGGATCTTAAACAAACACTAAAATTGCAAGAACAAATAACAAAGCAGAAACTAAAAACAACTAAAGAAAAGATAAAAGATAGAGCTGTTCCAGCCACCCCCCTAAGCTTGAATCCGACTATGGCCTCATAGTCAAAAACTAACTTAAGGGTGGAACAGTGATACCCTGATCAATCTTGCGGAGGCGGTGGTGGGTATTGCGGTGCCGTAGGATCCCAAGACGGGTACTCCCCCTGGAAGCTTGGATCATATTGGGTCCTCGGCGGAGGCTGTGGATAGCCTCCAAAGTAGTCTTGACTCCATTAATGGTCAAAGAAGGGCTCCTGTTGTGTCTCTATCCGATGCAACCGGGTGTGCATTTGCTCTTGGTTGGCGAGGATGAGCCGCTCATTCTCAAACATAGCCCGTTGGTTGTCAAGTACCCGGCTCGTAGTGTCATGAATGCCGGTATACATACCCATGTGCTGCTGCTGAGTCTGCTGGATGTCCTGCAGCATGGTGTACATCCCCTGCATGGAATAGGGATCCACGGATGGTTGCTCGTACTGTGGTGATGGCGGCGGGGGCTGAGATGATGAAGATGCACCCGGATGCATCCTAGGATGCTTCCGTGGTGCCACACGTGCTCGAAGAGGTGTGTAAGCCTCCTCTTCCTCCGCAGCCTCGCCTTCTTGCTCGTCACCACCGTCGTCTTCCTCGGAGGACTCGATGGCTATGATTGGCCACCGGAAGTGCTGCTTGCCCTCAATGTTGAAGACGTCATCCGATAGGGAGCTCTCCTGATAAGCTTGGTTGACGTGGCAATGAGCGTACGCCAACCCGTCCCGGAAAAGAATAAGGTTTGAACGGTGCAAGTGTTACACGTTCACCTTGCTCCTCGTAGAAATCGGAGTCATGGACTGAAGGTTCAACCCCAAGTAAAGCGCCAACTTGGTGACAAGACCACCAAAATGAATTGGAGCCCTCCTTGTACTCCTTTTCACCGCCAGGATGCGCTGTAGCCAGAACGCCCCCCAGTTGCACTCTTGACGTTTCAGGAGTGCGTAGAGAAAGAACAGGTCACTCTCCTGAAACTTGCTCAAAGCAAGATCGCTTCGAGCGAAGAAAGTCAAGCTCAACATCCTGTGCAGGACCCGGACGAACGGGTGCTCAAAATCCGCTACCGCTGCATTATGGTAGCTCACAGATTTTCCTGCCGGCACTTTAACTAGCTCGGCGAAGATTTGGTCGTAGTCGGTGCGGGCGTCGGGGCGTCGGTGATTGTTGCGGCTGTGGTTCCAGTTGAAGATGTCGTTGAACTGCTTCAACGTGATGTTGTAATTGTTGTTGAAGAGTCAGAAGGACACCCTTCCCCGGATCCACGTCTGGTCCGATGGTACCACGTCATTTGGTACGACGCAGATATCAAGAGACGCCATGAACTCAGCCACCAGTTCCTTGTATGTGGGCCATTCGCCGAAAAACGGCTGCCCATCCGCATGACAGTCGATCTCATAAAGGCGATTGGTGTGCCGCGCTTGCCCGGCCAACACATAGGCCAAGTTGGCCTCGAACCCCAGCTCCTGGATCATTCCCCAGTCTACATACCGGGTGGGCTCGAACTTCCGCTTCATAATATCCTCGTAGACCTTCCTCACATCCATGTTGGCATGAATGAGGCGTGGACGAGGGATGGAAGCGGGTGGGGGAGGAACAAACTCCTCGATCTCCATAGGATGAGCGCTTGAGGACGACGCTCTGGCGGTGTGCACCATGGTTTCGAGAAAAGAAGGGATTAGAAGAACAGAGCTTGGTGAAGATGGAGAAGAAATTCTCCGCTCGATGAAGATCTCCGCTCGATGACGCTTCTCTGCAGTCTTGGAAGGCTCGGGGGAGTGCTCGGCGCAAAGGAAGATACTTGCTCTGAAGGTGTGATGTCAAGTGACGTTGCAAGTCCCCTTAAATAGGCTTGATCGGCGCCCCTGTTGGCCCGTCGATACCATCGACGAGGGTCGATGGTATCGACACATCTCGCGGGTATCCGCCTCCCTCGCGAGTATCGACGGCTGACGTTTGCTGGATCGAGAAACCCGGATTGCTGACGTGTCGATACCATCGACAGAAGTCGATGGTATCGACGCAGCACCCGGATCGCTGACGTGGCTGTTGCGATCGTCGTCGATGTCTGTATGCGGATCGGTGACATGTCCGTCGATACCATCGACAGATGTCGATGGTATCGACTTGCTTTTATTGCGACACCGCCGTTGTGTTGCATTCAACGTGTGATGATGTCGATACCATCGACGAGGCCGTCGATGGTATCGAGTTGACTGAGCAAAATCCGTCTGAATATCTCCAGAGATCTCGATGGTATCGACTGGGGTGTCGATACCATCGACACTTTTATTGCGACCTATCTGTGACCATGTCGATACCATCGACGGGGTGTCGATAGTATCGACGCAGTGCGATTTCTGCTGGTGTCAACCTGAACCCATGTCGATACCATCGACAGATGTGTCGATGGTATCGACCCTGCCTGTGCCTGCACATTCAACAAACGGATCAAGGTATCATTTTAAACTAAAATTCAAACGAAATAAAAGCAATCTATGACTAAAATTAAACTATCCTAGTGTATCGATGGTTGGGTTGCCTCCCAACAAGCGCCCTTGTTTAGCGTCTTAGGTTGGACGTCTTCCCTTCATCTCATTCATGCACAAGTGAAATGAGTTTAACCTCATTCACTTTCCTCTTGTAGTTCTCACCAAAATACAGCTTCAAGCGTTGCCCGTTCACCAAGAACGTGGCATCTCCATCACGCACGAGAATCGCTCCATGCGGTTTCACCTCCTCCACAACGAAGGGTCCACTCCACTGGGATTTCAGCTTCCCGGGATGCAGTTTGAGACGGGAGTTAAACAATAGAACGTTGTCTCCCTTCTTGAACGTGCACATATCAATATGGCGATCGTGTATCATCTTTGTGCGCTCTTTGTAGATGCGGGCATTCTCATATGCCGTCATGCGTAGCTCATCCAATTCATTCAATTCAAACATCCTTTTTCTCCCGGCCTCATCATAGCGCAAGTTCAGCCTTCTTAGCGCCCAATGGGCCTTGTGCTCTAATTCCACCGGAAGATGGCAAGCCTGGCCGTATGCCAACCTAAAAGGCGTGGTGCCTATAGGTGTTTTGTACGCCGTTCGATAAGCCCAAAGCGCGTCCGGTAGAAATACACTCCATTTCTTTCTTGTGGATGCTACGGTCCTTTCTAAAATCTTCTTGATTTCTCTATTTGATACCTCCACTTGTCCTTGCGTCTGTGGATGATATGGGGTGCCGATGTTGTGCTTGACCCCATATTTCTTTAAAAGTGTCACGAATTTCTGATTTCGAAAATGTGTGCCTCCGTCACTTATGATCATTCGGGGAATCCCGAACCTGCAGAAAATGTTCTCTTTGACAAACCTGCACACTACGTTCGAATCATTAGTCCTTGTGGGGATTGCCTCCACCCACTTTGACACATAATCTACAGAAAGTAAGATATAAAAATTTGAATTTGAGGACACAAAGGGTCCCATGAAGTCAATGCCCCATAAATCAAATACCTCAACTTCCTGAAATACATTCAGGGGCATTTCCTGTCTCCTTGAGATGTTACCTACGCGCTGGCACGGGTCACATTGCCTAACAAAATCATAGGCATCCCGGAACAAAGTGGGCCAATAAAGGCCGCTCTCCAACACCTTAGCTGCTGTCCGTGAGCTAGCATGGTGTCCTCCTATAGGCGACGCATGACAGTGGTGGAGAACACTCTCGAACTCCACCTCCGGCACGCACCTGCGAAGAATACCATCCCTGCACTGCTTCAAGAGAATAGGGTCATCCCAAAAATAATATCTCAATGAATGAAAGCATTTCTTCTTCTCTTGATAGGACCAATCCTCCGGGATGATCCCGCAAGCCAAATAATTCACAATTTCCGCAAACCATGGTTCTTTAGAATTAATTTTTAAAAGTTGCTCATCGGGAAAGGTCTCGGTAATGGGTATGTGCAAACCTTGTTCATCAACCTACTCTAACCTAGACAAGTGGTCAGGCACCACATTTTCAATTCCCGACTTGTCCTTAATTTCAATATCGAATTCTTGTAGGAGCAAAATCCACCTAATTAGTCTAGGCTTCGCATCATTCTTCTCCATCAAATACTTTATTGCAGCGTGATCAGTCCACACAACCACCTTAGAACCCACTAAGTACTGCCGAAATTTTTCAAAGGCGAACACGACGGCCAGTAACTCTTTTTCCGTAGTTGTGTAGTTCAATTGAGCATCATTAAGCATTTTTGAGGCGTAGAAAATCACAGCAGGCTTGTTATCTACCCTTTGCCCCAAAACAGCTCCCACAGCATAATCGGACGCATCACACATCAACTCGAATGGCTTTGCCCAATCCGGCGTTTGAACAACCGGAGCTGAAATCAACTTCTCCTTCAAGACCTCGAATGCGTGAAGACATTTCTCATTGAAATAAAAAACTGCATCTTTTTCCAACAATTCCGATAATGGCTTTGCGATTTTCGAAAAATCCTTAATAAATCGCCGATAAAACCCGGCGTGTCCTAAAAAACTTCTCACCCCTTTTACAGAATTTGGTGGGGGTAACTTAGAAATCACCTCAATTTTTACGGGGTCTACCTCAAGACCCTTGCTAGACACCTTGTGTCCTAGCACAATTCCTTCCGTCACCATCATGTGACATTTCTCCCAATTGAGGACCAAGTGTGTGTCCTCGCACCGCTGCAACACCTTATCTAAGTTATAAAGGCATTCATCAAAAGACGCTCCATACACCGAGAAGTTGTCCATGAAAACTTCAAGACACCGCTCTACCATGTCAGAGAATATGGCGAGCATGCAGCGTTGAAAAGTCGCCGGCGCATTGCATAAACCGAACGGCATACGGCGGTAAGCAAACGTCCCATAGGGACATGTAAACGTAGACTTCTCTTGATCCAAAGGATCAATAGAAATCTGGTTGTACCCCGAATAGCCATCTAGAAAACAAAAATGCGACCGACCAGCTAGACGTTCCAAAATCTGATCGATAAATGGCAATGGAAAATGATCTTTAAGAGTTGCGGTATTCAATCGGCGGTAGTCAATGCAAACACGCCACCCGGTTACCAATCGGGTGGTGACAGGTTCATTCAAAAGATTAGTAGTGACAGTGATTCCCCCCTTTTTAGGGACTACCTGTGTGGGACTCACCCACGTTGAATCGGATATGGCATAAATGATCCCTGCAGCAAGAAGCTTTATGACTTCCTTCTTGACAACCTCCATCATGCTTGGATTTAGACGTCTTTGAGGCTGTATGACTGGCTTGGCTCCCTCCTCGAGCCGAATCTTGTGTTGGCAAAGTATAGGGGAGATCCCCTTGATGTACGCCACAGACCACCCAAAAGCTCCACGGTGGTTCTTGAGCACTATCAGTAGTTGCTCCTCCTCATCCGCACTCAAGTATGCAGAAACAATCACTGGTAACTTGTCCTCCTCAGCTAGAAAGACGTACTTCAGATGCGGGGGCAATGGCTTCAATTCCAGATCAGGTGGGAAAATAAGAGATGATTGTAGCGGTGGGGGAAGTGTACCCAAATCTACATAGTGCCTCGTGTAGAAACATGGAAGCATTTGAAGCATTTTGGCGCACTCCTTGAGTGAAGTACTCCGCATCCAATCATAAGTGACATTTAACAAACATGCCTCCAAAGGCAATTCTGGATATGCATCAAAGACGGAAGTAATAATCACATCATCCTCCCATGAAGGTGGAATGTCCTCATTCTCATCATTTGGAAACCCAACAGCCTTGCATAAAGAGACAACTTTAGTTTGCTCCATAAGGTCCACTGCTAGGGTCCCATTATCTATCCTACTCATAACATGAGCCATATCCAAAAATGGCTTCCCAAGACAAAGTGAGATATTTTGTTCCACATGCTTCACCATATTGCAATGTGCTTTTGCTTTATTTGATGCATTACCATTGGGCATGACCATCTCAAAGTGATCATCTGCAATGCCCAAGGTCAAGCGACCTCTCCCCATCTCCAAGATCATATCAGCTGTAGCTTGGAATGGGCGACCAAGTAGTAACTCATTACCGTACTCGTCCTGCATTTCCATAACGACAAAATCAGCCGGAAAAACAAAGCGGTCTACCTTTACCAAAACATCCTCACAGATTCCATACGGTTTCACCACAGAATTATCGGCCAATTGGATGGTCATGTTACTTGGTCTCGACTCCTTCAATCCAAGTTTCTTGAACGTAGAAAGGGGCATCAGATTGATGATTGCCCCAGAATCACAAAGTGCTTCGCCAAATTTGAACTTCCCGATAAAGCAAGAAATATTGAAACAACCGGGATCCTATCTCTTTGGTGGCAAAGTGCCCATAATAAAAGCACTCACTTGCTCCTTCAATACTACGACCTCAGTGTCGGGTATCTTTCTCTTCTTGGTGATTACCTCTTTGAGAAACTTCCCATAATACGGGATTTGTTCGATCGCCTCTAGCAAAGGAATATTCACTGATAACTTCCTAAAGCTGTCCAAAAATTTCTTAAACTGTGCATCCACCTTTCTTGCTTTTGCACTATTGGGATAGGGAACCGGAACGGTATGTGCCCTTTGATGAGGTGGCACATAGGGAGTTAATTTCTGTGGTTCCTCCTCAGTGGCTTGTTCTTCCTTACTATCTTCAGCTATGTCCTCAGTTTGCTCTATGACAGGTGGGGGCTGCTCTTTGACTGTTGCTTCTTCAACTGTGTCCTGCAGTGTGCTTGTGTCATCCGCCCTTGGATTTAACACTTTCTTACCGCTCCTCAATAAGATGGCCTTGGCCTGTTGGTTTCCCCCGGGAACATTGGTGTTTCCCGGAAAACCCGGATGTGCCGGCTTCTTCAAGCTTGCAATCTCGGTTGCCATCTGTGCCATGGAAGTCTCTATAGTTCTCATTTGAGCCCCGTGTCTCTGCAAAGTCTGCCCGAACTGGTTCATAAATTCACCCTGCTGCTTTATTTGCTGCCCAAAAGTGTTCATCAACTCTTGATTTTTCTTTATGACTTGATTGAGCAACTCCGTGCTCTTGTCCTCCGTGACCGGTGCAGGTTTGGCGTCCGGATCCTGCAGAAAGTTATTTGGTTCCTTCCATGAAAATTTCTTGTCTTTCCGCCATGAATAATCGTTATTCCTGTACCCCTGCTGTTGCCTCATATACTTGACCTGAGCCTCATCCTCAGACTCATTGTCTTCCTTCTGCAGCAACTTCTTTGCGAGAAGATCCATCTTCTCATTCAGCTCTCTCATTGCCTTTGACTCACTGGAAACTCTTGCTTGCTCAACTGGGCCTCTTTCTCTTTCTCCCCAAGATTGCTTTCGTGCCATATTCTTCAGTATTTCCCAGCATCTTGTATCAGTGTTATTTAAGAAAAATTCGGAGCCAGCCAAGTCCAAATTGCTTCTATCATGCTTGGAGAGAGCAAAGTAGAAGATCTTCACTTGGGTTTCCTTGTCCAGTCCATGGTGTGGACATCTCCTCAACATGACTTGAAATCGCTCCCAAGTCTCAGAATAGGTTTCACCCGCCTGTTGGGTGAAATTGTGGATCTTCCGGATCATATCATTGGTCTTCTCAGGAGGAAAGAACCTCTCGAAGAAAACCTCCACCATGTGATCCCATGATTCAACAAACTCGTCGTCGAGGTTATGAAGCCACTCTCTTGCCACTCCAGCCAAGGAACTCGGGAATAACTTGAGATAGAGCACATCCTGCGGAAATCGATCTATCTTCACCATATCGCAATTCTCCACAAACTGACTAATGTGTGCCACTGGATCTTCATTTTTCAGTCCGTGAAATGCGTTGGATTTGACCAAGTTAATCAGTGCTGGGTCGATCTTGTATGTAGGTATGTTTAGCCCCTGTTTCTTTATAGGCCCCTTTGATGCCGAGGAAGAAGACGCCTTGATCTTCTCCCATATTGTCTGTGCTTCAGCCATTACTTCTTCTTGTTCTTGCTCAGATTCAGAATGTATATCACTGTGGTGTTCCTCCTCGTAGTAGTCCTCGTCCTCTGGTCCCGCAGATGGAACCTCAGGTGTGCGATTCACGTAGTCTCGACTACGTGTGTGCACCATACAAAGTACCTGAAATATGGAAGTAGTGGTTCAGTACAATGCCTTGAACGAGTCAACACTATTATAGAGAAATAAAGGAATTTTTGAAATTGTTCTAAAAATAAATAAAAAAAATGTGGCCTAGAATGGCCGCTCTTAGCACTCAAAGCGCCAATAATTCGCCGTATCCCCGGCAACGGAGCCAAAAACTTGACGTGTATTTTACTACACGCTAAAAACGCAAGTGTACGCGTCGAGTAATATAGGCCTTGTGAGGCCCGAGTCGAACTCAGGGATACATGAATTATTGGAGACTTCTACTAACTAATCGCAATCAGCTAGACCGATTAACAAAGTAGGGTTTTGTTGTTCAAATTAAAAGAAAATCAAAATCAAACAAAGAAAACAATCGATTAAAGGTTAATTTAATCAATTAAAAAGGATATCTTTAGGATGGCGGTTTCACCGCGGGTCAACATTGTATTAATTTTCATATAATTACTCACACTTCTCTCTCTATTCGGGTAGTGGCCTGAAATGAGAATTACCCACTGTCGTGGTATAATTCACTACTTAGATTTAGGTTGATTCCACCGTCGTAGTAATCATTCCCCTAAACTAAGTGCATTAAAAAAGGTCTCTCAGTTCCCACCATTAATTTTACAACTCCTTTGTCAAGGGTTTTATTAATTAATGTAGAATTCGTCTCTTTTCAACCGTTAATCCTTCTGTCAAAGTGATTAAGGGCATTAAGTTATTATTATGGTGATCAAGCATAACAATAGAAATGGAGAAAACGAATCTATACCACGGATTTGAGAGAAAAATATGAATTATTGATATACAAATGTCATACAATGCATTTCCGGGCTACTCCCGGTCCTAAAGATTGAAGGTTTTAGCCTCTCATGTTCATCTCACACGAGTACATGGTAGAAATTGGGGAATTCATAAGAAAAACGGGAAATAAATGGGAAAACCCCTGAACGGAGAAGAACCGGTGGATCCTTGGCGTAAAACACGAGCTTCCCCGCCTGTCGGTGGTGGAAATCGTCTTTGGCAGTGTCCGAATCACCCGGGATGAGCTTCTCAGCCTCCGTTCTCCTTTCTCTCCTCCTCGGCACTCGTGCAATCCAAAATGAGATCCTTCTCTCGTCTGGGCAGCCGTCCTTAGGTATAAGTCCCTAATTAGGTCGTCAAATAACAACAGTCGTCCGATCGAGATCAAAACAGATCCAACGCATATCTGCCGGCGTCGATACCATCGACGCGGGTCGATGGTATCGACCCAGCAGATTAGCGGCAGCTTTCCTTTCTTTTATTCTGAGCGCCTGTGGTGATCTCGATACCATCGACTTGGGTGTCGATGGTATCGACTCCTTTAGCGTCGGTTGTTGTCGTTTAGCGACGCTGTAGCTCTCCTTGTGTCGATGGCATCGACTTGGGTCGATGGTATCGACAGTTTCCTCGCCAGCAACTTGAAGGGATCTCGATACCATCGACGTAGGTGTCGATGGTATCGACACTATATTGCTCTTCTCGGCTGACAACCTGTGGCTTGGTCGATGGTATCGACTTCCGTCGATGGTATCGACGGAAGCAGATACTTGTTTTTCCTGAAATTTCACAACAAGCCCAAGTAAATCCACACAATTTATAATAAGATGATAAATAATGCTCAAAATAGTAAAACAAAGGGGATTTGATATAAAATGATGGCAAAGACCAAATAAAGTGAATTATGCAATAATATCCATGAAAATGAGTAATTAAGGCACAAAACACATATGAAATAGGTCTCTAAATGCGACTCAAAATCATCGCATCAACGACAAAAAGAAGTTCATTCATGACGCTAAGTAGTATTTCTGGGACGAGCCCTATCTATTCCGCTTATGCGCAGATGGACGTTTTCGTCGATGCATTCCAGAGACGGAAATCACCTCGGTTCTAGAGCACTGTCACTCAGGCCCCACTGGGGGCCACATGAGTTCTAAGAAGACAGCCCTCAAAGTCCTGCAATCTGGTTTTTACTGGCCAACCATCGCAAAAGATGCACATGAATACGTGCGATCATGCGACAAGTGCCAACTATCCGGTGGAATAACCAAAAGAAATGAAATGCCATTGAATATATGGCAAGAAATCGAACTATTCGATGTATAGGGAATAGATTACATGGGTCCTTTCCCCCCATCTTACGGATTCATGTACATCTTGGTTGCTATGGATTACGTTTCGAAATGGGTAGAAGCTCTACCAACCATTTCTTGTGATTCAAAACCGGTAATCAAGATGTTTAAAGAGATAATATTCCCCAGATTCGGTGTTCCAAGAACGATAATATCCGACGGTGGATCACATTTCTTGGAACGGAGCTTTGAAGCCTTATTAAGAAAGTATGGAGTTAACCATAAAGTTTCTACACCATATCATCCACAGACATGTGGACAGGTTGAAGTCTCCAATAGGCAAACTAAAGCTATCCTGGAAAAAAATGTCAATCGGCACCGCACCGATTGGTCCACCAAACTATCTGACGCTCTATGGGCCTACCGCACAGCTTTCAAAACACCAATCGGAACAACACCATTTCGAATAGTGTATGGGAAGTCTTGCCATTTGCCAGTTGAATTAGAGCATAAGGCCTGGTGGGCCATTAAGCAACTAAACTTCAATCTCAAAGGTACTGGTGAATTCAGACAACTTCAACTCCAAGAACTAGAAGAATTACGAATGACATCCTACCACAATGCAAGAATCTACAAAGAACAAACCAAGATGTGGCACGATGGCCACATAAAAAGAAAGGATATAATAGTCGGAGACAAAGTCCTCCTATTCAATTCAAGACTAAAAATGTTTCCTGGAAAACTGCGTACTAAATGGTCGGGGCCTTTCACAATCAAACATATATACCCGACAGGAGCTGTCATTATTCTCGATGATAATGGAGGAGAAAGGACCGTTAATGGTCATAGATTAAAGAAATACCACACTCCGGTAGACAAATTATTAAGACAAACTATAGGGATCCATGATCCTATAATAACAGCATAGCTGGAGCAAAATTTTGTCGAGCCAGCGACGTTAAACCAAAGCGCTTCTTGGGAGGCAACCCAAGACCTGAGTACCACCTTTTCTAAGTCCTAGCCTTTTATTTTGTTTTAACCCTCTTTTGTTTTCTTTAAGTTCTTTCATCATTAATCTAAAAATACATAAAAATCCACATAATTTTGGGGCCAAACGGTCTCAAGACCGTTTGCGACCAAACGGTCTCAAGACCATTTGGTAAGGGGCTCCCCTCCCCTACAACCTATAAATATATCCCCCTTGCCTACGTTCTCTCTTCTAGAAGCATGAATTCTCGAACTTCCCTGTTTCATTCCAGAACTTCGTCTTTACGCTCGTCTCCCTCTCTGACGCCGCCATCGTCTCTATCGCCGTTTCATCACTTCGCCGTCGACTCAGCTTCTATGCTGTCGTCTCCGGCTCCGTCGTTGCCCCCGCGCATTCCCGCGCTCCTGCTTTGCCGCTCGCCGCACCCAGACTTCTCGCCGTCCCCACCGACAGGTAGACCACCCAGCAGTTCACCGATTTACACCATCGCCAGACAGTCGCAGGTTTTCAAACTCTGTCTTTACCCATATCGCCGTCGTCGCCATCGCAGTTCCCGGCCGACGAACGGCCGCGCGGTTCGCCTTCCTTTCGGTCTCCAGACCGTTTGTGACCAAACGGTCTCCAGACCGTTTGCGACCAAATGGTCTCCAGACCGTTTGATTGACCAAACGGTCTCCAGACCGTTTGAGCTATAAAAAAAAGAAAAAAAAGAAGAGAGAGAATACCCAAACCGTTTGGGACCATTCGGTCTCAAGACCGTTTGGGACCAAACGGTCTCAAGACCGTTTGAGACCAAACGGTCTCAAGACCGTTTGAGACCAAACGGTCTCAGGACCGTTTGAACTCAACCAATCTGCTAAAACTCAAACTCCTATAATATTACTTTGTTATAATTTCAAATTTAAGAATTCTAACTTTTGTTTTCCTGTCAATTATTTTAGAATGACATCACCTTCCAAGCAACCTCAAGGAACAGCTGATGCCCCTTTCTGGACAAGGGAACAATTAGAAGCTGAGCGGGCCAAACTACAACAAGTCATAGATAGCTATGAAACAACTGGACATGTCCTGACAAAGGTGAACCTGCTAAAAGTCATGCATGAGATCAGACGCATCAACAGATGCTTAGCTGAAGAGCCCTCTGAAGAAGAGGTTGAGGAAATCTCATCCGACGAGGCCTCAAAATATCAGCCTTCCCCCGAGGAAGAATCACCCACTGCAAAATCTAAGGGGAAGAGAATGGCCCAAGTAACCACAGCTGAACCAGCACCCAAGAAAAGGGCCAGGAAGCAAGTACACCCTGCCTCTGCAAGGGAACAAACCCTGGAAGGGTACATCCCACCATCCACCACCACCACCACCACCCCTGCCACAATAACCGTTCCTATTTTCCCCCACATCACCACCACCACACCACCACCTGAAAATCTTCATCTCCATAACATCCCTTCCATCAGCCAAACTCTTAAACCAACAAAGTATGTCTGCCCAAGCATACTTATGAAGATGGGGATCTATAATAGAATCCTCACTCTTCTTGACAATTCCAACCTCTCCCGGCTATGCTTTGCATCCGAAATTCCCTACATTGAGCCAACCACAGAATTCTTCACCTATTTCCACAAAGAATCAGTGGATATCATGGATAGAGCAAGGGACGGTGGTGACTGTAAAATAACCACAAAAATCTTTAACAACGAAGTGGTCATCATTGAAAATCTTCTGAATGAAATTTTCATCGATAATCAAGACCAGCTGAAGAAAGCTAAGGCCGCTGGTACAGAACACCCCAAGTTCAACAAACATACCTTCTGGAAATCGCTAACGGGGTTACCAACTTTTGATGCAAAGACAAGCAAGGCCTCTAACATTCATTCTGGCCTAGTGCGCACTCTTCACAAAATCATCATTGGCGCACTATTCCCCAGATCAGAAGGAGGAGCTGTACTCAAATCTGATCTCTATGTTCTCTGGTCCGTCCTAAATGGAATGCCAGTTAACATTGGATGACTTATGATCCTCAAGCTATCAGCCTTCACCTTCGGAAAAGAAATTTGCACGGGTGGTCATATCACATCTATCATCAAATATCTTAAGATGGATAGACTTCTACCCAAATGCAACCCAATAAAGGGCGACATCCTTACCAACGAACAGACATTAAAGAACTCCTATATCTTAAAAGAAAAGGATGCAAAGCTGCACTACGTGTTCTGCCCCACAACAAAATCCTTCAGAACCCTGCTTCCACTTCCAGAACTTGCTGACTATGACAAGGACAAGCTCCTATTCACAGACGACGAGATCGCCAAAATCATAGCCTCAGTCAAAGCCAAAGAGAAGAAAGCAACGACAGGGCAGGCAGAACTCAGCATAAATGCCCTGACAGCTAAAACAACAAAACTCCTAGTCAAACGACCTTCCAGAAGGCTTGTAAAGGCACATGAGCTGTCGGGGACACCAACATCAAAACCTCACCCCGAACCTGAGCCCCCCTTTCCAGAGGAGCATATTACAACCTCATCACTAGACTCTTTTATAATGAGTCTAAATGTTGAGCTCACTACCACCTCTCCACCTTCCACCACCCCAATATCTACTACCCCACCACCATCAACCACCATTCAATCATCCTCCACACCACTTTTTACCACACCACCCTTCTCCACAACCATACCACCACCCCCACTCTTCTTCACTTCGGGCACCCCATTCTCCACTACAACGCCCGAATTCACCTCCTTCACATCCACCGACTTTCCATCAACATTCCCGGATCCATTTCTCTCTCCGGGTATGACACCACCTTTTCCACCCACCACCACCACCCCGATATCACTGGTGACCCCATCCACAGTCACCACGCAATTCGCGGGTCCATCAACAGTGTCTTTTCCGCACGACACTACCATTCCACCCCGACCCTAGCCACCTCACTCTTCATTTACTGGGGTCCCTTTTTCTAACGTCGGTGCGGAATTCGGACGTCAATTCGACACCATCCGAAACCTCCTCACCGACCCCTCTAACATTTTGAATTCTATTTTTTCTTGTGTGCAGGGTCTAACACAACAGGTCGCCCAGATTGACGAGCAGAACCGCGCCATGCCAAGCATCCTCCAAGGAATCCAACAACGACATGATTCAGTGGCCAAGCAAGTCGACCACATTGACGACCGCTGTAAAAACTTGCCCGAGTGGATCCATGGAGTACAACGCCAGCATGAAGCGTTGGCAAAGCAGGTCGATAGGATCTCTACGAAGACTCAACCTCTTCCAGAGACCCTCCGCGAGCTCAAGCAGTAACAACAAGCTTTCAGCATGCGCTTGGACGACATCAACACCACCCTCACGCAACTACATAATCGCCAGGAGGAGTCGTCAAACAATGAGCTTATTCAGGTAAGAGCTCAAGTAACTGACCTCATAGCACGACTCCTCTCAGCCGATGAGCGCTACTCTGATTTAAAAGAAACCCACGAAGCACTGCTCGAAACACACGAGAACGTGCAAGTGGCATATGACGAGCTCCAATCCATCCATCGTCTGTGCAAGAAGAAAGCATATAAGAAAACAACTAATGAATCAGCAGCAGATGACGATGACGATGATGATGATGACGAGGAAGATTCTGATTCCTCCGCTGACTCAAACAACAGTACCCCCTCCGCTGATGACTCCGATAAGCCAGATGATGCTGGGGCAGGCCCCAGCCAAGGAACAGGACCAAAACAACAGAAAGATCACCAAGCTGGTGATAAAGATCCCAAATCCCCTGCTCACACGGAGAACGTCAGCATACATTTCGGGGATCAATTTCTCAACTTTTCCACGGGATCTTTGGGGGAGGCTGCGAAAGAAGTGGCTTTTGCTGAATTCGAAAAATGTATCCTGGGAACCAGCAACAGTATACCAGCCACAACAGCTCAACAACTCTCTGCACATGAACCTTTAGTGCCTGAACAGGAAGAATCAGACAGAGTATGCCTAGACACTGATGACGAACTAGATACTCCTTCTGATTCTGACAGAGATGACGATCAGCAGCATTACATGGACGACTTAAAACAAACTTCTTCCCCCACACCGCAAGAACTACCTCCGCCGCCACCTCTACCTAGCAAAATGCACGATTTAGACATGGCGGCCATCTCTACCCTAGACGCACAGGATATCTTCATCCTAAACACTATAGTAGATGATGCCAAAGAAGGGGGGGATGTTATATACCAGAACACGAAGACTAAACGCAACCTAACACATGAAGATTTCCACTCCATCCTTCGATCCCAATCACCGGTAAAGATGGCAATGTTCCATACTCTCCTTGCCAACTCTATTGAGATCTACAAAAGCTCTAGGCGACAGCAACCAGTTCTCAACGCCTCACCCACACTGGGGTTGTGCTTACTGTACAAAGAACTACAACACAAATCCATTACGAGGTTGCACAGGGGGATCGCAAGAAAAGCTAGATACATAACCGTGCCTTTCCAAGTTTGTAACCACTGGTTGCTCATGATTGTGGACACTGTCGCCCGCGACGCCAAAGTGTACAATTTCTGTGCCAGTGATTTAAAAGCCGGGATCATCAACTTCGTTGGAATTGAAGCTGGGGAGGCAAGATGCATCCCTTTCCGGCTTCTAAAACTCATATGGGCCGCATGCCCTTCTCTCCGCCAGGATTGGAGTTCTCCCTGGTTCAGAATAATCAACCCACCAGTCCAAGCTGCTGAAGGTTCCAGGGACAACGCTTTCTACATTATAAGGCACATTTTAGCGCTAAACCAGCAAGTCCCATTCACCGAGCTCATTAACGAAGATTTCCACTCTTTGCGAGGACGTTACGCCATGGAGCTTATCTGCGACAGAAGGTTCTTCAACGACCCTACTATGGCGCCAGACGACGTCCCTCGTTATCTTTTTTCATCCATTCAACGTCCGCAGAGGAGACCTTTCAAACAAACCCTAGCGGAGTTGACAAAAGAAAGACAGCCAACCAAAGTCACCAAGCAAAGTCAATGGAACCCTTACATCTTCGACCTGGCTCCAGATAAAGGTGACGTTGATCCGATATCCGGGGATACCATCAAAAGATCTTCACCACGTATGGAACCCCAATCTGCCATTGAACCTTCATTTCCCAATTTCGATCAGGAAGCTTGTAAAAGTCTCTCAGACAATGAGCTCCGACTAATAATGTCACGACTGTATGCCGAAAAAGACGAGCTGGTATATATTGACGGGGATATATTGGTTATGGAAGATGCCCTCCGTGAAACCATACAGTTCAAAGGTTCCATGTCTGTAAGTGTAATGACTGCTTATCAATACTTACTCGCACGGAATCACCACACGGTCTATATGGTGTCCGCTTACATGAAGGATGATCTTTTAGGGCTGAAGAACTTCGGAACAAAGGAGACACTCATCTCTTATCTCCAACATACAACTCTGAAGTTCATCATGCTACCTTTCCTTCATCAAGAGCACTGGATGTTACTGACAACCAATCTTCATGAAGGAACAACAATAATCTACAACAGTTCCGACAGCCAGTATAATCCAGACCAGAAAGCATACACTACAACTCCAAAGACACCAATGGAGGAGGTGGCGAAGGAGTGTGCTGACAAATTACATGATCTTTTGGGTCAGCACACGCGGGCATATGACAAAGATCACTTCAAACCACTAGCCTTCTGCCACAGGTGCCCCCAGCAAATCAGAGAATCCAACGACTGCGGCTTCCACATCCTCTTCTGGATGTATACAATTCTGGCCATTCACAAGCCTATAGAGGACATGACAGAAGTGGACTACCACGCACTACATGGAAAGCTCGCAGCCACCTTACTCAGAACTCATGGGGCAAATAAAGGATTAACTGAAGCCTAATGCCCTTGTCCATGCATCTCTCAACCTATCACCTTGACACTCTGTGGACAGAGTGAGTGATAAGTTAGGGGGGAGTGCACTAGACAAGGGCGAGGTATCATTCTTCTTCAACCCTTCCTTTAACTCATACTTTTTTGCACATCATTTTCAAACTTTCTGTTCATATTTAGACTTTTTCCAGTAATTTCTTCAATAAAATAACTCATAAGTATAACCTTCATCCTGGAAAGAATCACCCCTAGCTAAGTTAGAGATAAAGTAGTCCTCAAAAATAAATAACAAGATTAGCATACAGGCATGAATGGCATTCACAATTGGTTTTTATGCTTTTACTTCAATTCTATCTCAGACTCTTCACATGTCAACTTCAGAGCCAAAGCAAATCGAAAACTCTCAAAGTCAAGAGGGAAATCAGGGGGAAATCCAAAATCAAGAAATCTCGCGAGCGGACCACCAAATAAAAATAAGTGCATGTCAGGAACCCTAAGAACAGTTTTCTTCTTCCAATAAAAGAGGCTTGGCCGCCCAATCAAAACCCTAACAAAAACCCACTTCCTAAGCCTGTGAGTTTCGAATAAAAGCCAGAGTGTTGAATAAAAACATGAGAGTTGTGCCACACATAAGGACCTATATGAAGAGCCAACAAAGATCTCACCCGGCCGGTACATACAGCTGCCCTCATGAAGGCAGATGTGTCGTGCCCGGTAATGAGATCCTAAGGTTTCCTAATATATGAAAAGGTTGATAAAAGAGGTCACCCGGCCGGTACATTCAGCTGCCCTCATGAAGGCAGATGTGTCGTGCCCGACAGTGAGTCTCTAAAAAGCATAGACAAACCCTTCCCCACTTGAAGGGGGAATTACACAATAAGCCTTTTAAGCCATCCCTCATACCCACTCTAGTTGCCGGTAGGTTTCTCAAAAGAAGTATAAAACTTATTAGGGTCGATGACATGCACGTAATAAGAAAGGTGGTCCCAATGCGAGATTCACGATATGAAAGGAACCTGAAATCCATGCAACTCTTGATACTCGAAAGAGTTAGTGTAAGCAGAAGCCCTAATAAGACCTCGGTAGATCTCTGATCTAGAGTTGAAGCAAGAGTATGGAAACCCTAATGAATTAAAATCGCCTCGCCACTGCATGCCTTAGCTCTATCTAACTTGAGGACAAGCTAGACTCTAAGTTAGGGGGTGATAACCTCCCATTTTGTGACGTTATCTTATTAGTTATCCTTAATTTTCCATATTCTTTCTTAGATAAATTAGATAGAATCATTAACTTTTTACTTTATTGCGGATTTACCAATAAACTAACTTTTCTTCTTTATCATTACAGAAAACACAAAAAAAAATTACAAAGACTCCACACGGTCTCAAGACCGTATGAAGACCACACGGTCCCAAGACCGTGTGAAAGTCACTCGGTCTCAAGACCGTATGAAGACCACACGGTCCCAAGACCGTGTGAAGGTCACTCGATCTCAAGACCGTATGAAGACCACACGGTCCCAAGACCGTGTGAAGGTCACTCAGTCCCAAGACCGTATGAAGACCACACGGTCCCAAGACCGTGTGAAGGTCACTCGGTCCCAAGACCGTATGAAGACCACACGATCCCAAGACCGTGTGAAGGTCACTCGGTCCCAAGACCGTATGAAGACCACACGATCCCAAGACCGTGTGAAGGTCACTCGGTCCCAAGACCGTATGAAGACCACACGGTCCCAAGACCGTGTGAAGGTCACTCGGTCCCAAGACTGTATGAAGACCACACGGTCCCAAGACCGTATGAAGGTCACACGGTCCCAAGACCGTATGAAGGCCACACGGTCCCAAGACCGTGTGAAGGCCATACGGTCTCAAGACCGTTTGGGCTCAACTTGAGCCTATAAATAAGACCCCAAGGGTCACTTCAAAAGGCAGATATCTCAGACGCCCAAAGGCTGCCCCTCCAGTTCTAGAGCAATTCCATCCTTCATCCATCGCCCTAAGGCTGCCGGTTTGAGGTCCACATCTCATCATCAAGCTACCTTCTCTCTCATCAACAAAGAAGGTGGGAGGAGAAGATCCATCATCTAGCAACCACGAAGTGTAAAGATCGTTGCTCTCTCCACCAAGGGTTCAACCTTCCCTCCTCCGTGGAGATGTCATTCTTTCTCTCTCTTCTCACCCCCTCCTTTGCTCTTGAGATGAGCGAGTAGTCCTTTTCACTAGGGTGCGGGGAGTAGCCCCGCTACCCATGTTTTCATTTCATGCAATGTAATTCAATCGTTTGCAATAGAGATACTCTCCTTTTTGGCTCAACATCAATCGTTTAATGAATGCTTGTTGCTTGATCACCAACTTGTGTTACTTATTGTCTCTTGGTATGAATTGTCTACGTTTATACCCTTAGATCTGAATATTGATTGAATGTTGGTTCTAGATATATGTAGTCACCATTTGTCTGTTTCGGTATCTAGGAGTGCTTTCACGAGTGGAGTAAACTCACTCCCATCGTTGCACTTTCATACTATGAAATGGAATCAGTTGACGTATGGAAGTGCAACCTTGGTAAGGTCGAGGAACACACTTCATGAAGGAGTAATGCAAAGTAAGTGACCATTCGTTAGGGGATGGCTGGCATTGCAATACTCCACACTCCTCGTAGTTGGTTATCCGAAAGGAAGCTAAGTCTACAAAGATACTAGCTGATTGGTTTCTCTTTGCAAGTCTTTTTATTATGTTGCATGTTTATGATCCATGTGTAGTTGTGTGAAACCCGACAACATCCTAGTGGTTTTTAATCATTGTTTACAACCTTAATTTCTACTTTCTTGCTCTACTTTCCTTACACTTAGCTTAAAACCAAATCAAACTTTCGATCTAAATATCAACTGTTAAGTAGTTAAGTATGACTAAAACATTTTCCATCTTGATTACATCAAGACCGTTGTCCCGAGGATTCGACCCTTAACTATACTACGATAAGACTTCCACGTGTCTTAGCATACGTGGGTGGAGATCTTACCATAGTACTAGCAAGGCTAAACTTAGAGATTCATTTATCTCTAGGATTTTTAGTGGCGTTGCAAAACTCCATCAGTAAGCTTTCATGGGGTTTTATAATTAAAGGAGCATGCAAGTGATTCATCAACAAAGGACCTAAGTAGTCAAAAACCTCGTGTCCGGGCTCTGGCGATAGCGGGGTGTCCCTAGGGCTCGTAACCTTTTCTCTATCTGGGGGGAGGGCGGCGGCCGGTGTGCCTTGTCTATCTCCCCCTGGGCTTCTTCTCCCTTCTGATGTCGTCCAGTGAAGCTCCGCGTGGTTTGGGTCTCTGATCCAGGTGGGGCGGCTACTGGGCTGCGTCTCGCTTTTGCCGAGAGCCTCATCTTCTCCTATCACTGTCTGCTTGCAGTGATGGCTTTAGGGCTGAGACCTACAACCTCATCTTCGACTCTGTGTGGTGTCAAGGCTCCCTCCGGTGGCTGTTCCTACCCAGATCTCTTTCTCCTTTGCCACCCGCGGTAGATCTGGCCAGTTTGGAAGTTCTCGCCTCTTTCCCTTCTAGTTTCCTTATCGGCTTGTCTTTTTTCTTTTTGGTTCTCGTTGGTCTCTTTTGGTGTGTGGTTTCTCGGCAGTTCAGCTGTCGTGTTTCTTGCCAGGTTTCTTTGGTGATGCTCTCTCGTCCTTTCAGGGAGGTGGACAGGGTGTGGGGTTCCCCTAGATCTCTGGCCAGCAAAAGAGCTTCTCCTCGTCACCTCATTTTGCGTCCAGATTGTTAGAGCGTGCTCAAACATTGGGCTTTGACTTTGGGAAGGCCTATGGCTGATACTAATGGAGATTCTACTCTAGTTTATGTATAGGAAACTGGGTTTCTACTAGTTAGACTGATGATCAAGATTAAGGAGGGTTTCTATCGACGAGCTGCTTATTATGCGCTTACCAAGCTGGAACCCAAGCTGAAGCGGTTAATCAATTTCCAATCTCATCACTGTAACATGGTTATTCCCTTGTTCTTGATCTGGAGCAATAGTAGATCTTTTTGTAGATGTCATATGACCTTCATGATATAATCCAATCTGTCATTTCAAAAAAAAGTGATTCATCAACAAAACTACAAATTTATGAGTACAAATAGGCCATGAAAGTATTTTAATTAGGTAGATCGTGTTCTGTAGATCAAAAATCATATATAAAGTTTTGGACTTTTCCAGAGTAATAGTGTGTTATGAATTTTTGGAGATTTTACCTTAATGAGCTCATTTTGAGTTGTTGATCAGGCCATTGATGGACTAGATCTAGCCACGTGGCCTGGTGGGGAGGGCACTAAACTAGGCCTGGCCTCCATGCTCAGTCGGCCTCACCACACCCCCAAGGTCTGACCTACTACGTCTGAGGTGGTCCATCATGGATGTCCACCATGGTTTGGCACCCGCAAGGCGGTCGCATGGGATCGCTAGCCTCTTGCCCAGGGTTACTGGTCACTCGCCCCTCCTTGTCCAAAGCTACCATGTGCACACGATGGGCCAACAACTGCTGGAAGGAAACTCGCCGGAATAGAAGAAAAGACAGGGGCATCTGGGGCTAGGAACCCTCGTGAGGATATCATACGCACGAGGAAGGACCACTAGAATCCAAGGGAGCCATCAAAACCCATCGGCATAGACAAGAGGAAGAAATTCCAAATAGGCTGGGCGGTGGTACTGGATAGAGAGGGGAGAAGGAAGGAGGTGGTCAGTGCGGCTAGGATCACATGCCAAGGAGTTGGGGGAGAAGCTATATAGGTGAGGGGAGTGATAATTTTTCCTATGGAGGAGGGAAAATGTGGCGCCCAAAACTTAGGGTAGGTAGTCGCCGGCAAGGTTCACGCTGGAGAATAGTACGGGTAAAGGTGAACGATTGGTAGCCATCAGATCAGGGGTCCAAATGTGGCTACTGGATCCAAGGGTTCTCGTCCCTTGTCAAGAGAATCCAACCTCATGATTGGTCCAAGAAGTGAGTTGTGGATCACTGGAAGAGGAGAAGAGTGGAAGAGGGATTAATGGTTGTGCATCCAATCTTGGCCTACTAAGTCTAAAGAAGCAACAAAATTAAGGTTAAATCAAGACAAATTTCAATTGGGCATATCTTCTTCTTCCTAGCTCCGAATTTAGTGAAACAAGATGCATTAGAACCGTGAGAGAGAGATCCATAACATGATTAGAAGAACAAGACATATATGTATCCAAATATACAATAAAAATCAAAGAAAATCATGAGATGAGTGTTATTTCTTAGAACTGAATTGGAGTCAAGTTGAGGGTCATCAAGGTATCAATTCCACTTAAAAGTTATTAATTACACATCACCACATATTCAAACATGAAATTTGAGGCTAGGACAAGAGTGAGGTTCACAATTTGGGGTTACATACAAAGGGTGAGATTATGGGTCATCACACTTCTTGACCTAAGCTAGAGTACATACATTGACAAGGTGCTAAAGAGGTTCATCATGCAAGATTCAATGAGCAGAAATTTACCCATGTCTCATGGAATTAGTCTCCCTAGAGCCCAATGTCCTAGTTATTGTGAAGAATAGGAAGACATGAATAAGATACCATATGCATCCCATATTGGATCTATCATGTACGTAATGGTATGCACTCATCATGATGGTTCGTATGCTTTGAGCATGACGATTGAATATTAGTCAAATCTCATTGAAGGTCATTGAACTACCATAAGAAACATCCTTATGTACCTAACAAGAACTAAGAATCAATTCTTTATTTATGGTGGTGAGGAAGAGTTGAGTGTAAATGGATACACTGATGCAAGCTTCCAATATAACAAAAATGATTATCAGTCACACAAATTTTCATTTTGCCTTAACAATAAAACTATATCTGGAAAAGATCTTAGCAATACATAGTTTCTGACTCTATGATAGAAGCCTTGTACATTGATGTTCTAAACACAATAAGGGATTCTATATGGATCAATAAGTTCATCATTGAACTTGAGGTCATTCCAACCATTAATGTTACAGTAGAGATATTGTGACAAAAATGGATCTATAGGAAAGGATAAGGAACCAAGATCACATACTTTGGCATTTCCACCTAATACAAGAGATCATACAGTGAGTAGATGAGAATATTTTCATAGTACCTACTAAGGGTAATAGTGTTGACCCACTAACAAAAGTACTTTCTCAGCAGATGCATGATGGTTATGCTAGATCACTTAGGATTAGATTCATGAGTGATTGGCTCTAAGTGCACGTGGGAGTCTGTTGGTATGTATGCCTAGAGAGCCAGTCATATGTAATGTGGCATCATGTATTTGATTTGGTTAATAAGAAAGGCAATTATGTCTACTATGTTTGTTCAATTATGAGATGATTATGTAACATGATAGAGGTCTAAAGAATGGTTTTATTCAATGACATATATTTTTAGGTTGATGACCCAAACAATGAGATCATATGTATGATAAGAGTATATACATTCTTGTTATGTCCCTAGTAAGATATTATTGTGGAATAAAAATAGACAAAGATAATACATTAGACTAGGATGTGTGATACTGATGACAAAGCCTCATTAGTCATGATATTTGATATCAAGTCAAACACATAGGTACTTTCTAAATAATATTGTACCGAACAAACCCAAATTCATAGTGATACATGGAACCATTTAATGGTAGTCTGAATCATCTCTCCAAGTGATATTGGTGATTGTGGTTCTTACATTTGAAGTAGGTTCACTCATCACATGTCATTTGATGAAATTTGACACCATTCAATGTGATCTTGTATAAGGGTTGCTATAAAGATGGTGATCGGGTATGTTGTGACACATGGGGATTATCTATGAGTGATTTAGATGGGATTTGTCCTTCCTACCAAACTTGATATCGTGTCCACTTGTTAAGCAACGTTGAGAAATACATAGCCATGCTCATGTTAATCATAATATGATGTTGATAACATATGAATCTCAATAGTCTCCTCTAGTTCAAGAAACATAGATTGAATATTAAGAGGATGAAAATACCATGATTGACATTCAATATGGATATCTAAGACAAAGTAATTATACAATCATGGTAACATTGATCAAATATGTAGGTTGAAGTTGTTCTCCAACTTTCCAACTACTTCGGTAGCAATGATGTGTTACATACCGCTCATTGCTTGTGATTTCATAATATGTTTATGGAAATTAACTACTAACATAATTTAGGACCTATAGGGTAATATGCATATGATGAACTTGGTAGAGGAGTTTAATCATAGATAAGATTCAATTTGGTTACCAAAGTGATTTGGTAATCAAAGTTAATAATATTGGTTGTCAGTCGACTGATGGAATTGTGGCACACTGCCACACTAAATGTGATTTCTCAAAACAAAATGCATGATCGGTTTCTATTAACCACATAATAGGAAAAGGAGATCATTAAAACCAAATTAAACATCACCAACTAGTTTAGGAACATTAAATATAATTCCAACAACCTACATAACACCACATACCATATCAGGTATTTACATATCTATCCAGTGGCCTCAGCCACAACATGCTTACAAAATATATGTCTCACATATATCCATGCCATATACCACATCAAGATACTACTAGAAAATCAATTTGATATACATATCATCTACAAAACATCCCTTGCACAGACCGGAGAGTACATGGATCACTCTAGGACATTCTATCTACTAGCCAACCTTCAGTTCCTACTTCTCTCCAAGTTGTTCTTCCTCACCTCCTCAAACATGATGAAGTCGTTGATGTCTACCTAAAAATATTTGGTGACCTGTGTGGTGATATCTATGTCCCAACGAGAGATATAACTCTCAACAACACTTATTGACTACATGAGGTTGTTTAGTAAAATTGATTAAGTAGTTTTAATAGATAAGGTGGATAAAATAGATATATCCATAACAACATGCATTGGTAACATGATATCTTAAGGAGTCAAATAAGGTTGTCACTATTTAAAATAGTTAATCTCCCTTACTACAACATATATATATCAACTAAGAATTATAAGAAACAAGGAAAGGGTTATCGACTAATGTCAATCATATTTAACCCTAAATAGAGGGACCAATGTTTGAGAAATGGCTTGAGACTGTGACATATGAGATGGAATCCATGTATACCAACAAAGTATGGACTTTGGTGGATCCACCTAAAGGGGTAAAACCCATAGGGTGCAAGTGGGACTTCAAGAAGAAGATTGACATGGATGGAAATGTACAAACCTATAAGGGAATATTGGTTGTAAAGGGTTTCAGACAAGTTCAAGGTGTTGACTATGACAAAACCTTTTCTCTAGTGGCCATGGTTAAGTCCATCAGGATCATGCTTACTATTGCAGTTTACCATGACTATGAGATTTGTTAAATGGATGTCAAAACCACATTCCTTAATGGGAACCTTTTTGAGGATGTGTATATGACACAACTTGAGGGATTTATAGATCCAAAATTTGCAAATAAAGTTTGTAAACTACAAAGGACAATCTATGTATTGAAGTAAGCATCTCAAAGATGGAATCTTCATTTTGATGAGACAGACAAAGGGTTTGGATTTTCTCAAAATTAAGATGAAACTTGTGTGTACAAGAAAGTTAGTGGGAGCATAGTGACATTCCTCATATTGTATGTAGATGACATTTTGTTGATGGGAAATGACATTCCTACTTTACAAACGGTAAATGCATGGCTTGGAAATATATTCTCTATGAAAGACTTGGGAGAAGAATCCTACATCTTGGGGATAAAGATCTATACAGATAGATCCAAAAGACTTCTCAGACTAAGTCAAAGCACATACATTGACAAAGTGTTGAAGTGGTTCAGAATGGAGAACTCAAAGAGAGGAAACATGCATGGACGCCATGGTATCCCCATCTATAGAGCTCAATGTCCCAGTTCTTGTGAAGAAATGGAACACATGAGTGAGATACCATATGCCTCAGCAATTGGATCAATCTTGTATGCAATGTTGTGTACCCATCTAGATGTCTCGTATGATTTGAGCATGGCAAGTAGATGTCAATCAAATCCAGGTGATGCTCACTAAATAACTATGAAAAACATCCTCATGTACTTGAGAAGGACTAAGGATCATTTCTTGGTCTACAGCGGAGAGGAAGAGTTGGTGGTAAAAGGTTACATTGATGTAAGATTTCAGATTGATCAAGATGATTACAAATCACTGTTAGGATTCATGTTTTACCTAAACAAAAGAGTTGTAAGCTGGAAGAGTTATAAGCAAGAGACAATTTTTGATTCTACAATAGAGGCCGAGTATATTGATGCATCGAGTACAACAAAGGAGGTTTTATGGATCAAGAAGTTCATCACAAAACTAAGGGTTTTTGCTAGCATCAACGACACAATCAATCTATATTGTGACAATAATGCAACTATTGCACAAGCTAAGGAACCCAGATCAAAACAATGCTCAAAACATTTACAAAGGTGGTTCCATATCATACGAGAGATCATACATTGTGGAGATGTGAAGATTTGCAAAGTTCCAAACAAGAGAAATGTTGTTGATCCCTTGACAAAGGCACTTTCACAACAGAAGCATGATGCTCATGTTAGGTCACTCAGAATAAGATTCGTGGGTGATTGGCTCTAAGTGCAAGTGGGATTCTATTGGTTATGTATGCCCAGAGAGACAATCATGTGATGATTGTAATGGAATACCATGTAAAACAATTTGAATACTAATAAAAGGCAAGCTTCCAATTTATTCTATTTAATTCAGTTATGAGATATTGATGTAACATTATAAATGTCTAGAGAATTATATTACTCAATGACGTATATAATCAAGTTACTAACCTTTTGGATGAGAACATACATATGTTAAGAGTAAATATACATATTCTCATTATGTGCCTATTCGGTTGTCATTGTGGAAGGTTGATAGACAACAATGACACATAAAATTAGAGTGTGAGTTGGTTGGCGACTAAATCTCATTAGTGATGATATAGCAATATCAAACCAATCACATAGATACATGTTAGAGAATTGTGTATCGGACAAAGCCACCATGAGACTGACACATGGAAGCCATCATCATGGAAGTCATAGTCAACTCTCACAGTTATGGTGGTAGTTGTAGTTCTTAGAACTTAAATCACTACACTCAACACATGTCATTGGGTACACTTTGACATCATCAAACGCAGTCCTAAAATATGGGTTGTTATAACGGTGATGATTGGGTGACTTTGACACATTGGGATTGACTGTGAGTGATAGACATGGGATTTGTCCCTCCTACTAGAGTGTGATGTCTTAGGAATCTTGATAGCATAGACTAATAAAATCATGACCATGCGAATGTGAGTCAATATATGATATTGAGCTTACATATATCTCAGACAGTCTGCTCTGGGTTCAAGAAACAAGATTGAATAATAATGAGGATGACTTGTTCATGCCTCTAGTTCAATTTGGACATCAGCGACAAAGGAACTATACAAACACTACACTCCATACACAAATTATGTGGCATCCAACTCACAAAAACAAGATTAACTTAAGCGGAAGCGAATTATTTGTAGCGGATTACTAAAAATCACTGAAAATTAAAACTTTTTGCAAAGAGATCCTTATATAGGAAATCTTTCCCATCAAGAACCATTGTATAACATTTACATTCTGGTTCAAATATACATAACCTGTACCATCTCTTTTCAGAGGCTACATCATCAACTGTCTTATAAACATTATTTATAGATAGTATGCGAATCTTGAGGTATCAAGCCAAAACCTCAGATCGATTCATTAAAACACTGACTAAAAACTCTGAGGACCTGAGAGTACAGAGACGACACATAGGACTTTCTAACTACATAACTTGACAGACAATATCTCCACCTGAGATCTCACTGTTGTCCATGTTGTTACTGCTGTTGTTCATTCCCTGCAATAGGATTTCTACTTCTTTGTCCGCGTCCACCTAAAAAGTTGGATCCCACGGGGGTGAGACGATTGTAAATTGCCCCAGCGGGAGTTATAACTCTCTGCCAAAACATTGTTATAGCAGCTTATTAAAATAAACTGAGCAGAAGGATTTATATATATATATATATATATATATATATATATAATCAACAGCAAGTAAGTCACTTGTATGAACAAATTGAAGTAATCTCCTTTTTCAAGGATAACCTTGCATCTACTCTTGGTAGACTCATAGTTCATCCATCTACTTGTAATGAATACAACGGATATGAATAATATCAATGAACTACAGATATATAATAGAAATGTAACAACGGCCAATGAATTTCCATATTCAATCCTTAAGCAAACATGCTATACGGCTGATTTCATTTTACAAACACACTTATGCCCTGAGGAGATGAGGTATACCGCTCATACTCCAACCGACCACTGTGAATTCAAAATCGGTACCATACATAGGTCAATGGAAGAGCTAGAATCCAAGACCTCAACTTTCTTGGTTAGTACGAGATAACATGCATGACATCTTGTGTCTCTGCTAGATAGCTTTCCAGGGTATACTGGCAACATTGCTATTAGAGTTATAGCCCGTAGCATATACTCTTTTCAGGATATGGTCCTTAGCCAATGCCTGGTATTATATTGTGGAGTCATGGCCCGTAGCCATACTCTTATTGGGGTATGGTCTGTAACCAATCCCGTACATAGGACATAGCTCGGAGCCATTCCTATGGGGCATAAGGATATATTTTCCCAATTACCCCCACATATTCAAAAATATGTGTTCCTGGTTTTTCCGCGGAGCACCCGTTTCACCATCACCTATTCCTGACGATGATGGATCTATGGTCAGGGCTTCTACATGAAAAGATTTCACTTGATTAATTAAGTACATTTTCATATTCTTTTAGCATCATCCAGTTTCTCAAACAAGACTTATTAAAACAATGCTATAAAGAGACATGTACTACCTTCATCAGATACTTATTAGTCTTTCAAAGACCTTGGGAACTCAGTCCCTCATTTCAAAACTGGGAATTCTCATCCCTTCACATTCTCATCACCATAATCATATGGTTCTGGGTATTCAAACCCTTAACTCATCATTGAGTACCATTACCATTTATCAGGTAACTATCACCTTCAGGTCATCTGACCAAGGCATTCATGATACTTGTTACACAAGAATCACACCTGGCTTACAAGGCCATGAAATATCTTGTCACCTCTTTCTAGGTAACAGCTTACTCATGTGACTCATAAATGTCCATGTATATTGCTACTTTTACTAAGCAACAACAACATTAAGGCACATAATGCCAATCAACATTTATTATAAAAATGTCATAGCTCAAATCTAGCTATGTTCATCATCTCATCATACCTGCATGGTTATTAGGCATGATAACAATCATACAAGATATTCATCACATCATATGATACAATAGTAACACCATTATTCCTTTCCCAAGAATTAGGGTTTACTATCAAATAGGGCTTTTCATTCCCTTTACCCAGATTAGGGTTAGGGTTCCCCATTTCTCATTAATTAAGGTTTCATGATTACATTACCTGTCCAACCCTTAATTCATTATTCCATATCTCTGGGGTATTCACAGATATCATAATTGATTATTCAGGATCATTATTCTCATCAATTCAAGGAATGAGTTCATTTCTCATCCTCATCATGGTATGACTACATCATACTCATATTTTGGGCTTAACCCCATTCTCAAGGTATATTAATTAACACTTATCAAAGTGCAACAACTCATTACATTTCATTGTAATAGTTGCATAACACACTTCATAGGTTTCTTACCCAATTATATTGGATTTGAAGTGTATCAAGGTGTATAAACCCTGAAGTGCTGAATGTGATAGCTATCACATCTTGATGTAGCACTTTCTCATCATTTCAGACTCTCTTGAGTTAACCAACTTATCTTGTACTAAGGTATTTCCCCTCTTAATACATTTCATCACTAAACACTCACCTTTAGCACATAATGCATAGGCCACACATTAGAATTGTCCAACTATCCTTAATGATATGGACTTGTCTAATGCTAAAGACATTACTTACAATAAGGTTGTTTATAGTCAACCACATGAAATATTTCACCTTTATAAGGTCATTCCTTCTATCTCATCATTAGGGTTTCCTTACACCCTTACTTAAAATTAGGACTATGATTCATTGTCATATTGCCCAGGATTAGGGCTTTATGTATTATGACTTCACATTAGAGTCTCATATTCCTTCACCATTCTTAGGGCCTCTCCTCACAACATAGTATTAGATAATCATGTGGTGTTAATTCTTAGTCAGGGTTTCACATGGAATCACCCTCAATTAGGGTTTCACATGGAATCACCCTCAACTGGGGTTTCACATGGAATCACCCTCAATTAGGGTTTCACATGGAATCACCCTCAACTAGGGTTTCACATGGAATCACCCTCAATTAGGGTTTCACATGGAATCACCCTCAACTAGGGTTTCACATGGAATCACCCTAAGTTCAATTCTCACATCACATTACCACATCAATGTTACATATACATCATTCTAACTTAGGGTTTCTCATAATGTAACCCTAGAATAGGATTTCACATGGAATCATCCTTAACTAGGATTTCCACCATAGTCACCCACAGTTTGGGTCTACAATTCATCTCCATTAGGATTTCATTCAATTATCCATAATTAAAGATTCACTATTCATCCCAATTAGGGATTTACATCTCATTTCCATAAATTGGAGTTTCACACATAATTACCCTGGATTACGGTTACATCGTTACCTTGGATTAGGGTTACATTTAAAATTGTCCTCAATTAGGGTTAGAATTTCAATAGCCCTGTTAATTAGGGTTTATGTACATGATTAGGGTTTCATGATCTCTCTACTTAAGGATCATACCCTTAATCACCACATGAATCATATTCATGTTATGAATTCATGCTAACATCTTCTCAACTTGATTAGGTCATATTATCCCTTCAATCAAGTACATACAACTATGAATGACATAGTGTACCAAGTCATTGATCCTATGTCAATTAGGGTTGATCCCTTAATTGGCACTATTCACTTAGGTAATATTAGGGTTTCAACCGTTGTACCTTCATTGATTATCATTATTAATCATCATTGGATCAATGGATCATTCATCATCTTAATTCTCAAGAGATTCCATCACATTGGACCTTCATTACATAAGGTATCCATTTGAATTAACCAATTGAATCTCCAATTACAATAGATGTCCAAGTGGATTAACCAATTGAATCCTCAATCAACCTTGACTACTTGAGCCCCAAACGATCTTGGTCTTTCAAAGTTCAAATGGTTTGAAACCGTTTGGTAAAGGTGCACACTCAAGACCGTTTGCTAAAGTAGTAGGTGAAGACCGTTTGCCCAAGTTTGACTTTTGAAACCGCATGGGCACAAACGGTTTGGGATCGTTTGGTCCCAAATGGCCTTGAGACCATTTGGACTCAAACGTACTTAAGACCATATGTTGCAAACCTCCTCAAAACCGCATGGACCAAATATGGTCTCAACCAATCAAATTGGATTAGGGTTTGCATTGTTGATTCCTCCCATCATTGAATTCATGGAACCAATCATCAATTGGACCTATCCTCATACTTCAATTGAGTTTAATAGGTCAACCTTCAACTAATTTGACCGTCAATTAACCCTCAATTAATCATTAATTAGGGTTTAAATTAATTGAATTAGGGTTTGGAATCGATAATCCTTCAACACTAATCAATTCAAGATTAGTTCCTTTGAAACCATTGAACCATCATCCAAATTGAACATGACCTGACCCCAAATGGTCTTGAGGTAATTTGGATGACCACCAAACGGTCTTGAGACTGTTTTCCCATGTTAACATCAAAATCCAAGTCAACCAATTAGGGTTTGGATCATTGGATTGATCACCAAATCAGCAATTGATTACACTCCAACATAGTATCTTTGGATCTTCAATTGCTTAACCATACTCAACCCTAGACCTACAAATGGTCTTGGGTGATCTCCAAACGGTCTTGAGACCATTTGGATGAGCTCCAAACGGTATTTAGACCGTTTGGCTCATCCAACCCTTGCATTTTAGTGAAATTTCATCAAGGTTTGGTCTATTGAGTCGATCAACAAATCATCAATTGATAGCTTTGTAACTTGGTAACTTTGGACCTTCAAATAGGCAACCATACTTAACCCTAGACCTCCAAATGGTCTTGGGTGATCCCCAAACGGTCTTGAGACCGTTTGGGTGATCCCCAAACGGTTTTGAAACCGTTTGGGCTAATCAACCCAAAAAGTCCAATCGATTCAAGTTGAAAATAAGCACTTAAATCAATTAGGGTTTGTCTAATTGAATAGCCTTCAACTCATGATTCCTTTGGAATTAATTAACCAAATTTGGTGGGTCATAAACCAACATAATTAGGAACAGGATTCTCAAACGGTCAACCCTTGGTCAACTCCCCCAAATGGTTTTGAAACAGTTTGGTCTCATGCGGTTTGATGAAACTGTTTGCTTCTAAACGGTTTGAAACCGTTTGCTCCCAAACGGTTTGGGAAACCGTTTGAGCATCCCAAACAAGATAGTTTGCCTTAGATATTTATAGAGGTGTGTGATTATCATCTTCAACCTCTGAACTCACGAAACCTGCTGTGGTTTCCATGGTAATTCCATCCATCAACCAAATCAATTATTGTAAATGTAGAAAAGATCATTATTTGGTATGGAATTGAATGCAATAACAAAATCAAGGGTTCGAGTTATAAAATCCGCCTCCAATTGAGCTCCAAAGCTCCATGTCCATGGCAACAATGGTGGATGCAACTCCTTTCACCATTCCAAGGCTCGTCCTCAAGGTTTGAGTGAAAAGGAATGGTTAGAATTGAAGAGGGGATCGAAATAGGAAGAAATCATGCATTGATTTGTGATTTCCACCATGAAATCGTGATGAAACAAGGTCAAGAAGCTTACCAATAGGTTGGGGGTCGTCCTCCTGAGCCTCCCAAGTGCCTTTAGTCGTTCCCCAAGCAAGGAGAAGAAGTGGGGTCGAAAAAGCCTTCCATTTGGCTTGTAAAAGGTTCTTTAATAAAAAATTCAATGAGAGAGAATGTACTTTGCAAAAATCCAAATAACTCCAAAAATGTGGCCGCCTCTTCCCCCTCATCTTCCTTAGGGACGAGGCTATCTTGTTTGCCTCTTATTCCTCTCAATTATCCATGATTTAAAGAAAAGCAAATCCAGCACCTTAAATCATTTTATATTAATATCCATATGTGAGTGGATATTTCTTTTTCTTATAAAATTGTGTGTGAGTTATGCATTGCCTTGGATATTTTTGTGGTCCTTGCAAGGCTCAATGACGTCACACACACATCTGAATCCAACCATTTTAATTTCGGTTGAAGCCCCTTTAATTAATACATTTATTTTTGCCCTAAATCTAATTAGGGTTTCAATTAGGATTAAATCTTGATTATTTTAATATCAAGATTCTCTCTCCTCCAATTTAATTCAAATGAGGCGCCCCTCTCATTTTCTTTGCTCTACATGATACCAAGAAACATTAGGGACCTTATTGAAGTGGTAAATTACATATTTCACCCTAAGTTTTGGGTAAATTGCACATTACACCAAAACTAGGCTTTCATGCACCAACATTGCTTGATCAGCTCTTTCTTGGTATTCAGGCTTCGATAAGCCACACCTCAGCATCATTTTCACTCTCATGATGCTTCAACATGTGAGGAACATATTATCATGCACAGTTTCACTTAAACCCCTCAACTTGGGTAATTTGCACTTTAGTCCAAAACAAACAAAACATTGATTTCAACATGTTCAAAAAGGACTAGAATTGTAATATAAGTTCCTCATGAGCCCTAATTACTTTTCACAAGGTGAGATTAAGCATTAATCACCTTTCTTAATCAAAACAGCTAGGGTTAAAGTATAACCCAGGTCAGGGATGTTACAAATCATAAACCCCAAACAAGGATTTCATCCTCAAAATCCCAAATAAAGGAAGACAGATGTATTTCATTCATCATACTATCTAGTATTCACATAACATCCCCTTATTGTGGAGATACCATAAAACTTTGATCAGAACAAAGTGTTTCCATACAAGATTCTCATAGAGTCAACACACAAGGCACATGCTCCATTGTTCCTCATCATTGACTATAAAGTCAACTTTGTGTCAAACAACACTTTTCTTGTTCAGAGAAACATCATACATTCTTTATTAAAATCATGTTTATGTAGAGAATAAACCCCTAACATATGATGTTCATATATTTAATATAATCAGACTAATTCCACAATTGCCCACTCCAGGTAGCCAACCTAAACTATCTGATATTTCTCAGATACCAGAATATTTCACCTTGGTATCTATCACATGTGTTGGAAACACATCATATATTCCTCTTCCTTTCATTTTGGAACATTAATTGTTACCTATGTCCTCATCTTGGAACTAAAGTCCAAGATAAACTGATACTTTTCTAAGTATCCATCACATGAACATATTTATCTTATGCACATCAAGTGTCCTAAGATCCACTTGATTTCCATGTCCCTGAAAGGAAAGAAAACAAGGATTCATATTCCTCTTATTAATTCATGTATTTTCACTATTCATAAACCATTTACTCTTTGTCTCATCCTAGGTTACTTGCCTTTAGCATAGGAATTTATGAGGATGGTTGCATGTCATTATCCCTTTCTTTATTATTATCTAGCATGTTTATAATCATTTTATAATCTCATCACATTTCCTATTTCCTCATTATGGGAAAGATCTTTATTGAACAGGGTTCATCTCCCTTATTCTTTCTTTCCTTATGAGGAGTACACTTTTAGTTCCTCATACAACATGCTCATCTGAGATTATCTCAGACTTCTCTTTCTTGTGTTCAGGGTATGACACATTTATTCATTCCATGTTTCTAATTCATGATACTCATTAAATTGTCTCAGAATGACTACTTGATCAGAGAAATAAAAAAGACAACAATCTAAGAGTTTCCATACCCACTTTATCATCAATAGTTATATACTTGGCCAGGGTATATAAATACTGAGATTAAGTGGTATGCACTTTGTATGGTATCATTTTCCTTCTTTTCATATTATCACAAGCATAAAGCTTAACATCCTTGGATTCTATACAGGAATCTCTTCTATACCTCATCTTTTCTTATAGAGGTAAAAACAACATAAAATATTTGTAATGTTTTACTATGCAAAACATATGTCCTCACAGGACAAATCAAGGAAAGTTCAATCAATTCCTTTCTTTGTTAATCCAGGAATTTCATAAGATGACATATTTGAATGACATTATCTTGTCTAACTTGTCATAATTCATGGATTATTCATTGTCTCAGGTTAACTTTGCCTCAAATATTGATTCAACAGGCTAAGGTTGAGCACAGACTCAATTTAAGTCCAGAAATTCATCATTTCCTTTTGCTTCAACCAGCTGATGTTGATTACAAATCACGTTGAAATCTAAAAAATCATCATTGGGGCTGGTAATCTAGGTTACACTGCCAAAGCTTGATCCATTATTTACATTACTGTTGCCCTAAATTCTTCAACAGTAATACTTAAAGAAGGATTTTCTTATTATAGACAGATCAGCTAGGGGATTCTCAGGCAATTATCTCTCTCTTGCCTGCTCCCATGCACCTTTTCCTGGTGCAACATTGCTACTCTCAGCAGCAACCTCGTCATGTGACCCAGTCATCTTTAAGTTCTTTTTCTCTTATATGAGTAGAAGACATTTGCAGATACACTGGATGACACCAAAACAGACTCTACTACCTTAGTCCTATGTCTCTGTAGACTCAACGAACCTAGAGCTCTGATACCACTAAATTGTGGCATCCAACTCACAAAAACAAGATTAACTTAAGCGGAAGCGAATTATTTGCAGCGGATTACTAAAAATCACTGAAAATTAAAACTTTTTTGCAAAGAGATACATATATAGGAAATCTTTCCCATTAAGAACCACTGTATAACATTTACATTCTGGTTCAAATATACATAACTTGTACCATCTCTTTTCAGAGGCTACATCATCAACTGTCTTATAAACATTATTTACAGATAGTATGTGAATCTCGAGGTATCAAGCCAAAACCTCAAATCGATTCATTAAAACACTGACTAAAAACTCTGAGGACCTGAGAGTACAGAGACGACACATAGGACTTTCTAACTACATAACTTGACAGACAGTATCTCTACCTGAGATCTCACTGTTGTCCCTGCTGTTACTACTATTGTTCATTCCCTGCAATAGGATTTCTACTTCTTTATCCACGTCCACCTAAAAAGTTGGATCCCACGGTGGTGAGACAATTGTAAATTGCCCCAGCGGAAGTTATAACTCTCCACCAAAACATTGTTATAGCAACTTATTAAAATAAGCTGAGCAGAAGGATTTATATATATATAATCAATAGCAGGTAAGTCACTTGTATGAACAAAGTGAAGTAATCTCCTTTTTCAAGGATAACCTTGCATCTACTCTTGGTAGACTCATAGTTCATCCATCTACCTGTAATGAATACAACAGATATGAATAATATCAATGAACTACAGATATATAATAGAAATGTAACATCAACCAATGAATTTCCATATTCAATCCTTAAGCAAACATGCTATATGGCTGATTTCATTTTACAAACACACTTATGCCCTGAGGAGATGAGGTATACCGCTCATACTCCAACCGACCACTGCAAATTCAAAATCGGTACCATACATAGGTCAATGGAAGAGCCGGAATCCAAGACCTAAACTTTCTCGGTCAGTACGAGATAACATGCAGGACATCTTGTGTCTCTGCTAGATAGCTTTCCAGGGTATACTGGCAACATCGCTATTAGAGTTATAGCCCATAGCATATATTCTTTTTAGGATATGGCCTGTAGCCAATGCCTGGTATTATATTGTGGAGTCATGGCCCATAGCCATACTCTTATTGGGGTATGGTATTTAACCAAACTCGTACATAGGACACAACCCGTAGCCATTCCTATGGGGCATAAGGATATATTTTCCCAAATACCCCCACATATTCAAAAATATGTGTTTCGGATTTTGCCGCAAAGCACCCGTTTCACCATCACATGTTCCTGACGATGATGGATCTATGGTCAGGGCTTCTACATGAAAAGATTTCACTTGATTAATTAAGTACATTTTCATATTCTTTTAGCATCAGCCAGTTTCTCAAACAAGACTTATTACAACAATGCTATAAAGAGACATGTACTACTTTCATCAAATACTTATTAGTCTTTCAAAGACCTTGGGAACTTAGTCCCTCATTTCAAAACTAGGAATTCTCATCCCTTCACATTCTCATCACCATAATCTTATGGTTCTGGGTATTCAAACCCTTAACTCATCATTGAGTACCATTACCATTTATCAAGTAACTATAACCTTCAAGTCATCTGACCAAGGCATTCATGATACTTGTTACACAAGCATCACACCTGGCTCACAAGGCCATGAAATATCTTGTCACCTCTTTCTAGGTAACAACTTACTCATGTGACTCATAAAAGTCCATGTATATTGCTACTTTTACTAAGCAACAACAACATTAAGGAACATAATGCCAATCAACATTTATTATATAAATGTCATAGCTCAAATCTAGCTATGTTCATCATCTCATCATACGTGCATGGTTATTAGGCATGATAACAATCATACAAGATATTCATCACATCATATGATACAATAGTAACACCATTATTCCTTTCCTAGGAATTAGGGTTTACTATAAAATACGGCTTTTCATTCCCTTTACCCAGATTAGGGTTAGGGTTCCCCATTTCTCATTAATTAAGGTTTCATGATTACATTACCTGTCCAACCCTTAATTCATTATTCCATATCTCTGGCGTATTCACAGATATCATAATTGATTATTCAGGATCATTATTCTCATCAATTCAAGGAATGAGTTCATTTCTCATCTTCATCATGATATGACTACATCATACTCATATTTTGGGCTTAACCCCATTCTCAAGGTATATTAATTAACACTTATCAAAGTGCAACAACTCATTACATTTCATTGTAATAGTTGCATAACACACTTCATAGGTTTCTTACCCAATTATATTGGATTTGAAGTGTATCAAGGTATATAAACCCTAAAGTATTGAATGTGATGACTATCACATCTTGATGTATCACTTTCTCATCATTTCAGACTCTCTTGAGTTAACCAACTTATCTTGCATTAAGGTATTTGCCCTCTTAATACATTTCATCACTAAACACTCACCTTTAGCACATAATGCATAGGCCACACATTAGAATTGTACAACTATCCGTAATGATATGGACTTGTCTAATGCTAAAGACATTACTTACAATAAGGTTGTTTATAGTCAACCACATGAAATATTTCACCTTTATAAGGTCATTCCTTCTATCTCATCATTAGGGTTTCCTTACACCCTTACTTAAAATTAGGACTATGATTCATTGTCATATTGCCCAGGATTAGGGCTTTATGTATTATGACTTCACATTAGAGTCTCATATTCCTTCACCCTTCTTAGGGCCTCTCCTCACAACATAGTATTATATAATCATGTGGTGTTAATTCTTAGTCAGGGTTTCACATGGAATCACCCTCAATTAGGGTTTCACGTGGAATCACCCTCAACTGGGGTTTCACATGGAATCACCCTCAATTAGGGTTTCACATCGAATCACCCTCAACTAGAGTTTCACATGGAATCACCCTCAATTAGGGTTTCACATGGAATCACCCTCAACTAGGGTTTCACAAGGAATCACCCTAAGTTCAATTCTCACATCACATTACCACATCAATGTTACATATACATCATTCTAACTTAAGGTTTCTCATAACGTAACCCTAGAATAGGATTTCACATGGAATCATCCTTAACTAGGATTTCCACCATAGTCACCCACAGTTTGGGTCTACAATTCATCTCCATTCAGATTTCATTCAATTATCCATAATTAAAGATTCACTATTCATCCCAATTAGGGATTTACATCTCATTTCCATAAATTGGAGTTTCACACATAATTACCCTGGATTACGGTTACATCCTTACCCTGGATTAGGGTTACATTTAAAATTGTCCTCAATTAGGGTTAGAATTTCAATAACCCAGTTAATTAGGGTTTATGTACATGATTAGGGTTTCATGATCTCTCTACTTAAGGATCATACCCTTAATCACCACATGAATCATATTCATGTTATGAATTCATGCTAACATCTTCTCAACTTGATTAGGTCATATTATCCCTTCAATCAAGTACATACAACTATGAATGACATAGTGTACCAAGTCATTAATCCTATGTCAATTAGGGTTCATCCCTTAATTGGAACTATTCACTTAGGTACTATTAGGGTTTCAACCTTTGTACCTTCATTTATTATCATTATTAATCATCATTGGATCAATGGATCATTCATCATCTTAATTCTCAAGAGATTCTATCACATTGGACCTTCATTACATAAGGTATCCATTTGAATTAACCAATTGAATCTCCAATTACAATAGATGTTCAAGTGGATTAACCAATTGAATCCTCAATCAACCTTGACTACTTGAGCCCCAAACGATCTTGGTCTTTCAAAGTTCAAACGGTTGGAAATTGTTTGGTAAAGGTGCACACTCAAGACTATTTGCTAAAGTAGTAGGTGAAGACCGTTTGCCCAAGTTTGACTTTTGAAATCACATGGGCACAACGGTTTGGGATTGTTTGGTCCCAAACGGTCTTGAGACCGTTTTCCCATGTTAACATCAAAATCCAAGTCACCCAATTAGGGTTTGGATCATTGGATTGATTACCAAATCAGCAATTGATTACACTCCAACATAGTATCTTTGGATCTTCAATTGCTTAACCATACTCAACCCTAGACCTCCAAACGGTCTTGGGTGACCTCCAAACGGTCTTGAGACCATTTGGATGAGTTACAAACGGTCTTGAGACCGTTTGGATCATCCAACCCTTGGATTCTAGTGAAATTTCATCAAGGTTTGGTCTATTGAGTCGATCAACAAATCAGCAATTGATTGCTTTGTAACTTGGTAACTTTGGACCTTCAAATAGGCAACAATACTTAACCCTAGACCTCCAAACGGTCTTGGGTGATCCCCAAACGGTCTTGAGACCGTTTGAGTGATCCCCAAATGGTTTTGAAACCGTTTGGGCTAATCAACCCAAAAAGTCCAATCGATTCAAGTTGAAAATCAGCACTTAAATCAATTAGGGTTTGTCTAATTGAATAGCCTTCAACTCATGATTCCTTTGGAATTAATTAACCAAATTTTGTGGGTCATCAACCAACATAATTAGGAACAGGATTATCAAACGGTCAACCCTTTGTAAACTCCCCCAAATGGTTTTGAAACTGTTTGGTCTCATGCGGTTTGATGAAACCATTTGCTTCTAAACGGTTTGAAACCGTTTGCTCCCAAACGGTTTGGGAAACCGTTTGAGCATACAAAACAAGATCGTTTGCCTTAGATATTTAGAGAGGTGTGTTCTTATCATCTTCAACCTCTAATCTCACGAAACCTATTGTGGTTTCCATGGTAATTGCATCCATCAACCAAAAATCAATTATTGTAAATGTAGAAAAGATCATTATTTGGTATGGAATTGAATGCAATAACAAAATCAAGGGTTAAAGTAATAAAACCCACCTCCAATTGAGCTCCAAATATTCATGTCCACGGAAACAATTGTGGATGAAACTCCTTTCACCATTCCAAGGCTCGTACTCAAGGTTTGAGTGAAAAGGAATGGTTAGAATTGAAGAGGGGGTCGAAATAGGAAGAAATCATGCATTGATTTGTGATTTCCACCATGAAATCATGATGAATCAAGGTCAAGAAGCTTCCCAACAGGTTGGGGGTCTTCCTCCTGACCCTCCCAAGCTCCCTTGGTCGTTCTCCAAGCAAGGAGAAGAAGTGGGGTCAAAAAAGCCTTCCATTTGGCTTGTAAAAGGTTCTTTTATAAAAAATTCAATGAGAGAGAATGTACTTTGCAAAAATCCAAATAACCCCAAAAATGTGGCCGCCGCTTCCCCCTCATCTTCCTTAGGGACGAGGATATCTTGTTTGCCTGTTATTCCTCTCAATTATCCATGATTTAAAGAAAAGCAAATCAAGCACCTTAAATCATTTTATATTAATATCCATATGTGAGTGGATATTTCTTTTTCTTATAAAATTGTGTGTGAGTTATCCATTCCCTTGGATATTTTCACGGTCCTTGCAAGGATCAAGGACGTCACACACAAATCTGAATCCAACCATTTTAATTTTGGTTGAAGCCCCTTTAATTAATACATTTATTTTTGCCCTAAATCGAATTAGGGTTTCAATTAGGATTAAATCTTGATTATTTTAATATCAAGATTCTCTCTCCTCCAATTTAATTCAAATGAGGCTCCCCTCTCATTTTCTTTGCTCTACATGATACCAAGAAACATTAGGGACCTTATTGAAGTGGTAAATTACATATTGCACCCTATACTTTGGGTAAATTGCACATTACACCAAAACTAGGTTTCCATGCACCAACATTGCTTTATCAACTCTTTCTTGGTATTCAGGCTTCCATAACCCACACCTCAGCATCATTTTCACTATCATGATGCTTCAAAATGTGAGGAACATATTATCATGCACATTTGCACTTAAACCCCTCAACTTGGGTAATTTGCACTTTAGTCCAAAACAAACAAAACATTGATTTCAACAATGTTCAAAAAGGACTAGAATTGCAATATAAGTTCCTCATGAGCCCTAATTACTGTTCACAAGGTGATGTTAAGCATTTAATCACCTTTCATAATCAAAACACCTAGGGTTAAAGTATAACCCAGGTTAGGTATGTTACAGATTATAGGTTGAAGTGGTTCCCCAACTTTTCCATTTGATTAGGTAGCAATGATGTACGACTAGGCACCACTCTTTGCTTGTGATGTCATAAGTTGTTATGAACACTCAATGTCAACGTAATATGGGACCTATAGGGTAACACACATAGGCATTGACCTAGAAGAGGAGTTTAGATCTTGAATGACAATTGAATTAAGTTCTAAAGTGTTAAGGCATTTGATTCAGCCAACAAACATGCTGACAACACAGCCAACGCCCCTCTCAAGTGTTGAGACGGACGTCTAGAAGTGCCAAACGACCGTCTCAAGAGTTGAGACAACGTCTGGATGTTGGGCCAGTAAGAGTTAAATTTGGCTAAGTGTCGAACTGACCCATCCAAATGGGCATGACTCGACTCACCAGATGACCATCTGGGTGAATCAAGATGGTCCAACTCGATCGGGGAAGGTTCTAGATGTTTCCTTATTCGTTTTTCTTGAGAAATACTTGTTGCACAAAGAAATCAATGTCTAACATTGATGGGAATTGATTCGCCAAATTCGTACACAATTGGGAACTATGAAATGGTCGTCTGGCTCAGCCAAATGGCATTTTGACTGTCACATGTTGTGCAATTACCATAATTGTTGCATAAAATTAAGTTCTTCCGATCCTTTCCTCTCCCGCACATTAATCGTTCATTGGATAGCAACTGGAAACCATGGCCATGGACTCTACTATAAATACAGGGGTACTGGGGGATTCCCAAAACACAACACAGAAAATTGAGAATTAGTTCCTATGACAACTATTGTCCTCTCTAGTTGTGGTAACCACGAGAGCCCATGCAAGTCCTACCCGACAAGGGAGGGATAGCCATGATAAAGAACAAAATAAGAGTTGTCATTATGGGAGAGCAAGTCAGTAACTAGTACACTGATGAGAGGGACAACTCCTTCCTATCTTGTCTAGAAGGATGATAAGAGTTCAAGGCGGTCTGTTTGGACTACCATAGAGGCGGGAAGTCATTGTTTGCTGCTCGAAGGATAACATCAACCAGCAGTCTGTGACAAGAGGAGCAACTGAAGAAGACGGTGTTTATGGTTGTAGTCTGTGGTGCAGACCAAGAGGTGCAGTAGCCAGACATGTCCCAATCCAACTAGGATTCAGAGTTGTGCATCTACAACAATGAGGATTGTTGCTGGACTTGCTTCAGGTATATCCATAAAACATCCTTCCTATATTATAATTATTGACGCGATCTATGATTGTAGGGAATATGGTAGATATAATTTTAAATTGTGTTGCTTTCTCTGTACCATATTTCCCAACAATAATTGCATCCATCCTCCATACCTTGGGATCAAGATAACAAGGATGTACTCTCCCTATGTTTGCACATACTCAAAAGTATGTGACTCTGAGTTTCCCTTCTAGAATACTCATTTCACCATCTAGCAAGTATTGGAACTAGAATGGTTCTATGACATAGGGCATTATATGATTAGGGTTTCACTTGATTAATTAATGCCAATTGGGTGAGTTAAGGTTGCATCAATCAAGTTGCATACAAACTCTAAAAAAGTAATACAAAAGCATGGGTATGTTACATGTTCAAAAGATATGAAATGTATAAGTTATGTTCCATATCACATCATCATAGGATACCAATCATTATCACAATGAAGAAGATCATACCTTAACTATGGCTCATACCATGCCCAAAGGTCAATAAGTACACTCACATATCCCTAAAAGAACATCATTAACTTTCCACACCTTATATAAGGTTCAACAAACCATCACCATACATGTGATATACAGGTCTAACATAATATTACGTTAAAGATCTATGATATTCATAGGGTAGCATAGTAAATTCACCATAACATTAAACATTAAAAGAGCATAAATTTAGCATAACAGTATACCAGAAAGATAGGTGTCTTAACCATCATCACATAACTGCATTAGGATTAGGTTCAACAAGGTAGATTTGGTTGATGTCACAAATTGGCATTCAAAATTAACCATCGTTTTTTACACTTACTTAGGTCAAAGCACAAACCTTCACACCTAGAATCCCCATCGGATCATGAATATACTTTTTTAATGTGACACTGAAGTCATTTTATTATTGTAGGTCTTGTTGTGTGATTACAATGACTTCATTGTCAAAGTTTTCTAACAAAGAGCAACATACATTGGAGGATTGTACCTTGGAATACAAAAAAATGGTAGGTCATGTTTGCCTTGCAATATACATGATTCAGGTTCACAACTTCAAGGTCCTCTCTAGCCTCTGTGATCTCTCTAATTATCAGGTCATCATATCCACATCCATAGATTCCTTGCTATACTGTGTCATCCAACACTAGATAGTTGGTCTCCTTGATTAGTTTGATAAACCCCATCTGTTTCGCTTCCACAATGGTGTGTTCCTCATTGACATTTCTTCAGTCATTAATGCTGAAGTTTCCTTCCCCAACTTTTGCTTGATAGTTTCTCAAATATCCCCCTTCTCATCATGAATAATAGTTCCAGTGTATGTTGTCATTCGTGGTCTCCAACTAGGATCGATGTTGAGCTTCATTAGTCCTTCATCGGGTGCCCTCCACCTTCTTCTCAGACATCTTGGTTGTTGCATCCCTATGATTCGTCCTTGTCTATAATGGTAGCAACCATACTCCTTCACCATGTTCATAAACTCAACAATTAGAAACGGTTCACGGACTAGATTCTCCTTAAACAATGACTTTTTTCTAGCTATCCATGCTATCCACATCATTGTGGTGAACCGATCAATTACCTCTTCATTTTCATGATGCATCAGCTGGAGCAACATGTCAGTTGAATTCAGCACTTGTTTAGCCATGTTTGGGAGCTCACCGTCTACACATAATCACATATGCCTAGCATCGCTGCAATGGAAGATTGCACAGAGTATGTCCTCTTCTTCCAGCTTGCATCTTTGACAGGTTGTGTGTTTGGCGATCTTTCTCTTGTGGAGTTTTTTCATCATTGGTAGTGTTTCCTTGAAGTATCTCCAGGCAAAGTGAGTCAAATTTGGAGGTTGTCGTCTCCTCCAAAGCTTCTCCCAATCCTTGTCTTCCATATCACGAGCATGTATTTTTGCATTGGTGAGGAATTGGTATGTGGATCTGGTGGAGAACTCAGCCTTGTAAACAAGTTCCCATGTGATAATGTATCCTATCGTTCTCATGTTGATCGGTATATTGAGGACTCGTTCATGCATAGTAGGTGGAATACATTGCCTGACTTTTTTCGCATCCCACTATTCCTCTGGTTGTTTTATTAGGGTGTTGACACATTTATGTGGGTCAGTGTTCTCGTCCCTCTTTTTTATTCTTCCAAACAGTCATGGGGTCCACCTAACCTCATATATATATATATATATATATATATGTATATATATATATATATCCCCTCACAATTGCCTATGCACCATATGAATCCCTCCTTGACCTCCTGCATAGCACCATGTGTACATCTCCATGTGTAGCTTGGACGCATCCATAATCCCTCTTGTTGGGAAATATTTTGCCTTCATGCCCTTTCCTACCAATGAGTCCAGGTTGGTTGCAAGTAGCCAACCTTGTTTTTCCAATAGCACTTGGTTAAATGCCTTTAAATTTTAGAATCTGTGACCCCCATTGCCTTTTGGTTCACAGAGAGTGTCCCAATTAACCTAGTGTATCTTTCTTCCCCCTTTCTTGGATCCCCACCAAAATCGAGAAATTATGTTGCATATCGCATCAAGAAGTCCATCCAGTAGCTTGAATACGCTCATAACATATGTAGGTATAGCTTGGATCATTGCTTTAATGAGCACCTCCTTACTCGGTCTTAATAATAGCTTCTCTTTCCATCCTTAAAGCCTTTTACATAACATGTCCTTGATAGAAATAAATACTTGTTTCTTAAATCTACCCATAGTCATGGCAGTTCTATGTATTTTTCATGTATGTCCACCTCCTCCACGTGTAGGTGCAACTTGATGAGATCTCTCTTCTCCCTTGTGATGTTAGTCCTAAAGGCTACTTCAGATTTCTTGTAGTTAATCTTTTGACGCGACTCACTTTCATATTGGCCGGTAAGATCAGCTAGGTAAGAGCACTCCTCCTTGTTCACCCTTCTGAACAATATATTATGATCTACAAAGAAAAGATTAGATATCCTAGGCCAGTTCCTATTGGCCCTTGCTCCATGGAGTTTTCCTTCCTAGTTTTCTTGAAATGGAGAGAGAAAAGATTTCAACACAAAAAAAGAAAAGATATGGGGATATAGGATCACCGTGGCGTTGTTTTTATAGGTACCCCCTTATTCCATTGATGATGATTGACTGAGACACTAGAGACACAATCTTTTACTTTGGACCTTCATAGTACCGAGATACCATCATCTCCATTGTTTGGTCTACGAACTCCCATTCAATCCTATCATATGCTTTTCTCATGTCAAGTTTTAGCACCATGAATATACTTAATACAAAACATCACCAGCAAATCATGACCCTCCAATAAGACCATCAGATGTTAGGCAGACAAATCCATCAAATTGTATCATCAAAGCAAAACCATTGGATCCACAACTAGAGAAACCATCATTGGATAAGGCTAGGTTAGCCATCAGATTACACACCTAGAAGTGCCATCTAATCCTAACCTAGATAGGCCATAAATTTTGAACAAATAGGTGGACCATCATCTGTGAACAACCAGGTGAACCATTGGATATTGAAAAGTAAGGTGACCATCGTTTGATTGACTACCAGGGTGACCAACGTTTATTGACAAGCAGGGTGACCATCAAATCTTACAACTAGTGAAACTATTAGTTGTGAACCATTTAATCATGGAACTAGGAAACCCATCGAGTCGTTACAAAATGAGACTCATTTTTGAACCCATTGAATCCATTTGTTGTCAACAGTAGTTGTAAAATAGAGCTAAATCATCAAGTAAAACCATCATTTAAAAGAGCTTATAAAACCATTGATTAAACCACTTGGTGAGAGCACCAAGACCATCATCTGTGGAGGAAAGCATATCCATCACTTTTAAGAACAAGAGAAGGTCCAAAACTGTAAGTAATTTCCAAGTCATCAGTTGACGCAAGAAGTCAACCCATCAGATTAGGAAACAAGGTAGAATTAGTCCATAACACCTAAGGAAAACTATCGTTTGGGGAACCAAAACCATCAATTTCTACATGCATGCAAGGTATAGAGCTTCCATTTTCAATGAAGAAATGTGCACAAGGTTTAGAGGTAATCAAGGAAGATTATCTACTCAAGAACTACCATATAAGCTTAAACCCTAGGCAAAGATAGCATCTTTCTACTTAGTATTGTGTTTTAGAGAGAGATCTTATGCATGCAAGTTACGAGTAAGTAATAAATGTGAAGATAGTTATATAACTTGCCTCAAGGTAGGAGATGAAGGTCCAAATAGAAAAGTAGCTTAAAGAAAGAAAGAAAGAGAAGAAACCCTAGCTTGATCTCTCCCCACACGTACAAGCTAGCTCCTTTTTCCAAGAGAAAAGAAACTCTAGGTCAAAGAAGCAAGAAGGAAGGTGTTCTTCAACCTCTTGCTCATACTACACCAAGAATACCATGGAAACAACAAAGAAGGAAGAGAGAAGAAGGTAAGGAATCTAGCAAAATGAAGGAAGCAAGGAGATATTACTTGTTTAGGTCAATAAACAAGGCAAGGAAGCTCCACACAACCAAGAAGAGGGTAGATCGAAACCCAAGGTACACATGCAAGCAAGATCGACCAAGCTTCTTCTTCCTTGAGATCCTTCTTCTCTACCAAGCAATAGGGATGAGCTCCAAGAAGCAAGAAGACACAAGGAGTGTCTAAAGAGCTCGTCTGCATGCAAGGAGGGAGGTATATAAAGCTTAGGGTGAAAGTGAAAGGGAGAAAGAGGTGTCAATCCATGTATGCCATGTGTTGAAGGTTAAAAACATCTTGTTCATGCAAAACTAGGTTAACCATCAAATCATAGCACCAGGGGGACAATCAGATGTCAAACTTAGGAGCTCCATCAACCTCAACATAGGTGCCCCATTGGATCATGTCATCCCTTTTTCACAAAAGCAAACCCTAGCATCATCATTGGTTGTTGCACCTTAATTGGTGAACCATCAACCTAGGATCCTAAAAAACAAACCATCAACCTTCAAGACACTCAAGAGAACCATCAAATCCCACCCACTAAAGGTGGACTATAATTGACTCCATTTCTCGACAACCCCCAATTAAGGAAGTCTAAGAAACTAGAGTTGTTATACTAAAAACAAGATCAAATGGTTTTGCACATGATCAAAAATAATTAAGAAATTCTACTAAACTAACTAATTTTGATACATGATACAAATTCTTTTCATGAAAGTTTACAAAATATGGTTTCCAAGATTTTACCAAGAAATAAACCATTTATCTATATCCTCTGGGCCTTACTTCATTTTTTTTCTTCCAATGTCTTCTTTTCTTGAATATCCAATTTCCAGCAAGATTATCCTAAAGATGTTGAAAATCAAAACGTCAATTAGTATAACAAATTATATTGGTATGTGGGGGAAACAAAACTTCACAAGTAATGGTACCAACATAATTGAGAAATTATTGTTAACAAAACAAATTTAACATTTTCATCATGACTACCCAATCTATGTGTCTCCACCCACTATCATAACCCCTTAAAGCATCATACTGAAGTATTCACAGTCTTCCCCTATTCCGGCGGATGCCTTTATCCTGTCACCCCCTATTCAGGTGGGTGACTTCTCATGTCCCCCTATTCAGGATGGTACCAATTTGTGCCTTCCCCTATTCAGTTGGATGGTTTTTCGATAGATCCATAGGTGGCCTAGAAATGGGCTAGTCACGTCTGTATATAATGTGATAGCCATAGTCACTTTATAGTTTGCAAAGAAGTAAAGTTCATCCAACAATCATATATTTCCAAACCATGCATAGAAACCTGAAAAATCCATGTGAAAGTAAATTGATTAGTCATAGGCATAACCACATACCGATCTCAGGAGCACTTGATGTCCAAACAAGAATAACCAAGAATATCCACACAAGCAAGCAAGCAATTCAACCTGAAAGTTAAGGCATAACACCCATGTGTCACTTAATGATTCCAAGATCTACCTTTAGGGTTGACACAGTTTCCAAGTTAGGTTACTAAGTCCATCTTTGTGTTTGATTAAGTTCCTATCTCCATAAGTTCATTTATTACCTTTAATACTATTTTGGTCTACAAACCCTAGTTTTGGTGTCATGTTCATGATTGCATTCTAAAAGATATCTCCTTATGCAAAATTCTCAACTTTCATTCTTTTTAAGTCATCTTATGATTAGTGAGATAAAGGAATGTGCATTAGACACCTTTATGTTCTCTGGGTTGACAAACCCTAATCTCATCATTAAAAGTACTTTTTGTCACAATGAAACCCTAACTCATCAAATCTTGGATCATTGAGTTCATACAGGTCCAACGTGTTCTTTTGTTCAAAAAAAGTTCAACCTTTGAATATCAACATTAGTTGGGTCCATTAGATTCATCAACCCTTAGAAATTAGGATTTTTATATGGACCATCAAATCCCAACATCCAAATGGGCAAACCATCGAGTTCGGCCATCTAGGTGAGGAAACCCTTGATTGCAACCCTAGGTTAGATGTCACCACTAAACCAAGGTACAACAAGGTACCCCAAGGTACAACTACATCAAAAATGATTTGAAAACGCATGAGGCACAATAAGAATGGGACAAATTACAAGAAAAACCTTACATATGGTTAAATTACATACAAGCCCTTATAAATACAAAAATTGCATAACTTGCTCAAACATTGTCCAAATTGGACCACAATTGAAACTTAATTTTGTCACATGATACCAAAGCACATATTAGGGTTTGATTAAGGTTTCAAGAATCAAATTATGTTAATAAAGAATGTTCAATCAAATAGCAAGGCCAGGTGAAACGCCCGGGCCCACTGCCCAAGGCTCTAGTAGGGTTTCAAGAATGATGAATGGCCCCACAAACCACCACTAGCCTTAACTGCGCACTTTATCCACACTGACGCGCAAGCCAAGATCAACTTCCCGACTGGTCACCCATCCTAGTACTACTCCAAGCTGAGCACGCTTAACTATGGAGTTCTTTAGTGATGGGCTCCCGGAAAAGGAGGTGCACCTTGGTGATATGGGTAGTCCAATCATTCCTTTTAAGATCATGTTATCTGAGGCCTCAAATCCTGGGATGTTACAATCTCCCCCACTTAGACTCTTGACGTCCTCATCAAGGCTCAACTATATGGCCTCATAATATGACCCCATTTCAGTGTAGACCCACAATGGCCCATGGACACCCAGCTCCCGTCCACGGCTAACAGCGTAAGGGCGGCTCCATCTCCTCTCTACGGATAGCCCTTTCCAACTTGCCTGGACCGCACGACTCACGATTGGCATGCCATGTCCATGCGGGCCCCACCTACTGGAGGGGTTATGGCTCTAATACCATTTGTAACGCCCGGGCCCACTACCCAAGGCTCTAGTAGAGTTTTAGGAATGACGACTGGCCCCATAAACCACCACTAGCCTTAACTGCGCACTTTATCCACACTGACGCGCAAGCCAAGATCAACTTCCCAACTGGTCACCCATCCTAGTACTACTCCAAGCTGAGCACGCTTAACTATGGAGTTCTTTAGTGATGGGCTCCCAGAAAAGGAGGTGCACCTTGGTGATATGGGTAGTCCAATCATTCCTTTTAAGATCATGTTATCCTAGGCCTCAAATCTTGGGATGTTACACCAGGGGTCTTACAATCATAAACCCCTAACAAGGATTTTGGCCCCAAAATCCTATGCAAACAAAGATGGGTACTTCCTACGCATCTCATCCTCTATCTCCCATGTGACTTTCTCCAGACCACAGTGATGCCACAAAACCTTAACTAAGGCTATATCCTTCTTCCTCAACTTCTGCACCTGCTTATCTAGGATCAACACTAAACCTTCAACATAGAAAATGTCCTCATCCAACTCAACCTCCATTGGATGTGTCGTCTACTCTGTATCTAGGTGAAACTTCCTCAACATGGAAACATGGTGTGGAAGATGTGAAACTTTGGTGGTAATTCCAAGTTGTATGCCATCTTCCCAACATGTGCCAAGACATGGTATGGTCCCATAAACCTAGGAGCCAACTTACCCTTCTTACCAAACCTCATCACACCCTTTCAAAGGGAAACATTGAGATACACATGGTATCCAACTTGGAACTCAAGAAGTGTGCAACAGTTATTGGCATATGCCTTTTGTCTATCCTGAGTTGTGTTCAACTGTTGATGTATCATCTTGATCTTCTAACTCAGGACCCAAAAGCTAATACTCACTTGTCTCATACCAACAAAGGGGTGATCGAAACACCTTCTATACAAAGCCTCATACGATCCATATCTATACTTCTTTGATAATTGTTATTGTAAGAAAACTCAATAAATTTGAGATGGACATCCCAACCACCAAGAAACTGTAGAACACACGCTCTCAGTAGATCTTCTAAAGTCTAAATGGTCCTCTCCGACTGACCATCATTCTATGGATGAAAAGTGGTGCTAAACCTCAGCTTTGTTCCCAAATTTGTATGCAGATGTTCCTAAAACTGACTTTTAAATTGAGGACCTCTGTTTGATACTATGGTAACTTGCATACCATGTAAATGGACTATCTCATCCATGTACATATGTGCTAACTTCTTTGTTGTATACATTGTTTTGACTAGAAGGAAGTGAGATGACTTGGTCAACATGTTCACTATCACCCCAAATGAAATCATGACCTTTGGCTATCCTAGAAAGGCCAACCACAAAGTCCATGGTGATATGATCCCATTTCCACTACATTATTGGCAAAGGTTGTAATGTACCAAAAGGCTTCTGGAGCTCTTCCTTAACTTGCTAATAAACTGGACACTTCCAACAAACTCTGCCACATCACGCTTTAGACATAGCCACTAATACAAATCCTTCATATTATGGCACATCTTTGTACTGCTAGGATGCAATGGGTACATCAAGGAATGAACCCTCTCAAGTACCATCTCCTTTATTCCATCAACATCTGAAACCATTATCCTATTATGGAAGCAAACTGCCCCATCATCTGACTCATGTAAGATATCATGATTCCTATTTCCAAACTCTGATTTGATATTTTGTATCACAGTATCATCCTTCTATGCATCTTTAATCTGCTATATCAATATCAGTTTCACCTACAACTATGCTAGACACCCTTCCAATAGAGAAACCTCTAACTGAACGTTCATTTTTCAGAGTGATACTAACATGTCCCACTTGTGACACACCATAGAGTGTCATTGTGCCTTATCTTCCAATTATGACAAAGATGACTTCCTACTCACCGCATCAGCCATCACATTTGCCTTCCTTGGATTGTATTCTATATTTCAGTCATAGTATTTGACCAACTCCATCCATCTCCTCTTTCTCATGTTCAACTCTTACTTTTAGAAGATGTAATGAAGATTTGTGTGGTCGGTGATAATCTGACACTTCTCCCCATATAGATAGTGTCTCCAAATCTTCAGGGCATGAACCATGGCTGCTAGCTCTGGGTCATTGGTTAGGTAGTTCTCCTCATGTTTTTTGAGTTGTCACAAAGCAAAAGAAATCACATTATTATCCTGCATCAGAACACATCCCAAGTTGTTCTTCAAAGCATCACAAAAGACAATGTAACCTTTCCCTTGATCTAGTAGCATGGACACTGGAGCACTAGTCAACTTCTCCTTCAACAACTAGAAAGAATGCTGACACTTGTCATCCCAAACAAAAGAACACCTTTCCTAGTCATTTTTGATAGAGGTAATTCTACGAAACTGAAATTCTTAATGAATCTCCTATAGTAACCAGACAAACTTAGGAATTAGAAGATATGACATAACGAAGAAAAGACACCTCGAATAACCAAAACTCACATTTCTTGAACTTGGCATACAGTCAATGCTACCTCAACAACTCTAATGCCTAGAAAAGATGTTGCTCATGTTGTAGAGTGTCCCTAGAGTATATCAATATATCATCTATGAACACCACCACAAACTGATTCAGATACAGTCTAAACACCCTATTCATCAAGTCCATGAAAGTCGTCGATGCATTGGTTAGCCCAAACGGCATAACAATAAGCTCATAATGACCATACCTAGTCTTAAAAGTAGCATTAATTATGTCATCCTCTTCGATCCTAAACTGGTGATATCCTGACCTCAAGTCTATCTTGGAGAAGATTTTAGCACCTCTCAATAAATCAAACAGATCGTCAATCCTTGACAATATGTACTTGTTCTTCATTGTGACCATGTTCAACTACAGGTAATCAATGCAAAGCCTCATGGAACCATCCTTCTTCTTCACAAACAACATGGGATCACCACAAGGGGAAGTGCTTGGTTTGGTGAAACACTTCTCTAACAACTCATGCAACTATTTCTTCAACTCCTACATATCTATTGGTGTCATCTTGTAAGGTGAATTTTCTATGGGTTGTGTTCCAAGAACAAGATTGATCTTAGAATCAATCTCTCTAGGAGGTAGAACACCAAGAAACTCTTCTGGAAAGACATCCTCAAACTTTTGTACTACTGGTACCTCCTGGATACTAGGACCTCTGACCATAGTATCTACAACATGTGTCAAGAAAGCCTCACACCCTTGTCTCATCAGTTTCCTTACTATCAAAGACAAGACTAAACATGTAGGAATAATTTTCCTATCTCCTTGGAAATTCCAGAGACATCTCCATCACAAAATGTTGCCACTTTAGAACTATAGTCCATGACAACCTTACACTTATGTATCCCTCACTAGGATCACATCAAATCCATTCATGTCAAATGGTATAAGCTCCACTTGAATGTTGCATCCCGAGAAAGAAAGAACGCATGAGGGACACACCTCCTGCAGCTCAATAGAACCAAGTTTCTAGCAAGAGGTTGTCAGATCTACTATAGATAGGAAAATAACAACTAATTATCACCTCTATAGTGATAAAAGAGTGTGACACACTCGGTTCAACAAAACATATACAAAAGAAGAAGCGAATAATTCGAAATGAAAAAGTTCCATCTAACTGCTCAGAACCCGTGGATTGACCACTTCCTTTGGCTGACTCATAGCATAGAATCTAGTCGTCACCTATTGTCATTCTCATCCTTAACCAGCTGGTTTAGATGACCCTGCCTGTGATGCCTGACTATGTCCTCTACCAACACCACTACTATATTGTTGTTGTTGTGAACCTTGCTGACTCTACCTCAACTATTGTGTCACTTACTCATCCTTCATTGGGAAAGACCATCTCATATGCCCTATTTTTCGACACCTATGACAGGTTCTCAAATCATATTGTTGCCTAGACAACCATGCCACTGAGGTTGATGTTGCACTATATGCTCCTGCTGGCACAAAATCGTGACCTCTACCCTTACTCAAGTATGAAAAACACTAGGGGGTGAATAGGGTTTTATGATAATTTTAAAAACTATTTAAGCAAACAACCACAAAAAGATTCGAGAAGGAGGCAAGGTGTTTAGAGTGGTTCCACCCTTAGCAAATACTAAGGGAGTCAGTCCACTACCCGGTTGTTCCCAACCGGGATTTTGAAATAAATTGTATTTTATTACCTCGCAAGGGTGTTACATAAGATACAACTACCTTCACAACCCTGAGGACAGCCTTCACCTAGAAGTAGTCCCACCAACCTTGAAGCAGCCTTCCTTGAAGTAACTCCATGCTCCCCCTTAAAGTAGCCTTCCTCTTGAAGTAGCTTCCCATTGAGACAGCCTTCTTGAAGTAATCCTAAGTCCACCGAGCTACCTTAACCACCTGAAGAAGCTCCAACAACCTCCTTTCCGCAACCTCCAACCTAGGAGTAGCAAAGGAGAACAAAATACAATAGAAGGAACAAGATTGGAAGAAAGAAATAATGATACCAATTGAGTACAGTGCTTTGATCCTATATCAAGCATATTGATCTCCTATCCACTATGGATGAATGTGGTAATGTGGTGTCTAGGAGATACTAAGCTATAGGATGCTAGTGTAGAATAGATTGCAAGTATGGCTTTTGCTAATTGCTCACTATGAATGAATCTCAAGTGTAATTGTATGCATAAGTGAAGCTTTGGGTGTCCTAAGGCATGTCCTATTTATAGGAATGGCCTACTAGTGCTTAGGGATGTTCTAGACACTTTATAGGGTGTTCTTAGTGCACAACTATCTGTTAGGTGTCCACTAATTACATTGCAAGGGCTAGTTATTTAATGCTGAAAAGTGCAGTCCAGAACCTTTCTTGGTTGAGAAGTTTGTCGACTGAGAGTCTCTCGATCTAAGAATTTGTCGACCGAGGGAAGGTCTGGAATGAGTGTATTGCAATGTTCATTTCCAACTACCAACCACTTTTCAACTCAGTCTAACGTCTATAGAATTTTCTAGAAGGACTATTCTCAGTCGAGAATATTGTCGACCGAGACGGTCGAGGAATTTGTTGATCGAGAATGTCCCTGTTCCAATGTGTTGAGTACTAAGTGTTTGTATCAATGTGTAATTGTGCTTATATCTTAAGGGAGGATCTTTATAAGTGTTGTGAGTGGATAGGGAAGATCTAACGCTTGATTTAGATGATTTCTAAGTACTTGTACATTATATACTTGTACAAGTTTTTATATTGAGTACAACCATGAAAATAAAAGCAATATAAGTGTGTTGATCTTCCAATTTGTATAGATCTTCAACTATCCACTTCTTCATTTGTTTATCCCTGAAACACTCAAATAACAAGTTATACCCATAAGAATGAAATGGTTGTCATCATCAAAACAAAGGGTATAATAATGTCTAATTTAGCCAACAATCTCCCCCTTTTTGAAGATGACAAACATTTCCAAAATATAAATCAAGGAAATTTAAATAGCGTGAGTTTCATACCTGTCATTTACCATATGTAAGTATTCTCTTGTTTATTCAAAAGAGGTATGGAACATAGTATCCAGCTCTTTAAGGAATATAGCAATAATTTATGTGAAGAGATTATGAAACACATTTATTTTGATTTATATTATTTGTCCCCCTTTGTCATTTCAAAAAGATAGCCATATAACCAATTTTCTCCCCCTAAATAAGATACTCCCCCTTAATTGAATATTATAACAAGAATGTCAAATTTAGCCACAATTCAAAAATCATGATTTATTTCTCAATCATTTGCAAGGGATGTTAAGCCCTGAAATGACATGAGAATCCTTAAGGATCATGAATGTATTTTAATAGTTTCTCAACCATTTACAAGGGATGTTAATCCCTGAAATGATATGATATTCCTTTAAGCTCATATTAAGATTAATGAATATATTTCTCAACCATTTACAAAGGATGTTAAGCCCTGAAATGATATGAGATTCTTTTAAGCTCATAGTGAAATCAATGAATATATCTCTAACCAAATATAAGGGATGTTAAGCCCTAATTAGTGTAGCGAATTTAATTAAAAGCATTGCATTCAAGAACATTTTAGGCTCCCAAGATTACTTTAAGTATACTAAGGTCATAACTAGATTTGAAGTGCTATTGAATAAGTAAAATAATGAATCAATTTGTTTTTAACATGTTGAGCAAATATACTAAGGTTGAGTGCAGATGAATGATTTACAAATAGGCATTTTGTGAGGCTTATTTTAGCTCGACCTTCACTTTGACGACGATGCCCCTTGATCGAGCTCCTTTTTCGACCGAGAGGCATTTCTATAGATTTCCAATGTATGCATTTTCATGAGTTATCCAATGAACCAATTCTAGAATATGACTTAATCTTGTTGTGTATGATTATTATTAGTTCTCCATTTTTCTCATATAGGAACTTGTGAATGTTGAATGATTTAAAATAAAACTTTCAGATTAAATTTTCCTTTTAGAGCTTATTTTATGTGAGTATGCTTATCTTGTCATAATTCCTTAATTAGAATGCTCAAAACTATAAATTTTCTCACAGTGATGATGATTGTACTTTAACCAAGTTCCTTGTATGATCACTTCTTTTGCTTTCAATGTTAATTTTGAGCAGAATCTCTTATGCCAATGGTTTTGTTATTAGTATTTTTCCTTGAATAAAACCAATCTTTTCATCTTGTATACTTGTTTGGGACAATTTGATCATGCAAAGTATAAAGTTTTGATGTCCATATTTTCTTCCTTTTGATTAGAGTCATTCAAATATTTAAAGCAATGTAATATGTAAAGTTTATTACCAATTTGAATCACTTAAATTAATTACAATTGCAGTATCTTATCTTTTATAAAATAATTCTGTTAGAATTTCCCTCGGTCCACTATTTTCTCGATCGAAATGTTATCGGTCGACAACTTTCTCGACCGATTATGGTTACTGTTTGTCCATAAAATGTAAGTTTTAAGACGGAAACTTCTTTGGTCGACAATTTTCTCGACTGAGGAGTTTCTCAGTCGAACTTGTTTTCGACCAAGATTGTTTCTATTTTGTTTTCTTTTCCAAGTAAAACATAAGTTACTTTCAATTTAATTTTACAATAATATGGAAATTAAAGATCGATTTTGTTGAGATAAGACATTTTGAATATCAAAATAACGTTTTAGGTCAAATCTCAATTAATCATATTCAAATCTCTAGGTTTTAGGAATCCAAACTAGATTAACATCCTTTTTCTTGTATGGATAAGAGAATGAATAATGTCCAAGACGTAAACAGTAATGACAACATATAGAATCAATTTCATTTCTCTTCTTAGCTAGATTGACTTTAGGCACATACATAACTTTATTTTTGGGTACTTGTGTCCTCACTCTTGGTTATTGATAGGATTTACCTTTGGGCTTATAAACTAGTGCTCTCCTTCCAATATGTCCAAAAGAATATTTTAAGATCTTATCAGAAATACCATTTTTTAAGCTACTAATTTCCTTTTGTAACTTAGCAATTTCATCCATTCTCCTTTTCATATCTAAGTTTGCTTGATCTAAGTTAGATGAAAAACTATCTCTTTCTTTTATAATGTCATCATAATCTAAGTGAGTGCATAAAATAGGTTGAGTTTGAAGATTATTCAACTTAGCAAGTACTCAACCTTTTCTTGAGAAAGAAGATTATAGTTTGTCTCTAGAATAAGTAACTTTGTATTGCAATAACTAAAAGATGATTTCAAGGTAGAATTTTTAGAAATAATACTTTCTTTTTCAGAAACAAGATCATTTAATTTAGCATACAACTCATGATTAGTTTTAGTAACTCTTTTCAGTTTCTTTTTACAATCAATATATTTATCATGTAATTCTTAGATAAATGAAGTAGGCTTACCTCATTTTCTTCTTCATTGATTGTTGCAATGAAACAACTTACCTTTTCTTCTTTTTTTTCCCTTTTATCTTTGTGGAACTTTTCTCCTTACTTCCTCTTTGGATAGTTGAATGTCGAGTGGCCTTTTACTTCGCTTTCAAAGCACCATATACAATCTTGATCACTTGATGATGGTCGTCTCATGTCGAGGTTGTTGGAAACACCATCCCCCATGCTTCAAGACCGGTTAAGGCTCCTTGAAGACCTTCTCTGATACTAATTGAAAAACACTATAGGGGGGTGAATAGGGTTTTATGATAATTTTAAAAATTATTTAAGCAAACAACCACAGAAAGATTGGAAAAGGAGGCAAGGTGTTTAGAGTGGTTCCACCCTTAGCAAATACTAAGGGAGTCAGTCCACTACCTGATTGTTCCCAACTGGGATTTTAAAAGCAATTGTATTTTATTACCTCATAAGGGTGTTACATAAGATACAACTATCTTCACAACCATTAGGATAGCCTTCACTTAGAAGTAGTCCCACCAACCTTGAAGTAGCCTTCCTCAAAGTAACTCCAAGATCCCCCTTGAAGTAGCCTTCCTCTTAGAGTAGCTTCCCATTGATACAACCTTCTTGAATTAATCCTAAGTCCACTGAGCTACCTTCACCACCTGAAGAAGCTCCAACAACCTCCTTTCCGCAGCCTCCAACCTAGGAGTAGCAAAGGAGAACAAAATATAATAGAAGGAACAGGATTGGAAGAAAGAAACAATGTTACCAACTCAGTACAGTGCTTTAATCCTATATCAAGTGTATTTATCTCCTATCCACTATGGATGAATGTGGTAATGTGGTGGCTAGGAGATACTAAGCTATAGGATGCTAGTGTAGAACATATTGCAAGTACGGCTTTTGCTAATTACTCACTATGAATGAATCTCAAGTGTAATTGTATGCATAAGTGATGCTTTGGTGGTCCTAAGGCATGTCCTATTTATAGGAATGGCCTACTAGTGCTTAGGGACGTTCTAGACACTCTCTAGGGTGTTCTTAGTGCACAACTAGCCGTTAGGTGTCCACTAATTAGATTGCAATGACTAGTTGTTTAATGCTGAAAAGTGCAGTCCAGAACCTTTCTCGGTCGACAAGTTTGTTGACCGAGAGTCTCTCGATCAAGGAATTTGTCGACCGAGGGAAGGTATAGAATGAGTGTATCACAACGTTCATTTCCAACTACCAACCACATTTCAACTCAGTCTAACGTCTATAGAATTTGCTAGAAGGATTATTCTCGGTCGAGAGACGGTCGAGGAATTTGTCGACCGAGATTGTCCCTATTCCAATGTGTTGAGCCATGTACTAAGTGTGTGTATCAATATGTAATTGTGTTTATATCTTAAGGGAGGATCTTTCTAAGTGTTGTGAGTGGATAGGGAAGATCTAACGCTTGATTTGCATGATGTCTAAGTACTTGTACATTATATACTTGTACATGTTTTTACATTGAGTACAACCATGAAAATAAAAGCAATCTAAGTGTGTTGATCTTCCCATTTGTATAGATCTTCAACTATCCACTACCTTATTTGTTTATCCCTGAAACACTCAAATAACAAGTCAGATCCACAAGAATGAAATGGTTGTCATCATCAAAACAAAGGGTATAATAATGTCCAATTTAGCCAACAAAGTACCATTGTGATGGTACTCCTGATCTCGGCTCAGAAAAACTTGATCTCTGATGTGATTGTGGCCATTAGAACCTTGGCTTCTTAAATCCACCTCATGGCTATTCTTGAAACTGAGTTGGCCACTTCCTAGAATTGGCTGCATGCTTCTCATTAGCAGACTTCTCAATCCTCCTCATGAGCTCCACAAAGGAAGATAACCTCTCTCTATTATCTAAAGCAGATGTTGTCGTAGACAACTTTGAACTCAAACCCTTCACAAACTTATGAATCCTCTCCTTCTCTATAGTTGTTGTATGAGGATAGAACCTCATAAGATCCATAAATCATGCTTCATACTCGTTGACAAACATTGAACTTTGGCGCAACCTCTTGGTCTGAGTTGTCTTGTCAACCAAATACGTCTCTAGGAAGTAGAGGCTCATGAACTCTCACCAAAACTCTTCCCAAATCACCATGACTTCTGGTCTCTTCTCTTCCTCTATGGCCCATCAATGGCTAGCATTTCCCTTCAATAGGTGCACAACGTGCTTCACCTTGTCTTCTTGTTGGAAGTTTAGGATCTTAAATGATATCTCAAGCCTAGTTAACCACATATCAACGTCTGTTAGGTATAATTTCCCCACATACTTTGTAGCTCCAACATGCTTCAACCTCTCAAACATCTTCCCCGAACCCTGAGATTCTACATTAGGGATGGTTGTTCTATCTTGAGGTACAAGTGCTCGGTCTGCTAAGTGCATAATCATTGCCATGAGTTGTCAAAACATGGACTAAAAAGCTAGATTTGGAATGGTTGTAGGGTCAAACGAAGGCACTACAGGATGTTTTGGCCCCGTGATAAGCACTCTACCATCATGTGTTGGCCTCCCACTTCCACCTCCTAGCAAAAAGCTACTCACTGCATACTCTTCATGTTCTCCAGATATTTTTGCATAAGCATAAGATATGATTAGATATGTTGGATTACATAAGAATAGATAGAAAACCTAAGTCTCCTACTACTCTCAAAGTTTCACTTCCTCACCTCCTCAAACTTGACGATGTCGTTGATGTTCTCCTAAAAAGATGTGGTGACCCACAAGGTGAGAACCAAGTCTCAACAAGAGATATAACTAACAACAATGCTTATTGATTATTGTAGCTTATTTAATTATACAAATTAAGAAGTTCTAATAGATAAGGAAGATGAAGTAGATATATTCATAATAGCAAGCATGGTTAACATGATTTCTTAATGAAACAGATAAGGTTGTCTCCTTTTATAATAGTTAATTTCCCTTACCACAATATATAAATCAATTAAGCATTATAAGATACAAGGAAAGGGTTATCAACCAATGTGAATCATATTTAACCCTAAATAGATATTCTACATGGTTGGGTTATATCCTTTATTAAGCCCTGGGAAGTTTGAGGTATACCATCTCAGACTCCAAATAACCACTACAAAGTGCTATTTAGTTCCATACAAGATCTAGGATAGCTGGAATCTTAAGATATCTCCATCCTGAGTCAATACAAGTCATCCGCAGTGGCATATAAGTTAGGCTACAAACAACCAAGTCCAACCTTCTAGAATACTCATTTCACCATTCATCAAATCCTGACACTAGAATGGTTCTACATCATAGGGAACTACACGATTAGGGTTTCACTTAATTAGTTAACGGTAATTGGGTGAGTTAAGGATGCATGAATAAAGTTACATACAAATCCTAAAATATTACTATAAAAGTATGGGTATGTTACATTTTCAAAAGATATAAAACATATGAGATGCATTCCTTATCACATCATCACAGGATGTGTGATAACCTAGATTTCCACTCTCATTATATTAATGTGAATCTAGAATCATTCGACTCTATATTATGTTTCACAACCTCACTCACACCAAATTATATAATTTTGAAACATAGTACACTCTATTGATGAGATGGAATCAAATAAATATCATATCATGCTTAATTGACTATAGTTGAATGCATAAATTTCACTACTAAAAGTATTTTTCTCAAATTGAGTTCCCTTAACATTATAATTATGTACTCAAACTTTAAACATAAGAAGTAGAGAAAATTTTTGAACAACAACAAAAATTTCATGTCAATCAGAGTAATGATTTGAGAGATATGAATTTTACAAGGTTGTCAAAGAAACACTATCTCAAGACAACTTAAACCCATCAACAATCTATGACATATTCTCTCAAGATATGAGAACACTCCATTTTGGAGAAGCAAATCCACACTCTCAACCATTCTATTGACTCATGTTCCATGATGGACCCAAATCCAATAGCCTACGGTTGTCTTCTACCTTGTGTTAGAAAAGGTACTACAGCCTACCAACTCCCCTTCTGCTTGACCAATCCGGAGATCCGAGCTCCCATTGCATAAATCAATGATCCAATTACTTTCCCTTCTTCTTTTTCTTAGTTTCCCATCTCTTTTATCTCTCTCTCATGAACCATAACTCCCTCTTGGAATTTTTAGACCTCCAGGCTCAGAGAAACTCTAGCGAGCTTTCTCTCCTCCCTCAACCACCCTCGCATCATGCCAAGAATGATGGTGAGTCTGTGTGGTCAAGGCATTCTCAGCCTTCCTTCTTCCTTGAAGTTTTAAGAGTCAAATATCCTCCTTTCCCCTCCCATGGAGAGTCTACACTGCTACTACAGTCAAAGTTGAGGCTGCTTGCAGGCACAAAGGCCTACTCCAAGCCATTGATGGACGACGATTACAGATCCGAGACAAATGCTCTTTTGGTTTCGAGCGGAGGTGGGCAACCGCGAAGATTCTGAGTCAATGCCCAAGAATAGTAGACCATTGTCTCACTGATTCTAAGGCCCATGAAGCCCAATTCCACATAATCCATCCCAGAGACACCTCTTGATGGCTCTTGGATCTTGATCCAAGGGTCCTCAACCCCTGATTTAAGGTACATCTTAGAAAATTTGTATCTACGTGATGATAGCGCCAAAATAGGACTTACAACATATCATTTTGATCAGAAAAAATGATGTATTTCCATTAAAAATACTTTCAGAATCTATATCTTCTTTTGGTTCCTCAGATATCCTCAAAATGCATGCTTTATATGCCTTTCGAGGTTATTTATGCTATTTTATGCACAAGTTTACTCCTTTATGCCCCAAATATTTATGTTAGCTAAATATTAGTATCTTGAGAATCTTGATACATCAAGTTTGGATTGTTGTCTACTTTTGAACCCTAAAGTGATATAATACTGCTTAAATGGTTTAATGTGGACTTCTAGGTTGAATATGATCACTTTGATGCTTAACTATGATTGTCGTGCCCTAAAACCCTATGCTTGTTCTAAATCAGTAAATTTTGATGCATGTTGAACTAAGATTCGAACTTGTCCATGCTAACATCCTAAATTGACTTGATGATGTACTTTGAACTTTGAAACATGCCTTATGTGGATTCATTAATGTTGAATCTCAAACCAAACTCACATGTGGGCCTTATATGTATAAAATGATTATGTGAACTCCTAAATCAATAACTTATCATGCTTTGTGCACCCAAATACCTTATGAATTGTACTTGTGCCCTAAGCTGATAAAATGCCTAAATCTTGACTTGAAATATGACCTAGTATGTATGTTGATAATTGAAGCTCTAGTCTATTGAAAACCTTGCCCTAATGATAACACATGCTATATAATGATCTCAAATCAGTATCTTGGTGTTTTTTTGACACATACCTCAAGTAGACTTCATCTATACTCTAATGATGACAATCTTACATGATATTGACTAGTTTGACTATGGTTGTGCTTATCTTGCCTAAGCTTGCTGAAATCTTAAGATAGCCTTATTTATGATCTAATAACCCTTATGTTGACCCCTAATCTTAGTTGTGATGTGTCACCCTAAGTTGTAGACAAATCCATGATGCATAGTGTAACTTGATATTGAAATTGCATGACTAGTTGAAATGTGGAAACCTATGTTGAAGATATGATACCTAGATCTAGGTGACACATCTAACCACCATGATTATGATAAAGGAGGCCTAATCATGTTGATGTTAATACAATTACACTAATTTGTAATCCCATGATCTCTACTTGGACTCTTGCCAAGATCTAGTTAAGCATGCTATGGTTTCGAATCAATAGTTAATCTTGTACTCTACTCGCAAGGTAAGTTTTCCTCTTGACCCTACTATGATTTTGGCTTGCTTGTATGTATGTTCTTATGAGTGCTTAGTTGATTAATTACTTGGTTGAGCTATTGTTCCTATGATTACTACTTTCATGTTTGAGTATTCTGTGTTGACAAACCATGAATATAAGGTACAAAGATCCCTTATGCAACCTAATGTTGACACAGTGAATAAAGGAATCTAAAACTTGCTTTGCATAAAATGATATTGTTAAGTGTTCTCGCTTTGTTTCTTCTTCTGGAATATGATCATCTTTCTATACAATCAAGTTTTGTATTATTCTTAAATTGTTTACATGCCTGTTTATAGAAAACTTAATGTTTTAGAAACAATATATTGTGCTTATCGAATTTTTAGTTGGGTGTACTTGACTCTAGAAATGGGTGCATATCTCTTATCTCTATGTTTAATATCTTGTTGTCTCTTATTGTTATTGTTTTTAAATATATATTTTCTGTGAGAAATATTTGAGCCATTCTACGGACGGACGGCCAAGTCCACTCGACTTTGTCTATGTAGACATTACGAGTGTAGACCTAGGGTAACAAATAGTTTTGTGATAGGATTCTCATTGTCACACATGAAGAGGATCACACCTCCATTAGGGCTCATACCATGGCCAATGGTCATTAATACAACTCACATATCCATACAAGAAAGTCATTAACCTTCCATACCTTGTAGAAGGTTCAACAAACCATCAATGTGCTTGTGATATACATGTCCAACATAATATTGCATGAAAGATCTATGATGTTTAGAGGGTAACATAGTAAAGTCATCATAACAATAAAAAAATTAGTACTTCATCATAACAGTACATAAGCAAGATAGGTGTCATTAACCATCATTACTTTAGTGCATTAGGGTTAGGTTCAACAAGATAGATTGAGTTGATGCCACAAATCAAAATTTAAATATAACCATATGTTCATACACTTACTTAGGTCAATGTAGAAACCTTAACACCTAGAATTCCCATCAGATAATGGATATACTTAAGACAACACATCACCATCAAATCATGGCCCTCCAATAAGACCATCAGATGTTTGGTAGATAAAACCATCAGATTGTATCATCAAAGCAAAACCATTGGATCCACTACTATAGAAACTATTGTTTGATAAGTCTAGGATAGCCATCAAATCACACACCTAGAAGATCCATCAAATCCTGAACTAGATAGGGCATCAGTTGTGAACAAATAGGTGGACCATCATTTGTGAACAATTAGGTGAACCATCGAATGTTGAAAAGCAAGGTGACCATCATTTGATGGCCAGTAGGGTGACCAGCATTTGTTGAGAAAGCAGGGTGACCATCAAATCTTGAAACCAGTGAAACCATTGGTTGTGAAACATCAAATCATGGAACCAGCAAAGCCATTGAGTCATGACAAAGTGAGACCATTGTTTGTGAACATAATGAAGTCATTGGTTGTCAACACTAGGTGAAAAACATAACTAAAGCATCAAGTAAAACCATTGTTTGAAAGAGCTTATAAAACCATCAATTATATCACTTTGTGAGAGAACCAAGACCAACATTTGTGTAGGAAATCATTGCCATTGGTTTCAAGCACAGAGAAGGTCCAAAACACCAACTAAGTTACAAGCCTTTTGTTGACACAAGAAATCAACCCATCAGATCATGAAACAAGGCAAACAAACAATTCATAACACCTAAGAAAAACCATCATTTCAGGGAACCAAAACCATCAATTTCCACATGCATGCAACGTCTAGAGCTTCCACTTACATGGAAGAAACTAGAACAAAGTTTAGAGGTACATCAAGGAATATTTTGTACTCAAGAACTACCATACAAGCTCAAAGGCAAGGCAAATATAGCATCTTTCTACTTAGTAATACATTTTAGAGCAAGATCTTGTGCATGCAAGTTAAGAGTAAGAATAAACGTGAATACAGTTACATAACTCACCGAAAGGTAGGAGATCAAGGTCCAAACAACAAGGTAGCTTGAATATATACATATATATATATATATATATATATAGAGAGAGAGAGAGAGAGAAGAAACCCTAGCTTGAGCACTCTACACATCCAAGCTAGCTCCTTTCTCCAAGAGAAAGGAAACCCTGGGTCAAAGATGCAAGAAGGAAGGTGTTCTTCAACCTCTAGCTCATGGTCCACCAAGCACACCATGGATCTGACCAAGAATGAAGAGACAAGAAGGTAGGGCATCAAGGAAAACGAAGGAGGGAAGGGGGTCTTACTTGCTTAGGTCAAGAAACAAGGTAAGAAATCTCCACACAAAGAAAAGGGTAGATCCAAACCCTAGGTTCACATGTAAGAAAAATTGGCCAAGCTTCTTCCTTGAGCTCCTTCTTCTCCACCAGGAAAGAGGGGCGAGCTCCAAGCAGAAAGAAGAAGAAGAGAGTGTCTACAAAGCTCATTTTCATGTAAGGAGGGAGGTATATAAAGCTTGGAGTGAAAGAGAAAGGAAGGTAGAGTTGTCAAGCCATGTATACCATGTGTCCAAGGTCAAAAAGATCATGTCAATGCAAAATTAGGTCAACCATCAAATCATAACACTAGGGGGAACATCAGATGTCAACCCTAGGAGATCTATCAACCTCCAACATAGGTGGCCCATCTGATCATGGCATCCCCTGACCATAAAAGCAAACCCTAGCACCACCATCGGTTTTTGCACCTAACTTGGTGAACCATCAACCTAGAAGACTTAAAACAAACCATCAACCTTCAAGAAACTCAAGATAACCATCAGATCCTGCCCCCTACTGGTGGACCATCAGATCCCAACATCTAAAGGGGCAAACCATCGAGTTAGGGCATCTAGGTGAGGAAACCCTAGATTCTAGCCCTAGGTTACATGTCACCACTAAACCAAGGTACAATAAGGTTCCCCAAATTACAATTATATAAAACATGATATGAGAACTCATGAGGCAAAACAAGAATGTGAAAAATTATAAGAAAAAATCATAGATATGGGAAAATTTCATAAAATCCCTTATAAACATAAAAATTGCATAACTTGGTCACAAGTAGTCCAACTGGACTAAACTTGAAACTTAACTTTGTCCCATGATATCAAAGCATCAAATTATGATAAGAAAGCATGTTCAATCAAAAAGCAAGGTTAGGGGTCCTACATGGAGTGTCCCATCAATTGACTAATGCACCAATCAACTGACTAGAGTGTCCAATTGACTGAGTGAACTATGTTGACTATGAATGATGGATCCAGTTGTTCGACCCATTTAATTATTCAATCTACTTATCAATCATAGTTGACAATGAATGATTAGAGTATCTAGTTGACCAATTGGAGTGTCCAATCGACCATGTGGGTTGAATTGGCAAGTTTGAATGAGTCAAACAATGTTGATTGAAATGACACACATAATTGTTGAAATACAACCAGTTGTATTTGTGTCATTGACTACAAGGAAATCAATCAATTGGATCTGCCAGTCGATCAATTGGTCGTGTGTAGAAGTTGCCCAGCCATGAAATCTGACCCTTCATCACCCTAGTGTTTGTGAAACATTGTCCTAACCACTCCTATATAAAGGGGAATGGCCAAGACTCTCAATATACTTGAAATTTAGAAAGATGTCTTCTTAGATTTGTGGTAACATGAGATCCTAAACCATCTTAATGGGAGAGATAGCACGTAAAAAGGAAGTATATGTTATCATGTAGACAAAAGAAGGGGCAACTCCATCATGTAGACTCTGAAAGCTTGATATGGAGTTTACATTGGTCCATGTGGACTACATAGAGGTGTGGAAGCTTTTTCCACTATGGTAGGAGGATGTTGTCAGCCGTTGTCTATGAGTGCTACACTAGGAGTACACTATCAACTACCATTCATGTGTTGCTTGAGATGGAAGTACATCTCTGTGTAAGGATAGTCGTTGGACTTGTTCCATGACAAGGTACATATTGCACTCTCAATCTGAATCTAGATTTGTCCATGTGATCTTCTAGTTAGAAAATATGAATAGAATAATTTTCTTTTTAGATTCCTACTATGTCTCCATATTTCCCAATAGTTTCACCTTCACATGGTCAATCAAAATCTCTCCCAAAATTAGTGCCCACATTTTTGTTGGTTCATAAATAATAGATAGTTTTTTTACAAAGGATCAACCTTGATTGTCATACCTAGCACAAATAGTGTTGGATGAGACCTATTGGAGATATATTATCAAGGATTTCTAATCTTACTAGTCTTGGACTTCCCCTGGGTGATATTATCTTCTCCCATGATTGCCTTCGATATTATTTGCCAATTATAGTTTGATGTGTTTTGTTCCATGAAATCCTCATAAAATTTAGTTTCCCACTTTGGGATGGTTGCAGACCATTCATTTAGTTGTGAGGAACTATATAATGCACATTTATAAAGATGTGGAACCAGATGGCTTGTTCATCTTCGCATCACTTGTTGAATGGTGCTAAATAATTCTTATTTTACCTCTCACAAGTGACATGTGCATCAAAAATGAAATTCTACAACCCCATTGCCTCCATATATCCCATGAGGTAGAATGGATCCCAAGAGCGTTCAAGGCCTTCTCACAAGAAAACCTTGTGTCATGGATTTTTTGGTCAAAGTTTTGAGGGTAAGGGGATAGAATTTCTGTAAAGACCAAGTCTCTACTATTAAACATGATAAACAAATCATCAATTGGATAGCAGCGGAAATTTAAATCTTGACTTAATTCAAAATGTATAAAGAGTACATTACAAATTTTTCCCAATTGGGGTACATCTTTATACAAAAACAAGGATCTAGGTAGAGGAAGACTTAACTAATACAACATTGTCTCCAAACAAAAACAACTTATAACATAAAAACAACTATGATCATATATGTTCCTTTTCCTTCAACTCCCATCCTTAGTCTTAGGTTCACCAAGCTTCCATGCACAATCTGATCCTAGCATGGATGGTTGGGGTCATCCAGCAAGAGAAGGATAAAAAGGTATGTGTTAAAAATAGGATAAAGGCAAATAATAAGCTAAGCTAAAACATTCCATTAAGGGATTTCAAGAGGAGAGAGACCAATGAGTAAATAAGAATTTAGAAAACTGCCACATTTTAATATCAACAAATATCACCATTGCATGAATATAAATTATGACTCAACGTCCTCTCAATGTAGGGTGAGGCACCTACCGGACCTCACCAATGGCAGGGGGACTAAAACCCCAGTGCCTAAAAAGTGGCAGGGGGACTAAAACCCCAGTGCCTAATATATAAAATGGCAGGGGGACTAGAACCCCAGTGCCCGACAGGGGGACTAAAACCCCAGTGCCATGTGGGTGGTTTGTACTCATGTACACTACATTGTCAATTGGCCAATAACTATATCATGCATAACATTCACTTGGCAGTAGAGTGAAAAGTATATCAAGATAACAACATAGCCTTGGGAATAAAACCCAAGAATAGATAAATAGGCCATCATAGGCCATAATAATATCCAAGAACTCCAACAAGTAAAGGAGCCAATAAAGCAACAACATTAAACAATGGTTCGAAATAATTCAAAAGGATGAGCCACATAGGCGATAACAAAATTAAGCATTTCCAAGTAAAGGAGGCAACATATAGAAAGTCTTCACATTATACAAATTAATGAGCCACAATGGCATTAGAAACATGAAATAAGTAAAGAGCCAATAAATGCAATTAGAGGGATAATCAGGCTAGCACAATAATGATTGTAGGTTTGGAAAAGACCCAACTGAAGGATAGGTAGTTTGCACAATTGCCTTCCACATAGATTTCACATTCACCATGGATGTTCACATAAATATGATTCTCATACAAAATAGGTTTCACATATTGAAATAGGGCTCACATACAAAATAGGTTCCACATACTGAAATAGGGCTCACATACAAAATAGGTTCCACATACTGAAATAGGGCTCACATACAAAATAGGTTCCACATACCTGTTTTTAATTATTTACCATAACATTCACCAAGTTGATTGTATCACCATTCCTTTTCCCTAGTTACATAATTACACATGTATTAATATATATAAAGACATAAAGCATATGGAAAACCCTAATTTTCTATCTTGAAAACCAAACCTTGATTTGTGACTCAAAACCTTGACCAAACGATTATTCATATTTTCCTAACTAAGAAAACATATTTTATTTTACAAATTGGAGTTAAAATGAATTAATTAGGTAGTTTAGAACATTTTATACTCTTAAAAAGCATTCAAGGCAAACTTCGAAAAAATCATTTAGAATCAGGATTCAAAACCCACAAAATCAGATTCTACATGAAAAATCCTTTCCATTGACTATTTATTTGCATTTTTCTAACAACAGATCGATTTACTATGAATTAAGTAAAATCGACATTATGTAGTGTAAAGGGTGAACGACCGTTTCCGTTCTGGCGATCGCGATCGCGATTTAGGGCTCCTTCTTCCGAGCGACGCTCCGGCTTGGGGGAGGGGGTTTTGGCGGGTTGCGTTTCCCACCTTCTCCCCCGGTCCTTGTCCTCGACTCGCCTTGGAGCGCTGGTTCTGGTGGCAGGTTTTTCTCCAAGCTTCTCCCCTTCTCCTTCTCAAGGTGGCGGCCGCAACGGGTCTAGATCGTGATCTGGACCAAAAGCCACTAGCTCTTCTCTGGACAGTGTTGGGCATGTGTGCTCGGATCCGCCTTTTGAAAAAGTTGTGAGGCTCGTGGAGATGTTCTGCTGGCAGTTCTAACAGAGGTGGGTTTCCTTCTACCTCCTTTTGCCTATCTTTTTTTCGATGTTATCTTGGTCGTTCTTAGTTTGGGGCTTATTTAGTTTAGGTTGTTTTGTTAGTGGCTTGTGTCTTTGGTCTTTTCTAGTCTCTGTAGGCATTTTCTGTGGTCGTTTGTTGGTCGCGTCGTGCCTTGGGTTCCTTCTTGGGCGGACGGTGGGCTCGGGCGCCCCATGGTGCTCTAGGCAGAGGAGGAGAAAGTTGGGTTTTGGGCTTCGTGTGGGTCTTCCGCCCCCTGTTCGCAGTGGTGGTCGGGAGTGGTGGTGGAGTTCCCGGCACCCTCTACTCCCCACCTTTATACTCGCATGAGCCGTCCTTCCTCTGTATCTGCATCCCTGAGTTTTGGCCTCCTTCCTGGGTCTCCTGATTGGTGCAACCTTAGTGCTCGTTGTCGGTAGTTGTGTTTCTCGTCCTTTTTGTGGGACGTTGTGTTGTTAGGTAGGTGTTGTTTTAGTGAGTTATAGGTTCTATGTTGTCATGTGGTTTGTGGCCTCCTTTCATGTTAGGTCTTATTTTATTTCTTTGTTATATGGTAGCATGTGCGAAGGTGATCACTTCTTCGGCCACTGGTTTGGAGCATATACTTTATATCAGATATAATCTCAGGTTGAAGGAATCTCTCATAAAAAGTTGTTTTGGTCAGCGATATAGAAGAGAGATCAATACATCATTGTTCTTATCACGTTCCGATATGAGTTTCTGGTTATTGTATCTGCTCTTTACTTTTTTGTGTTCGGTTGGTGTATCTCCCTTTACATGTAGATGTCGTATGGCTTTAATGTAATGAAAGTTGTGTCTTCAAAAAAAAAAGTAAAATCGACCAATCAGGATGCAAGAAAACTATAGCGTGACATGTATTTAAATGAAAATGAAATTTGATGTAAATAACAGGTGAAAAGACTAAACTACCCTTGCTCATCAAATTAAAACAATTAAAACGATGAGGGTAGATCAGTCATTTGGAAACTCATATCTTTGTTGGCGAGAAACAAAGCAACATAGGAAATTACAGTACTGCCCAAACGATGTTAATAGCTCGATCATGATTGTGGGGACTCTAGGGTCATTAGACTACCTGGTTTGTTTCCTCGTGCAGCCATGGTTGCAAGCAGGAGCGGCTAGAGCTTGGCTTCTTGGCTCCATCTAGCTGTAGGGCGCGAAGATGCCAACCGAGACCAGGAGTAGACTCCTTAGCCCCTGTTTGGTTCGGGGCTGGCTTTATGCAAGCATGTCTGTCTTGGACGAGTTTAGGCTTGCTAGAGTCTGATTTTGTTTGGCAAACCAGTCTGATTCTGTTTGGCAAACCAGTCTCATTCTGGGGGGCTGGACTCATTTCAGACTCGTTTCAAGCTGATTCTGTTTGGCTGTGCAGGCTGGGTTTAGTCTGATTCTGTTTGAGAACTGTAGGCAGGATTAGCTGAATCTGTCATATTCTCGCAGAACTGTTGTTAAAAATGTGGCCTTGTGACGCCGTTTAAACAGAAGTTTAAAATAAAAGTAACTAAAATATGAAATTGGCAGTCAAGCTACATGAAATATGAAATTGCCCTAATATATTTTGTTCATAACATAAACAAACTACATTATCGTCAGTAAAAGCAACTGATAATAATCATATTGTCGTCATTAGTGAAACATAAACGATCACTGATAATAACATAATTGTTTACGGGTGATCTTCATCAGAGGAGAAGGACAAAAAATGGGAGCAATAAACAGCCAAACCAAAGCTAAGATTTTGACAAGGCACTTTGGGGAGACATGGTTGGATGTTTCCTGCATGTTATGGCCTCATCGTACTCGTCCCATGACACTGGGCATGGTTCTTGCACTGACTGCTTGTTTTGTTGTTTGATGTCGTCTTTTGGCCAATCAAACAACAATGGAAAATGAGGAACATGCTGACTGACTTTGTCCTTGAGGACTTTTCCCTTGACTTGATCATCGGTCCCGATTTTGCCCTCCTCGTTTGTGTGATTGCAACATGGTTTTGTGCATAAAAGGTTATCTTCAACACATTTATGAATTTTTTCCGGTGACATCAAAAGTTTTTCAAATTTTGCCCTTGCCCTTGCCTTTGCACGCGATGTCGACATCTACAATTAAAAAAAACAAAGGTATGAACAAATAACATAATTTGTAAAGTAAATGTGGTAATAAGATAATAATGAAGTAGGAAATTTGATCGCATTATGGTAGCAACATATAATAATGTAACACATAAGTAGAGAATGTATATTGTTGCGACGCAAAAACACAACTACATTTAGCACAAATGTTACAAGTTCATTTGTTAATTTCAATCGTCAGTGCTAAAAACAATCCCTGGTGGGTAAGTGCGACACGTCGTCAAGAAGTTGCGTTCAATGCTTTGTTGCGCGGCCAATGTGGGGGGAGGCAATAATCTGCCAATATGAACATATTGTCTCTTACAAACTCTCTTTTGATGTATTGCCATCGCATTTTCAACTCAGGCAATGAAATGTAAGGGCCTCTTGTTATGTATAAGAATTGGTGACATGCCTCCATCCAAGCATGTGTAGAGTATACTCCATTTACACATCTACCCACATGATATTGGGTTCTCATCAAACCCCTGAGAACCATATCAAGCTCGTGTGACCAGATAAAAGACGGTGTTGACGGTTGGCCAGCCATATAACAGATTTTGTAAGTAATATAATTTTCAAAAGTAAGGGTGTATATCACAATTAATTGTATTATTTGGTTTGAGCTAACGTTAAGAAAAAATTCGAATAATAACATACATCATTAATAAAAACACTCATCAAATGAAGAAAATTTTCATACCACTTAAAATGTAATATGACGTTTATAAAAGTGCCTAAATTAAACAAGTGTATGATGTTCATAACATCCATTGATAGTCATTCTAAACATAAAAGACAATGTAAATGCATTTGCCATTCAACCGTTTGATTTTAATGCAACATACAAACCATGGCATATTCTTTTTCAAGCAACAATCGACAACACTTATCACGAGGACTTCTAAATAAAAACAATAAAATGTATAATCGATGATGCGAATGAAAAGTATGGCCGCCATTCGACGTTACGGCATCATCGGGGGTGAAGGAGTGTCCAACAGAAGCCTACATTGTTCCTCCAGTTCTTCTACGTAGCGATCTAGATAATCATGCTCATACTTTTTGTTGGTGTAAGCATCATGGTGGTTGTGATGAATTTCAACAAAATCTTTCAAGTTCATAGCCTGACCCCACACTGACTTGCACTCGAGCATGAGTAACGCAATCTCAGCTTTCAATGAATCAATTGTAGGCCTGAGATCGATTGCCCAACGAAAGTATCTGCAGCGATCTTTCCCCTAAAATGTATTATGAAGTTTACGTAAATGACAATGAATGTGTAACGTACAGAGTGGCTACCTAATATGTGTGTTTGTACAAGCGCGCCTCGCGTGAAGGACATATGTAATACATTTTTCCAGGTCTTTCACTGAGAATTCCAAAGTCATACAACCCTGCATCGTCAGTGTTAAGTCGCAAGCCTGCGTCTAACCCACAGTCACACCGCACAACTTCAGTTGGATTAATAGACATCTACACCATGCATTTGAATCACTGGTAATGAAGATTGATTGAAAATTGAAACAATAACATACAAGATAGGCCCCATGGTTTGTTCAATCATAAAATCAAGGTTATATTATGAATGTTCGACATACATCAAAGATGTTATACATCTATGATGTATTGTAACCGTCCTCATTTGAAGTGTTGTCGTCGCTAGTTATGTGAAGACGTTGGCAAAGATATTGGGACCTCGATCGTAGATCTGTAATTTCTAATTGTAGCCCATCAGTGTCTGCTCTGGTGGAACCAACAAAGTCACACTAGGAAGACCATAGCTGACGTTCACTGCGTGCATATGCAAGTTGTGAAAGCATTGCAGCCCTAACGACAGTTAGTGTGGCAATTGTGGGTACAACCCTTTGCGCGGGAAACCTCATATGACATCTATTTTGATTCACAACCCTACCACACATAAAATATGGCCTGTGTGGGTTGTTGTCTTCAAAACGTCCGTTTTGTGCATCCTCGACATCCATATATACGCGTACAGTGGATTGAAGGCTGCATTGACAGCGAGGCATTCCTAAAAAACCACTAGAGGGGGGGTGAATAGGGTTTTAAACTAATTTAACAATTATTTAACTCAAACAACCACAAATGAGAAACCAAGAAGGAGACAAAGGATTTAGAGCGGTTCCAACCTTAGCAAATACTAAGGTTGTCAGTCCACTACCTGGTTGCTTACCCAACCGGGATTTTGAAAGTATTAATTTTATTACCTTCTCAAGGAATTACACAAAATACAATACTTTCTTACACCCCTTTGAATAGCCTTCACTTGAAGTAGATGCACCAACTCGAGGTAGCCTTCTTGAAGTAACTCCAAGCTCCCCCTTGAAGTAGCCTTCCTCTTAGAAGTAACCTCCCGTTTCACCAGCCTTCTTGAAGTAGTTCAAAGTCTCCTTCTTCACCAAGAAGATCACGACCCTCTCCAATCCGAAGCCTCCCACCTAGGAGTAGCAAGGAGAGTACAAGCAATGAAAGTGAACAAGAAAGGAAAATGGAAATTACAACTTATCCTTTGAAGCACAAGGCTTGATTTTCCTAGATCAAGTGTGTAGATCTCCTAGCCCATGTATATGGAATTGTGAGTGTGGAAAGAAAGGACATCTCAAAAATGAATGTCCTAAAGCAAAGAAAGGAAAGAAAAGCTCACACAAGAAGAAGGGAGAAAAAGCTTATAAAGTCGCATGGGACAAGTCAAGTGAGAGTGAAAGTGGAGAAGAAAAGGTGGAATGTCTAATGGCAAGAGAAGATGATGAGGACTCTCAAAAGGTAAGCCTTCTTGATCTTCCTAAAGAGGAATTAATTGCTAGTCTGCAAGAAACTCATGATAAGTATGTTGATTGCAAGAAGAAACTAAAGAAGGTTACCAAAACAAATGATGAGTTATATGCTAGATTAAATGATCTCTCTTCTGAAAAGAACAACATTGATCTTGAGAATTTGTCTTTAAAAACATCTTTAAATGACTGCACTAGAAAGTTACTTACTCTAGAAACAAATGTTGATCTTCTCTCTCAAGAAAAGACTGAATTGTTAGCTAAACTAAATGATTTTCAGACTCAACCAATTCTATGTAACCATCTAGACTATGAAAATGTTGTAAAAGAAAGAGACTCCCTATTATCTGATTTAGATCAAGCAAGAAAAGATTTACACAAGAAGATGGATGACATTGCAAAGCTACAAAGAAACCTAAATGACTTAAGAGGAAAAGAGATCCTTAATAACATTCTGAAAATTTCCTCTAGTTTCAATGAAAGAAGAGGTTTGGGATATGCTCCAAAGAAAAATCAACCCAAAAGAACTAAAGCATCCAAGACTCAGACTATGTTTGTACCTAAGAACACAATTCCTAGAAAGAGAAATGAAGTTGATTCTATTACTTGTCATTTTTGTCTACGTCTTGGACATTATTCATTTTCATGCCCTTATAAGACCAAGGATTCCGACTTAGTTTGGGTTCCAAAACTCCAAACTTAGTAGAGTCAAATGCAATTCAGTTGAGATATGATCAAATGCTCAATTTTGCAAATTATATTGTCTTATCTCAACTTAATAAAAGGTTTCATGCATTATGCTAATTTTCTGAACTACTGTACTGAAATAGAAACTTAGTCGGTCGAAGTATTGTCGACCGAAAATATAATCGGTCGAACTTTTGTCGACCGACCAGATGCCTGTAACAAATTAAAATCTACAGAAACAAAACAGCAACCATTTCGGTCGAAAATTGGTCGACCGAGCAGAACTTCTGTTTTTCTTCAGTTCTTAATTTGCAATACAACAACTTTCTCGATCTACGATTGGTCGACCGAGAGAGAAGTCGGTCGAACAATTGTCGACCGACTGAAGTTCTGAATCAGAATTGTTATTCAGTCTGTACTTAAATGCTTCTAACCATACCGGACCATCACATGGGTACCAAAACCTACATTTTAATGTAGGATTGGGTGGTCAATAGTGGATGTTCCAAACACAAGATCGGAAACAAGGATGCATTTCTAACTTTTGAAGAAAAGAAGAGTGGAACAGTCACCTTTGGAGATAATGGTAAAGGTAAAATCGTTGGAATAGGTAATATTGGTACAAACCTTGAAATCAAGAATGTTTTACTCGTTGAAGGTTTGCATCATAATTTAATAAGTGTGAGTCAATTATGTGACAGTGGATACGATGTTCTATTTAACAAAAACTGCTGCAAATTATTAATTGAAAAACCACTAGAGGGGGGGGGGGGTGAATAGGGTTTTAAACTAATTTAACAATTATTTAACTCAAACAACCACAAATGAGAAACCAAGAAGGAGACAAAGGATTTAGAGTGGTTCCAACCTTAGAAAATACTAAGGTTGTCAGTCCACTACCCGGTTGCTTACCCAACCGGGATTTTGAAAGTATTAATTTTATTACCTTCTCAAGGAATTACACAAAATACAATACTTTCTTACACCCCTTTGAACAGCCTTCACTTGAAGTAGATGCACCAACTCGAGGTAGCCTTCTTGAAGTAACTCCAAGCTCCCCCTTGAAGTAGCCTTCCTCTTAGAAGTAACCTCCCGTTGCACCAGCCTTCTTGAAGTAGTTCAAAGTCTCCTTCTTCACCAAGAAGATCACGACCCTCTCCAATCCGCAGCCTCCCACCTAGGAGTAGCAAGGAGAGTACAAGCAATGAAAGTGAACAAGAAAGTAAAATGGAAATTACAACGTATCCTTTGAAGCACAAGGCTTGATTTGCCTAGATCAAGCGTGTAGATCTCCTAGCCAATGTATATGGAATTGTGATTGCTGTGGATAGGAGATGCTAGCCTATAGGACACGAAATTTGAGCCAAGAGAAAAGTAGCCAATTGTTAATATGCTCAATTGCTCATGAACAGGTTGCACAATGCAAGTGTATGCTCCAAGATTGCTCAAGTGTGTAAACTTATGTGTTTAGGTGTCCTAAGGCATGTCCTATTTATAGGAATGTCCTACAAGTACTTAAGGACGTTCTAGACACTTTCTAGGGGGTTCTAAGTGCTTAACTAGCCGTTAGGTACAAGTTTGTTGCTTTAACAACGGCTAGTTAATTAATTCTGCAGTTGCTGTCAGAGTCCATCTCGGTCAAGAAATTGTCGACCGAGATGCCTACTCGGTCGAGGTTTTGTCGACCGACAGGCTCTCTGGATCAAGTATTTGCAACGTTCATCTCCAACTTCCAACTACCTTGTCAGTTGTGTCTAACGGCTACTTGGGTCTTTCTCGGTCGAGGAGTTTGTCGACCGAGAGTGTCTCGGTCGAGGATTTTGTCGACCGAGATTGACCCTGTTTCAATGTTTCAAATAAAGACATTAAGTGTGTGTATGAGTGTGCATATATGACACTATTGAAGGGGATGACCTGTCTAAGTTTGGTGTTTAGCTAGGGAAAATCTAACTCTTGATTTACATGAAGTCTAAGTACTTGTACATTATATGTTTGTACAAGTTTTTACAAATTGATTACATTTCATGAAAATACAAACATTAAGCATATAGATTTCCTAGATGCTTTGTCATCCACCTTATTTCTGCAACAGTCAAGTAGCACGTTAGATAAACAGAAATGAAATGTTTGTCATAATCAAAACAAAGGGTTTTATCATAATGTCCAATTTAGCCAACAATTTCATTCTCCATTTGAAGACAACCTATGTTGACACAATGTGACGATTCAGATCAGGATCCAAAAAACCAATTCGGGAATAAATCTATTACATATATTATACTATTGCGACCCCCAAATGTGATTAGCAATGGATTCACGTAAGACTTCGCCCTCCCTTGAATTGGCCTGAGTTGAACCTTGCCCTGAACTCGGGGGAACGCCGGGTGGGGGAGTAGAAGACGATGAATTCTCATCAAGTGGGTCATCCATTATGGTGTCACCGTCATTTTGTCGTCGGATGAAATTGTGTAGGATACAACAAGCAAGTACGATGTGACACTGCAAATGAATTGGATATGCCAGCCCCTTCTTAAGGTACGCAAACTGTCTCTTCAGCACCCAAAATGCTCTTTCTACAATATTACGTAGTTGAGCGTGTCTATGGTTGAACATCACTTTCTTGCTGGTGTAGGAATGTCTATTTCCTCGGTACTCAGCAATATGGTATGTTGTGTTGCGATAGGGTGCAAGAAATTGACAAGTGTTGGCATACCCTGCATCTACCAGGTAAGACTTCCCTGGAGGAACTGTAAACCCACTATGGGTCCTTGCCGATTGTAGGACCCTTTGGTCGGCAGCCGACCCCTCCCACCCAGTGAGGACATATGTAAACTCCATGGAGAAGTCTACTACATCCATGACATTGAGAGAGACATTCCCTTTTCTATCACGGTATTGATTTTGTTTGTCTCTGCTGACCAAGACAGGGATGTGTGTTCTGTCAATAGCCCCTATGGCATTCTATAAACCAAAATAATGTTGTAAACATACAGAGTGTTTGAAAATTAATTAAATTATTAGGGGGGTAACTATTACCTTGAAGTATGGGTAGAACCTTGCGTTATGTAAAATGCGAGTATGTGTTGTCGTGCATGTAGTTGTGGTTTGCATGACAATGTAGTCATGGGTCAATGCACAAACAGCGTCCAAGACTTCGTTGAACTTTCTGCTAATGGTCTCACCGGAGTGAATGTAGTCCTCCACCAAAGTACGATTTGTGTGTCCATGGCCAACCATCTGCAGGAAATAGCAGACTGCCTCAACTGAGGTGATGCCTCTACTACCTCGCAAGAAGCTACGACTCTCAAGCTTGTCGAAAAGGGCCATTATAGTTTGTGGACGCATCTGATATAGGTCATAAGCCCTTTGTTTGTGACCGGTCAATATTTCTAAGACCTTTATGTGGCCACTCCTGATGCTAACAGACCTAGGGATACGAGGTGGTGTGGAGGCATCAACATCTACTATGTCCATGATTGAGTATGCAATAGAGTCAGCAATTAAATCACCAACGTGAATCACTAGCCACAACAAGGTATCTAATAAAATGTTGTTGAGCATGTCATGTGTTTGCGGTTGATCATTGGCAGACATGATGCCTACATGTACAATGAAAACAACAACATAATAACTGCTACAACATAAGACAATCCAATTCACGTGAAAAAAATAAATTATTACAACACTCAATCAAATGAAATTGTACGGATATGTAATGTGTGTGCGGAAAATAAATTATTACAACAGTCAATCAAATGTAAATATTTGGACAGAAAATAATTAACATCAAATGCATACGAAATAAACCGTGCAATTATGTTCTTGATGGGCCAGCATCACTGGATGTAGGAGACCACATCGGTGGCATGCCTAGGAAGTTGAGTGGCGGGATAAATCGTGTCTGAGACGATGTGCCTGGGAAGTTGGGTGTAGAGGAAGATGAAATAAATGGTGGGTGAGATGATGTGGTATTGAAATTGGGTGAAGGGAATGGCGGCACAAATGATTGTTGAGATGACGTGTTGTTGAAGTTGGGTGAAGGGAATGGTTGCAGAGATAGGAAATAAAATGAAGGCATTGGAGGTACAGATGTGCCAAAACCGAATTGTGACCTTTCACAAAGGTCGTTTAACCACAAGGTTATCTTTGCAGGGGTGTTTTTGAGGCTAAGGTAGATGTTGCGGTTTGTAGAGTCCTTGATGGCGTTCACAAGTGCAGTAAAAACAGCGGTGGGGGCATCGGGGAAATTGTCATTAAAATGTTGTAAAATGTTTGCCAACTCTTCTTTTTCATAGGCTTTGTTCAACATGAATGTGCCTAACTCGTGAACCTTTGTGTAAACCTATGTGAACTCAGCCAGAACTTCATTGGAAAGACTACATCGCTCTTGCGGTGTTGATTGTCGTTTCCTGCGCGTATGTGTAGAAGGACTCCTTCCCCCAACTGACGGGTTATCTGTTCCCCCAGGCCACGCACTTTCACCCTCACTTTGCACAGTAGCTGTGGGTACGCTACGCTCGTCTGTTGCTGATTCTGTGTACATGGGTGTATCAGTCGCGCCTAAGTGGACACTTACATCATCCTCAGACGCAACATCTGTAGGAGTCTGACCGTCCGCCGAAGACATTGCATGGTGTCCTCTAGCAATGTTCCTCTCCTCCATTAGCTCTATGTCGTAGTAGTGGGGAAACGGGCGCCTAAGCAACCTAGTCAGGTCCCTGTCTGCCTACGCTTTCAAAAATATGTGTATTAGGATAATCATGTTTACATGTACAGTCACAATTTGTTAGGATAAAAGTTCTGTATAGTGTGCGTACCGCAATGGCCTCTTTCCACTCAGGGGTGTCCGGTACAATGGGCTTGTGCCTTTCTTCATCCCATCCAATGCCACTCTTGTTGGTCAAACCCTTCAAATGGGCGTAGTCCATTTTAAGGTTCTTCCAGTGACATCTTATCTGGTCTAACTTATACACGTCGCCAACCCTATTATTGACATCAGAAGTTATTTCCCTCCAAGAGTCCCTAGTAAAATTACCATCAATACACCTGCCTAGGTCATATTGTTTGCGCAATGCTGTCACCACAGCGGCATCAGACTCTCTTGTCCATACAATACGGTGGTTAGGGTCGACAGGAGGCATACTCGTGTAGTTGCTGCAATATTTGATGACAGCGACCGGTAACTAAGATGTACATAAATATATAACAACAACCATGATATCTCGACCGAACAGTATAGTGTAAATTACATATTTGCTGGTTCAGATTACATGTCACCCACATTTAAGAAAAATTATTCAAAAGATATTTAAACAAAAGTTGAAAATAAAAATATGGAAAGAAAAGTAGGCAAACACACCTGACTCAGATCAATTACATGGCACACGCATTTTGTAAATATCAGATCTTGCATGTGTAAAATGATTTAAAAAATAGAAACAATGATAAATAAAATCAATAACAAGTGTGGTCTGTGGCAGAGTAAACAAGGCGAATAGCACACCACATTGTGCTTGATTTATAGGGTTATACAAATTATAGATATTATCAAATGACTCCATCTAATTCATAACATGAGATCACTAAAATTAAAGCACATTCATGAAGTTGTAACCAATGTGTTCAAACGCATGTTACTGAAGCACATATACATAAAAGAACAAAAACCTAACATGTCTATAGGGTTATAGTTTTTAACATGAGTCAAATTCTTTGTCTGAGATCATCACTCAAATTTTTTGTGCTAAAATACATTTCTATTTTTTAGTACCTTTACATAATCAGTGTAAATGTTTAATACAATTCAGTCACAACAGAAACCATTTTTTATGTGTGTTCCTTCAATACTGATTCAATCATCATATACACAAGCTTCATTGATTAACACCGAAAAACAAATAATGAAACGCCAACGAGCATATAGGCAAGTTACAAATATTATCAAATGAGACAAGCTTGATTGATTAACACCCAAACACAAATAATGAAACACCAATGAGCATGTAGGATGAGTGTTGGGGTAGGATCTCAAACCGGGTTTGAGATTCCAAACCTGCCTCTACTTGTACTGCGTCAAGCTCCAAAATGGGACTGACTAAACTCAAAATGGGGTCCGAACCAGTCTCCTTGCCAAACGGAAACCCAGCCCGAGCCGGACTGGTTTGGTCCTACGTGTCGCTACGCGACAAGGCCTAAACCCGGTCCACGCCCGAACCAAACAGGGGCTTAGAGTCTCGCGATCAAAACAAACCAAACAAGATCATTGTCGGAGCTGGGAGTAGGTTACAAGGTTGGAACAAAGAGGAAAGGTCAACGGAAGAAAAGCCACCACAAAAACGCGACAAAGCAGGCGAATGAGATCGGGGTTAGCTTCCCGGATCCAAGGCGAAGTCAAAGCACCCCTTTCCGCAGGTGGAGGAGCACTAAGGCTCAGAAAAGCTTGGCGCCGGAGGCTGGTTCTGACGATCTATAGGACCCGACGTTTGGGGGCGGCGTGAAGTAAACTGAGAGTGTGAATTGGAAGAGCGGAGGTGGAAGATGGTTACCGTGCTTCTGATTGCACCGAGGTGGCCGGAGGAGGGAGCAGCACTCCAAGGTCGTCGGAGATCCACCTTGAGTAGGTCGGGGTCTTCGGGGGTCATTGAGGAGAAATTGGAGGGAGAGAGGGAAAGCTCGAAGCCTGAGGGTGCTCTACGACCCCTTAAATAGGTGGGAGAGAAGTTGCGGCTCCATCTACGACTCCTTGGTGGAGAGGAGGGGAAGAGCCCTAATGGGCGTTTCGTCCACATATAGAGAGAGGCAATGAGATGGGGCTCAACTGAGGCATCTCGACGAGATGAACTCAACGCAAAATGAATTGCTCAAAATGGATGAGAGGGGAGAGAGAACGAGCCAGAGGAGCTCAGGAGCCTAAACCTGCCGAACGGCGGGAGGTTGGGGACTACTCCCCATCTGTACGATCCTAGCACGACCCACATCGGCCGTTGGATAACTCGAAGGTGAAAAGGGGCGTGTGACAGGCAAAAAATAACGAAACATTAGTGTGATAAATCGATATAAATGAAATCGATTAAAATCCCTAGTTATACCTTATTAAAAACTCATAAAATGGATTTGAAGGGTCAAATGAAGTCCAAATGACACCAAATTTGGACCACATGCTCATGTTAGCATTTAGAACGATGCTATATAATTAGATTTCGCATTTAAATCCAATAAGGCCCTTAATAAATATATTGCTCATTAAAGTGTATTTTAACACATTAAAAGGTGTGAATTATTATGAAATGACCATATTAATGCAATTAGTGAGTCAAATTCGAAGTGATAGTTATATATGAGTATTAAGAGAAAAATATCAACCTTTAAATATGTTTTCACACATTTATCATCAAATTGGAGGAGAGAGAAACTAAAAGGAGTAATTTACTCATAATTAATTCAAATGCTTATTATTATTAATATATTTATCAAAAAAGCTCCAAATTAATATTATCTACTCATATCCATCCTTAATGACCAAATTACATTATTAACCTTCACTTATCTCCTTAATTGGGTTATTTGTGCAAACACCCCTCTATTATCATAAATGAGGGAAAAAGGTGATTTTAAACATTGAATTGTGTTCAAACTGCACAAGGAGTCCAAAAAGATTATAAAACAAGGGAAATTTATGAAAAAGGTCCAAATGGACTTAGAAGGCCAAGAAAAGTTCAAAAGTGGGTAAATTGCATGGAAGACCCTGAATTTCAGTATGTTACATCACACCGCCCCTTAAAGAGGATTTCGTCCCCGAAATCACAACAAGAGGAAACAGAGGGTGGGTGTGCAACTTCCCAACCTTAAACACTAGGTTATAACCCTTAATCTAGGGTACAACACAAAATCTACATAAGTCAGGTGTTACTAAGGTTTCCACAAAACCGATAACCCTTCATTAAACTTAAACTAACATTTTTGCCTTATTAATATAATCTACATCATGAAGAGGTATCTTATATATTATACTACTATTTGTGCCACATTTTATACAAAACAATTACATCTCAACATTATATCATGTGTATTTCCCTCATCAAGGGTTTTAAGCACAATTAGGGTTTACTAAGCCATTACAACATATATTAATGCATTAGATCACAAACCTTAATAACTCAATATCATTATCCATTAACTACATCATGTGGGATTATCACATATAATTTTGGTGAGAACCATATAATATTATCCAACAAATTATTAAACCTTTAACAAGACTAAATGTGTCACATTAATTGCTTATATCTAAGTTACATATTGTCACACTACCTTACATGCTCATATCCATGTCATCATTAATCATTTTCATCCATTACACTTTGTATTATAAATTATACATATTTTACTTCACATTAGGCATTTAGGAATATTTATGTGAATCCAATTATTCATTATCATGTTTGAGTCATTATATGCATTTAGTGAATATGATGTAACACATCAAATATTAATGAATTAATTCATATATCAAGCTATGATGAGGTGTTCACTAGAGATAAAAGGTGATATACCTTGCATGTATTGATAACTTAGTGACTATAATCCATTTATATGCATTAGGGTATATTATGTGATGATGACACCTAATGTCACTAATGTATCATGAAAGACATTAAGGGTATATATATGTAGATGTTGTCAAAACTAGATGATTACATATTAGGGTTTAGGTCAACTTGATCATTACATGTTAAAACATCCTTAGGGTGAATTATCCATACATATTTTATCATTAGGGGGGGCATAGCCAACATTATGTATATTCACCATTAGTAACTTATTGATTATGTGCATCAAGCCTATATGTGAAGGTTCAAACATATGAACTATCTCTATATGACTTACTACATATTCATGTGTGTATAAACAAACAAGTTGAATTACAAGTATAATGTTTTTGGTAAATTATTGTTCACATAAGTTATTATGCACATAAGTCCACATGGATAGGGTTTCTAACTCTAAAGGTATTTTATTTTGCTTTCAATTGGGATTCCATCCCCCCTAAAGAGGGATTTCATCCTCGAAATCAGATTTGCAAAACCAAATGGGGTACTAACACTACCTTTCCACTTAAAGGGTTGACTAAGTCAAACTATTTTAAGGGTATAAAGCCCAACATTAAAAGTCTTACTAAAATCTATCTTCCAACTCAAGGTATAGCATAGAGTTCACTAAACCTTAAACATTGAAATCTAAGGCTCATATAAGATACTTAGGAATTACAAGATGATTTTTGTTTGAGAAAAGAAATCAAATCATCATATAAGAGTTATAAAGGTTACTCAACAATAAGGTAATGTCTAAAGGTAGACTATTTTGAGTTGTCCATTTCAGATCAGGCCAGGCCAGGTCATATGAGCTCAGGAGTCCTCATGACCAAGCTAGTGGGGTGGAGGAAAATATTGCCAGCCCCCAAGCTCTGACCCTTTCTAGACACCATCACTTTCAACTTCTTTCTCTAATAGCTACTCAATAGACATTTCACCAAAAATTTGACAAATTTTTATTTTTAATTAATTATTATCATGATACTAGATCAAACTTTCATGCTAGGTCAACTCTAAGGTGAAAAACTAACTAAAGGGAAACCATATAAGATAAGGGTTCTATCTAGGAGACAATTTTGAATTAGTCAAGAATCTGAATACCTTGATGCTCTGATACCATGTTGTAAAGACCAAGTCTCTACTATTAAACATGATAAACAAATCATCAATTGGATAGCAGCGGAAATTTAAATCTTGACTTAATTCAAAATGTATAAAGAGTACATTACAAATTTTTCCCAATTGGGGTACATCTTTATACAAAAACAAGGATCTAGGTAGAGGGAGACTTAACTAATACAACATTATCTCCAAACAAAAACAACTTATAACATAAAAACAACTATGATGATATATGTTCCTTTTCCTTCAACTCCCATCCTTAGTCTTAGGTTCACCAAGATTCCATGTGCACTCTGATCCTAGCCTGGATGGTTGGGGTCATCCAGCAAGAGAAGGATAAAAAGGTATGTGTTAAAAATAGGATAAAGGAAAATAATAAGCTAAGCCAAAACATTCCATTAAGGGATTTCAAGAGGAGAGAGACCAGTGAGTAAATAAGAATTTAGAAAACTGCCACATTTTAATATCAACAAATATCACCATTGCATGAATATAAATTATGACTCAACGTCCTCTCAATGTAGGGTGAGGCACCTACCGGACCTCACCAATGGCAGGGGGACTAAAACCCCAATGCCTAATATATAAAATGGCAGGGGGACTAAAACCCCAGTGCCCGGCAGGGGGACTAAAACCCCAGTGCCCTGTGGGTGGTTTGTACTCATGTACACTACATTGTCAATTCGCCAATAGCTATATCATGCATAACATTCACTTGGCAGTAGAGTGAAAAGTATATCAAGATAACAACATAGCCTTGGGAATAAAACCCAAGAATAGATAAATAGGCCATCATAGGCCACAATAATATCCAAGAACTCCAACAAGTAAAGGAGCCAATAAAGCAACAACATTAAACAATGGTTCCAAATAATTCAAAAGGATGAGCCACGTAGGCGATAACAAAATTAAGCATTTCCATGTAAAGGAGGCAACATATAGCAAGTCTTCACATTATACAAATTAATGAGCCACAATGGCATTAGAAACATGAAATAAGTACAGAGCCAATAAATGCAATTAGAGGGAAAATCAGGCTAGCACAATAATCATTGTAGGGTTGGAAAAGACCCAATTGAAGGATAGGTGCTTTGCATAATTGCCTTCCACATAGATTTCACATTCACCATGGATGTTCACATAAATATGATTCTCATACAAAATAGGTTGCACATACTAAAATAGGGCTCACATACAAAATAGGTTCCACATACTGAAATAGGGCTCACATACAAAATAGGTTCCACATACTGAAATAGGGCTCACATACAAAATAGGTTCCACATACCTGTTTTTAATTATTTACCATAACATTCACCAAGTTGATTGTATCACCATTCCTTTTCCCTAGTTACATAATTACACATGTATTAATATATATAAAGACATAAAGCATATGGAAAACCCTAATTTTCTATCTTGAAAACCAAACCTTGATTTGTGACTCAAAACCTTGACCAAACGATTATTCATATTCTCCTGATTAAGAAAACATATTTTATTTTACAAATTGGAGTTAAAATGAATTAATTAGGTATTTTAGAACATTTTATACTCTTAAAAAGCATTCAAGGCAATCTTTGAAAAAATCATTTAGAATCAGGCTTCAAAAACCACAAAATCAGATTCTACATGAAAAATTCTTTCCATTGACTATTTATTTGCATTTTTCTAACAATAGATCGATTTACTATGAATTAAGTAAAATTGACCAATCAGGATGCAAGAAAACTATAGCGTGACAGGTATTTAAATGAAAATGAAATTCGATGTAAATAACAGGTGAAAAGACTAAACTACCCTTGCTCGTCAAATTAATACAATTAAAATGATGAGGGTAGATCAGTCATTAGGAAACTCATATCTTTGTTGGCGAGAAACAAAACAGCATATGAAATTACAGTATTGCCCAAATGGTGTTAATAGCTCGATCACGATTGTGGGGACTCCAGGGTCATTAGACTACCAGGTTTGTTTCCTCTTGCAGCCATGGCTGCAAGCAGGAGCGGCTAGAGCTTGGCTTCTTGGCTCCAGCTAGCTGCAAGGCGCGAAGATGCCAACCGAGACCAGGAGTAGACTCCTTAGAGTCTCATGATCAAAACGAACCAAACAAGATCATTGTCGGAGCTGGGAGTAGGTTATAAGGTCGGAACAGAGAGGAAAGGTCAACAGAAGAAAAGCCACCACAAAAACGCGACAAAGCAGGCGACTGAGATCGCGGTTAGCTTCGCGGATCAAAGGCAAAGTCAAAGCACCCCTTTCCGCAGGCGGAGGAGCACTGAGGCTCAGAAAAGCTTGGCGCCGGAGGCTGCTTCCGGAGGTCTATAGGACTCGACGTTTGGGGGCGTCGCGAAGTAAACCGAGAGTGCGAATTGGAAGAGCGGAGGTGGAATATGGTTACCGTGCTTCTGATTGCACCGAGGTGGCCGGAGGAGGGAGCAGCACTCCAAGGTCGCCAGAGATTTACCTTGAGCAGGTCGGGGTCTTCGGGGGTCATCGAGGAGAAATTGGAGGGAGAGAGGGAAAGCTCGAAGCCTGAGGGTGCTCTATGACCCCTTCAATAGGTGGGAGAGAAGTTGCGGCTCCCTCTGCAACTCCTTGGTGGAGAGGAGGGGAAGATCCCTAATGGGCATTTCGTCCACACCAAGAGAGAGTCAATGAGATGGGGCTCAACTAAGGCGTCTCGACGAGACAAACTCAACGCAAAAGGAATTGCTCGAAACGGATGAGAGGGGAGAGAGAACGAGCCAGAGGAGCTCAGGAGCCTAAACCTGCCAAACGGCGGGAGGTTGGGGACGACTCACCATCCGTCCGATCCTAGCGCGACCCACATGGGCCGTTGGATGACTCGCAGGTGAAAAGGGGCGTGTGACAGGTGAAAAATAACGGAACATTAGCATGACAAATCAATATAAATGAAATCGATTAAAATCCCTAGTTATACCTTATTAAAAGCTCATAAAATGGATTTGAAGGGTCAAATGAAGTCCAAATGACACCAAATTTGGACCACATGCTCATGTTAGCATTTAGAACGATGCTATATAATTAGATTTCGTATTTAAATCCAATAAAGCCCTTAATAAATATATTGCTCATTAAAGTGTATTTTAACACATTAAAAGGTGTGAATTATTATGAAATGACCATATTAATGCAATTAGTGAGTCAAATTCGAAGTGATAGTTATATATGAGTATTAAGAGCAAAATATCAACCTTTAAATATGTTTTCACACATTTATCATCAAATTGGAGGAGAGAGAAAGTAAAAGGAGTAATATACTCATAATTAATTCAAATGCTTATTATTATTAATATATTTATCCAAAAAGCTCCAAATTAATATTATCTACTCATATCAATCCTTAATGACCAAATTACATTATTAACCTTCACTTATCTCCTTAATTGGGTTATTTGTGCAAACACCCCTGTATTATCATAAATGAGGGAAAAGGGTGATTTTAAACATTGAATTGTGCTCAAACTGCACAAGGAGTCCAAAAAGATTATAAAACAAGGGAAATTTATGAAAAAGGTCCAAATGGACTTAGAAGGCCAAGAAAAGTTCAAAAGTGGGTAAATTGCAGGGAAGACCCTGAATTTCAGTATGTTACAGCACACCGCCCCTTAAAGAGGATTTCATCCCCGAAATCACAACAAGAGGAAAGAGAGGGTGGGTGTGCAACTTCCCAACCTTAAACACTAGGTTATAACCCTTAATCTAGGGTACAACACAAAATTTACATAAGTCGGGTGTTACTAAGGTTTCCACAAAACCTATAACCCTTCATTAAACTTAAACTAACATTTTTGCCTTATTAATATAATCTACATCATGAAGAGGTATCTTATATATTATACTACTATTTGTGCCACATTTTATACAAAACAATTACATCTCAACATTATATCATGTGTATTTCCCTCATCAAGGGTTTTAAGCACAACTAGGGTTTACTAAGCCATTACAACATATATTAATGCATTAGATCACAAACCTTAATAACTCAATATCATTATCCATTAACTACATCATGTGGGATTATCACATATAATTTTGGTGAGAACCATATAATATTATCCAACAAATTATTAAACCTTTAACAAGACTAAATGTGTCACATTAATGGCTTATATCTAAGTTACATATTGTCACACTACCTTACATGCTCATATCCATGTCATCATTAATCATTTTCATCCATTACACTTTGTATTATAAATTATACATATTTTACTTCACATTAGGCATTTATGAATATTTATATGAATCCAATTATTCATTATCATGTTTGAGTCATTATATGCATTTAGTGAATATGATGTAACCATTAAATATTAATGAATTAATTCATATATCAAGTTATGATGAGGTGTTCACTAGAGATAAAAGGTGATATACCTTACATGTATTGATAACTTAGTGACTATAATCCATTTATATGCATTAGGGTATATTATGTGATGATGACACCTAATGTCACTAATGTATCATGAAAGACATTAAGGGTATATATATGTAGATGTTGTCAAAACTAGATGATTACATATTAGGGTTTAGGTCAACTTCATCATTACATGTTAAAACATCCTTAGGGTGCATTATCCATACATATTTTATCATTAGGGGGGGAATAGCCAACATTATGTATATTCACCATTAGTAACTTATTTATTATGTGCATCAAGCCTATATGTGAAGGTTCAAGCATATGAACTATCTCTATATGACTTACTACATATTCATGTGTGTATAAACAAACAAGTTGAATTACAAGTATAATGTGTTTGGTAAATTATTGTTCACATAAGTTATTATGCACATAAGTCCACATGGATAGGGTTTCTAACTCTAAAGGTATTTGATTTTGCTTTCAATTGGGATTCCATCCCCCCTAAAGAGGGATTTCGTCCTCGAAATCAGATTTGCAAAACCAAATGGGGTACTAACACTACCTTTCCACTTAAAGGGTTGACTAAGTCAAACTATTTTAAGGGTATAAAGCCCAACATTAAAAGTCTTACTAAAATCTATCTTCCAACTCAAGGTATAGCATAGGGTTCACTAAACCTTAAACATGGAAATCTAAGGCTCATATAAGATACTTAGGGATAACAAGATGATTTTTGTTTGAGAAAAGAAATCAAATCATCATATAAGAGTTATACAGGTTACTCAAAAATAAGGTAATGTCTAAAGGTAGACTATTTCAAGTTGTCCGTTTCATATCAGGCCAGGCCAGGTCATATGAGCTCAGGAGTCCTCATGACCAAGCTAGTGGGGCGGAGGAAAATATTGCCAGCCCCCAAGCTCTGACCCTTTCTAGACACCATCACTTTCAACTTCTTTCTCTAATAGCTACTCAATAGACATTTCACCAAAAAGTTGACAAATTTTTATGTTTAATTAATTATTATTATGATACTAGATCAAACTTTCATGCTTGGTCAACTCTAAGGTGAAAAACTAACTAAAGGGAAACTATATAAGATAAGGGTTCTATCTAGGAGACAATTTTGAATTAGTCAAGAATCCGACTACCTTGATGCTCTGATACCATATTGTAAAGACCAAGTCTCTACTATTAAACATGATAAACAAATCATCAATTGGATAGCAGTGGAAATTTAAATCTTGAGTTAATTCAAAATGTATAAAGAGTACATTACAAATTTTTCCCAATTGGGGTACATCTTTATACAAAAACAAGGATCTAGGTAGAGGAAGATTAACTAATACAACATTGTCTCCAAACAAAAACAACTTATAACATAAAAACAACTATGATCATATATGTTCCTTTTCCTTCAACTCCCATCTTTAGTCTTAGGTTCACAAAGCTTCCATGCACACTCTGATCCTAGCCTGGATGGTTGGGGTCATCCAGCAAGAGAAGGATAAAAAGGTATGTGTTAAAAATAGGATAAAGGCAAATAATAAGCTAAGATAAAACATTCCATTAAGGGATTTCAAGAGGAGAGAGACCAATGAGTAAATAAGAATTTAGAAAACTGCTACATTTTAATATCAACAAATATCACCATTGCATGAATATAAATTATGACTCAACGTCCTCTCAATGTAGGGTGAGGCACCTACCGGACCTCACCAATGGCAGGGGGACTAAAACCCCAGTGCCTAAAAAATGGCAGGGGGACTAAAATCCCAGTGCCTAATATATAAAATGGCAGGGGGACTAAAACCCCAGTGCCCTGTGGGTGGTTTGTACTCATGTACACTACATTTTCAATTGGCCAATAACTATATCATGCATAACATTCACTTGGCAGTAGAGTGAAAAGTATATCAAGATAACAACATAGCCTTGGGAATAAAACCCAAGAATAGATAAATAGGCCATCATAGGCCACAATAATATCCAAGAACTCCAACAAGTAAAGGAGCCAATAAAGCAACAACATTAAACAATGGTTCCAAATAATTCAAAAGGATGAGCCACATAGGCGATAACAAAATTAAGCATTTCTAAGTAAAGGAGGCAACATATAGCAAGTCTTCACATTATACAAATTAATGAGCCACAATGGCATTAGAAACATGAAACAATTAAAGAGCCAATAAATGCAATTAGAGGGATAATCAGGCTAGCACAATAATGATTGTAGGGTTGGAAAAGACCCAACTGAAGGATAGGTAGTTTGCACAATTGCCTTCCACATAGATTTCACATTCACCATGGATGTTCACATAAATATGATTCTCATACAAAATAGGTTGTACATACTGAAATAGGGCTCACATACAAAATAGGTTCCACATACTGAAATAGGGCTCACATACAAAATAGGTTCCACATACTAAAATAGGGCTCACATACAAAATAGGTTCCACATACCTGTTTTTAATTATTTACCATGACATTCACCAAGTTGATTGTATCACCATTCCTTTTCCCTAGTTACATAATTACACATGTATTAATATATATAAAGACATAAAGCATATGGAAAACCCTAATTTTCTATCTTGAAAATCAAACCTTGATTTGTGACTCAAAACCTTGACCAAACGATTATTCATATTCTCCTTACTAAGAAAACATATTTTATTTTACAAATTGGAGTTAAAATGAATTAATTAGGTATTTTAGAACATTTTATACTCTTAAAAAGCATTCAAGGCAAACTTTGAAAAAATCATTTAGAATCAGGCTTCAAAAACCACAAAATCAGATTCTACATGAAAAATCCTTTCCATTGACTATTTATTTGCATTTTTATGACAATAGATCGATTTACAATGAATTAAGTAAAATTGACCAATCAGGATGCAAGAAAACTATAGCGTGACAGGTATTTAAATGAAAATGAAATTCGATGTAAATAATAGGTGAAAAGACTAAACTACCCTTGCTCGTCAAATTAAAACAATTAAAATGATGAGGGTATATCAATCATTTGGAAACTCATATCTTTGTTAGCGAGAAACAAAACATCATATGAAATTACAGTACTACCCAAACGATGTTAATAGCTCGATCACGATTGTGGGGAATCCAGGGTCATTAGACTACCTAGTTTGTTTCCTCTTGTAGCCATGGCTGCAAGTAGGAGCGGCTAGAGCTCGACTTCTTGGCTCCAGCTAGCTGCAGGGCGCGAAGACGCCAACCGAGACCAGGAGTAGACTCTTTAGAGTCTCGCGATCAAAACGAACCAAACAAGATCATTGCCAGAGCTGGGAGTAGGTTACAAGGTCGGAACAGATAGGAAAGGTCAATGGAAGAAAAGCCACCACAAAAACGTGACAAAGTAGGCGACTGAGATCGGGGTTAGCTTCGCGGATCCAAGGCGAAGTCAAAGCACCTCTTTCCGCAGGCAGAGGAGCACTGAGGCTCAGAAAAGCTTGGTGCCGGAGGCTGCTTCCGACGGTCTATAGGACCCGACGTTTGGGGGCGTCGCGAAGTAAACTGAGAATGCGAATTGGAAGAGCGGAGGTGGAAGATGGTTACCGTGCTTTTGATTGCACCGAGGTGGACGGAGGAGGGAGTAGCACTCCAAGGTCACCGGAGATCCACCTTGAGCAGGTCGGGGTCTTTGGGGGTCATCGAGGAGAAATTGGAGGGAGAGAGGGAAAGCTTGAAGCTCCTAGCGCGACCCACATGGGCCGTTGGATGACTCGCAGGTGAAAAGGGGCGTGTGACAGGCGAAAAATAATGAAACATTAGCGTGATAAATCGATATAAATGAAATCGATTAAAATCCCTAGTTATACCTTATTAAAAGCTCATAAAATGGATTTGAAGGGTCAAATGAAGTCCAAATGACACCAAATTTGGACCACATGCTCATGTTAGCATTTAGAACGATGCTATATAATTAGATTTTGCATGTAAATCCAATAAAGCCCTTAATAAATATATTGCTCATTAAAGTGTATTTTAACACATTAAAAGGTGTGAATTATTATGAAATGACCATATTAATGCAATTAGTGAGTCAAATTCGAAGTGATAGTTATATATGAGTATTAAGAGAAAAATATCAACCTTTAAATATGTTTTCACACATTTATCATCAAATTGGAGGAGAGAGAAAGTAAAAGGAGTAATTTACTCATAATTAATTCAAATGCTTATTATTATTAATATATTTATCCAAAAAGCTCCAAATTAATATTATCTACTCATATCCATCCTTAATGACAAAATTACATTATTAACCTTCACTTGTATCCTTAATTGGGTTATTTGTGCAAACACCCCTCTATTATCATAAATGAGGGAAAAAGGTGATTTTAAACATTGAATTGTGCTCAAACTGCACAAGGAGTCCAAAAATATTATAAAACAAGGGAAATTTATGAAAAAGGTCCAAATGGACTTAGAAGCCCAAGAAAAGTTCAAAAGTGGGTAAATTGCAGGGAAGACCCTGAATTTTAGTATGTTACAATTTCAATTCTTTGCTTGTATAGTAATGATGAAGTCCCTCCCAGTCCTTGTGCTTTTGCCTCTCTGTGTTCAACAACCAATTAGGACACATCATATGTTTCTATACCAACCTCAATCACTTTGAACTCCTGTTCCTCTTCTTTGTAATTCTATAGTTGCAAACTAGCGTCCAAGTTGATAGCTTGAGAAATATCTTTTTGCTCTTCCTCTTAATCAATAACTAGCCATATGCTTGTGATGCATACGGTGGGTTATGATTGTGGTGGTTCTCTCAACAAAGATACCCCTTATCTCATTCAACTAGTCTATGTTGGTTGAAGATGAGTCGGTAGGGCTTTTGATGTTGATCTTCTTGTCGATGAACTAAGTGAAGATATAATTGATCAAGAAGATGGTAGTTAGCCTTGTCGCTTTAGTAACTAGTGTTTGACATGGTATAGGGGCTTCTATCTCTTTTATTCTTTAAATCCTACTTTCTACCTGTCAATCAAACTTTCAAGTCATCACACGATGACTGATCTACACCCACATTGTAGCTAGGTTTAGAAGAACTATCATCATTATTTGATGTTGAACATAGTGGATGTAACAACCTCACTTTTCTGGATCCCCATTAAGGAAAGACCCAAAAAGTTGAGATTCATTAACTAAAATTCCCAAGAATCCCAACTTTGCCAAATAACAAATAATAGCATATGATTTCCATTATAAAATTGTTTACAGGATGCACCTCTAAGGAATTACATGAATTTCTATCATAAAAAGTTTACATATGAGAATAAGTATATATCTTTTTTTTGCGGGAAAGAAGAGCTTATTCATTCATCATGCGCTCTAATGCAGGCCAAAACCTCTGGAAACAAATGTTAAGATTATTCGGAGGCCTAAGTGGCTCCATGAAAGACATTTTGAAGGAAGTGTGAGAATAAAGGGCTTGTTTTGATGTGGTGTCAGTGGCTTGGTTCATCTCTCTTGGGATGTACAGCACCCGGAGATGATGTAGAGTAGCTTTGGTGACTTGGAAATTTCTCCATAGTTGCTGGAGACATGGTGAGGTACACTGAGACTCATGCACCAGCTGCACCGACAAGCTAGAGTCTGATACGATGATTGCATTGTGTATGCTCTTGGACCTGCATAAGGAAGTTGCGTAGGCAACCTCAGTGAACTCAGCATGAAGTACTGATGAGGTCTTAAGAAAAATTCCTTCACCCTCGATGAACTGACCCACTTGGTTAATGATATGTATTCTGATGCCAGTGTCTAGGTTGGTGTTGTTAAAGGCGGCATCAATGAAGAGCATGAGATCAAACTGACCTGGGTGTGTCCATACAGGCTTGGATCTGGTTGTGGTTTGAGAGAGGTGGTTCATATAGTTTCTGATCGCCCTCATCCTGGTCTTGATGAACATGATCTGGTCTTGTACTTGTGGAGATATCTTCTCATGAATGTATTTATTGCGAGTGTTCCAGATGTGCCAGTAGGCAACAACATACATAGCATGAGGTTCACGATTGTGTGAGGCAGAGAGGATGAGCCATTGAATCCATTCATCTTCGTTCATCAGGAGGGTTTCAGCTGGAGCATTCAGAGATCTCCAGATACCCTTGCTGTGGTTACAGTCCCGAAGACAGTGGAGCAGCGTGTCTTCATGATTATTGCAAACGGGGCAGAGAGTGTCCACATCTAAGTGTCTCCTCTTTTTCTCTTTATTCGTGAGCAAGGCCCGATGTTGTAGCAGCCAGAGAAAAGTTCTTAGACGTTTGGGTATCCTGAGTTTCCAAATCGACTCCCAGTTTCCCACAGTTGTTTGGGTGGTACCTTCCTTGAGCCAGGAATAAGCCCCTTTAGCCGTCAGGTTGCCCATAGGATCGTGAGGCCAGACCCATAGATCCATTTTGTTATCTCCAGTCGGAGGGGGAGTATACATGATGATGCTATATGCTTCAGGTGGTAGAAAATTATGGATAAAGTCAAGGTCCCACTCTCCATTATCCAGATGAAGCGAGCAGACCTTCAGATCCTGTAGTTCAGTAGGAATTGTCCACTGATGCTTCAGCTCCTGAATTGTAGAACCGTTTAACCACCTGTCAGTCCAGACATTGGTGGTAGACCCTGAGATGATGCTCTTATGGCACATGTCGGTGATGGTGTTTAAGTTTCATTTGATGAATGCCCATAGCAGAGAGCAAGGCCGTCTAGTAATGCGATCCCCATACATATATAATTCTCGAAGAATTGTGACCCAGGTAGCTGGATGATTGTTGAGGAACGACCAGACGTTCTTAAGCATGAGGGAGTCATTGTAGTCTCGTGCATTCTTGATGCCCAGAACACCGATGGCTTTATCAGTAGTGACTTTTTTCCACGATACCAGGGATAGCTTCCAGGATTCATTTCCGCCTGACCATATAAAGTCTTTGATGTGCCAGTTTACCTCATCACACGGAGATGGGGAAAGCTTAACGGTCTACATCGTATAGGCCGGGATCGCTTGCAAGGTGGCTTTGGCCAGGGTAATTCTTCCCGCCATAGATAACTGTCTGGCTGCCCAACTAGTCATCCTCCCTTTGATATTGGTGATGAGATGTTCATGCGTGCTTTTGTTCATCCTGTGGTGCAATATGGGAACCCCGAGGTACTTCCCCAAATCATTGGTTTGAGCAATTCCAATGGTTTGGGAGAAAGCACGTTTTTCTTCCCGGGAGGTGTTTGAGGAAAAGAAGCAGTGTGATTTCTCCTTCGAGATCGACTGTCCCGATACGAAACTGAACTTGTTGAGAACATCAAGAATAATGCCCCCTTGATTCATGCTTGCTTCAGCCATAAGTAGGATATCATCAGTGAAAAACACATGGGATAGCGGTGTGCCATTCTTTGTCAGTTGAATCGATTTCCAGGAGTTATTGCTGACAGCTTCGTTAATGGCCTGAGATAGTCTCTCCATGCATAGGACGAAGACATAGGGGCTCAAGGGGTCAGCTTGGCGTATGCCCCTAATTGATTTGAGCGCAGGAAGAGGGGAAACCTCCTGCGGGATCGAAGTGTTTCCATTAGATATAATATTCATAATAAGCTTTACTGTGATGTTAGGGAGACCTATTTTCTTGAGTGTGTCCTCAATGAAGATCCAGTTCATCCGATCGAAAGCTTTCGTCAGATCTAATTTTATGACAACCCATCATTTGTCGTTAGCTTTCCATCACATTGAGTGAATCACTTCATGCACTAGGAGTATGTTATCACTTATCTTCCTGTCCGGAATGAAGTTGGACTGATTGCTTGACACCCAATCGGGAAGGTGTGGTTTGATCCGTTCAACGAGAACCTTTGATATCAACTTAAAGCATGAATTATTTAGAGAGATAGGACGCAACTCTGAGCAACTCTTTGGTTGTCTGACTTTGGGAAGTAGAACCATGTAGGATTTCGCTAATCTATCGTCAATGGTGTCGGTATTGAACGCCTGTTGGACAATTAGGATGATCGAGGGGCCAAGCTTGTGCCACTGTTGTTGGATAAAGTCATTATGTACACCGTCGGGGCCGGGCGCCTTGAGGGGGGCCATCATATCCATGGTATACTTGATCTCGGTAGGACTCGGGGTGTGAGCGATATAGTTCAAAGCCTGAGATGAGAGAGGTTGAAAGGATCCTGTGTAGGCACCAATTTTGTCCCAGGTAACGTTGCATGCATCGTGGCAAGCGAGCAGCTGATGGAAGTGGTTGACGATAGTCGTCTTGAGGTTCATCGGATTCACGACCCAGTTTCCGTCTGAGCCTTTCATCCTGTGGACCTTCGTTGCATGGCGTCTCGATTTCACATAGGAGTGATAGAACTTGGTGTTGCCATCGCCGCAGGCTATCCATTGAATATGCGATTTCTTCTGCCAGTCGAGTTCTTCTGCTAGTAGGATGGTATCGTGTTGTTCATGGAGTCTAGTAATGAGGATGTCGTTAGATATACAATAATTAGAGCTATCTAATACATGGCATCGTTCTAGTTTGGTCTTGATACGAGTCTTCTCCTTGTGCTTCTTCTTCTGAGCATTCTTCTCCCATTTGAGGACGGCTTTGCTGAAAGGGATGAGGGCTTCCTGAAACGGTCGTGAACTATCCCAGGACGACATGATTTCTTGGTTGAAGTCTTGTGACAGCTTCCAGCTAGCTTTGGTCTTGAACACTGCCTGTCTAGCTTCGGAATTTGCAGAATTGGAGAGAAGGATGGGGTAGTGATTAGAATTCAGGCAGGGCAAAATAGCAGCGTGAAGGCCAACATCTGCAGACAGCCACTGATCATTTTCCACTATCTGGTCCAACTTCTCAAGAAGTTGTAGGTGTTTGAAGGTGTAGAAGAGGCCATTCATCTTGATGTCGGCGAGGCCAGTGCTACGTAGCATTTGATTGATCAGGCGGCTATTTGCTCTGTCAAAGTACTTACCTCCGCGTTGTTTGGATGTGTCGAGCATAGTATTGAAGTCGCCAATGACGGCCCAGGGACCATTGATGGTTGTAGAGAGCTCCACAAGCCAAGGCCAGAGAATCTTTCTTTTAGATGGAGATGGACTGCCATACACGAAGGTCGCATACCAAGCATGATTTATTTTACAGTGTATGAACTACCTATGGTTCTTGAGGATGTCCACATGACATCTATCTTCATTCCAGAGGATCCAGATTCCCCCTGAAAATCCTAGGGCTTCCACTCGGTGAGAAGAAGAGAACCCAAGTTTTTTGATAGCGTTGGCAGCAGAGGTGCCACTGCATTTCGTTTCCATTAGCACTAGGATGTGCAGGTGGTAGTTCCTCTTATATTCCTTTAATAATATGATTTTGTTCTTGGAGCACGCTCCCTGAACATTCCAACAAAGGATTCTAGACATTAATAACTGACGAGAAAGAGGTTGGGCAGGCTTAGATAGCGGCCAGCAAGCCCTTGGCCTGTCCTTCATCTGTCTGTGCAGTGTTATCGCCTGTGTTTAGTGGTGTAGCCACATCTTTGTCCATCTCATTGCTCACATTGCTGTGCTCTGAGAAGTCCATGTTCTTTGCGACTCCTACTGGGCCTGGAGGGTGGTGTCTTATAGATACCTTCCCTTTTTTGTGAATCCTCTCCGGACTGGAGTACATCTGCTTATAGACGATTTTCCTACTTCTCAGGAGGACGCCACTGCCTCCCTGGGACGAGTTCCCCCAGTTGAACTTGTTTGGGGGGAAAGACGCCATGGCTTGTTGTTTGGAACCTCCAAAGATGAATGTGTCTCCTATGCCAGGAGTCACATTCCTGCCTTTGGATACTTTGTCATCAACCAGTGTGATGGAAGTGTCCATTTGTTCTCCAGTGTTAACTTCCTTGTCTCCAGAAGGAGCCTGGGACTGAGTTTGCTGCTTCCGGCCTTGGGGTGGCTTTTTTTTGTTTTTCCTGCTTACAACTACTTCCCAATCATACTTCTCACCCTCTTCTATGACGAGAGGAGCTTCTGTAGGTGTCTGCGCTGGCTTGGTTGTGGGTTTGTTTCGGGTCGTGCTCGTCTGAGTCTTGCTAGCATCAACTTTCTTCTCTTGGCGGCGTTGTGGTTTAGGTGCATGGATTGCTTCAGTATAGGTGTAAGGAGCCAAGACTAGCGTCGACGTGGATGCCGTGGCTGCTTTGGGAATGAAAGGCCTAGAGTGTGAGCACTCATTCTCGGCATGTCTGATACGACCACATGCCATACAGACGATGGGCAGATTTTCATATTCCAGTAGGTATTGTGCTTCATTCAATAGGATGGCAGGTAGGAGAGGCTTAGATGTATCAACCTCTACCGCTAGCCGTGCAAATTTCCCACGGTCGCCGGTGATAGTTGTGTTGTCAATCTTGATCATTTTGCCTACCAAGTTACAAATGCACCACAATAGTTGATTATGGAAGAGAAAGACCGGAAGATCTTTAACACGGAGCCCGACAACTAGTTTCTTGGGGATTGGGTTGGAGGGGCGGAAGTCTGCGGACCAGGTTTGGACAGAGAGGTAATTCCCGAAAATCGTCCACGGCCCTCCTGTTAGAGCTTTGACAAAGTCTTGTTCATTTGCTAATTGAATGATATAGTATCCCATCTCGAGGTCGATTGCTCAGAAAGAGTCTGACGGTGACCAGATGATTGATAGACGGTTAATCAAAGTTTGGAAGCCGATGCTGCCGCCGATCAGCTTGACCACGATGGCATATTTCCATGGTTCTAGCAGTGGTGGGATCGCCTTCGGGTTAATGGTGAGCGCCGGCAGGGCCCCGTTACAGTTCACAAGAATATCCTTCGCGGCCAGCGCGTCAGGGGAGATAGGAGGAAGCAAAGCCAACACCTTGCGACCAGTGGTGGCATCTTTGTAGAATCTCCCGTTGGGTTGTTTCGGTGTTTCTTTTGCGGGTTGGTTCTGGTGATCTTCCTCAGGGCCAGGCACGCCAGATCCATGCCCTCCCCCTCCTCTTCCTCCACTTCTTCCTCCGCAGCCACGGCCGTCGCCACCGTCAAACCCTAGGCGGTCTTCCATACCAAGTATATATCTAATCCTCCTTTACTTAGCTTTAGTTCCTTTAGGTAATTACATTTAGTTTATCATGTCTTAATATCGTGATATTTAGCAAGTACCTAAAATGGAATGAAACAAAGCACAAATCAACATATCAAAATATATTATGTAGGTGGGGTGTATGCAAAAGTGTGCAAGTACATTACAACATATCATCAATCGATTACTTGCAAATAAGAATTGGCATATCCTTTGTATATTCTAACTCATGCTAGATATGGTCTCTTGGGTGTGATCATTGTCCATCCAGGGCTAGTTTGCATCACCCCTCTATGCATATCATGCTAGAGTTTAGAACATGATATATTTCATTTTTTGATACTTATAGTGGCATTATAATTGAATTGAAGGTAAATAAACACTCAATAGTTTATTTAGTCAATCCTTGAGAAATCCTCGACAAACATCTAAAAACCAATGTGTGTAGTCATTATCGTAGCCACATACCTTTTGTAGAATCATGCAGATACCATGCAATATATTTATAAGCATATCATCCAATCAAGAAAGCAACTCAACAATTCAATATTTAATCGACGTGTATGTAAATCCAAAAATGTCACCATCACATTAATTATATTAAACCTTACATGATCCTGATCAAGGATTGTCTCAGGTTAAGGATATGGAATAAGTGCTCAAACCCTATTTTCATAACATGTTGACATTATGTGAAAACCCTAATTACTATATTCAATATATCCTTTCATTATGATCACTTAGATTCAACTATGTTCACTAACACCATTGCATGTTATGACCTTTGGATTCAAAACCCTAATTATACATATGTGTGGTTATCCATTTTAGAAACTCTAATTATCATCATTAAGATCGTGATAATTAAACTATCAGTATATCCCGCCTTATCAGTTTACATCTAAATGAAAGACATTTCACATGATTAATATACAGATCTCAGGTTTATGTGCTTTAATCACCACTTAACATGTATCAAAGGTACCTTTTGGACTAGGAAGCCCAATTAAGTCTCAATTATATTTTATTTTTGTTCCTCTTGTTTTTCCAATTTAACTGATAAATAATACTTTTTTTTTTAAATCCTAGACTTCTATATGAATTAGGAAAAACCCAGTATTTCTACTTTTGTATGATGCCATGTGACGACATGTTATTTGTCATCATGAGTGCCACCTAGTTAAGTCGGGGCACGGTTCAATCCTTGGTTCATCTATGGACTGGCATGTTACTTGGTTAACTCAATTGGGTCTGTCTACTATCTACTAAACCTTAAATGGGGTTCCCTTCTTCACACGTTTGTGGGACATCGGTCGTCCATATCATTGTCTTTGATAGTCCTGATGGAAGCAAAGACTATTTCCGCAAGGTGATCCTCTGATCAATGTGGTTCCCCCCTTCGACTCCTATGAAGTGTCGTCGTCTATCTGCTAACTACCCGTTGACTATTTTTTACCAACCCGTTGGGGATCTTCTTCAACGAAGCCATGGTTCGGCTATTTGACAACCTTCGATGTGATCCTAGTGGAGGGCTTCATCTTGATCCCTGTCATCCTCATATGCACTACCAAGTTTGTGTTGCCTAGCACTCTACCTAGCAAGGACGTACATGATTACCAGCTATGGAGATGAATCGATGCTCAGTCATTGATCAGTTGGTTTCCCTTGTTTGTTGGAAGCAATGTGGACACAACCATGGCATCTCCAGATTAATGGAGAGGAGGCTAGCGCATGTCAACTATAATTTTTGTATGACCAACCTAGGACTATAGTTGTGTAGAAAAAAGGATCAAATACTCTGATTAGGGGTGCCTAAAAATGGTTTCCAAGTCATAACATGATTTTTTATCAAATGGTATACGTAGAACCACACTGGATTTCATAATATATGACCCAAAACCAAACCTAGATTCCATAATTTTATTAATTAGTTATGTAATATAATAGTTTTTTCCCTAATTGGTGTTAAAATGTCTAATTTGTCAACTTAGGTTTGACTCAGATTGAAAAAATACAACCCAAAATCAATGCAATTTCTTAGACATTGACATCCAAATCTGAAACCAAACTGAATTGACAAATCCAAAACTAAAACTGATATTTCTAGGTAGGACATGGTTAGGTTCACATGTTAGAATATAATTAGGCAATTCTATGTCATGTATAGATTGTTTGCAAATCACTATCCTTACTTCTCTAATTCTGTAGCAACCAATTTTCTAGTGTTCAAGAATACTTTTTATATCTTTGATGTGTATTCTCATATCAAATTGGATGTACAAATTCTCTAGCATTGCAGATTATACTACTTCAGATATAATATAATATCCATAGCCATAAATGGAAAATCTTTGATGTAAATGATATAATTTCCCACAACATGATATTGAGCAGTTATGTCTAATATACAACCATTACCTCTATGATTGCAATTTAGAGTTTTACTTGACTTTATTTGTGTCCCTTATGGTTAAAGACAAATGATTGTTAATGACCCAAGCTAATGATAAAAGTGGTTTGTTTCTTGAAAGAAAAAATCTAAAACAACAATAGTTTATAATTTCCATTTAATCATTTATATAATAACATTTAGTTGGCAATATTTCCTAAGAATATTTTTATAGAATCCACTATTAAGATATAAACAATGAGGGCAAATAATAGTTAGTGAGGAAAAAATATCACATACATTGGATGAGATAAATGCACCAATTATTTTAGGAATTGAGTCCCTAGTAAATGTCTCAGGAAATAAGGAGTCATTGGAGTTCATTGCTCTAATTTTTTTTTACTTTGGTAAAATGATATGTCTAGTGTAGAATTTGAACTAAAATTAGAATATATGTTATGGTTATTTTAATTCACTCAAAATTAAATTAACCATACACCATCATATTGACTGACTTGAGTCATGAAACCTATGTCGTATTAGAAAGATCCATATTAACAGTAACAATGTACCCACAATGACTTTAGTTAATAACGCTAACAATCAGGTTAGCATGAATCCTCAACGAATGCTAAATTGTTCAAGCATACAACTCAACAATACAAGTAGTTGGGAGAAGGATACAACATCACTGGGGGAAGCAGTGAAGGAGGCGTGTTACTAAAAATATAAGCAGAGGTATGTCTCAATGATATACACCCTCACATAGTATTTCACTTGTTCTGATGAATTTTATAAAGTTTTTACTCGGCCCCATACCTAAACCTACTGGTATTGTCTCTTCGTTTCCCAAGGAAACTCCAACTCTAATGAGTTGGATAACTAAGGAACTTGTTACTTCAATAGTTCATACATTTTTTATACAAATAGTAAATGCTTTAATAAATTTATCTTAAATTATCCAACTACGATCAGCTATGCATACTGTCAGCTTTCCTTCTATTGCTATATTTTTATGATGTTTGAACTAGTGGTATATGTAATTTTAATTTGACCAAACATTGATATATAATGAGGAAATACTCATTTCTTTTACAACAGTGGCATAGTTTCTTTCAACAATAAAAGTGATCATAATTACATACCAATAGACAATTTTATCAGGAATTCAGAATTAGTGAGGCATATTTCTCACCATTTGTAATAGAATAGTGCTAGGATAAATTTATGATACATTTGAGGTTAATAGGGCCAAAGTAAAATATGTTGCTATTTTTTCAGTTGTAGTCTTGATAAAGATAACTTTGATGATATTATTACTTTCATTGTAATATCTCTAATGATATAATGAAACTTTGAAAGTAGTGGGACATTAAAAAAATTTAATCTAGATGAATTCAATATAGTACATGAAAGTGCAGTCCACACTTGTCAAATTGGATGCTTATTAAGTGTAAATCCTAACATCTTGAAATAGGAACCATTTAATTCAAGTATATCTCACATTGGGTATAAAGGACACATGTTCGATTTGTGATCCAATCAATAATATGCTTTTATAGTAAATATACTTCAGTTATTATCTAGTATCATCAAATGAGATTAGAAATGTATTGATTCTTGCATAAAAATAAGAAATACTTTAGGGTTAAAAGAATACCACAGAGTTACCTATCTATCAAATCCATATATTACAAGTTTGTGTTTCTCAAAAGATAGTAATTTTAACTATGCATTGCATTAGCTATAATTGTTTCATATGTAAAACAAAATTTCTCAATTGTGTCTTTTTATAACTAAATGTCCTAGAATGCATGGAGCTAACAATAATCATGAGTCACGCAAGATTTATAGTAAATCATTTTAAGTGGGTAGTGAAATTTTCGAGGGTCTCGATCAAACCTTCTCCATCTCGAGCTCCAACCAAGTGGTTGTGATCACATCTTTGAAATGACTAGGCAACGCTTTGTGAATGAGGTCTCTGAAGACATTTTCATAACTTCACGTCTTAATTTTCTTTAAATGAAGACAATAAATCATGTTAATTCACATATGGATGCTTTGCTTCAGGGATGCATCTTATATTTAGGGTAGAAACTAAGGGAGAAGGTCTGATTATCTAGTTGGGGTTCTATTCCAAAACTAATTGGCAATGGGAGAAATAACCCAATGATTTATATTTGGTTGCAAGTTTCCACATGGTAGATAATGTGGGATTAATTTCATTCACACATGACTTAACAATCTTTCCCTTATGTGTGAGGAAATACAATCCCCATTGAAAGGTAATTAACTGCACCACACTACATAAATCCAGCCGCACAACTCAATAGTGTATTTCACAATCTGAACCGGACTCTACTACTACTTGTAGGAGAGAAACTGAGGGAGAAGGTCTAACTCAATATGTAATATAGTTGGACTTCCATCCCAAAATCAAATTACAATGGAAATAATAGCCCAATGTCTTATAGTGGGTGCAGATGTCCCTATGTAATTCCACATTTACACTGGCTAGAAACTCAAAAGAATAAAAAATGATCTAGAATTTTTATTTGTATTTCCTTTACACATAATTGCCCTTTATCAGTGGCCATAGTTATAAGTAGTAGTCTTGTATCAATATTGGCTTTGATTGGTCATGATATTCTCCTTTCCAAAATAATATTGTGCATATAAAATGATGGTAGTCTATTTCCTTCTCATTCTATTTTTAAAAGGCACAGTTGAATGGTCCTAACACATCATCTGGGATTTGGTTCTACAACGAACAATAACAAACTCAAAGAAGAGTAGAAAGATGTAAATGTCATAAATACAATCTATTAACTATTTTCATATAGTCATTACTATTACGTCACCATTATAATGAGAAATGTCTTAATAAGATACAAATATTTACTGGGACACATCAATATGGAATTTCAAAATGCAAAGAATCAATGCACCATTCGTTCCCATATTTTGCATTGTTCGTGTTGGTTATTATACAGATCTGAAACAGTTAATTATTCATGATGGGATTCTAAAGTAGGCTAAATAAGAGTAAATACAGGGGTGGTGAACATCTATTATATATAATATCTGCTACACTGAGAGAACAAGTCTTTGATGAGATTATTTTAGGCTTGTACTTTTTGTGGATATGAGTTCTAAAATGAGTTATGTTATGTGGAGGCAAAATGTGAGGTAAAGTGGGACGAATTTTGGTTTTCAGCATACTAAAGAACAAAAACAAGAAAGGAAGGAAGTTACTTTTTTCTTTTCTTTAGAATGATAAAGTTCAAAATTAGTCCAATTTTGCGCCTACATATTATTTTCCTTCTAAAAATATGAAGTAAAACGTAATCAGTGAGGGTATTGAGTTGATTGAGATGCAATTATTATGGTATATAAAATTTGCTCGCTCATATCACATAAAATGTGGGACTAAAATCTTTTTACTCTCCTACTTTGCGATTGGGAACTCCACAACTGCATAACATGCAAGAGTAGATTTTTGGCATTTTGGTGAATCAGTGACACACGATAGGGATGGAAGAGAACCCATCCCAGACTACTAGCCCAATTTGTCTTGGTGGCCAAGCGATGAAGCATCAAAAGGAAGATGATTGCTATCAGCTAACATGGACTTTGCAAGGTAATCCAACATGTTGATGTTCTAATTCATGATGAGGATGAAGCGTACGCTCAAGGTCTTATTCGTGAGGTTCACAACCACATATTGTTCCATACTACGAATGCATGTCAATGCCATGAACATTGTCAAACGGTAAACCATTAACAGGATAAAAAATTTCCATCTGGATCATGAGACTGTAAGGAAGTACTTCAACACTAACCATATATCATATAAAATTTGTCCCTAGTACAATACAATGTTGTGGATTCTTGAATATTGAAATGGAACTAAGACTAATTTAATAGAAAACATGTTATTTAATGTGTGGACTTCAGACATACCACTCACATGTTAAGCATGTAAAAGGACAAAAATGAGAAAAAATATATATTTCCCTAGTATGCTAATAGTAGATTATGTGGAAGTTATACTTTCATTTAAATTTTCATGTCAGTTAGCCACTTTATGTTATGTACTTCTTATTCAAGTTTGTGTTCTTGTTCAAATATCAAAGATGAGATAGACTATTAAGTATTTTTGTGTGTTTTGGTCAATACTATAAAAACAAAATTTATTACCAAAAATGTGAGATATAGGGTTAAAATCTCACAAACCAAGTGGTGACCCCTATCCTAGATTAGTTTTTATTGTTCTTACTTTGCTTAATACGATGATTAAACCTTAATCTAATATCTTGATATGCCTTAATAAAATGTGATGTGCTTATGATTTTAGTTTGATTAATGATTGAGCTAGTTATTTTTGTTTTGGACCAAGTTGCAATTTACCCATGTTGAGGGTTTATCTTGTAATTTGTCACGTTTAGGTTGTGCCTTTTGTTCCCTAGCATTATAATAAATATAATTATGGTTAGGGGATCCTTTTTGGACCTTGGTTGTTGAGGTAGAATCATGAGAGGAGAGGAGAGGATGTTAGGGTTTGCATGGCTTTGCATGGATGCTTGAGTTTGATGGTGTTTTGACATTGTATGTTGATTTTTGAAGTCTTACGACCGCAACACTCTCTGGGTTGATGTTTGTTGTGACCTAGTACCTCTCTCCTTGTGTTTGTCTCTAGTCTTTTCTCATGTGAAGATATGTTGTGACCTTGGTGGTGTTGTGACCTTGGTTGGTGGTGTTTCCACCTTAGTTGGTGGTGTTGCGAACTACTTATGTGCTTTTCTTCGACCTTTTGAGTGTAGTGGATCTAAGTGGTCACTACACCACATAGATTTTGATGACCCTTTTGCATGTGTGTTGCATGACCAATTCTTTTTGGGATAAGTGTCCTTATGGTGCTCTCATACCTTGACACCTCATATATTTACCTCCCTCCTATGCCTTGAGTATATATGTACTCTCTTTTACATGCAAGTATATCCTTTAGCTATTTTTCCTCTCTTCTTCCTTATGTTCATCCTTGATCTTTGCGGTGCTTCAGGAGGTGGGGATCTTGGAGCTTAGTGGCTGATCACCTTTGCATGTGGTGATCTTGAGCTTGATCATTTTCTTTTTGGTGATTCTTGGTGATATCCTTTCTAGGTAAGTGGTTTCTTACCATTGATCTTATTTTTCTTGGATCCTATCCCTCTCCCTCTTCTCTTGGCTGAGACCATGGTTATTCATTGTGGTTTCTTAAGGATCTTCTCTCCATAAAGGTCGGGACTATGGTTTGACCATGATAGTACCTAAGTGAGATGAAGCTTTCTTATTCTTTCTTCTTTCTTTTCTCTTATTCGGCCTAGGGTTTGAGTTTTCTTTCTTCTTAATATTTCCTTTGACCTTGGTGTTTTTTTTAATTCTTTAGGTGACCTTATTGGTCACGGAGTTAATCCAAGTAGGAGTTCCTTCTATCTCTTGGAGATCGTGGCTTTGGAGCTTGATCTTCATCTTAAGGGGGGTTATATAACTTTCCCCTCTTCTATTTTGCATCATTTTTTTTGGATCAGGTAAAATATTACTAAGACCAAAGTATAGGAGCACTATACCAAACTGTACAAGGGAAGCAACAAAAAACCACCCCGGGGTGACTAACTACAAAAACCCCACTATCTTTTCACTATGAGACTCAAACCTTTATAAAGCGCATGTTTGGCCTTACACACCCAACAGAGTCTATCCGTAAGCACATCAAAACACTGGAACTTATCCAACTCCCTACCCCCATGTACTCTAGTGTTCCTTTCCTTCCAGATAAGGAACATCAGTGCAGATACCCCCAAACTCACAAACGAACCTAAAGCATGATCCCTAGCCATCTTGGTACACAACCAATCCAAAATCTCCATGAGGTTCGAGGGAGGTGAACCCCCCCAACCACACTTCAAGGTGAAACGAACCCAAAGATAATTGGAAAAATCACAATCAAAGAAGAGGTGCTGATGAGATTTGATGTCCATCAAGCACAACCTGCACCGTGTATCAACTAGCAGCCCCCATCCCTCCATCCTATCCGTCGTAGTCAAGCGGCCCAAAACACACCTGTAAAGATTGCAACTCCACTTAGGCACCAGCCATTTATTCCATACAACCACAAACCAAGGGACATGAGGTCCTACCATCCTCTGAATCCTGGGGACGGTCGCCAAACAGCACCAAGTATTACTATCTAACTATCTATACTCCTGCTTCACAGTGCTCCACAGCTTGTTCATGCGCCTCCACACCATCGAGGCCCCCCTCGACGGTTGAGCATCAAGGTAGGAACTGTATCTAAGTCTCATCCACTTCACCCATGGAGAATCCAGCTTCGTGAGAAATATGTCGATCCGAAGATAGGTAGCTCTATCCGCCAACCACTGTGGGTCCAAAACCCCCATACCACCCTGCTCCCTTGTCCTAGAAATAGTGGCCCAAGCCACGCCATGGCCTTTTCCACCCCAGAGGAAGCCACTCAAGATACTCCTAGCAGTAGCATGCAAGAAAGAACAATGGTGTAAAATAAAAATATCTATTTTGCACCATTGTTCTTTCTTGCATGCTACTATTTCATATCTAAAATGTGATCCTAAGATTCTAGATGATGTTATCATGTTCTGGGGTTTAAGATTTTGAAGTATTTAATGTAGTTTCCTATGCCATTTGTTGGATAGTGAAATGGGGCCTCCCTCAGTAGAAGTTTGGAGTCGTATACTATTGAGTATATGCATTTTCACAGGAATGGTTGTGGTAATACCCTAGAAGGAGAATAGTCGAGATTGTATCTCAGATCATATGATTCAGAATATATGTATGATATGTTTTGAGGATGGATAAGGTCATACTTTGGCAGGAGAGTGGCTGTCGTCATAACTCAATTTTCACTAGTGATGTGCATGTATACCAAGGTAGACTAGGTTGTTTTGCAGTTGGATTCTATATGTCACTGTGGCGGACTCAGACTGACCGAGGGTGTGGGAGATCATAAGAGTCTAACTCCTCCTAGATCTTGTATAGCACTTATTTTGACTTAGCAGTGGTTAGTTGGTGCATGAGTGGTATACCTCATCTCCTTAGGTCATAATAAAATACGTAATACAACCACTTAGTATATTTTCTTAGGGTAATACATGACTCACATGGATGAACCTTTGTCTTGTCTCTTGTACTAGTTAGCTGATTTATAATGTGGTAAGAGAAATCTACTATTATACATGTTCTTCATATTCCTTCAAAAAGTATATGATGTTCTACTTCTCAGTTGTAGATGCCTAAATTGCTTAAATAGTGTTAATTTCTTTACTCATATAATTTTTTTGAATCTTCTCATCCTGATATAATGATATCTTCTTTCTTAAATATATATTTGTGCTTATAATAGTTGTTGGTGGAGAGATATATCTCTTTCTAGGACATTGGTCTCACTCCGTGGGTTTCCACTTCATTTAGGTGGTTGTGCACGATGAGGTTGAGATCATGCGGTGGAGGTTGAGCAGCAAGAAGATTAGTAGTTGTTAAAGGTTGGATAAATTGCTAGTGTTTTGTACTAGAGAGTGTTATGTATCATCCCTATACTATCAGGTCCCTGGGGGTGTTTTGTAGACATTATACATCGATACAAGTTTCTGGCAATATACCATGGTTGCACAAATATGACTTGTATATGTAAATAGGTTATCATATGTAACATATTTATGGCATGATAGCCATTGAATAATGATATGTAACTTTTGGAATGATATATGATACAGGTGGTATAATATTGTGGACTCGGATACAATATGTTTCTATTTTCTGGTTGTGGTAATCTTGGTTGTTAGTATTATTTCTGTGCTTTGTTTTGAGTATTCTCATTTTGTGTGACAAGTGTGTCACAGTTTGGTTGGTATTAGAGATTTAGGCTCACTGAGTCTATAGAGACATAGTACTAGGATTTGTGTGTATTCTTGTGTCATCTGATATATTTAATGGTAACTTTTTCTTATGCTGAAGAAGAAAAAGAGAAGAAAAGATATGTCTGGTGAACATGAAGAACGTGTTGAGAGCAGTGTTGGTGCACCAAGAGGTGGTTCCAGGAGGTAGGCAAGAGATGATGGAGTGCTTGAAGTGCCTTAGTTCGACCCAAAACTATGTCCAATCTTGTTTTTCAGTCCATGTTTGCACAATTATGGACGCAATGACGCATATGGTGGATAGATTGCCCATACCTCATGCTAGGATAGTTGTTTCCAATGTAGAATCTGAAGGTTATGGGAAGACCTTTGAGAGGTTAAGGTGTGTGGGGCCGTTGTAGTATGTTGGCATAGTGGATCCAATAGATGAGGACATGTGGTTGATTGAGTTGCAAAAGGCCTTCAAGATCCTCAATACCCCTGAATAGGATAAGGTGAAGCATGTAGTGTACTTATTGAAAGTGAGTGTCGGTCATTGGTGGGCCATTGAGGAGGAGAAAAAGGCCTGGTGTTGTGATCATTTGGGAAGCTTTTCAGCAAGAGTTTGTAAGTTGATACTTCCTAAAGACCTATCAGGATGAGAAGATCACATAGTTTGAAAAGATCCAGTAGGGATCTATGACGATCAACGAGCATTAGCTGAAGTTCATGGAGCTTCTAAGGTTTTGTCTGTGTATGGATGCAATAGATAAGGAGAGAATCAGACATTTTGAGAAGAGTTTGAGCTCTGAGTTGACGACACCAGTGTCAGCTTTAGAGAACAAGGAATGGTTAGCCATGTTTATGGAGTCAGTTAGGGGAGTAGAGCGGTCAGTTGTGTAGAAGCAAGAGGCAAATGCCAAGAAGAGACATGCACAGTATCAAGGACAGTCATATAGAGGCTTTAATAAGCCTAGGTTTTTAGCACCTCATTCATTGTAGAGGTCAGCAGTATAGTCCTAGTGGTCACCAAGGAAGGGTGGAGGTCGTACCTTTCTACCAATAGGAGCTCATAGTATAGCATAACTGTTAGTGATGGGGCTGCCTAGGCCATAGTATGAGATGAAGACTTGCCATAAGTGTGGGAAAGTAGGACATTTGAGGTGGGTATGTCCTGTGAAGGATGATGAAGTGACACAACAGCTGAGATAGAGTCAGCAAGGGTCATAGAAGCAACAGTTCAACAGTGGTGGTGGTTGAGGACGCATACATGCATCACAACCTAGTTCATCTGGGTAGGCTAGCAGAGGATGGGGATGAAACCAAGCAATGACTTGATTCTAAGATATGATTCGGTCAGAAGGAGTAGTCATCATGTGAGTTGTGACAGGTCAGATGGAGTTATTTTATTCTTATTTGTCTTCTTCTTGCTTTATATCTAATTTTGGTTGACCCAGGTGTGATGCACTCTTTTGTCACTAGAGAAGTGATAGCTAGTTGTTCTTTGCCTATTAGTCATAGGACAAATAACCTTTGCTTAGAAACCCCTTTGGTTGGTTCTTCCGAGTTGCGAAAGGTGTGTCCATCGTGTGTTCTTTCTTTCTCAGGATGCAACATTCAAGTAGACCTTATACCACTTAATATGTGCAGATTTGATGTGATCCTTAGAATGGATAATTTGAAGACTTATCGGGTGGTCTTTGATTGTAGTGCCAAAGTGGTGATGTTATTTGATGGTTATGCTTCATGGATCTTCTAAGGAGATAGGAAGATTCACCCGACATGTTTGGTGTCAGCTATGACAACGGAGAGGTTGATGAGGCAAGGTTGTGAAGCATTTTTGGCACATGTAGTAGATACCAAGGCAAGGAGTCTGAGTATTCAGGAAGTGCCAATTGTTCATGAGTTTGAAAATGTGTTTCCTAATGAGTTCCCTGGTGTTCCCCCACCCCTAGAGATTGATTTTCATATCAATATAGTACTCAATACATAGTCGATAGCGCAAACACTGTACAGGATGACACTAGCTAAGATGCAAGATCTATGGAAGGATTTGCATGAGTTTCTTGAGAAGGGCTTTATCAGATCGAGCATGTCCCCTTGGGGTGCTCCAGTGTTGTTTGTCAAAAAGAAAGATGGATCTATGAGGTTGTACATCGACTATTGGCAGTAGAATAAGGAGACGATCAAGAACAAGTATCCTTTGTCACAAATAGATGATTTGTCTGACTAGTTGTGAGGTGCCACAATACTCTCAAATATAGATCTAAGGTCAGGATATCATTAGTTACGGATCAAGGCAGATGGCATACCAAGTCATCTTTTAGGATGGGGAATGGTCACTATGGGTTTGTGGTTATGCCGTTTGGGCTAACCATTGCACCAACATCATTCATGGACCTGATGAACATGGTGTTTTGGTTGTATCTTGAATAGTTCGTGATGGTGTTCATCGATGACATCTTGATCTACTTCCGAGATAGCCAACAACATGAGCAACATTTACAGCAGGTGTTGACCTTGTTGAGACAACACAAGCAATACACTAAGTTCAACAAGTGTGAGTATAGGTTGAAGGACGTGTCTTTCCTTATACTTGTCATATCTATTGAAGGTGTGTGAGTGGATTCCAAGAAGGTTTAGTCAGTGTTGGAATGGAAGCAGTTGAAATTACCAATCATTTGGCAGGTTGCTGTAGAAGGTTCAATTAGAATTTTAGCGCATTGGTGTTACCCCTAACAAAGTTAATGAGAAAAAATTTGCCATTTGTTTGGGATGACATGTGTCAACATTCTTTCCAACTTTTGAAGGAGAAGTTAACTAGCTCACCAGTGGTGGTTATGATAGAGTAGGGAAAGAGATACATCGTCTTTTGTGATGCGTCAAAGAATGGTTTGGGTTGTGTGTTGATGCAATATAAGAACGTGATTTCTTTTGCTTCACGACAGCTTAAGAAATATGAGGAGACCTACATGATGGATGATCTGGAGCTTCTAGTGATGGTCCATGCTTTGAAGATATGGAGACGCGACCTTTATGGCAAGAAGTGTCATATTTTCACCGACCACAAGAATCTACAGTAAATATTCTCAAAGCAAGAGTTGAACATGTGGAAGAGAGACTAGATGGCACTGATCAAGGACTATGATTGCACCATAAACTACCATCCACAAAAGGTGAACGTGTTGGTAGATGCTTTAAGAAGGAACTCTTCTTTGTCATCATCGACTAATAAGGCGCAGTTGTGTTCTTTGGTTGCCATAAGAGAGACATGTTGGTATCCTTGTGTCATATGAATGTGAAGTTGGAAGTCTCCTTGTTATCAGGATTGTTGGCATAGTTATAGATAAATCCTACATTAAGATAGTAGATCATAGATATGCAACACAATTAGATTGTGATTCAGTAGATCTAAGTAGAGTTTGGTAGAGAGAAGAATGGTGTCTTCGATAATTCATAGGATGGGATAGTGTGTTACCATAGTATTGTAGTGGTACCTAACATACATGATCTAAGGAAGATGATTACAAAAGAGGCTCACTCTTTGATGTATGTTGTGCATCCAGGTAGCACCAAGATGTACTAGAATCTGAATGATCTGTATTAGTGGCCTAGTCTAAGGTGAGATGTAGCTAAGTTTGTTCTGAAGTGTCCTATGTGTTAGTAGGTTAAGGCAAAGCATCAGAAACCTATAGGGAATTTGCAACTGTTGCATATACCATAGTGGAAATGGCATCATATCACTACGGACTTTGGGGTTGGAATTCCTAGGATAGACAAAGGCCATGATTCCAAGTGGGTGATTGTTGTTGGGTTGACTAAGTCAACACATTTCCTTCTTGTGAAGATATTGTATACATCAGAGAAGTTGCCACATGTTTATGTTGATGAGATAGTTAGTTTGCATGGTATCCCAGCTACCATTGTGTTAGATAGAGGTCTTCAGTTTACCAGTCACTTTTGGGAGCATCTGCACATAGAGATAGGTACATATTTGAGTTTCGGTACAATATTTCACCCATAGATAGATGTACAATCTGAGAAGACTATATAAACTTTTGAAGATCTATTAAGTGCATGTATGTTGCACTTTTTGGGTAGTTGGGATATACATATTAGTTAGATAGATTTTTCATATATCAACAGTTATCAGAGGAGCATTGACATGGAACCATATGAGGCTTTGTATGGGAGACGTTGCAAATATCCATTGTTTTGGTATTAGATTGGCGATTATCAACTTCTAGGTCTTGAGCTTGTACAGCAGACGATAGAGAAGATTAATATGATACAACAATAGTTGAAGGCATCCTAGTATATGCATAAGTCTTATGCGAATAATCTTTGTAGGGTGTTGGAGTTTCAAGTGGGATATAAGGTTTACCTCAAGGTATCTCCTTGGAAAGGCATTTTGAGGTTTGAGAAGAAGGGTAAGTTGGCTCCCAGGTATATGGGCTCTTACCATGTGGTGGCATGTGTTGGGAAGGTGGATGCATCCAATCTTCCATTTTTTTATGTTAGGAAGTGTTACCCTAACATTGAGTTGGTCTTGCGGCCAGTGGAGTTTGAGCTGGATGAGAACTTGTCTTATGTGGAGGGTCTTATGTAGATCCTTGATGGAAGGGTGAATAAGTTGAAGAAGGATATTGTTTTGGTTAAATTTTTATGGCATCACCATGGCATGGAGGAATCCACGTGGTAGCTTGAGGATGAGATGTTTAGGAAATACCCAACTCTTTCTGCGTAGGATTTTGGGGGCAAAATCCTTGTTAGGGATTTATGGTGGTAAGACCCCTGACCTAGCTTAGTTCATGATCGTGCTTGCTTTCCATAATAAGATGCTTAAAACTTAATCTAATCTCTTGATATGACTTAATAACATGTGGCATGCTTATGTTTTTAGTTTGGTCTTGTTTGGTTGATGTTTGAGCTAGATATGTTTGTTTTGGACCAAGTTGTGATTTACCCATGTTGAGGGTTTATCTTGCAATTTGTCACATCTAGGTTGTGCCTTAGCATCATAAGAGAGAGAATGATGCTTAGGGGTTCCTTGTTGGACCTTGGTTGATGAGGTGGAATCATAAGAGGATGTTAGGATTTGCATGGCTTTGCATGGATGCTTGAGTTTTATGGTGATTCGACCTTGTATGTTGGTTTTTGAAGTGTTGCGACTGCAACACTCACTTGGTTGATGTTTGTTGCGACCTAGATCCTTGCCCCTTCTTTTGGTCGCTAGTGTTTTCTCATGTGAAGATGTGTTGCAACCTTGGTGGTGTTGCGACCTTGGTTGGTGGTGTTGTGACCTACCTATGTGCTCAACTTCTACCTTGTTAGTGTAGTGGACCTAAGTGGTCGCTACACCACATAGATTTTAACAACTCTCTTGCATGTGTGTTGCATTGATGATCCTTTATGGGACAAGTGTCCTTATGGTGCCCTCATACCTTGACACCTCATATCTTTACCTCTCTCCTACCCCTTGAGTATATATGCTCTCTCTTTCACATGCATGTATATCCTTTATCTCATTTTCCTCTCTTCTTCCTTGTGTTCGGCCTTGATATTGGTGGTTCTTTAGGAATTGGTGATCTTAGAGCTTGGTGGATGATCACCTTTGCATGTGGTGATCTTAAGCTTGATCATTTTCTTTGTTGTGATTCTTGGTGATCTCCTTTCTTGGTAAGTGGTTTCTTACCCTTGAACTTGTTTTTCTTGGATCACATACCTCTCCCACTTCTCTTGGATGAGACCATGGTTCTTCATGGTGGTTTATTGAGTATCTTCTCTCCATAGAGGTTGAGACTACGGTTTGACCATGGTAGTACCCTAGTGAGATGAAGCTTTCTTCTTCTTTCTTCTTTCTTTTCTCTTGTTCGACCTAGGGTTTGAGTTTTCTTTCTTCTTAAGCTTTCCTTTGACCTTAGTGTGTTTTCATATTCTTGAGGTGACCTTTTTGGTCATGGATATGATCCAAGTAGGAGTTCCTTCTTTCTCTTGGAGCTTGATCTTCTTCTTACGGAGGGTTATATAACTTTCCCCTCTTCAATTACTGCACCATTGTTCTTGCTTGCATGTTATTGTTTTACCTATTAAATTTGATCCTAATATGCTAGATGATGTTATCATGTTCTAGGGTTTAAGATTTTGAAGTATTTCTTACATAGGATTACTCTTTCTCCTAAACCCTAATTCATGCACCCAAATTCTAAGTGATAAAGGAGTTGTTGTTTCTCCATGCATCTTGATCCTTAGTTTTATCACCATGTTATGTTTTGACCATCAGATGATGTTGAAGTTTTTGATCTTTGGTTGTAATAGTTTGATGCATGGTTTTCCTTCTATTATCATTGTTTTCCATGTTTACCTTGTGACGTTTGTTTTAGGGTTTTTGATGTCTATCTTTTCATGGAACTTTTCCCCTTGATGATGCATAGTTTCCTTGATGTTATCATCTATTTCAGTTATGATTCTTTTCTATTTTGGAGTTGGTCATGTTCTATGTGAAGTATCTTGATCTTGAGGTCGCTACACTCATCTTTGTTTAGTGGTCGCTACATGCTTGATGATGTGTTGCAAGCACAACAAATCCTAACCCTATGTGGGTGGTTGCTATAGATGTTTGAGCTTAGTATGGTCTCTACAAGAGGTCTTCTTGCGACCAAAACAAATGTTTTAGTTGTTTGGTTGCTACATCTGTCTGATTTGGTCACAACAGGGTCTTTACCCTATTGGTTGCTACACCTTGTTGACACATGGTGGTCGCTACACCTGTGATGGTGTTGATCGCTACAATGTGTTAACCTAGTAGGTCTCTACATATGTGTGAGTGATTTTTGCTACGTGTGGGCTCTTGAATGGTTGGTACATAGTGTGGTTTGGAATGATTGATTGATCATAACTATGATTCTTAACCATTATGTGCTCCATGAAAATGGGAAATGACGTACCTAACATTTAATGACAAGTATTGAAATAGAAATTGTAACGACATGCACTTTTGAGTGTCTAAAGACCTTAAAGTCATGAATCATCACTCATAAATTCCAGGATCATATTCATGAAATAATACAAAATAGTAAACAATTTCCATTAATGGTCAAATATTTATAAGTTTACATAAAAATATCCTCTAAGGAGTTACATAACTTTAAAATAGAATTAACTTTTACATCTGTGAAGATATACCATTGAGACTAAACCTTCATGATTAAACTATAGTGTCTTCAACATCTTTTAACTATACGCTCATGTCCACAAATCAAGTATATTTGATACCTAAAACGTCGACAAACAAATGCGCAGTCAGTATATTTCTATACTGGTACGTGGGTTCAAATAATAATCCCAAGTACACATATAAGAAAACATCTTTATCTTGCATCTAAGAACATAAACTCATTTTCATATTCTAACCCATATTTGGTCTACTACCTCAGGTGTAATCACTATCCCTCTGGGGCTCGTATGCATTACCCTTAAGATCAGTCTAACCCAGGGTACAAAATACTATTATTTACTTTACATTATACTCATAGAAACTTTATAATTTGCAAGAACTAAATAAACAAGAAAGTAGTTTATCGTTCAATCTCATCGAGAAACCTCGGCAATCTCAGAATTCGATACAGGTATTCATAAGCGTAACCACATACCTTATGCCCTCAAAGAAAACATGCAGAACATCATATACTTTAAGAGTGTATCCAAACATCCAAGCAATAAGGCATTCAATCTGAAATATACATACTACATATGTGTCACCATGTATTCACATTACATTAATCGAATTTAGATCCGCTCCTAAACTAGGGTTTAGGGTTATCTCATGTTTGGACTAGGGATTAGGATTACAAACCCTAATTCCATCATATCATGGTTTCTAAGATTACAAATTCAGTTATGTAGATTATGTGAAACCCTAGTCATCATCTTAAACATATTAGACTCTTCATGATACCTAGACCACATTACTAGCATTAAGATTATATCAAGATGTTCACATTGTTTCAAAACCCTAGATCAGCATGAATATGGTTATTAAAATACAATTGTCAATTATTCATCATTATCAAGGATTTCCCCATTATACATGTCTAGATTAGGCATTAGCACAACATAAACAAATCTACCCAATTAAGCAGCATATTAAAGCAAATCTAGGCTTTTATTTTCATTAAACACATTAGGACTTGTATTGTACATACTTTTGGAACAAGATGCTTAATCAGACCCTAATTATATTTTCTTTGGATTCCTCTCATTTTTCTGAGCAATTTGATATATAATATTGCTATATTCCGAGTTGTTGTTAATTAACTAGATTAATTGCAATATCGGTATAATCTGGTTAATCGTTAGCCGCCACATCATCATAAAAAAATCTATTTAACCTACTCACCTGAGTGGGGCGGGTTCAATTGAAAATAAAACTTTGCCCTCTCGTCTTTGTGTTAGCTTATGGGGGCCATTAGGTGATTTCACTATGACTCGTCTCCTATCTTGCGTGAACCCACCTCACGTGAGAATTGGACGCTGTGAGCGGCGCCCAGCCAAGGTGGATTCACGGCTCCCGACTCCTGACTCCTGGGAATTGAGGTAGCAGGTTTGAATCCGATGGACCCTTCTGATCCTATTGTTATGAATCCGGTCAAGGAGGCAGCGTGGAAGCCCTCAAAGTTCCTGATGCACCTCCTAGAAGCCCATGCACCTATAGCCAGATCTACAGCCCTCCATACTGCTAGAGACCTGATCAGAGGAACACAACACGGCTTCTTCACTTTGCTGACACACTTTTCTCACTGATTCCAACTTCTCCACAACCAAACTGTAGGTTCATCCTCCTCATGCTACCCCAATAGGTATCTTTCATCCTACACAAGTGTTGGTGTGATGGCAGACGACCGCTACTGTCATCCTAAGTGATCACCAGCGCCCCTCCTTGATGTCTGTCTGCATAGCTTCCCAGGTCCCCTTGCAGGTTCCATCCACCTTCGCCCACTCTCTCTACAGCCGCAAGAAAGGATTCTCCTTCCTCCGATCTTCACCAGCAGCAAACCCAGTTCCGCACCATGGCAGGCAGCTAGCGAGTTGGAGACGCGACTCCCTGGGTGTCTCATGATGGGACTGCCTTCGGTCATCACTGTACTGATGGGAGGGGTCCTGTATCACAACGTAGGTGGTACGGATGGTAGGACTCATGGCTGGGGGTTTTCTTCGGTCAAGATTCTATGTTGTGTTTTTCTCCTAAAGGAAAGGATTCCTTCCCTCCTTATATGGTGCTAGGAGGAAACCTGAAAGGGTAGGAGGAGGAAAAGCAATGAAGGGAGAGGGAGAGGTGGTCTGACCCTTAATGGAAAACCTAACTTTCCTTTGCTATATACAAGTTGTGTGGGAAACCAACTCATCACAAACGGTAGCATGGAAAGATAAGTTATTAGTCATCAATGTGCACCCTTTCTTATTCTCTTAATTCATCAAAAAACAGTCCTCAAGAGAGTAACTACCCCCTTTGGATTAGGCATCCACAAGTCTTAACGGAAAACATATCTCTATATGGTGGACATGAATGATTTGATCTTTAAACCATTGTCTTTATCTCATGGACTCCTTTCCTATCGAGAGTCCTATTCTCACGTGTATGAAATCGATGGGTCAAGTTCCCAAATGTTTAAGGAAATGATCTTAATATATATTCCTTCCTCTTCTTTATTAATAAAACCCATCGTCATTATCTTATATAGATCCGTCTCGAATCACCACTCTCTTATATCTTGGATTTGGTATAAGGAAAAGAAGCAATCAATACCTTTCCAACAAAAGATATCTCATTTTCCATTATCGCTAGTTAGTGTACAAATCACCTTTTCTATGTATAATATGTGCTACAAGCACACATGCTACAAGGGTAATTATTATTCCACGATCATTACCATTGGGGAAATTACAAAACAATCCAATTATATAATCCAATTTTACCAAAATTTGAGGTTATAACATTCACCCCTCCTTAAAAGGAATTTTTTCCTTAAAATTCAGGCCTACTAAGCCTAGGTGAATGATAACTCATATTATCTTCATGGCTTAGGGTAAACACCCCACTTAGATTTCTTTAACAACTTTTCTTTAGTATAACAATTTTCATGGAACCTGAACGAAAATTCAAGTATATCCACATCTCTAGTATACACATATTATCGTCACTTGAAGATTTCCTTCTCATTGGTGATTTCATTATTGCTTGGTGATTTCTCTTTCACCTAGGTTTCCAACCTATTATTCATTATTTTCACACAAGTGTGAGGTAACACCTCTAACTCTAGGTCATGTCATTACACATTCAACTTAAGACATTCATTCTCAATTTTAGGCATAACATGTGTCTACCCAATCTCCCTCCCTCACAATAGAATGAAATAAGTATTTGACTGCAGTCCAAACACAAAGTTCATCCCATTCCAAGAGTGGAGATGATACATCCACACATTACCTTTCAATTTCACATATTAAGTTGAATCGTACTCGTTATGACTCTAAACTTACTTAATTAATTTCATAGCATTCTTATATTCCATGAAGTCAAGTGTCCCTTTCCTTACTCTTAAGTTAGGGTACAACTTCTATCAAGTTTTCATGACTTCCTTATATCTTTTATATTTACATCTCGTGTATCATTATGAGACTTAGCAAATCCTTTAGGTCTCTAGGGGTATAGGTACCCTTGGAGTGATCTCATCCTTATGCACCAAGGGAGTGTCTTTACATTCACTCTACTGGGCCACATGAACATCAGGTAGGTGGCCAACCTCCTGAGACATGGGTCTAGGGAAAACCAATTGTTACCTCCCGACCACTTGGTCATGTGCATTCAGGGCATATCAACTCCCAACCCATCAGTCCTATGTACCTCTAATACACCCTACTTGACCCTAGGATTGCATTAGGACTCTATCCTCCCTAAGAGTTTCTTTTGAGATGTCACATCTTTTAAGCACACTATTCTCTTATTTAATTCTTTAACCCAGATTGCCTTCATCTCTATATTTTGAGTACACATAATGCAGTGTTGTCCCATCATTGGGCTCAGGCCACCTTCCCTCCAGGGCTTGGTTCCATGTCGGTAGTCCCTCATGGGCTTCACCTCTATGATCTTCCCCTTTAGGGGCTTGATCCTAAACAACTACATTGTGGACTTAGGCCACCTTCTCTCCTAGGCTTGGTGCCTGTCTGGTCTTCCTTCCTGGGCTTGACCATTTCATGACCTTCCCTCTTGGGCTTGGTCGTCCACGTAGGCCACCTTCCATCCTAGGCTTGGTGCCTTACTGGTCTTCCCTCTTGGGCTTGACCAGTTGTGTCACTCAGAGTTGGCATCCTTGGGTTCAAAGAATTTAAGTATTTTCAATTTTTTTATATCTTTAACTCTTCACTCCTCTAGGTGAGGATTAAGGTTATCTCAATACTTAAATACATTTATTCACTTACCTTTTAAGGGAAAGTCCTAGCCTAGGGTGCCTTCTTGGCTCATAGGAGGGGGTTAGGCTCTCTAGCCACAACCTAATCCCAAGATCTAGGTTTTTCCTCCCTCATAAGTCATCTTCACACTCTTTGGGTTGACCCACCCCAGGTTGGCACACTAACCCTAAAGGTTTCATAGATATCTTCTTTTAGGCATAACTTTTATCCTTATAACATATCAACCCATGTTTGCTTAATCTTTGGAATACACCCCCCCCCCCCCCGCATGGTCTCTGTTCATTCAATGAACTTGGGTCACCTTCCCCTCCAGGGGCTTGGTGCTACCTTGGCCTTCCCCTCCAGGGCTTGGCCACCATCACTAAACTTCTAGAGACAACATAAGGGGTTTGAGCAAGCTATAAAAACTTTCATTTTCATATATATATATATATATATATATATATATATATATATATATATATATATATATATATATATATATATATATATATATATATACATATATATATAGACACACACACAGATATATATATATATACCTATATTGGATTCATGTATTTCTTAAGATCTCTTACATAAGTTTTATGCTCCTCGTACAAACCTACATGGGAGACTGGGTCACCTAAACCCATCGCTTTATTTTTTGTATTCCTGTTTTCAAGTTTCACATGGATGGTATCCCATACCACCACACCATGTTAATTATTTCAAATTAAGGTTTTAGGGTTAGGGTTAGGGACTATACTCTACCTCTTATAGTTACATATCCCTTGACTCTCTAGAGTTTTCATACCCTAATCCAAGCCCTCCCTCTAAGGAAGGGCTTACCCATACATGTATCTTTCTAGTGCCTACCCTCTCTAGAGGGACCTACACAAAAAGGTTACATCTTTTCACATTTCACTTCTCTAATTAACAATTTCTTTTCAAGGTTTTTTAAGCAAAGAGATGAGAAGTAGACAAAAATGTGAGATGAGGAACTTAATTTTTATCTTGAAATTTCTAAGGATTGTTTGAAATTATAAACTATTAAGTATTAGTTGATCAATCTGTGCTCTGCACCTGCACTTTGGAGTGTCTAAAGACCTTAAAATCATGAATTCATGAAATAATACAAAATAGTAAACAATTTCCATTAATGATCAAATATAATAAATGATGCAATACAATCACGTAGGATATTTTTTTAGGGTTACACATGGCTCGCATTGGATGACCATTTTCCTTGTCTCTTGTACTTGTTAGTTGATTTATAATGTGATAAGAGAAATCAATTATTATACATGTTCTTCATATTCCTTATAAAAGTATAAGATGTTCTACTTCTCAGTTGTAGATGTCGAAATTACTTAAATAGTGTTAATTGCTTTACTCATATCATTTAGATGAATCTTCTCATCCTGATAATAATGCTATCTTCTCACTTTAATCTATCTATACTTATAATAGTTGTTGGAAGAGAAGCTCTGGGATGTTGGTTTCCACCTATGGGTTTCCACATCTTTTAGGTGGTTGTGCATGACGATGTAGGGATGGTGTGGTGGAGGTTGAGCAGTAAGAAGATCAATAGCTATTAAAGGTTGTATAAGCTGATACTATTGTAGTAGAGAGTTGTATGTGTCATCCATGTACTCTCAAGTCCTTGGGGTATTTTGTAGACGTTATACATTGATACAAGTTTTTAATAGTATGCCATGGCTATATATATTTGGCTTGTATATGTGAACATGTTATCATGTGTAATAGGTATGTGACATGATAGCCACTGAATAGTGATATGTAATATCTTTTGGCATGATATATGATACATGTGTTATAGTTTTGTGGAACCGAATACAATATGTTTCCTCTTTGTGGTTATATGGAATCAATTTTATGTTACCTTGTTTTGTGGTAATCCTGATTGTTAGTATTAATTCTGCACTTTGTTTTGAGTAATCTCATTTTGTGTGGAAAGTGTGTCACAGGTGGGTTGCCTCCAACCAGTGCTAAGTTACATGTCTTCAGATGGAAGTGATTTGACTTCCTTCATTCAACTCTTTTCATGTGATACTATATGGTCATTTAATTTGCATTCAAGAATTATTCTTCATCATATGACTGCATCCCAATCAACGTCATTATGTAAAAATTGTAATTTGCCCCCAGAATTAAATGAAATCTTTATCTATTAACAATGAGTTCCTTGCTTCCTTCCTTTAATTAAATCACGGGAAACCTAGATTGGTAAAAATGGTTAATTTCACTCTCACTCAAAGTCCTCCTTTATTCTCCAACAACCTCAAAAAGAGTCATTCTAACTCATCTCTATCACTCAATGTCCTCCACTACTTCATTAGTCAGTCGATTAGATAAAATTCAGGTTGCTTAAGGCCAAAAATTGGTCAATATTTGGACCATTTTAATCCCCAGTGCAATCTAGTCTTAAATGAAATGTAACTAGAAGATAATGATGCTAAGTAACCATCATATCTTTTTCAATTGTTACTAACATCTTAGATAATGATGAGCTTGAGTAATGTTGGTTTTTCTATCCATTTATCTTGCTACATCGGTTTTTACTTAATTGATATGTTTTTATGATAATGTTTTAGGTTAAACGAGAGCACACTCTCCAGCTCAACTCTAGATCATGACAAATATGGACCGATACTCTTTATAAGCTTCAAAGTCCACCTATGATGACCTCTCTGCCAAATTCATGATGTACATTATCTTGTAACACCTCAACTAGCTATAACATGGTAATTATTTTAATATATATATTGAACATTAGGGATTGTAAAAAAAGTCAATCTATAGAAATCAAAATTGATTATTGTGATTTTGAATATGCATTTTTACTTGGTTCTATCCACCTAAAAAGAAATTATAACACACTCTGAGATACATTCTAATCACAAGTCATTAAATTTATAATATTCCTAGAAGCACCATTTGGGAAGAAAACAATCTTTGTTAGTCTTTTTAAACCCAAATCTATTGTCTTGAGTTGTTACCCATGTCAACAAAATAAACAAAACTTATATGAGTGCATTATAAGAAAACCCCACCAAGCATGTTGATACCAGTCACAAGCCACTCGTGTAATATTTTTCACTGTTCAAAGTTTTACTTAACATTGATACTTCAAGTTGACAATAAATTATTAATAATACATGCCCTTGACATGTGAATATTCAATTATTAAATGATAATTGCTAATGTAGTGACCAGGAATAATAGTTCCTGAATTTTAGGTATGGATTGTATACTTCAAACTATGGAACATCCCTTTATCATTCAATCTAGGTAATCCTTATCTATAACTAAAACACAATAAATGGCATTGTTTCAACTTTCCATATTATATCATGTTATCCATTGTGGTACTCTTCTATGTGTTACATGTGATAGTTGCTTCTCTTAGAAGCAAAGGCCCCGTCAAGGCCTTCTCCATAAGAGAACAAGCCAATAATCCTAGGGGCAAGTGATGTCGTATATTTTGGAGCCACTACCACCTCACGATGGGGCTTGAGTCCTGGTTCACCTTTTTTTCCTTTTATCTTGGTGTAACAGATGTTTATTCTTGTTGATGATATTTGTATTGTCACACTATGTTTCTTTAGGATGTTTAAAGTGGAGCCCACCCCCTACTACAACTTAGGAAATCTCTAGCTCCCCAAGCCATGACAAATATGGACATTGTTGGGAAATATGGGCACAGAGTATAGCAGTGCAACTAAAAAATTTATCTATCAGTATTCCCATAATAGCAAGATCTCATCAACTACTATGAAATAGGAAGGATGGCTTAACGAGTTATACGTCATCCTGGAGTAAGTTTAATGACAAAAACTCGCTTCAATGCAACTGTCAACTAATTGCTCTTGGGCGGTGGCTTTGCATCTCTTGGTCATCACCACAAATAATGAACATGAACAACTTCTGCAGTGACTCCTGTGATCTCTCCATGGACTGTAGGCTGGCTTTGCTCTCCTAGAAGCAACCAAATGACTCCTGTCTCTAGAGTAGTCCACACAGACCAACTAGAACTCATGTCATTCAACAAGAACAGATAGGAAGGAGTTGTCCCTCCAGTTGGTGTACTAGTCACCAACTTTCTCTCCCACTAACAATGATCCTCAATTGTTCTCTCCCATCGCTATCCCTCCCTTATTAGGTAGGACTTGCTTGGGCTCTTTCAGTTATCAAAACCTGAGAGGAAAATAATTGTCAAAGCAATGGATTCTCAGTTCTTGATGTTGTGCTCTGGGAAGCCCCCAGTACCCATCTATTTATAGGCGGGGTTTGGGCAAGGGTTCCCAGCCGGTACAAAATCTGAGTGGGAGTGGAAAGGATAGGAAAATCTTTAATTTTTGCAACCTACGACCACTAAAATGGCAGTAGAGTGACCCAGATGATCGTCTAGTCACACGATACATTAACCTTGTACTATGAAACGGTCGTCTAGGAATATTCCAATTGCATACGAAATTGGCAATTCGATTCCAATTAATATTACATATTAGTTTCTCTTACCACAATTATTGTGCAATCAAACAAGTTCATGAAACTTCCAAAACATTTGTTTGGCCCAACTGAGCCATCTCACCCTGGTGAGACACCTGTCTCGCTGACCCAAATGCCCATCTAGTGATTCCATCCAAATCGATTGGTTCAAGCGGTCAATTCATATAGCAAACTTAGTCAATTCGATTTCTCATCATACTGATGTCTGAAATGGCCATATTAACTCTTGAGCTGGTTGTCTGGTACTATAAACAGTTGAATCACTTGGTGGGATGGTCGTCTAGAAGTACAGACATCACAGTCAGGTAATTTTTTGCTTGATTGGAGTACCTAAACACTTTAGTAATAAATCCAATCATCGTTTAAGATCAAACTCCTCTTTTAGATGAGTTCCTATGTGTGTGACCCTATAGGTCCCATATCACATCGGCAGTTAGTGTCCATGATTGTCTTATGACATCACAAGCAAGGAGCAGTGACTAGTTGCACATCAATGCTACCCAAGTGAATGGAAAGTTGGAGAACAACTTCAACCTACAATTTGTGTAAGGTTTTATAGTGATTGTATAATTCCTTTTTCATTGATATCTAGGTGGAACTTGAGGCATGGATCGCCATCCTCTCAACGTTCAACCCATGTTTCTTGAACCAAGAGAAGATTGTCTGAGATAATGTGACCTCAATATCATATATTGATTCACATGTGCATGTGCATGTTATTCTCAGTCTTTCTTATCAAGTGTCCATGATATCATACTCTAGTAGGAGGGAAAAATCACATATCTATCACTCACAATCTATCCCCATGTGTCAAATTCACCCAATCATCACTTTTATAACAACCCATGTTTCAAGACTACATTTAATGATGTCAAAACGTACCCAACGACATGTGATGAGTGCAGTGATTTTAGGTCTAAGAATCAATCACCACCTTCACTGTGAGAGATGACTATGACTATCAATTATGGTTTCCATGTGTCACTCTCAAGGTGGGTATGTCTGATACATTTTTCATGAACATGTATCTGTGTTCTTGGTTTAATATTGCCATATCATGACAAATGAGACTCTGTCATCAACCAACCCACACTCTATCCTTTAGTGTTATTGGTGTCTATCTACCTTCCACACTAACAACCAACTAGGGGCATAATAAGAATGTACACACTCTTAACATTCATATGAACTCATCCTCCAAGTCACATACTTGAAGACATATGTCATTGAGTATTCTCATTCTTTAGACATTCATAATATCTCCTCATTATCTCATAACTAAGTGAAACAAAATTAATTGGAAGATTGTCTTTATAAGTATTAATCAAATTCTTTATGGTTTATTCCATGTCAATCATTACATGATTGGCTCTATGGGCATACCTTACCGACATACACGTGCTCTCTTCAAGGGTCAAAGACCACATCTGGTGACCTTTTACCCTATTTTCTATTTTATCTCATCTTTTCATTATGACTTGACAACTTATTCTATGGAAATTCATGGGCTCTTTAATACGTTCGACACAAAGGTTTTATAAGTAAAAATCACAAAACGCAATCTTATTGTCAGATATGAGATGATTAATAAACTATGTTGGTGTTTTAGTGCCATGAAAAACTGCCAATAGCATTGTGTATTCTTATTCTAATGGCTAGTAGGCTATCATTAATGAATATAACATAAAACAATGGGGAAGAAACATAGGAGAGAGAGGAGGATCCAATATATAATCTAAATTAGGTTCCAACCCAAAATCCATCAACAACAAGTGTGTTATGAATAACACTTGTGTATTACTATGAGCCTAATAGGCCAATAAATATACATGTAGACCACCTATACAATGGAGTAACACGAAGAGACATTATGCACAATGGGATAATATGAAAAGCCCCTTGCACAATGGTGTATACCAAGAGACGTAATATAAAGAGTCGTAATATGAAGAGACATAATACAACTCTAACACCCCCTTCAAACTCATGGTGGATCCACAAACACTAAGTTTGGAGAGATAGAAGTCATGTTGAGCTCGAGTTTGTGACTTGGTGAAGAAATCAACCAATTGAAGCTTTGAAGGAAAATAATGAAGAGTAATAACATGATCATGCACTTGTGAACGCATGTATGAAGCATCAACACCAGTATGATTGGTGAGCTCATGTTTCATAGGGTCTCGAGCAATGTTAGTAACACCTATACTTTCTGACAAAAGAGGATTTGGTGCTGAAACAAAAACACCAAAATCTTCAAGTAACCACTATAGCCAGGTTACCTCTATAGTTAATAAATCCATAGCTCGCAACTCAACCTCTACACTCAAATGTGAAATTGTTGTTTGCTTCTTAGTCTTCCAAGCAATGAGAGAACCACCCAAAAAACACAATATGTAGAAAGAGATCAATGATCAGAGGGACCACTACCCCACATCGCATAAGAGTAGGCTTGGAGCTGAAAAGAGCTATAGAGTGCAAAGAAAAAACACTGAGTGATGGTCCCACAAAGATAGTCTAGAACATGAAGAAGGTGACTATAGTAGAGCTGAGTGGGAGCACAAATGAACTGACCCAGGATATGCACCGGATAAGAAATGTCAGGATGATTAATGCTAAGATATATTAGACTCACAACAAGATGACAATAGAGAGTGGGATCTATAAGAGGTTCACCCTTAGTGGGTCGAAGGTGGACATTAAGTTCTATAGGCGACAATGTGTTGGTCAGTGAGAGAAGAACGGTCAAGAAGATCTTGAATATACTTATCTTAGGACAAAAAGAAACCCTCAGGTCTATAAGAAACCTCAATCCCAAGGAAATAGTGAAGAGTACCCAGATCTAACATAAGAAATTGTGCATTAAGCCTCTCTTTCAAAAAAGTAATATATTGAGAATCATCACCAGTAATGATTACATCACCAACACAAAAAAGAAGAAGTGTCCGACCATGAGGTGATGCACAGACAAAAAGAGCAAGATCATGAGCAGTAGTAAAAAAACAATAGTAGTGGAAACAACTAAGAAGCACTCACACCAGGCTTGAGGGGCTTTCTTAAGTCCATAAAGAGAGAGATGGAGGTGACAAACCATGCTCCCAAGTGCATAATACCCCAGTGGTGGTTGTATATAAACCAACTCATACAACTCAGCATTAAGAAAGGCATTCTTGACATCAAGCTAAGAGTTAGACCACTCCCAAATAGAAGACAAATAAGAAGTGTCCGAACAGTGGTCATGTGAGCCACATGAGCAAAAGTCCCATCGTAATCATGACCATGCTTCTATTGAAAACTGTGAGCCATAAGATGAGCTTTGTAGATCTCAAGTGTACTATGAGAATGAGTCATAACCTTATAGACCCACTTGCATTTGATAGGCCAAACATGTGTAGGAAGAGGCATAATATCCCAAGTGCTAGTACTCTTGAGGGAAGTGATCTCCTCTGTCATTGCATGTGATAGGTCGAACATGTGTAGGAAGAGGCACAATATCCCAAGTGATAGTACTCTTGAGGGAAGTGCTCTCCTCTTCCATTACATGTTTCCACTCTTGATGAATGGAGGCATCACTGTAAGAAGTAGTTCTGCAACTGAGGCAACAACATGGGCATAACAGTAGGAGGTTGAAGGTATCGACGATAATGAAGATCATATCGATAAGTAGGCACCAAAGAAGATAGTTCACCATTGGAAGGTTTCGTTGTAGAGGTAGGTGGTGTCTGTAGTGCTAGAGGTGGTGAAGCTGGTGTTGGAGAAGTTAGTGGTGTCTGTGGTACTAGATATGGTGATGGATATGGTGTAAGAGGTGGAGGTGGTGACAGTGGTGTCTATGGTGTGGGAGGTGGAGGCGGTAGTAGAAGGTGTATAGTGGATATAGGTGTATCAAGAAAAATTAGGAAAGATAGTGGCTTGACGAGAGAAGCTGGAGTAGAACTTCAAGAAGTACTAGAGTAGAAAAAACAAGACTCATCAAAAGTCTATCTTGAGAAAGGTGTATTCATCGACCAAATGGATCACAACAATAATATCCCTTATGCTCTACACTATAACGTAGAAAAATAGACTCAACTGACTGAGATGTTAGGTTGTTGTGCTCACGAGGTGCCAATAAGACATAGTACACACACCCAAAAAGGTGAAGGGCTAAATAATCAGGAGGGTACCAAAAAGACACTCAACTGGTATCCCACCATGAAGACTAGTGGAAGGTTGTAGATGTATGACATAGGTGGACGTAGAAATGGCCTTAAACCAAAGATAAGGTGGGACAATAGAAGCAAGCATAAGAGCATGAGAAGTCTTAAGAATATGACAATGCTTGTGCTCAGCCACACCACTTTGACCGTTCACCCATACATGAAAACTAAGAGAGAGTGCCTTGCTCAGTGAGAAAAGCATGTAGGTGCCCTGACAAATACTCTCCAATAGAATCAACATGAAAAACACGAATAGGATGATCAAATTGGGTGTGGATCGTGGTCGCAAACTTCTTATAGATGGGTAAAACGTCACTACAGGAAGACATAAGATATATCTGTGTGGCGAGAATAATCATTTATAAAAAGTATATAGTAACGATGCACCCCTTTTGAAAGAAAAGGAGTTGGACCCCATACATCAGAATGAACAAGATCAAACAGACATTATAACACTCGCTCACTGGTAGGAAAGGGAAATTATAGTGGTTTTTCCAAGCTTACAACCCATACATTCAAATGAGACCATAGAACCTAATAAACCACGAAAGATGAGAATGGTGACCCACAGAGATGACCCAAATGGTGATTCCACTGAGAAAAAGATGGTGTGGATGATGCAACTAATGTGGATGTGGTGGTGGTAAAAGAGATACTAGTAGGTGCAGCGGAAGGAAGGTGAAGCTAGTCAAGCTCCCAGAGATGTTGTGAGTCACAGCGGCGGGATCTAGTGCCAATGAGAGTACCCGTGTGGCGATCATGAACACAACATGAGCCAAAAACTAAGATAACATGACATCTATGATCAATGAGCTGACCAACGAACATGAGCTGCATGGTAGGTTTGGGAACATAAAAAACTAAATGAACATTAAAAGAGGATGTAGATGGAGTTCCTTGTCCTGTGACAAAAAGAGAGGTGACATCTGCTGTGTGAAAAATGATAGGAGAAACTAAGGGACTAAGAGTAAGACTATTTCAATCAGGTGTCATATGAAAAGATGCACCACAGTCAAGGATCCATGTTGATATACCAGAAGGTGAAGGAGTGGGAGGTGGTGTCGCATCACCATAAGATTGAGCAGTAGAACTAGTATAACCTAATAGTCTAGAAGTAGAAAAGTGACGTAGTAGTGTGAGAATCTCTTGTTGAGTATCCAACCCTCCTAATACCTTTTGAGAGAGAGAGCTCAAAGACGAAGAGCCTCCAGTACCTCCTTTTGAAGAGTGATGATGAGAAATATATTTCTTCCTCTTCTAGCAATACTCATACACACACTCATCCTTGTTGCAATATTCACAGTGAAGGCCTCCACCCTCTCCACCCCTAGAAATTGGCATAGAAGAAGGTGGCACCAGTGGAGAGGTACAAGGAGGTGTAGAGTGTGTAGAAGATGAAGGACGAACACCCAAAATTGAGGAAGGATACGGTAACATGCCTGCACCATGAAGTCAAATCTCCCCAGTACAAATAACACCAAGGTCCTCCAAAAATGAAACATGAGGGTGGTGAGCAAGCAATTAGGAATGAGTTTGTTCAAAATCAACCTGAAGATATTTTAGAAAGTCATAGATGCAACACAGCTCCAAGCTTGAATGTTGACTCTGACAACATTTGCAAGAGTCACAAACCTCTAGTCCCAAAGAGTCAAGCTGACACCATACCTGAGACAATTGAGTATAGAATTCATCAACTGTGAGATCGCTCTTATGTAATGCCTACTCCTGGCGCACAACAAGGTATCAAGAATAACCAACAGTCTTGTGGAGGGCATGAATACGCTCCCACATTAGGTGAGCTGAAGCCAACCTAAGAATATCAGTAGAAAAATGTGACTCCATGCTCTCAACTTATAAATATTGTACTGCAACTCAAAAGAGTCCTCAATATTAGCAAAGTCATCGACTGACTTCTTCTTGTTAGTATCGGTGGCCTCTGTCACAAGTTGATATAGGGTAGGGAGAGGAGGACAAGATAGACTGGGAAGTTTTCCAGTAAGAAAATTCTAAAGAAGCTGACAATGCATGCGGAGGCGCATGCGTTGAACCCAGTCTCGATAATTGAGACCGTTGAAGAATATTGGGCAATGAGGAACTGTCACATCCCAATTCCTATAAAACATATCTTATTCAATGATAAATGTCTTGATAACACGATAATGAAATATATGTGCTAATTGTATTAGCTTCCAGTCAAGCTTGAGCATTGAATTGTGGAGTGAATAAGTAAATTTTACCACCTAATATGGTCACAATAGGAATTTTTTAGTTGATTAGTATGATGAGACTATGGTTCTTGTAGAGTTAGAAGACAATTTGTCAAGTGGAGGATGATTTATAGTTTACCCAAGTGTATTTTGGGGAATTTATTTAATTTGGCTCCTTAATGCATAAAGTGATGAAATTAGGATTCATGATATATTCATTATGAGACATGTGGGAGGTGATTCAGTGGATTTTGGTCAGTGATGTGTAATATTCTCAATTTGAGGAGATAATGTTATTAAGAGAAAATAGTTGGTTTCCGGTAGTATTGGGACGGTAGTTTGGATATGATTTATTCAATATGAACCTATGAATAGATAATATACATTGCCTTTTATGATAAGATAATTGTGGGAATATAATATACTATGGTTTGTTTTCATTTAGGCCAATCAATATAAACTTGGAGTCCTCCCTCATAACCAAAGTAGTATAAGAGTCCCATAGGAATTGGAAAACTTAACGTCAATTGATAACATGTATGGGAGAAAAGATCTTCTTTCATTTGGGAATAGGATAACGCTAATTCTTCTCTTTTGCTATATATACAACCTTGAAAGATAGGTTGTTGTTTCACTAAAACCATGATTCCATAATGATCTATGTATCCCAATCCCTTGGGTCTCGACAAAGCAAAAATAGAGATGAAGACCTAGGAGAACCTATGTCTATATATGTTGCAGATCGGGAATCTATTGAGGGGGGATATTGGCATCGTCAAATTGAGGCCACGACAACGTTGCATCTTGCAATGGAATTTCATTGATTTGAATGTGGTGGCCATAATAGAGGCCACACCGAAGCAACTGTGAACGCCATCCAAGAGAGGGAGGGCACGACAAAGATGAGTGGACTAGTCTCCCAGAGTCGAAGAAACTCCTTCTTCATTGCCTTCTGGGCCTCAGCACGAGCATGAAGCCGCTGATCATAGGTGCTCGATGATGCTTGGCCATGGTGCTTGCTTGGTGTGCGAAGTATGAGTGTTGGCATTAGTGAATACAAATCTTCTAGGTAGGGAGGTATCTCTGGCTGAAGAGCATAGGAGTCGTTGGGTATTAGAAATGAAGAGAGGCACACAGAGGTAGCAGATTTCAAGGTGTGTCCTAACCAAATATGCAAGACCTGTACTAGTCTAGCAGTATCAGGGGTCTTCTCCTTCACTTAGAGAAGGAGACGGCCACACCTTATGGCTTCAGGACAACTACACTTTGCGGCCTGAGGACACACCTGATCCCTAAGAGACATCTCGATGGTCGTAAGCCATGAAGCTATCAGTCTCAGGTGACAAGCCACGCTTGCGGTCCCCCCATTCCCCTCAGAAGGCGGCGGCGATGGCCCATAAGAAATTTCATCGCTTCAGCAACCCTAAATTTTGGGACCACACGTCCACTTTCTAGGGCATTGGCGGAGAAGCTATTGTTTTCTCTTGCTACAAGGCCAATCATGGTAGGAAGAACCCTGGTCCGTGATGATGGTTGAGACGTTGCTGGAAGTCTTACGCAAGGGGAAAAACACGGAAAGATTGGGGATCAGTATAACAGGTCAAGGGGATCATGCCTAAGATGGATCCCACCCCAAATCTAGTTATCCAAATAAGGTAATTAATTATGTGATTTACTCAAATGATACTTCTGCCTTGTATAAATCATAGAAATCAATTGGCAGGTCCAATTGGGACAAGTCATATATGATTTTTGATTAGTTTTTTGAGATCTAGCCATTGGGCTAGGTTGGGAGTCATTATTCTAACTATGTTTTCTCGAGTTTCAAGACTTAACCAAATTAGGGTTTATGAGATAATGATTAGGGTTTGGGTTATAACTACATGAAGATTAAAGTGATGAGATCATGAACCTAGAAGCAAGTGTTCCTACTAAATGAGGTAAGTGGTCCATGCCATGGGTTTCATTTTACGACATTCATACAGTTTTGCTCACTCAATCATGTTTAAAGTTCATTATATATGTTATAATGTGAGCACCTTAATGTTTTAAGAGGTATTTATATATGCACATCTTCTTGAGACTTACTACATTTGGATTCATGTTAATATCAGACCCATTAAAATAATTACATCTTCATGTTTAAGATCAATAATGTGATTATGGGTGGAAAACCCTATATAAGATATGCTCATATCAGATCAGATTAAGGACAAATAATTAGGCCCTACTCATGAACATTTTTATGAGAGATTGGTGACTTATGAGCCCTCTTCATTTTATTGGGTTCAAGCCCAGACTTGTTCACTTTTAGTGTTTTCAGATGACTGATCACTTTCATTGTGTTCAGTATGTTCATGTTCCTGTTCACTTTCAGTGTGTTCAGATGACTGATCACTTTCAATGTGTTCGGTATGTTCATGTTCATGTTCACTTTTAGTGTGTTCAGATGACTGTTCACTTTTAGTGTGTTCGGTATGCTTATGTTCCTACTCACTTTTAGTGTGTTCAGATGATTGATCACTTTCAGTGTGTCCAGTATGTTTATGTTCATTGAGTAGGTGCCTTAATAAGAAAGCTTAATCAAGTTAGTAATGCATCTTGAATTCATGAATAATGTTTAAGTACATTCGTAATGCATCTTCCAATCATGAATAATGTTTATGGAAGTTCATATCAGTTTTTAAGCTTTACATTAAGTTATGTTCATATTTTTACTAAAACCCAACCACTTGCAATCGGTTTGTTGAATGCATGGTTGGGGGAACGATGCCTGCAAGTAAGGAACAAACATAGAGGATAAAGCCATATGACGTGTAAGGACTAGCTTTAGGATCTATATATGAGTTCAAGACCTGGTGGGTGCCATTTATAAGATCCAAGGAGGTTTAACTAGATTTCCAGTTATATCATGTATAATGTTCTTTGTTGTAATTTTTGTGAAAACAATATGTATGATAATTAATGTATCTATATCATGTGTAAGAGTTGTTTTTAATATTGCAATGAATGATATGAGCTATTTGTGACATTCCCCGAGTGTGATCTTTATGATCTATGCTTCTGTGATGTTGTTTTATGGATTGCACTTTGGGGGTGTTAAGGAACAATATGTTGTCTGGAAAAATTTCTAAAGGGGGCGACATGGAGTGGTCGATGATAGACAAACATGCAGATGCCAGGAGATTAGAAGCAACTAATCATAACATTAGAAGCAATTAAAATGGAGTGGTGGGTGGGTAAAAGAATCGAGAAGAGGGGAAAGAGATCAATTAGAAAGAATCGATCAAAAAATATATAACGTTGGCTCATGATACCATGTTATGAATAGCACTTGTGTATTACTATGAGGCTAATAGGCAAATACATATACATGTAAACCTCCTATACAATTGAGTAAACAAAGACAAATTATACACAATAAGGTAATATGAAAAGCCCCTTCTATAATGGCATATACGAAATGAGCTAAAACGAAGAGTCTTAATACAAAGAAAATAAGACCAACAGACATTATAAGAAGAATCATCACAATACGAAGAGACATAATACAACTCTAGCAAAGAGGACTAATCTGGTAATACATGCATTGATTCTGTCTATAGTAGTGAATAATGTGCAACTAGAATTTTTCATACATGGACTTCAACAATTTCCTTTGGCGCCAACAAACCAATGACATCGGATAGGGATTGCACATGTGATCATCTCAAAATCTGAGCAGTGGATACCAGCAAGACATAGAACAAGAGTGATTTATTGTCTTTAAAGAAACCCTGCCAATTCTCAGTCAGGCATGGCCGGTTTGTCTTATCACATAAATAGTCTTGTGGAGGGCACAAAGTTGCTTCCACATCAGGTGAGCTGAAGCCAACATAAGAATATCACCAGAAAAATGTGACTCCATGCTCTCAACTAATATAGAGGAGGCAGGGGCATCCTCATCAACACAAAACTTATAAATGGTGTACTACAACTTAAAAGAGTCCTCAACATCAGCAAAGTCGTCGACTGCCTTCTTCTTGTCAGTATCGGTGGTCTCTATCGCAAGTTGAGATAGAGTAGGGAGAGGGGGATAAGATAGACTGGGGAAGCTTTCCAGTAAGAAAATTATAAAGACGTTAACCATGCATGTAGAGGCGCATGCGCTGAACCCACTCTCGATAATTGAGACCATTAAAGATTATCGGGAAACGAGGAACTATCACATCCCAATTCCAATAAAACATAGCTTATTCAATGATAAATGTCTTGATAACACAATAATGAAATAAATGTGCTAATTGTATTAGCTTCCAGTCAAGCTTGAGAATTGAATTATGGAGTGAATATGTAAATTGTACCACCTAATATGGTCACAAAAAGAATTTTGGGGTTGATTAGTCTGATGAGACTATGGTTCTTGTAGAGTTAGAAGACGATCTTTGAAGTGGAGGATGATTTATAGTTTACCCAAGTGTATTTTGGGGAATTTATTTAATTTGGCTCCTTAATGCATAAAGTGATGAAATTAGGATTCATGATATATTCATTATGAGACATGTGGGAGGTGATTTGGTGGCTTTTGGTCAGTGATGTGTAATATTCTCAATTTGAGGAGATAATGTTATTAAGAGAGCATAGTTGGTTTCCGATAGTATTGAGATGGTAGTTTGGATATGATTTATTCAATACATACCTATGAATAGATAATATACATTGCCTACAAGCACTTTTTGATGATAAGATATTTGTGGAAACACAATATACTATGGTTTGTTTTCTTTTAGGTAAATCAATATAAATTTGGATTCCTCCCTGATAACCAAACTAGTATAAGAGTCCCATAGGAATTGGAAAACTTAATGTCAATCGATAACATGTATGGGAGAAAGATCTTCTTTCATTTAGGAATAGGATAATGCTAGTTCTTCTCTTTTGCTATATATACAACCTTGAAAGATAGGTTTTTGTTTCACTAAAACCATGATTCCAGAACAATCAATGTATCCCAATCCCTTGGGTCTTGACAAAGGTAAAATATAGATGAAGACCTAGGAGAACCTATGTCTATACATGTTGCAGATCGGGAATCTATTGAGGGGGGATATTGGCATCGTCAAATTGAGGCCACGACGACGTTGCATCCTACAATGGAACTTCATTGCTTTGAATGTAGTGGCCACGGTAGAGGTCACATCGGAGCAACTGTGAATGCCATCCAAGAGAGGGAGAGCACGTCAAAGATGAGTGGACTAGTTTCCCGGAGTCAAAGAAACTCCTTCCTCGTCACCTTTTAGGCCTTAGCATGAGCATGAAGCCGCTGGTCATAGGAGCTCAATGTCGCTTGGCCATGGTGCTTGCTTGCTGTGCGAGGTATGAGCATTGGCATCAGTGAATACAAATCTTCTAGGTAGGGAGGGATCTCTGTATGAAGAGCATAGGAGTTGTTTTGTATTAGAAATGAAGAGAGACTCACAAAGGTGGCGGATTTCAAGGTGTGTCCTAACTAGGTCTGCAACACATGTAGCAGTCTAGCAGTGTCATGGGTTGATAACACCAATTTTTGTGATGTTTTGGCCTTTATTCTGTTATCAAAACTGCCCTTTTCTGCTGTTTTCCTCACTTTTATATGCATTTTCGCAATAATCAGCCAAGCAATGCTCTCAGTCCAATACTTCTATCTTTTGCAGAGTTTCCTCCTATTTTGGCCCATTTAGCACCAATAAGGTTGTTCCGGCCCGCAAATAAGTCAAAGACTGTTCCGGCCCCCTGACGCCCGATACACACGCTGACCGGCAGGGCTGCACGATACGACGAAGCGCGATGTAAGGATGCCGCGCGAGAGGGTACCGATGGACGACACGCCTCTTTACCCAACAGGGAGCCGAGCACGCCGCAACTACTCCATGTGCCGCGTGATATCGACCACCCACCGGCAGGCGCCTCTCGCCACGACGCCCGACAACCGACCTCATTGTGCCGGGCGATACCAGGCGTTACCCGCGTCAGCTGACCACCAAATGAACGGCGGAAGGGAGGGCACATGGCGCTTCGAGCACCATATCTGCTCCCGACCAGCTGCCTATAAATAGCAGCTACAGGGAGCCGAAAAGAGAGGTTAGACAATTCGGACAAGCTTGGTCACTTCAGGTTTCGGATAGTCGAGTGATCTTCAGAGGAGGCTGCGAGAGCAGGCGTATCGTGCTCCAGTGTTCGTACCGGGCGACACTAGGTGAGCTCTTCCTCATCCCGAGAGGGAGGGGATTGGTTCACCTAGGACAGTACCGGGCGACACTGCGAGCCAATATCGGCCGATGTAGATACGCGACACGAGTGCCTGACGCCAGTGCCCGGCAGTAGGATACGCAGCTCCATGCCCGACACGATAACGAACTCGATACGCTCCACCCGTCAGGCGTGTCGCCCGAGAGGGTGTGCCGCCCGACTTGAGCATATCGGCCAGGTCCTTGAGCGATACAGTCGCCCGTCGCGGTATGCCACTTGAGAGAGCATGTTGCCCGACACGGCTATATCGGGCTAGGCCCCTTTGTCCGATATCGGGCGGGATGGTTACTGTGCTTGTCGTCCTTCTACATCAAGGAGGCGACACATATCTTTAATTCTGTTATTTAATTCTTTACTCATGCATTGTAATTAAGACCTTTAATGCTATAGAAATAGAAATGCTTACTCACTCGGTGCTCTATGCTTGGTGCAATATGTTGGATGATTGCTATGTTTGGTATCTGAACTCTAGCTTGCATGTTTTGGATCGCGTTTCGCTTAGCTATCGAATCGTGTTTTCCCATCGCAACAACTTCGAGAGTTGTGTTGTGGCTCTAGTGTGTGGTCTGATTCTGGAGTACGAGAGTGCCCGGAACGGAGTTGCTTCAGTAACCTTTCCACTCTAATTTGAGTCTGGTGACCCCTAGAGTGGAACAGATGCCTTGTTAGAGGTGCCCGCTTCGAGAGGAGGGGTACAGGATTGGTCCTACCGCCACTTGCTTTACCGCAGTTTTATCCTTCGTACCTCACCTTAGCCCCGAGCGTATCCTTCTGTTTCTGTTGCATGAAAACCACTAAAAATTGTTAAATGTCTAAAACCTTAAATCTTTCTAGTAACTCCACTTGGAGATAGTTTTCTTGTTTTATTCATGACATCTTTATGCTTCCCTCCTAGGGAATTTATCATCTCTTTATACCTGCCGGAGTGTAGTGTGTCGATTCTGGGTTCTCAACACTACCCCCATTGTCCCTGTGTTTGACCCCGTATATCTACTTCGACCCCGTAAACAAAGTTGCGGGGGCCTAGAAGGATTCGGGTTTATAAATGTAAAAGCTCGACTACCTCAAATCCGCCTCCAATTTTAGGACGCGCGATTTAGGCCGGTCAACTTTTTGGCGCCGTTGCCGGGGACAAGGCAATAGAGGTACTGTAAGACGAACCTAAATCCACTAACTACACTCCTGTGCCTCAAGCTTAGAGATAAGCTTGACAACACTCTTTTTCCTTTTTCTTTTCGTAGCATTATACTTTGCTTTAAATAAAATTTCAATTTTCTAAACTTGATTTACCATGCCTTTTCAGAAACTCTGAAGATCTGCGACTTGTTCCGCCAAGCTTTGAGACATGTCTCGCTGCGAGCAGTCCCTTTCTGTGGATGAATGTCAGGGTAAGGGCAAGAGGTCAAGCCAGCCTAACTTGGTTGGCCAGCTTTCTACCTATATAAAGAGACAGGATGCCATCATCAGCCGACTGGTGCAGAACACGCTCCCTAGCCCTGGGGCCCTGGATTCAATGCAGTGCCAGATGGCTAGCTTGCAGACGCGCCAGCGCGAGGTTGATCAGTGACTGACCCAGATGGCTTCTCTGATGAAGAATCCTGCCATAAAAGCACTCCCACACCCTGAATCTGCCGTAATGGCAGTTCTGAGGTCTGGAAGGACGTTGGAGCGCCCTGATGAAGCCAAGCTCGAGCCTGAGCAAAGGCCTGAGGGTGCAGATCCAGCAGAAGGAGAAGAAAGACAGGCAGACGTTCGGGAGTCTGCGCAAGGTTCCCCTGAGGAGCTACCTGGCAGAAGGAATGCCTACGCTCCTAGGATCCCGTTCCCGTACAAACTAATAAAGGTGAATCTGAAGAAGCGTCACGAAAGGTTCATGGACTCGATCAGAAAACTGCATCTTGAAGTCCCCTTCCTTGACGCCCTGGAGGAGATGCCTACGTACGCCAAGTTCCTCAAGGACATACATACATAGCCCACCCTTTTCTCTTCAACGATATCTGCCTTGCCGACGAAACTGGAGCGAAGCAGATCTTCCTGCAAGATTTGAAGGAAGGCGTTGCAGACACTATCTTTCTGCCTATCGTGCGTTACAATCACTAGACGCTCCTGGCGATGTACACTTGGCAACGAGCTGACATTTTCTACAATAGCTCGGACAGCAACAAGAATCATCTGGTGTCGTATACATCAGAACCTTTGACACCCGTCGAACACATAGTTCGAAAATATTACGATGAAGTGTCAAAGATGATTGATCCATTCCTGAACATACAGGGTGGCACATGGCACAGACTCCAATTCTGCCACCGCAGTCCACAGCAAGTTGCCTTATCCAACAACTGTGGCATCTTCGTCCTGGAGTGGATGGCAAATGAAGCGACGCCTGACCAGCTCCAACACATAGGATACCACAGCAAATGAGGAGAATATGTGTGGGAGCTCCTCTCTAACGCAGGCTCCTCTGAGGACAGAGTGTGGAGTAAGTTTGGGGGGTACCATGTTCCAGTGAGGGAGGTACAAATTTCCTTCCTCTTCCACTTTGTTCTTTCATTCTTTTTGTACCATATTCGTTATTCTTTTACGTACATATACACTTTCAGTTTTGTACATATACGTTTTCATACCAAAATTTTGAAAATTTTGAAAAATTCTTTTGTCTATATCACCCCTATGCATATGTACAAAGTTGTTGTAATAATAATGAAAAATATGTTGTTACTTTTTGTAAAGTTTATTTTCTTTGTGCTAAATGTGATGCAAGTCCTGTTATATCTTTTTGATAATGCTGCTCCAAACGAACAAAAGAGTATACTTTGCCATGTCAAAAATTTCAAAAATATAATAATCTCGCGAACAGCTAAGAGATAAGTATGGAGAAGGAAAAAGCTTCCCAAACAGCAAGTATCTCTTTGTTTTCTTTACCTGACAAAAATCCTAAAAAGAGAGAGAAACCATATGAGAGTGAATAAAAGCATGAGAGTTGTGCCCAATAAAAGAAAAAGAAAAAGAAATATACACACACTTGTTTTCCAAAAGTACCCATCTTTAGGCATGGTAGATCCGGGGCAGTGGTACGTAGGATGTGAAATCACTACTCTAAAGCCAACTGGCTTGGACTGCAGGGACCACTTGCCCGTTAACGGACCCTTACCTGGATGGACCGATGGGAAACAAGAAGAAAACCCAAAAAGCCTTAGCCTACACTATACACAACTTTTCTGCCCCAAAAATAAAGCTGTTTGGCGTGTAAGCTAACTTCGGAATCATACAACAAAGTCTCATCGAAGCTGTAGAGAAAAATCTTACTTAAACAATAAGGCAGGAAAACTAAGTCTTTTGTTCGTATTGAAACAACATTATTTTTAAGGCATTACGATCTTTGTTTCACTTTTTGAACAAGAAAAGTTTTCCCAAGCAAGAAGAAGTGTCACAAAATAAAGTTTAAATATTGATTGAGGACAATCAAAACGCTAAGTTTGGGGGAGTTGATAACACTAATTTTTGTGATGTTTTTGGCCTTTATTCTGTTATCAAAACTGCCCTTTTCTGCTGTTTTCCTCACTTTTATATGCATTTTCGAAATAATCAGCCAAGCAATGCTCTCAGTCCAATACTTCTATCTTTTGCAAAGTTTCCTCCTATTTTGGCCCATTTAGCACCAATAAGGCCGTTCCGGCCCGCAAATAAGTCCAAGACTGACCTGGCCCCCTGACGCCCGATACACACGCTGACCGGCAGGGCTGCGCGATACGACGAAGCGCGACGCAAGGATGTCGTGCGAGAGGGTACCGATGGACGACACGCCTCTTTACCCGACAGGGATCCGAGCACGCCGCAACTACTCCATGTGTCGCGCGATATCGGCCACCCATCGGCAGGCGCCTCTTGCCACGACGCCCGACAACCGACCTCATTGTGTCGGGCGATACCCGCGTCAGCCGACCACCAAATGAACGGCGGAAGGGAGGGCACGTGGCGCTTCGAGCACCATATCTGCTCCCGACCAGCTGCCTATAAATAGCAGCTACAGGGAGCCAAAAAGAGAGGTTAGACAATTCGGACAAGCTTGGTCACTTCAGGTTTCAGATAGTCGAGTGATCTTCAGAGGAGGCTGCGAGAGCAGGCGTATCGTGCTCCAGTGTTCATACCGGGCGACACTAGGTGAGCTCTTCCTCATCCCGAGAGGGAGGGGATTGGTTCACCTAGGACTGTACCGGGTGACAATGGGAGCCGATATCGACCAATGTAGATACGCGACACGAGTGCCCGACACCAGTGTCCGACAGTAGGATACGCAGCTCCATGCCCGACACGATAACGAACCTGATACACTCTGCCCGTCAGGCGTGTCGCCCGAGAGGGTGTGTCGCCCGACTTGAGCGTATCGGCCAGGTCCTTGAGTGATACAGTCGCCCGTCGTGGTATGCCGCTTGAGAGAGCGTGCCGCCCGACACGGCTGTATCGGGCTAGGCCCCTTTGTCCGATATCGGGCGGGATGGTTACTGTACCTTGTCATCCATCTACATCAAGGAGGCGACACATATCTTTAATTCTGTTATTTAATTCTTTACTCATGCATTGTAATTAAGACCTTTAATGCTATAGAAATAGAAATGCTTACTCACTCGGTGCTCTATGCTTGGTGCAATATGTTGGATGATTGCTATGTTTGGTATCTGAACTCTAGCTTGCATGTTTTGGATCGCGTTTCGCTTAGCTATCGAATCGTGTTTTCCCGTCGCAACAACTTCGAGAGTTGTGTTGTGGCTCTAGTGTTTGGTCTGATTCTGGAGTACGAGAGTGCCCGGAACGGAGTTGCTTTAGTAACCTTTCCACTCTAATTTGAGTCTGGTGACCCCTAGAGTGGAACAGATGCCTTGTTAGAGGTGCCCGCTTCGAGAGGAGGGGTACAGGATTGGTCCTACCGCCGCTTGCTTTACCGCAGTTTTATCCTTCGTACCTCGCCTTAGCCCCGAGCGTATCCTTCTGTTTCTGTTGCATGAAAACCACTAAAAATTGTTAAATATCTAAAACCTTAAATCTTTCTAGTAACTCCACTTGGAGATAGTTTTCTTGTTTTGTTCGTGACATCTTTATGCTTCCCTCCTAGGGAATTTATCATCTCTTTATACCTTCCAGAGTGTAGCATGTCGATTCTGGGTTCTCAACACTACCCCCCTTGTCCCTGTGTTCGACCCCGTATATCTACTTCGACCCCGTAAACAAAGTTGCGGGGGCCTAGAAGGATTCGGGTTTATAAATGTAAAAGCTCGACTACCTCAAATCCACCTCCAATTTTAGGACGCGCAATTTAGGTTGGTCAGGGGTCTTCTCCTTCATTTAGAGCAGGAGATGACCGCACCTTACGACTTGAGGATGGCTACACCTTGCGGCCTGAGGACGCACCAGATCCCTAGGAGACACCCCGACGGTTGTAAGCCATGAAGATACCAATCTCATGTGAAAAGCCACATTCGCGGTCCCCCCGTTCCCCTCAGAAGGCGGTGGCGACAACACATAAGGAATTTTATCGCTTGAAAAAACCCTAAATTTTGGGACCACCCGCCCACTTTCTAAGGCACTGGTGGAGAAGATATTGCTTTGTCTTTCTACAAGGCCGATCACGGTAGGAAGATCCCTGGTCCGTGATGACGGTGCAGACGTCACTGGAAGTCTTACGCATGGGAAAAAAATTGCTAGAAGATTGGGGATCAGTATAACGGGTCAAGGGGATCATGCCTAAGATGGATCCCGCCCCAGATCCAGTTACCCAAATAAGGTAATTAATTATGTGATTTACTCAAATGATGCTTCTACCTTGTACAAATCATAGCAATCAATTGGTAGGTCCAATTGGGACAAGTCATATATGATTTTTGATCAGTTTTTGGAGATCTAGCCATTGGGCTAGGTTGGGAGTCATTATTCTAACTCTGTTTTCTCAGGTTTCAAGACTTAACCACATTAGGGTTTATGATATAATGATTAGGGCTTGGGATATAACTACATGAAGATTAAAGTTATGAGATCATGAACCTAGGAGCAAGTGTTCCTATTGAATGAGGTAAGTGGTCCATGCCTTGGGTTTCATTTTACTGCATTCATACAGTTTTGCTTGCTCAATCATGTTTAAAGTTCATGTTATATATGTTATAATGTGAGCATCTTAATGTTTTAAGAGGTATTTATATATGCACATCTTCTTGAGATTTATTGCATTTAGATTCATGTTAAGATCAGATCCGTTAAAATACTTACATCTTCATGTTTAAGATCAATAATGTGATTATGGGTGGAAAACCCTATATAAGATACGCTCAGATCATATCAGATTAAGAACAAATAATTAGGCCCTACTCATGAACATTTTTATGGGAGATTGGTGCCTTATGAGCCCTCTTCATTTTATTGGGTTCAAGCCCAGACTTGTTCACTTTCAGTGTTTTCAGATGACTGATCACTTTCAGTGTGTTTGGTATGTTCATGTTCCTGTTCACTTTCAGTATGTTCAGATGATTGATCACTTTCAGTGTGTTCATGTTCCTCTTCACTTTCACTGTGTTCAAATGACTGTTCACTTTCAGTGTGTTCGGTATGTTTATGTTCCTACTCACTTTCAGTGTGTTCAGATGATTGATCACTTTCAGTGTGTTTGTTATGTTTATGTTCATTGAGTAGGTGCCCTAATAAGAAAGCTTAATCAAGTTAGTAATGCATCTTGAAGTCATGAATAATGTTTAAGTACATTCATAATGCATCATCAATTCATGAATAATTTTTATGGAAGTTCATATCAATTTTTAAGCTTTATGTTGAATTATGTTCATATTTTTATTGAAACCCAACCACTTACAACAGTTTTTCAAGTGCATGGTTGGGGGCACGATGCCCGAAGGTAAGGAACAAGCATAGAGGATAAAGACATATGACGTGTAAGGACTAGCCTGAGGATCTATACATGAGTTCAAGACCTGGTGGGGTGCCATTTATAAGATCCAAGGAGGTTTACCTAGATTGCCAGTTATATCATGTATAATGTCTTTGTTGTAAGTTTTGTGAAAAGAATATGTATGAGAATTAATGTATCTATATCATGTGTAAGAGTTATTTTTATTATTTCAATGAATGATATAAGATATTTGTGATGTTCCCCGAGTGTGATATTTATGATCTATGCTTCCGTGATGGTGTTTTATGGATTGCACTTCAGGGATGTTACAGGAACAAAATGTTGTTTGAAAAAATGTCTAAAGGGAGCGACATGGAGTGGTTGTGATGGACAAATAGGCAGATGATAGGAGATTAGAAACAACTAATCATAACATTAGAAGCAAAATGGAGTGGTGGGTGGGCAAAAGAATCGATAAGAGGGGAAAGAGATCAATTAGAAAGTATCGATCAAAAAATATATTATATTGGCTCATGATACCATATTATGAATAGCACTTGTGTATTACTAAGAGGCCAATATGCCAATACATATACATGTAATCCTCCTATACAATTGAGTAAACAAAAAAAAATTATACACAATAAGCTAATATGAAAAGCCCCTTATACAATGGTGTATAGGAAATGAGGTAATAGGAAGAGTATTAATACAAAGAAAAATAAGACCAACAGACATTATAAGAAGAATAGTTGTCATATGAAGAGACATAATACAACTCTAACAAAGAGGAATAATTAGATAATACATGCATTGTTTGTGTCTATAGTAGCGAATAATGTGCAACTAGAATTTCTCATACATGGACTTCAACAATTTCCTTTGGCATGAACAAACCAATGACAATGGATTGGTATTGCACATGTGATCATCTCAAAATCCAAGCAGTGGATACCAGCAAGACATAGAACAAGAGTGATTTATTTTCTTTAAAGAAACCCTACCAATTCTCAGTGAGGCATGGCTGGTTTGTCTTATTACATAAACAGTCGCGTGGAGGGCATGAAGACACTTCCACATCAAGTGAGATGAATCCAACCTAAGAATATCAGTAAAAAAATGTGACTCCATGCTCTCAACTAATATAGTGGAGGCACGTGCATCCTCATCAACCCAAAAATTATAAATGTTGTACTGCAACTCAAAAGAGTCCTCAATATTAGCAAAGTCGTCGACTGTCTTGTTCTCGTTAGTATTGGTGGCCTCTGTCACAAGTTGAGATAGAGTAGGGAGAGGGGAACAAGACAGACTGGGAAGTTTCCTGTAAGAAAATTCTAAAGACGCTGACAATGCATGCGGAGGCGCATGCGCTGAACCCAGTCTCGATAATTGAGACCATTGAAGAATATTGGGCAATGAGGAACTGTCACATCCCAATTCCTATAAAACATATCTTATTCAATGATAAATGTCTTGATAACACGATAATGAAATATATGTGCTAATTGTATTAGCTTTCGATCAAGCTTGAGCATTGAATTGTGGAGTGAATATGTAAAGTTTACCACCCAATATGGTCACAATAAGACTTTTTGGGTTGATTAGTATGATGAGACTATGGTTCTTGTAGAGTTAGATGATGATCTATGAAGTAAAGGATAATTTATAGTTTACCCAAGTGTATTTTGGGGCATTTATTTAATTTGGCTCCTTGAAGCATAAAGTGATAAAATTAGGATTCGTAATATATTCATTATGAGACATGTGGGAGGTGATTTTGTGGCTTTTGGTAAGTGATGTGTGATATTCTCAATTTGGGGAAATAATGTTATTAAGAGAGAATAGTTGGTTTCAGGTAGTATTGGGATAGCAGTTTGGATATGATTTATTCAATATGTACCGATGAATAGATAATATACATTGCATACGAGGACTTTTTGACGATAAGATAATTGTGGGAACATAATATACTATGGTTTGTTTTCTTTTTGGTAAATCAATATAAACTTGGACTCCTCCCTCATAACAAAACTAGTATAAGAGTCGCATAGGAATTGGAAAACTTAATGTCAATCGATAACATGTATGGGAGAAAAGATCTTCTTTCATTTGGGAATATGATAACGCTAGTTCTTCTCTTTTTCTACATATACAACCTTGAAAGATAGGTTTCCGTTTCACTAAAACCATGATTCCAGAATGATCTATGTATCCCAATCCATTAGATCTCGACAAAGGAAAAATAGATATGAAGACCTAGGAGAACCTATGTCTATATATGTTGCAGATCGGAAATCTATTGAGCGGGGATATTGGCATCGTCAAATTGAGGCCATGACGACGTTGCATCCTGCAATGGAACTTCATTTCTGTGAATGTGGTGGCCATGGCAGAGGCCTCACTAGAGCAACTATGAACGCCATCCAAGAGAGGGAGAGCACGTCAAAGATGAGTGTACTAGTCTCCCAGAGTCGAAGAAACTCCTTCCTCATCTCCTTTTGGGCCTCAGCGTGAGCATGATGCCACTGGTCATAGGAGCTCGATGACGCTTGGCCATGGTGCTTTCTTGGTGCACGATGTATGAGCGTTGGCATCAATGAATACAAATCTTCTAGGTAGGGAGGTATCTCTGACTGAAGAGCATATGAGCCATTGTGTATTAGAAATGAAGGGAGGCACACAGAGGTGGCAGATTTCAAGGTGTCCCCTAACCAAATCTGCAAGACATTTAGCAGTCTAGCAGTGTCGGAGGTCTTCTCCTTCACTTAGAGAAGGATACTGCCGCACCTTGCAGCTTAGGATGGCTGCACCTTGCGTCCTGAGGACACACCAGATCCCTAGGATACACCCCAACGGTCATAAGCCATGAGGCTTCCGATCTCTGGTGACAAGCCACATTCGTGGTCCCCCCCCCCCGTTCCCCTCAGAATGAGGAGGCGACAGCCCGTAAGGAATTTCATTGCTTGAGCAACCCTAAATTTGGGGACCACGCATCCACTTTCTAGGCCATTGGTGGAGAAGTTGTTGTTTTGTCTTGCTACGAGGCCAATCATGACAGGAAGATCCCTGGTCCGTGATGACGGTAGAGACGTCGCTGGAAGTCTTACACACAGGAAAAAAATGTTGGAAGATCAGGGATCAGTATAATGGGTCAAGTGGATCATGCCTAAGATGGATCTCGCCCCAGATCCAGTTACCCAAATAAGGTAATTAATTATTTGATTTACTCAAATGATGCTTCTACCTTGTACAAATCATTGCAATCAATGGGCAGGTCCAACTGGGACAAGTCATATATGATTTTTGATTAGTTTTTTGAGATCTAGCCATTGGGCTAGGTTGGGAGTCATTATTCTAACTTTGTTTTCTTGGGTTTCAAGACTTAACCATATTAGGGTTTATGAGATAATGATTAGGGTTTGGGTTATAACTACATGAAGATTAATGTTATGAGAACATGAACCTAGGAGCAAGTGTTCCTACTGAATGAGGTAAGTGGTCCATGGCTTGGGTTTCATTTTACTGCATTCATACAGTTTTGCTCGCTCAATCATGTTTCAAGTTTATGTTATATATGTTATAATGTGAGCACATTAATGTTTTAAGAGGTTTATATATGCACATCTTCTTGAGATTTACTGCATTCAGATTCATGTTAAGATGAGACCCGTTAAAATAATTACATCTTCATGTTTAAGATCAATAATGTGATTATGGGTGGAAAACCCTATATAAGATACGCTCAGATCAGATCAGATTAAGAACAAATAATTAGGCCCTACTCATTAATGTTTTTATGGGAGATTGGTGCCTTATGAGCCCTCTTCATTTTATTGGGTTCAACCCCATACTTGTTTATTTTCATTGTGTTCAGATAACTGATCACTTTCAGTGTGTTCAGTATGTTCATGTTCCTCCTGTTCACTTTCAGTGTGTTCAGATGATTGTTCACTTTTAGTGTGTTCGGTATGTTTATGTTCCTGCTCACTTTCAGTGTGTTTAGATGACTTATCACTGTCAGTGTGTTCGGTATGTTTATGTTCATTGATTAGGTGCCCCAATAAGAAAGCTTAATCAAGTTATTAATGCATCTTGAAGTCATGAATAATGTTTAAGTACATTCATAATGCATCTTCAAATCATGAATAATGTTTATGGAAGTTCATATCAGTTTTTAAGCTTTACGTTAAGTTATGTTCATATATTTACTGAAACCCAACCACTTACAATCAGTTTGTCGAATGCATGGTTGGGGGCACGATGTCCGCAAGGTAGGGAACAAGCATAGAGAATAAAGCCAGATGACAAGTAAGGTGTAACAACCCCACCTCCCGGTAACCCCCCATTTAAGGGAGACTGAAGGGTCAGAGTTGTTTTCCAATAACCTAGATCAAAGGTTAGACAAATAATAAATAACAATTAATAAATTTTACCAACGAAACTGAAAACTGGTATAGAATAAAACTTTACATACCTTTTAAAAAGTGGGATGTCTAAACTTCTATCCCTGAAGATACTAATCTAACTAATCCTCCTTTAAAGTGGGTGGCCTGGGATGAAGAAGGATGTAGCTGAGTTTGTTCTGAGGTGTCCTGTGTGTCAGCAGGTCAAGGCTGAACACCAGAAACCTGCAGGGACAATGCAACCCTTACCCATACCACAGTGGAAGTGGGACCATGTAACCATGGACTTTGTTGTTGGCCTACCCAGGACAAACAAAGGACATGATTCCATTTGGGTAGTTGTTGATAGGTTGACAAAGACAGCGCATTTCTTACCTGTCAAAACAACCTATACTGCTGAAAGGTTATCCCAGATATATGTCCAAGAGATAGTGCGTTTGCACGGAGTTCCTGTCACTATAGTTTCTGACAGAGGTCCCCAGTTTACAAGTCGCTTTTGGGAACAGTTACACAGAGCCCTAGGCACCAAGTTAAGGTTTAGTACAGCCTTTCATCCTCAAACTGATGGACAGTCAGAAAGGACTATACAGACCTTAGAAGATCTGTTGAGAGCATGTGTTCTCCAGTTTACCGGGAGTTGGGATCTACATCTAAGCTTGATAGAGTTTGCCTATAACAATAGCTATCAACATAGCATTGATATGGCACCATATGAAGCCTTATATGGCAGACGTTGTAGATCACCCTTGTGTTGGTATGAAACTGGTGAGCACCAGTTATTAGGCCCTGATCTTGTGCAGCAAACTACAGAAAAGATTAAAGTTATACAACAACAGCTTAAGACTGCACAAGATAGACAGAAATCATATGCCGATAAACGTCGTAGACCCCTAGAATTCCAGGATGGAGACAGAGTGTATCTCAAGGTCTCACCTTGGAAAGGAGTCCTTCGTTTTGGGAAGAAAGGAAAGTTAGCTCCTAGATTTTTGGGACCTTATCCAATTGTTGAAAAAGTTGGAAAGGTGGCCTATAGACTAGAGTTACCTCTAGAGTTGCAGAAGCTGCACCCTGTGTTTCACATTTCCATGCTGAGGAAATGTCATCCAGATACCGAGTCAGTTCTACAACCTATGGAGGTAGAATTGAATGAAGATATAACGTATGAGGAGGGACCAGTGTCAATCCTCGATAACAGAACTAAAAAGTTAAAGAAGAAGGATATAAGCCTTGTAAAAGTCCTCTGGAACCATCGTGGTGTTGAAGAAGCCACCTGGGAACTAGAAGGTGAAATGAGAAGAAAATATCCTGCTCTTTTCTTATAATATGCTTTATCGATTTCGGGGACGAAATCCTTTTGAAGGGGTAAAGAATTTGTAACACCCCTGACCTGGGTTATGACCTAACCCTGGAAGTTTTGCCTAAATATGTAATTAATATACTTGTGAACACTCCTTGGCATGTAATTAAGTTCCTCAGGAACATTTACTTTCAATTTTGCTCCTTTTTGTATAAAGTTGTAGCATTGTGTTGTATGCAGGGACCTATGTGCAAATTACCCAGTTTAAGGGTTGAACTTGCAAAATTCACAAGATAAGATGTTCCTTTGATGTTGAAACATCATGAGAATGGTTATGGTAAAGTTTGAGGGATTTCCCAAGCTTGAGCACCAAGGTGCAGCTGTGGAAGCAATTCCCATGCTTAGAAACCCTAATTTGGGGTAAAGTGCAATTTACCCAAATTGAGGGGTCCAACTTGTAATTTTCACCATCTAGAACATCTTTTATGACTCTTGTCATCATTTAGAGTAGAAATGATGAAAGGGATACATCATTTAATAATCAGATGGGAAAAATGATCTTTGTGATAGAAATCACCTAAAATGGGCCTAAAACCCTTTCATGAGTGTACCCTAGTTGAAGGTTGGATTCCTTTACCCTTAGATCTTGAGATTTCATGAGATTTGCATAAGGATAGGTAGGTTTGGTCGTGCCCTTGAGCAAGGAGGGACCTAGATGTGATTTCCAATCTTGAGAGGTCCTTAGGGTGTAAAAGAGGCTAAAGTATATAAGCCCTTTTCCCTTGTAATTAAGTGAACGAATTTTCTTTCCTTCACTTCTCTTCCTTTCTTTCTCAAACGACCAAGGACAGCTCTGGAGCTCAGGGGGGACGACCAACCTGTTCTAGGTAAGAGAACCCCACCTTCTAAGCTCGAATTCATGGAGGAATTCACTTTCTAAGGTTGGTTTTATGGTTAGCTTACTTAGTCTTCTTGTTCTAGCCGACCAAAGCAACGTTTCCTTGGAGAATTCACCTCTGACCAAGTTGTGGAAGATCAAGGACGCCATTAAAGCTTGGAGCTTGAAGGCTTGGATCTCTAAGATCAACCTTTAGGCGGGTTTTATAACTCTAAACTTCATGCTTGATTATACATCCTTTTCTATGCATATAGTTGCTAGTTCTTCTTCTTCCCTATCTTTCCTTGCATCCTTGCAAGCAAAATCGTGAAGAACTGCTACTGTTCTCAAGGTAGAAGATAAGGGCGTTAATTTCTATGCTTATCCACGGTTTTTCACTTTATCAAACGACCTCCACCTATTGCTCAAAACGGTTTCAAACCGTTTGGTGGGCAAACGGTTTCAGGGTCGTTTGAGGGAAAACGGTCTTCAAGACCGTTTGGTCCCGTTGACCAAGCAAAGACCGTTTGGGAATCTTGTTCATAATTATGTAGGTTAATCACCCACAAAATTTGAGAGGTTAACTCCAAAAGAATCGTGAGTTATGAGCAAATCAATTAGCAAAACCAATTGAATTATGTGCTGATTTTCAACCTGATTAACTTGACCTGGTTGAGCAAACGGTTTCAAGACCGTTTGAGATGGTTGACCAAGCGTTGACCGTTTGGTATTCCTGTTCATAATTATGTTTATTAATAACCCTCCGAATTTGAGGGATTAACTCCAAAGGAATCATGAGTTGAAGCCCAATCAATTAGGGAAACCTAATTGGATTAAGTGCTGATTTTCAATCTGTTTTAATTGAACTTTTTGGGCAAACGGTCTCAAGACCGTTTGAGTGCGTTGACCAAGCGTTGACCGTTTGGGATTACTGTTCCTAATGATGTGATATAATGACTCACCGAATTTGAGGGATTAACTCCCAAGGAATCATGAGTTGAAGGCTATTCAATTAGGCAAACCCTAATTGAAAACAGTGCTGAAATTCCAATGAGTTAAGTTGAGATTTTGGGTTGATTAGCCCAAACGGTTTCAAGACCGTTTGGGAATCACCCAAACGGTCTCAAGACCGTTTGGGGGTCACCCCAAGACCGTTTGGAGGTCTGGGGTCAAGTATAGTTGATCAATTGAAGGTCCAAAGGCACCAAACCATATTGCAATTAAGTATTGATGTGATGATCAACTCTATAGATCAAACCTTGATGAATTTTCACTAGAGTCCAAAGGATGGATGGGCAAACGGTCTCAAGACCGTTTGGAACTCATCCAAACGGTCTCAAGACCGTTTGGGCACAACCCAAGACCGTTTGGAGGTCTAGGGTTGAGATAATCTAATGGTTTGAAGGTCCAATCGCAATAAGTTGATGAATTGATACAAATACTGATTTTAGACCTAATTGGAGTTCAACCCTAGTCCAAACGACTTGGTTTTTGGTCAAACTTTGGGCAAACGGTCTCAAGACCGTTTGGAGGATATCCAAATGACCTCAAGACCGTTTGGTCCAAGTTTGAGCCCAATTGTAGGTCAATTGATAGGTTCAACCTTGAATTGATTCACATTGTTGAATATTGATGACCATCCGATTTGAAACCCTAATTGAGAAGGATTCAACCCTAATTGGCTTTCAATTGAGGGTCAACTTGGTGTCCAAGTGATTAAGGTTCATCCTAATTAACTCAATTTATAAGTGGTTATCATGGATTTGGTTAATTGAGGGGTTCAACATACATATCCATGACCTATGGTAACTTTTGAACCACTTTGGAGGTCCAAACGGTTTGAGCCCATTTGGACCAAACGGTCTCAAGACCGTTTGGATCCAAACGGTCTCAAGACCGTTTGAGGCCAAACGGTCTCAAGACCGTTTGGGCTCAAACGATCTCAGGGTCGTTTGGTCCAATCGATCTCAAGTTGATTTGATCAAACAGTTTCAAACCGATTGAGCTCCAAACGGTTTGGAAGGTCAACTCTTCCAAACGGTCAACACATCCAAACGGTCTCAAGACCGTTTGGAGCAAACGGTCTCAAGACCGTTTGAAACCAAACGGTTTCAAGACCGTTTGGTGGTTGAAACCGTTTGAAGGTTGAAACCGTTTGAAGGTGTACATGGTGGTTTGTACTTAATCAATTGATGGTGTAATTAGTTCAATGGTGATCTAATCTAAACCCTAATGGTAACCTAGGTCATTAAGGGACTAAGTGATTAGTGAGTTGACCCATGATGGTGATCATGAGGCAAATTACCAAAATACCCTTGAGGGGTCTAAAGAGGTAAAACATTATTCTAATCAAACCCTAATCACATGATGATGATGTTTTGGCTTATGTAAGTCAATGAGGACTTAACCCAACCTAATCTAGAGTGGTGTCATCACCATCTACTAGTGAGAGGAGAGAGAAAGTATTCCAAGAGAGAGAAAGTATCCTAGAGAGAGAAAGTACCCTTTTTAAGGTGGAAACTCAAGTGAGATACTTCAAATACACATGAGTGTGCATGATTAGGGAATGACCCACCTATGTGAGGTCATGGAAACCCTAAATATGATATCTAATGGATCTTAATCTTAATTAAGAGTCTTAATGATGATGTTTCTCTTACATGATGATGTAATGAGTACCATTCACCATGGTGTGAATAGTAAACCCTAATTTTAGGGTGATGACTTGAAAGATGAATAGTAAACCCTAAATTGTTGAATTGTTTACTATTATCTGCTGAACTAACTATGTAGGTTATTATGAGATAATGGTCATACCCAGGTATGAAATACCATGTTATGTTCATTGAAAGCATGTCTTAAGCTTTATGAATAGTGAATCATCTTGATGCACTGCTAAGTGACATCTTTTGTGATTTATGGGCTGTAAGAGCCATAAACACCATCAAGGTCATGCTTGACAGATGACTTGTGATGAGATAATTGAGAACTGGTAATTGAAATGAGTTAGGCCTGCTACATTTTAGTATTCTCATATATAGCTGTGATGCTAATGTTTTTGTATGATGATATGAATACTGAATGTACCTAACTAATCAAGTGAAATGTAGAGCCCTGATCATAGATCCATCATTGTCAGAGTCTAAATGATGGTGAAACAGGTTTTCCTCAGGGAACTCCTGGATCACATACTTTTGAGTATGTGGGGTACATGGATGTGTAGAACCTTACATCCTAGTGTAGGTATTTGATGTAGATTCTTGTAGTCCGTCATACCTTCACTATAAAAGAAAAGGTGAGAGGATGATGTAGATTCTAGTAGTCCATCAGACCCCACCATAAAGTCCTAAAGGTGAGATGTATATCTACACCCCCTTAAAGACACAAATACCGTATCGGTGAAAGATAAACAAGAAATCTTCCGATAGTGAAGAGAGTACAGAATGCCACTGTAACTCTAAAAATAGCGAAGGACCAGAGTACCCTGGTGAGCTATTATAAAGACATCCCGCCAGATGTCAAACAATCAATCCTCTAACTGACTGAGGAAGATGAGGTCATAAGAATCCGGCTCTCTTAATGACCTATGTATGATACTGATGTGACTTCTTAGCAATCAGTTGGAGTATGAGTGGTATGCCTCATCTCCACAGGGCATAATAATGTTTGAAAAACATAAACAACAGCGTAGTATATCTGTTAGAGTTAATTACGAGTTATTTGATTGATGTTACCTTGAATAGCATAGATGTTCTCATATTTTAATATTGATTGAACTCTTGCTTATCATCAGAACTGCCAGTGAATATCTTGAAGGCTCTTATTGCTTTAGTTATTCCTTGCTTTGCTTATAAAGCCTAGTGGAGAGTTATAACTCTCGCTGGGACAATTATGTATAATTGTCTCACCCCGTAGACTTCTACTTTTTAGGTGGTCGTCGAAGACGAAGGAACAAGAACTCAGGTGAACAATCCCAGCAACAGCAGCATCAGGAGCAGTAAATATCTCAGGTGGAGATCTAGTCTGCTTCATGGTGTAGTTAGAGTCAAGTCCTATGTGTCCTCTGTACTCTCAGGTCCTGGAGTGTTTTGGAGTATGAATTCTTGAGAGTTTTGGTATCATGTTGTATATAATTACTCAAGAAGTAATTGTCAGTGATGTAAACAGTTAAATCCTTTTTCTATGGAAAAGGTTTGTGGTTTCAGGCTCTTGTCTCGAAAAGTTTTAATTTCCCGTGATTTTTGTCTTCCGCTATTTACCGATTGCTTCCGCACATGATTAAATCGGGATTAATTCGTGGTTTGGAGATCGGAGCCCACAATTAAGTGGTATCAGAGCTCCAGGTTCATTCGAGTCTACAGAGGCATAGGACTTAGGAAGTCGAGTCTATCTTTAGTATTCCTTCCTTATCTAATAGAATCTTCTACTCCTCAGGAGAAGAAGATACTTAAGATGTCAGAGCCACATGATGAGAATGTGGAAGAAAGTAGTGCTAGTGCACCTCAAGGTGGTGCAGGAGTACCAGGATTGGAACAGCCTGTACCAGAACAACCTAGAGAGCCACCCCAGTTTGATCCAGATGACATGGGTAACCCAGCAGTCCAGACAATGTTTGGGCAGTTTATGACTGCCATGACACACATAACCGACAGGTTGCCTATGCCTGCACCTAGGGTACCTGCCCAGCCTGAGGGGCAAGGTATCGGGAAGACGTTCGAGCGACTACGTCGTGTCGGAGCTACCGAGTACCATGGGACTGCTGACCCCGCAGATGCTGATCTGTGGTTGACAGAGCTGGAGAAGGCTTTCAGGATCCTCAACATCCCTGAAGCTGAGAAGGTTAGACATGCTGTCTATCTTCTCAAAGGAAGTGCTGGTCACTGGTGGAACATGGAAGAGCAGAAGAGACCTGGGGTAGAGTTCTCATGGGAAGAGTTTCGTCGGGAATTTATCAATAGATATTTTCCCAAGACCTTCCTAGACGAGAAGATCTCTCAGTTTGAGAGACTGAGACAGGGTATTATGAACATTAGTGAGTACGAAGCTAAGTTCATGGAGCTGTTGCGATTTTGTCCGCACATGGCTGCCACAGAAGAAGAAAGAATCAGAAGGTTTGAGAAGGGGTTGAATGCTGACATGTCTACCCCAGTGTCTGCCTTAGAGAACCGAGAGAGATTCTCTACCTTCGTTGAGTCAGTCCGAAGGATAGAGAGATCTGTAGTTGAGAAAAGACAAACCCATAAAAGATATCCACAGTTCCAGGGTTCTTCATCTAGGGATTCCAAGAAACCTAGATTCTCTGCACCTAACCCTCCGCCACCCAGATCGAGTTTTCAAACTCAATGGACACCAAGCAGAGGTAGAGGACGAAGTCAACCACTTCAAGGGACGCACAGTTCTGCATCTGTGTCAGTTACTGGACCACCCAGACCACAGCAACAGGAAAAGAGTTGCTACAACTGTGGTAAGGTGGGACACTTGATGAAGGATTGTCGTTCTAGGGCTGTCAGTGTGACACAACAAACCCCGAGACAGAATCGACAGGGATCTCAGAATAGACAACATCAAGGAGCAGCTCAAGGACGTGGACAAGCGTCTCAAGCTGGATCATCAGCACCACCTCAACAGCAGGCTACAGCAAGGTTCTATGCTATGAACCCACCAGAAGCAGTGGTCAATCCACAAGTGGTGACAGGTCAGATGGAACTTTTATATTCTGATATGTCTAAATCTTGTGTAGTATCTGTTCTGATTGACCCGGGTGCTACGCACTCTTTCATCACTCGAAGAGTGATTCGTAACTGCAATATGACAACTAGTCATAGGGCAGATAAGTTGTTGTTGGAGACTCCGTTGAGTGGGTCTGCTGTTCTGCAAGAAGTATGCTCTCCTTGCGTACTTTTCTTTTCTAAGCATCGCATTCAAGTGGATCTCATACCGCTTGATATGCAAGGATTTGATATAATCCTAGGGATGGATAACTTGGAAAAGTATCGAGTTGTCTTGGATTGTGAATCCAAGCTGGCAGTGTTTGCTAATGAAAGCAACACATGGATCTTTCAAGGTGAAAGAAAGATTCTGCCCACCTGTCTTGTATCAGCTATGGTTGCTGATAAGTTGATGAGGCAAGGATGCTACGCATTCTTAGCCCATGTGGTAGATGTTACCAAGGAGAGTTCCAACCCTGCTGAAGTTCCGATAGTCAGGGAATTCGAGGATGTGTTTCCCGAAGAACTTCCTGGTATACCACCACCCCGGGAAATTGATTTTGAGATCAATTTGGTCCCAGATACGAAACCCATAGCCCAGACTCCGTATAGGATGGCGCCTGCTGAGATGGCAGAACTCAAGAAACAGCTTCAAGAGTTACTTGAGAAGGGTTTCATCCGACCGAGTACCTCACCTTGGGGTGCTCCGGTTTTGTTTGTTAAAAAGAAAGATGGATCGATGCGGTTGTGCATTGATTATAGACAACTCAATAAAGTAACGATAAAGAATAAATTATCCTTTGCCGAGGATTGATGATCTTTTCGACCAGTTGCGTGGTGCAACAGTCTTTTCTAAGATAGACTTAAGGTCTGGATATCATCAACTCCGCATTAAGGACAGTGACATATCTAAGTCTGCCTTTAGGACAAGATATGGTCACTATGAGTTCACGGTCATGTCGTTTGGACTAACCAATGCACCGGCTGCATTCATGGAACTCATGAATAGAGTCTTTCGACCTTTCCTTGATCAGTGTGTTGTCGTCTTCATAGATGACATACTGATTTATAGTAAGGATGCTCAGCAGCATGAGCAACACCTTCGCCAGACTTTGACCTTGCTAAGAGAGCATAAGCTATACGCTAAGTTTAGCAAGTGTGAGTTTTGGTTATCTGAAGTATCCTTCCTTGGACATGTGGTATCTGCCTCGGGAATTCGTGTTGACCCTGCAAAGATAGAGTCTGTTCTGCAGTGGGAACAACCGAAGACACCGACGGAGATTAGAAGTTTCTTGGGGTTAGCTGGTTATTATCGAAGGTTTATTAAAAATTTCAGTTCGATAGCCTTACCTTTGACCAAGTTAACCCGGAAGGATGTTCCTTTTGCTTGGAGTGATAAGTGTCAACAGTTTTTTCAGCTGTTGAAGGAGAGGTTGACAAGTGCACCTGTGCTTGTGTTACCTGAGCAAGGAAAGGAATATATAATCTTTTGTGATGCCTCCAAGAATGGACTTGGATGTGTGTTGATGCAGGATAACCAAGTGATTTCTTTTGCTTCCCGACAGCTTAAGAAACACGAAGAGAATTATCCGACACACGATCTGGAGTTAGCTGCTGTGGTCCATGCTTTGAAAATCTGGAGACATTATCTCTACGGAGAAACTTTCCAGATTTTCACAGACCACAAGAACCTTAAGTACATCTTCACTCAGCATGAGCTTAATATGAGGCAACGTCGCTGGATGGAGTTAATCAAGGACTACGATTGTACGATTGATTACCATCCGGGCAAGGCCAATGTGGTTGCAGATGCCTTGAGTAGGAAATCAGCAACATCAACCATGGATAGGGCACAACTAAGTTCCTTAGTATGCTCTAGAAGAGATATGCTTATCTCTTTAAGGCATGACAATGTGCAGTTGAAGGTATCATTGTTAGCTGGTCTGTTAGCTGAGATGCAGATTAAACCTACCTTAAGAGAGCAGATAAAGGAGGCACAACAAGTAGATGTTTCTGTACAGCAGATTAGATTTGAGTTTGGAAATGAGAAGCGAGAAGGTTTTCATGAGTCAGATGACCAGGTGGCATGCTATCATGGAAGGATGATAGTGCCAGATGTGGACGACCTGAGGAAGTTAGTCCTGGAAGAAGCTCATTCTTCGATGTATGCTATGCATCCAGGGAGCACCAAGATGTATCGAAACTTGAAAGATATGTATTGGTGGCTTGGGATGAAGAAGGATGTAGCTGAGTTTGTTCTGAGGTGTCCTGTGTGTCAGCAGGTCAAGGCTGAACACCAGAAACCTGCAGGGACAATGCAACCCTTACCCATACCACAGTGGAAGTGGGACCATGTAACCATGGACTTTGTTGTTGGCCTACCCAGGACAAACAAAGGACATGATTCCATTTGGGTAGTTGTTGATAGGTTGACAAAGACAGCGCATTTCTTACCTGTCAAAACAACCTATACTGCTGAAAGGTTATCCCAGATATATGTCCAAGAGATAGTGCGTTTGTACGGAGTTCCTGTCACTATAGTTTCTGACAGAGGTCCCCAATTTACAAGTCGCTTTTGGGAACAGTTACACAGAGCCCTAGGCACCAAGTTAAGGTTTAGTACAGCCTTTCATCCTCAAACTGATGGACACTCAGAAAGGACTATACAGACCTTAGAAGATCTGTTGAGAGCATGTGTTCTCCAGTTTACCGGGAGTTGGGATCTACATCTAAGCTTGATAGAGTTTGCCTATAACAATAGCTATCAACATAGCATTGATATGGCACCATATGAAGCCTTATATGGCAGACGTTGTAGATCACCCTTGTGTTGGTATGAAACTGGTGAGCACCAGTTATTAGGCCCTGATCTTGTGCAGCAAACTACAGAAAAGATTAAAGTTATACAACAACAGCTTAAGACTGCACAAGATAGACAGAAATCATATGCCGATAAACGTCGTAGACCCCTAGAATTCCAGGATGGAGACAGAGTGTATCTCAAGGTCTCACCTTGGAAAGGAGTCCTTCGTTTTGGGAAGAAAGGAAAGTTAGCTCCTAGATTTTTGGGACCTTATCCAATTGTTGAAAAAGTTGGAAAGGTGGCCTATAGACTAGAGTTACCTCTAGAGTTGCAGAAGCTGCACCCTGTGTTTCACATTTCCATGCTGAGGAAATGTCATCCAGATACCGAGTCAGTTCTACAACCTATGGAGGTAGAATTGAATGAAGATATAACGTATGAGGAGGGACCAGTGTCAATCCTCGATAACAGAACTAAAAAGTTAAAGAAGAAGGATATAAGCCTTGTAAAAGTCCTCTGGAACCATCGTGGTGTTGAAGAAGCCACCTGGGAACTAGAAGGTGAAATGAGAAGAAAATATCCTGCTCTTTTCTTATAATATGCTTTATCGATTTCGGGGACGAAATCCTTTTGAAGGGGTAAAGAATTTGTAACACCCCTGACCTGGGTTATGACCTAACCCTGGAAGTTTTGCCTAAATATGTAATTAATATACTTGTGAACACTCCCTGGCATGTAATTAAGTTCCTCAGGAACATTTACTTTCAATTTTGCTCCTTTTTGTATAAAGTTGTAGCATTGTGTTGTATGCAGGGACCTATGTGCAAATTACCCAGTTTAAGGGTTGAACTTGCAAAATTCACAAGATAAGATGTTCCTTTGATGTTGAAACATCATGAGAATGGTTATGGTAAAGTTTGAGGGATTTCCCAAGCTTGAGCACCAAGGTGCAGCTGTGGAAGCAATTCCCATGCTTAGAAACCCTAATTTGGGGTAAAGTGCAATTTACCCAAATTGAGGGGTCCAACTTGTAATTTTCACCATCTAGAACATCTTTTATGACTCTTGTCATCATTTAGAGTAGAAATGATGAAAGGGATACATCATTTAATAATCAGATGGGAAAAATGATCTTTGTGATAGAAATCACCTAAAATGGGCCTAAAACCCTTTCATGAGTGTACCCTAGTTGAAGGTTGGATTCCTTTACCCATAGATTTTGAGATTTCATGAGATTTGCATAAGGATAGGTAGGTTTGGTCGTGCCCTTGAGCAAGGAGGGACCTAGATGTGATTTCCAATCTTGAGAGGTCCTTAGGGTGTAAAAGAGGCTAAAGTATATAAGCCCTTTTCCCTTGTAATTAAGTGAACGAATTTTCTTTCCTTCACTTCTCTTCCTTTCTTTCTCAAACGACCAAGGACAGCTCTGGAGCTCAGGGGGGACGACCAACCTGTTCTAGGTAAGAGAACCCCACCTTCTAAGCTCGAATTCATGGAGGAATTCACTTTCTAAGGTTGGTTTTATGGTTAGCTTACTTAGTCTTCTTGTTCTAGCCGACCAAAGCAACGTTTCCTTGGAGAATTCACCTCTGACCAAGTTGTGGAAGCTCAAGGACGCCATTAAAGCTTGGAGCTTGAAGGCTTGGATCTCTAAGATCAACCTTTAGGCGGGTTTTATAACTCTAAACTTCATGCTTGATTATACATCCTTTTCTATGCATATAGTTGCTAGTTCTTCTTCTTCCCTATCTTTCCTTGCATCCTTGCAAGCAAAATCGTGAAGAACTGCTACTGTTCTCAAGGTAGAAGATAAGGGCGTTAATTTCTATGCTTATCCACGGTTTTTCACTTTATCAAACGACCTCCACCTATTGCTCAAAACGGTTTCAAACCGTTTGGTGGGCAAACGGTTTCAGGGTCGTTTGAGGGCAAACGGTCTTCAAGACCGTTTGGTCCCGTTGACCAAGCAAAGACCGTTTGGGAATCTTGTTCATAATTATGTAGGTTAATCACCCACAAAATTTGAGAGGTTAACTCCAAAAGAATCGTGAGTTATGAGCAAATCAATTAGCAAAACCAATTGAATTATGTGCTGATTTTCAACCTGATTAACTTGACCTGGTTGAGCAAACGGTTTCAAGACCGTTTGAGATGGTTGACCAAGCGTTGACCGTTTGGTATTCCTGTTCATAATTATGTTTATTAATAACCCTCCGAATTTGAGGGATTAACTCCAAAGGAATCATGAGTTGAAGCCCAATCAATTAGGGAAACCTAATTGGATTAAGTGCTGATTTTCAATCTGTTTTAATTGAACTTTTTGGGCAAACGGTCTCAAGACCGTTTGAGTGCGTTGACCAAGCGTTGACCGTTTGGGATTACTGTTCCTAATGATGTGATATAATGACTCACCGAATTTGAGGGATTAACTCCCAAGGAATCATGAGTTGAAGGCTATTCAATTAGGCAAACCCTAATTGAAAACAGTGCTGAAATTCCAATGAGTTAAGTTGAGATTTTGGGTTGATTAGCCCAAACGGTTTCAAGACCGTTTGGGAATCACCCAAACGGTCTCAAGACCGTTTGGGGGTCACCCCAAGACCGTTTGGAGGTCTGGGGTCAAGTATAGTTGATCAATTGAAGGTCCAAAGGCACCAAACCATATTGCAATTAAGTATTGATGTGATGATCAACTCTATAGATCAAACCTTGATGAATTTTCACTAGAGTCCAAAGGATGGATGGGCAAACGGTCTCAAGACCGTTTGGAACTCATCCAAACGGTATCAAGACCGTTTGGGCACAACCCAAGACCGTTTGGAGGTCTAGGGTTGAGATAATCTAATGGTTTGAAGGTCCAATCGCAATAAGTTGATGAATTGATACAAATACTGATTTTAGACCTAATTGGAGTTCAACCCTAGTCCAAACGACTTGGTTTTTGGTCAAACTTTGGGCAAACGGTCTCAAGACCGTTTGGAGGATATCCAAACGACCTCAAGACCGTTTGGTCCAAGTTTGAGCCCAATTGGAGGTCAATTGATAGGTTCAACCTTGAATTGATTCACATTGTTGAATATTGATGACCATCCGATTTGAAACCCTAATTGAGAAGGATTCAACCCTAATTGGCTTTCAATTGAGGGTCAACTTGGTGTCCAAGTGATTAAGGTTCATCCTAATTAACTCAATTTATAAGTGGTTATCATGGATTTGGTTAATTGAGGGGTTCAACATACATATCCATGACCAATGGTAACTTTTGAACCACTTTGGAGGTCCAAACGGTTTGAGCCCATTTGGACCAAACGGTCTCAAGACCGTTTGGATCCAAACGGTCTCAAGACCGTTTGAGGCCAAACGGTCTCAAGACCGTTTGAGGCCAAACGCTCTCAAGACCGTTTGGGCTCAAACGATCTCAGGGTCGTTTGGTCCAATCGATCTCAAGTTGATTTGATCAAACGGTTTCAAACCGATTGAGCTCCAAACGGTTTGGAAGGTCAACTCTTCCAAACGGTCAACACATCCAAACGGTCTCAAGACCGTTTGGAGCAAACGGTCTCAAGACCGTTTGAAACCAAACGGTTTCAAGACCGTTTGGTGGTTGAAACCGTTTGAAGGTTGAAACCGTTTGAAGGTGTACATGGTGGTTTGTACTTAATCAATTGATGGTGTAATTAGTTCAATGGTGATCTAATCTAAACCCTAATGGTAACCTAGGTCATTAAGGGACTAAGTGATTAGTGAGTTGACCCATGATGGTGATCATGAGGCAAATTACCAAAATACCCTTGAGGGGTCTAAAGAGGTAAAACATTGTTCTAATCAAACCCTAATCACATGATGATGATGTTTTGGCTTATGTAAGTCAATGAGGACTTAACCCAACCTAATCTAGAGTGGTGTCATCACCATCTACTAGTGAGAGGAGAGAGAAAGTATTCCAAGAGAGAGAAAGTATCCTAGAGAGAGAAAGTACCCTTTTTAAGGTGGAAACTCAAGTGAGATACTTCAAATACACATGAGTGTGCATGATTAGGGAATGACCCACCTATGTGAGGTCATGGAAACCCTAAATATGATATCTAATGGATCTTAATCTTAATTAAGAGTCTTAATGATGATGTTTCTCTTACATGATGATGTAATGAGTACCATTCACCATGGTGTGAATAGTAAACCCTAATTTTAGGGTGATGACTTGAAAGATGAATAGTAAACCCTAAATTGTTGAATTGTTTACTATTATCTGCTGAACTAACTATGTAGGTTATTATGAGATAATGGTCATACCCAGGTATGAAATACCATGTTATGTTCATTGAAAGCATGTCTTAAGCTTTATGAATAGTGAATCATCTTGATGCACTGCTAAGTGACATCTTTTGTGATTTATGGGCTGTAAGAGCCATAAACACCATCAAGGTCATGCTTGACAGATGACTTGTGATGAGATAATTGAGAACTGGTAATTGAAATGAGTTAGGCCTGCTACATTTTAGTATTCTCATATATAGCTGTGATGCTAATGTTTTTGTATGATGATATGAATACTGAATGTACCTAACTAATCAAGTGAAATGTAGAGCCCTGATCATAGATCCATCATTGTCAGAGTCTAAATGATGGTGAAACAGGTTTTCCTCAGGGAACTCCTGGATCACATACTTTTGAGTATGTGGGGTACATGGATGTGTAGAACCTTACATCCTAGTGTAGGTATTTGATGTAGATTCTTGTAGTCCGTCATACCTTCACTATAAAAGAAAAGGTGAGAGGATGATGTAGATTCTAGTAGTCCATCAGACCCCACCATAAAGTCCTAAAGGTGAGATGTATATCTACACCCCCTTAAAGACACAAATACCGTATCGGTGAAAGATAAACAAGAAATCTTCCGATAGTGAAGAGAGTTCAGAATGCCACTGTAACTCTAAAAATAGCGAAGGACCAGAGTACCCTGGTGAGCTATTATAAAGACATCCCGCCAGATGTCAAACAATCAATCCTCTAACTGACTGAGGAAGATGAGGTCATAAGAATCCGGCTCTCTTAATGACCTATGTATGATACTGATGTGACTTCTTAGCGATCAGTTGGAGTATGAGTGGTATGCCTCATCTCCACAGGGCATAATAATGTTTGAAAAACATAAACAACAGCGTAGTATATCTGTTAGAGTTAATTACGAGTTATTTGATTGATGTTACCTTGAATAGCATAGATGTTCTCATATTTTAATATTGATTGAACTCTTGCTTATCATCAGAACTGCCAGTGAATATCTTGAAGGCTCTTATTGCTTTAGTTATTCCTTGCTTTGCTTATAAAGCCTAGTGGAGAGTTATAACTCTCGCTGGGACAATTATGTATAATTGTCTCACCCCGTAGACTTCTACTTTTTAGGTGGTCGTCGAAGACGAAGGAACAAGAACTCAGGTGAACAATCCCAGCAACAGCAGCATCAGGAGCAGTAAATATCTCAGGTGGAGATCTAGTCTGCTTCATGGTGTAGTTAGAGTCAAGTCCTATGTGTCCTCTGTACTCTCAGGTCCTGGAGTGTTTTGGAGTATGAATTCTTGAGAGTTTTGGTATCATGTTGTATATAATTACTCAAGAAGTAATTGTCAGTGATGTAAACAGTTAAATCCTTTTTCTATGGAAAAGGTTTGTGGTTTCAGGCTCTTGTCTCGAAAAGTTTTAATTTCCCGTGATTTTTGTCTTCCGCTATTTACCGATTGCTTCCGCACATGATTAAATCGGGATTAATTCGTGGTTTGGAGATCGGAGCCCACAATTAAGTGGTATCAGAGCTCCAGGTTCATTCGAGTCTACAGAGGCATAGGACTTAGGAAGTCGAGTCTATCTTTAGTATTCCTTCCTTATCTAATAGAATCTTCTACTCCTCAGGAGAAGAAGATACTTAAGATGTCAGAGCCACATGATGAGAATGTGGAAGAAAGTAGTGCTAGTGCACCTCAAGGTGGTGCAGGAGTACCAGGATTGGAACAGCCTGTACCAGAACAACCTAGAGAGCCACCCCAGTTTGATCCAGATGACATGGGTAACCCAGCAGTCCAGACAATGTTTGGGAAGTTTATGACTGCCATGACACACATAACCGACAGGTTGCCTATGCCTGCACCTAGGGTACCTGCCCAGCCTGAGGGGCAAGGTATCGGGAAGACGTTCGAGCGACTACGTCGTGTCGGAGCTACCGAGTACCATGGGACTGCTGACCCCGCAGATGCTGATCTGTGGTTGACAGAGCTGGAGAAGGCTTTCAGGATCCTCAACATCCCTGAAGCTGAGAAGGTTAGACATGCTGTCTATCTTCTCAAAGGAAGTGCTGGTCACTGGTGGAACATGGAAGAGCAGAAGAGACCTGGGGTAGAGTTCTCATGGGAAGAGTTTCGTCGGGAATTTATCAATAGATATTTTCCCAAGACCTTCCTAGACGAGAAGATCTCTCAGTTTGAGAGACTGAGACAGGGTATTATGAACATTAGTGAGTACGAAGCTAAGTTCATGGAGCTGTTGCGATTTTGTCCGCACATGGCTGCCACAGAAGAAGAAAGAATCAGAAGGTTTGAGAAGGGGTTGAATGCTGACATGTCTACCCCAGTGTCTGCCTTAGAGAACCGAGAGAGATTCTCTACCTTCGTTGAGTCAGTCCGAAGGATAGAGAGATCTGTAGTTGAGAAAAGACAAACCCATAAAAGATATCCACAGTTCCAGGGTTCTTCATCTAGGGATTCCAAGAAACCTAGATTCTCTGCACCTAACCCTCCGCCACCCAGATCGAGTTTTCAAACTCAATGGACACCAAGCAGAGGTAGAGGACGAAGTCAACCACTTCAAGGGACGCACAGTTCTGCATCTGTGTCAGTTACTGGACCACCCAGACCACAGCAACAGGAAAAGAGTTGCTACAACTGTGGTAAGGTGGGACACTTGATGAAGGATTGTCGTTCTAGGGCTGTCGGTGTGACAAAACAAACCCCGAGACAGAATCGACAGGGATCTCAGAATAGACAACATCAAGGATCAGCTCGAGGACGTGGACAAGCGTCTCAAGCTGGATCATCAGCACCACCTCAACAGCAGGCTACAGCAAGGTTCTATGCTATGAACCCACCAGAAGCAGTGGTCAATCCACAAGTGGTGACAGGTCAGATGGAACTTTTATATTTTGATATGTCTAAATCTTGTGTAGTATCTGTTCTGATTGACCCGGGTGCTACGCACTCTTTCATCACTCGAAGAGTGATTCGTAACTGCAATATGACAACTAGTCATAGGGCAGATAAGTTGTTGTTGGAGACTCCGTTGAGTGGGTCTGCTGTTCTGCAAGAAGTATGCTCTCCTTGCGTACTTTTCTTTTCTAAGCATCGCATTCAAGTGGATCTCATACCGCTTGATATGCAAGGATTTGATATAATCCTAGGGATGGATAACTTGGAAAAGTATCGAGTTGTCTTGGATTGTGAATCCAAGCTGGCAGTGTTTGCTAATGAAAGCAACACATGGATCTTTCAAGGTGAAAGAAAGATTCTGCCCACCTATCTTGTATCAGCTATGGTTGCTGATAAGTTGATGAGGCAAGGATGCTACGCATTCTTAGCCCATGTGGTAGATGTTACCAAGGAGAGTTCCAACCCTGCTGAAGTTCCGATAGTCAGGGAATTCGATGATGTGTTTCCCGAAGAACTTCCTGGTATACCACCACCCCGGGAAATTGATTTTGAGATCAATTTGGTCCCAGATACGAAACCCATAGCCCAGACTCCGTATAGGATGGCGCCTGCTGAGATGGCAGAACTCAAGAAACAGCTTCAAGAGTTACTTGAGAAGGGTTTCATCCGACCGAGTACCTCACCTTGGGGTGCTCCGGTTTTGTTTGTTAAAAAGAAAGATGGATCGATGCGGTTGTGCATTGATTATAGACAACTCAATAAAGTAACGATAAAGAATAAATTATCCTTTGCCGAGGATTGATGATCTTTTCGACCAGTTGCGTGGTGCAACAGTCTTTTCTAAGATAGACTTAAGGTCTGGATATCATCAACTCCGCATTAAGGGCAGTGACATATCTAAGTCTGCCTTTAGGACAAGATATGGTCACTATGAGTTCACGGTCATGTCGTTTGGACTAACCAATGCACCGGCTGCATTCATGGAACTCATGAATAGAGTCTTTCGACCTTTCCTTGATCAGTGTGTTGTCATCTTCATAGATGACATACTGATTTATAGTAAGGATGCTCAGCAGCATGAGCAACACCTTCGCCAGACTTTGACCTTGCTAAGAGAGCATAAGCTATACGCTAAGTTTAGCAAGTGTGAGTTTTGGTTATCTGAAGTATCCTTCCTTGGACATGTGGTATCTGCCTCGGGAATTCGTGTTGACCCTGCAAAGATAGAGTCTGTTCTGCAATGGGAACAACCGAAGACACCGACGGAGATTAGAAGTTTCTTGGGGTTAGCTGGTTATTATCGAAGGTTTATTAAAAATTTCAGTTCTATAGCCTTACCTTTGACCAAGTTAACCCGGAAGGATGTTCCTTTTGCTTGGAGTGATAAGTGTCAACAGTCTTTTCAGCTGTTGAAGGAGAGGTTGACAAGTGCACCTGTGCTTGTGTTACCTGAGCAAGGAAAGGAATATATAATCTTTTGTGATGCCTCCAAGAATGGACTTGGATGTGTGTTGATGCAGGATAACCAAGTGATTTCTTTTGCTTCCCGACAGCTTAAGAAACACGAAGAGAATTATCCGACACACGATCTGGAGTTAGCTGCTGTGGTCCATGCTTTGAAAATCTGGAGACATTATCTCTACGGAGAAACTTTCCAGATTTTCACAGACCACAAGAACCTTAAGTACATCTTCACTCAGCATGAGCTTAATATGAGGCAACGTCGCTGGATGGAGTTAATCAAGGACTACGATTGTACGATTGATTACCATCCGGGCAAGGCCAATGTGGTTGCAGATGCCTTGAGTAGGAAATCAGCAACATCAACCATGGATAGGGCACAACTAAGTTCCTTAGTATGCTCTAGAAGAGATATGCTTATCTCTTTAAGGCATGACAATGTGCAGTTGAAGGTATCATTGTTAGCTGGTCTGTTAGCTGAGATGCAGATTAAACCTACCTTAAGAGAGCAGATAAAGGAGGCACAACAAGTAGATGTTTCTGTACAGCAGATTAGATTTGAGTTTGGAAATGAGAAGCGAGAAGGTTTTCATGAGTCAGATGACCAGGTGGCATGCTATCATGGAAGGATGATAGTGCCAGATGTGGACGACCTGAGGAAGTTAGTCCTGGAAGAAGCTCATTCTTCGATGTATGCTATGCATCCAGGGAGCACCAAGATGTATCGAAACTTGAAAGATATGTATTGGTGGCCTGGGATGAAGAAGGATGTAGCTGAGTTTGTTCTGAGGTGTCCTGTGTGTCAGCAGGTCAAGGCTGAACACCAGAAACCTGCAGGGACAATGCAACCCTTACCCATACCACAGTGGAAGTGGGACCATGTAACCATGGACTTTGTTGTTGGCCTACCCAGGACAAACAAAGGACATGATTCCATTTGGGTAGTTGTTGATAGGTTGACAAAGACAGCGCATTTCTTACCTGTCAAAACAACCTATACTGCTGAAAGGTTATCCCAGATATATGTCCAAGAGATAGTGCGTTTGCACGGAGTTCCTGTCACTATAGTTTCTGACAGAGGTCCCCAGTTTACAAGTCGCTTTTGGGAACAGTTACACAGAGCCCTAGGCACCAAGTTAAGGTTTAGTACAGCCTTTCATCCTCAAACTGATGGACAGTCAGAAAGGACTATACAGACCTTAGAAGATCTGTTGAGAGCATGTGTTCTCCAGTTTACCGGGAGTTGGGATCTACATCTAAGCTTGATAGAGTTTGCCTATAACAATAGCTATCAACATAGCATTGATATGGCACCATATGAAGCCTTATATGGCAGACGTTGTAGATCACCCTTGTGTTGGTATGAAACTGGTGAGCACTAGTTATTAGGCCCTGATCTTGTGCAGCAAACTACAGAAAAGATTAAAGTTATACAACAACAGCTTAAGACTGCACAAGATAGACAGAAATCATATGCCGATAAACGTCGTAGACCCCTAGAATTCCAGGATGGAGACAGAGTGTATCTCAAGGTCTCACCTTGGAAAGGAGTCCTTCGTTTTGGGAAGAAAGGAAAGTTAGCTCCTAGATTTTTGGGACCTTATCCAATTGTTGAAAAAGTTGGAAAGGTGGCCTATAGACTAGAGTTACCTCTAGAGTTGCAGAAGCTGCACCCTGTGTTTCACATTTCCATGCTGAGGAAATGTCATCCAGATACCGAGTCAGTTCTACAACCTATGGAGGTAGAATTGAATGAAGATATAACGTATGAGGAGGGACCAGTGTCAATCCTCGATAACAGAACTAAAAAGTTAAAGAAGAAGGATATAAGCCTTGTAAAAGTCCTCTGGAACCATCGTGGTGTTGAAGAAGCCACCTGGGAACTAGAAGGTGAAATGAGAAGAAAATATCCTGCTCTTTTCTTATAATATGCTTTATCGATTTCGGGGACGAAATCCTTTTGAAGGGGTAAAGAATTTGTAACACCCCTGACCTGGGTTATGACCTAACCCTGGAAGTTTTGCCTAAATATGTAATTAATATACTTGTGAACACTCCCTGGCATGTAATTAAGTTCCTCAGGAACATTTACTTTCAATTTTGCTCCTTTTTGTATAAAGTTGTAGCATTGTGTTGTATGCAGGGACCTATGTGCAAATTACCCAGTTTAAGGGTTGAACTTGCAAAATTCACAAGATAAGATGTTCCTTTGATGTTGAAACATCATGAGAATGGTTATGGTAAAGTTTGAGGGATTTCCCAAGCTTGAGCACCAAGGTGCAGCTGTGGAAGCAATTCCCATGCTTAGAAACCCTAATTTGGGGTAAAGTGCAATTTACCCAAATTGAGGGGTCCAACTTGTAATTTTCACCATCTAGAACATCTTTTATGACTCTTGTCATCATTTAGAGTAGAAATGATGAAAGGGATACATCATTTAATAATCAGATGGGAAAAATGATCTTTGTGATAGAAATCACCTAAAATGGGCCTAAAACCCTTTCATGAGTGTACCCTAGTTGAAGGTTGGATTCCTTTACCCTTAGATCTTGAGATTTCATGAGATTTGCATAAGGATAGGTAGGTTTGGTCGTGCCCTTGAGCAAGGAGGGACCTAGATGTGATTTCCAATCTTGAGAGGTCCTTAGGGTGTAAAAGAGGCTAAAGTATATAAGCCCTTTTCCCTTGTAATTAAGTGAACGAATTTTCTTTCCTTCACTTCTCTTCCTTTCTTTCTCAAACGACCAAGGACAGCTCTGGAGCTCAGGGGGGACGACCAACCTGTTCTAGGTAAGAGAACCCCACCTTCTAAGCTCGAATTCATGGAGGAATTCACTTTCTAAGGTTGGTTTTATGGTTAGCTTACTTAGTCTTCTTGTTCTAGCCGACCAAAGCAACGTTTCCTTGGAGAATTCACCTCTGACCAAGTTGTGGAAGCTCAAGGACGCCATTAAAGCTTGGAGCTTGAAGGCTTGGATCTCTAAGATCAACCTTTAGGCGGGTTTTATAACTCTAAACTTCATGCTTGATTATACATCCTTTTCTATGCATATAGTTGCTAGTTCTTCTTCTTCCCTATCTTTCCTTGCATCCTTGCAAGCAAAATCGTGAAGAACTGCTACTGTTCTCAAGGTAGAAGATAAGGGCGTTAATTTCTATGCTTATCCACGGTTTTTCACTTTATCAAACGACCTCCACCTATTGCTCAAAACGGTTTCAAACCGTTTGGTGGGCAAACGGTTTCAGGGTCGTTTGAGGGAAAACGGTCTTCAAGACCGTTTGGTCCCGTTGACCAAGCAAAGACCGTTTGGGAATCTTGTTCATAATTATGTAGGTTAATCACCCACAAAATTTGAGAGGTTAACTCCAAAAGAATCGTGAGTTATGAGCAAATCCATTAGCAAAACCAATTGAATTATGTGCTGATTTTCAACCTGATTAACTTGACCTGGTTGAGCAAACGGTTTCAAGACCGTTTGAGATGGTTGACCAAGCGTTGACCGTTTGGTATTCCTGTTCATAATTATGTTTATTAATAACCCTCCGAATTTGAGGGATTAACTCCAAAGTAATCATGATTTGAAGCCCAATCAATTAGGGAAACCTAATTGGATTAAGTGCTGATTTTCAATCTGTTTTAATTGAATGTTTTGGGCAAACGGTCTCAAGACCGTTTGAGTGCGTTTACCAAGCGTTGACCATTTGGGATTACTGTTCCTAATGATGTGATATAATGACTCACCAAATTTGAGGGATTAACTCCCAAGGAATCATGAGTTGAAGGCTATTCAATTAGGCAAACCCTAATTGAAAACAGTGCTGAAATTCCAATGAGTTAAGTTGAGATTTTGGGTTGATTAGCCCAAACGGTTTCAAGACCATTTGGGAATCACCCAAACGGTCTCAAGACCGTTTGGGGGTCACCCCAAGACCGTTTGGAGGTCTGGGGTCAAGTATAGTTGATCAATTGAAGGTCCAAAGGCACCAAACCATATTGCAATTAAGTATTGATGTGATGATCAACTCTATAGATCAAACCTTGATGAATTTTCACTAGAGTCCAAAGGATGGATGGGCAAACGGTCTCAAGACCGTTTGGAACTCATCCAAACGGTCTCAAGACCGTTTGGGCACAACCCAAGACCGTTTGGAGGTCTAGGGTTGAGATAATCTAATGGTTTGAAGGTCCAATCGCAATAAGTTGATGAATTGATACAAATACTGATTTTAGACCTAATTGGAGTTCAACCCTAGTCCAAACGACTTGGTTTTTGGTCAAACTTTGGGCAAACGGTCTCAAGACCGTTTGGAGGATATCCAAACGACCTCAAGACCGTTTGGTCCAAGTTTGAGCCCAATTGGAGGTCAATTGATAGGTTCAACCTTGAATTGATTCACATTGTTGAATATTGATGACCATCCGATTTGAAACCCTAATTGAGAAGGATTCAACCCTAATTGGCTTTCAATTGAGGGTCAACTTGGTGTCCAAGTGATTAAGGTTCATCCTAATTAACTCAATTTATAAGTGGTTATCATGGATTTGGTTAATTGAGGGGTTCAACATACATATCCATGACCAATGGTAACTTTTGAACCACTTTGGAGGTCCAAACGGTTTGAGCCCATTTGGACCAAACGGTCTCAAGACCGTTTGGATCCAAACGGTCTCAAGACCGTTTGAGGCCAAACGGTCTCAAGACCGTTTGAGGCCAAACGCTCTCAAGACCGTTTGGGCTCAAACGATCTCAGGGTCGTTTGGTCCAATCGATCTCAAGTTGATTTGATCAAACGGTTTCAAACCGATTGAGCTCCAAACGGTTTGGAAGGTCAACTCTTCCAAACGGTCAACACATCCAAACGGTCTCAAGACCGTTTGGAGCAAACAGTCTCAAGACCGTTTGAAACCAAACGGTTTCAAGACCGTTTGGTGGTTGAAACCGTTTGAAGGTTGAAACCGTTTGAAGGTGTACATGGTGGTTTGTACTTAATCAATTGATGGTGTAATTAGTTCAATGGTGATCTAATCTAAACCCTAATGGTAACCTAGGTCATTAAGGGACTAAGTGATTAGTGAGTTGACCCATGATGGTGATCATGAGGAAAATTACCAAAATACCCTTGAGGGGTCTAAAGAGGTAAAACCTTGTTCTAATCAAACCCTAATCACATGATGATGATGTTTTGGCTTATGTAAGTCAATGAGGACTTAACCCAACCTAATCTAGAGTGGTGTCATCACCATCTACTAGTGAGAGGAGAGAGAAAGTATTCCAAGAGAGAGAAAGTATCCTAGAGAGAGAAAGTACCCTTTTTAAGGTGGAAACTCAAGTGAGATACTTCAAATACACATGAGTGTGCATGATTAGGGAATGACCCACCTATGTGAGGTCATGGAAACCCTAAATATGATATCTAATGGATCTTAATCTTAATTAAGAGTCTTAATGATGATGTTTCTCTTACATGATGATGTAATGAGTACCATTCACCATGGTGTGAATAGTAAACCCTAATTTTAGGGTGATGACTTGAAAGATGAATAGTAAACCCTAAATTGTTGAATTGTTTACTATTATCTGCTGAACTAACTATGTAGGTTATTATGAGATAATGGTCATACCCAGGTATGAAATACCATGTTATGTTCATTGAAAGCATGTCTTAAGCTTTATGAATAGTGAATCATCTTGATGCACTGCTAAGTGACATCTTTTGTGATTTATGGGCTGTAAGAGCCATAAACACCATCAAGGTCATGCTTGACAGATGACTTGTGATGAGATAATTGAGAACTGGTAATTGAAATGAGTTAGGCCTGCTACATTTTAGTATTCTCATATATAGCTGTGATGCTAATGTTTTTGTATGATGATATGAATACTGAATGTACCTAACTAATCAAGTGAAATGTAGAGCCCTGATCATAGATCCATCATTGTCAGAGTCTAAATGATGGTGAAACAGGTTTTCCTCAGGGAACTCCTGGATCACATACTTTTGAGTATGTGGGGTACATGGATGTGTAGAACCTTACATCCTAGTGTAGGTATTTGATGTAGATTCTTGTAGTCCGTCATACCTTCACTATAAAAGAAAAGGTGAGAGGATGATGTAGATTCTAGTAGTCCATCAGACCCCACCATAAAGTCCTAAAGGTGAGATGTATATCTACACCCCCTTAAAGACACAAATACCGTATCGGTGAAAGATAAACAAGAAATCTTCCGATAGTGAAGAGAGTACAGAATGCCACTGTAACTCTAAAAATAGCGAAGGACCAGAGTACCCTGGTGAGCTATTATAAAGACATCCCGCCAGATGTCAAACAATCAATCCTCTAACTGACTGAGGAAGATGAGGTCATAAGAATCCGGCTCTCTTAATGACCTATGTATGATACTGATGTGACTTCTTAGCAATCAGTTGGAGTATGAGTGGTATGCCTCATCTCCACAGGGCATAATAATGTTTGAAAAACATAAACAACAGCGTAGTATATCTGTTAGAGTTAATTACGAGTTATTTGATTGATGTTACCTTGAATAGCATAGATGTTCTCATATTTTAATATTGATTGAACTCTTGCTTATCATCAGAACTGCCAGTGAATATCTTGAAGGCTCTTATTGCTTTAGTTATTCCTTGCTTTGCTTATAAAGCCTAGTGGAGAGTTATAACTCTCGCTGGGACAATTATGTATAATTGTCTCACCCCGTAGACTTCTACTTTTTAGGTGGTCGTCGAAGACGAAGGAACAAGAACTCAGGTGAACAATCCCAGCAACAGCAGCATCAGGAGCAGTAAATATCTCAGGTGGAGATCTAGTCTGCTTCATGGTGTAGTTAGAGTCAAGTCCTATGTGTCCTCTGTACTCTCAGGTCCTGGAGTGTTTTGGAGTATGAATTCTTGAGAGTTTTGGTATCATGTTGTATATAATTACTCAAGAAGTAATTGTCAGTGATGTAAACAGTTAAATCCTTTTTCTATGGAAAAGGTTTGTGGTTTCAGGCTCTTGTCTCGAAAAGTTTTAATTTCCCGTGATTTTTGTCTTCCGCTGTTTACCGATTGCTTCCGCACATGATTAAATCGGGATTAATTCGTGGTTTGGAGATCGGAGCCCACAATATATATCCGTGGGGGTCTAGGGATGGTTCCCCCAACCTGCCGCCGAGCCTTGTCCCGATGGGATTTAGGTGTTTCTCAAAACAACCAGAAAACCTAGCAAAACTAGGTCTAAAAGGTGTGGAATTCTCTCCCAAACCCACTGGAACCAATTCCTCAGATGCACATGCATCAGATTTGTGAGAAAATTGAGGGATAGACCCCCCCTGTTATGCGGCCCCTTTCCTTTTCTGATTCGAAGAAGGAGACACACAGAAAGCGTTTGATCTCGATGCAACAACTGGTGCCATCTCCTTCTATTTTCATTTAAATCGGAAAAGTGTGACATTTATTACAATCACAACACTTTAGGGAAACTTGTAAAAGCCATAACTCCTAAACCGAGTGTCAAATTCATTCCAAATTTTGAGGGAAACTTAATAATGACTTTATCTACCTCTATGCCAAATTTGGGCTCATTATCTAAAAGAAAAGGTGCCTTTTCTGCAGGTACAAGATATTACTCAATTAAGTATATTTCTCACCTATTTTCTCTTTCCTTTGCTATTAAATTATTTTTTTGAGTTCCTTGAACCTCAAGGAACCTTAATGGATCGAAATCCCATCTTGGGAATATCCTTTAGCCTTTTACGTATCTTTTATCCATTATTTCTCATTATTTTATTTCTTATCAAAATATATCTTTTTGAGGATTTCTCTTTATCTTTATTTTTATTTTCCACATTGGCATTCCATTTAACATTAGGAATCCTTTGGATACGAAAATCCATCAAGGATAACTCAAATATACCTCTTTTCACTTATTTTCCACATTTTATCATTATTTTCAATTTCTTTCTTTAATAAAGAAATACATAGTTATTCTTTTCTTTTCTTATTGATTTATCCTTGCAATTTTGGACTCCTTGGGACCCAAGGAACCCAATAGGCACGAAATCCACCTTTGTATTACACTCTTTTGCCTTCTAGAAGTTTCTACATTGTTCTTTTCTCTATTTCTTATTAATAATGGAGTTTCTTTTGTCTTTTCCCTTGTTATTGGGCCCAATAGCCAATAAAGCCCACAAATAAATCAACAAGGCTATTTTAAATGAAATTCATGCATTCAATCATTATCTGTTCATTTATCTTTAGTATGAGAAATTACATTTCTCACCAAATGAACCCAAAAATTGGGGCTGTAACATCCTTCCCCTCTTATAAGAATTTTGTCCTCAAAATTCCATCAAGCAAACAAATAGTTCAGGATAAGCCTTTATGACGTCCATCAGGGCTCCCATGTGGCTTCACCCTTTCCATGGTGTTTCCCAAGAACCTTCATCATCTCATATTCTTCCATCTGAGTTCTTTCTTACCTTGGTATATTGTACACTCATAGGTGACTCAGGACATTTCAGCCTCTCAAAAGTTGAATAGGTTCAGGGCTCAGCACATGGCTTGGGTACCTCACATAGTGCTCTAGATCAGACTCATGGAACACATTACACATCATGTTATCCTGAGGGGCAAGGCTAAACACAACCATCTCCACCAATCCATCTCAAATGGACCCATATATCGGGGACTCATCTTCCTCAGTTGTAGCTTAGAGGGGTCAGATTTTCACATCACATACTCTCTTACAGTGATCTGCATGTCCGTCTTCTTTGCATCAACTCACGACTTATGTCGCCTCTGGGCTCCCTCACAGCCATTGCACGATCAAAGCGACTTCATCTGCACCCACTGTAGTTCTTTTCTGACCTTTGTGAGGCCTCCTTCACCAACATCATCTTAATGAAGTGGTGACCGACACACCCTCCTTATATAACTTCTTGCATCCCGATAAAGGATATGGTAGTTAACATCACATCTCAAAAATTGTCTCTATGTATCACCCTAAATGAGCACACATGCTCTCTTAAGACCCTCTAGTCTGGATCATACTGTCCATTAGTATGGGGTGATAAACTGTGCTGGCATCGAGTTCTTCATGTATCTACTTCCACCTAATGGAAGTGAACCTTTAGGTCCCACTCAAGAACTCTTGAACTCGCATCATGGTGTAGCTGAACCATCTCTCTCTCTTGTAAGTAGTTCAACCCGATTTGTCCCTTGACAGAACTCTTTCTTTCTCTTGTCATCTAGGTAAGGCGATCTACCATAACCCACATTGTATCTTGACCTTCCTTGGTCAAATGGGAGACTTACCACAACATCCATAGTGGTGAACTCTCATTCCCCCTCAGGGACTCTCTATCCTCTATACCAACTCATTGGGTTACTGGTGTTCATCCTTCACCTCCTGTCATGCATGGAAACATGCCACGTGCAACATTATCTTAGGTATCCAAAGTACTACTGTCACTTACTATCTTCGTAGTACGGTGTATCATAATCTCATGTATGTCATGATTCCTCAAGATTAAATCCTCAGAAACCCTAAACCATTCTAGTCGGGGTTTCATCACCTTCTTTTCCAAAGAAAAACATCTAAGGTTCTACCACCATCCTTTCATTGCATCAAGGCCTAGGCTGGCTAACCAAACAACTACTAACTTGATCAACTGATATCATTTCATCTGAGTGTTAGCCAAACTTATCTCTTTTTCCAACTGGGAGTTATCCTATCAGCCTCTTCTAGCCTCCATCCAAACTAGGAAGTTGCATCTCATCTAGAGCACCCATTACCACTTCACATCCTTAGGTGTTAGGTAACATTGAAGATGTACACCTCCATGTATTTTACTTGTTAACTCATTTCGGCTCTAAGTCTATCTTCATCAAGAAAACTCTGAGCTTATTCTCTTGGTTTTCGAACTCAACCTTGTATAACTTACAAATTCCACTTAGCTCATGATAAAACATTCTCACAAGATGATCACCTTAATACTCTTATCGTTGTACCTATTGTTCTCTTTGCCAGGGTATGTTATTGTCTCTCTCCACATACCTCATAGCAATGTTCCAACTCACATCATCTCTATCCTTGGTGTAAGGAATGTGTACTGTCCTATCTCTCACTCCCATAATAAGAAGAAATAAGCATTTGGCGGCCGTCCAAATACAGATTTCTTCATGTTCCAAGAGTAGAGATGGTACATCCCACCTTTCCAGTACACCTTCAAATCTAAGTTGAAACATGCAACTCATGTCTCTACATCACAAACATCATGATATCAAAAAAAAATTACTTCCATGGAAAACTGGTCTCGAACCTACTGGGCTTTACATACATTCCTTGGTCATCTCCTCTGGGATCTATAGGGTGCCGACACTTTTGGGGTCATCCCTCTTCCCTCATGCATCTAGAGAGTGCCCTACTCATCTTCCGTTTGGGTCCCATGAGTTCATGAAGGTGATTAATCTCCTAACCCATGGCCCTCAAACAATGATAGTTGTTACCACCCGACCCTATGGTCATGTGCAACTAGGGTATTAGGCAACTCCTACTTCTATCGGTCTTATCCCTACCTGACCCTAGGATAGACTTTAGGATTCTATTATAGTACATGTCCAGCTTAGAACCTTACCCAAGCCTTCATCATCTCTCTCCCTGCATTCATGGGATGGCTTTCATCCTTTCATAAGGGTCATGGCAACCCACCTACCTTGGTCAGGCCCCATACTGGTTACCTCCATGGTAACACATCCACATGCACTTAGAGATGGTTATGTATGGATCTACAGGTTTATTCATACCATGTACTTTTCACTTAGCTTCTCACGATCCTACGAGAACTCTTTGGGTTTCCACCAAAACCCAAAAATTGGTACACACCCTACCAAAGGGTTCCTCTCCCGAGATGGGAGGAAACTACCACTCTAGAAAACAAGGTCACAAACAACCCTAGGGTTTATATCCACATGAGAATGCTTAACCCAGCAGCCACTAAGGCACAAGCAGACTGCCTACTAAACCATGCTAGGTCATACTTGTTCTCATCCTCAACATTGGATCAAGATCATACCTTCCCATTCCATCAACTTAGCTGGGGGGGTTCTTCAAACCTGCCTTAAACTTAAGGGGTTTCCATTTCCTCTACACATGAGGAGTACCATGCTTGAAACTATAAAGACTCAAATCTCATCATGAGCATCGGGCACACTGCTTCCCCTCTTAGGCCTAAGAACCCTAGATTCATTTCTTTATGCCACAGCTGTCCAACTACATGCTCAACCTTTAACCAAGAACCAAGCATGTCCAAGGTATGTCATGTGCTTCCCATGATCCCTTTTTTTAAGAAACACTTCAGAGTTGAGTCCCCCTCAAGGACAGTCAACAAGGTACAAGGCCTCACAACCTGTTACTAAACCTCTTTGTGGTTAGAGGAACTCTTCTTCTCATCTATCCCTTAGGTACGAAGGTACCAGCAGACTCATCCTCTCTCTAGGGTTTGGTTCCTCTGAAGGAAAACGAGATACTCTCAGCTTCCAGGGATCATGTATGAGGCAACCACAACCATCCACTTAGTTTGCATCATTCTCTACTTCTTAGGGTTCAACCTTCTTTCTTGAGTCCTACTTTCTCTCTCTAGAGCTAACTCCACATCCAGCCTTACTACTAGAGGTTCTCTCTTTTTGGAGGATCAAGCTCCTAAGCATACCTCTACATGGGTGAAGCCTATGTTCAAAATTACATTTTCTTGGGGCTATTCATAGCTCTTTATGCTTATCTCATAAGTTATCCATCATACTTACTGGCCAGGGTTTCAACCTACTAACGTACCACTGACGTACTCTGGGTGCATGGTATCCCCTACTTGCATAAGCCCATAGGGTTTCTATAGATTCTTCACTAATCTCATTAAGGAAGGAGCTATTCTTCACTCTAACATGCATGATCCTTTCCAGGGTTGGGTCACCAAAGGTACTAGGTTATCTAACCTCTCATGGCTCGTATGGCTTCCCAAGGTGTGTCCATCCAAACACTTGGTCAACCATGACAACTAACTCATCATGTCATCTCTCTCTTTAACCTTCACTTAGGGTTAGGGTTAACATCATCCTCAGAGGACATGCCAAGTCTCTACTTTTAATGGAGATCTCTACCTCCAAGACTAACTCTCTCTTCACATATCCTCCTAACAAGAAGGTCTAACCTCAGGTCTCTCCTGAGGGCATGACAACTTATGTCATACAACCTAAGCATTATCTATTCTTTTACGCTTATGTCCATGACATAGTATTTACATGCCTTTTATTAATTTGGTGGAGGATTCCTTAAACCTTATCAACCTTACCCATACCTCAAGAGGGTGAGGAGAATAGAGAAAATCCTAATCCTTAAGGTTCTTAATATAATTTGAGTTGAGAAGGGATGAACAAGATGAGAGAGTCCTAAAGGTATCTTATTTCGAGTCAAATCCTGAGACTTTGGCCAGGCACTCACACTAATCCGGGAGTCCTCGTATTCTGACTAGCGGTGCGAATGAAAATCTTGCCAGCACCCAGACGTGATCCTTTTCTAGACACCTCTGTCTTTCGGAAATTCCTCTAATAACTCCCTTGGGTTCTACAAAGTTTGTAAAATTTAATAATTATTAAAGATTAAATGAGGAACCTATGCTCTGATACCAATTGTAACGATCCCGCCTCCCGGTAACCCCCCATTTAAGGGAGACCGAAGGGTCAGAGCTATTATCCAATAACCCGGATCAAAGGTTCGACAAATAATCAAAAACAATTAATAAATTTTACCAACTAAACTAAAAACTAGTATAGAATAAAACTTTACATACCTTTTAAAAATTGGGATGTCTAAACTTCTATCCCTGAAGATACTAATCTAACTAATCCTCCTGTGCATGTTAATTCTCATTTAATTCCACACATGCCACTTTATTGTTTGTTCTTTTCATTTGTACCTAAAACGCCGACAAACAAAGCGTCGGTCAGCAAGAAGCTGGTATGTGGGGGAAACAATAATCGTGCAGCTATAATAACAATGTAGTCATCCAAATATCATTTAACATCCAAGTTTGCACTTTAAGCAATACTACTCAATCCTTACCTATCCCCTATATCTATGTTGTCCCTGTAGTGGACATGGATACTACCTCTCTCATATGGTATATCCTTACCCCCATGTCCCTACCACACAGGTAGCCAATACCTAGGGTTATAGAGTCGCATGGCCCTACCCAAAGGTAGCCCAATATCTGACTCATGATGACTTGATGGTCCTACCCTATTGGTAGCCATGTACTAAGTCGTTTAATGACCTGATGGACCTACCCCATCGGTAGCCATATACTAGGTCAATCTATCAAGCTACAGAGGGGACTAGGATCTGAGCTAGTAGGCACATATCTTAGGTGATAGTAATATCCACGTTATAATTTGCAAGAATTTAATGCAACCAACAGTTTAATTCAAGTCATCGATAAAACTTTGAAAATCCTCGGGAAACTAATTCAGGATATTCATAGGCGTAACCACATACCTGTCAGGCAAACTCAGATGCAAGAATAGTCCAAACAAGCAAGTAATCCAGAATCAAGCAAGTACACAGTTCAATCCTGAAATATACATCCAATTCATTTTCATCAAAAACTATCCAAACCATCTTGATACTTATGGTTTCTATTCCTTTTTAGGGTTTCTTCCTCTTTTTAGGGTTTACTTTTCAATTAGGGTTTTACTTCCCTTTACTCTTTTTAAACCCTAATTTTCTCATTTATCCTTCACGAAAGTTATTAAGGTTACCTTTTACAAACACATAACCTTAATTTCAGAAACAGCATAGTTAATCATCAATTAAGTCCATTAAGCTTCTTTTACATTAAAGCTACCATTTTTATCCCTTTTATTCCATGACAAGATCATTACTCTTATTTATCATCAATTCATAGTTCATTATGGTCTAATTCACATATGAATTCTAATTGTCATTAATTCTACCTTTATTCATTAGAAAACCCTAATTTCTACATTACAGGTATTTATCCACAATTAGAAATCTTTATACTCAAAATAGCTTAGAATCATCAAATCTTAGCTTTATTCACGATCTTGAATAATTAAAACCATTAAGAGTCGCATTTACCAATATTAGGGTTTCAAGGCCCCTTTAAGCATATTCATGCATATGAAACTCTAAATTAAACTAATTACATGCAAAGTTCATCCTTTTTTTTCAATATACCTTTTTTACACTCAATAGGTTAATATCAACTTTAAACATCCATATAACCCTTCCAAACCATTAATCAATAAAGATTAGGGTTTTTCATTAGATAAACCATTAAAGATAGCATACTTTTTGAATTGACAGCAGAATTAGGCTTTAAGTACATTTTTATTGCATTCCTTGCATTTTTCTGATAAAAAAACACTACTTATTTGTATTTTTTAGCCAAAGGATCTATTTTTAACGATTTATACAAGATTCCACCTTTTTCTTGAATATTGGGCAGAGGAGCGACTTTGTTAATTTGGTAAAACGGGAGACGTTAGATCCTTGGTCATCTTTGACCGAGCCAGATCGCACAACCTGCGATCCTTGCGCCCACTAGCAGCTGGTTTGAAATCGCGGTAGACCAGGGCCGTTGATCCACGCCCTTGGTCCACGATGGACATCGATCGGAGGGTTGCTGCTCTTCGTCCCTGGCTTGACCCATCAACAGGCTACGCGGCGGCGCCGCATGGAGAGCTTGTCGGAGATAGTTGATTTCTTCAACTCAGAGCAGTAGGGAGCAGGAGAAGGTGCTGTCTTGGTCTGTTAGGGCAAAACAAGTTGAGAGGGGTATATATATATATATATATATATATATATATATATATATATATATATATATATATATATATATATATATATATATATATATATATATATATATGGCGTTCATTCGTTGCCCGTGCGGGTAACCTGGAATTTCACTACCCTGCAGCCAAAAAAGTAACTCTCCTGGCCAAAAAAGTAACTCTGCTGTCAAAGAAGTAACTATGGTGGCCAAAAAAGTAACTCTGCTGGTCAAAAAAGTGATTCTGTACAAAATATATAGCAGAAATATATAAGGACGGGTTTTTTGATTTTGGAGGGGCAAATGATATTATTTTTTGCTAAAATTTTTTGGAGAGCTAGAAAAAATAGTCCTCTACAATTTCGAAAAAAAAATTGAAAAAAGGTGGTGGGAAGGGTGGGCGGGTAGCTACCCGCGCGGGCAATAAATATGGGCCCATATATATATATATATATATATATATATATATATATATATATATATATATATATATATCTTATCAAAAAAATATATATATATGTATATATATATATATATATATATATATATATATATGCGTGGGGGTCTAGGGATGGCTCCCCCAACCTGCCGTCGAGCCTTGTCCCGATGGGATTTAGGCATTTCTCAAAACAACCACAAAACCTAGCAAAACTAGGTCTAAAAGGTGTGGAATTCTCTCCCAAACCCACTGGAACCAATTCCTCAGATGCACATGCATCGGATTTGTGAGAAAATCGAGGGATGGATCCCCCCTGTTATGTGGCCCCCGTTCCTTTTCTGATTCGAGGAATGAGACACACAGAAATCGTCGAATCTCGATCTGACGGCTGGCGCCATCTCCTATTTTCATTTAAATCGGAAAAGTGTGACCTTTATTACAATCACAACACTTTAGGGAAATTTGTAAAAGCCATAACTCCCAAACTGAGTGTCCAATTAATCCCAAATTTTAAGGGAAAATTAATAATGACTTTATCTATCTCTTTGCCAAATTTGGGCTCATTGTCTAAAATAAAAGGTGCCTTTTCTTCAGGTGCAAGATATTACTCAATTAAGTATATTTCTCACCTATTTTCTCTTTCCTTTTCTATTAAATTATTTTTCCGAGTTCCTTGAACCTCAAGGAACCTTAATTGCTCAAAATCCCATCTTGGGAATATCCTTTAGCCTTTTACTTATCTTTTATCCATTATTTCTCATTATTTTATTTCTTATCAAAATATCTCTTTTTGAGGATTTCTCTGTATCTTTCTTTTTATTTTCCTCATTGGCATTCCATTTAACATTAGGAATCCTTTGGATACGAAAATCCATCAAGGATAACTCAAATATACCTGTTTTCACTTACTTTCCACATTTTATCATTATTTTCAATTTCTTTCTTTAATAAAGCAATACATAGTTATTCTTTTCTTTTCTTATTGATTTATCCTTGCAATTTTTGACTCCTTGGGACCCAAGGAACCCAAGAGGCACGAAATCCACCTTTGGATTACACTCTTTTGCCTTCTAGAAGTTTCTACATTTTTCTTTTCTCCATTTCTTATTAATAATGGAGTTTCTTTTGTCTTTTCCCTTGTTATTGGTTCCAATAGCCAATAAAGCCCACAAATAAATCAACAAAGCTATTTTAAACGAAATTCATGCATTCAATCATTATCCGTTCATTTATCTTTATTATGAGAAATTACATTTATCACCAAATGAACCCAAAAATTGGACTTGTAACATAAGCACTAGCTTGAGGATCTATATATGAGTTCAAGACCCGGTGGGGTGCAATTTATAAGATCCAAGGAGGTTTAACTAGATTGCCAGTTATAACATGTATAATGTTCTTTGTTGTAAGTTATGTGAAAAGAATATGTATGAGAATTAATGTATCTATATCATGTGTAAGAGTTATTTTTATTATTACAATGAATGATATAAGCTATTTGTGACGTTCCCCGAGTGTGATCTTTATGATCTATGCTTCTGTGATGTTGTTTTATGGATTGCAGTTCGGGGATGTTACACGAACAATATGTTGTCTGGAAAAATTTCTAAAGGGAGCGACATGGAGTGGTTGATGATGGACAAACATGCATATGACATGAGATTAGAAGCAACTAATCGTAAGTTAGAAGCAATTAAAATGGAGTGGTGGGTGGACAAAAGAATCGATAAGAGGGGAAAGAGATCAATTAGAAAGAATCGATCAAAAAATATATAACGTTGGCTCATGATACCATGTTATGAATAGCACTTGTGTATTACTACAAGGTCAATAGGCCAATGCATATACATGTAAACCTCCTATACAATTGAGTAAACAAAGACAAATTATACACAATAAGGTAATATGAAAAGCCCCTTCTACAATGGCGTATACGAAATGAGGTAATAGGAAGAGTCTTAATACAAAGAACAATAAGACCAACAGACATTATAAGAAGAATAGTCGTAATACGAAGAGACATAATACAACTCTAACAAAGAGGACTAATCTGATAATACATGCATTGATTGCGTCTATAGTAGCGAATAATGTGCAACTAGAATTTCTCATACATGGACTTCAACAATTTCCTTTGGGGCCAACAAACCAATGACAGCGAATCGGGATTGCACATGTGATCATCTCAAAATCCAAGCAGTGGATACCAGCAAGACATAGAACAAGAGTGATTTATTGTCTTTAAAGAAACCCTGCCAATTCTCAGTCAGGCATGGCTGGTTTGTCTTATTACATAAACATGGCAAGAATGGTGTTAATCTTACTACAAGAGTACAAGTATATATTTCCGCAATTCTACTCCAAGAACAGAGCTATAGTACTGCCTTCACAAAAAAAGTAAACGCGACAGCTCGCCAACCAACCAAAAAGCAATTGGGCGAGCAGCCTAGAATAAAAGAATGAGGTTAAACAAAGTACGTATATAGTGCCGCTTCTTGTTTACGTGTGCATCCTTGAGCTGGGAAGAGAAGCTGAGAGTGTTCCTTGATGGATGGAACCAAAAACTCTCAGCTTTCGAGTATGCCTTTGACTATACAGAGCTTAGCTATAATTCAGCGAAATCTTCTTGCCTTCAAGCTTGGAAGCCTCAGAGTAACTTTCGGGCAGGGGAAGCCCGCAGGGGACGGGGTCGACAAAACTTTGCCCATTGGACTGCGTCGAGGCGATGTGGCGGAGGTCCTGTTTCTGAGTGGGGAAAGAATGATCTTGGGAGAGCCGTTAGCAACATCTCTAACTTGGAGATCTGCAGCAAAACCTCTGGGGCTGGGTTGGAAACCAAGGCGCGTAAGGTGCGGGGAGGGCCTTGGATTGGAGCCAGGAGAGGGGATTGGAAGCTTGTTCTGGCTTATCGAGGAAGGAAGGATTCTAGGCGAGAGGTTGACATGCTGGAGTGCCTTCTGTTGGAGATCCACTGGGTAAGACGAGACACAGTTGATACGGGCTCCAGCTGCAGTGCACCATCTGGGAGTAACTCTGCCAGCTTCAGCAGTGTCAGAGGCATTGCTAGAGCTGCCACTGATCCTCTTGGGAGTAAGAACTCTGACAGCTTCAACAATGTCAGTCCCACTGGTAGAGCTGGTATTGACCTCAATATCATTGCTGATCTCAGTGCTGTCTGGCTTTTGCAATGAGTACTCATCATCATCCACGGAACATCGCTGCAAGGAAAAATTGATAAGGCTGTTAGCAACAACAGTATATTTTCAAGTTCATTAAAAGCAGAACAATTGAAAACCACATAATATGAAGCATTTTGGGGAAGTCTAAAGGTTGTGGGCCTCCACACAAGGAGACTTGGTGGTGGAACGATGAAGTACAGAAGGCTATCAAACTGAAAAGGGAGATCTTTAGGAACTTGTCCAAATCTGGAGATAATGCAACGTTCCAAAGATACAAGCAAACAAAGAAAGAAGCTAAAAAGGTTGTTCGGGAGACAAGATCTATATACTTTGATGATATGTATAAGAAGCTGGACACTAGAGAAGGGGAAAAAGATATATATAAAATGGCTCGTATAAGAGAAAAGAAAGGAGAGACTTGAGTCAAGTAAAATGCATAAAGAATGAAGATGGTAGAGTATTGGTGAAGGACGATGATATCAAGAACCAGTAGATAAATTACTTCCATAAGCTTTTTAATGGAGATGATGCATATAATGTTAGTGACTCGTGTGACATGAATATAAAATATATCATTTACACACGACGAGTTTCACCATTTGAGGTCAAAAATGCTTTGAAAAATATGAAAATGAGAAAGACATACGGACCAGACAATATTTCCATTGATGTATGGAAGAGTATGGGGGATGAGGGAATTACTTGGTTAACAAATTTCTTTAATAAGATCATGAAGACCAAGAAGATGTCGGATGAGTGGAGAAATAGTACTATAGTCCCAATCTACAAGAACAAATGTGGCGTTCAGATATGTACAAACTACAGAGGTATGAAGTCGATGAGTCACACGATGAATCTTTGGGAGAGGATTATTGAGCAGAGGTTAAGATCTATAACGCAGGTATCAAACAACCAATTTGGTTTCATGCCTAAAAGATCAACAACAGATGCTATTTTTCTGATAAGGAAGCTTATGGAGAAGTATAGACAAACCAAAAGAGATCTTCATATGGTGTTTATCGATCTAGAGAAAGGCTTATGATCGAGTACCCAGAGAAGTGTTATGGATGGTTTTGAAGAAAAAGGATATGCCTATCCAATACATTGACTTGATCAAAGACATGTATGATAGCTATACTGCAAGTGTCAAGACTCCAGGAGGAGAGACATCAACTTTTCCTATCACAGTTGGAGTACACCAAGGATCCACACTCATTCTATATCCATTCGTTCTTGTTATGGATGAGTTGACAAAGAATGTTCAGGATGATATTCCTTGGTGTATGTTATTTGCTGATGATATTATTTTGGTTGACGAAACTAAAGATGGATTGAATGATAAAGTTGAACGTTAGAGAAAGACATTGGAATCAAATGGATTGATGATTAGCGGGAGCAAAACTGAATATATGCATTGCAATTTCAGCCAATCTCACAGTGTGAATGATGGGAGCCAAGTTGGACGGAGTAGATATACCAAAATGTGATAAATTCTGTTACTTGGGTTCTATTATTCAAATAGATGGAGATGTCCAAAATGATGTTTGTCACCGGATCACTGCAGGATGGTTGAAATGGAGGAGTGCAACTGGAGTATTATGCGATCAGAAGATCCCTCTCAGGTTAAAAAGAAAGTTTTATAGAATAGCTATACGACCAGCCATGCTCTCTGGGTGCTGAGATGGATGTGTGGGAAGACAAGAAAATATCGCTTGAGAAATGACTATATCAGGAATAAAGTGGGGGTGGCGAGCATTGAGGACAAGTTGCGCGAGGGCCGACTCAGATGGTACGGACATGTGCAACGCAGACCTACTAGTGTGCCTATACGAAGCAATTCTATTGAGCCAAACACTATAAATAGAAGAAGAGGAAGGCCTAAATTAACATGGGATGAGCTTATAAAGAGATATTTTGAATCTATAGGTCTCAATCAGAATATGACCCATGATAGAGCTGAATGTAAACAAAGGATTTATGTAGCCGACCCCAATATAGTTGGGATTGAGGCTTAGATGATGATGATAGTATGAAGCATTTTATGAGTGATGGTAAGACGTACCTTCACACCAGACAGATCAACGCTGTTGTCGACCAGGAAGCTGATGAATTCCTTAAAGTTCTCCTCTGTTGGAAGGTAGTGACCGCTGTATGGCCAGATAGCCTAAACAACAAAATTTTTGAAAATAGCTTTAGTTTCTTCCTCGTCTTTTGATCCTCGGATTAACCAAAAACAGTAAACTGATAGATGAAATTAGGGGAAGGACTGTACCTGGAGATAGCCATCTTTTGCAACCATTCTCCCAGCAGATGTTGTAGCTGCTCCCGCAAGAAAGCTAGAGTGCTGAAAGGTGCCTTTCTTCTTCTGCCCAACGTATAATGTTCTAGACGTACTGAGAACAAAAATCCACTTGGAACCTTCAGTGGTGTTGACGGGGTTCTGTTTCTTCTTGTGTATTAGTCGCCCATTTACCACAACTACTTCATATGACTCCCTCTCAGTCTGTCCAATATTATTAAAAAAGAAACATACATCACTAAATAGCCACATGTAAGCCAAACCATGTAATCAACCATGCTGAATATGACAGCAAGCTTACCGGACCAAGGTATGTGATAATCTGGCTCTGAAGTCGACTTCGTGGGCATTTTGCATGTTCAATTACTTTACCGTCACCAGCATCCAACCTTCATGCCACCAGACAGTTGAAATTTAGCACATTTTCTTCTTAGATTTCGTTGTTATTCTAGAAACAGAGATGAGAAAGCCTTGTGTTGCCAACATACCAGTAGAAGAAGGGTTGGGTGGATTCACTGATGAACCAAACATCATAGTAAAGGTGTAGGTTGTGGCCATATCTGTGTCGTGGGTCAATCTGCAAATACCAATACATAATTATAAAACCAAAAGTCAGCTCACCAGTAAAGAAATGTAAAACACAGGACAGAAGGAAAAGCATCTACACTGTCTTTTTCATAAGTTATAAACAGATATGAGAGGATGCAAGGAAGACGTACAGCTTCAAGCCAATGCTGCAGGGCAAGCTTTTGAGCCTTTTGATCTTTGGATAATCCCTTCCCGACCTGCAAAGTGAAGTGGGAGACTCTGGTGAGGTGCACGTCATGAAGATGAACAAACAAAATACATAAGTCATAGTATTTCCAATTTCGTGAGATGCAAATGAAAAGATGTAAGCACCTTAGCGAGCCTCTTTTTTGCCCTTGACCAACGTGATACTGCCTTCTCGGACTCTCCTTTGTGGTAGAAAGAAAAGGAGTTTATATTCAGAGACGCGTAATCCAGAGCGTGCCACCTAAGTTAAGAAGCAAGGTGGGAGATAAATATTTGAGTCCACAATAATCCAAGACATAATTTAAAAATAAAAACTTGGATGATAGCTCATGATGAACCACTGGTAAAGGTATCATGAAGTGAGGGCTTACCACTTCTCTGAAACCGATTCTGGATTCTGAGACGCTTTCTCCCGAGCTTGTTGCCACCTGAGTTAAGGAAAGGAAGGGGAAACGGATCATGAGTGGATATACCCAAAATATGATAACCCTTTTCAGATGATTTAGAATGACTAGCTAGTAATGAACACCGATAATAAGAGGATCGGACGAGCTGGCTCACCAGATCTGTTCGGCAATCACAGCAGCATCTGCTAGGTTACGCCTAGTCCGGTAGCTCCTGTAAACCTTTTGCAGTTTCGTGGCGCATTGATCAAGCTCATTCTTGGGCTTTGGGGAGAGTAGCTGGTAGAGAGGCACCTCGGGGATTATTCCCACCTCGTTGTCAACGTTGGCGGTTGGGCTACAGCCAACCTGACTGGAATCGAGGCCCTGGGTCCTAAAGGAAAGGCTAGGTTCAAGCTTCTTCTCTGGCTTCCAGTTCCTGAAACTGGGCGAATACCCCTCAGCTCTCGCCGTAGCATCACACTTTTTCGGCTCACTCTTAGGCCGTGGTGAGATTTCCAGCTTGTTGTCAACCTTGGCTGTCTGGCTGGCATCCAAGCCCTGGCTGTTGTTGAATGAAAAGCTCTGTTCGAGCTTCTTCTGCGGCTCCCAGTTCTTGAAGCTCGGCGAGTACTCCAGGACAACTTTCTTCGGGGAGCGCTTGGGCGTCGGCAGCGAATCCGGGTCGCCTTTATTGAAACTGAAGGATCTCATAAGCTTCATTTCGTCGTCTTTGAAACTCAGGGGCCTCGTGACCTTTGATAGACCGATCATATTATCCTCCGACTGATGGGTTGCCTGCTAAGACAGAATCCAGCAATTGGGCAGATTAGACACGAGAAAAGATGTGTGCTGCAGTAAAACAGAATCCAGCAATTGAGTATGAGGTAGACAAGCTACATAGCTGTCAAAAGGGTCGGTTGGCTAATTATGCCACGCTCGCCCTCGTAAAAAGCAAAGAAAAAAAGCTACATGGCTGTTGCAGCAGTACAGAAAAAGGCGTAAAAATGTCTTTTGATAAGGAGCAATGAAAGCTCAAAAGTTCAATCTTTTGCTGCATCCGCAACTTCGAAATTGTCCCAAAATTAGTATTGGAGATGGGGGAAACTGAAAAGGCCTCTAAAAATCTGCCTTTTAATGCGACAACCAGCCTGAAGACAGGGATATCCGTTCATAAATGGCACAAAAGCTATTCGGCGAACTCAAAAGTGTAAAGGAACATGAACTCTAGCAAGGACGGAAGTGATCAGGACATTTGCCCAGATTAAAAACTAAAATCCCAAGGACTCTTTTCTCTTTCTGTAATTTTGAGCTTGAGTCTTCTTCCACGCCTAATCCAAGCGCCGTATCAAAATCGGATTTTGGGAAAGACTCATTAGAAACAACAGATGCAAGATCCAGAAGAACAGACAGGGTCTGTATGCTGCTCTCAGGTTTAAGCAGAAACAGCGTCCAAACTCAGTCACAGGTTGCAGCAGCAGGTAAGGTTTAAATCCGGTACGGGAAGGAAGGAGCAAATGCTATGCCAAGTTCTTCTCCTTACCTGAAACTCACTCAAGCTCAGATGACAGAAAGAGCTGCTAAATGTGCGTTTTCTCAGAGTAGGCAAGCGACAGAAGGAGTAGCAGGGGAGGAGGGAGATCACGAATTAATCTTCAAGTTCAGATGCTGCAAACACCAAACATACCATGTGTATATATATATACAAGGAAGAACTGGAGCGACGAAGACGAGCACGAGGTGGTCAGCGTCAACTACGTTTGCGGAAATCAGTTGGAAGCCCACGCGTATTTGTGGAATCTAGCGCGAAGTGGAGGGCGGGGTCCTTTGACGCACAGCCTCGACGGAAAAAAATGGAATTTTATGAAAAAAGACAAAGCTGGGAATGTATGCCTAGCAGAGGAAGAACCGTCGAAGCTGGGGTAATGTGAGATGGGTGTATGGGGAGGGAAGCTGGGGAAGAGGGAAGGTGGGAAGAGGAGACAAGCATCTGACTCCTGATGCAGCGCACTAATCACCGGTGGCTGCGTAGGGTTTCTGTAACGTACGGGGAGGAATGGTCAACAAGATTTTCGCTCCAACTGGATGAAGAAGCGGCAGATAAAGTCCAAGTTCAGGAGGTAAGCGAAACATTTTACTTCTCGGACCAATTTACCTTTGGAAGTTTCTCCATACACTGTTATAGGATCTACCCAAAGTAGAGGGACTTTTTGTCACTTCTTTTTGCCACGGAGAACCTTATCTCTCTATCCTTGGTGGATGAAACCTATTCATAAGATCTTTTCATGGTCCCTTTTCAATGTTGGGATAAATTAGACTATGCATCACGTATTTTTTTTTGCACCTCTGTCATTGGCATGCGCTGTTGTTTCACCACCAATTGTCTAGAAGAATCGAATGATTTTATATGTAACATGATCGATTTTTTTTTTTACTTAAGCGCCTAACCTTACACCTTTTTTGGTATCTCCTTTCTTACCCTCTTACAGGTTCTGTCAGTCAAGTCTTCGTGATCCGATGTCAGAGGAACACCAAACATTAATGCACATTATGCTTCCTCCAGCGGAATAAGGTCATCGTTAAATGATCATCCAAAGGACAACAATGATGGCTAAGACAATGCCTAAAGAGCCTACCTCTCCAGCCTTGAAGGCCCTATAAGAAGTTCCTTTTTGCTACATCTTGGGCTTGTTCTAAATGGAGTGCTTCCCCATCCCAACTTTTGATAGTTCAAAGGCCTCCCTCCTATCCTTGATTGGGTTCGTGGAAGCATGCGAACAAAATTTCTCATTTTTGTTGCCACAGGATCATACTTTGTGGCATGTGATGTACTATAATTATCTTAAGCAATATTTACTTTTTTCATTAAAAAATCCTTAGGAACTATGTTGATCTATTCTATAATGTGTGACAGTCTCTACACGGTTAACAACATTATAAAACTTTGTGTGAGATCTTATGATGGAATGAAAAATGAAAGTATTCCGCAACTAAGTAAGTCTATAACAAAATATAGTTATGTAGACTGCAATGAGCACAATGTCTGCTTCAACAATATTGAAAATGGACTTATCAGTCTAAAAATTGTTGATTGCGGAGATATAGTGAACTTGTACAGTAAAATTATATGCTACTTATCCAAGTTATGAAATTTTTCTACATGAATTCCTACTCATCACAAGTAGCTTCTAAGACTTTTTGTTGCGATGAGTATAGTACCATACAAATGTATGGGTTATCAATCTAGGGATTTTGAATGTTTATATTGTTTTTGAAAATTTTGCTGAAAATATAAAATACACACTGGATTTTTTTTATTGCATGAATATTTCCTTTAATTTTGAAAATCAGAAAATAATGTTTTTAATGATAAATATAACTAACGAAATAGTTAACGGACTTACTAATTAGAAGTGTAAAACTATGTGGCAGACAATTAATATGAACCGAAAGGGATCTTATTTTGGCACTATGAAAAAACAGAAGGACTCGGAATTGATCCTTAATATTGTATGGCCACAAATTATTATATTCATACTTTATGTAGTTTCTTCTTTAGCGTAAACTTGCTAAAGTCGTGGATGGGAACACAACACACACTTTAACCTTTTGTTGTAGATGGGAACAAGTTTAAACCGAGGCGCCCGACAACGTAGAATAGAAATAGTGATAGCAACATTAATTACTATTGAATTACTTAACTAGTACCCACTTTTTCCTGTAAAACTTATGAATTTAGGAAAATACTAGTCATAGACACTATTACACCCGCTGACATATCCAGAATATAAGGAAAAGAGAATTTTGATGCATCCTACATCTGCATCCTACATCTGCAGCCTTTTTTTTATATTATTGCTATGCAAAAGCCATTCAATGACATTCAAAATGTTGTTATTGTATACATTCTCCAATTAATTACACATGTGATATCTCACCCACTACAAAAAGTACTTAGATTTAAAAAAAACTGTTCTAATTCCTTCTTAATTTTTTTGCAAATCACTCTATTGCATCCTGATTCCTCCTTAGTCCAGATTCTATCTCAAATGTGCACATTCTGTACGTGTAAAATATGTTATATACTCGTCCTGCACTGTACGTCTTGTATTATAATATTTTGTAAAGAATAAAATGTGTGTAATATGTGTGAAATTGTTGTTAGTACTGTACATATTGTATTGTACGTCTCGTACTATAATGTTGTGTTGTACTGTAAAATGTGGTTGTTAGTATTGTGTTTCTAGTACAATGTGTCTGTTAGTCCTGTACTTCTTGTACATAATTTTGTCAAACACTACTTTTTAAATGTATGATTATTTGATTGTTAACATCTTACTTCATGTACAATGTGCTCCGTAATACCATACTTTTTGTATGACACTGAAAACAATAGCACGATGATGCACTCTTGTAGGATTGATGAAAGCTGGAAAGCGGACGTAGTGTACTTGGGCAGAATAGAGGTGGAGAGAGGAGTTGCAAGAGAGAAAAATGAATTTTTAAAATTGAGGTTGGAGAGAGAACTTTGGGACTCTTTAGCTTCTGCATTCACTTAATTGGTGTGGAATTAATTTGTATGAGAGAAAATGGCTGGGACAGTGGCGGAACCAGAAAATTACATTGAGGGGGGCTGAAATCATATATGTGTGCATTTTAACACAAAGGGGGGGGGGGGCTGAGTCGAAAAAATACAAAGATTGAGAATGGAACCTGAGTCTCTTGGTTTTATAAACCAACTTTTCACCACTCCAACTAGCTCATTTTTTTCTTAATTACTACGCAGTGAATGTATTTATTTACACGTGATCTATATTTAATACTACGAGAACCACTGCTTGTATTAATTTTTTGAGGGGAGGGGGGCTAAAGCCCCGACAGCCTCCCCCTAGTTCTACCCCTAGGCTGGGACTACCTTTTTGCAGACTGTGTGCAATTAATTTGTATGAAAAAAATGATTGGGAGCATTTGTAGATGTGTGGAATTAATTTACATGTGAAAATGGCTGGATCAACTTTTTACATACTCCCGAGAATCACGTATGTGGACAGGTGTATTATTGAGTGTGGGTAGTGTTACTCATGAATTTATGTACTCAAGAGGTACGTGGTATACCCGTGTGTACGGTATCACTGAAGTGGAGGGCGGGAGACTGCGAGCATGCAATATGATGGTGGGATAAGTTCAAGTTGGCACCGGGTCCTCTCAACCTGGCGTTGCTCCCATACAAATCCGGAGCAGCGAATCAATTCTCTCCTCGCGTTCCTCTTACAGCGGCACAGGAAAAAGGACATCCAGTCTCCGGATCAGGACATCATATTACATGCTCACAGAGATTGACTTCCCAATATTTTACCGATATAAAAATGGCTTGTGGAGGGTTTTTTAAGCAGTTTTTGCTATCATTTTTTAATTATAAATCATTTTTATATTCTGATTTATATCATATGAAATTTTTTTGAGAGATATGATATGCATATCGTTTATATTTTTATCTACAGATTAATATTTATTCTAATAAGATAACTACGTGAAAGCAGAGAATAGTTGCGTATAACTTTTTTTCTTTCTATTTTGAAAATTATAACCGGTCGCTTTGTATTAGAACCTGTAAAAACCATTAAAGCATTGTCATTTTTGTCTTTATTTTCTAAAATTACAAATTCTTTTCTTTTGCCTAGAGCTTAATTGTTATTCATCATGCACTCTAGTGCATACCAAAACCTATGAGATGAAGTGTTTACATCTATATTTAACCAGTCTGATTTGGTGGAATAAAACCAAATATGGGAAAAGGTAGACGTTGAGTTTTTTTTATTACCGCTGAGACAGAGTTTAGATTGTAAAGTATGTGGTTAAGAGCCACTAACTGTGAACCGATAGGATAACCAAAAAATTTCTTCTAGAGAGGTTGGACTTTCATCATCAGAGCAATACTATTGAAGTTTGCAATCACCCTTTGTGCATTAGACAAAATCATTAGGTTGCTCAAACCTTCACCTTACACGTGATGGTAGCTTGGATGATGGTTTGTGTCTCGATATCAAGCCCAACTTACGCAATCAGGGGGATCCCAACACCCATGATGCAAACTCTAATAGCATTGGTAACGTGAATGCCCAATAATGCACACATGGTATTAGAATGTAAGGTTGCATCAATGAAGACATGGAAACCTACAACCTTGAGTCTGACAAAAGCTTGTGTAGTTCTAGATGAAGGGCCATGACTGCCCCAAGGAGGTACTACTGCACGAGTGCTTGTACACTCTCTGATGAAAGAAACCTAAGTCTCCACAAGCGGCTTCTTTTTTAATTGTAACAAATTGTTGTAGGCTTTTCGGATATGACAACAAGCTACAAGAACAGGGATTGAAGCTATTGAAACACCGAAGGGGGAGATAATGGTTGAGATCCATTGATCTTCGCTCAACTTGAAGTGTGGATAATCTACCAGGCGACTCCAAATTTATTGGATAATGGAACAATGGCTTAGACAATGAAGAGGGGAGTATGGGGCATTGTCACATGCTAGGAAAGTAATGTCCACCTTAATATGTCTTCTATTCTTTTCTACATCTAAATATGTCTTCTATTCTTTTCTGCATTATTTAGATGTGATTTGTATTGTAGAAGACATACGAAGATATATATGAATTCTTTTAGAAACTCTAAGCTTCCCGATATGATCCCACTTACCCACTACATTGACTATAATGAGTGGGACCCAATAGGGAAGAAATTACTTACTAAATCAAAGAAAAGGAAACATCTTATACGCCAAACAAGCAAACCTTTTTTTTTGAAAAGGAATGAAAATCAAAATTATTCAATTTGTATGTTAAAGATGCCAAAATGTACCATTAGAAGATAAAAGATCTAACTATTACAATATTTGATTCAAACACAAACCTTCACCATACAGGGTGACATGAAAGGAAACTAATCTATAGTAAAAGTCTTGCATATGATTATTTAGAGTCAAGATGCTAAGATTTGGTATGTTAGAAAACTCCACCTCTTGAAGAGGATTTCATCCCCAAAATTCAGCCATCCTTACTCTACTAATCAACTACTCTTCACCCCTTAAAAGTTAACCTAATAAGTCAAATTGAACAACTCTTAAAGATATTAGGGTTACATATATCTTTTAGTCATGAATACTTTGGGTGTTTATATTGTTCATAGGTCATGCATTTAACTAATATGACATATCGACCTAGGGTTGAATTTTAGGTCCTTAAGGTTTGAACGTGACAAACTTAAGATTCACATGAGCATCCAAAAAGTTAATGGGAAGAACGTACACAACTTAGGGGGGAAAATGTGTAGGTCCAATAAACATGTAATAACAGTCACATCTTCCTAGTCATCTTTCCATACTCAAAAATAGGGTTTAAGATTTGTCTTCTAACTAATTCTAAGGTTTCTTTACAAAAACATCATAAATTTCTTCCTTGCAACTCAGTTTGAGAAACCATTGATAAAATCCATAAAATGTTCTTTAGGATATATATTAGTGTAACATCCCTGATCTGGGTTATGAGTTAAACCTAGGTGTTTTGCCTAAATATGTAATTAAATCCTTGTGATTAACTTTGGGCATGTAATTAAGTTTCTCAGAAACATATATTTCAGATTTTGCTCCTTTTTATATAAAGTTGTAGCATTATTTTGTAATACAGGGATCTATGTGCAATTTACCCAGTTAGAAGGGTTAACTTGCAATTTGCACATGTTGAGATGTTCCTCTAATGTTGAGACATCATGAGAATCAATTTGGTAAAGTTTGAGGGATTTCCCAAGCTTGAGCACCAAGGTGCAGCTGTGGAAGCAATCCCTATGCTTGAAAACCCTTAATTGGAGTAAAGTACAATTTACCCAATTTGAGGGGTGTAAGTTGTAAAATACACCATCTAAAGTATCTATTAAGACTCTTGACATAATTTAGAGAAGAAATGATGAAAGGTCACTTCAATTGAATAATTAAGTTATGAAAAACACCTTTGTGATTGAATAATCAGGGTGTATGTGCTATAGCCCTTTTATGTGTGTGCTTTAGTAATAGGTTGATCTTCTTTGCCCTCATTTCTTGACCTTAGAAGAAGGTTTGTCCTTAGAATTAATATGAAGGGACGAGCATAGAAGAATGGAGGGACTTAGTTGAAAATATGGAGAACTTATGAGCTTATGTTGAAAATCTCACCCCAAGTATATATACTCTCCACCTCTCTAAGCAAGGGAACTTTCCCTTCATTTCATTCACTGTTCTATTCACCCAAACTGACTAAAGAGGATCTGTGGAGCTCAGGAGGACGACCAAGGAGGGCAAGGTAGGTTTGAATCCTCCCTTTTTCTTAAGTTCATGGTTAGAACTCGAATTCAAGGTCAAATTGATGGCTAGCTCACGTAGCTCTACCTTTCTAGCCATCCCTTCTCGACTTTCCTTGGAAGGATCACCTTGGCCGACCTGTGGAAACTCAAGGATTCCATTAAAATCTTGGATCTAGAAAGCTTGGAGCTCAAGGAGCAAGCTTTAGGCGGGTTTTATAACTCTAAACCTATGCTTTGTTATATACATCTCGTTTATGCTTTTAGATGATAGTTCTTCTTCTTCTCTACCTTCCTTTGCTACCTTGCAAGCAAATCCGTGAGAAATCCTTTCTGTTCTTGAGCTAGGAGATGAAGACGTTATTTCCAAAGTTAATCCACTACTTTTCACTTTATGAAACGGTCTCCACAAATTGCTTTGTCGGTTTGCAAAACCGTGTAGTGAGCAAACGGTCTCAGGACCGTGTAAGGGAAAACGGTCTTCAAGACCATTTATCCGCATTGACCGAGCATGGACTGTATAAGATTTCTGTTCATAATTATGTAGGCTAATTACCCACAAAATTTGAGATGATAACACCAAAGGAACCGTGAGATATGGCCTTTTTAATCAACAACTTTAATTGAATTTACTCCTGATTTCCAATCTGTTGAAATCGCCCTTTTTGGGCAAACGGTCTCAAGACCGTGTAAGAACGTTGAACAAGCGTTGACCGTATGAGATTACTGTTCAAAATAATGTTGATTAACAACTCACCAAATTTGATGGACTAATTCAAAACGAGCTAAGAGATGAAGGATGATTACTAGGGAAAACCCTAATTGAAATCAGTACTGAAATCTCAATGATTTGATTAAGTGTTTTTGGGTTGATTGACCCAAACGGTCTCAAGACCGTTTGGGGATCAATCAAACGGTCTCAAGACCGTGTGGGGAATCACCCAAGACCGTGTGGAGGTCTGGGGTAAAGTATAGTTGACCAATTGAAAGTACAAAGATACCAAATTACATTGCAATTAAGTATTGATATGATAATCAACTCAATAGATCCAACCTTGAAGAACTTACATTAGAATACAAAAGTTGGATGGGAAAACGGTCTCAAGACCGTTTGGAACTCATCCAAACGGTCTCAAGACCGTGTGGTGACAACCCAAGATCGTTTGGAGGTCTAGGGTTAAGTTAATTTGATCAATTGAGGGCCCAATTGCAATAGGTTATTGAATTAATCAAAATACTGATTTGAGACTCAATCAAGGTTCAACTCCTATCAAATCACATTAGATTTTGATGAAATCTTGGGCAAACGGTCTCAAGACCGTGTGGAGTTCATCCACACGATCTCAAGACCGTTTGGGCCAAGTTTGGGCCCAATTGGAGCTCAATTGAAGGGTTCAACCTTGTGTTGATTCACATTGTTGAGTGTTGATGGTTGAACGTTGATGGACCTTAATTGAACCAACTTCAACCCTATTTGGATAACAATTGAGGGTCAATTGAGTGACCAATTGGTTAATCATAACCCTAATTAACTCAATCTATAAGTGGTTACCATGGCTTTGACCATTTGGAGGCTTCAACATTGATAATCATAAACGATTGAAATCATTGAACCATGTTGGAAGTCCAAACGGTTTGAGACCAAGTGGACCAAACGGTCTCAAGACCGTTTGAGGTCTCACGGTCTCAAGACCGTTTGAGACCTCACGGTCTCAAGACCGTTTGAGGTCACACGGTCTCAAGACCGTGTGAGGCCACATGGTCTCAAGACCGTGTGAGGCCTCACGGTCTCAAGACCGTTTGGACTCAAACGATCTCAAGATCGAGAGACATCAAACGGTCTCAAACCGTGTAAGCCCTCTCGGTCTTGAAGTCAAACTTGTTAAACGGTCTACACCCTCACACGGTTTGGGCAAACGACCTTGAAGGTCACACGGTCTTGGAGTCAACCCTAGAAAACGGTCAACTCATCCAAACGGTCTCAAACCGTTTGGAGGTTGAAGGTTGAAACCGTTTGAGGTTTTCAAAGGTTGATTTCACTTAATCAATTGAAGGTGTAAATGGTTCAATGATGCTCAAATCTAAACCCTAATGGTAACCTAGGACATTAGGGAACTAAGTGACTAATGAATTAACCCATGATGGTGATCAATGGGGTGAATTACCAAAATACCCTTGAGGGGTTCAATTGAGTAAAACCTTGTTCAAATCAAACCCTAATCACATGATAGTGATGTTTTGGCTTAGGTTAGCCCATGAGGACTTAACCCAACCTGATCTAGAGTGGTGTTATCACCATCTACTGGTATGAGGAGAGAGAAAGTATCTTAAGAGAGAGAAAGTACCCTTTTAGGGTGGAAACTCAAGTAAAGAACCTTCAATACACATGAATGTGCATGATTAGGGTATGATCCACCTATGTGAGATCATGGAAACCCTAATTATGATATATGATGAATCTTAAAGCTGATCTAAGAGCATCAATGATGATGTTCCTCATACATGATGATGTTATGAGTTCAATTCACCATATGATGTGAATAGTAAACCCCAATTCAAGGGTAATGACATGCGATGTGAATAGTAAACCCTAATTCAAGGGTAATGACATGTGATGTGAATAGTAAACCCTAATTCAAGGGTAATGACATGTGATGTGAATAGTAAACCCTAATTCAAGGGTAATGACATGTGATGTGAATAGTAAACCCCAATTCAAGGGTAATGACATGTGATGTGAATAGTAAACCCTAATTCAAGGGTAATGACATGTGATGTGAATAGTAAACCCTAATTCAAGGGTAATGACATGTGATGTGAATAGTAAACCCTAATTCAAGGGTAATGACATGTGATGTGAATAGTAAACCCTAATTCAAGGGTAATGACATGTGATGTGAATAGTAAACCCTAATTCAAAGGTGATGACATGTTATATGAGTATTAAACTCTATTTGATAAGAATCAAAGAACTTAGCTCTTATGACAAGAGTGGAAAGTATAATCATTGTTTTGAATTACCTTTATTAGTTGAATTAACCATGCAGGTTCTAATATGGAGGTATCATATCCAGGTATGGATGATGATACTATATTCATTAAAGGCACATTGATAGCTTTATGAATAAGTAAAGTATCTTGATGCCTTGTCAGTGGCATTCTATGATAATAATGGGCCGTGAGAGCCATGAATACCATCAAGGTCATGCTTTAGAGATGACTTGTGATGAGTATAATGAGAAATGATGTTTGATGTGAGTTAGGCTTGTTACATTTAGTATTCTCCTTTTATAACTGTTATGCTACTGTTATTGTTTGAAGAACAATGTGTGATGTTAAATGAATACTGAATGTACCTAACTAATCAAGTATAATGAAGAGCCCTGATCATAGACCCATCATTGTCAGAGATCAAATGATGGTGAAACAGGTTTTCCTAAGGGAACTCCTGGATCACATACTATTGAGTATGTGGGGTATATGGATGTGTAGAACCTTACATCCTAGTGTAGGAATTTGATGTAGATATGTAATCTGTCAATCCTTCACTACAGTCCCATACCGTATCAGTAGTAGGTAAACATGAAACCTCCTGATGACGAAGAAAACATAGATATCCGTATCAGTGGAGATAAACATGAAATCTCCTGATGACGAAGAGAGTACAGAACGCCACTGTAACTCTAAAATAGCGAAGGACCAGTTTACCCTGGTGAGCTATAATAGTAGAGACACAAGATGTCCTACAAGTGAACCTCTTACTAACTGAGGAAGGTGAAGGTCATGAGAATCCGGCTCTCTTAATGACCTATGCATGATACTGATGTGACTTCTTAGCAATCAGTTGGAGTATGAGTGGTATGCCTCATCTCCACAGGGCATAATTTTGGTTGTAAAACATAATCAACCGCGTAGTATACCTGTTAGAGATAACTACGAGTTAGTTGATTGATGATACACTGTAATAGTGCTTATATTCTTCATGTCTCATAAATGTTGAGCTCTTGTTTATAGCTGCAACTGCTATTGAATACCTTGAAAGCTTTACTACTTAAGATATTCTTTGATGTTATAATAAAGCTTCTGGCGAAGAGTTATAACTCTCTCTGGGACAATTATGTAAAATTGTCTCACCCCGTAGACTTCAACTTTTTAGGTGGACGTCGGATACGGAGGAACCGGTCTACAGGTGACCAGTCCCAGCAGCACCAGGAGCAGTATTAAATCTCAGGTGGAGATTTAGCCTGCCATGTGGTGTAGTTAGAGTCAGTCCTATGTGTCCTCTGTACTCTCAGGTCTTGGAGTCTTTTTTTATGAGTTCTTGAGATTTTGTGTCTTGTTGTATATAATTACTCAAGAAGTAATTATCATGAGATGTAAATAGTTTGTCTCTTGTTATGAAAGAAGCTTTTAAGGATTCAAGCTCTTGTCTCGAAAAGTTTTAATTTCCCGTGATTTTTGTCTTCCGCTGTTAATCGAATCGCTTCCGCTAAGTTTGAATCATGGTTTCGAGATCAGAGCCCACAATTAGTGTAACGTCTCTGACCTAGGTTATGCCATAAACTTGAAAGTTTTTCTTAAGTAAGTTATTTATAAACTTATTTTAGTCTTTTTAAAAGTAATTAAGACTCAAGGAAAGTTTAATTTTCAAGTTTGAGATTATTCACAAACTATTTGGGCATTATATGATAGTTTGGGAGTAATTTGCAATTTACCCAATATGAGGGGTTATATTGCAATATGTCACATTTTGAACATGCTTCAAGTTCTTTAGCATCATAAGAGAGAGAATGATGCTAAGGGGTGGCTTGTGGAAAGTCTAAGTTCCAAGTTAGAACTTGTTTGAATAATGCTTGTGCCTTGTGTACCAGTTTTGGTGCAATTTGCAATTTACCCAAAATGTAGGGTTGATATGAAAATTACCACCTTTAAAGTGTCCCTACTATATCTTGGCATTTTCCATTATGGGTTAAGCACCTCATGGAGGTGGTGGATATCAACTTACAACTTTCCTTAGAAAAAGTGTATCAGTTTGTGAATAAAGTGATGTTCAGTTGAAATACCTTGCTCAACAAGAAAACTAAGGGCCAAAATCTTATCCCTAGATTATCCTAAAGAGTTTTGCATGTAAAGATAAATATGTGCGCATGGACACATCTCAACCATGCATGGACGTGTGGCACCTAGTAGTGTAAAATGATGACACCTCTTATACGCCCTCTCTCATGAACCTCAATTATATATACCACTCCTTTCACCTACTAGTGAATCTTTTCAAACCTTATCACTCAATTTATATTAAATATCATGCATAGAGTTGAGGAACAAGGAGGAGATCTATCCATTAATCTTAAAGGTGAAGACATGGTCACCTTCAACCTTGAATGAAGCATGATCTCGGGTTGTGATTCTTCATTTTGTTTCTTCACCAAGTTCTTAACTATGGGGATTCCTTGCATGTAGAGGAGTTGCGAATGAGTCTTGGATCTATGAAAAGTTTATCTTCAACCTTGGGAACGTGAAGCTTTGGATCTTGGATCTTTGAAGTTGTTCTTGAGGTGGATTATATAACTTGAACCCAATTGTGTTATTATTCACCATCAATCTTGCCATACTTGATGATCTACTTTCAATTTCGAGTTTTTTTGAATAATTGATGAATCCATTTGTTCTATTAATGACATAGGAATTGTCATGTCCGACTCGTGAAAATAAGATTTACTAATGCGGAAGCGATCGTTAGTAGCAGAATTACTGAAAATCACTAAAAAAAACTTTTTGCAATGAGATCCACAAACTGTAGAACACTTTCATAGAGAACCAAAGTAAGTTATTTACATTATGATACATCAGTACATCTCTGTATCATCTCATCTCGAGAAGCATAAACATTGACTGCCATGTTATGTGTACATAAGCAGTATACAAAAATCTCGAGGCATCAAGCCAAAAATCTCAGATCTATATCAAACCATCTACCGACTCCTAGGACCTGAGAGTACAGAGACGACACACATGACTCTCTCTATATATACATGACTTGACAGACAGTGTCTCCACCTATGGATCATTGTTGTCCTTGTTGTTGGTGCTGCTTCTACTGTGGCTGTTGTTGCTGCTCACCCACTGAAGGGTTTCTTCTTCCTCGGCGTCTACCTAAAAAGTTGAATCCCACGGGGGTGAGAAAATTGAAAATTATCCCAGCGAGAGATATAACTCTCCGTCAGAAGCATATTTATTGCAGATAGAGGAATAACAATGAGCAGTAGAATTGTAAATATTCAACAATAGATAAATCATTAATTAAACTAAGTAGAGCAGTATTCTTTATACAATTCATTCCAGTTATAACTTTGATTAAGCAGCAAGTCATTTATTCAATAAGGAATATGAAGAACATGTATATTACTTATCCAACTAGGACATATTAAACAATGTATCATCAATCATTGATTCTCGTAGTTCAACCCTAAGCAAATATGCTACACGACTGATTACATCTTTCAAACATACTTATGCCATGAGGAGATGAGGTATACCGTTCATACTCCAACCGACCATTGCGAAATCAAAATCGGTACCATACATAGGTCATTAGAAGAGCCGGATTTCTATGATGTCATCCTCCTCAATCAGTGTGAGGAACAACATGCAGGACATCTTGTGTCTCTGCCAAAATAGCTTTCCAGGGTATATTGGAAACTTTGCTATTAGCGTTATAGTGGCATGATGTACTCTCTTCGCAATCGAGACATTTCTTGTTTATCTCACATCGATTCGACATTAACATCATCATCGGGAGATTAGTGATATATCATCCCGGCATATACATATAATGAAGGATTGAGATATTTAATGTTTATCTCACATCAATTCCTCCATTAGGGCGTAAGGATATTCACGCCCATAACCCCCACATACTCAAAAGTATGCTCTCTAGGAGTTCCCTTAGGAAAACCTATTTCACCATCACCCAACTACTGACGATGATGGATCTATGGTCAGGGCTCTACATGATATCATTTCACTTGATTATTTAAGTACATTACAACATTCTTTTAGCATCAGGCATGTTTTCAAACATAAACCATTATAACAATTGCTATAAAGAAAGAGTACTATTTTATCAAGTTTATTTCACAGCTTTACTAACATTGGGAACTCAATCCCTTATCATCTCATCATTATAATTCAAGAATATGGGTGTTCAAACCCTTAAATTATCAAAACACATGTTACCACTTTAAATGGTAACTTAATGCCATCAAGTCATCTGACAGTGTAAACATTATAATTGCAATGTAGGTATTTCACATGGCTCTTAAAGCCTATAAACCTTCTTTTGTGACCTCTCACTAGGCAACATAGCATATCATTGCTTACAAAGCTCATAAAGTTCTTTCAATATATAAGGCATCATAGCTCTTACCTGGATATGTTCAATATCTCGTAAAACCTACATGATTAGTATAGATGATAACAGGTACATCAATTTCATATCAGCATAATGCAAAACAATGATAACATCACTATTCAAGGGTTGCACCACTATGCCCTTATTAGGGTTAGGGTTTCCCTTTTCAATTCAATTAGGGTTAATCATCCCCTTAGCTTAATTAGGATTAATGACTTATCATTTCATTATCCAACCTTAGAGCTTCATGCTATAAAGCATAACCCAGAATTAGGGTTTCACATTTTCATTCACCTTATTTGGAATTAGGGTTTACTATTCACATTACATCACCCTAGATTAGGGTTCATGTTCAACAACCAACAATTAGGGTTTACTATTCACCCCAAGTAGGAGTGATCATCAAAGTACCTTGAATTAAGGTTTATCATGTCATCACTATGAATTAAGATCATACCATCATCATGTATTAGGATTACTTCCATTAATACCCTCAGTTAGGGTTGTGATTCATTAACCTTCATAATTATGGTTTCGTGATCTCACTATCATGGATCATACCCTAATTAGACATGCATCTATAATAAGAGTCCATTACATTATTAATATTCATGTAGGAAGTCTTCTCTCTCATCTTCTATAAGATGATGTTTGCATCAGCCTTCATTAGGCTAAGTCAACTCAATCATGAAAAAGAAGAATTGACATCATAAGATATGTCACTATCACCATGATCATTAAAGCTTATTCATGCAAAGGCAGTAACCACCTTATCCCCTTGAAGATACAAATTACCATAATCATCTTTGATTACATCATGTATTAGTCAATTAATCAATTTGTCCTTTAACCACTTTACATATCCATGCGGTTTTGGTTAATTGTCCACCAAACGGTCTTGGCCACTTAGACCCCAAACAGTCTTGACCTAATCAGATCTCAAACGGTCTTTCTCAAATAACCTCCAAACGGTCTTGGTTACATACTTGAAACCGTTTAGTAAAGGTAGTCTTTGAAACTGTTTGCTAAAGGTGGTCACTTGAAACCGTTTACTAAAGGTGGCCCTCATGATCGTTTGCTAAAGGTGACCGTCAAGATAGTTTGCTGAAGGTGATCCTCAAGATCGTTTGCTAAAGGTGACCCTTAAGATAGTTTTCTAAAGTAAGATTTGAAACCGTTTACTAAAGTGAAGTTTTGAAACCGCATGAACTCAACTGGTTTGGGATCATTTGGTCCCAAATGGTCTTGAGACCATTTGGTCCCAAACGGTCTTGAGACCATTTGGACTCAAACAGTCTTGATACTGTTTGGTCCAAACCTCCTCAAAACCGCATGGACCAAATATGGTCTCAACCAATCAAATTGAATTAGGGTTTCCAATGTTGATTCCTTCAACCATTGAATTCATGTGATGAATCTTCAATTGGACCTATCAACATACTTCAATTGAGTTAATTAGGTCATCCTTCAACTGATTTGACCCTCAATTGACCCTCAATTGATCATCAATTAGGGTTTGAATCAATTGGATCAGGGTTTCGAATCGATGATCCTTCTACATTAACCAATGTGAAACTAGTTACTTTAAAACCATTGGACCATCATCCAAATTGAACATGTCCTGACCCCAAACGGTCTTGAGGTCATTAGGATGACCGCCAAATGGTCTTGAGACCGTTTTCCCATCTCATCACTCAAATCCAAGTCATCTAATTAGGGTTTGGATCATTGGATTGATCACCAAATCATCAGTTGATTATACTTCAACTTAATACCTTTGGGTCTTCAATTGCTCAACCATACCTGACCGTAGACCTCCAAATGGTCTTGGGTGATCACCAAACGGTCTTGAGACCATTTGGGTGATACCCAAATGGTTTTGAAACCATTTGGGTCAATCAACCCAAGTTTCCAACTTAATTACTTATGAAATCAGCACTCAACCCGATTAGGGTTTTGGTGATTGATTGACCTTCAACTCATGAACCAATTGGAGTTAATCAAATATAATTAGCGTATCATTAACCTATATCATTATGAACAAATTCCCAAATGGTCAACATCACCAAACGGTCTTAAACCGTTTGCTTCCATGCGGTTTGGGTGAAACTGTTTCATTCCAAACGGTTTGAAACCGTTTACTCCCAAACGGTTTGGGAAACCGTTTGAGCAACTAAGGAGACCGTTTGACCTGGGATTTGTCTTTGGATAAACATCTAAGATGATGTAATCATCATGTTCCTCTGTTCAACCAAGAACTACTGTTGTTCTTCACAGAAAACTTCAGCAATGAATCAAAAGAATACCAAAAAGAAGAAAGTAACCAACGATCATTGGAGAATGGAGTGCAATACTAATACTTAAGGGTTTGAGTTATAAAACCCACCTATAAAACTGATCCCAAGCTCCAATCTCCACATCTATAATGGTTTATGGAGTTCCAGAAACTATCCAAGGTCCGTCCTTGAGCTTTTGGATGTACAAGTTGGCTAGAAATGGAAATCGGGTGAAGAAAACCAATAGTCAAGCATTGATTTAGGGTTTTCACCATAAATCCGAGGTAGAAGATGATCAAAACTCACTAACAGGTTGTGTTCGTGCTTCTCCTGCTCCCGAGTTCTCCCTTGGTTGGCCAAAGCAAGGTGAGAAAAGAAAAACTAAGGAAACGATCCTTATGTGTATTGGAAAAAGACATAGTACATAAAGGATTTTCAAGGAAAGAGAGAATGGGATTGTTTTCTTTAAATTCCAAAATAATTTCCACCAAACTCCCCTCCATTTCTTGGCCACGAAGCCATCTTCATCTTCTTGCAAAACCTCTTCATTATCCAAGAATTAATGGAAAAGAAACTAAGCACCTTAAAGAGTTTTATATTAATATCCAACCTTTAGTGGATATTACTTTTTATTATATTAATGTGAGTGGCTTCCACTCAACCAAGATCTTTTTATGCCCAAGCAAGGCAAAAGCTCTTCCAAAACTTTGCAAACACATCCTTCAACTTTTGGTTAAAGGGATCCTTAATTAATTTATTTCTTTTTGCATTAAATTAACTTAAAGTTCCATTTATGCTTAAATCTTGATTATTTTAATGTCAAGATTTTCTCTCCTCCATGATAATTCAAATGAGGCGCCCCTCTCATTTTATTTGCTCTTATTGATACCAAGAAACATGAGAGACCCTCTAAAGGTGGTATTTTGCATATTGAACCCTAGGTTTTGGGTAATTTGCACATTACACCAAAACTAGGTTTTAATGCACAAGGGTTGCTCTATAAGCTTTATCATGGTGCCCAAGCTTGTGGAAACCATACCACTACATCATATTCATTATTATGATGTCTCAACATTAGAGGAACATCTTATCATGTTCAATTTGCAAATTAACTCCTCAACTTGGGTAATGTGCACTTTAGTCCAATATTAACAAAATAATGTTCCAACATTATTAAAAAAGGACTGAAAATGAAATATAAGTTCCTCAAAAGCCTTAATTACTTTTCAAAATATAAGAGAAAACATTTAATCAACTTTATTAGGCAAAACACCTAGGGTTAGTACATAACCCATGTCGGGGATGTTACAAATTATTCACCCCTTATAAGGATTCCGTCCCCGAAATCATTAACAAAAACATTTTGAGAAAAGAGTAGGGTATTTCCTTCTCATCTCTTCCTCTAATTCCCATATAGCTTCTTCAACTCCACGGTGATTCCAGAGGACTTTTACAAGACTAATGTCTTTCTTTTTCAACTTCTTGATCCTTCTGTCAAGAATGAACATAGGTCCTTCAACATAGGATATATCATCGTTCAATTCTACTTCCATAGGCTACATAACTGATTTTGTGTCAGGATGACATTTCCTTAGCATGGAAATGTGGAACACTGGGTGCAACTTTTGTAGCTCAGGTGGTAACTCCAGCTTATAAGCTACCTTTCCAACCCGTTCGATGATTGGATAAGGCCCCATAAATATAGGAGCTAACTTTCCTTTTCTCCCAAACCTAAGAACTCCCTTCCAAGGTGAGACCTTGAGGTACACGCTGTCTCCAACCTGGAACTCTAAAGGTCTAAGACGCATATCAACGTAAGATTTCTACCTATCATGTGCAGTCTTTAACTGTTGTTGAATTATTTTAATCTTCTCGGTGGTCTGTTGCACAAGATCAGGACCCAAAAGTTGATATTCACCAGTTTCATACCAACATAGGGGAGATCTACAACGTCTACCATACAAGGCTTCATAAGGTGCCATGTCAATACTGTGTTGATAGATGTTATTATAAGCAAACTCTATCAAGCTCAGATGTAGATCCCAACTTCCTGTAAACTGAAGGACACATACCCTAAGCAAGTCCTCCAAAGTCTATATAGTCCTTTCTAATTGTCCATCAGTCTGAGGATGGAAGGTTGTACTAAACCTTAACTGTGTGCCTAAAGCTTTATGAAGTTGTTCCCAAAAACGACTCGTAAACTGGGGACCTCTGTCAGAAACAATGGTAACTGGGCAGCCGTACTATTTCATCCACATATAACTGTGCCAGTCTCTCTGCAGAATAGGTTGTTTTGATAGGTAAGAAATGTGTTGTCTTTGTTAACCTATCAACCATTACCCAGATGGAATCATGACCTTTGGCTGTTCTAGGCAAACCAACCACAAAATCCATGGTTACATGATCCCACTTCCACTGTGGTATAGGCAAAGGCTGCATTGTTCATGCGGGCTTCTGGTGTTCAGCTTTAACTTGCTGACACACTGGACACCGCATAACAAACTCAGCAACATCCTTCTTCAAACTAAGCCACCAATACATATCTTTCAAGTTATGATACATCTTGGTGCTTCCTAGATGCATAACATACATTGAAGAATGAGCTTCTTCCAGGACTAATTTCCTTAAGTTATCAACATCAGGTACTATCATTCTACCATGATAACAGGCCACCTGATCATCTGAATCATGGAAACCATCTCGTTTCTCATTACCATACTCTGACCTAATCTGTTGAACTACATCATCATCTTGTTGTGCCTCCTTAATTTGCTGTCTCAGAGTAGGTTTTATGTGCATCTCAGCTAACAACCCAGATAACAATGATACTTTAAGTTGTACATTGTCTTGCCTTAAAGAGATAAGCATATCCCTTCTAGAGAACATCAAAGAATTCAGCTGTGCTCTGTCTAAGGCTGGTGTTGCTGATTTCCTACTTAGAGCATCAACAACCACATTGGCTTTCCCTGGATGATAATCAATTATACAATCGTAGTCCTTGATTAACTCCATCCAGCGGCGTTGCCTCATGTTAAGCTCATGCTGAGAGAAGATGTACTTTAGGTTCTTATGGTCTGTGAAAATCTAGAATGTCTCTCCATAGAGATAATGTCTCTAGATCTTCAAGGCATGGACTACTACAGCTAGTTCTAGATCGTTTGTCGGATAATTCTCCTCATGTTTCTTAAGCTATCGAGAAGCAAAAGAAATCACTTGCTTATCCTGCATTAACACACATCCTAGTCCATTCTTAGAGGCATCATAGAAAACTATATATCCTTTCCCTTGATCAGGTAGCACTAGAACATGTGCACTTGTCAACCTTTCCTTCAACATCTGGAATGACTGCTGACACTTGTCATTCCAGACAAAAGAAACATCTTTTCTGGTCAACTTGGTTAAGGGTAGGGCTATAGAACTGAAGTTCTTAACGAACATCCTGTAATAGCCTGCCAACCCTAAGAAACTGCGAATCTCCGTCGGTGTCTTCAGCTTCTCCCATTGCAGGACAGATTCTACCTTTTTAGGGTCAACACGTACACCTGAAGCAGATATTATGTGTCCAAGAAAAGAAACTTCTGGTAGCCAGAACTCACATTTGCTAAACTTAGCATATAACTTATGCTTTCTTAGCAAAGTTAGAGCATGACAAAGATGCTGCTCATGCTGCTGAGCATCTCTACTATAGATCAGGATGTCATCTATGAAGACAACTACACACTGATCAAGAAAAGGTTGAAAGATTCTATTCATGAGTTCCATAAATGCAGTTGGTGCATTAGTTAGTCCAAACGACATAACTGTGAACTCATAGTGACCATACCTTGTCCTAAAGGCAGACTTAGGTATGTCACCCTCCTTAATATGCAGCTGATGATATCCCGACCTCAGATATGCCTTTGAGAAGACTGTTTCACCATGCAACTGATCAAAGAGATCATCAATCCTCGGCAAAGGATACTTATTCTTTATAGTTACTTTATTTATCTATCTGTAGTCAATGCACAACCGCATCGATCCATCCTTCTTTTTAATAAAAAGGACCAGAGCACCCCAGGGTGAAGTGCTTGGTCGGATAAAACCCTTCTCAAGCAACTCTTGCAGTTGTTTCTTGAGTTCTTCCATCTCAACAGGCGCCATCCTATACAGTGTTTGTGCTATTGGTTGCATGCCCAGGATTAGATTAATCTCAAAATCAATCTCTCGAGGCGGAGGTACACCTAGAAGTTCTTCAGGAAATACATCTTCAAATTCCCTAACTACAAGAACTTCAGTAGGATTAGAACTCTCCATGGTGGTATCTACCACATGGGACAAGAATGCATAACATCCTTGCCTCATCAGCTTCTCAGCTACCATAGCTGACACAAGACAGGTTGGAAGAATCTTTCTATCTCCTTGAAAGATCCATGTGTCACTTTCATCTGTGAACACAACTTGCTTGGACTCACAATCCAAGACAACCTTATACCTTTCTAAGGTGTCCATCCCAAGGATTATATCAAACCCGTGCATCTCAAGTGGTACAAGATCCACTTGAATGTGATGTTCAGAAAAAGAAAGAATGCAGTGAGAACACACCTCCTGCAACACAGTAGATCCCATCAAAGGAGTTTCTAACAACAGACTATCTGCTCTATGGCTTGTAGTCATATTACAGTCAAGAATCACTCTTCGAGTGATAAAGGAGTGCGTAGCACCCAGATCAATTAAAATAGATACGATGCAGTATGTAAACATATTAGAATAAAACAACTTCATCTGACATGTCACAACTCGAGAGTTGATCACTACATCAGGTGGATTCATCACGTAGAATCTCGCCGTCACTTGTGGTTGATTCGGTGCTCGATTATTGGGTGTCGATGATCTAGCTTGGGATGCTTGTCCACGTCCTCTAGCGCCACCTAGAAACTATCTCCTTTGGGAACCTTGCTGACTCAACCTCTGGGGTTGAGTCACACTTGCCTATCGGACTCTGCAATCCTTCATCAGATGCCCCATCTTTCCACATATGAAACAACTTTTGATCCCCTACTATGGTCTGGATGGTCCTGTAACTGACACAGATGCTGAGCTGCGAGCTCCTTCTGGTGGTAAACTTCATCCTCTACTCCTGTTTGACGTCCACTATGTCTGGGTACTGAATCTAGGTGGTGGTGTAGGCACGGAAAACCTCGGTTTCTTGAAACCTTTGGATGAAGATCCTTGAAACTGGGGGTACATCTTCTTATTCTTGGTCTGTCACTTCTCCGTCACAGACCTCTCTATCCTTCTGACAAACTCCAAAAAAGTAGCAAATCTTTCCCTATTCTCCAGAGCAGACATAGGGGTGGTCAACTCAGCGTTTAACCCCTTCTCAAAATTCCTAATCCTTTCTTCATTTGTAGTTGCCATGTGCAGACAGAACCGCAAAAGCTCCATGAACTTAGCCTCATACTCACTAATGTTCATTGGTCCTTGTCTTAACCTCTCAAACTGAGAGATCTTCTCATCTAGGAACGTCTTAGGAAAGTATCTATTGACGAATTCTCATCGAAATACTTCCCATTCGATCTCCACACCGGGCCTTTTCCCCTCCTCTATGGTCCACCAGTGACCAACACTCCCCTTGAGAAGGTACACAACATGTCTAACCTTCTCAGCTTCTGGGATGTTCAGGATTCTAAAGGCCTTCTCTAGTTTAGTTAGCCACATGTCAGCATCTGCTGGGTTAGCTGTCCCAGAATATTCCGTGGCTCCAGCCCGACGTAGTTATTCAAACATCTTGCCGGTTCCTTATCTTTCATCATGGGCAGGTGCCCTAGGTGCAGGTATGGGCATTCTATCAGTCATATGTGTCATGGCAGTTATAAACTTCCCAAACATGGCTTGGAAGGCTGGGTTCCCCATGTCAGCTTGATTGAACTGGGGTGGTTCAAGCACATGTTCCTCCCTTCTTTGGTCTCTTGCACCTCCTCCTGGTGCAACGACACTACTTTCGGAAACATGTTCATCATGTGATCCAGACATCTTTAGTTTTCTCTTCTCCTCCTATATGAGCAGAAGACACTATCAGATAGACTGGAAGACACTAGAACAGACTCAAAAACCCTAGTCCTATGCCTTTGTAGACTCAACGAATCTAGAGCTCTGATACCACTAAACTGTCATGTCCGACTCGTGAAAATAAGATTTACTAATGTGGAAGCGATCGTTAGCAGCGAAATTACTGAAAATCACTAAAAATAAAACTTTTTGCAATGAGATCCACAAACTGTAGAACTCTTTCATAGAGAATCAAAGTAAGTTATTTACATTCTGATACATCGGTACATCTCTGTATCATCTCATCTCGAGAGCCATAAACATTGACTGCCCTGTTATCTGTACATAAGCAGTATACAAAAATCTCGAGGCATCAAGCCAAAAATCTTAGATCTATATAAAACCATCTACCGACTCCTAGGACCTGAGAGTATAGAGACGACACACATGACTCTCTCTATATATACATGACTTGACAGACAGTGTCTCCACCTGTGGATCATTGTTATCCTTACTGTTGCTGTTGCTGCTCACCCACTGAAGGGTTTCTTCTTCCTCGGCATCTACCTAAAAAGTTGAATCCCATGGGGGTGAGACAATTGAAAATTGTCCCAGCGAGAGATATAACTCTCCATCAGAAGCATAGTTATTGCATATAGAGGAATAACACTGAGCAGTAGAATTGTAAATATTCAACAGCAGATAAATCATTAATTAAACTAAGTAGAGCAATATTCTTTATACAGTTCATTCCAGTTATAACTTTGATTAAGAAGCAAGTCATTTATTCAATAAGGAATATGAAGAACATGTATATTACTTATCCAACTAGGACATATTAAACAATGTATCGTCAATCATTGATTCTCATAGTTCAACCCTAAGCAAATATGCTACACGGATGATTACATCTGTCAAACATACTTATGCCCCGAGGAGATGAGGTATACCGCTCATACTCCAACTGAACATTGTGAGATCAAAATCGGTACCATACATAGGTCATTAGAAGAGCTGGATTTCTATGACCTCATCCTCCTCAGTAAGTGTGAGGAACAACTTCCAGGACATCTTATGTCTTTGCCAAAATAGCTTTCCAGGGTATACCGGCAACTTTGCTATTAGAATTATAGTGGCATGCTGTACTCTCTTCGCAATCGAGAGATTTCTTGTTTATCTCACATCGATTCGACATTAACATCATCATCGGGAGATTAGTGATATATCATCCCGACATATACATATAATGAAAGATTGAGAGATTTAATGTTTATCTCACATCAATTCCTCCATTAGGGTGTAAGGATATTCGCGTCCATAACCCCCACATACTCAAAAGTATGCTCTCTAGGAGTTCCCTTAGGAAAACTTGTTTCACCATCACCCAACTACCGACGATGATGAATCTATGGTCAGGGCTCTACATGATATCATTTCACTTGATTATTTAAGTATATTACAACATTCTTTTAGCATCAGGCATGTTTTCAAACATAAACCATTATAACAATTGCTATAAAGAAAGAGTACTATTTTATCAAGTTTATTTCACAGCTTTACTAACATTGGGAACTCAATCCCTTATCATCTCATCATTATAATTCAAGAATATGGGTGTTCAAACCCTTAAAGTATCAAAACACATGTTACCACTTTAACTGGTAACTTAATGCCATCAAGTCATCTGCATTGTAAACATTATAATTGCAATGCAGGTATTTCACATGGCTCTTAAGGCCTATAAACCTTGTTTTGTTACCTCTCACTAGGCAACATAGCATATCATTGCTTACAAAGCTCATAAAGTTCTTTCAATATATAAGGCATCATAGCTCTTACCTGGCTATGTTCAATATCTCATAAAACCTGCATAATTAGTACAGATGATAACAGATACATCAATTTCATATCATCATAATGCAAAACAATGATAACATCACTATTCAAGGGTTGCACCACTATGCCCTTACTAGGGTTAGGGTTTCTGTAAGGACCCTAACCTTCATTTTGGGCTTACCCTGTTTGCTTTGCTTTGACCCTGGTGTTTTGGTGCTTGCTAATCACCTTTGGCGGTGATAAGGGTTTGGTTGTGCTTTGTTGAGAGTTAAAGGTGCTACTTGCAAATAACCCAAGTCTAGGGTTTTGTGAGCAAGTTTGTCACCTTGAGAGGTGTTCTTCTCTCTCTTTGCTTCCTCTAGAGTTGAGGGGAAGGCTTGGGCTTGTTGCTTGAGTTCTTTGGGCCTTAGTTGAGCTTGTTTGGGCCTTGAGGTGCCTTGTTTGGGCTTGGTTGAGCCTTGTATCGCCCAAAGTGAAGAGTGTGTCGACCTAGGGTGTTTGTGTCGGCCAACAAGGAGTTGTGTCGCCCTAGTGCAATCTTGGTGTGTCGCCCATGGTGCTTGGTCTTGTTTGGTGAACACGTGGTGCATGTCTTGGACAAGTGTCTTATGCCTTGCTAGAATGGTGGCTTGAGTTCTAGGACAAGTGTCCCTTGTTGGGGCGACACCTTGCCATGTTCCACCTTGTTTTCTCCTCCCTTTCTTTCTCTAAAGATGGTTCCTTCCTTAGCTTAAGGACCCTTTGGTTCCTCTCCCTCTTGTGCATGACACACTCCCTCCTTTCCTTGCTTGGAGGTCGACACACCCTTGGAGAAGGAGAGTGGTGGCCGATACACCCTTGAAGGAGTAGCTTGGAGATCGACACCCCCCCTAGGAGGAGCTTTGGTGGTCGACATCCCTTGAAGCTTGGAGCTCTTCTTCTTCCTTGGAGCTTGGAGCTTAAGGCGGGTTGCATAACTCTAACCCTAGCTATTTTACTCTCTTTTCATATATGTTAGATCTATAATCTTTTGTATATGCATGTGAGTAGCTTAGTTCTTGCCTAGTAGCCATGTTGGCCGATCCATGTAAGTTTTGGTTTAAGGAGCAACGCTCCTTTCTCCTCTTGGTTTAGAAGAGTGAGTTGGGTCCTAATGCCATGAGCAATACCCCTCTTTCCTAGTCGATTGACGTGAGCTTATGACTTAGTGTGTCACACCCCGATCTCACACTAACCACTAATCACAAGATTAGGGTGCGACGGAGGGATTATCACATAAACAAATCACTGAGAACTTTTTTTTTAAAACCTCGTAATGATATCCGAATTATTGCTGTAAACTAAAACATAATAAACTATTGCGGAAGCATTTCAATTAAACTGGCTAGAGAACATAAACAAAGTTTACAACATGTAACATTGTTTAACAGAAAGTAAAATATAACAGTTAATTTACATCTTTTACACATTCGCCATACATACTCTCTCTCACCCACACCATGTCCCAAGGACCGAGGGGAAAGGATTAAGAGACCACTATCTAACTAACTACATATACCTTCTACTGACTAGGGTGGTTAGATCCTTCAGATTCCTGGAATTGTCGCTGACCTGAAAATGTTTGAGTAGAGGAGTGAGCCTACTCGCTTAGTGAATAGTTTTTCATTTAACTATCACTAAACAACTCGTCAAGTTTATTATTCAGATTAATATACAAAAAATACTACACTGAGCAGTTCTAAAACAATATAATTGAAATAACAAAGAATGTAAATATTGCATCCAAAGAATAACTACTAGAAGACTATGCTCTAGTCTTCCTTAACTCTTTCATTTATAAGGAACTCTGTGAACCTATATGATCATATTTTAGCTTATGCCCTGATCTATGCAGTGTACTCTGCATAGAGACTCACAATGCACTACGGCCACACCGTACAAGACTTAGCGACACACCCGGGAAATGCTAAGTCTGACTGCCAGCCCTGTTCTGATATAGGACCACAGGCTCTCCGGCCTCAATGCACTAACTCCGAGTGCTCTAGACTCCTCCTCTAACCTGAGTACACAGGCGGAGAGTCTCACTTGGTTACCACCGTGACTACGCACGGATTAATGTTGAATAACCCCTATTTTCTCCAGTGCCACCGTGACTCCGCACGGATTATTGTTGGACACTGCCTCTCTGTCCTCGTACCACCATGACTCCGCACGGTTATTGTTGCAACACGAGTTTCACCCCTAAGAAGCAGACCTCTCAAAGGGGTTCTATGGTGTTCAGGGCACCTAAGTCTAACATTAACATTATAGATACATTTTAAAAAGAAATCATAACTCATTTTACATTTCTCACAAGGCTCACACGGCCTGCCATATCATATCATATAAAACATCATAGATCAGGTATTCAAACATATACCATGTCTTCCCTACAAGTATTCTCATTCTAACATTTCATACATATCTGCATGATCTCAGTAACATCCCTTTCTAGGGCATGTCATATCTTATCACCTACAATTCACGAGATATGTATTGTGAAAATAGGAAACCCTGTAGTATATATATACCAACTCAAAGAGAATAAGCATGTAAAGTTAAATGCACAAGAAACATACAATTCAATAGTTAAGCATCACCACATCTCATATTGAGAATTTTGATATCAAAATACTTGATTCATTGTACACCCTATCCTTAGGGTTTCAGTTACCTCATTCACTTATCACATGGCAACACCCTATCCTTATATCATGCATGCAGGCAGATTTAAAATTCATAAATATCCCAAATTCAAGTCAATTTGACACGTGCATATTGAATTCATTCAATTGAACATCTTAGTGCATTGCTAAGAGTAATTTACTTCACATATAAGAAATCATCTGTAGTATTTCTATTCCAGTAATTGTATTAAGCACTTTTGATTTCCATTGCACCAATAAAATCATTGAACTGTTCTACACTGATCACAAGCTGTTCTAGATCATGTATAATCATACAGAAGCAATTTATAAAATAAAATTCAAGTTTCATCAAATACTGATAAACGCCTGATAACCACTGATATCAGTGCAAAAATGCACAGTTTACCAAAAAATTCCAACGAAGGAGTTAAATGATGATAACTAAATGAACTCCTACTCACAGTGATTTGGTCTATCCGGATTCGTCCGGGGATGTGTCCAGGGCCTGTTTCGGGGCATTCGTTGGGTCTTCTTCAACCTTTGGTATTTCCTGTTTACGGTCCTGTTGCATCAATTGCTTTATGAACACAACAGGTTGGCGGAGAATTCAATTAAGATGCTCAACGCGGCTGGGAGCTTTGGAACTCACCTGGATCTCAGATTCGGACCTAAAGAGCACCATTGGAGGTGCTAGCTGCGCCCAAAGCGCCTAGCTGCTGCCCCACGCAGCTGCTGTGCGGCGCTACTGTTGGGGCGCCACCCTATAGGTGGGTGCCACTAGGGCGAAACAGAGGAAGGTTGAAGAAGAAGAGGAGTTCGGCACCACTTAATCAGAGCCACGGAGGCCCAAAGCCATCGCCTAGCTCATCCTGCTGCTAGCTGGTCAAACGCTGCTCTTTGCAGCTTCTGCTGCAGGCCGGCCGCCAAGCTTGGGGCGCCGTCCTAGGGTGCCAGCAAGGTGAAAAAGAGTGGGAGGGAGTGGGGAAGAATAAGAAGAAGAGTGGGCGGAGCTCGATCCAAGCTGTGATTTCCCTGGATCGCCAACAACCCCCCCGCTACCCTCTCTCTCGAGCACCTCTTTCAAGCGGTTGCTTCTGTCGATCGCGTGAAAATGAAGAGATAAGGAAGAGAACGAAAATGAAAGAAAAGAAATAGCCACAAATTTGGGAAAATTACAGATTGGGTCCATGGAAAAGTAAAAATGCGATAACTTTTTACCCGCTTGTCCAATTTGAATGATTTCTCTTGCGAAACTTCAAGAATGAGGCCCACTACAAAACCCAAGGCATGAAAGCATGCTAATTATTCTGTTTTACTGGTTCAAAGTCTCAATTGCATCCAAAAATCACTTTACTCAACTTAATCATCTTAATTATGCACTAATTGATCTTATGTGCTTGATTCAACTAAATCAAGTTAATGATTCACTAACTACCTCATGAGCACATAAATTAACTCAAATAACTTTAATTAGGCTCAAATTATAAAGCTTACCAATAAAATTTGGAACAGGTCATAACAATCTCCCTCCCTTATAAGAATTTCGTCCTGAAATTCCTAAAAGAAAAGGAAACTTGTTATGCATATCTGACTCAAGCTCCCACGTGGATTCCTCTAGGTTATGATTCCTCCATATAACTTTCACTAACGGTATCTCGCGATTCTTAAGTTTCTTGATCCTTCGATCAACTATCTGAACTGGTCCCTCAACATAGGACACATCTGATCTGAGCTGTGCAGGTTCTGGGTCAACTATCTTTTCTGTACTAGGATAGCATTTCTTCAACATGGATACATGGAACACATCATGCAGATTAGACAATTCAGATGGCAATTCTAACCTATAGGCTACAGGTCCAATCTTCTCAATGATAGGATACAGGCCCATAAACCTAGGAGTCAGTTTGCCTCTTTTACCAAACCTCAACACTCCTTTCCACAGTGAAACCTTCATGTACACTTTATCACCAACGTCAAACTCTAAGAGGTTAACGCCTCTTCTCAGCATAACTCTTATGCCTATCCTGAACAACTATCAACTGCTCTCAGCATGTCCTCAAGAGTCGGAATGGTCCTCTCTGACTGACCATCTGTCTGTGGGTGAAAAGTTGTACTGAACCTCAACTTTGTGCCCAAAGCTCGATGCAACTGATTCCAAAACTTGGATGTGAACTTAGAATCCTTATCTGATATAATTGAAACCAGGATACCATGTAACCTATCTATCTCATCCACATATATCTTAGCCAACTTTGGGACATCAAAGGTTGACTTAATAGGAAGAAAGTGAGCAGACTTAGTCAATCTATCCACAATCACCCATATCGAGTCACAACCTCTAGGTGTCCTGGACAACCCTATCACAAATTCCATTGTGATATGTTTCCACTTCCACTCTGGTATACGAAGAAATTGCAAAGTACATGTAGGTTTTTGGTGCTCAGCCTTAACTTGCTGTCACACACTGCACCTAACCACCTACTCAGCTACATCCCTCTTCATACCAGGCCACCCATACAATTCCTTGAGATTCCTGCACATCTTAGTGTTGCCAGGATGCATAGCGTACATTGATGCGTGTGCTTTCTTAAGAATATACTCTTTCAAATCACTGTCTCGAGGTACATGCAACCTGTCATGCTAATACAACACACCATCATCTGAAAACCTAAACTTTGGTTTCTTCCTCCTGTCATGTCATGCATGATCTACTGTAACTCACTGTCACCCTACTGAAGTTCCTTGATCTGATCGTAAAAAGTAGGCTTGACTTGCATCTGTGCAATCAAACCACTCTGCTCTGTCACCCCTAAGTCTAAGTTCAACTTTCACATTTCTACTAGCATGTCTTTCTTGCAACATGCCATACAGAATGCATCAACTGTTGAACTTAACTTTATGCTCAAAGCATCTGCTACCACATTCGTATTTTCAGGGTGATAATCTATCGTCATATCATAAAGATAGTGACGTCGTGTCTTAAGAGGATGAACTACAATAGCTAACTTCAAATCATGTATCAGGTAATACTCCTCATTCTATGCTACTTCTTGTTATTACTGTAAGAATTTATTTCATAACGCACTTCACTTATTTTATATTTCTTCTTTTGTTCAAAACACATTTGTTACATTTCAAATTTATATCTTATTCTTTTCTCTGAATCATTTTCATATTGTTTATCTACCTTTCAGATTAACTACCTTTAAACCCTGGATTACTATCAATACTAATTTACTTTTCATAGTGCAAATCTCATGATTTTGTTTTATAGAGATGCTAGTATTCAAGGTCAAATCACTAGCGACATCCCTTGAACTACTTCAACTCTAAACATTCTAGGGTTTGGTCCTTATCAGTAACATAGCATTATTGTGGTGTGACTTTGCTTCCTTAGTTTGAAATCAAACTTTAGATCTCATAAGTTCATCCATCTACTTGTAATGAATACAACATATATGAATAATCATCAATGAACTATAGATATATAACAGAAATGTAACATCAGCCAAGTTCTCTAGCATAACTTATTAACACAAATGCTACAAATAAACATGATACTTGTTACCCAAGCATCACACATGGCTCACAAGGCCATTCATATCTTGTCACCTCTCACTAGGCAACAACTTATTCACATGGCTCACAAGGCCATTCACATCTTGTCACCTCTCACTAGGCAACAACTTATTCACATGGCTCACAAGGCCATTCAAATCTTGTCACCTCTCACTAGGCAACAACCTATTCACATGGTTCATAAAATCTGTACACATTATTACTTTTATTAAGCAACAACAACATCAACACACAAAAAGCCAATCAACATTTATTATATAAATGTCACAGCCAAACTTGGCTATATTCATCATCTCATCATACCTGCATGGTTATTAGGCATGATAACAGTCATACAAGATATTTATCACATCATGTGATATAATAGTAATACCATCATTCCTTAACCAGGAATTAGGGTTCACTATCAAACAGGGCTTATCATTCCCTTTTCCCCAAATTAGGGTTAGGGTTCCCCATTTCTCATTAATTCATACCCTCTTGAGTTAACCAACTTTATCTTGTATTAAGGTATTTGCCCTCTTAATACATTCCATCACAGAATACTCACCCTTAGCATATAATGCATAGGCCACACATTAGAATTGTCCAGCTATCTCACATGATATGGACTTATCTTAGTTTAAGACATAACTTTATTATAAAGTTGCCTATAAACAATCGCAATGATACACCCTCAACTAGGGTTTACTAATAATGTATTGGATCCATGCATTTGTTATACATTATTGATTAGTACCATTAAGGTATTTCTCGCCTAATCATTAAATTTAATCTGAACCTTATTGTGTTCCTTTATTTCTAATTAAGGATTGCTCATATGAGGTCCCAATGTTGGGTCTCCGATATCAGTTCCAACAAATTCTTAGTTGTTCTAATCTTTCTCTTATATCTCAACATCTTATCGTATATACATTCTCACTATGATACTGGTCTAACTTATCCAGAGTCTACCTTTATAATATCTTTAATAAGAGTCGTTAGATCCTAGTAACGCATCCTGCCAGCCGGACCAGGCCGAACCTGTAGTCCTGAAGCCAAGAGCTACTCAGGATTAACCAACTCCTATTGATCTCAAACGTGTGGAAAGAATATCCACTCAGGGAAAACTCATTTAAACCATCTTCTAGTCTACTTGATACAAAGAATATAAACAATAAATAAATCATTTCATGGCACGCAACAATATAAAAGAATCATATTTACTTTACAAACTGAAAATCTAATTTCATGCATATAAAAGCATTTCTAGTGATCTTTAAATCAAATAAGCAATATATAGTAAGAGTTATATCACATCCTATATTTAAATCTATTAATCCTACATTAACTTCTGATCTCTTAACCCTAAGATTTCTAGGGTTTCTCTCTAGCCTATCCTTCCTCTGCATACCTGGCTAGGGCATCCAGAGAAGAATAGACAGAGTAGCTTGATACTGGTCAATCTAAGTATTCAGACACCTGGCCAGGGTATCTAAACACTCAGACCTCCCAGAGCTAAAGACATATAACTTCTTATTTGCCTCACTTATAACTCTATCTTTCTACCCTAATGGTTCTTAACGACTCAACCTAAGCTCTTTACTTGGTTCTCGTGACCACGTCCTCTTCCTGCCATCTGCAATAGTATAACAGAACACTTCCTGTTAGAAAATTACAGTTAGAAGGAAGACACTTAAGTCCTAATCCTATTGGTCTCTTATCATCCCCTGACCTTGACTTAGAATAACAATGTACTCAACCTATGCACTGATACCAAGATGTCACACCCCGATCTCATACTAACCACTAATCACAAGATTAGGGCACGACGGAGGGATTATCACATAAACAAATCACTTAGAACTTTTTTTTTAAAACCTCGTAATGATATCCGGATTATTGCTGTAAACTAAAACATAATAAACTATTGCGGAAGCATTTCAATTAAACTGGCTAGAGAACATAAACATAGTTTACAACATGTAACATTGTTTAACAGAAAGTAAAATATAACAGTTAATTTACATCTTTTACACATTCGCCATACATACTCTCTCTCACCCACACCATGTCCCAAAGACCGAGGGGAAAGGATTAAGAGACCACTATCTAACTAACTACATATACCTTCTACTGACTAGGGTGGTAAGATCCTTCAGATTCCTGGAACTGTTGCTGACCTGAAAATGTTTGAGTAGAGGAGTGAGCCTACTCGCTCAGTGAATAGTTTTTCATTTAACTATCACTAAACAACTCGTCAAGTTTATTATTCAGATTAATATACAAAAAATACTACACTGAGCAGTTCTAAAACAATATAATTGAAATAACAAAGAATGTAAATATTGCATCCAAAGAATAACTACTAGAAGACTATGCTCTAGTCTTCCTTAACTCTTTCATTTATAAGGAACTCTGTGAACCTATATGATCATATTTTAGCTTATGCCCTGATCTATGCAGTGTACTCTGCATAGAGACTCGCAGTGCACTACGGCCACACCGTACAAGACTTAGCGACACACCCGGGAAATGCTAAGTCTGACTGCCAGCCCTATTCTGCTACAGGACCACAGGCTCTCCGGCCTCAATGCACTAACTCCGAGTGCTCTAGACTCCTCCTCTAACCTGAGTACACATGCGGAGAGTCTCACTGGGTTACCACCGTGACTCCGCACGGATTAATGTTGAATAACCCCTATTTTCTCCAGTGCCACCGTGACTCTGCACGGATTATTGTTAGACACTGCCTCTCTGTCCTCGTGCCACCGTGACTCCGCACGGTTATTGTTGCAACACGAGTTTCACCCCTAAGAAGCAGACCTCTCAAAGGGGTTCTACGGTGTTCAGGGCACCTAAGTCTAACATTAACATTATAGATACATTTTAAATAGAAATCATAACTCATTTTACATTTCTCACAAGGCTCACACGGCCTGCCATATCATATCATATAAAACATCATAGCTCAGGTATTCAAACATATATCATGTTTGCCCAACAAGTATTCTCATTCTAACATTTCATACATATATGCATGATCTCAGTAACATCCCTTTCTAGGGCATGTCATATCTTATCACCTGCAATTCACGAGATATGTATTGTGAAAATAGGAAACCCTATAGTACATATATACCAACTCAAAGAGAATAATCATGTAAAGTTAAATGCACAAGAAACATACAATTCAACAGTTAAGCATCACCACATCTCATATTGATAATTTTGATATCAAAATACTTGATTCATTGTACACCCTATCCTTAGGGTTTCAGTTACCTCATTCACTTATCACATGGCAACACCCTATCCTTATATCATGCATGCAGGCAGATTTAAAATTCATAAATATCCCAAATTCAAGTCAATTTGACACGTGCATATTGAATTCATTCAATTGAACATCTTAGTGCACTGCTAAGAGTAATTTACTTCACATATAAGAAATCATCTGTAGTATTTCTATTCCAGTAATTGTATTAAGCACTTTTGATTTCCATTGCACCAATAAAATCATTGAACTATTCTACACTGATCACAAGATGTTCTAGATCATGTATAATCATACAGAAGCAATTTATAAAATAAAATTCAAGTTTCATCAAATACTGATAAAATGCCTGATAACCACTGATATCAGTGCAAAAATGCACAGTTTACCAAAAAATTCCAACGAAGGAGTTAAATGATGATAACTAAATGAACTCCTACTCACAGTGATTTGGTCTATCCGGATTCATCCGGGGATGTGTCCAGGGCCTGTTTCGGGGCATTCGTTGGATCTTCTTCAACCTTTGGTATTTCCTGTTTACGATCCTGTTGCATCAATTTCTTTATGAACACAACAGGTTGGCGGAGAATTCAATTAAGATGCTCAACGCGGCTGGGAGCTTTGGAACTCACCTGGATCTCAGATTCGGACCTAAAGAGCACCATTGGAGGTGCTAGCTACACCCAAAGCGCCTAGCTGCTGCCCCGTGCAGCTGCTGTGCGGTGCTACTGTTGGGGCGCCACCCTATAGGTGGGTGCCACTAGGGCGAAATAGAGGAAGGTTGAAGAAGAAGAGGAGTTAGGCGTCACTTAATCAGAGCCACGGAGGCCCAAAGTCATCGCCTAGCTCATCTTGCTGCTAGCTGGTCAAACACTGCTCTTTGCAGCTTCTGCTGCAGGCCGGCCGCCAAGCTTGGGGCGCCGTCCTAGGGTGCCAGCAAGGTGAAGAAGAGTGGGAGGGAGTGGGGAAGAAGAAGAAGAAGAGTGGGCGGAGCTCGATCCAAGCTGTGATTTCCCTGGATCGCCAACAACCCCCCCGCTACCCTCTCTGTCGAGCACCGCTTTCAAGCGGTTGCTTCTGTCGGTCGCGTGAAAATGAAGAGATAAGGAAGAGAACGAAAATGAAATAAAAGAAATAGCCACAAATTTGGGAAAATTGCATATTGGGTCCATGGAAAAGTAAAAATGCGATAACTTTTTACCCGCTTGTCCAATTTGAATGATTTCTCTTGCGAAACTTCAAGAATGAGGCCCACTACAAAACCCAAGGCATGAAAGCATAACAATTATTCTGTTTTACTAGTTCAAAGTCTCAATTGCATCCAAAAATCACTTTACTCAACTTAATCATCTTAATTATGCACTAATTGATCTTATGTGCTTGATTCAACTAAATCAAGTTAATGATTCACTAACTACCTCATGAGCACATAAATTAACTCAAATAACTTTAATTAGGCTCAAATTATAAAGCTTACCAATAAAATTTGGAACATGTCATAACATAGTGGCTTGAGCAAGACCTTCTTCTCACCTTGGGCAAGAAGGTGAGCTCGTTAGATGACCTTGCCGAGATGCATCTTCAGTGTTTGGTGCTTGTAGAGGTGCTGCCCGACAACCCTCATGTCTTAGTTGCCCTTGCACGACATGAGTGAACAATGTATCCCTTTTGTTCCTTAGGCGGGTGAGCATTCTGACCTTGCACGCCTTGAGCTAGTTCTGCCCGGCACCCTGCACGCCTTGGGGCTGCTCGCCCGACACCATGCTACTTGTCTGACACCATGTTTCTCACCCGACATTAGCCAGTGTCGCCCGACACACTCTGCTCGTACGACATCCCTCTGCTTGAACGATACCTACCCTGCTCGCTCAGCTTCACCCTGCACGCCCAACACACTTGTGCGCTTAACAGAGTTGCATGCCCAGTAGCGCCCTGCACGCCATGGCCTTGGGTGAGGGTAGAGGTGCCCGACACTGTGTTAGTGAGCCTTGCCCGACACACTCCTTTTGGTGAGGGTTTTCGGTACCTTTTGTGAGGGATCTTTGCATCATGAAAACAGCTTGAACTATATATGCCTTGATATCGTTGGTGACTCCTTGTTCTCTTAATGATGAAGATAGTGACAATGGTAGCAATAGTAATAATGCTAGTTTGTATGTTGAGCATGATGTTGAAGCAAGGTAAAGCCTATGTGTACGAGTGTGACTACCATGGTTATATCTTTAATGTTAAGAGTAACGTTAAGCATGCATTAGGGTTGCTTAATAATGCGCTTACATATGTGACCTTAAGATGAGGCATGGATGTAATTATCATTGTCATTATGTGCTGGCAATATACTTAAACCCAATTGTCACCTTATGTTAATGGTTGTTGAATGATGCTAACCATGCAGGTAATGCTTAGCCAAATGAAAGGCAATGAGGAATGGTTATATGTGAATACTGTGATGACAGGTGTATTATGAATGGTGTTCCATAATGATGATGAAAGCCTTGAGAGGCTATGGCACTATGTGATGAGGGATTGAGATCCAATGTTTTGTGATGATCCTTGAGGTGGATCTGGATGGTTGGCAAGAGGCCAAGTGATAACATGAGATGCTAGATGCTTGATATGGATCAGGTTGATGTGACTGTAATAATAACATAATGTTGAGTTTATGTTATTTGTTTCCTTCTATAGTTTGCATGTTATACAACTTGGTTGAATCTTGCAATCCATCTAAAAGATACTAATTAATTACAGTGAAATCTATCATGTAGTCGCCCTGGCCATAGATCCATCATCAGTCAGGATAGGGTGATGGTGAAATAGGTTCTCTTGCAGGTTAACCCAGAGCACATATTTTTGAATATGCGAGGTTTCTCCTAGCCTCAAATAGAGAGGTGAAACGAGTGCAGCTGCGGTTGCAGACTCGGATATGTGATGAGCATGGTGAACATGGCCCATGGCTCCGGATATGTGATATGTGATGAGCATGAATGCGTTCATGGCTCAGAGAACGGTGTTGAGACCCGTGGCTCAGTTTTACTAGCGCCGTGACCTGTACCAAGGCGGGCTAGAGGAAGGGTAGCTTGAGGAGCTGACCCTGTGGCTTTAGACCACTTGAGCATGAGACTGTGGTCCTACTTTGTGTTCTCATGTACTGACCACGAGGGGTGAGGTCGTGGATTCCAGCTCTTCCATTGACCTTGTATGGCACCGGTTATGGGCTTCGCAGCCGATGGTTGGAATTGAACGGTATGGTTCACTTCCTCAGGGCATAATAAAACGTATTCCAGCCGTTTAGTATATACTGCTTAAGGCAAACATGAAACATTGGTTGAGGCCTTGTTTGTGTAGTTACTCTCTTTATATATATTGCAGATATTCATATGTCTTTCATATGCAGTAGAATTTGGGTGTCCTATCTCATCAATTGTGTCTCACAGGTAATACTTGAATATATCTGGTAAGTTTAGGTAGTTTTATTCCAATAAACTATTCTTGCTATATCTTCTATCAGATAGCTACTTAATGTGTATGATCTTGAGGTTTTGTAGTTTTGGCGAGGAGTTATGCCTCCTGCTGGGACAATGTTCAATTGTCTCACTCCGCTGGTTTACACCCTTTTTAGGTGGTCGAGCTTGTCGTGGTGGTGGTCGCGGAGTTGCAGCCGAGCAGCAAGAAGATCAGTAGAAGGCAAGCTTTTGGAGATGCTGCTATTTTGGAAGTTTTGTTGTAAAGTCTAGAGTCATCCCTGTACTCTCAGGTCCTTGGCGGTGTTTTGACGTTGTTTTACGATGTACGACCGATGACGTTTGTATATCCTGTTGCTGGCCAAATGCGGGCCTTTATGTATATAACATGTGATGAACTTATGTTACGACAGGATAGCTGTGTCTCTAAGTTGTGGACATGTATTCATGCTTGTATGGATATGTATGTAACATGTTTTCTTGCAGGATATGGACTGGAATGTAATATGTTTCTCAGTTTATCAGTTTTCCGCAATCGGCTTAAATTAACCCGTGTTTTTGAAAAGCTGTGGTTATGGTGATTTCCGCACGTTTTCGTGTAACACCTCCTTATCTATGTGATAATGGGATGTGTTGCCACAAGTTTTGGTATCAGAGCTTTAGGTTCGCTGAGTCTATAGGGATCTAGGACTAGGTTGTATTTGTTCTCATGTGTTTTCCAAACTTTCTCATAGAAATCTTCTACCTCAGTGGAAGAAAAGCCAAGATGTCTGGAAACCATGAAGAACATGCTCCTGAGCATAGTGATGCTGCATCCGTTAATGGAGAAGAAAGACAGGTACATGAAGATTGGGTGCCTGAGGTCCCCCAACCTGACCCAGCCATATTTGAACATCCTTCCTACCAACAGCTTATGGGGCAGATGATGGCTACGATGAATCTCATGGTTGAGCGATTACCGGTGCCTCCTCCACGAGCACAGGTTCCCCATGGAGAACCATCGGGTATTGGGAAGACCTTCGAGCGGCTTCGCCGAGTCAGAGATTCGGAATATGCTGGAATGGATGATCCAGCGGATGCGGATCTGTGGCTGACAAGTCTTGAGAAGGCTTTCCGGATCCTCGACATCCCCGAAGCAGACGAAGTAAATCATGTTGTCTACCTTCTGAAGGGTAGTGTTGGTCACTGGTGGACCATCGAGGAAGAGAAGCGGCCTGGTGAAGCGATCTGTTCAGAGGATTGAACGATATGTTAGGGAGAAGAGAGAGTCTATGGCTAAGAAGAGACCTGCTCAGTTTCAAGGTCAGAGGTTTGGTGGCTTCAAGAAGCATAGGTTTTCAGCACCGTCAGCGATGAGAGGTTCTGGAGGACCGTCTCAGTGGTCTCCGAGTAAAGGAAGAGGTTATGTTTCTTCACCATCTAAGGCACAAAGTTCGGCTTCTGTGGCAGTGACAGGGCCATCTAGGCCACGAGTTGAAGGTAGGACATGTTACGCCTGCGGTCAGATAGGGCATGTTAAGTCAAGTTGTCCCTTCAGAGATGATGAAGTAACCCAACAGCTGAGGCAGAACCTTCAGGGTTCAGAGAGGCCACAACCTAGTGGTAGCAGAGGATGAGGACGCGGTCAAGCGTCTCAGGGTGGATCGTCTGCTCTAGGAAGCAAAGGTCATGGACAACAAGCAACGACTCGATTCTATGCTATGAATCAGCCGGAGGCGATAGTCAACCCGCGGGTAGTGATAGGTCAGATGGAGTTATTTCATTATGATATGTCTTCTTCTTGCTTTATATCTGTTCTGGTTGACCTGGGTGCTACACACTCTTTTATCGCCTATAGTATGCTTGAAAACTGTCGTTTACCTGTTAGTAGTAAGAAGGATAGCTTGTCGTTAGAAACCCCTCTTGATGGTTCCTTTTTGCTTCAAGAAGAGTGTACCTCTTGTGTCTTGTCTTTCTCGAGACGCTGCATTCAAGTGGATCTTATACCACTTGATATGCATGGTTTTGATGTTATCCTTGGGATGGATACCTTAGAAAGGTACAAGGTTGTCTTGGACTGCGGTACCAAGCAGGCAGTGTTTGATGTTGCTGGAGAGAAGTGGATCTTCCAGGGAGATAGAAAGATTCTTCCGACGTGTCTGGTATCAGCTATGGTGGCAGATAGGTTGTTACAACAAGGATGCGAGGCTTTCCTAGCTCATGTGGTGGATACCGTCGTGGCTGCCAAGGCAAAAGGTCCTGGCCTTGAGGAGGTGTCAGTTATTCGTGAGTTTGCAGATGTGTTTCCTGAGGAGTTTCCTGGTGTTCCCCCATCCCGAGAGATTGATTTTGAGATCAATCTGGTACCAGGAACGCAACCAGTTGCGCAGACACCGTACAAAATGGCTCCAGTAGAGATGGCCGAATTGAAGAAGCAGTTACAAGAGCTGCTGGACAAGGGTTTTATCCGACCAAGTACGTCACCTTGGGGTGCTCCCGTGCTGTTTGTCAAGAAGAAGGATGGTTCGATGCGGTTGTGTATAGACTACTGACAGCTGAACAAGGTCACGATCAAGAATAAGTACCCGTTGCCAAGGATAGATGATCTGTTCGATCAGTTGTGTGGTGCCACTGTGTTCTAGAAGATCGATCTATGGTCCGGATATCATCAGTTGAGGATTAAAGCGGATGACATACCAAAGTCAGCTTTCAGGACGAGGTATGGTCATTATGAGTTTGTGGTTATGCCGTTCGGGTTAACCAATGCACCTACTGCTTTCATGGACCTAATGAACCGAGTGTTTCGTCTGTTCTTAGATCAGTTTGTTGTAGTCTTTATAGATGACATCTTGATCTATAGCTGGGACAGGCTAGAGCATGATCAACATCTTCGTCGAGCGTTGACTCTCCTTTGCCAACATCAGTTATATGCTAAGTTCAGTAAGTGTGAGTTCTGGTTGGAAGAGGTGGCTTTCTTGGGCCATGTGATATCCGCTGAAGGAGTCAAGGTAGATCCGAAGAAGGTGGAATCTATTGCAGATTGGGAACAACCAAAGACGCTGACGGAAGTTCGTAGTTTCCTTGGTCTAGCAGGATACTACCAGAGGTTCATCAAGGACTTCAGTACGATCGCGTTGCCAATGACAAAGCTGACCAGGAAAGACGTACCTTTTGTTTGGGATGATCAATGTCAGCAAGCATTCCAGAGTTTGAAGGAGAAGCTGACCAGTGATCCAGTGTTGATCTTGCCAGAACCGAGGAAAGGCTATGTTGTTTTCTGTGATGCTTCCAAGAAAGGTTTAGGTTGCGTGTTGATGCAGGAAGATCATGTGGTTTCTTTTGCCTCGCGACAGCTCAAGAAGCATGAGGAGAACTATCTGACTCATGATTTGGAGCTGGCAGCAGTGATTCATGCGTTAAAAATTTGGAGACACTACCTGTATGGGGAAGTGTGTCAGATCTTTACGGATCATAAGAATCTAAAGTATATCTTTACGCAGCACGAGTTGAACATGCGACAACGATGATGGATGGAGTTGATCAATGATTATGACTGCACTATCGAGTACCATCCTGGTAAAGCAAATGTGGTAGCTGATGCGCTTAGTCGAAAGTCCTCTTTCTCTCCCAGGAAGGCACTGTTGAGTTCTCTGGTATGCCATAGGTGGGATATGATTGTCTCTTTGCGAGAGATGAACGTACAGATGGAAGTTTCCTCATTAGCTGGACTCTTAGCACAGATGCAAGTCAAGCCTACATTGAGACAGAAGGTCAAGGATGCACAGCAAACAGATGATGTGATATAGCTGATCAGGTCAGAGTTCGACAGCGACAAGCAGGATGGGTTTCATGAGTCTGAGGACAGACTAGTTTGCTATCGTGATAGGATGGTGGTTCCAGATGTTGATGATCTGAGAAAGTTGGTGCTTGAAGAAGCACACACATCGATGTATGCTATGCATCCAGGTGTCACAAAGATGTACCGTAGTCTGAAAGACTTGTATTGGTGGCCCAGTTTGAAGAAAGATGTAGTTGAGTTCGTGGCAAGATGTGCGGTTTGTCAGCAAGTGAAGGCTGAGCATCAGAAGCCGGCAGGGACGTTGCAACCTTTTCCGATATCACAGTGGAAATGGGATCATATCACCATGGATTTCGTAGTTGGTCTACCCAGGACAACTAGGAATCATGATTCCATTTGGGTGATAGTGGACAGATTGACGAAGTCTGCCCATTTCCTGCCTGTGAAAACGACATATACAGCAGGGAAGATCGCTAGAGTGTACGTGGATGAGATAGTACGTTTGCATGGTGTGCCAGCAACGATAGTTTCTGACAGAGGTCCTCAGTTTACCAGTCGTTTCTGGGAACAGTTGCACCGAGCGTTGGGTACGCAGTTGAGGTTCAGTACCGCCTTCCACCCACAGACAGATGGACAGTATGAGAGGACTATTCAGATTTTGGAAGATCTTCTTCGAGCATGTGTTTTGCAGTTCCCCGGTAGTTGGGATGAGCATCTGAGTTTGATAGAGTTTTTCTACAACAACAGTTATCAGCGAAGCATCAACATGGCTCCTTATGAAGCTTTGTATGGAAGGAAGTACAGATCTCCATTGAGTTGGTATGAGTCCGGTGAGTATCAACTTTTGGGTCCTGAGTTAGTTCAGCAGACGACAGAAAAGATCAAAGTGATACAACAACAGTTGAAAGTGGCACAGGACAGGCAGAAGTCTTATGCAGACCATCACCGATGACCTTTGGAGTTCCAGGTGGGAGACAAAGTATATCTTAAGGTCTCGCCTTGGAAAGGTGTGCTAGGGTTTGGACGAAAGGGTAAGTTGGCACCCAGGTATATGGGGCCTTACCCAGTAATAACACGTGTTGGTAAAGTAGCTTATGAGATAGAGTTGCCTCCAGAATTGCACAGGTTACATCCAGTGTTTCATATCAGTATGCTGAAGAAAAGTCATCCGGATTCAGGTACAGTGATACAACCAGTTGAGGTTGAGCTTAATGCAGATGTGACCTACGAGGAAGGTCCTGTGGCGATTCTTGACAGAAGAGTCAAGAAGCTGAAGAAGAAGGACCTGGTTCTTGTGAAAGTTCTTTGGCAGCGTCGTGGCGTTGAGGAAGCCACGTGGGAGCTTGAGGAAGAGGTGAGGAGGAAGTATCCCTCGCTTTTTTCTTCGGATTTTGGGGACGAAATCTCTTAAAGGGGGTTAGATTGTAAGGACACTGACCTTCTTTTTGGACTTACCATGTTTGCTTTGCTTTGACCCAGGTGTTTTGGTGCTTTCTAATCACCTTTGGTAGTGATTAGGGTTTGGTTGTGCTTTGTTGAGAGTTGAAGGTGCTACTTGCAAATAACCCAAGTCTAGGGTTTCGTGAGCAAGTTTGTCACCTTGAGAGGTGTTCTTCTCTCTCTTTGCTTCCTTTAGAGTTGAGGGGAAGGCTTGGGCTTGTTGCTTGAGTTCTTTGGGCCTTAGTTGAGCTTGTTTGGGCCTTGAGGTGCCTTGTTTGGGCTTGGTTGAGCCTTGTGTCACCCAAAGTGAAGAGTGTGTCGACCTAGGGTGTTTGTGTCGGCCAACAAGGAGTTGTGTTGCCCTAGTGCAAGCTTGGTGTGCCGCCCATGGTGCTTGGTCTTGTTTGGTGAACATGTGGTGCATGTCTTGGACAAGTGTCTTATGCCTTGCTAGAATGGTGGCTTGAGTTCTAGGACAAGTGTCCCTTGTTGGGGTGACACCTTGCCATGTTCCACCTTGTTTTCTCCTCCCTTTCTTTCTCTAAAGATGGTTCCTTCCTAAGCTTAAGGACCCTTTGGTTCCTCTCCCTCTTGTGCACGAAACACTCCCTCCTTTCCTTGCTTGGAGGTCGACACACCCTTGGAGAAGGAGAGTGGTGGCCGATACACCCTTGAAGGAGTAGCTTGGAGATCGACACCCCCCCCCTAGGAGGAGCTTTGGTGGTAGACATCCCTTGAAGCTTGGAGCTCTTCTTCTTCCTTGGAGCTTGGAGCTTAAGGCGGGTTGCATAACTCTAACCCTAGCTATTTTACTCTCTTTTCATATATGTTAGATCTATAATCTTGTGTATATGCATGCGAGTAGCTTAGTTCTTGCCTAGTAGCCATGTTGGCCGATCCATGTAAGTTAGGGTTTAGGGAGCAACACTCCTTTCTCCTCTTGGTTTAGAAGAGTGAGTTGGGTCCTAATGCCATGAGCAACACCCCTCTATCCTAGTCGATTGAGGTGAGCTTATGACTTAGTGGCTTGAGCAAGACTCTCTTCTCACCTTGGGCAAGAAGGTGAGCTCGTTAGGTGACCTTGCTGAGATGCATCTTGAGTGTTTGGTGCTTGTAGATGTGCTGCCCGACAGCCCTCATGTCTTAGTTGCCCTTGCACGACATGAGTGAACAACGTATCCCTTTTGTTCCTTAGGCGGGTGAGCATTCTGACCTTGCACGCCTTGAGCTAGTTCTACCCGGCACCCTGCACGCCTTGGGGCTGCTCGCCCGACACCATGCTGCTCGCCCGACACCATGCTGCTCGTCCGACACCATGCTGCTCGTCCGACACCATGTTGCTCACCCGACATCAGCCAGTGTCGCCCGACACACTCTGCTCGCACGACATCCCTCTTCTCGCACGATACCTACCCTGCTCGCTCAGCTTCACCCTGCACGCCCAACACACTTGCGAGCTTAACAGAGTTGCACACCCAGTAGCGCCCTGCACACCATGGCCTTGGGTGAGGGTAGAGGTGCCCGACACTGTGTTAGTGAGCCTTGCCCGACACACTCCTTTTGGTGAGGGTTTTAGGTACCTTTTGTGAGGGATCTTTGCATCATGAAAACGGCTTGAACTATATATGCCTTGATATCGTTGGTGACTCCTTGTTCTCTTAATGATGAAGATAGTGACAATGGTAGCAATAGTAATAATGCTAGTTTGTATGTTGAGCATGATGTTGAAGCAAGGTAAAGCCTATGTGTACGAGTGTGACTACCATGGTTATATATTTAATGTTAAGAGTAACGTTAAGCATGCATTAGGGTTGCTTAATAATGTGCTTACATATGTTACCTTAAGATGAGGCATGGATGTAATTATTATTGTCATTATGTGCTAGCAATATACTTAAACCCAATTGTCACGTTATGTTAATGGTTGTTGAATGATGCTAACCATGCAGGTAATGCTTAGCCAAATGAAAGGCTATGAGGAATGGTTATATGTGAATACTGTGATGACAGGTGTATTATGAATGGTGTTCCATAATGATGATGAAAGCCTTGAGAGGCTATGGCACTATGTGATGAGGGATTGAGATCCAATGTTTTGTGATGATCCTTGAGGTGGATCTGGATGGTTGGCAAGAGGCCAAGTGATAACATGAGATGTTGGATCCTTGATATGGATCAGGTTGATGTGACTGTAATAATAACATAATGTTGAGTTTATGTTATTTGTTTCCTTCTATAGTTTGCATGTTATACAACTTGGTTGAATCTTGCAATCCATCTAAAAGATACTAATTAATTACAGTGAAATCTATCATGTAGTTTCCCTGGCCATAGATCCATCATCAGTCAGGATAGGGTGATGGTGAAATGGGTTCTCCTGCAGGTTAACCCGGAGCGCATATTTTTGAATATGTGAGGTTTCTCCTAGCCTCAAATAGAGAGGTGAAATGAGTGCAGCTGCGGTTGCAGACTCGGATATGTGATGAGCATGGTGAACATGGCCCATGGCTCCGGATATGTGATATGTGATGAGCATGAATGCGTTCATGGATCAGAGAACGGTGTTGAGACCCGTGGCTCAGTTTTACTAGCGTCGTGACCTGTACCAAGGCAGGCTAGAGGAAGGGTAGCCTGAGGAGATGACCCTGTGGCTTTAGACCACTTGAGCATGAGACTGCGGTCCTGCTTTGTGTTCTTGTATACTAACCACGAGGGGTGAGGTCGTGGATTCCGGCTCTTCCATTGACCTTGTATGGCACCGGTTATGGGCTTCACAGCTGATGGTTGGAATTGAACGATACAGTTCACTTCCTCAGGGCATAATAAAACGTAATCCAACCGTTTAGTATATACTGCTTAAGGCAAACATGAAACATTGGTTGAGGCCTTGTTTGTGTAGTTACTCTCTTTATATATATTGCAGTTATTCATATGTATTTCATATGCAGTAGAATTTGGGTGTCCTATCTCATCAATTGTGTCTCACAGGTAATACTTGAATATATCTGGTAAGTTTAGTTAGTTTTATTCCAATAAACTGTTGTTGCTATATCTTCTATCAGATAGCTGCTTAATGTATATGATCTTGAGGTTTTGTAGTTTTGGCGAGGAGTTATGCCTCCCGCTGGGACAATGTTCAATTGTCTCACTCCACTAGTTTACACCCTTTTTAGGTGGTCGAGCTTGTCGTGGTGGTGGTCGCGGAGTTGCGGCCGAGCAGCAAGAAGATCAGTAGAAGGCAAGCTTTTGGAGATGCTGCTATTTTGGATGTTTTGTTGTAAAGTCTAGAGTCATCCCTGTACTCTCAGGTCCTTGGCAGTGTTTTGACATTGTTTTACGTTGTACGACCGATGACATTTGTATATCCTGCTATTGGCCAAATGCGGGCCTTTATGTATATAACAGGTGATGAACTTATGTTACGACAGGACAGCTATTGCTCTAAGATGTGGACATGTATTCAGGCTTGTATGGATATGTATGTAACATGTTTTCTTGCAGGATATGGACTGGAATGTAATATGTTTCTCAGTTTATCAGTTTTCCGCAATCGGTTTAAATTAACCCGTGTTTTTTATAAGCTGTGGTTATGGTGATTTCCGCACGTTTTCGCGTAACACCTCGTTATCTGTGTGATAATGGGATGTGTTGCCATAGTTTCCCTTTTCAATTCAATTAGGGTTAATCATCCCCTTAGCTCAATAAGGATTAATGACTTATCATTTCATTATGCAACCTTAGAGCTTCATGCTATAAAGCATAACCTAGAATTAGGGTTTCACATTTTCATTCACCTTATTTGGAATTAGGGTTTACTATTCGCATTACATCACCCTAGATTAGGGTTCATGTTCAACAACCAACAATTAGGGTTTACTATTTACATTACATCACCATAGATTAGGGTTCATGTTCAACAACCAACAATTAGGGTTTACTATTCACCCCAAGTAGGAGTGATCATCAAAGTACTTTGAATTAAGGTTTATCATGTCATCACTATGAATAAAGATCATACCATCATCATGTATTAGGATTACTTCCATTAATACCCTCAGTTAGGGTTGTGATTCATTGACCTTAATAATTAGGGTTTCGTGATCTCACTATCATGGATCATATCCTAATTAGACATGCATCTATAATAAGAGTCCATTACATGATTAATATTCATGTAGGAAGTCTTGTGTCTCATCTTCTTTAAGATGATGTTTGCATCAGCCTTGATTAGGCTAAGTCAACTCAATCATGAAAAAGAATAATTGACATCATAAGCTATGTCACTATCACCATGATCATTAAAGTTTATTCATGCAAAGGCAATAATCACCTTATCCCCTTTAAGATACAAATTACCATAATCATCTTTGATTACATCATGTATTATTCAATTAATCAATTTGTCCTTTAACCACTTTAGATATCCATGCGGTTTTGGTTAATTGTCCACCAAATGGTCTTGGCCACTTAGACCCCAAACGGTCTTGACCTAATTAGATCTCAAACGGTCTTGCTCAAATAACCTCCAAACGCTCTTGGTTACATACTTGAAACCATTTAGTAAAGGTAGTCTTTGAAACTGTTTTCTAAAGGTGGTCACTTGAAACCATTTACTAAAGGTGACCCTCAAGATCGTTTGCTAAAGTAAGATTTGAAACTGTTTACTAAAGTGAAGTTTTGAAACCGAATGAACTCAACCGGTTTGGGATCGTTTGGTCCCAAACGGTCCTGAGACCGTTTGGTCCAAACCTCCTCAAAACCGCATGGACCAAATATGGTCTCAACCAATCAAATTGAATTAGAATTTCCAATGTTGATTCCTTCAACCATTGAATTCATGTGATGAATATTCAATTGGACCTATCAACATACTTCAATTGAGTTAACTAGGTCATCCTTCAACTGATTTTACCCTCAATTGATCATCAATTAGGGTTTGAATCAATTGGATTAGGGTTTGGAATCGATGATCCTTCTACATTAACCAATGTGAAACTAGTTACTTTAAAACCATTGGACCATCATCAAAATTGAACATGTCCTGACCCCAAACGATCTTGAGGTCATTTGGATGACTGCCAAACGGTCTTGAGACCATTTTCCCATCTCATCACTCAAATCCAAGTCATCCAATTAGGGTTTGGATCATTGGATTGATCACCAAATCATCAGTTGATTATACTTCAACTTAATACCTTTGGGTCTTCAATTGCTCAACCATACCTAACCCTAGACCTCCAAACGGTCTTGGGTGATCACCAAATGGTCTTGAGACCATTTAGGTGATACCCAAATGGTTTTGAAACCATTTGGGCCAATCAACCCAAGTTTCCAACTTAATTACTTATGAAATCAGCACTCAATCCGATTAGGGTTTTGGTGATTGATTGACCTTCAACTCATGAACCAATTGGAGTTAATCAAATATAATTAGAAGATCATTAACCTATATCATTATGAACAAATTCCTAAATGGTCAACCCTGGTCAACATCACCAAACGGTCTTAAACCGTTTGCTTCCATGCGGTTTGGGTGAAACCGTTTCATTCCAAACGGTTTGAAACCGTTTACTCCCAAACGGTTTGGGAAACCGTTTGAGCAACTAAGGAGACCGTTTGACGTGGGATTTTTCTTTGGATAAACATATAAGATGATGTCATCATCATATTCCTCTGTTCAACAAAGAACTACTGTTGTTCTTCACAGAAAACTTCAACAATGAATCAAAAGAATACCAAAAAGAAGAAAGTAACCAACGATCATTGGAGAAAGGAGTGCAATACTAATACTTAAGGGTTTGAGTTATAAAACCCACCTATAAAACGGATCCCAAGCTCCAAGATCCACGTCTCTAATGGTGGATGGAGTTCTAGAAACTATCCAAGGTCCATCCTTGAGCTTTTGGATGTACAACTTGGCTAGAAATGGAAATCGGGTGAAGAAAACTAATAGTCAAGCATTGATTTAGGGTTTTCACCATGAATCCAAGGTAGCAGATGATCAAAACTCACCAAAAGGTTGTGGTCATCCTTCACCTGCTCCTGAGTTCTCCCTTGGTTGGCCAAAGCAAGGTGAGAAAAGAAAAACTAAGGAAACGATCCTTATGTGTATTGGAAAAAGATATACATAAAGTATTTTCAAGGAAAGAGAGAATGGGATTGTTTTCTTTGAATTCCAAAATAATTTCCACCAAAATCCTCTCCATTTCCTGGCCACAAATCCATATTCATGTTCTTGCAAAACCTCTTCATTATCCATGAATTAATGGAAAAGAAACTAAGCACCTTAAAGAGTTTTATATTAATATCCAACCTTTAGTGGATATTACTTTTTATTATATTAATGTGAGTGGCTTCCACTCAACCAAGATCTTTTTGTGCCCAAGCAAGGCAGTAGCTCGTCCAAAACTTTTCAAACACATCCTTCAACTTTTGGTTAAAGGGCTCCTTAATTAATTTATTTCTTTTTGCATTAAATTAAATTAAAGCTCCATTTATGCTTAAATCTTGATTATTTTAATGTCAAGATTTTCTCTCCTCCATGATAATTCAAATGAGGCGCCCCTCTCATTTTATTTGCTCTTCTTGATGCCAAGAAACATGAGAGACACTCTAGAGGTGGTATTTTGCATATTGAACCCTAGGTTTTGGGTAATTTGCACATTACACCAAAACTAGGTTTTAATGCAAAAGGATTGCTCTACAAGCTTTATCTTGGTGCCCAAGCTTGTGGAAACCATACCACTACATTATATTCATTCTTATGATGTCTCAACATCAGAGGAACATCTTATCATGTGAAATTTGCAAATTAACCCCTCAACTTGGGTAATTTGCACTTTAGTCCAATTTTTACAAAACAATGTTCCAACATTATTAAAAAAGGACTGAAAATGAAATATAAGTTCCTCAAAAGCCTTAATTACTTTTCAAAAGATAAGAGCAAACATTTAATCAACTTTATTAGGTAAAATACCTAGGGTTAGTACAGAACCCAGGTCAGGGATCCCTGACACGGGTTATGTACTAACCCTAGGTGTTTTGCCTAACAAAGTTGATTAAATGTTTGCTCTTATCTTTTGAAAAGTAATTAAGGCTTTTGAGGAACTTATATTTCATTTTCAGTCCTTTTTTAATAATGTTGGAACATTGTTTTGTTAAAATTGGACTAAAGTGCAAATTACCCAAGTTGAGGGGTTAATTAGCAAATTGCACATGTTAAGATGTTCCTCTGATGTTGAGACATCATAAGAATGAATATGATGTATGTTGGGATTTAGGGGAGGCAGAGAAGGCAGCAGAAACAAAAATTTTCTCCCCCAAACCCAGCACGAGGAATCGCGTCAACGTCTATATAATAGAAAAGGATGGTTTGTGGAATCATACCTTGTCCCAAGGCTTGCTTGGCGACAATACCTCGCACTATGCGTGGTCTTTAACTCCGGTCTTCGACGGCGTCTGTGCATCTCCTGGTCGCACCGGGACTGACTCCTCCTCCTCCTACCAGACTGTCGGATGACAGTTGTCCTCCTAAGCGGCAGTGACCTCCCGCCTCTGAAGTAGTCCACACGGACCACCTGGAACTCCACACTCCTTGTCCCACAAGGAAGTGGAAGGAGTCGCACCCTCCTGTTGACTTACTAGTCGCCAACACACTCTCCTGCCTCCAGTTGCAACTGCAGTTGTCCTTCCCTTGCTGCACCTCCCTTTGCGGGAAGCACTTGCTCGGGCTCTCTCTCGGTTACCAAAACTAGAGAGAACGACAACTTTGCAGAGCAACTGGTTGCGCTGAGTTGTACTTTGAGAAGCCCCCAATACCCCTATATATAGGCGGGTCATGGGATAGGGTTCTCTGTCCCTGACAATATGGGACTAAAGCAGGAGTAGAAGGGTTCGAGATTTTCCACAAAAAGCAACCAACTCGCAACCTGAATCGATCGGTTCACAAGTGAACCGGTCGGTTGGGGACCGGAACCGGTCGGTTGGAACACCAATCGATCGGTTGGGACCCATGAGGCGATCGGTTCACCTCTGAACCGGTCGGTTCGTGGTCCTGATCAGTTCCTGATTGACTTTCCTTCTTTTGTTTCTAATTGGTATCAAATACCAATCCTTGTTCCAATCAAATTGGGCAAGTGAAACGCAAGGAAAATTCTCACCGACCTGACTTTCCCAACTTGCTCGTTTGCACCAGTTGAACTGATCAGTTCAACACTTGAATCGATCGTTTCACTCTGACAATGAGCCGATCGACTCAACACTTGAGCCGACCGGTTTAGCAACCTCACCCGACCAGTTCAACACTTGAACCGATCAGTTGGGAGTACAGGTTGTGCAGAATCAGTCAAATGCGATTTCAATCAATCTGATACTCCAATCAATATGTCCAACACCTTGAACAATATGATATTGAGCTATCAATTGATTGAGTGTTTAATTGAACTACTAAACTCCTTTAGTAATCAATCTAAACGTTGCTTGTGGACAAAACTCCTCTTACAAGTTAAATCCTATGTGTATGACCCTGCAGGTCCATTTCACGTTGGCAGTGAAAGTCCATAACACTTATGACTTCACAAGCAAAGAGCGGTGCCTAGTCACACATCATTGCTACCCAAGTGAAAGTAGAAAGTTGGAGAACAACTTTCATCCTACAATCCGTGAATGGTGTTACAGTGAATGTATAATTACTTTGTCACTAATATCCCGAATGAACTCGAGGCATGGAACAGTCATCCTGTCAACGTTCATTCACTTTCTTGATCTCAGAGTAGATTGAATGAGATATGTATGACATCAATATCACATACTGATTCACACATGCGTGCGCACGCCTATCTCAATCCTACTCATCAAGTGGCCTTGGATATCAAACTCCCTCAGGAGGGACAAATCCCATATCTATCACTCACCCCTCAAAAGCCCCATGTGTCAAAGCCACCCAATCATCACCATTATAACAACCCATGTTTCAGGACTGCGTTTGATGATGTCAAAGTGTGCCCAACGACATGTGTTGAGTGCAGTGATTTCAGGTCTAAGAATCACACTCACCACCATCACTGTGAGTACTGACTATGACTACCATGTCATGGTTCCATCTGTCAAACTCACGGTGGGTCTGTCCGGTACACTTGTTCTCTAACAAGTACCTATGTGTTTGGTTTGATATCTCTATATCATGACTAATGAGATTCTGTCATCAACCAACACCACAATCTAGTCTTGTGTGTCATTGCTGTCTATCTACCTTCCACAATGACATCTGACTAGGGACATAATAAGAATGTACAAACTCTTAGCATCCGTATGATCTCATCATTCAGGTCCTCAACCTGAAGGCATACGTCATTGAGTATTGTCATTCTCTAGACATTCAATCTGTTCTATCACTATCTCGTATGACTAAACCAGAAAGAATTGGAAGCTTGCCTTTGATGTTTATCAAATCAATCTTAATGTATCCGACCAATCATCCCATGATTGGCTCTCAGGGCATACATACCAACAGACTCCCACTTGCACTACGAGCCAATCACCCATGAATCATATTCATAGTGATCTTCAAACATGTCCCACATGTTACTGTGCTCTTAGTGAAAACATAGTGAGTAATGGCAACAACTTGCCAAAGTCAGTATAAATTGCATGTCTCACATCTCTTCATTGTACATCACACGTATGAGATGGAGTTTCCGTAATATGCGATCTAGTATTCCTTTGCTAACCTTTAGCCACATTGCATGATCAAGGATTCCAGACTTGTCATCAATGAGCGGAATATAAGTTCATCTCTTGAACTTCCAAATCCATATAGTATCCACTGCTATTCTCTAACACATAGATACTCGACATTTCCTTTTAAATGGTTTTATTGGAACACTTCCAATTATTAACAAACTTTCACTTTTATACATCCTATGTATATATTTTGCGATAAATTTTCTGTCCTTTCGGAAGTTTGCATCAATGTAACTCTTTACATCAAACTCTTCCTTATCTCCATGGAACCAGTACTTCACAAGTACTTATCAAGTTCTCATGGTATTCCAGTAACCCTTACTGGAAGTAGACAGACATCCACTCGTCATGTCCCACATACGAGTTATCAGGATGAGTACATCATATTGTTATGCCATACATACAAAATGATGATTGCATTTTATTCTTGCTATGTCATACATGCAAGATAATGGGATGATTACATACATGATAGATCATATCTATTCTTAGTGTTCATATTCTTTATAAGAATTGGACACTTGGCCTTGGGATACTAACTCCATGTTTCATGGACAAGTTTTCTCCCACCGAATCTGTGCATACTGAACCCTTCAGTATAGATTGCCAATGTATGCTTTCTCTTTCCAGGTCAAGAGATTTTTCGAGAACTATCTCTATAGATCTCTATTCCTATCATATAGGAAACATCTCTATCTTCCTTAAAGTTAATTTCCACTTTTGGTTTTCCATTTTAGAAAATTTCCATTTCACATCAACATGTGGAATGTGAACACGCTCCCACTAAATCACAGATTCCTTCTTTAACTTTGACATATCAGTCAAACCTTTTGACTATATTATCAAAGTAAAGATCCAATTCTGAGTTGCTTGTACTCAATCAATCACATTGATTAGTCCATTGTAACTTATAGACTTCATTTTCATTAGTGGATTCATAAACCTTATAGGTTGTGTCACATACACATCCTTGTTTTATTCCTCATAGGAATGCGGTTTTAGTATCCATATGCCAAATGTCTTAGTCATTAAGTTGCAATCAACAAACATCATCCTTCTCAAAATGTTATCCATGTGTCTTAACACTTAAGACTCATTTGCACTTATGGATTTCATCCAATGAGTGCTACCATCAAGGTCATACCTTATGGTTCACATGGAAATCATTTAGGATGTAATGATCATAAATCATAACTCAAAATTCGGTTCCTCATATTCATCTAGATAGTTGACTCATCACATGAACAACTCATCACATAGATAATTGAGGTGTATCTATTAAGGATATAAGAACTCACAACCCTTGTGATTCTTAATTTCTTTTATTAGTGTGGGGTATTCATTTATTAAGAAGAATTCAGTTATTTGATAATCATTCTCTAACTCCTTAGAGTATGATTCCTTCTTGATTTAGACATCACCATGCCTTAATCATGAGTTCACTATGATACACTATCATAATCACTCAAAAGGATCTCAAACATTTGGTCCAAGTATTTCATTCATTGATCTCATCAAGAATTAACACTTTACCAAATTTGTACTTCATCTATGATAATCTTGAACACTTCAAGATTTTCATATTGGTATTTCTCTAAACACCATTTGAAGTATTAGCATTTGTTCCAATAGGTATGTAAATACATCACATGTATTATACCTAATAGGACAATCATTCTCCCACTACCATTAGTGAAGAGTGATTAATCATGTCCAAGATATTCATGTCTCTTACTGGTTCTCTAACCAAAAGAGTCTAAATTTATCCATCACATGGAAACTAGAAATGAATGTCTCATGATTGATGCTAATTTGATTGTTTGAGTTATCAATAACTTTAGGTATCATTTTATCTTATGCATACCATGTATCAAAAGATAAACAAGGCATTGCCACAAAGATCATATCTTTAAGATTGAAACATCAAATTTATTAATTGCCATCATTGTCATACAATATGCAACAATAAAGTGTTTCTATCTATTGGCAATATATGAAATAGTAGTTCTCAACTCTATTTCGTGCCCTTTAGGCTGAAATATACTGAAAGATACTCCTATCTATGGCAGCAACACTTGCTCCAATGATGGGTACTTCTTTCTTGGTCCTTTCACAAAGGTCATCACTTCTTTGCGGATCTTGCATATCATATATAATAAATCCTTATCTTGGTATCATATACCTTAGATAAAGAAGCGGTTCATTTCAAGATACCTTAGGTGGAGATCTCCATCCCCTTCCTTCATCTTCTTTTGTTCTTCCAGATATAGAGGGAAATTCCCTCATACACCCTTTCCCCATGTGCCTTGAGGCTGAAGATGGCTTGGATTGCTGGCTAGCATCAGAACACTTCTTTGCTTTGCCCTCATACTTGCCCTTAAGAATTACCTTTCTCTTTGATCACATCAAAGATCATGGTTTGTCTTTCTTCATCTTTGCCTCTACTATCATCAACATGTCCAACAACTCTGTCAACGCTTGTCAAAGTTGTTCATGTTGTAGTTTATCATGAATTGTATGATTCTCACAACATTTGTAGTATCATACCAATAGCCAACTCTTGGCTCAGAGGGAATCCTTCTTAGTCAGGTTTTCCACATACCCAATCACATTGAGTGTGTGAATACCTTACTGGATCTCCTTCTGTCATGACATACTGGGACAGTGTCTTGGAGACATCATATGTCTCATGTTGTCTCTGGAACTCATAGTTCAGAGAACACAACATCAAGCACTCCTCATCAATGTCATCCTCGGTATGCTTCCATAAGCATACTTTTTGCCATTGATGTGGTGGGATTGAGTTTATCTGGTCTTGGTAGGACTTGGAGCTTTCGCTCTTTGAGAACACTTCTCATCATCCTAACCAGTCGTGGAATTATTCCCATTTAATTTGTTGGTCTCAAAGACCGATCGCAAATAAAGTGATTATTGTTGATTAACCATTTATTTTAACAAAAGGAAATATATGCAATTTTAGTCCAAAACTCTTTTGACTTGTTTGATTGATTTGAAAAGTTGACGATAAAATTAGGCCTTTAATTAATTATCGCTCCCACTATTTTACTTCAAATTGATAGCCCTCACCATCAATTCAGAAGATTGCAGCGTACAACCTTCTAGTGGGCAAGATCCTAAAATCCTCTAAGTCATGAGTCAGCTTTGGCTGATCACCTACAACTTAGATCTCTCAGGTAGGCAACTCTTGCCAATTGCATCATATGCAACTCTTGTTGAATGAACATGCACAACACCTTGCCATGAACATTCCTTGCCTCTGGGCTTAGACGCTCTAAGAATCACCAGTTAAGTCTAACCCAAAAGCCGACACGGTAAACATGCACCCTGCTTTGGCAGAACCTACATGTCTACCCTTCACACTTCCACAAGATAGACGGCGCACCATGCTTTGGCGTAACCTACGCTTGGTCGATCGAGCTTTTCATGTGTGCCGCTAATGGAAGGCATATAAGACTTAATATTTTAATGAGGGATTTGGTTTTTATATACATATACATATCCAATCACCACAATACATAGTACGTATCATATACATGCTATATCCCACAGAAAACATGCACAAACGATAAAAAGCAATGATTATGGCCATCCTAATGTGATTCCTCGAGCCAAGAGAAATCACAGTCATCTAGGTTAACATCACATGCAACCTGTACAAGATGAACATCTGTGCCTTGCTATCTGAGTTGATCAACTCATCACATGAATGATCTGTACTCTCCAGCCGGTCGTCTGGTTGCCACCAGCCGATCGGTTGGCTCCTCTAACCGATCGGTTTGCCTGGACGTCGTGCATCTCTTCATGTCCGCCACCCGCTCGTCTCGCTCCACGAACCGGTCATCAACTGATCGGTTCACTCCTTGAACCGACCGGCTGGAACGTCAACCGACCGGTTCACGCCTTGAACCAATCGTTTCAGCTGTCGTCTTGATGTCCGCCGGTCTTCGACATAACAGGAAATAAAAATCTATCCTATTTATTACATTGCTTTTAAAAAGGGAAACCCCGAGTTACATTCGGGGGGAGCAAAGGTAGGAAAGAATCTCAAATTATTTCGAGTTACATTAGGAATAAGAGAGGGAAGATCGGTGCGCAGACCGAGATGCAAGCAACCACAAACAACCACACACAGATAGGGGTTTATAGGCCACAATGATGCTACACACATCCACCACAAAACTCGTTTAAGGGCGACGCGTATCGAGTGCATTAACAATACATATCATATATGTAATTTGGGATTTGTGGATTTAGGATTGGACATGCATAAAGCCGATATTATTCGCATCGTATGCAATAAATAAAGGCGAAAAACCAAAATCAATCATATTGATATTCCTAAAATATAGAACATTTGACGTGGCTCTGATACCACTGTTGGGTTTTAGGGGAGGCAGAGAAGGTAGCGGAAACAAAAATTTTCTCCCCCAAACCCAGCACGAGGAAACACATCAACGTCTATATAATAGGAAAGGATGGTTTGTGGAATCATACCTTGTCCCAAGGCTTGCTTGGCAACAATACCTCGCGCTATGCGCGGTCTTTAACTCCGGTCTTGGACGACGTCTATGCAGCGCCTGGTCGCACCAGGACTGACGACTCCTCCTCCTACCGGACTGTCGGATGACATTTGTCCTCCTAAGCGGCAGTGACCTCCCGCCTCTGAAGTAGTCCACACGGACCACCTGGAACTCCACACTCCTTGTCCCACAAGGAAGTGGAAGGAGTCGCACCCTCCTGTTGATGTACTAGTCTCGAACACACTCTCCTGCCTCCAGTTGCAACTGCAGTTGTCCTTCCCTTGCTGCACCTCCCTTTGCGGGAAGCACTTGCTCGGGCTCTCTCTCGGTTACCAAAACCATAGAGAATGACAACTTTGCAGAGCAACTGGTTGCACTGAGTTGTACTTTGAGAAGCCCCCAATACCCCTATATATAGGCGGGTCATGGGATAGGGTTCTCTGTCCCTGACAATATGGGACTAAAGCAGGAGTAGAAGGGTTCGAGATTTTCCACAAAAAGCAACCAACTCGCAACCTGAATCGATCGGTTCACAAGTGAACCGGTCGGTTGGGGACCGGAACCGGTCGGTTGGAACACCAACCGATCGGTTGGGACCCATGAGGCGATCGGTTCACCTCTGAACCGGTCGGTTCGTGGTCCTGATCAGTTCCTGATTGACTTTCCTTCTTTTGTTTCTAATTGGTATCAAATACCAATCCTTGTTCCAATCAAATTGGGCAAGTGAAACGCAAGGAAAATTCTCACCGACCTGACTTTCCCAACTTGCTCGTTTGCACCAGTTGAACTGATCAGTTCAACACTTGAATCGATCGTTTCACTCTGACCATGAGCCGATCGACTCAACACTTGAGCCGACCGGTTTAGCAACCTCACCCGACCAGTTCAACACTTGAACCGATCAGTTGGGAGTACAGGTTGTGCAGAATCAGTCAAATGCGATTTCAATCAATCTGATACTCCAATCAATATGTCCAACACCTTGAACAATATGATATTGAGCTATCAATTGATTGAGTGTTTAATTGAACTACTAAACTCCTTTAGTAATCAATCTAAACGTTGCTTGTGGACAAAACTCCTCTTACAAGTTAAATCCTATGTGTATGACCCTGCAGGTCCATTTCACGTTGGCAGTGAAAGTCCATAACACTTATGACTTCACAAGCAAAGAGCGGTGCCTAGTCACACATCATTGCTACCCAAGTGAAAGTAGAAAGTTGGAGAACAACTTTCATCCTACAATCCGTGAATGGTGTTACAGTGAATGTATAATTACTTTGTCACTAATATCCCGAATGAACTCGAGGCATGGAACAGTCATCCTGTCAACGTTCATTCACTTTCTTGATCTCAGAGTAGATTGAATGAGATATGTATGACATCAATATCACATACTAATTCACACATGCGTGCGCACGCCTATCTCAATCCTACTCATCAAGTGGCCTTGGATATCAAACTCCCTCAGGAGGGACAAATCCCATATCTATCACTCACCCCTCAAAAGCCCCATGTGTCAAAGCCACCCAATCATCACCATTATAACAACCCATGTTTCAGGACTGCGTTTGATGATGTCAAAGTGTGCCCAACGACATGTGTTGAGTGCAGTGATTTCAGGTCTAAGAATCACACTCACCACCATCACTGTGAGTACTGACTATGACTACCATGTCATGGTTCCATCTGTCAAACTCACGGTGGGTCTGTCCGGTACACTTGTTCTCTAACAAGTACCTATGTGTTTGGTTTGATATCTCTATATCATGACTAATGAGATTCTATCATCAACCAACACCACAATCTAGTCTTGTGTGTCATTGCTGTCTATCTACCTTCCACAATGACATCCGACTAGGGACATAATAAGAATGTACAAACTCTTAGCATCCGTATGATCTCATCGTTCAGGTCCTCAACCTGAAGGCATACGTCATTGAGTACTATCATTCTATAGACATTCAATCTGTTCTATCACTATCTCGTATGACTGAACCAGAAAGAATTGGAAGCTTGCCTTTGATGTTTATCAAATCAATCTTAATGTATCCCACCAATCATCCCATGATTGGCTCTTAGGGCATACATACCAACAGACTCCCACTTGCACTGTGAGCCAATCACCCTTGAATCATATTCATAGTGATCTTTTAAACATGTCCCACATAACCCAGGTCAGGGATCCCTGACACGGGTTATGTACTAACCCTAGGTGTTTTGCCTAATAAAGTTGATTAAATGTTTTCTCTTATCTTTTGAAAAGTAATTAAGGCTTTTGAGGAACTTATATTTCATTTTCAGTCCTTTTTTAATAATGTTGGAACATTGTTTTGTTAAAATTGGACTAAAGTGCAAATTACCCAATTTGAGGGGTTAATTAGCAAATTGCACATGTTAAGATGTTCCTATGATGTTGAGACATCATAAGAATGAATATGATGTAGTGGTATGGTTTCCACAAGCTTGGGCACCAAGATAAAGCTTGTAGAGCAATCCTTGTGCATTAAAACCTAGTTTGGGTGTAATGTGCAAATTACCCAAAACCTAGGGTTCAATATACAAAATACCACCTCTAGAGGATCTATCATGTTTCTTGGCATCACGAAGAGAAAAGAAAATGAGAGGGGCACCTCATTTGAATTATCATGGAGGAGATAAAATCTTGACATTAAAATAATCAAGATTTAAGCATAAATGGAACTTTAATTTAATTTAATGAAAAAAGAAATAAATTAATTAAGGACCCCTTTAACCAAAAGTTGAAGGATGTGTTTGCAAAGTATTGGAATATCTTGTGCCTTTCTTGGGCACAAAATGATCTTGGTTGAGTAGAAGCCACTCACATTAATATAATAAAAAGTAATATCAACTAAAGGTTGGAAATTAATATAAAACTCTTTAAGGTGCTTAGTTTCTTTTCCATTAATTCTTGGATAATGAAGAGGTTTTCCAAGAACATGAAGATGTCTTCGTGGCCAACAAATGGAGGGGAGCTTGGTGGAAATTGTTTTGGAATATAAAGAAAACAATCCCATTCTCTCTTTCCTTGAAAATCCTTTATGTATATCTTTTTCAAATACACATAAGGATCGTTTACTTAGTTTTTCTTTTCTCACCTTGCTTTGTCCGACCAAGGGAGAACTCAGGAGCAGGAGAAGGATGAACACAACCTGTTGGTGATTTTTGATCATCTTCTACCTCAGATTCATGGTGAAAACCCTAAATCAATGCTTGACTATTGGTTTTCTTCACCCAATTTCCATTTCTAGCCGACTTGTACATCCAAAAGGTCAAGGACGGACCTTGGACAGTTGTTGGAACTCCATCCACCATTAGATCCATGGAGCTTGGAGCTTGGGATCAGTTTTAGAGGCGAGTTTTATAACTCAAACTCTTAAGTATTAGTATTGCACTCCTTTCTCCAATGATCGTTCGTTACTTTCTTCGTTTTGGTATTCTTTTGATTCATTGCTGAAGTTTTCTGTGAAGAACAACAATAGTTCTTGGTTGAATGGAGGAAGACGATGATGACATAATCTTATATGTTTATCCAAAGAAAAATTCCAGGTCAAACGGTCTCCTTAGTTTCTTAAACAGTTTCCCAAACCGTTTGGGAGTAAACAGTTGCAAACTGTTTGGAATGAAACAGTTTCGACCAAACCGCATGGAAGCAAACAGTTTAAGACCGTTTGGTGATGTTGACCAGGGTTGACCATTTGGGAATTTGTTCATAATGATCTAGGTTAATTATCCACTAATTATATTTGATTAACTCCAATTGGTGCATGAGTTAAAGGTCAATCAATCACCAAAACCCTAATCGGGTTGAGTGCTGATTTCATAAGTAATTAAGTTGGAAACTTGGGTTGATTGACCCAAACAGTTTCAAAACCGTTTGGGGATCACCCAAACGGTCCCAATACCGTTTTCTTATCACCCAAGACCATTTGGAGGTCTAGGGTTAGGTATGGTTGAGCAATTGAAGACCCAAAGGTATTAAGTTGAAGTATAATCAACTACTGATTTGGTGATCAATCCAATGATCCAAACCCTAATTGGATGACTTGGATTTGAGTGATGAGATGGGAAAATGGTCTCAAGACCGTTTGGAGGTCATCCAAATGACCTCAAGACCGTTTGGGGTCAGGACATGTTCAATTTGGATGATGGTCCAATGGTTTTAAAGTAACTAGTTTCACATTGGTTAATGTTGAAGGATCATCGATTCGAAACCCTAATACAATTGATTCAAACCCTAATTGATGATCAATTGAGGGTCAAATCAGTTGAAGGATGACCTAATTAACTCAATTGAAGTATGTTGATAGGTACAATTGAAGATTGGTCACATGAATTCAATGGTTGAAGGAATCAACATCGGAAACCTTAATTCAATTTGATTGGTTGAGACCATATTTGGTCCATGCAGTTTTGAGGAGGTTTGGACCAAACTGTCTCAAGATCTTTTGAGTGCAAACGGTATCAAGAACATTTGGGACTAAATGGTCTCAAGACCATTTGGAACCAAACGATCCCAAACCGGTTGAGTTCATGCGGTTTCAAAACTTCACTTTAGTAAACGGTTTCAAAACTTACTTTAGCAAATGACATTGAGGGTCACCTTTAGCAAATGATCTTGAGGGTCACCTTTAGCAAATGATCTTGAGGGTCACCTTTAGCAAACGATCTTGAGGGTCACCTTTAGAAAATGATCTTGAGGGTCACCTTTAGTAAACGGTTTCAAGTGACCACCTTTAGCAAACGGTTTCAACGACTACCTTTACTAAACAGTTTCAAGTATGTAACCAAGACCGATTGGAGGTTATTTGAGCAAGACCGTTTGAGATCTGATTAGGTCAAGACCGTTTGGGGTCTAAGTGGCCAAGACCGTTTGCTGGACAATTAACCAAAACCGCATGGATATATAAAGTGGTTAAAGGACAAATTGATTAATTGACTAATACATGATGTAATCAAAGATGATTATGGTAATTTGTATCTTAAAGGGGATAAGGTGATTACTGCCTTTGCATGAATAAGCTTTAATGATCATTGTGATAGTGACATAGCTTATGATGTCAATTCTTCTTTTTCATGATTGAGTTGACTTAGCCTAATCAAGGTTGATGCAAACATCATCTTATAGAAGATGAGAGGGAATACTTCCTACATGAATATTTATCATGTAATGGACTCTTATTATAGATGCATGTCTAATTAGGGTATGATCCATGATAGTGAGATCATGAAACCCTAATTATGAAGTTTAATGAATCAGAACCCTAACTGAGGGTATTATTGGAAGTAATCCTAATACATGATGATGGTATGATCTTAATTCATAGTGATGACATGATAAACCTTAATTCAAGGTACTTTGATGATCAGTCCTACTTGGGGTGAATAGTAAACCATAATTGTTGGTTGTTGAACATGAACCCTAATCTAGGCTAATGTAATGTGAATAGTAAACCCTAATTGTTGGTTGTTGAACATGAACCCTAATCTAGGGTGATGTAATGTGAATAGTAAACCCTAATTCCAAATAAGGTGAATGAAAATGTGAAACCCTAATTCTGGGTTATGCTTTATAGAATGAAGCTCTAAGGTTGGATAATGAAATGATAAGTCATTAATCCTAATTGAGCTAAGGGGATGATTAACCCTAATTGAATTGAAAAGGGAAACCCTAACCCTAGTAAGGGCATAGTGGTGCAAACCTTGAAAAGTGATGTTATCATTGTTTTGCATTATGCTGATATGAAATTGATGTATCTGTTATCATCTGCACTAATCATGCAGGTTTTATGAGATATTGAACGTATCCAGGTAAGAGCTATGATGCCTTATATATTGAAAGAACTTTATGAGCTTTGTAAGCAATGATTTGCTATGTTGCCTAGTGAGAGGTAACAAAAGAAGGTTTATATGCTTTAAGAGCCATGTGAAATACCTACATTGAAATTATCATGTTTACACTATTAGATGACTTGATGACATTAAGTTACCAGTTAAAGTGGTAACATGTGTTTTGATAATTTAAGGGTTTGAACACCCATATTCTTGAATTATAATGATGAGATGATAAGGGATTGAGTTCCCAATGTTAGTAAAGCTGTGAAATAAACTTGATAAAATAGTACTCTTTCTTTATAGCAATTGTTATAATGGTTTATGTTCTAAAACATGCCTGATGCTAAAACAATGCTGTAATGTACTTAAATAATCAAGTGAAATGATATCATGTAGAGCCCTGACCATAGATCCATCATCGTCAGTACTTGGGTGATGGTGAAACAGGTTTTCCTAAGGGAACTCCTGGAGAGCATACTTTTAAGTATGTGGGGGTTATGGGCGTGAGTATCCTTACGCCCTAATGGAGGAATTGATGTGAGATAAACATTAAATCTCTCAATCATTCATTATATGTATATGCCGAGATGATATATCACTAATCTCCCAATGATGATGTTAATGCCGAATCGATGTGATATAAAAAAGAAATCTCTCGATTGTGAAGAGAGTACAACATGCCACTGTAACTCTAATAGCAAAGTTTCCAGTATACCCTGGAAAGCTATTTTGGCAGAGACACAAGGTGTCCTACATGTTGTTCCTCACACTGACTGAGGAGGATGAGGTCATAGAAATCCGACTCTTCTAATGACCTATGTATGGTATCGATTTTGATTTCACAATGGTCGGTTGGAGTATGAATGGTACACGTCATCTCCTCAGGGCATAAGTTTGTTTGAAAGATGTAATCAGCTGTGTAGCATATTTGCTTAGGGTTGAACTATGAGAATCAATGATTGACGATACATTGTTTAATATGTCCTAGTTGGATAAGTAATATACATGTTCTTCATATTCCTTATTGAATAAATGACTTGGTTCTTAATCAAAGTTATAACTGGAATGAACTGTATAAAGAATACTGCTCTACTTAGTTTAATTAATGATTTATCTATTGTTGAATATTTACAATTCTAGTGCTCAGTGTTATTCCTCTATCTGCAATAACTATGCTTCTGGCGGAGAGTTATATCTCTCGCTGGGACAATTTTCAATTGTCTCACCCCCGTGGGATTCAACTTTTTAGGTAGATGCCGAGGAAGAAGAAACCCTTCAGTGGGTGAGCAGTAACATTAGCCTTAGCAGCATCATCAACAACAACAATGAGGAGAACAGTGATCCACAGGTGGAGACACTGTCTGTCAAGTCCTGTATATATAGAGAGAGTAATTTATGTCATCTCTGTACTCGCAGGTCCTAGGAGTCGGTAGATGGTTTGATATAGATCTGAGATTTTTGGCTTGATGCCTCGAGATTTTTATATTCTGCTTATGTACAGATAACATGGAAGTCAATGTTTATGGCTCTCGAGATGAGATGAAACAGAGATGTACTGATGTATCAGAATATAAATAACTTACTTTGGTTTTTTATGAAAGAGTTCTACAGTTTGTGGATCTCATTGCAAAAAGTTTTAATTTTTAGTGATTTTCAGTAATTCCACTGCTAACAATCTCTTCACATTAGTAAATCTTGTTTTCACGAGTCAGACGTGACTGTTTAGTGGTATCAGAGCTCTAGGTTCACTAAGTCTATAGAGACATAGGACTAGGGTTGTTGAGTCTATTCTAGTGTCTTCCGGTCTATCTGATAGTGTCTTCTGCTAATATAGGAGGAGAAGAGAAAACTAAAGATGTCTGGATCACATGATGAACATGTTGCAGAAAGTAGTGTCACTGCACCCAGAGGAGGTGTAAGAGACTAAAGAAGGGAGGAACCTGTGCCTGAACCACCCCAGTTCAATCAAGCTGACATGAGGAACCCAGCCTTCCAAGCCATGTTTGGGTAGTTTATAACTTCCATGACACATATGACTGATAGAATGCCCATACCTACACCTAGGGAACCTGCCCATGATGAAAGATAAGGAATCGGCAAGACGTTTGAACGACTATGCCGGGTTGGAGCCACGGAATATGCTGGGACAGCTGACCCAGTAGATGCTGACATGTGGCTAACTAAACTAGAGAAGGTATTTAGAATCCTGAACATCCTAGAAGCTAAGAAGGTTAGACATGCTGTGTACCTTCTCATGGGAAGTGCTGGTCACTGGTGGACCATAGAGGAGGGGAAAAGGCCCGTGTGGAGATCGAATGGGAAGTATTTCGACAAAAATTTGTCAATAGATATTTTCCTAAGATGTTCCTAGATGAGAAGATCTCTTAGTTTGAGAGGGTAAGACAAGGACCAATGAACATTAGCGAGTACGAGGCTAAGTTCATGGAGCTTTTCTAGTTCTATCCGCACATGGCAACTACAGATGAAGAAAGGATTAGGCGTTTTGAGAAGGGGTTAAATGCTGAGTTGACCACCCCTGTGTCTGCTCTAGAGAACAAGGAAAGACTTGCTACTTTTGTGGAGTCTGTCAGAAGGATAGAGAGGTCTGTGATGGAGAAGCGACAGACCAAGAACAATAAGATGTACCCCCAATTTCAAGGATCTTCATCCAAAGGTTTCAAGAAACCGAGGTTTTCCGTGCCTACACCACCACCTAGATTCAGTACCCAGACGCAGTGGACGTCAAATAGGGGTAGAGGATGAAGTTTACCACCAGAAGGAGCTCGTAGCTCAACATCTGTGTCAGTTACATGACCATCCAGACCACAACAGGGGATCATAAGTTGTTTCATATGTGGAAAGATGGGGCATCTGATGAAGGATTGCAGAGTCTGAGAGGCAAGTGTGACTCAACTCCAGAGGCAAAGTCAGCAAGGTTCCCAAAGGAGATAGTTTCCAGGTGGCGCTAGAGGACGTGGACAAGCGTCCCAAGCTGGATCATCGACACCCAGTCATCGAGCACCAAATCAACCACAAGCGACAGTGAGATTCTATGCGACGAATCCACCTGATGCAGTGATCAACCCTCAGGTTGTGACCGGTTAGATGAAGTTGTTTTATTCTGATATGTCTACATATTGCATCGTATCTATTTTAATTGATCCGTGTGCTATGCACTCCTTTATCACTTTAAGAGTGATTCTTGACTGTAATATGACTACAAGCCATAGAGCAGATAGTCTGTTGTTAGAAACTCTTTTGATGGGATCTACTATGTTGAAGGAGTTGTGTTTTCCCTACATTCTTTCTTTTTCTAAACATCGCATTCAAGTGGATCTTATACCACTTGAGATGCACGAGTTTGATATAATCCTTGGGATGGACACCTTAGAAAGGTATAAGGTTGTCTTGGATTGTGAGTCCAAGAAAGTTGTGTTCACAGATGAAAGTGACACATGGATCTTTCAAGGAGATAGAAAGATTCTTCCAACCTATCTTGTATCAGCTATGGTAGCTGAGAAGCTGATGAGGCAAGGATGTTATGCATTCTTGGCCCATGTGGTAGATACCACCATGGAGGGTTCTAATCCTGCTAAAATTCCTGTAGTCAGGGAATTTGAAGATGTATTTCCTAAAGAACTTCCAGGTGTACCTCCGCCCTGAGAGATTGATTTTGAGATTAATCTAATCTTGGGCACGCAACCAATAGAACAAACACCGTATAGGATGGCACCTGCTAAGATGGAAGAACTCAAGAAACAACTGCAAGAGTTGCTTGAGAAGGGTTTTATCTGACCAAGCACTTCACCCTGGGGTGCTCCGGTCCTTTTTGTTAAAAAGAAGGATGGATCGATGCGGTTGTGCATTGACTACAAACAGATAAATAAAGTAACTATAAAGAATAAGTATCCTTTACCGAGGATTTATGATCTCTTTGATCAGTTGTGTGGTGCAAAAATCTTCTCAAAGATAGATCTGAGGTCAGGATATCATCAGTTGTGTATTAAGGAGGGTGACACACCTAAGTCTACCTTTAGGACAAGGTATGGTCACTATGAGTTCATAGTTATGTCGTTTGGACTAACTAATGCACCAACTACATTTATGGAACTCATGAATAGAATCTTTTGACATTTTCTTAATCAGTGTGTAGTTGTCTTCATAGATGACATCCTGATCTATAGTAGAGATGCTCAGCAGCATGAGAAGCATCTTCGTCAGGCTCTAACTTTGCTAAGAAAGCATAAGTTATATGCTAAGTTTAGCAAGTGTGAGTTCTGGCTGCCAGAAGTTTCTTTTCTTAGACACATAATATCTACTTCAGGTATATGTGTTGACCCTAAAAAGGTAGAATCTGTCCTGCAATGGGAGCAGCCGAAGACACCGAAGGAGATTTGCAGTTTCTTAGGGTTGGAAGGCTATTATAGGAGGTTCATTAAGAACTTTAGTTCTATAGCCCTACACTTAATCAAGTTGACCAGAAAAGATGTTTCTTTTCTGGAATGACAAGTGTCAACAGTCATTCCAGATGTTGAAGGAAAGGTTGACATGCACACCTCTGTTGGTGCTACCTGAGCAAGGGAAAGGATATATAGTTTTCTATGATTCCTCTAAGAATGGACTAGGATGTGTGTTAATGTAGGATAAGCAAGTGATTTCTTGTGCTTCTCGACAGCTTAAGAAACACGAGGAGAATTATCTGACACACGATCTAGAACTAGTTGCAGTAGTCCATGCCTTGAAGATCTGGAGACATTATCTCTATGGAGAGACATTCCAAATTTTCACAGACCATAAGAACCTAAAGTACATCTTCTCTCAACATGAGCTTAACATGAGGCAACACCGCTGGATGGAGTTAATCAAGGACTACGATTGTACAATTGATTATCATCCAGGGAAAGCCAATGCGGTTGCTGATGCTCTAAGTAGGAAATCAGCAACACCAACCTTAGACAGAGCACAAATGAATTCTTTGATGTGCTCTAGAAGGGATATGCTTATCTCTTTAAGGCAAGACAATGTACAACTTAAAGTATCATTGTTATCTGGGTTGTTAGCTGAGATGCACATAAAACCTACTCTGAGACAACAGATTAAGGAGGCACAACAAGCTGATGCTGTAGTTCAACAGATTAGGTTAGAGTATGGTAGTGAGAAACGAGATGGTTTCCATGATTCAGATGATCAGGTGGCCTGTTATCATGGTAGAATGATAGTACCTGATGCTGATAACTTAAGGAAATTAGTCCTGGAAGAAGCTCATTCTTCAATGTGTGCTATGCATCCAGGAAGCACCAAGATGTATCATAACTTTAAAGATATGTATTGGTGGCCTGGTTTGAAGAAGGATGTTGCTAAGTTTGTTATGCGGTGTCCAGTGTGTCAGCAAGTTAAAGCTGAACACCAGAAGCCCATAGGAACAATGCAACCTTTACCTATACCGCAGTGGAAGTGGGATCATGTAACCATGGATTTTGTGGTTGGTTTTCCTAGAACAGCCAAAGGTCATGATTCCATCTGGGTAATAGTTGATAGGTTGACAAAGAAAACACATTTATTATCTGTCAAAACAACCTATTCTACAGAGAGACTGGCACAGTTATATGTGGATGAAATAGTACGGCTGCATGGGGTCCCAGTTACCATTGTTTCTGACAGAGGTCCCCAGTTTATGAGTCGTTTTGGGGAATGAATTCATAAAGCTTTAGGAACACAGTTAAGGTTTAGTACAACCTTCCATCCTCAGACTGATGGACAATCAGAAAGGACTATATAGACTTTAGAGGACTTGCTTAGGGCATACGTCCTTCAGTTTACAGGAAGTTGGGATCTACATCTGAGCTTGATAGAGTTTGATTATAATAACAACTATCAACACAGTATTGACATGGCACCTTATGAATCCTTGTATGGTAGACGTTGTAGATCTCCCCTATGTTGGTATGAAACTGGTGAATATCAACTTTTGGGTCCTGATCTTGTGCAGCAGACCACCGAGAAGATTAAAATAATACAACAACAATTAAAGACTGCACAGGATAGGCAGAAATCTTAAGCTGATAAGCGTAGTAGACCTTTAGAGTTCCAGGTTGGAGATAGAGTGTACCACAAGGTCTCACCTTGGAAGGGAGTTCTTAGGTTTGGGAGAAAAGGAAAGTTAGCTCCTAGATTTATGGGGCCTTATCCAATCATCGAGTGGGTTGGAAAGGTAGCTTATAAGCTGGAGTTACCACCTAAGCTACAAAAGTTGCTTCCAGTGTTCCACATTTCCATGCTAAGGAAATGTCATCCTGACACAGAATCAGTTCTCCATCCTATGGAAGTAGAATTGAAAGATGATATATCCTATGTTGAAGGACCTATGTTGATTCTTGACAGAAGGATCAAGAAGTTGAAAAAGAAAGACATTAGTCTTGTAAAAGTCCTCTGGAATCACCGTGGAGTTGAAGAAGCTACATGGGAATTAGAGGAAGTGATGAGAAGGAAATACCCTACTCTTTTCTTTTAAAATGTTTTTGTTAATGATTTCGGGGACAAAATCCTTATAATGGGTGGATAATTTATAACATCCCTGACCTGGGTTATGTACTAACCCGAGGTGTTTTGCCTCATAAAGTTGATTAAATGTTTGCTCTTATTTTTTGAAAAGTAATTAAGGCTTTTGAGGAACTTATATTTCATTTTTAGTCCTTTTTGAATAATGTTGGAACATTATTTTGTTAATATTGGACTAAAGTGCAAAATACCCATGTTGAGGGGTTAATTTGAAAATTGCACATGATAAGATTTTCCTCTAATATTGAGACATCATAAGAATGAATATGATGTAGTGGTATGGTTTCCACAAGCTTGGGCACCAAGATAAAGCTTGTAGAGCAATCCTTGTGCATTAAAACCTAGTTTTGGTGTAATGTGCAAATTACCCAAAACCTATGGTTCAATATGCAAAATACCACCTCTAGAGGGTCTCTCATGTTTCTTGGCATCAAGAAGAGAAAATAAAATGAGAGGGGCGCCTCATTTGAATTATCATGGAGGAGAGAAAGTCTTGACATTAAAATAATCAAGATTTAAGCATAAATGGAACTTTAATTTAATTTAATGCAAAAAGAAATAAATTAATTAAGGAGACCTTTAACCAAAAGTTGAATGATGTGTTTGCAAAGTGTTGGAAGAGCTTGTTTCTTGCTTGGGAACAAAAAGATCTTGGTTGAGTGGAAGCTACTCACATTAATATAATAAAAAGTAATATCCACTAAAGGTTGGATATTAATATAAAACTCTTTAAGATGCTTAGTTTCTTTTCCATTAATTCTTGGATAATGAAGAGTTTTTGCAAGAACATGAAGATGGATTCGTGGCCAATACATGGAGGGGATTTTGGTGGAAATTATTTTGGAATTTAAAGAAAACAATCCCATTCTCTCTTTCCTTGAAAATCCTTTATGTATATCTTTTTCCAATACACATAAGGATCGTTTCCTTAGTTTTTCTTTTCTCACCTTGCTTTGGCCGAACAAGGGAGAACTCAGGAGCAGGAGAAGGACGAACACAACCTGTTGGTGAGTTTTGATCATCTTCTACCTCAGATTCATGGTGAAAACCCTAAATCAATGCTTGACTATTGGTTTTCTTCACCCGATTTCCATTTCTAGCCAACTTGTACATCCAAAATCTCAAGGACGGACCTTGGACAGTTGCTGGAACTCCATCCACCATTAGATCCGTGGATGTTGGAGCTTGGGATCAGTTTTAGAGGCGGGTTTTATAACTCAAACCCTTAAGTATTAGTATTGCATTCCTTTCTCCAATGATCGTTGGTTACTTTCTTCTTTTTGGTATTCTTTTGATTCATTACTAAAGTATTCCGGGAAGGACAACAACATTTCTTGGTTGAACGGAGGAAGATGATGATGAAATCATCTTAGATGTTTATCCAAAGAACAATCCCAGGTCAAACGATCTCCTTAGTTGCTCAAACGGTTTCCCAAACCGTTTGGGAGTAAATAGTTTCAAACCGTTTGGAATGAAACAGTTTCACCCAAACCACATGGAAGCAAACAGTTTAAGATCGTTTGGTGATGTTGACCAGGGTTGACCATTTGGGAATTTGTTCATAATGATTTAGGTTAATGATCCACTAATTATATTTGATTAACTCCAATTGGTTCATGAGTTGAAGGTCAATCAATCACCAAAACCCTAATCAGGTTGAGTGCTGATTTCATAAGTAATTAAGTTAGACACTTGGGTTGATTGACCCAAACAGTTTCAAAACCATTTGGGGATCACCCAAACGGTCTCAAGACCGTTTGGTGATCACCCAAGACCGTTTGGATGTCTAGGGTTAGGTATGGTTGAGCAATTGAAGACCCAAAGGTATTAAGTTGAAGTATAATCAACTACTGATTTGGTGATTAATCCAATGATCCAAAACCTAATTGGATGACTTGGATTTGAGTGATGAGATGGGAAAAAGGTATCAAGACCGTTTGGAGGTCATCCAAATGACCTCAAGACCATTTGGGGTCAGGACATGTTCAATTTGGATGATGGTCCAATGGTTTTAAAGTAACTAGTTTCACATTGGTTAATGTTGAAGGATCATCGATTCCAAACCCTAATCCAATTGATTCAAACCCTAATTGATGATCAATTGAGGGTCAATTGAGGGTCAAATCAGTTGAAGGATTACCTAATTAACTCAATTGAAGTATGTTGATAGGTCCAGTTGAAGATTGGTCATATGAATTCAATGGTTGAAGGAATCAACATTGGAAACCCTAATTCAATTTGATTGGTTGAGACCATATTTGGTCCATGCGGTTTTTGTAACATCCCTGACCTGGGTTATAACCTAACCCTAGACGTTTTGCCTAAATATGTAATTATATACTTGTGATTACTTCTTGGCATGTAATTAAGTTCCCCAGGAACATATACTTTCAATTTTGCCCTTTTAAAACAAAGTTGTAGTATTATTTTATAATGCAGGGACCTATGTGCAAATTACCCAGTTAAGGGGGTTTAACTTGCAATTTTCACAGGTTAAGATGTTCCTCTGATGATGAGACATCATTTGAGTGAAAATGATGAGGTATGATGGATTTCCCAAGCTTGGGCATCAAGATGCAGCTTGAGGAATGATCCTTGTGCATAAAACCCTAATTTTGGAGTAAAGTGCAATTTACCCAAAATGTGGGGTGCAACTTGTAAAATACACCTTCTAGAATATATTTTATGACTCTTGACATCATTTAGAGTATAAATGATGAAAGGGACACATGAATGAGTAATCAGATAAGAAAAATGATCTTTGTGGTAAAAATCACCTAAGTATGAGAATGGAGACCTTTCATATATGAACCCTAGTTGAAAGTTGGCTTTCTTTGCCCTTAGATCTTGAGTTTTGATGAAGCTTTGCATAAGTTTTGATAGCTTGGGCGTGGCTTAGAAACAAGGAGGGACTTAGAGTAGAATTCCATGTTCTAGAGGTCCTTAAGGTGGAAAATAGCCTAAAGTATATAAGCCTTCACCCTTGCAAACCAAGTGAACGTATCACTTATCCTCTTCATTTCTCATCTTTCTCAAACGCCAAGGCAGAGCTTTGGACTTCAGGAAGACGACCAAGTAGTTCTAAGGTGAGTAGGAACCATCTTCAAGCTCGAATTCTTGGATGAATTCATCATATAAGGTTGGTTCTATGGTTAACTCACTTAGATTCTTTGTTCTAGCCGACCATCCCCATCTTTTCCTTGGAGAACCACCTCTGGCTGACTTGTGGAGCTCAAGACTCCATTAGAGGCTTGAAGCTCGTAAGCTTGGAGCTCTAGGAACAAGTTTGAGGCGGGTTTTATAACTCTAAACTCCTTGCTTTATTATGCTTATCTTTGTTCTTGCTTTTAGTGCTTAGTTCTTCTTCTACCTCCCTTCTTCCTTGCACTTTTGCAAGTAAAACGGTGGAGTAACTGACCTGAACAGAGGTTGAAGATGATGGGAATGAATTCCTAGGCAACTTTATCAACCGACCTTGGACCCTTTTGGTCCAAACGGTTGCAAACCGTTTGAAATCAAACGGTCTCAAACTGTTTGATCTCAACGATCTTGCAAGACCGTTTGTATCAAAATGGTCTCAAGACTGTTTGATAGTGTTTACCAAGGGACGACCGTTTGAGGGTCTGTTGGTAACATATTGAATTTCATTCCTACAAAGAATTATAATCTAATTCGTAACCAATTGAGAGTTGAAGGCACTTCAACACCCTAACCCTAATAGGGTTGAAATTGCTGATTTCAAGTATAGATCTTGTTGAGTTTTGGGTTGAAGGACCCAAACGGTCTAAAGACCATTTGGGGATTCATCCAAACGGTATCAAGACCGTTTGGTGACAACCCAAGACCGTTTGGAGGTCTAGGGTTGAGCTAATTTGATGGTTTGAGGGTCCAATTGCAACAAATTGAAGAATTGATAAAAATGCTGATATTAGACCTAATTAGGGTTCAACCCTTATCCAACCGACTTGGTTTTTGGTCAAACTTTGGGAAAACGGTCTCAAGACCGTTTGGAGGATGTCCAAACGATCTCAATACCGTTTGGGCCAGGTTTGGGCCCAATTGGAGGTCAATTGATTGGTTCAACCTCGATTTGATTCACATTGTTGAACATTGATGATTATCCGATTGAAACCCTAATTGAGATGGACTTAACCCTAATTGGCTTTCAATTGAAGGTCAATTTGGTGTTCAATTGATTAAGGCTCACCCTAATTGACTCAATTTGTAAGTGGTTTACATGGATTTGGATAATTGAGGGCTTCAACATACATAACCATAATCGATTGTAACTTTTGAACCATGTTTGAGGTCCAAACAGTTTGAGCCCATTTGGACCAAACGGTCTCAAGACCATTTGGGGCCAAACGGTCTCAAGACCATTTGGGGCCAAACGGTCTCAAGACCGTTTGGGCTCAAACGATCTCAAGGTCATTTGGACCAATCGATCTCAAGAACGTTTTGATCAAACGGTTTCAAACCGCATAAGCTTCAAACAGTTTGGAGGTCAACTTTCCCCAAACGGTCAATGCACCCCAAACGGTCTCAAGACCGTTTGAGACCAAACGGTCTCAAGACCATTTGGTGGTTGAAGGTTGAAACTGTTTGGAGATGTTCAAGGTTGTTTATACTTAATCAATTGAAGATGTAATTGGTTCAATGGTGATCTAATCTAAACCCTAATGGTAACCTGGGACATTAAGGGACTAGGTGACTAATGAATTGACCCATGATGATGATCAATGGGTAATTTACCAAAATGCCCTTGAGGGATTCAATTGAGTAATACCTTGTTCTAATCAAATCCTAATCACATGATAGTGGTAATTTGGCTTATGATAGTCAATGAGGACTTAACCCAACCTAATCTAGAGTGGTGTAAACACCATCTACAAGTAAGAGGAGAGAGAAAGTACCATTTATGGTGGAAACTCAAGTAAAATATCTTCAATACATATGAATGTGCATGATTAGGGTATGATCCACCTATGTGATGTCATTGAAACCCTAATTGTGATAATTGATGAATCTTAATCTTATATGAGGGCTTTAATGATGATGTTTCTCATACATGACGATGTTATGAGTTTAATTCACCATGAGGTGAATAGTAAACCCTAATTCTAGGGTGATGACATGTAATGTGAATAGTAAACCCTAATTCTAGGGTGATGACATGTAATGTGAATAGTAAACCCTAATTGATGAAAATCAGGGAACCTAACTCTTGTAAGAGTAGGAAGGTATAACTTCTTCGAAATGAATTGTTTACTGTTATCAGTTGAATTGACCATGCAGGTTCTTATGGGAAGATAATCATACCCAGGTAAGGATGATGATACCATATTCATTGAAAGCATATTATTAGCTTTATGAATAGTGAAATACCCTGTTGCATAGTAAGTGGCATCTAATGAGATTGTTAGGCTGTGAGAGCCATGAGTATCATCAAGGTCATGCTTAACAGATGACTTGTGATGAGATGATTGAGAAATGATAATTGATGTGAGTTAGATTTGTTACATTTAAGTATTCTACCTCCATAGCTGCTATGCTAATGATTAATGTTTGAAAACATGTATGATGTTAAAAGAATACTGAAATGTACCTAACTAATCAAGTATAATCATACCATGTAGAGCCCTGATCATAGATCCATCATTGTCAGAAAGCAAAATGATGGTGAAACATGTTTTCCTAAGGGAACTCCTGGATCACATACTTTTGAGTATGTGGGGGAATATGGATGTGTAAATCCTTACATCCTAGTGTAGGAATTGATGTAGATGTATCTTACTCCATCAACCCTTCACTATATGTTTATACTGTAATACTCAAGGAAATCCTTATACCGCATCGATCAGAGATAAACAAGAAATCTCTCGATGATGAAGAGAGTACAGAATGCCACTGTAACTCTAAAAATAGCGAAGTACCAAATTACCCTGGTGAGCTATATTAGCAGAGACACAAGATGTCCTGCAAGTTATCCTCACTCTGACTGAGGAAGTTGAGGTCATAAGAATCTGGCTCTTTTGATGACCTAGGTATGATACCGATGCGACTTAACAGTGATTGGTTGGAGTATGAGCGGTATACCTCATCTCCACAGGGCATAATGATGTTTGTAAAACATAATCAGCCGCATAGTATAACTGCTTAGGTTAAACTAAGAGATACTTGAATGATGTTACACTGCATAGCCGATGTGTTGTTTACATTCCTTAGTTGCTGTTGTTCTGCTTAATACCAATCTACTGTTGTTTACCTTAAAAAGCTGCTATTGCCTGTTGTTCTTTGATTTGCTATATAAAGCTTCTAGTAGAGAGTTATAACTCTCACTGGGACAATTATTTAAAAATTGTCTCATCCCGTAGACTTCAACTTTTTAGGTGGTCGTCGAAGACGGAGGAACCAGCCTACAGGTGACCAATACCAGCAGCAGCAGCACCAGGAGCAGCAGTGAATCTCAGGTGGAGATACTGACTGCTGAGTTATGTAGTTAGATAGTCCTATGACCGTCTCTGTACTCTCAGGTCCTAGGAGTTGTGTCTGAGATTTTGGTTTTGACTCTTGAGATTTTTGTATCATGTTGTATATAATTACTCAAGAAGTAACTATTAGAGATGTAAATAGTTTATTTCCTTTTCTATGGAAGGAGTTTTATGGTTTCAAGATCTTATCTCAAAAAGTTTTAATTTCCCGTGATTTTTGTCTTCCACTGTTAATCGATTGCTTCCGCTAAGTTTAAATTGTGATTATATCGTGGTTTTGGAGACCAGAGCCCACAAATTAAGTGGTATCAGAGCTCTAGGTTCACTGAGTCTACAGAGACATAGGACTTAGGATGTCGAGTCTATCCTTAGTGTTTATCCCTTATCTAATAGAATCTTCTACTCCTCAGGAGAAGAAGATAAGTAAGGATGTCTGGACCACATGAGGAGTACGAGGCGGAAAGTAGTGTTGCTGCACCTCGAGAAGGTGCAAGGAACCTAGAAATAGAGCAACCTGTACCTGAGCCACCTATGGAGCCACCTCAGTTTGACCCAGCTGACATGGGAAATCCAACTGTTCAGACTATGTTCGGGCAGTTTATGACTGCCATGATGCACATTACCGACAGGATGCCTATGCCTGCACCCAGGGCACCTGTCCAGCCTGAAGGTCAAGGTATCAGTAAGACGTTCGAGCGACTTCGTCATGTCGGAGCTACCAAATACTTTGAGACAACTGACCCCGCAGATGCCAATCTGTGGTTAACTGAGTTGGAGAAAGCCTTCAGAATCTTGAACATCCCTGAAGCTGAGAAGGTCAGACATGTTGTCTATCTTCTCAAAGGAAGTGCTGGTCACTGGTGGACCATGGAAGAGCAGAAGAGACCTGGAATAGAGATCTCGTAGGAAGAATTTCGTCAGGAATTTGTTCACAGATATTTTCCAAAGACCTTCCTGGATGAGAAAATCTCTCAATTCGAGAGATTAAGGCAGGGCATGATGAACATTAATGAGTACGAATCTAAGTTCATGGAGTTGCTGGGGTTCTGTCCGCACATGGCTGCCACAGAAGAAGAGAGGATCAGAAGGTTTGAGAAGGGTTTGAATGCCGACATGACTACTCCCGTGTCTGCTCTAGAAAATCGGGAGAGGTTTTCTACCTTCATTGAGTCAGTCCGAAGGATAGAGAGATCCGTAGTCGAGAAAAGGCAAACCCAAAAGAGATATCCGCAATTCTAGGGTTCTTCATCTAGAGACTTTAAGAAGCCTAGATTCTCTGCACCTACACCTCCACCACCCAGATCTAACTCTCAGACTCAGTGGTCCCCAAGTAGAGGTAGAGGATGGAGTTTACCACCACAAGAGACTTGTAGTTCAACATCAATGTCAGTTATTGGACCACCAAGACCACAACAACTGGAAAGAAGCTGCTACAACTGTGGGAAGGTAGGACATTTGATGAAGGACTGCCAGTCTAGGCCTGTCAGTGTGACACAGCCTCCGAGACAGAATGAACAGGGGTCATAGAGAAGGCAATCTCAAGGAGCAGCTCAAGGACGTGGACAAGCGTCCCAAGCTGGATCATCTGCACCAACTCAACCCCAGGCGACAGCGAGGTTCTATGCTATGAACCCACCAGATGCAGTGGTCAATCCACGGGTTGTGGCAGGTCAGATGGAACTTTTATATTCTGATATGTCTAAATCCTATGTTGTATCTGTTCTGATTGACCCGGGTGCTACACACTCCTTTGTCACTCGGAGAGTGATTCACAACTGTAATATGACAGTTAGTCATAGGGCAGATAGCTTGTTTTTAGAGACTCTGTTGAGTTGGTCTGCTGTTTTGCAGGAGGTATGCTCTCCCTGTATCCTCTTCTTTTCTGATCATCGCATTCAAGTGGACCTTATACCACTTGATATGCAAGGGTTTGATATAATCCTCGGGATGGATACCTTAGAAAGGTATCGAGTTGTCTTGGATTGTGAATCCAAGTTGGCTGTGTTTGCTGATGAAAGCGACACATGGATCTTTCAAGGAAAAAGAAAGATTCTACCCACCTGTCTTGTGTCAGCTATGGTTGCTGATAAGCTGATGAGGCAAGGATGTTATGCATTCTTGGCCCATGTGGTAGATGTTACCAAGGAGAGCCCCAACCCTGCTGAAGTTTCTGTAGTCAGGGAATTTGAAGATGTATTTCCTGAAGAACTTCTTGGTATACCACCGCTTCGGGAAATTGATTTTGAAATCAATTTAGTCCCAGATACACAACCCATAGCTCAGACACCATATAGGATGGCGCCTGCCGAAATGGCAGAACTCAAGAAACAGCTTCAAGAGTTACTTGAGAAAGGTTTCATCCGACCGAGTACTTCACCTTGGGGTTCTCCGGTTTTGTTTGTTAAAAAGAAAGATAGGTCAATGCGGTTGTGCATTGATTACAAACAACTCAATAAAGTAACAATAAAGAATAAGTACCCTCTGCCGAGGATTGATGATCTTTTTGACCAGTTGCGTGGTGCAATAGTCTTCTCAAAGATAGACTTGAGGTCAGGATATCATCAACTTCGTATTAAGGATAGTGACATATCTAAGTCTGCCTTTAGAACAAGATATGGTCACTATGAGTTCACGGTTATGTAGTTTGGACTAACTAATGCACCAGCTACATTCATGGAACTCATGAATAGAGTCTTTCGACCTTTCCTCGATCAGTGTGTTGTCGTCTTCATAGATGACATTCTGATCTATAGTAAGGATGCTCAGCAGCATGTATGACATCTTTGCCAAGCTTTGACCTTGCTAAGAGAACACAAGCTATACGCTAAATTTAGCAAGTGTGAGTTCTGGTTGCCGGAAGTATCTTTTCTTGGACATGTGGTATCTGCCTCGGGTATTCGTGTTGACCCTAAAAAGGTAGAATCTGTTCTACAGTGGGAACAACCGAGGACACCAACGGAGATTCGAAGTTTCTTAGGGTTAGCTGGTTACTACCGAAAGTTTATTAAGAATTTCAGTTCTATAGCTTTACCCTTGACCAAGTTAACCCGAAAAGATGTTCCTTTTACTTGGAGTGATAAGTGTCAACAGTCCTTTCAGCTGTTGAAGGAGAGGTTCACAAGTGTACCTGTGCTTGTGCTACCTGAGCAAGGAAAAGGATATATAGTTTTCTATGATGCCTCCAAGAATGGACTCGAATGTGTGTTGATGCAGGATAAGCAAGTGATTTCTTTTGCTTCCCGACAGCTTAAGAAACACAAGGAGAATTATTCAACACATGATCTGGAGTTAGCTGCGATGGTTTATGCTTTGAAGATCTGGAGACATTATCTCTACGGAGAAACCTTCCATATTTTCACAGACCACAAGAATCTTAAGTATATCTTCTCTCAGCATGAGCTTAACATGAGGCAACGTCGCTGGATGGAGTTAATCAAGGACTACGACTGTACAATTGATTACCATCCGAGTAAGGCTAATATGGTTGCAGATGCCTTGAGTAGGAAATCACCAACATCAACCATGGATAGAGAACAACTAAGTTCCTTAGTATGCTCTAGAAGAGATATGCTTATCTCTTTAAGGCAAGACAATGTGCAGTTGAAGGTGTCATTGTTAGCCGGTTTGTTAGCTGAGATGCACATTAAACCTACCCTAAGAGAGCAGATAAAAGAGGCACAGCAAGTTGATGCTACAGTTCAGCAGATCAGATCTGAGTATGGTGATGAGAAGCGAGATGGTTTTTATGATTTAGATGACCAAGTGGCATGCTATCATGGGAGGATGATAGTACCAGATGTGGATAACCTGAGGAAGTTAGTCCTGGAGGAAGCTCATTCTTTGATGTACGCTATGCATCCAGGGAGCACCAAGATGTATCGAAATTTGAAAAATATGTATTGGTGGCTTGGGATGAATAAGGATGTAGCTGAGTTTGTTCTGAAGTGTCATGTGTGTCAACAAGTTAAGGCTGAACACTAGAAGCCTGCAGGAACAATGCAACCTTTACCCATACCACAATGGAAGTGGGACCATGTGACCATGGAATTTGTTGTTGGCCTACCCAGGACAAGTAAAGACATGATTCCATTTGGGTAATTGTTGATAGGTTGACAAAGACAACACATTTCTTACCTGTCAAAACAACCTATTCTGCTGAAAGGTTATCACAGTTGTATGTCCCAGAGATAGTGCGTATGCACGGAGTTCCTGTCACTATAGTCTCTGACAGAGGTCCCCAGTTTACAAGTCATTTTTGGGAGCAGTTACACAGAGCTTTAGGCACCAAGTTAAGGTTTAGTATAGCCTTTCATCCACAAACTAATGGACAGTCGGAAAGGACTATACAGACCTTGGAAGATCTGTTGAGAGCATGTGTTCTCCTGTTTACCGGAAGTTGGAATCTACACCTGAGCTTGATAGAGTTTGCCTATAACAATAGCTATCAACATAGTATTGATATGGCACCTTATGAAGCTCTATATGGTAGATGTTGTAGATCACCCTTATGTTGGTATGAGACTGGTGAGCATCAGTTGTTGGGACCTGATCTTGTGCCGCAGACTACAAAGAAGATCAAAGTTATACAGCAACAGCTTAAGACTGCACAGGATAGGCAGAAGTCTTATGCTGACAGACGTCATAGACCCTTAGAGTTCCAGGTTGGATACAGAGTGTATCTCAAGGTCTCACCTTGGAAAGGAGTCCTTCGTTTTGGAAGGAAAGGAAAGTTAGCTCCTAGATTTATGGGGCCTTATCCAATCATTGAACGAATTGAAAAGGTAGCCTATATACTAGAGTTACCTTCAGAGTTGCAAAAGTTACACCCTGTGTTCCACATTTCTATGCTGAGGAAATGTCACCTAGATACCGAGTCAGTTCTACAACCTTTGGAGGTAGAATTAAATGAAGATATAACGTATGAAGAAGGACCAGTGTCAATCCTTGATAACAGAATTAAAAAGCTAAAGAAGAAAGACATAAGCCTTGTGAAAGTCCTTTGGAACCACCGTGATGTCGAAGAAGCCACATGGGAACTAGAGGATGAGATGAGAAAGAAATACCCTACTCTTTTCTCCTAATATGTTTTATCGATTTCGGGGACGAAATCCTTGTAAGGGGTGGATAATTTGTAACATCCCTGACCTGGGTTATAACCTAACCCTAGAAGTTTTGCCTAAATATGTAATTATATACTTGTGATTACTTCTTGGCATGTAATTAAGTTCCCCAGGAACATATACTTTCAATTTTTCCCTTTTAAAACAAAGTTGTAGTATTATTTTATAATGCAGGGACCTATGTGCAAATTACCCAGTTAAGGGGGTTTAACTTGCACTTTTCACAGGTTAAGATGTTCCTCTGATGATGAGACATCATGTGAGTGAAAATGATGAGGCATGATGGATTTCCCAAGCTTGGGCATCAAGATGCAGCTTGAGGAATGATCCTTGTGCATAAAACCATAATTTTGGAGTAAAGTGCAATTTACCCAAAATGTGGGGTGAAACTTGTAAAATACACCTTCTAGAATATCTTTTATGACTCTTGACATCATTTAGAGTATAAATGATGAAAGGGATACATGAATGAGTAATCAGATAAGAAAAATGATCTTTGTGGTAAAAATCACCTAAGTATGAGAATGGAGACCTTTCATATATGAACCCTAGTTGAAAGTTGGTTTTCTTTGCCCTTAGATCTTGAGTTTTGATGAAGCTTTGCATAATTTTTGATAGCTTGGGCGTGCCTTAGAAACAAGGAGGGACTTAGATGAGAATTCCATGTTCTAGAGGTCCTTAAGGTGGAAAATAGCCTAAAGTATATAAGCCTTCACCCTTGCAAACCAAGTGAACGTATCACTTATCCTCTTCATTTCTCATCTTTCTCAAACAGCCAAGGCAGAGCTCTGGACTTCAGGAAGACGACCAAGTAGTTCTAAGGTGAGTAGGAACCATCTTCAAGCTCGGATTCTTGGATGAATTCATCATATAAGGTTGGTTCTATGGTTAACTCACTTAGATTCTTTGTTCTAGCCGACCATCCCCATCTTTTCCTTGGAGAACCACCTCTGGCCAACTTGTGGCACTCAAGACGCCATTAGAGTCTTGAATCTTGGAAGCTTGGAGCTCTAGGAACAAGTTTGAGGTGGGTTTTATAACTCTAAACTCCTTGCTTTATTATGCTTATCTTTGTTCTTGCTTTTAGTGCTTAGTTCTTCTTCTACCTCCCTTCTTCCTTGCACTTTTGCAAGTAAAACGGTGGAGTAACTGACCTGAACAGAGGTTGAAGATGATGGGAATGAATTCCTAGGCAACTTTATCAACCGACCTTGGACCCTTTTGGTCCAAACGGTTGCAAACTGTTTGAAATCAAACGGTCTCAAACCGTTTGATCTCAACGATCTTGCAAGACCGTTTGGATCAAAACGGTCTCAAGGCCATTTGATAGTGTTGACCAAGGGATGACCGTTTGAGGGTCTATTGGTAACATATTGAATTTCATTCCTACAAAGAATTATAATATAATTCGTAACCAATTGATAGTTGAAGGCACTTCAACACCCTAACCCTAATCGGGTTGAAATTGCTGATTTCAAGTATATATCTTGTTGAGTTTTGGGTTGAAGGACTCAAACGGTCTCAAGACCATTTGGGGATTGATCCAAACGGTCTCAATACCGTTTGGTGACAACACAAGACCGTTTGGAGGTCTAGGGTTGAGCTAATTTGATGGTTTGAGGGTCCAATTGCAACAAATTGAAGAATTGATAAAAATGCTGGTTTTAGACCTAATTAGGGTTCAACCCTTATCCAACGGACTTGGTTTTTGGTCAAACTTTGGGAAAACGGTCTCAAGACCGTTTGGAGGATTTCCAAACGATGTCAAGACCGTTTGGGCCAAGTTTGGGCCCAATTGGAGGTCAATTGATAGGTTCAACCTCGATTTGATTCACATTGTTGAACATTGATGATTATCCGATTGAAACCCTAATTGAGATGGACTTAACCCTAATTGGCTTTCAATTGAAGGTCAATTTGGTGTTCAATTGATTAAGGCTCACCCTAATTGACTCAATTTGTAAGTGGTTTACATGGATTTGGATAATTGAGGGCTTCAACATACATAACCATAATCGATTGTAACTTTTGAACCATGTTTGAGGTCCAAACGGTTTGAGCCCATTTGGACCAAACAGTCTCAAGACCGTTTGGGGCCAAATGGTCTCAAGACCGTTTGGGCTCAAACGATCTCAAGGTCGTTTGGACCAATCGATCTCAAGAACGTTTTGATCAAACGGTTTCAAACCGCATAAGCTTCAAACGGTTTGGAGGTCAACTTTCCCCAAACGGTCTACGCACCCAAACGGTCTCAAGACCGTTTGAGGTCAAACGGTCTCAAGACCGTTTGGTGGTTGAAGGTTGAAACCGTTTGGAGATGTTCAAGGTTGTTTATACTTAATCAATTGAAGGTGTAATTGGTTCAATGGTGATCTAATCTAAACCCTAATGGTAACCTAGGACATTAAGGGACTAGATGACTAATGAATTGACCCATGATGATGATCAATGGGTAATTTACCAAAATTCCCTTGAGGGGTTCAATTGAGTAATACCTTGTTCTAATCAAATCCTAATCACATGATAGTGGTAATTTGGCTTATGATAGTCAATGAGGACTTAACCCAACCTAATCTAGAGTGGTGTAAACACCATCTATAAGTAAGAGGAGAGAGAAAGTACCATTTATGGTGGAAACTCAAGTAAAATATCTTCAATACATATGAATGTGCATGATTAGGGTATGATCCACCTATGTGAGATCATGGAAACCCTAATTGTGATAATTGATGAATCTTAATCTTATCTGAGGGCTTTAATGATGATGTTTCTCATACATGATGATGTTATGAGTTTAATTCACCATGAGGTGAATAGTAAACCCTAATTCTAGGGTGATGACATGTAATGTGAATAGTAAACCCTAATTCTAGGATGATGACATGTAATGTGAATAGTAAACCCTAATTGATGAAAATCAGGGAACCTAACTCTTGTAAGAGTAGGAAGGTATAACTTCTTCGAAATGAATTGTTTACTGTTATCAGTTGAATTGACCATGCATGTTCTTATGGGAAGATAATCATACCCCGGTAAGGATGATGATACCATATTCATTGAAAGCATATTATTAGCTTTATGAATAGCAAAATACCCTGTTTCATAGTAAGTGGCATCTAATGAGATTGTTAGGTTGTGAGAGCCATGAGTATCATCAAGGTCATGCTTAACAGATGACTTGTGATGAGATGATTGAGAAATGATAATTGATGTGAGTTAGATTTGTTCCATTTAAGTATTCTACCTTCATAGCTGCTATGCTAATGATTAATGTTTGAAAACATGTATGATGTTAAAAGAATACTGAAATGTACCTAACTAATCAAGTATAATCATACCATGTAGAGCCCTGATCATAGATCCATCATTGTCAGAAAGCGAAATGATGGTGAAACAGGTTTTCCTAAGGGAACTCCTGGATCGCATACTTTTGTGTATGTGGGGGAATATGGATGTGTAAATCCTTACATGCTAGTGTAGGAATTGATGTAGATGTATCTTAATCCATCAACCCTTCACTATATGTTTATGCTGTAATACTCAAGGAAATCCTTATACCGCATCGATCAGAGATAAACAAGAAATCTCTTGATGACGAAGAGAGTGCAGAATGCCACTATATCTCTAAAAATAGTGAAGTACCAGATTACCCTGGTGAGCTATATTAGCAGAGACACAAGATGTCCTACAAGTTATCCTCACTATGACTGAGGAAGTTGAGGTCATAAGAATCCGACTCTTTTGATGACCTAAGTATTATACCGATGCGACTTAACAGTGATCGGTTGAAGTATGAGCGGTATACCTCATCTCCACAGGTCATAATGATGTTTGTAAAACATAATCAGCCGCATAGTATAACTGCTTAGGTTAAACTAAGAGATACTTGAATGATGTTACACTGCATAGCCGATGTGTTGTTCACATTCCTTAATTGCTGTTGTTCTGCTTAATACCAATCTACTGTTGTTTACCTTAAAAAGCTGCTATTGCCTGTTGTTCTTTGATTTGCTATATAAATCTTCTAGTAGAGAGTTATAACTCTCGCTGGGACAATTATTTAAAAATTGTCTCATCCCGTTGACTTCAACTTTTTAAGTGGTCGTCGAAGATGGAGGAACCAGCCTACAGGTGACCAATACCAGCAGCAGCAGCACCAGGAGCAGCAGTGAATCTCAGGTGGAGATACTGACTGCTGAGTTATGTAGTTAGACAGTCCTATGACCGTCTCTGTACTCTCAGGTCCTAGGAGTTGTGTCTGAGATTTTGGTTTTGACTCTTGAGATTTTTGTATCATGTTGTATATAATTACTCAAGAAGTAATTATCAGATATGTAAACAGTTTATTTCCTTTTCTATGGAAGGAGTTTTATGGTTTCAAGATCTTATCTCAAAAAGTTTTAATTTCCCATGATTTTTGTCTTCCACTGTTAATTGATTGTTTCCGCTAAGTTTAAATTGTGATTATATCGTGGTTTTGGAGATCAGAGCCCACAGTTTTGAGGAGGTTTGGACCAAATGGTCTCAATACCGTTTGAGTCGAAATAGGATCAAGACCATTTGGGACTCAACAGTCTCAAGACCATTTGGGACCAAATGATCCCAAATTGGTTGAGTTCATGCGGTTTCAAAACATCACTTTAGTAAACAGTTTCAAATCTTACTTTAGCAAACGATCTTGAGGGTCACATTTAGCAAACGATCTTGAGGGTCACCTTTAGCAAACGATCTTGAGGGTCACCTTTAGAAAACGATCTTGAGGGTCACCTTTAGCAAACGATCTTGAGGGTCACCTTTAGTAAATAGTTTCAAGTGACCACCTTTAGCAAACGGTTTCAAAGACTATCTTTACTAAACATGTTCAAGTATGTAACCAAGACCGTTTGGAGGTTATTTGAGCAAGACCGTTTGAGATCTGATTAGGTCAAGACCGTTTGGGGTCTAAGTGGCCAAGACCGTTTGGTGGACATTTAACCAAAACCGCATGGATATCTAAAGTGGCTAAAGGACAAATTGATTAATTGACTAATACATTATGTAATCAAAGATGATTATGGTAATTTGTATCTTAAAGGGGATAAGGTGATTACTGCCTTTGCATGAATAATCTTTAATGATCATGGTGATAGTGACATAGCTTATGATTTCAATTCTTCTTTTTCATGATTGAGTTGACTTAGCCTAATCAAGGTTGATGCAAACATCATCTTATAGAAGATGAGAGAGAAGACTTCCTACATGAATATTAATCATGTAATGGATTCTTATTATAGATGCATGTCTAATTAGGGTGTGATCCATGATAGTGAGATCACGAAATCCTAATTATGAAGGTTAATGAATCACAACCCTAACTGAGGATATTAAAAGAAGTAATCCTAATACATGATGATGGTATGATCTTAATTCATAGTGATGACATGATAAACCTTAATTCAAGGTACTTTGATGATCACTCCTACTTGGGGTGAATAGTAAACCCTAATTGTTGGTTGTTGAACATGAACCCTAATCTAGGGTGATGTAATGTGAATAGTAAACCCTAATTGTTGGTTGTTGAACATGAACCCTAATCTAGGGTGATGTAATGCGAATAGTAAACCCTAATTATAAATAAGGTGAATGAAAATGTGAAACCCTAATTATGGGTTATGCTTTATAGCATGAAGCTCTAAGGTTGGATAATGAAATGATAAGTCATTAATCCTAATTGAGCTAAGGGGATGATTAACCCTAATTGAATTGAAAAGGGAAACCCTAACCCTAGTAAGGGCATAGTGGTGCAAACCTTAAATAGTGATGTTATCATTATTTTGCATTATGATGATATGAAATTGATGTATCTGTTATCATCTGTACTAATCATGCATGTTTTATGAGATATTGAACATAACCAGGTAAGAGCTATGATGCTTTATATACCTGCATTGCAATTATCATTTTTACACTGTCAGATGACTCGATGGCTTTAAGTTACCAGTTAAAGTGGTAACATGTGCTTTGATAATTTAAGGGTTTGAACACCCATATTCTTGAATTATAATGATGAGATGATATGGGATTGAGTTCCCAATAAGGTGTGAAATAAACTTGATAAAATATTACTCTTTCTTTATAGCAATTGTTATAATGGTTTATGTTTGAAAACATGCCTGATGCTAAAAGAATATTGTAATGTACTTAAATAATCAAGTGAAATGATATCATGTAGAGCCCTGACCATAGATCCATCATCGTCAGTAGTTGGGTGATGGTGAAATAGGTTTTCCTAAGGGAACTCCTGGAGAGCATACTTTTGAGTATGTGGGGGTTATGGGCGCGAATATCCTTACACCCTAATGGAGGAATTGATGTGAGATAAACATTAAATCTCTCAATCCTTCATTATATGCATATGTCGGGATGATATATCACTAATCTCCTGATGATGATGTTAATGCCGAATCGATGTGAGATAAATAAGAAATCTCTCGATTGCGAAGAGAGTATAGCATGCCATTGTAAATCTAATAGCAAAGTTTCCAGTATATCCTGGAAAGCTATTTTGGCAGAGACACAAGATGTCATGTATGTTGTTCCTCACACTGACTGAGGAGGATGAGGTCATAGAAATCCAGCTCTTCTAATGACCTATGTATGGTACCGATTTCGATTTCACAATGGTCGGTTGGAGTATGAGAGGTATATCTCATCTCCTCAGGGCATACGTATGTTTGAAAGATGTAATCAGCCGTGTAGCATATTTTCTTAGGGTTGAACTATGAGAATCAATGATTGATGATACATTGTTTAATATGTCCTAGTTTGATAAGTAATATACATGCTCTTCATATTCCTTATTGAATAAATGACTTGCTGCTTAATCAAAGTTATAACTGGAATGAACTGTATAAAGAATACTTCTCTACTTAGTTTAATTAATGATTTATCTGTTGTTGAATATTTACAATTCTACTGCTCAGTGTTATTCCTCTATCTGCAATATCTCTCGCTGGGAAAATTGTCTCACCCCGTTGGTCCTAACATTTTAGGTGGACACGGATGAGGAGGTAGAGACTATACTATAGAGGGAGGAGAGTAGCAATAGGGACAATAGTAATAACTCAGGTTGTGTGTGTTGTATATCGTGTCTTGTAGATAGAAGTCCTATGTGTCGTCTATGTACTCTCAGGTCCTTGGGAGTCCGTACGTGATGGTTTTATGAACGATATGAGATTTTGGGTTAATTTCCTCGAGGTTTATGTTTCTTATGTATATATTTGGGCAAATCAACTGATATATGTTATCCTCGAGATGAGATGGTACAATGTATGTACAATGTGAACCATGATGTATATATTGTTTTGGTTCTTTCTTTAAGAATTTCCTGAAATGGATCTCTTTGCAAACCAATTTTATTTTTAGTGATTTTCATTAATCTACTGCTAATGGTTATTACATGTAATTACTGGTGGCGATTTGGATGTCGATTTGATGGTGGGTGTAACATCCCTGACCTGGGTTATGCCTTAACCCTGGGAGTTTTGCTTAAGCAAGTTAATTAGATCCTTAATTTTATCTTATGAAAAGTAATTAAGGCTCAAGAGGAGCTTATGTTACAATTTTGATCCTGTTTGAATAATGTTAAAGCAATGTTTGCTTAGTTTGGACTAAAGTGCAATTTACCCAATATGAGGGGTTAACTTGCAAATGTTACTTGATAAATGTTCCTCAAGTATTTTGGCATCATGAGAATGAAGGTGATGCAGAGGAATGGCTTTTGGTAGCGTGAGTACCAAGAAAGAGTTGATAAAGCAATGTTTGTGCATTAAAACCTAGTTTTGGAGTAAAGTGCAATTTACCCAAAACCTAGGGTCCAATATGCAAATTACCACTTCAATAAGGTCCCTTATGTTTCTTGGCATCATGTAGAGAAAAGAAAATGAGAGGGGCACCTCATTTGAATTAATTTGGAGGAGAGAGAATCTTGATATTTAAATAATTAAGATTTATGCATAATTGAAACCCTAATTCAATTTAATGCAAAAAGAAATTTATTAAATAAAGAGCCCTTCAACCAAAAGTTCAGGGATGAATTTGCAAATAAGTTGGACGAGCTTGTGCCTTGCAAAGGCACGTAAATATCCAAAGGAGTGGATAACTCACTCACATTAAAATAAAGGAAAGTAATATCCACTCACATATGGATATTAGTATAATATGATATAAGGTGCTTAATTTGCTTTTCTTTAAATTGAGGATAATTGAGAGGAATAATAGGAAAATGGGATAGCCTCGTATCCAAGGAATTGAGGGGGAAGAGGTGGCACTAATTTTGGAATTTAATGATTTTTATAAAAGCATTTTCTCTCTCATTGATTTTTCTTATAAAAACACCCTTTACAAGCCAAATGAAAGGCTTTTCCGAATCTCTTTCTTCTCGTTGATTGGAAAATGACCAAGGGAGCTTTGGAGGACTAGGAGGATGATCCCCAACCTGTTGGTAAGCTTCTTGATCACTTTCAACCATGATTTCATGGTGGAAATCGAAAATAAATCATCGATTTCTTATTTTCTTCACTCCATCTTCAACCCTAGCCAATCTTTTCACCCACAATCTTGAGGACGAGCCTAAGGGGAGTTGCAAAAGCTTCATCCACCATTGTTGACGTGATCTTGAAGCTTTGGAGCTCAATTGGATGTGGGTTTTATAACTTGAACCCTTATTATTGTTATTGCATTCAATTCCATATCAATTGATGATCCTTTCTTCATTTCCAAAATTTAATTTGGTTAATTGATGCAATAACCATGAAAATCACAAAAATTTTCGTGGTTTTAGAGCTTGATGATGATGACATCATCATAAGCACACACCTCCCCAAATATCACTTGCAAATGATTTCAACAAATTTGGTGCAAACGGTTTCACCAAACCGTTTGGAGGGTTGAACCCCCAAACCATTTAGAGGAGTTGACCGTTTGGATGGGTTGACCATTTGAGGTCAAAACCCTAATACATGTTGGATGATGATCTAATGGATCCAATTGATTAACTCAATACGTAGATAATCATCAAGTAGCAAACCCTAATCAGGTTAAGTGCTGATTTTGCAATTGATTGTTTTAGAACTTTGGGTTGATTAACCCAAACGGTTTAAAAACTATTTTTAGATCACCCAAATGGTCTCAAGACCATTTGGAGGTCAACCAAGACCGTTTGTAGGTCTGGTGTTGAGTATGGTTGAGTATTTGAAGACCCAAAGATACCAAATTGAAATGCAATCAATATCTAATTTGGTGATCAATCCAATGATGCAAACCCTAATTGATTTTCACATATTTCAATGACAAGTTGGGAAAACGGTCTCAAGACCATTTGGAGGTCATCCAAACGACCTCAAGACCGTTTGAGGTCAGGTCATATCATAAGTTGATGATAATTCACTGATTTCAGTTGAATTAGTTTCACAATGGTAACCATTGAAGGTTCCTCGATTTCAAAACTAGATGATGGTTTCTTGATTATAAACCTTAGTTTAATTAGGTTCAAAACCCTAATTGATGGTGTAATTGAGGGGTGATTCAATGGTTCAATTGATGAACAGTTCAAGGATCCAATGGATAGTCGATTCATTGATTGAAACCTTGAAATTGGTTAAGTGTTGAAAGACTTTTTGGTCCATTTAGTTTTGAGAGGGTTTGGACCAAACGGTTTCAAGACCGTTTGAGTCCAAACGGACTCAAGACCATTTGAGTACAAATGGTCTCAACACCATTTGGGACCAAACAGTCTCAAACCGTTTGGAGACCCAAGCTCATTCGGTTTCAAGGGCAACTTGCCCAAACAGTTTCAAATCGTTTAGAGATCAAAGGGTCAAGATCGTTTGGTGGTTCAAAGTGATCAAATTAATTGATAACTTAATGGGATGAAGAATCAATTGACCCCATGATGGTTACTGATTTATCTTAAAGAGAATCACTAGGGTTGTACCTTTAGGGTACCAAGTGATTGGTAATATTAGATGAGTTAATCCTTGAATCTTACATAAGCAATACTTCAATATATTATGTAACCCTAATTGAATGTATTTAGTTGAAGGGTTGAATGACCTAATCTAACCATGTTTGACATGGTCAATATCCTAGAGAGGATGAGAGAGAGAGAGGAATCCATAGATGTAAAATAATCATGTAATGGATAAGCCTCAATACCTTCAACGTGAAGAAACTATGAATTTTAGGGAATGATCCATGATAAAGAGATCATGAAACCCTAATCAAGAATATTGATGAACCTTAACCCTAATTAGGGAAATGCTAGGTATAATCCTAATCTATGGCAAGGATGTAACCCTAATTAAGGGTGATGGCATGTGAAACCCTAATTCAGGGTAATGTAATTCAAAACCCTAATTGGGATGAATAGTAATCCCTAATCCAGGGCAATTCTAAATGAAACCCTAATCTAGGGTAATGTTGTAAATTTAATTAAGGGTGATGATATGAAAATCCTAATTATGGGTAGTGGATCATGAAACCCTAATTGAGTTGAATAGTAAACCCTAATTGTGGGTAATTAAAGTGGAAATCCTAAACGAGGATGATTTCATGTGAAATCCTGATATAGGGTAATATCATGTGAAACCCTAATATAGGGTAATGTCAGGTGGAACCTTAAATTAGAATGATATTATGTAGAACCCTGAAGAATGATGTGATGTGAGACTCAATCCAGGGTGATTCCATGAGAAACCCTAATTGAGGGTGATTCCATGAGAAACCCTAATTGAGGGTGATTCGATGAGAAACCCTAACTGAGGATAATACCACACGAAGCTCTAATGCAATGATGTGATGTGAGACTCAAATCTAGGGTGATGCCAAGTAATGATATGTGAAACCCTAGTGATGGTATAATGTCCAATACACTAAAGTAGGGTGTGGCTAATATAGTCAAGTAAGATGAGGATGTTATATCCATAAAGGGTAAAGTTGATGGACCATATGAATGGTAATGTTGATACTCTAATGAATAAGAGTATAAGGGACAAGATGATGCTTAGATTATTATATATCTAACTCTATACATGTGTAACAACCCTATATACCTTACAAATATGAGGACATGAAACTCTTAGGGATGATGTATGCAACACTACATGATGATGTGGATAACATCCTAAGAGTTGAAATACCTAATGTGGTTGATAATGATTTATTCTATATCAACAAAGCCTAACCATTAGATAAGTACATATCATTAAAGATAGATGGACAATTCTAATGTGTGATCTACGCACTGCATGATAAAGATGATAGTTTAGTGGATAAAGTATTAAGAGGGGAATATCTTAATACAAGAATAGTTGATTAACTGAAGTGAGTTGGAAGTGATGAGAAAAGTGATACATCAAGACATGATAGATATCACACTTAGCAATTCAGGGTTAAGATACCTTAATGCATCTCAATCCAACATTCTAGGATAAAGAACACATGAAGTGTGAGTTATGTAGTTATTACAATTAGACTATAAGGAGTTTGATATACTTTGATAAGTATAAGTTAATATACATTTTAAAAGGGGATAAGCCAAACTAATGAGTATGATGTAATCATACCATGATAAGAATGAGAAATGAACTTGTACCTTGTATGGATAATCCTTAAATGACACATGATGAGAGTAACAAGAATAAGTGAATACTTGTGATATCAATAGATGCTCCTAGAGGTGTGGAGCAATATATTGGGGTTGGACTAATGATGTAAACATGAAACCCTAAGTAATGTGTAATGGGAAACCCTAACCCTAATTTTGGGTAAAGGGATGAGAAGCCTATTTGATAGCAAACCCTAATCCTCATAAAGGACTGGAGGTGTTACTATTGTATCACATGATGTGGTAAGTAACTTTTATAACTGATATTATGTCTACTAACCATGCAGAAATAATGAGATGATGATCATAACCAGATTTGAGCTATGCCTTTTATATAATATAAGTGTGATTGGCCTTGTGTGCCTTAATGTTGGTGTTACTTAGTAAAATTAACAAAATGTGCATGGACTTCATGAGTCATATGAGTAAGTTGTTGCCTAGTGAAAGGTGATAAGACTTAATGGGCCTTGTGATCCATGTGATATGCTTGTGTAACAGGTATCATGAATACCTTAGTCTGAGGACCTAGAGGTGATAGTTACCTAAGAAGTGGTAACGATGTTCAATGATGAACTAAGGGTTTAAATACCCAGTTTTGATGAGTAAGATAATGATGTTGCTGTGAGATGTGAACTTTCAAGTAATGAGATAAGGGATTAAGATCCCAATGAATGATAAGTTCTGATAAAGCTATATGAAAACTTTGTAGCATTTATCATAATAATTCCTATTTGATAAAGCCATATTCTTTCAAGTATGAGCTTACATGTTTCTTTGTAGCATTTATCATAATAATTGCTATTTGAAAACTTGACTGATGCTAAAAGAATATGCTAATATACTTAATTAATCAAATGAAATCATATCATGTAGAGTCCTGACCATAGATCCATCATTTTCAGTAATATGGTGATGGTGAAACGGGTGCTCCACGGTAAAACTCGGAACGCATATTTTGAATATGTGGGGGCAAGGGGCGAATGTATCCTAATGTCCAAATGAGGGAATTGATGAAAGGTAAACATTAAACCTCTCAATCCTTCATTATCATACTGGGATGGATGTATCACGAATCTCTCGATGATTGGGTTAGATGCAGTACACATCTCCCAATAATATTAATACTGAATTGATGGAGATAAACATGAAATCTCATGATTGCGAAGAGAGTGCAACATGCCACTGTAACTCTATAGCGAAGTTGCCAGTATACCTTGGAAAGATATATAGCAGAGACACAAGATGCCCAACATGTGATCTCGTACTGACTGAGATGTGGGAGGTCTTGGAAGCCAACTCTTCCATTGACCTTGTATGGTACCGATTTCGACTTTGTAATGGTCGGTTGGAGTATGAGCGGTATACCTCATCTCCTCAGGGAATAAGTGTGATTGTAAAATGTAATCAGCCATATAACATGTTGCTTAAGGATTGAATAAAAAATTCATTGGCAGATGTTACATTTCTTTTATGCATCTTTAGTTGATAAATGTTATTCATATCTCTTTATACTTAATGCAAGTAGATGGATGAATTATGATTCTACCATGGATAGATGCAATGCTCTCCTTAGGAAAGGAGATTACTTTACTCTATTCATTCAATGATTAATACTGTTGTATATATATAAGAACTCCTGCTCAGTTTTATTATAATAAACTGCTATAACAATGTTTTGGCGGAGAGTTATATCTCTCGCTGGGGCAATTTACAATTGTCTCACCCCTGTGGGATCCAACTTTTTAGGTAAACGCAAAAGAAGAAGAAGGAACCCTATAGCAAGGGAAAGGTAGCAACAACAAGGACAGAAGTGATAATACATGTGGAGGTACTGGATGTCAAGTTTTGTATAGATAGTGGTCCTATGTGTTGTCTCTGTACTCTCAGGTCCTAGGAGTCAGTAGATAGTGTTTTTATCATCGACCTGAGATTTTGGCTTGATGCCTCGAGGTTCTTATGATGTTTGTATATATTGTTAATAGTGCAACTAATGATGTAATCCTTGAGAAGAGATGATACAAGCTATGTACTTATGAACCAGAATGTAAATGCTATACTTTATTTCTTGATGAAAGAGATTTCCTATGTTTGGATCTCTTTGCAAAATTTTTTAATTTTTAGTGATTTTCAGTAACCCGCTGCAAATGATTCGCTTCCGCTTAAGTAAATCTTGTTTTCATAAGTTGGATGCCACAATTTAGTGGTATCAGAGCTCTAGGTTTGCTGAGTCTACATAGATATATGACTAAGGTAGTAGAGTCTATTCTAGTGTCTTCCAGTGTATCTCATAGTGTCTTTTTCTCATATAGGAGAAGAAGAACTTGAAGATGATTGGGTCTCATGAGGAGTTTGCTGTAGAAAGCAGCAATGTTTGTGACAAAGTGGTTTTCTGGCTTAATTCCGAGGACAGAATATCTTTTAAGGTGTGTAGGATGTGATGGAGTGGACTTTTAGAATCCTAAAATGTCCAATGACTTAAGTGAAAGCATAAGGTTGAGGCACTTTGAGGGTTCCAAGCCCTCGACAAGATAGGTTTGTTGATTGATGTTAATATCATCCTTAACTTTATGCATTTTTTGAGGAATTTAATAGAATAATCAAATAGATGAGTTTTGTCACCAAATTTGAATAGAAGGTAGCTCGAGAGGTAGGGGAGCTATGGTTAAAATTTGGTGGCAATCGGAAATTCCTAGAGGAAGTTATGGAGGTTTGATTTTGGTGAAATAACATGCATTTGATGTGTTTTGGACCTAAGTTGGTGATCTTTAATCCATGTCACACCTCTTTTGTTTTGGGCCGGGCTGTGTGGCCCCTTGCGTGCCCTAGGTCTGTGATCTAGTGGATGTGCCTAACAACCTTAAGATGCCACAGATAGGCCTGTGTTGAGCTTTAATCAGGGCGGTAGATTAAGGATCTGAGGGCTGTGCGCTTATCCTCAACCTCCAGCGGAGTGGTAGTAGGAGCGTGGGGAGGACGAGGCCACGTCTGCCTCCATTACTTCATGGATCCTGTGAGTGACCGAGATCATCAACTGGGTAGTTGGCTTCGGATGGGGACGGACTCCCATTTGACCCCTCTTTCTGGAGGAACAACCATCTGAGCAACGAGTTTCAACTCCCGCTCCTCTCCACTTCTCCATCGATTCTTGTAGAGAGAGCGAGAAGTAGAAAAAAGGGGTAGAGGGGAGAATAGAGGAAGAGGAATAAGGGAGGAGCAACGAGAAGGCATGGGGAAGCACCTGTGCTTGAGTGCTTGGCCTCAAGCGGTCATTTCCATGACCGACCAACCCAGGTCAGTCGCCGATGAACCGGGAGATCAAAGACCTGTTGGGAGAGCTGCTCACCGTTAGAGAAGGCAAGGGTCGAGTTCACGGAGACCCTGCAAAGCTTTTCGAAGCTTCAGTCATGTGCAAAATCAAGAAGAGGCTGATTGCCTTTTTGTCCCGCCGCAATCAAGGCCAGGCGGCGGCGCCCTTGTGGAGAAGGAACTCCACATCTGACGATGAGTAGCAGAGTAGCCGTAGAGGTCGAGAAGAGATCTCCGAAGGTGTTGACGACCCTAAGAGCAAACGAGGAGCACCGAAGCCCCAGCTAGAGCTCGCCGGAGCTGAGCACCGCGGTGGCGCACGCAGGGAACAGGGGATCCCGATCGCGCGAGAAAGAGAGGAGAGCCCAACCGGGTAGATGATTCCTGGATCCGTGGATCCAACCGCAGACTCAGACCAGGAGGGTCCCAACGAGCAAAGGAGCCGCGCCCTCCTCAGGGCCACGTGTCACCTCCGGATTGGTCGAAAAAGGTAAAAGTCAGAAAATACTTATATCTTCAATAATTCATAGAAATTAGCACAATTATCAGAAAAATGCAAATAAGATACCAAAATTCTCAGAAAAATGCGTAGAATGCAGTGGAAGCATAATATCTATCTTTTTATGCACTAATCTCAGTTATATCATATAAGTTGTGAAATGCTCGTTTAATGGATAATAAACAGCAAATGATGACATAAAATCATGGAAAAATATTAGTAAGTCCATAATTACATATATAATGCATATGATCTCAGATATGGTCATGGTGATGTATGAAATTATGAAATTTGCTTAATATGTCTAATTAGGGCCTATAACCCTAAATAAAATGTATTAAATATATACATGCTCAATAAATGATGAAATTCACAGAGTAAGCTCATATCAGTAATGTGAGACTAATATGTAACTCAGATATCATTTAGATTCATGGAATTAATATTATACGAAGATGACCCATAATACATATGATGAAACCCTAATTCGAGTAATACATGTAACTAGGGTTAATATGTGCACAAAAAGGATAGTGAACCTAATGCTCAGATAATGAGCTTTGATAATGAGATGTAATCTGGAAAATGACATCAGTAAGATAATCATAAGATAATACAAGTAATCATGAGAATACCATAATGAGATAAGAGAAACCCTAATGGACATAATTAGGGTTAAGATGAGATATAATAAGATGAGAACCTGATGATAGTATATGGTCTTGTCTTGATCAGGTTTGACCAAGTTATAGTTGACATCAGGAGTATATGTGATGATTAGGATATCTCTTTGGAAGGTACGCCATTACCTCTTGCTTGGCTTATTATACAATATGCTTGTGTTATATAGTAGTAAAGACTTGGCATATGGTATTGATTGAAATGATTGTTCTTATATGCTATGTTGTTTGAGCTTTTCATACTTATTGTTATGAACACATCAAACATAATATATCTGTTCCATTATATGAAAGCATTAACTCTTTGGCAGTGTGCTTGGAAGTGACCTAACTCTTTGGTAGTGGTCACATTGTACATATGACCTAACTCTTTGGTAGTGGTCTGACCTAACTCTTTCGTAGTGGTCACCTTGTACAAATGATCTAACTCTTTGGTAGTGATCATAAAGGCCTTGAGATATAATGGAAAATAAGCTTAAAATATGTGTTCTCTTTTGTTAATGAATACCCTTGTGCAAGTATATGCTTTTCTTATATTCTTCTATTACTACCAAGTATTAGTTTTATCTTATTGCCAAGATATGATGAGAGGTATATAAAAAGACACATAGGCGTACTCAGTACAATATTCTTGAAATATTGTGCTGACGTGTACCGCATGTAATCTTTTTTTAGGTTATGGTTATGCTCTTGAAGATCCAGGATAGTGAGAGTTGTGTGGCGAGCTGATGTACAGGTGGACCTGTTGTCTTAAGATCCTGTAGTTTATTGGTAGTACATGTATATGTATAAGTTTACCTTTCAATGTGTAATATCAAATGTTGTAACAATTCATGTTGTAATTATATGTTGAATGGTGAACATGTGTGTATGATTTTATTATTGTTCATGTACATGTGCTACTGTGTTTCCTTCTGACTTCCTCTGATTTTCTTCTTCTTAGCCTGGAGTGGGGTGTTTAAATTGGGATTCTCGCTGAGGTGAGGGTTTCAATTTGGACGTCACACACCAGATTAAGTTTTAGAAAATCTGGGGACGTCACAGGTGGTATCAGAGCATGAATAATAGCAAAGGCTAACATTTGCTCATTATGCAACTCAAAACAAAAGAACCTTGAACCTAATAATATCTTAGGGTTAGATTAGTCATCTTTTAGAGACTAGATCTGATCTATCCTCTAGGTTAGCACCTAGATGTCCGAGAACTAGGCCTAGACTGGTGCTTGTTGTATATCAAGTCCTTAGATGTCGTTCTTTCCTTGTAGTGCAGCGGTATGGGACGTTGCACTATTTGGAAATGACGTGCATCAAGGGAAGAGAAACCCTAGACATATTGCGCACGTTGTCTAGAGTAGCTACACTAGTCTACACCATGTTCTCACCCCTTTCACTAGTTTTCATGACACTGGACTCTCTACTATGTGTGGGACACTCGTTTTCAGGATTTGGTTTTTGATTCCAATCGGATCGAACCTCGATAGTTTTCTCTGACGTTTGTTTTATCGGAGAAAAACTATATAATATTTTATTATGTATATGTATTACAAAAATGTGTCCCCACACAAGTACGAGTAGGAGGTGTTCATGTAACCTAAGTGAAAGTGAATGACATCAGTCTAGAAGAGAGAGTAGTTCTAGATTAGATGTCTAGAGCCTTGTTGGAATATATGATAGATGGAATAGATGATATAAGTTTTGATGATATGATGTAAGTTTGATAGAGATGATATAAGATAGTTTATGATGATGTATGTTTGTCTTTGAGGACTTAAGTTCAGTTTAAGGATGCAAGATGAGTTTTGATGATGCAAGTAACTAGGATTTTACGTGATAAGTTATGTCAAGTTAAGATAAGATGTGAGTCAGCTTTAGCCTCAAACTCTTTTACAAAGGAGGACCTCTAGTGTTAGGACCAGCTTTGGGGTTAGCTCAAGAGAGAGCGAGACCCACAGGGAGAAGGTCAGAGAACCTAGACTCCACGATATGAGAAATATATGAGATATGTGATATGATATGTCCTAAACTAGACTACTCCTAAGTGATTGAGATGAGTTGCTTTATGCATGATTCCTATAGTCTTGCTGAACCCTAGATGTCCTTGGGAGGACCAAACCCTAGAAATAGAGAGAGGCTGGATACATGTGCATATGTGAATATGAATATGAGTGCCTACCATCTGGGTGAGGGAGAGAGCCCAAGACCCTGGAGGAGGTAGCTATGTTAATTTCTGTGAAGCCTGATGCTCGGGTTGGTGGTTTCCCACATAGGAATCTAGTGGTGTATATAAGAGAGTTTTGGGTATGCATGTTTCATGTTGAGAACCTATGAAGAGTATGTCATAGCATGCTTTGTTTATGTGGCTAGAGTTTGTAAAGCTATCGCTAGTGCCAATGAGGTAATCCGAGAACCCTAGACTAAGAGAGGAAAGATAAAGTATATGCATATGAGATACTCATTGAGTTTAGTTAGCTCAGAGAGACTGAGCATGGAACTGCCCTCATGATGCGGGTCAGGATAACCTCCGTTGGACTAGATGAAGTTTTGATATATGTTTAACAAGTCACTCACATAAGTTTGGTTAGAAAAACCATGATATAATATATATAAGGATGTAATCTGATCTTGAGATATGACATGATGAAATATCTAGGGATGGTTAATTGATATTGATGCATAGATGATTAACCATGTAAATGAATAATGATGATATATTAAAGATGGTTAACCTTGTGATTCAATCATTAATAAATGTTTCAATTTATTGTGAGCAATGAAATAACATCATATGAATGAAAACTGTTACTAGAAGTGTTAAGCGTAGTGCTTAATAAAGAAAAAAAATGTAATTTGAAGGTTAGCACAACATAACATGTATGACACCTTGATATGATCTAGATGGATAATGTGAGTTAATGATAGTTAACTCCCTCCTAAAAGACATATGGTAATGATGAACATGTTCTAACAATTATCTCAATAAAATGTTGATGACACCTTGATGTATGGGTTAACTTGGGTTAACTCTTTTAGAACATGGTAATATGATCACGAAACCCAAACTCATGGGCAAAGATAAGGAATGAACCATGTTATGACCTAATCGGAGTTCCTAAACCCTTGGTTGAGCCTTATATGAAGTGAGGTTTCACCCTAGATGCTTTTGAAACCTCCTAATAGTGCTTTAGATATATGGTTCTAGGTAACCTTGCAGATACGTTACAAATAGAATAGTGCCTACGTGTGGATGATGACAAGTAAAGGTTTTCCTTGGAGGTATGAGTATGGTTGACTTTCGAGGACGAAAGTTCTTTTAAGATGTATATGATGTGACAAAGTGGTTTTCTGGCTTAATTCCGAGGACGAAATATCTTTTAAGGTGTGTAGGATGTGATGGAGTGGACTTTTAGAATCCTAAAATGTCCAATGACTTAAGTGAAAGCATAAGGTTGAGGCACTTTGAGGGTTCCAAGCCCTCGACAAGATAGGTTTGTTGATTGATGTTAATATCATCCTTAACTTTATGCATTTTTTGAGGAATTTAATAGAATAATCAAATAGATGAGTTTTGTCACCAAATTTGAATAGAAGGTAGCTCGAGAGGTAGGGGAGCTATGGTTAAAATTTGGTGGCAATCGGAAATTCCTAGAGGAAGTTATGGAGGTTTGATTTTGGTGAAATAACATGCATTTGATGTGTTTTGGACCTAAGTTGGTGATCTTTAATCCATGTCACACCTCTTTTGTTTTGGGCCGGGCTGTGTGGCCCCTTTCGTGCCCTAGATCTGTGATCTAGTGGATGTGCCTAACAACCTTAAGATGCCGCAGATAGGCCTATGTTGAGCTTTAATCAGGGTGGTAGATTAAGGATCTGAGGGCTGTGCGCTTATCCTCAACCTCCAGCGGAGTGGTAGTAGGAACGTGGGGAGGACGAGGCCACGTATGCCTCCATTACTTCATGGATCGTGTGAGTGACCGAGATCATCAACTGGGTAGTTGGCTTCGGATGGGGACGGACTCCCATTTGACCCCTCTTTCTGGAGGAACAACCATCTGAGCAACGAGTTTCAACTCCCGCTCCTCTCCACTTCTCCATCGATTCTTGCAGAGAGAGCAAGAAGTAGAAAAGAGGGGTAGAGGGGAGAATAGAGGAAGAGGAATAAGGGAGGAGCAACGAGAAGGCATGGAGAAGCACATGTGCTTGAGTGCTTGGCCTCAAGCGGTCATTTCCATGACCGACCAACCCAGGTCAGTCGCCGATGAACCGGGAGATCAAAGACCTGTTGGGAGAGCTGCTCACCGTTAGAGAAGGCAAGGGTCGAGTTCACGGAGACCCTGCAAAGCTTTTCGAAGCTTCAGTCATGTACGAAGTCAAGAAGAGGCCGATTGCCTCTTTGTCTCGCCGCAATCAAGGCCAGGCGGCGGCACCCTTGGGGAGAAGGAACTCCACATCTGACGATGAGGAGCAGAGTAGCCGTAGAGGTCGAGAAGAGATCGCCAAAGGTGTTGACGACCCTAAGAGAAAACGAGGAGCACCGAAGCCCCAGCTAGAGCTCGCCGGAGCTGAGCACCGCGGTGGCGCATGCAGGGAACAGGGGATCCCGATCGCGCGAGAAAGAGAGGAGAGCCCAACCGGGTAGCTGATTCTTGGATCCGTGGATCCAACCGCAGACCCGGACCAGGAGGGTCCCAGCGAGCAAAGGAGCCGCGCCCTCCTCAGGGCCACGTGTCACCTCCGGATTGGCCGAAAAAGGTAAAAGTCAGAAAATACTTATATCTTCAATAATTCATAGAAATTAGCACAATTATCAGAAAAATGCAAATAAGATACCAAAATTCTCAGAAAAATGCGTAGAATGCAGTGGATGCATAATATCTATCTTTTTATGCACTAATCTCAGTTATATCATATAAGTTGTGAAATGCTCGTTTAATGGATAATAAATAGCAAATGATGACATAAAATCATGGAAAAATATTAGTAAGTCCATAATTACATATATAATGCATATGATCTCAGATATGGTCATGATGATGTATGCAATCATGTAATTTGCTTAATATGTCTAATTAGGGCCTATAACCCTAAATAAAATGTATTAAATATATACATGCTCAATAAATGATGAAATTCACAGAGTAAGCTCATATCAGTAATGTGAGACTAATATGTAACTCAGATATCAGTTAGATTCATGGAATTAATATTATACGAAGATGACCCATAATACATATGATAAAACCCTAATTCGAGTAATACATGTAACTAGGGTTAATATGTGCACAAAAAGGATAGTGAACCTAATGCTCACATAATGAGCTTTGATAATGAGATGTAATCTGGAAAATGACATCAGTAAGATAATCATAAGATAATACAAGTAATCATGAGAATACCATAATGAGATAAGAGAAACCCTAATGGACATAATTAGGGTTAAGATGAGATATAATAAGATGAGAACCTGATGATAGTATATGGTCTTGTCTTGATCAGGTTTGACCAAGTTATAGTTGACATCAGGAGTATATGTGATGATTAGGATATCTCTTTGGAAGGTACGCCCTTACCTCTTGCTTGGCTTATTATACAATATGCTTGTGTTATATAGTAGTAAAGACTTGGCATATGGTATTGATTGAAATGATTGTTCTTATATACTATGTTGTTTGATCTTTTCATACTTATTGTTATGAACACATCAAACATAATATATCTGTTCCATTATATGAAAGCACTAACTCTTTGGCAGTGTGCTTGGAAGTGACCTAACTCTTTGGTAGTGGTCACATTGTACATATGACCTAACTCTTTGGTAGTGGTCTGACCTAACTCTTTCGTAGTGGTCACCTTGTACAAATGATCTAACTCTTTGGTAGTGATCATAAAGGCCTTGAGATATAATGGAAAATAAGCTTAAAATATGTGTTCTCTTTTGTTAATGAATACCCTTGTGCAAGTATATGCTTTTCTTATATTCTTCTGTTACTGCCAAGTATTAGTTTTATCTTATTGCCAAGATATGATGAGAGGTATATAAAAAGACACGTAGGCGTATTCAGTGCAATATTCTTGAAATATTGTGCTGACGTGTACCACATGTAATCTTTTTTTAGGTTATGGTTATGCTCTTGAAGATCCAGGATAGTGAGAGTTGTGTGGCGAGCTGATGTACAGGTGGACCTGTTGTCTTAAGATCCTGTAGTTTATTGGTAGTACATGTATATGTATAAGTTTACCTTTCAATGTGTAATATCAAATGTTGTAACAATTCATGTTGTAATTATATGTTGAATGGTGAACATGTGTGTATGGTTTTATTATTGTTCATGTACATGTGCTACTGTGTTTCCTTCTGACTTCCTCTAATTTTCTTCTTCTTAGCCTGGAGTGGGGTGTTTAAATTGGGATTCTCGCTGAGGTGAGGGTTTCAATTTGGACGTCACACACCAGATTAAGTTTTAGAAAATCCGGGGACGTCACAATGTTGCACCAAGAAGGGATGCAGGGGATCAAAGCAGAGAAGAACATACACCTGCACATTCCCAGTTTTACCTAGCCATGATAGAGAGCCCAGCTTTCCCTGCTCTGCTTGAGCAATTTAGTACAACTATGATACACATAGTAGATTGTGCATTAGCAATGCAACCTAGACTACCAGCCCCAATGATGAAGTTTTTAACTCCAATAGGTTTCTTGCTCAACATCAGCCTATTGGAGCAATGATTAATGATGAAAAGAATATGATACAATCTGAAACCAGGATTTACCATGGGTGTAGGAAGCCTGGACATATCAGACCTAATTGTCCAGAAAAGGAATATAAAGGAAGAATTGAGAGAAGGCCTATCCAAATCCAGGAACAGAGGCCTGGTAGTTCCAAAAAGAAGAAGTTTTTGGTACCATCGGTACAACCAGGGCCTAGTGCACCAAGGCAATGGCTATTCAGAAAGGGTAAAGAACCCTCTTGACCACAACTAGCACCCAAAATTTGCTATCAATGTAGATAGGTAGGACATCTAGCAAGAGATTATTCATCCAGAAATGTCATGGTGAATCAACCTCTGAGGCAGAGTCAGTCCGAGGCAAAGAATAATCCACGAATCATGACAGGTTAGATAAAATAATGTCATTCTAATATGTCTTTTTTATGATCCCCTGAGTTTAATTGAGAAAGTAAATGATTGAGCTTTCCTTGATTAGTCCTATGAGGACTTACATTTTGAATAATAAACATTATAAATGTTTATATATTGTTCTTACCTCTATGAAAAAGGATGAGGTATAGAAGAAGTGCCTGGATAAAATCTAGGGATGTTAAATCTTATACTTATAATAATACGAAAAAGAAGGAATATGATAGTATACAAAGTGCATACTACTTAATCTGAATATTTATATACCCTAGCCAGGTATACAACTATTGATGATAAGGTGAGTATGGAAACTCTTAGATTGTTATCTTTTTGATTTCTCTGATCAAGTAGTCATTCTGAGACAATCTAATGAGTATCATGAAATTAGAATATGGAATGAAATAAATGTGTCATATCCTAAGCACAAGAAAGAGAAGTATGAGATAATCTCAGATGAGCATATGTATATGAGGAATAAAAGTATATTCCTCATAAGATCAGAATAAGAACAAGGGAGGTGATCCTTGTTCAATAAAGATTGTAAGCATAACAAAGAAAGAAATAATGTTGTGTGATCATCCTTATAGATTCCTATGCTGAGGGCAAAGAACCTAGGATGAGATAAAGAGTAAATGTTTCATGAATAGTTGAAAATACATGAAATAATAAGAGGAATATGATTCCTTGTTTTCTCCCTTTTCAGGGACATGACAATCAAGTGAATCTTAGGACACTTGATGTGCATAAAATAAAAATGTTCATGTGATGGATACTTAGAAAAGTATCAGTTTATCTTGGACTTTGATTCCAAGGTAAAGATATATGTAACAAGTAATGTTCCAAGATGAAAGGAAGATAAATATGTTATGTGTTTTCAACACATGTGACAAATATCAAGGTAAGAGATTCTGGAATCTGAGAAATATCAGATGGTTTATGTTGAATATCTGCAATGGTCAACCATGAAATCAGATTAATCATGTAAAATAGCATGAATATCACATGTTAGGGGTTTATGATTTGCATAAACATAACAATTGAAAATATCTTTGAGATAAATCCTTAGTTAATAAGTATATTCTCTTTATGATGAGAAAATGTACAACTAATGAAATAGTTGGTACAAGTAACAAGAAATCTTAGTATTATGTCAACAGATTAAAAGGCACAACTGAGGTATGAAAAGACTTATAGCCCCAAGAGGGTGATGAAACATAATTGTGATCTTGAAAGTGAAATGTTGAATTAACTAAGGATCATGGGAGACTCCTCAAAAACAAGAATCTGTTACATGAAATGGTAAAAATAAGGAAAGTGTTACCTGACACAGAATTAACTCCACAGTCAATGATAAAAGGACAATGGAGTATGTATTCCGTGTGAACCATTCAATGATAAACTTGTGTGGAATAACTTAATGTTGATCAAAGCTTTATGGTGTCTCCATAACAATGAAATTTTATGTGGAGACTAGATAGTATGATGAATAAATAATATCTGTCTTCCTTTATCTGGGATTTTGGGGACAAAATCCTTGTTAGGGGTTTATAATTTGTAACATCCCTGACCTGGGTTATGCCTTAACCATGGGAGTTTTTCTTAAGCAAGTTAATTATATCCTTAATTTTATCTTATGAAAAGTAATTAAGGCTCAAGAGGAGCTTATGTTACAATTTTGGTCCTGTTTGAATAATGTTAAAGCAATGTTTGCTTAGTTTGGACTAAAGTGTAATTTACCTAATATGAGGGGTTAACTTGCAAATGTTACTTGATAAATGTTCCTCAAGTATTTTGGCATCATGAGAATGAATATGATGCATAGGAATGGCTTGTGGTATCCTGAGTACCAAGAAAGAGCTGATAAAGCAATGTTTGTGCATTAAAACCTAGTTTTGGAGTAAAGTGCAAATTACCCAAAACCTAGGGTCCAATATGAAAATTACCACTTCAATAAGGTCTCTTATGTTTCTTGGAATCATGTAGAGCAAAGAAAATGAGAGGGGCGCCTCATTTGAATTAATTTGGAGGACAGAGAATCTTGATATTAAAATAATCAAGATTTATGCATAATTGAAACCCTAATTCAATTTAATGCAAAAAGAAATATATTAATTAAAGAGCCCTTCAACCAGAAGTTCAGGGATGAATTTGCAAACAAGTTGGACGATCTTGTGCCTTGCAAAGGAATAAAAATATCCAAAGGAGTGGATAACTCACTCACATTAAAATAAAGGAAAGTAATATCCACTCACATATGGATATTAGTATAATATGATCTAAGGTGCTTAATTTGCTTTTCTTTAAATTGAGGATAATTGAGAGGAATAAGAGGAAAATAGGATAGCCTCGTATCCAAGGAATTGAGGGGGAAGAGGTGGCACTAATTTTGGAATTTAATGATTTTTATAAAAGCATTTTCTCTGTCATTGATTTTTCTTATAAAAACACCCTTTACAAGCCAAATGAAAGGCTTTTCCGAATCTCTTTCTTCTCCTTGCTTGGAAAACGACCAAGGGAGATTTGGAGGACTAGGAGGACGACCCCCAACCTGTTAGTAAGCTTCTTTATCACTTTAAACCATGATTTCATGGTGGAAATTGAAAATAAATCATTGATTGCTTCTTTTCTTCACTCCATCTTCAACCCTAGCCAATCTTTTCACCCAAAAGCTTGAGGACGAGAATAGGGGGAGTTGCAAAAGCTTCATAAACCATTGTTGACGTGAGATTGAAGCTTTGGAGATCAATTGGAGGTTGGTTTTATAACTTGAACCCTTATTATTGTTATTGCATTCAATTCCATATCAATTGATGATCCTTTCTTCATTTCCGAAATTTAATTTGGTTAAGTGATGCAATCACCATGAATATCACAGAAAGTTTCGTGGTTTTAGAGCGTGATGATGATGACATAATCATAAGCACACACCTCCCCAAATATCACTTGCAAATGGTTTCAACAATTTTGGTCCAAACGATTTCACCAAACCGTTTGGAGACCAAACGGTTTCCAAACCGTTTGGAGGGTTGAACCCCCAAACCGTTTACAGGAGTTGACCATTTGGATGGGTTGAACGTTTGAGGTCAAAACCCTAATACATGTTGGATGATGATATAATGGATCCAATTGATTAACTCAATACATAGATAATTATCAAGTAGCAAACCCTAATCGGGTTAAGTGCTGATTTTGCAATTGATTGTTTTAGAACTTTGGGTTGATTAACCCAAATGGTTTCAAAACTGTTTGGAGATCACACAAATGGTATCAAGACCATTTGGAGGTAAACCAAGACCGTTTGGAGGTCTGGGGTTGAGTATGGTTGAGTATTTGAAGACCCAAAGATACCAAATTGAAATGCAATCAATATCTAATTTGGTGATCAATCCAATGATGAAAACCCTAATTGATTTTCACATATTTCAATGACAAGTTGGGAAAACGGTCTCAAGACCGTTTGGAGGTCATCCAAACGACCTCAAGACCGTTTGAGGTCAGGTCATATCACAAGTTGATGATAATTCACCGATTTCCGTTGAATTAGTTTCACAATAGTAACCATTGAAGGTTCCTTGATTTCAAAACCCTAGTTGATGGTTTCTTGATTACAAACCTTGGTTTAATTAGGTTCAAAACCCTAATTGATGGTCTAATTGAGGGGTGATTCAATGGTTCCATTGATGAACAGATCAATGATCCAATGGATAGTCGATTCATTGATTGAAACCTTGAAATTGGTTAAGTGTTGAAAGACTTTTTGGTCCATTTGGTTTTGAGAGGGTTTGGACCAAACGGTCTCAAATTGTTTGGAGACCCAAGTTCATTCGGTTTCAAGGGAAACTTGCCCAAATAGTTTCAAACCGTTTAGATATCAAAGGGTCAAGATCGTTTGGTGGTTCAAAGTGATCAAATTAATTGATAACTTAATGTGATGAAGAATCAATTGACCCCATAATGGTTACTGATTTATCTTAAAGAGAATCACTAGGGTTGTACCTTTAGGGTACCAAGTGATTGTTAATATTAGATGAGTTAATCCTTGAATATTACATAGGCAATACTGCAATATATTATATCAACCCTAATTGAATGTATTTAGTTGAAGGGTTGAATGACCTAATCTAACCAAGTTTATACCTTACAAAGATGAGGACATGAGACTCTTAGGGATGATGTATGCAACACTAAATGATGATGTGGATAACATCCTAAGAGTTGAAATACCTACGGTGGTTGATAATGATTTATTCTATATCAACAAAGCCTAACCATTAGATAAGTCCATATCATTAAAGATAGATGGACAATTCTAATGTGTGATCTATGCACTACATGATAACGATGATAGTTTTGTGGATAAAGTATTAAGAGGGGAATATCTTAATACAAGAATAGTTGATTAACTGAAGTAAGTTGGAAGTGACGAGAAAAGTGATACATCAAGACATGACAGATATCACACTTAGCAATTCAGGGTTAAGATACCTTAATGCATCTCAAACCAACATTCTTGGATAAAGAACACATGAAGTGTGTGTTATGTAGTTGTTACAATAAGACTGTAAGGAGTTTGATATACTTTGATAAGTATAAGTTAATATACATTGTAAAAGGGGATAAGCCAAACTAATGAGTATGATATAATCATACCATGATAAGAATGAGAAATGAACTTTTACCTTGTATGGATAATCCTTAAATGACACATGATGAGAGTAACAAGCATAAGTGAATACTTGTGATAGGAATAGATTCTCCTAGAGGTGTGGAGCAATATATTGGGGTTGGACTAATGATGTAAACATGAAACCCTAAGTAATGTGTAATGGGAAACCCTAACCCTAATTTTGGGTAAAGGGATGAGAAGCCTATTTGATAGTAAACCGTAATCCTGATAAAGGACTAGAGGTGTTATTATTGTATCACATGATGTGGTAAGTAACTTTTATAATTGATATTATGTCTACTAACTGTGCACAAATAATGAGATGATGATCATAACCAGATTTGAGCTATTACTTTTATATAATAAAAGTGTGATTGGCCTTGTGTGCCTTAATGTTGGTGTTGCTTAGTAAAATTAACAAAATGTGCATGGACTTCATGAGTCATATGAGTAAGTTGTTTCCTAGTGAAAGGTGACAAGACTTAATGGGCCTTGTGAGCCATGTGAGATGCTTGTGTAACAAGTATCATGAATACCTTGGTCTGAGGACCTAGAGGTGATAGTTACCCAAGAAGTGGTAATGATGTTCAATGATGAACTAAGGGTTTAAATACCCAGTTTTGATAAGTAAGATAATGATGTTGCTATGAGATGTGAACTTTTAAGTAATGAGATAAGTGATTAAGATCCCAATGCATTATAAGTTCTGATAAAGCTGTAGATAAGAGCTTACATGTTTCTTTGTAGCATTTGTCATAATAATTCATATTTGAAAACTTGACTGATGCTAAAAGAATATGCTAATATACTTAATTAATCAAGTGAAATCATATCATGTAGAGCCCTGACCATAGATCCATCATTGTCAGTAATATGGTGATGGTGAAATGGGTGCTCCGCGACAAAACCCAGAACGCATATTTTGAATATGTGGGGGCAATGGGCGAATGTATCCTGACGTCCAAATGAGGGAATTGATTAAAGGTAAACATTAAACCTCTCATTACTTCATTATCGTACCGGGATGGATGTATCACGAATCTCCCGATGATTGGGTTAGATGTAGTGCACATCTCCCAATAATATTAATACCAGATCGATGGAGATAAACATTAAATCTCATGATTGCGAAGAGAGTGTAGCACGCCACTGTAACTCTATAGAGAAGTTGCCAGTATACCCTGGAAAGCTATATAGAAGAGACACAAGATGTCCTGCATGTGATCTCGTACTGACCGAGATGTGGGAGGTCTTGGAAGCTAGCTCTTCCATTGACCTTGTATGGTACCGATTTCGACTTCGCAATGGTCGGTTGGAGTATGAGCGGTATACCTCATCTCCTCAGGGCATAAGTGTGATTGTAAAATGTAATCAGCCATATAGCATGTTTCTTAAGGATTGAATACGAAAATTCATTGGCTGATGTTACATTTCTTTTTTGCATCTTTAGTTGATAAATGTTATTAATATCTCTTTATACTCAATGCAAGTAGATGGATGAATTATGATTCTACCATGGATAGATGCAATTCTCTCCTTAGGAAAGGAGATTACTTTACTCTATTCATTCAATGATTAATACTGATGTATATATATAAGAAATCCTGCTCATTTTTATTATAATAAATTGCTACAACAATGTTTTGGCACAGAGTTATATCTCTCGCTGGGGCAATTTACAATTGTCTCACCCCCATGGGATCCAACTTTTTAGGTAAACGCAAAAGAAGAAGTAGGAACCCTATAGCAAGGGAAAGACAACAACAACATGGACAATAGTGATAATATAGGTGGAGACACTGGCTGCCATGTTTTGTATAGATAGTGGTCCTATGTGTCGTATCTATACTCTCAGGTCCTCAGAGTCAGTAGATAGTTCTTTAATCATCGACCTGAGATTTTGGATTGATGCCTCGAGGTTCTTATGCTATCTGTATATATTGTTAATAGTGTAGTTGATGATGTAATACTCAAGAAGAGATGATACAAGCTATGTACTTATGAACCAGAATGTAAATGCTATACTTTGGTTCTTGATGAAAGAAATTTCCTATGTTTGGATCTCTTTGCAAAAAGTTTTAATTTTTAGTGATTTTCAGTAACCCGCTGCAAATGATTCGCTTCCGCTGAAGTATATCTTATTTTCATAAGTTGAATGCCACAGTGGGTCATCATAAAATTTTTGTATCAGAGCCTAAGGTTCGTTGAGTCTAAAGAGACATAGGATTAAGGTTGTTGATTCTATTCTAGTGTCCTCAAGTTTATCTTATAGTGACTTCTACACATATAGGAGAAGAAGTAAAGCTAAAAGATGGCTGGAGCACATGAAGAATATGCTGTTGAGAGAAATGTTGCTACACCAGGAGGAGGTGTAAGGGATTAGGCTAGAGAGGAATTAGTGCCTGAGAATCCCCAACTTGATCAAGCCATAGACAACCTTTTATGCTCTTTTTGGGCAGTTTATGACCACAATGATACATATGGTAGATCGGATGATAGCACCAGAACCTAGGGCACCAGTTGCCAATGAAGGACATGGATCTGACAAAATCTTTAAGCGGTTACGCCAGGCAGGAGCCACCGAATATGTCGGTACAATTGACCCATAAGACGTAGATTCATGGCTCACTGAGTTGGAGAAAGCATTTAGAATCCTTAGCATTCTAGTGACTGATAAAGTTAGGCATGTTGTTTACCTTTTAAAAGGAAGTGCTAGCCATTGGTGGGCCATTAAAGAAGAGAAAAGACATGTGTTGAGGTTGGATGGCAGGAATTCCGACGTGAGTTTGTTAGTAGATACTTTCCCAAGACTTATCTAGATGAGAAAATCTCATAGTTTGAGCAGATTAGACAAGGACCGATAAAGATTAATGAGTATGAAGCTAAGTTTATGGAGCTTCTACGGTTTTGTCCACACATGGGTACTATAGATGAGGAGAGGATTCAACATTTTGAGAAGGGTTTGAAGGCTGAGTTAACGACACCTGTATCTGCTCTAGAGAATAGAGAGAGGTTTTCCACCTTTGTGGAGTCAGTTAGGCAGATAGAGAGGTCTGTGATTGAGAAATGTGAGGCAAATAGTAGAAAAATACTTGCCCAATTCCAGGGACAGAGGTCTGGAAGTTTGAAGAAACTGAGGTTTCCTACACCAGTAGCACAACAGAGGTTCAATGCTCAGACGTAGTGGACATCTAGAAAGGGTAGAGGCCGTAGTGTTTCACCAAGTGGAGCCCATAGCACGACATCAATGTCAGTGACGAGATCATCTAGGCCGCAATGGGAGAACATAGACTACTTCAAATGTGGGCAGACATGACATCTGATAAAGGATTGTCCAGTTAGAGACAAGGAGGTAACCCAACCACTGAGGCAGAGTCAACAAGGCTCTCACAGGCAACAGTTTAGCAGTGGCTCATGAGGATGTGGACAAGCATCCCAAGCAGGTTCATCTGCACCATACAATAGAGCACAAAGTCAACAATAGGAAATGGCAAGATTCTATGCTATGAATCATCCGAAGGTAGTAGTCAATCCATGAGTCGTGACAGGTCAGATGGAATTATTTCATTCTGATATGTCTTCATCCTACTTTGTATCTATTTTGATTGATCTGGGTGCTACACTTTCCTTTATCACTCGAGAAGTGATTCATAACTTTAATATGACTGTCGGTCGTAGAGTAGATAATCTACTATTAGAAACTTTGTTATTCAGATCTGCTGTGTTACGAGAGGTATGTTCTCCCTGCGTTCTTTCTTTTTCAGAACACAACATTCAGGTGGATCTTATACCACTTGAGATGCATGGGTTTGATGTAATTCTTGGGATGAATACCCTAGAAAAATATAAGGTTGTCTTGGATTGTAGCTCCAAGCAAGCTATGTTCACATACAATGATAAGACATGGGTCTTTTAGGGGGATAGAAAGATTCTTCCAACCTGTCCAGTGTCAGTAGTGGTAGCAAAGAGGTTGATGCGACTAAGATGTGAAACATTCTTGGCACATGTGGTAGACACCAAAGTAGAGAGTGCTAGTCTTTCTGAAGTTCCTGTTGTTAGGGAATTCAAGGATGTGTTTCCCAAAGAATTTCCAGATATTCCTCCACCTCGAGAGATTGATTTTGAGATTAATCTAATTTTGGGTACGCAACCAATAGCACAAACACCTTATAGGATGGCCCCCTTCTGAGATGGTAGAACTCAAGAAATAGTTATAGGATTTGCTTGAGAAAGGTTTCATTCGACTGAGTACTTCACCATGGGGTGCTCCGGCCGATACTCTTTGTTAAAAAGAAAAATGGATGTATGATATTATGCATAGACTATAGACAACTTAACAAGGTGACTATAAAGAACAAGTATCCTTCCCCAAGGATAGATGATCTATTTGACCAGTTGCGTGGTGAAATAGTGTTATCTAAGATAGATCTAAGGCCAAGATATCATTAGTTACGTATCAAGGAGGATGACATACCTAAGTCATCCTTTAGGATAAGGTATGGTCATTATGAGTTTGTAGTTATGTCATTTGGATTAACTAATGCACCAACTGCATTCATGGAGCTGATGAATAGAATCTTCCAGCCATTCATTGATCAGTTCATAGTGGTCTTCATAGACGACATCCTGATATACAGTAGAGATGGTCAACAACATGAACAACACCTTCGTCAAGCCTTGACTTTTTTGAGACAATAAAAGCTATATGCTAAGTTTAGCAAGTGTGAGTTCTGGTTGTCAGAAGTGTCTTTCCTAGGACACGTTATATCTGCTTCAGGTATTTGGGTTGATCCTAAGAAATTGGAATCAATTGTAGAGTGGGAACAACCCAAGACACCAACTGAGATTCATAAGTTCCTAGGTTTGATAGGGTACTATAGAAGGTTGATTAAAGACTTCAATTCTGTAGCATTACCCCTAACTAGGTTGACCAGGAAGGAGGCTCCTTTTGTCTAGAATGACAAGTGTCAACGTTCGTTCCAGTTGTTGAAAGAAATGTTGACTAGTGCACCTGTGTTGGTTTTACCTTAGCAGGGAAAGGGATACATTGTTTTTTGTGACGCCTCTAAGAATTGTCTAGGATGTGTGCTGACGCAGAGTGATCATGTAGTTTCTTTTTCTTCTCGACAACTTAAGAAACATGAGGAGAACTATTTGACACATGATCTAGAATTAGCTGTAGTGGTCCACGCGTTGAAGATCTAGAGGCATTATCTCTATGGAGAAACATGTCAAATTTTCACAGACCATAAAAACTTAAAGTACATCTTCTCAAAACACGAGTTGAACATGAGACAACGCTACTGGATGGAATTAATCAATGACTATGATCATACAAGTGATTATCATCTAGGGAAAGCTAATGTAGTGGAAAATGCACTAAGTAGAAAATCTTCATCTACGACCATAGATAAAGCACAATTGAATTCTTTAATGTGCTTTAAATGGGACATGTTTGTCTCTTTGAGACAAATGAATGTACAGTTAAATGTATCTTTGTTAGAAGGATTACTAGCCAATATTCATGTGAAACCTACTTTGAGACAACAGATTAAACAGGTACAATAGGATGCACCTATGATTCAACAGATAGGGTTAGAGTGTGGTAGTGAGAAATGGGACAATTTCCATGAGTCAGAGGATGAGGTAGTCTATTACCATGGTAGGATGGTAGTTGTAATGACCCCACCTCCCAGTAACCCCCAATTAAGGGAGACCAATAGGTCAAAGCCGTTATCCCAATTTCTGGATCAAAGGTTTGACAAATAATTAATAATAATTATTAAATTCTACTAAACTGAAAGGTTGTAATAAAATTTAACTTTGCATACCTTTTTCAAAAACTTAGTTAACTATTTCTATCCACATTCAGAGTCTATTCTAACTAATCCTCCTTTGCACTTTAATTCTCATTTAATTCCACATATGCCACTTTACTGTTTGCTTTTTTCACTTGTACCTAAAATGCCGACAAACAAAATGTCGGTCAACATAAAGTCGGTATGTGGGGGAAACAATAATCGTGCAAATATGATAACAATGTAATCAGTCAATTATCATTTAAAAACCAAGATTACGTCTTAAGAAATACTACTCAATCCTTACCTATCCCCTATCTCTGTGTTGTCCCTGTAGTGGACTTGGATACTACCTCTCTCTATGGTAGATCCTTACCCCCATGGCCCTACCTCATAGGTAGCCAATACTTAGGGTTATAGAGTCGCATGGCCCTACCCAATGGTAGCCCAATCCCTGACTCAAGGTGACTTGATGTACCTATCCCATTGGTAGCCATGTACTAAGTCATCTAATGACCTGATGGACCTACCCAATAGGTAGCCATGTACTAGGTCAAACTGTTAAGCCACAGAGGGGACTAGGATCTGAGCTAGTAGGCACATATCTTAAGTAATAGTCATATCCACACTATAGTTTGCATTAATTAAATTCAACCAATAGTTTAATTCATGTCATCGAGGAAAACTTCGTAAAACCTCAAAAAACTAATTCTAGATATTCATAAGCGTAACTACATACCTGTCAGGCTGATTTGAGATAGAATAATCCAATCAAGAAATCCAAATAGGCAAGCAAGCACATTATGAGATCCTTAAATATGTATACAATTTCCTATTTTTAATCATGCCATCAAGATCTACTAAACCTAGCTCGCTTCCTAGGGTTTCTAGTCCACTTTTAGGATTTCCATTGTAATTAGGGTTTCCCTTCATCTTTTACTATTTTAAACCCTAATTATCTCATCCATTCTTCTCGCAAGATGTTAAGGTTACCTTTAACAACATATAACCCTAATTTCATAAAAAACATAATTAACCATCAATTAAGCCCATTAAGCCCCTTTTACATTAAAGATACCATTTTTATCCTTTTAATCCATGACAAGATCATTATGCTCATTTATCATCAATTCATAGTTCATTATGGTCTACTTCACATAAGAACTCTATTTGTTACTAATTCTACCTTTATCCATTAAAAAACCCTAATTACTACATTAAGGGTATTTATCCACAATAATGAACTTTTATACTTGAAATAGCTTGGAATTATCATATCTCAACTTTATTCATGATTTTGAATAATTAAAACCATTATGAGTCTCATTTACTAATATTAGGGTTTCAAGGCCCATTAATGGATATTTATGCAAATGAATTCTCAATTAAACTAATTACGTGCAAAGTTCATCCCTTTTGTGCTTAATGTACATTTTTACAATCAATAGGTTAATATCAACTTTAATCATCCATTAAACCCTACTAAATGCATTAATCATCTCTAAATATGGTTTCTTAATCTTTAATTCATTAAAGTGGATAAATTACACTACTCTTCGAATTTCAAGTGGAATTATCTTCTAAATATATTTTTATTGGATTCCTCTTATTTTTCTGAGCAATTTTCATATTTTATATGTACCAATCTGAGCTATGATTATTTAGTTATGAATTTTACAATAAATCCACTTACTTGGTCCAATGGGAGAATGCCATGTCGCTTGATCCATGCAACATACTCGGCCAGCTTGAAAACATTTCAAAATGACCGTTATACCCTCATGTAAGTTGCCCGTCCTTCATACCCCGGAGGGGTATACTTGTCCAATCGGATGATGTCTTCTTCAACCTCCTATCAGTAGCTGCGGCCGCCGATGGAAACCCTCCCGCAGCCTGCCTCTCCTTCCTGGAGGCTCAAGGACTGCTGCAGGTTGGAGCCCTAGCTCCGATGCACCCCAGCGCACGTGGGGCACCCCCAGCTTGCGGCCATAATGGTCGTTCCTGAGCGAAACCGATCCACCATTACTACCGTGATAGCTGCAAGCTTGCAAACCTACGACACGAGTTGGGCGAAGACATGGGCGTTGGGTTAGTAGCCAATTAGTCCTGGATGGTCCCGCCTCAAACAAGACCACATACAACTTCTCATCGCTCAGGGATAGGACTATACCCTCATGGTTAGGGTTTTCTTACAAAGAAGGAGAAGAAGAAGAGAGGGATATGTGGAACTCCTTTGAGCTCGTCACTGGGCTCTACCCCTTATATAGGGGAGGGTATCCACGCCCCAAGATGTTCATTCAAGGGGAACAAGTCCCTTTCCTAATAGGAAAATATATTCCTTCATAGTGAAGAAATATTCTCTCTCTTCCTTATCTTTTTATATTCTTTATTACTTAGATATTTAGGAATACGAAAAATCCTCTCCCTTACTCTCTTTATTCTTGCCTTTTAACTCATTGGCCATGAAAATATATTTTCCTTAAGTAGAAAATACTCCCTTTTTAACAATACCACAAAATTCCTTAATAATGGATCACAATATCCTCTTATTTTGCATTATTAGTATTTTCTCTTTCCTTTTTCTTCATTGGGGCTCCTTGGACCCCAAGAAACTCTAGTATTTTGAAATCCCTTTTTAAGGATACTTATTATCCTTCTAGATGCATCTATATTCATTATTTCACATTATCTTGTTTATTTCTTATTAAAATATCTCTTTTTGAGGATTTCTCTTTATCTTTCTTTTTATTTTCCTCATAGGCATTCCATTTAACATTAGGAATTCTTCGGATACGAAAATCCATCAAGGATAACTCAATTATACATCTTTTCACTTATTTTCCACATTTTATCATTGTTTTCAATTTCTTTCTTAATAAATACATATTTAATTGCTCTTTTCTTTTCTTATTGCTTTCTCTTTGCAACTTTGGACTCCTTGGAACCCAAGAGGCACGAAATCCACCTTTGTATTATATACTTTTTCCTTCTAGAGGTTTCTACATCTTTCTTTTCTCCATTTATTATTAATTATGGAGTTCCTTTTGTTTTTCCTTATTATTGGGCCCAATAACCAATAAAGCCCATAAAACAATCATCAAGGCTATTGTAAATGAAATCCATTTATTCAAAACAAATTATATCATTATTTGTTCCAATATATTTAATATGAGAAATTACATTTCTCACCAAATGAACCCAAAAGTTGGGGTTGTAACAGTAGTACCTGATGCCAATAACTTAAGAAAGATAGTTATGGAGGAAGCTCATTCATCCATGTATGCAATGCATCCAGGGACTACTAAAATGTATCATAACTTAAAAGATATGTACTGGTGGCATGTTTGAAGAAGGATGTAGCTGAGTTTGTTATGTGGTGTCCAGTGTGTCAGCAAGTTAAAGAAGAACACCATAAGTGTGTAGGAAAATTGTAACCCTTACCCATAACTTAGTGGAAATGGGATCACATGACAATGGATTTTGTGGTTATTCTACCCAGAATAGCCAAAAGTCATGATTTCATTTGGGTAATAGTTGATAGGTTGACTAAGTCAACACATTTTCTTCCTATTAGAACAACCTATACTGCTAAAAAACTTGCACAGATCTACATAGATGAGATAGTGCAGTTGCATGGAGTTCCATCCACGATTGTATCTGATAGAGGTCCCCAATTTACAAGTCATTTTTGGGAATGACTACATAAAGCCTTAGGTACGCAACTAAAGTTTAGCACAACTTTTCACCCTCAAACAGATGGACAATCTGAAAGGACTATACATACTTTGGAGGACTTTCTTAGGGCATGCATTCTTCAGTTTGTAGGAAGTTGGAACTTACACTTGAGCTTAATAGTGTTTGCCTACAACAATAGCTATCAGACTAGTATTGATATGGCACCATATGAAGCATTATATGGTAGACGTTGTAGATCTCCATTATGTTGGTATGAGATAGGAGAATATCAACTTCTGGGTCATGAATTAGTGTAACAGACAACTGAAAAGATTAAAGTAATACAACAACAATTGAAGGCTGCATAGGATAGACAAAAGTCATATGTCAATAAAGTCGTAGACCTTTATAATTCCAAGTTGGAGACAGAGTGTATCTCAAGGTCTCTCCTTGGAAAGGTGTTCTCAGATTTGGGAAGAAGGGTAAGTTAGCTCCTTGATTTATGGGACCTTACCCAATGATAACACAGATTGGAAAGTTAGCCTATATGTTGGAGTTGCCACCTGATCTACATAGATTGCATCCAATGTTTCATATATCTATGCTGAGAAAGTGTCATCCTGATACAGAGTTGGTGTTGCAACCTGTAGAGGTAGAATTGAATGAATATATATCCTATGTGGAAGGTCCAATGATGATTCTTGATAGAAGAATCAAGAAGTTGAAAAAGAAAGACATAGTTCTTGAAAAGTCCTCTGGCATCACCGTGGTGTTGAAGAAGCCGCATGGGAGATGGAGGAAGAAATGAGGAGGAAGTACCCTTATCTTTTCTCTTGAGATTTCGAGGACGAAATACCTTTTAGGGGTTGATAATTATAACATCCCTGACCTGGGTTATGCCATAAACCTGAAAGTTTTGCTTAAGTTATTTATAAACTTATTTTAGTCTTTTGAAAAACAATTAAGACTTAAGGAAAGTTTAATTTTCAAGTTTGAGCTTATTTGCAAACTATTTGGGCATTATATGATAGTTTGGGAGTAATTTGCAATTTACCCAAAATGTAGGGTTGATGTGCGAGTTACCACCTCTAAAGTGTCCCTACTATCTCTTGGCATCATCTAGAGGAGAGAGAAAGAAAGAGGCACCATGTTTGAATCATCTTTCAGTGATAGCATTCTTGGTCATGAAAAGACCAAGAAGAGTTGTATAATTGAAACCCTAATTTGAGTTGCATCGAATTGTAGAGCTTATATGGGGGTGCCTATCAGCCAAGGAGCCATAGAGGAGGTCCCATATCATTTTTTGAACTCTTGGCCTTTTCCATGATGGGTTAAGCACCTCAAGGAGGTGATGGATATCGGCTTACAACTTTCCTTAGAAAAAGTGTATCAATTTTTGAATAAAGTGATGTTGAGTTGAAATACCTTACTCAACAAGATAACTAAGGGCCAAAATCTTATCCCTAGATTATCCTCAAGAGTTTTATGTCAAGATAAATATGTGTGCATGGACACGTGTCAACCATGCATGGACACATGGAAGCTAGTAGTTTAAAATGATGACACCTCTTATACACCCTCTCTCATGTACCACAATAATATATACCACTCCTTTCACCTCCTAATGAATCTTTTCGAACCCTATCACTCCATTTCTCTTAGATATCATGCATAAATTGGAGGATTCCTTAATCCTTAACTTACTTGCCCATACCACATGAGGGCGAGGAAGAGAGAGAAAACCCTAACTCTTAAAGTCCTTAATAGAATAGGTGATGAGAAGGGATGAATAATATGAGAGAGTCCTTAAGGTATCTTATTTCGATTCAAATCCTAGGACATCAGCCAGGCAGTCACACAATCTAGGAGTCCTCATATTCTGACTAGCGGTGCAGAGGAAAATATTGCCAGCCCCCGGAAGTGATCCTTTTCTAGACACCTCAGTCTTTTGGAAAATCCTCTAATAACTCCCTTGGGTACTATAGAGTTTGTAAAATTTAATAATTATTAACAATTAAGTGTGGAACCTTGGCTCTGATAACAAATGTTATGACCCCACCTTCCGATAACCCCCAATTAAGGGAGACCGAGAAATGAAGCCGCACACATAATTTCTGGATCAAGGTTCGACAATTAATTGATAACAATTAATAAATTCTACTAGACTATACTGAAAAGCTGTAATAAATAAAATTTTGCATACCTTTGAAAAATTTGGATTTCTAAACTTCTATCCAGATCTGGGACTAATCTAACTAATCCTCCTGGAACTTTAATTCATGTATTTCTCAATATGACAAATTACTATTTGTCCTTTTGGTTTTGTACCTAAAATGCCGACAAACAAAACGTCGGCCAGCCGAAGCTGGTATGTGGGGGAAACATTAATCATGAAATTTTCCATAATAATATATTGCAGTCAATTAGCATTTAACAAAAAAATTTACGATTTAAATATAACTGCACGATCCATGTGTACCCTATCCCCTGCGCTATCCCTGCAGTGGACCTGAATACTACCTTCCTTATGGTAGATCGCCATTATAACCCTCATGATCCCACCTAACAGGTGAATAAGTTTCTAGGGCTGAGTCACATGGCACTACTTGTAGGTAGCCCACTCCTTAACTCATGGCATGCTAAGAGTCTCATGGCACTACACGTGTGTTGCCCAGTTTCTAACTCATGATAACCCAGACCTTGCTCTAGGTTACCCTTTTCAGCCTTTGCATAGCCACAGGGGTGGACCCAGATCTAAACCAGTTAAATATCTTTATTCATAGTGATAGTCATAGTCACTCTATATTTTGCATGAAATAAAAGCATCCAACAGTTATTTCAAGCCATGAGGGAAACGTCGATAAAATCCTCAAAAAACTAGTCGAGATATTCATAAGCATAACCACATACCTGTATTGCAGATTCAGATATAGAATTAATTTGTAGAGAGAGAAAATCCAATCAATCAAGAAAATTGCACAGAAACCATGAAATAAACATTCCAACTACATTTTATCAAAACTTATCCAATTCCATCTTATTCCGTACGGTTTCTATTCCAATTTTAGGGTTTCTTGGAAACTAGGGTTTCACCTTCATTCTTAGTTATTATGAACCCTAATTCCATAAATCCACTTAAAACCTTTAAATTTTCTCCTTTTTAATATTCCTAACAGGCTTATGATCATTATTCAGTAATTTACTTCCTTAATCCAAATTAACTTGGTTTTCTTCTTCTTTTACCCTAAATCAGGGTTTCCATATACATTACCTTTTCATTTATAGAAACAAACCCTAAATTAACCAATTTTGTATGCAAAATGGATGAAAACTCCATTTTATTAATTAACAGGTTGATAACCCTCAATTTAACCTATTAAGTTACAAAAAATCATCCTTTATGTACAATTACGGTTTCTAATTAACTTGTAATACATTTTTCTAACAAAATAATCCACTTTTGCAAAAAGAAATAGAACTAGGTTCTTAAATCATTTTTATCAGGTTCCTTATATTTTTCTACCCAACTTTCATATATAAAGTTCCTTCATATGAGGTTCCTAGCTATTACTATGATTTTAGCAAGGAAAAGTAATTTCTGGATTATTTGGCAGAGAGAGGAAATTACCGAATTTCTCTGGCCATTTGATCGGTGTGTTAAAGAACCTCACCTTGATCTGATGCTCTGCATCAAAGGTCTCCACTAGCACTAAGATGCGCGCGGGTGTAGGCTGTCGTTCGTTGGATGGCGCTCGGGTCCACGATGGACTTCCGATCCAAAGACTCGCGTCTACTCGCTCCACTTAGCGAGTTATCTCAGCGCGACTCTCCTGAGGCCATTAGATTTTGTGCCGGCCCACCGTGCTCCATGATCTGATGACTCCTGCTCATCGTCCTTCTCTTCTCTCTAGATAGAACTCACGGCGGCGCCGCGGCGATCCTTCGCTGGAGCAAGGGCAATCGAGAAAGGGAGAGGGCTCTGAGGTGTAATAGGCGGCCACTCGAGATCCCTAGGGCACAAGGACTCAAGTGGTGGCCTATTTATAGGGCTAGGGGGGGATCTTCCTAGGGTTTCTTAACCCTGCCATCAACTGTATTTTATCCCAGTTGGGCATTTTGCGAAGACACGATGGAAGGTCATCAAAATAGGGTCTAGAAGATTCGTCTCTTTATCCCGAACTCGATGGGACTCTTCCCATGTGTGCACATGCATTGCAGTGATCAGAAAAACAAGGGGAAAAATCCCCTGTCAGTTCCGCGTCCCTCTGGGACTCTTGACGATGAGTGGTGCACATTGGATCAAGATCCAATGGCCCTCATCTCGCCCATTCTTGCAAAAGGAAAATCAATTTCCTAATTTCTGAATTAATTTCCAAGGTCGAGGATAACTTGAAAATTTGATAACTCCCAATTCATAACTCCTTTTCTATTAAAATTTTGAGGAACACTCGTTCATATTTTTATCTATCATCATACAAAAATTTAAGTAATTATCTAAATAAAACGATCCCCTTTCTTTAGTTTCAAGTTATCACTTATTTATTCTTATTTTCCACATATTCTTTATTTCCCTTGCTATTATATAACTATCCTGAGTTCCTTGCACCCCAAGGAACCTTTATAACTCGAAATTATATTTTTGGGAAAAATATCTTTTAGCCTTTTACTCATTCTTTATTCATTTTCTTATATATCCCATTATCCCATTGAATTCCTTTTTCATTTCCAAGGTAGAGGATAACTTGAAATTTTGATAACTCCCAATTCATAACTCCATTTGTATTCAAATTTTGAGGAAAGCTCGTTCATATTTTTGTCTCTCATCATACAAAAACTGAAGTCATTATCTAAATAAAACGAACCCCTTTCTTCAGTTTCAAGTTATCACTTATTTATTCTTATTTTCCACATATTCTTTATTTCCCTTGCTATTATATAACTATCCTGAGTTCCTTGCACCCCAAGGAACCTTTATAACTCGAAATTCTATTTTTGGTAAAATATCTTTTATCCTTTTAATCATTCTTTATTCATTTTCTTATATATACCATTATCCCATTGAATTCCTTTTTCATTTCTTTTTCCTTTTCTTTCAATTGGGCTTAATGGCCAATAAGGCCCATCAAGAAAGCATGGAAGGCTATCATACACAGAATTCATTCAAATCAAACCCTAAAATCAAACATTGATCTTATTTATCTTTTAAAGGAGATTCAAAAATCTCATTACATGTTTTTAGAAAAATGGGGTTATAACAATTTCCATGTCTTTGTGAAGTAAACTTACAACCAGAGTTTAGGGCATCCTTTCTCCCACTTTATTTCATAATATTGCTTGATTTTTTCTTTCATTGGGCCACTATTGTAGCATGATGTAAAGTTATGTTTGCTCTTTACTTAACATATTTCATTCATTTTTTTCTTTCTTTTTTTCTTAGACTATGGATGTGTATCTCTGCACTCTTATTTTAGAAGAAAACAATATAACCACATCATGTGAAAATGCATGATGAAAAATGCATGCAATCTACATTTAATTGTTATGCAACTAGATGATATGCACAAATTTTTTTTATGCATCATAATTTTTTTCTTTCTTTTTGTTTTGTAACTAATGCATCAAATGGAACTAATTATCATGTCACCTATTATACCATGTAATGTAATCAAAAGGAAATGATTCGTGCTATTTGATCATCTTAATGTGGTGAATCAAAATGAGTGGAAAATGGATGAAATCACATAATTAATACACAATGCCTTTCTTGAACTATGATATGTCCCTCTCTAATGACATGTGTACAGGGTAACCTGAGGATTTCTTTCTTAAATTTCAATTTAAGATGTCGTTAATTGTTTGATCAATTCATACTCAAACCCCATCATCATCCAAATTACACCAATAATTAAGATTTCCATTCATATGAAATGTCCTTAAGATGACTAGCCCATAAACTTCCTCTAGATGGTGTTACTCAAGAAATTACAACTAACCCCGATTAAAAGAACACATTTTTTTTAAAATTTCCATTGCAAACACACCAAGGCACATGACAATGACAGGAATCATGAACTAAACTCCACTATTACATTAGATGGATGTGGATCCTACAAATTAAGCAAAAAGGAACTAAAAAGAAAATAAAAGAACAAAAAAAAGATAAATCCATTCCAACACCTATCACATTAGAAACATCTAGAAACCACCAATTAATGTGAAACTTCACCCTCAAACAAACTTAAACTTGTGAAACACTAATTTGCCATTAATTTCATCTTTTCGATCTATTTGACACATTATGTAATATCTTGGACTTCAATTACACTTTCTCTCTCCTAAACTTCACTTAAACTTTTAAGGTTGTCCTAATTAGATAAACATTCTCACATTAGCTAATTTTAATATGTAGATTACAAATTTGAGCTTTTTTTCCTCTCTTTTAAAGTCATTAAATGATTTATTTACTATTTTGAAGAAAACCATATTTTCCTTAAAGAAATTAGGATAATTATTATTGTGCAAATATGATTAAACTTGACTCCTGAGCTAATTGGGACCCAAGGAACCCAATTCTTCACATAGATTCCACTTTTGTGATTTGCTTTTATGAGGTATGTCACAACTAATATTTGTGGCTCATTCATTTTTTAGTTATCATATTATTCCATCATTATTACTCTTATTAATCCAATTGTGTTCCTTACCTTTACATTACTACCAAAATGGTTATTAACTTTATTGTTCACGCAAGTCTATATGTGTTTATCATATATGTCATGTGACATATTTTATGTATCCTTTATTGGTCTAAAGATTAATATGAGAGCATTAGGTCATATTTGTTTACATGTTTATATGTTAGGGTAATTTATACATGCATTAACATACTAGGGTTTCAATTAATCACTTTTAGCTATATCCACATCGTTGTTTGGCTAAGTCCAAAGAGTCAAACTTTCTATCCTCCAAAGCATAAGATCAGGGTCAAGAAGCTATGTTCTAATTTGTTACAACACTCCACTCCTTAAAATGATTTGTTCCTTAAAATATAATCATTCATACATCATAACATAACTGCTCTCCACCCTTTAAAAGGTTTAACCTAATAAGACAATCTATACAACTCCAAGGTACCATGGAAACTTATGCATGTTTTAATTGTGAATATTTTAGGGGTTTAAGTTGTTCATATAACTAATGGAAAAGTCATAAGCAACTAGGGTTGAGTTTTAGGTCCTTGTGTATCTAACCTAAAAACCCAAAGATTTACTTCAACAACAAAAGTCATATGGTGCAAAAAGTATAGGTCATCCAAACTTTTATCACAAGACATATCTTCCTAGTCATCACTCCAACATCATAACTAGGGTTAAGGATACTTTTTCAACTAATTCTAGGTTTTCTCCACTAAAACCTCACATATCTCTTCATTTTGACTTATCTCAAGAAAACATCATCAAAATAAAAGGAATTTTTTACATATAGTAGTATAATGAAAATATTTTTTGATGACAAGAAACATTGCAAGGTAAAACAAAAATGGTACCAAAATCAACGCGAGAACCAAGTCACTATTTTTCCATAATAAGATCTCCTTATCCTACTGGTACCTCATCCTCATACTTGACACCATCCTCAAGCCAATACCTCATAACGTACAAAGGTATATGTCACTGTTAACCTATATTGTAGGGTAAGATCACCTAAAACCTTATCACATTAGGATTTTCTAAACATGATTCTAATGTGAAACTCATAAAAACCTTTCATTATCTCATAAAAACATAGATCAATGTTGGATCAAGGGCTCTAGAGGGAAGGTGAATAGATCTTCACAATTCTCACAAAATAGATTAGATCACCAAATTATATTAAGTGCAAGAACTTAAACAAACAACAATTTGATGTATTAACTAGCAAGCATAGGAAGGATGAGAGACAAGGAAAAGCATGCACTTGGACAAGGTGGTTTACAGTGGTTCCACGTCTTAACTAGGAGCAATGTCATTCCAATACCTAGAGGTAGTTAATCTCTAGGATTTGCAATCTTGGTACTCTTATATTCCATCATACAATTACAAGACAAAACCACATTCATCTAAGGGATTAGTACCTCAAGCAAGGATCTTCAACCAATAGAAGGAGCTTACCCACTTAAACCATGGAGTCTTCAGCCATCAACATGGACTTACCCACTCCTTCTACAAGTCTTCAGCCTTCAAGGGATTACCTATCCTTCTTGAGCATTTGCCTTGCCTATCTCCTTCACTTGGAGATCTGGAACACCTTGCCTTCTTCAACCTTGAAGAATAGCAACTCCTTCTCCTTCACTCAGAGAAGGAGTTGTTGTTCTTCAAGATTGAAGAAGGCAAGGTGTTCCAGATCTCCAAGTGAAGGAGATCGGCAAGGCAAATGCTCAAGAAGGATAGGTAATCCCTTGAATGAAAAAGACTTGAAGAAGGAGTGGGTAAGTCCATGTTGATGGCTGAAGACTCCATGGTTCAAGTGCGTAAGCTCCTTCTATAGGTTGAAGATCCTTTCTTGAGATACTAAGCCTACCCACTTGAACCATGGAGTCTTCATCCATCAATATGGACTTACCCACTCCTTCTTCAAGTCTTCGGCCTTCAAGGGATTACCTATCCTTCTTGAGTGTTTGCCTTGCCTATCTCCTTCACTCGGAGATCTGGAACACCTTGCCTTCTTCAACCTTGAAGAACAAAAACTCCTTCTCCTTCACTCGGAGAAGATCTTTAGCCTTTTCTTCAATAAGGAAAGGGGGTAGGAAGATGGTGGATAAGAGCTTTACATCACTACATGGAGTATCTCTCTTACAAAGAAACCTATCTCACTCATACTCACGAATTTGACTTGAAGGTAGAGAGAGAAAGGGGCTCAAAAGGTTAGAACGCTCTCAACTAAGATAGGACTAAGCATGTAGTGAATGAGAAACCTTAGAATGAACACCAAGAGGTCCTATTTATAGCTGAGGGTGCCCCTTTGGGTTGGGGGACACTTTGGGCCGAAATATAGCCAATTGTTCTCAAAGCAACGACTCTATTTTTGATCAAATAGCTCACCAACGGTCACAATCACTTTTTCTACAAATTCCGTACAATACAATCGGTTGTGTTTCAGAAACATGTGAAATATATTCCTTAAATGACTTGGCAACATTCTCCATGGAGTGGCGGCCGATCACTTCACTCATAGTATTCAAATCATATGAGTTTCCATGCTAAGAGTAGATGAAGGGGAAGGGCAGCTTCAGTAGAACGAGCACTGAACGTGTGATGTCATTGTTTCCAAAGTGTGCTTTGCTCTTCTTTGCATTGTTTTGCTTCTGCTTGAGTCTTGAAATGAAGCAAAATATGATGTTGAACAGTTAGGATTTCATCAATCTTATGTTTGAAGGCCACTATTTGCAGAGCAAGGTGGCTCAACTCACCTACTTGTTGTTGGAAGGAATGAACCTACTTGAATATGTCTGCACATCCTTCATTAAGTTTAGGAATAGATGACATGTTTGCAGCAATTACCTTACAAATCTTGTCAAAGTCACAGGTGACAATGCCACCCAAAGTTTTAGGATATTCCATGCCAAGAGATGATGAAAAATCATGCTCAGAATGAGGTGGCACGTGAGAAGTAGAAGTTTGGGTAGCATGTTGACAACGTCATGGCAGACTATCTGAAACATCATGTACCTCCTACTATAGCAGAGAAGGTGGTTTGCTTGTAGAGGCAACATGTATTGAAGTTTTTGGGATGTATGTGGGGATCTTTGAGATGGTAAGAGGATCCCTACATACATATGGTTATGTTGCAGCAATTTTTATAACATTTTTTTTTAAAAGTTGATGATTCATTCATCCTGTCTGCTGGGTTTGAACTCATGACCTCTCAATCTTACAACTTCGCTTCTACCATTGGGGTGCCACTTCAATGGATTTTAGAACATTTAATGGAATGATTGGAACAGTTGGAGCATACCTTGGTGATGATTGTAGAACTTCAAAGTAATTATCAAATGGAGATCTTGCTCCCTTTCTTCCAAAATATATGGTAGAGGTTTCTTGGAAATGGTTTACATGATAGGTTTTGTCCAGAGTCTGGTCGATGAAACCCCCTATTGTTATGGTGACAAGGAGAAGGTCTTGTCATAGTTGGTAATGAGATCGATGATTTTAGCCTTGGATAATAGCAGTTTCTCTTTATCATAATCTTCAAGCTTGAGTAAAGGAATGCAAATGTTGGTTCTTGTAAATCGATAATGAATTTTGTCATTGCGGCAGACGAGGATGCTAGAGGATGTTAGATATATGATCGAGATGAAACTGTCCCCATGCATTTCCTTGAAACTTTTAGGAGATTCTAGGTGTCCATCCGCTCAATAGATAAGGCTAACTAGACCACCCATAAAGTACTCCTTTTGTGAAGAGGAAGAAGATATGGCCAACCATCTATAAATTAACAAAAGGCCTATGTTAATAGGTCACCCTTCCATGAGAAGAGAAAGTATATAGATCTCTTCATGATAAATGCTTTTGGTCTCTGACTTTGTGAAGGGAACATTGGCGACGATTTTGTGCATGATCCTCCATAGGCTAGAGTGAAGTACAAATGCCTTATATTGTGCAAATTGGTACTGACATTGACCTGTTAGTTTAGCCCAACACTTGGAAGCATTAAAACTAAAATATTCTTTATTGAGTAGCCTAGATCAATCTTTGGTGTCTTCTTCATCTGATTCATAGAAAATCTTATTCGGGATCAATTTGAAGAGGACATGATCGACATTATTGATGTGGATTTTCAACTGCCTATGTCCACCTATGGGGTCTTTAGCTCATTTGGTCAAGACCTATTTGATAGAGAACATGAACTCCATAGTCTCTTATACATAGGGTTTGGGTTTTGCAAAGCAGTTGTGATCCAGGTTCGAGTTGGTGAGCAATTTGGTCACTCATGCCTCAATCCCAATTTCCTCAAGAGTGGTCATGGAGATGAAGTGGGTGGGTTTGAAAGTTCTACTTCTCATCCCCTTAAATGTCTCGAGATGGTTGTTGTTGTGAGGTCAGAATGTCCCATTATACGGAAATTTAGTTTCACTAATACATGCTCTCTTCTCACCCTACATGGAGGGACCTTCAAGATGGGTTCTCTTCTCCCCTCTCTTGAATTTGTTGTGGTGGTACTTTCTTGGTGGGCCATCACTATGAATAAAATAATATGTAAATAGGATTAGATATGGTATAGGAAACAAGTCTATCGAACAATTTTTTCGATGGGTTGTTGACATTCAAAAGTCAATAAGAAGGGGGGTCGACGAGTCAATTCTTTGATAGAAGAGAAAAGAAAACAACCCCATCAAGGCATTTTGTCAATAGAAAATCACATTGATAGAAATAGAAGAAAAAGGTCAATAGGTCTGACGAGCAAAATGATCGACAAGGGCATGTACCTGTTGATTGGGTGAAGTTCAAAGGAACATTGACAAAGAAGGGAAAGGCTATCGTCTGAAGGTTATCGACTGGGGTAGTCAACATGTACGTCGATGGTAAAAAGAAAGAGTAGCAATTCTTCAAGTTAGTTATGATGCGGTAAGAAATTCTTACTGTAGATCTTGTATTTATAGATGAGGGTTAAAGGTGGTGAATCGCAATGTATTTGAATACAGTACTCAGATCTATTGGGCTACATATCGATGAAGTGATCAACATCATTTGCAAGGTAAGGTTGACATGTTTATCAAGTTTGTTGGTTGATAGGTTTATGAATTACTGGTGATGTCGATCAAAGTGTCGACATTCATCGATAACTAAGTTACATCGATGAGTTATATCGATGAGCCAATGTTGGTCTTAGTCGAAAAGCCTCAAAAGAATCGATAGTCTAAAAACATTCAAGGTCTTCCATGGCAGTGTCGAAGACTGTGTCAATAAAAAATGCTTCAATTAAAATTGATAAAAATGGATCAGAATTTCAGTCGATGGATCATGGTGAAGTGATTATTAACCAATCATAATTTGGAAATTGGTGATCCATCTATATTTGATGGAACACATATACAATATGGTTATTACAAAGAAAGTTAAACAAAAATAGAAAAAATAAATAAACATGAAAGAAATAGCAAAAAGAAAGATAGATGCTTGGGTTGCCTCCCAAGTAGGGCTTGTTTATAGTCGTGTAGCTTGGCTCTTGGAAATTTTATTCAACATCCAGGGCGTCGGTAAAATCCATGTCTACCTTCCTGGTGATAACTTCGTCCTCATAATATCGCTTGAGGAAGCAACCATTAACCCAAAAGGTGTCTGACTTCTCACTGTGAATGTCCATCATTCCATAAGAGTAGATAGTTATTATTGTGATTGGCTCAGAGCAATAGGAATTAAGTTTTCCTAGAAATAGGTTAAGTGTAGAATGAATAAAAGAACTTTGTCGCATTTGTAAATATCCTTCTACGTGATATGAGAATCATGCCAGATTTTTGTGCGTTGATTATAAATCTTGGTGTTCTCATAAGCATGTTGATGAAGTTCTTCTAGGTTTGTAGTTGCAAAAAATGTTTTTATTTTGTGAGGTCACCATCCATCCTGAGAGCATTGATTACCCAGTAAGCTTTATGTTTCATTTTTGGAGGAATATGGCAAGACTTTTCATAAATCAGAGGGTAAGGATTCATTATGATGGGTGTTTTGTAAGCAGTTTGATATGCCCAAAGAGTGTCATCAAGTTTCAAAGACTACTCTTTCCTGGATATTCCCACTATTTTATCTAGGATTTGTTTGATCTTCCTGTTAGAGACTTCCACCTAGCCCATAGTCTAAGGATGGTATGGGGTAGATATCTTATGTTTTACTCCATACTACTTCAAAAATTCTTCAATCTATTTTTGAATAAAATGTTAACCTCTATCACCGATGACGTTTTTGGGAGCTCCAAACCATAGGAATATATATTTCAAGAATAGGTGCATTACTGTCTTGGAGTTGCAATTGGGTGATGGTATAGATTCCACAAATTTGGAAACATAATCCACAACTACTAATATGTATTTGTTTCCAAAAGATGGTGGGAATAGTCCCACAAAGTCGATTCCCCAAACATTGAAGATTTCAACCTCGATCCATTTAGATAGTGACATTTCATTTCTTTTGTTGATGATCCATTTGGATAATGACATTTCATTTCTTTTGCTGATGTTTGGGTGCTTTGTCATGCATCACACTATTTGAAATAAGTGTGAGAATCCTTAAAGATAGTCGTCCAATAAAAACTAGAGTTTAGAATATTCATGTAGTCTTCTCAACACCCAAATGTCCTCCATAGGGAATTGTGTGACATTTTTAAAGAATAGATCGCTCTTCGTCATGATCAATACAATGGTGATAGACATTATCAACACATTTTTTGAATAATAGTGGGTCATACCAATAGTAGTTCTTCAGGTCTAAAAAGAACTTCTTCTTCTATTTGTATGTCATCCCAGGGGGGAATTGTTGGCATGCAAGGTCATTACAAAAATCGACGTACCATGGTGTTACCTTGTCTACAGTGTGGATGAGTAATAAAGATTCATCTTGGTAAGATTCATTGATAGGGAGTGGATTATCTTCTTCAAATCATATGTGAGAAAGGTGATCTGCCATCGTGTTCTTAGATCCCTTTTTGTCAAGTATTTTTTGATTGAATTACTATAACAAGAGGGCCCACCTAAGGAGGTGAGGCTTAATATCCTTTTTCTATATGAGATACTTTACTGCTCTATGATCTGTATAGATTGTCACCTTTCCTCCTAATAAGTACAACCTAAATTTGTCGAAAGCATAAATGATGGCCAACATTTCCTTCTCTGTTGTAGTGTAGTTAGCTTGAGCTTCATCCAGGGTTTTGTTGGCATAATATATGACATGATGTTTCTTTTCCTTCTTTTTCCTAGTAAAACTTCAACAATGTAGTCGCTAGCATTGCACATCAGCTTGAAATGGAGGTCCCGATCAAGAGCTTGCATAATAGGTGTAGAAGTTAGGGCATTTGAGAGTTTGAAAGGCATTCAGACAATCTTCATCGAAGATAAACGGTGTGCATTTCACAAGAAGTCTAGACAATGGTTTCACAATCTTCAAAAAGTCTTTAATAAAATGGAAGTGGTATCATGTGGGTCCCAACAAACTACAGACAGAAGAAATCGACGAAGGAGGTGAAGCTTGGAAATAGTCTTATTTTTCTCTTGTCTACTTCTATTCCTGCTTCAGATACCTTATGTCAAAGGACTATCCCCTCTCATACCATAAATTCACACTTCTCCCAATTGAGAACCAACTATTTCTCTTTACATCGTTGGAGAATGAGAGATAGATTCTTCAAATAGTCTTCGAATGATGAAACATATACTTAGAAGTTGTGCATGAAGACCTTCATGATTTCCTCAATCAAATCAGAAAGTATAGCCGACATACACCTTTGAAAGGTGGTTGGGGCATTGCACAGACCAATGGGCATACGATGAAATGCATATATCCCATAAAGATGAATGAATGTGGTATTTTCCTAATTTTCTGGGTGGATAGGTACCTGATAGAATCCCGAGTAACCATCTAGTTAGCAAAAGTGTGAGTGATGTGCTAGTCTTTCGAGAACTTGGTCAATAAACAGGAGGCAAAAGTGATCCTTATGTGTTTCTATATTCAATAGAATGTAGTCGATGCACATACGCAAACCAGTCACAGGGCGAGTGGACAGTTCTTTTCCATCATTGTCTTTTACCACTGTCATCCCGCCTTTCTTGGGGACCACATGTACTAGTCTTACCCTATTACTGTCGCTAATATCGTAGATGATACCAATGTCTATTAGCTTAATGACTTCCTTGGCCACCACTTCACGCATTTTGTCATTTAATTTCCATTGACCTTGCAGGCATGGTTTTGCATATTCTTCAAGGTTTATTTGATTCATACATACAGTTAGGTTGAATCCCTTGATATCATCTATAAAATATCCAAGGGCCTTTCTTCAAATCTTGAGTTCAGATAGAAGTTTTTGTTGTTGTTGTTCAAAAGATAGTTGTGCATTGATTATCACTGGATTCTTCTTTCATCGTCAAGAAATTCATAATTCAAACCCTCGGGAAGTGGTTTGATCTCTAGTGGAGGCCTTGGGGAAGAAGTGTCTTTCATTTCTCAATGTTGAGAAATGTACTTGGTTGTTTCAATAGATCCTTGAAATTCTTCTTCTTTGGCAGCTTCTAAGCTAAAATTTCTTCAAGTTTAGCATCTTTATTCCTAGAATAAGAATTAATTAGGACATGCATAAAAGGATATACAATTGCATTGTGTTCCTAAATTTCTACGCACAACTGACTACAACAGTAAGCAAAGTAGCTCGTTTTAATCAGTGAAGGACCCTTCTTATGATCGAGCATGCTGAAGTCAATGGATTTGTTGCCAACTCTTATGGTGACCATCCCATTTATGACATCTACTAATGCACAGGATATGGAAAGAAAAGGTCACCCAAAGATCATCAGACACATATGGTTTTCAACCACGTTGATTATGACAATATCACAAGGTTTGAAGAATTTTCTGATCTTGATTGAGATGTCTTCTACTACTCCAGCTGGCTTGGTAACGGAATTGTAAACCAACTGAATTCTCATGTTAGAGTTAACAATATCTGTTAGGCCCAAATTGGTGGCTAGACTATGTGTCATGATACTTATGTTTCCTCCTAGATCTACGAGGCCATATCTTGTTAAAGTATCTCTAATGAGAAAAGGGATGGTGAAAGCTCCATGATCCTTTTGTTTTATCGGCATGACAGATTGACAGAAAGTAGACATGATTCTTTCAAGGCATACTATCTCTATATCACCTCTCTTCCTCTCCTTTGTAATAATATCTTTCAAGAACTTGGCATATGTAGGTATCTCATCCATGATATCAAGAAAAGGAATGTCTACGTGGATTTTATTGAAAGTGTCTAAGAATTTGGTGCATCTTTTCTCAAGTTGTGACTTGATGAAGCAATGTCAAAAAGGTGCTTTAGAGGGAATTCTAGGCATTCTAAAGGATGAAATAGGATTATATGTCCCTCGAGATATCTTCGTCACAGGAACTTCTCCTTTTTGGTGTTTCCTTCTTTGATAGGTGTCACTTATGGTTGTGGCATGGAAGAGGTGGTCCTAGAGTAGAGTGTAGGCATTTTGGGAGTTTCGTTCTTTGGATTTTATTTGATACTTGAAGGAAGTTGTCTAGTTGGTTGCCCAATAGATGTGGAAATGGAGTCTAGTTGTTGATCAATAATCCGATTATGGTGTTGTGAATCACTTATTTGAGTGTTCACATTGCCCAATTGTGTTTTCATGTTTGTCAATAGATTATTGTTGCTCAACATACACTCTCCCAATTTTTCAGTTAGGGAATGCAATTCAGTTATGGATCTCTGATGTTGTTGAAATAAACTCCCTCTTTGTTGTCTATTGAAGTTTCCTTCTTGTTGTTGGGGTTGACATCTATTTTGTTGAAATTTTAGCGAAGTCCTCTTCCAATAGCTTGTCCCCTATCCATGGCTTGAGATTTTGGATTAAATTGGAAGGAATTTTCTATTGTAGCGGTACTCCCATTGGAAAATCCATGGTGGTTTGGTCACTTGTAATTCAGATAAGACACAATTTCTACCTGAATAGCCTGAGTGTCTTCTACTTCATAAGTGTAAATATAATGATCTATACCTTGACCACCTTATACACAAGTGACAAATTCTATAGTTGCTTCAATCAAATATCTAGAATTGGCTTCTTTCAGGTTTTGTACATTAGTTGACATCCTGACAAGTTTATTATTTAGGCTTCCGAGTAACTTTGAGTCAAAATAACTACTAACGACTGATGTAGTTGTTTTAGATCTTCTATCATAATCTCAACCTACTTGAAGTGCAGACATATTATTGATGATCTCCTTGGTGGTTTTGACATCATGCTTCATAAAGTCACTGTCAACTGTAGCACTTAGAGATGTCCTTTTTGTGGAGGTAAGACTTCATAGAAAGTGGTGATGATAAAACCTTCATCATAGCCGTGATGTGGGAATCCCTCAAATACTCCTGATGTCTCTCCCATGTGTCATACAAACTCTTAGAGGATTTTTTCTTAAAACTAGAAATTTTGTGTTTGTACCTGACAATCTTCTCAATTGGAAAAAAATTGTTCACGAACGCTTCAGATAATTATTGCCAAGATGTGATCCCTTTTGAGAAAGGTATCACTGTAGATCTTTGTCTTTTAGAGAGACACGCAACCCCTTCTTATAGATGATGTCTTGAGGTACCATGTTCATCTTGAGGGTGTTATAGAGATTTTTGAAATCATCGATGTGGTGATATGGATTTTCCTCGACAATATTTCCTCCAAAAGTCTGGTGTTGAATGAGTTTAACGAGAGAAGGCTTTAATTCGAAGTTTGCCACTAGTTTGAATGGAAGGACTATAGGTTCTGTATTATTATTGACATGACCAGTGACCAGTGATTGGAGTGAGGGCCTATTTTTAGGAACATTGCTAGCGGTTGGCAATTGTATGGCCATTGGATCGTCAAGGAGAATATCTACCTCTAGAAATTCAGTAAGGAACTACAACATTGAAAGGAAAGGATGTTTAACTACCTACAAACAAGATTTTGAATGAATCAAAGTCTTTGAATGGAAACGTAAATGATACCTTAGAAAATAGATAATTTTATGTAAAAAGGGTTTCTAATAAACTTTGATGGTTACCCATCGATTTTGATGATTTCGCATTGAATTCCTTCAAATATCAACAAAAATTAATTAAAACCTATTATTTGGTAATATGAAAATAAAATGGACAAAATCAACATCTTAACACTAGTTATAACTATTTTTATTAGGAAAAAGATATGAAAAGTGCATCAAAATTGATGTTATCAACTTCCAACCCCTAGGTAGAGAGCAAGGAGGACTGAACCAAGGTTGACCAGGATAACTTCAAGAGTAGTTGAACCTTTTTTAGAGATAGATTCGAGGTGGTTATATAACCCTCTCCTAATCATATGGTATATTTCTAGTTTCCTTTTGTATCACCTTGCATGACGAAGGATGGTGATATAATCATGAATTGTAATAGTTATATCTTTTATATTTTGATATTATACTTTGGTCTTCTATACCATTATTTGAGAAACAAAAAATACACATATTCCAACATACATGTCTAGTATGTTTGGATTAGACATGTTTATTCCTAAAATTTAGTAGCGAGTGGATCCCATTTCGAGTCCCACTCCTTACAGCATATCGATGGAAACATACTTCTTTTTCTAGAAGTCATATATTTTTTGAAGGGCAAGAATTCATTCGACGTCAAGCTAGGTCTCTCAAAGGCATTCAACATGATGAAATGGCATTTAATTCTCTTTTAAAAAGGGTAAGACTACCAGGAAACACTATCTTGTTTATTTTGGAAATTATATCTAGTGGTTCTACGTCTATCCCTTGGGAATTCTTGCCCCTTCATCCATTCAAATTTACTCATGGAGTGAGGTTGGGGGATCCTGTAAGCCCCTATATTTTTGTTTTATGCATGGAGTGCCTGATTCAATTGATTACCTATGAAGTCATCACTGGACAATGGAATCCTATCATACATGCAAGGAATTTCACCCGTCTCTCCCATGTTCTTTTTTGCTGATGACATTATGCTGATGGCAGTGGAATCCAATAAACAAGTTGAATTTATCATGTTTGTTCTTAAGGAATTCACAACAGTCTTTTGCCATGCTATCTTGAAGTAAAATTTGTGTTTCTTTTTATCTTTGAACACTCCACGTGCAATGAGGAACTTTTTCTACAATAATATAGGCATTAAAGAATGTTTCATTGGGACACTACCTTGGCGTGCCCATTCTTCAACATTGAGTCAACAAGGACACTTTAGCAAACATTGTCTCTACCCAAAAAAAGGTCATTAACAATTAGTATGCTTGAAAAATCTCCCCAAACAGACAAATCATCCTTGTAAAGTGGACCCTTTAGGCTATCCCTACATATTCCATGCAAATGATTAGAATGTCTCCTAGTGTATGTGATGATACAATTGACGTTTACATCACTTCATTTGGTCAGGGGATTGATAAAAATAAATTTTTACATGGTACATGGAATAAAATTGACTCTACAAAGGAAGGTGGCAGTCTAGGCATTAAGGATGTACATGACCAGAATAAGCCTTAATGCTTAAAAGCATATGGTGTTTCCTCAATTGGCCCAACCATCTATGGGCGAGGGTTATGAAATGAAAACGCATGTGACAAGAAGGTCATCTGGGAACCACACCATGCTTACATGCCTAGTCTTTCATCAAGAATAGAATGACAACCATCATGGCTAAAAAATTAGAAGTGGTTTAATGTGGTCCTTAAATAATGTATATCATGGAAAATGGATTAGTGGCATGAAGGTAGAAGACTTTGATCCCTCATTTTAGATATTGCCTCAATCGGACAATCTTGTCATCAGCTCCATGGTCTTATATAATGAAGTTTGGGACCATAACATCTTCACCACTTTTCTTCATTTTGAAGCATGATAACAAAATATAGTCCATCCCTCCCTCAAACCTCTAGCTAGGATGGACAATTGGTCTTGTCCCCATGAGGGACATGGTGATCTCTCGACTAGTTCTACATGTACCTAGCTATGTTTCTCTAAGAATATCCATGTAACATATTGGAACCTAGCATCTTGAATCTAGATAACCCTATGGAAGAATGTTTTTTAGTAGATTAGTTTACTTTTGTGTCACCATGTGTGATGAAGGACTATGTTAGAATCAAATATTATAATGGTTAGATCTTTTGTCTTCTACTGCTACATTGTGGTATCATGACCATACAAACTAAATGTTTTGGATATGGTTTGTGTGTTTTCCATATGGAAGGTTTCCTTTTATTTGATTTAATGAGCAAGTGCTTCCCTTTCGATTCCCAGTCCTTATGGTGATGTTATGCTTGGATACCATTCATTTGCAAAATGAAAAAATACACCAATTCCCCCATACTTGTAAGTGTGTTTGGAATAGATGGTTTTATTTCTCAAACTAAATAATTATTAACTCCCCTCTCGACTCCTACTCCTTACAAGATGGTATCAGATCCAAGGCAATCAGATTCTAACTTTTTCAATTTTGTCTCCATAAGTAGAACCCCTTCCCTATATGAAAATCCTAAATGAGATGTTTTACTATAGAATATACCTAGGTTGTTCTTGAGATGATATAAAATGAAGATATAAAATCATATGAGATACACATAATAACCTTGATTAGTAAACCCTAAAGTGATAAGGAATTCAGTGTTCTTACCTCCATAATCTTGGTTAGTTGTGATATGTCTCTTTATAATTTATGATTTTTTTAGGATGGAGTTGGGTATGATAATGTTAAAGTAGTATAAAAAGGAGATTCTAACATAAAAATGTGTGACTCAAACCCCACAATTGATTTTGGATCTATCTTTTTCTTTATGTCAGATAGATTTCATCGCCAAGAAAATTATTTTCCATTTTCCTAATTGTGACGACCCATCATCAAACTGATAGCCAAATTGCCACTAGTAATTACGGGGAATAACCATTAGCATCAGATTAACAAAAATCACTAAAAACAAAAACCGTTTTTCAAAGAGATCCATTTCCAGCAAAACTCTTAAAGAAAGAACCAAAAAAATATATACATCATGGTTCACATTTTACATACATTGTACCATCTCATCTCGAGGATAACATATATCAGGTGCTTTTCCCAAACATATACATAAGCAACATAAACCTTGAGGCAATCAAGCCAAAATCTTAGATCGTTCATAAAACCATCACGTATTAACTCCCAAGGACCTGAGAGTACAGAGACGACACATAGGACTTCTATCTAGAAGACACGATAGACAACACACTCAAACTGAGCTATTATTGTTGTCCCTGTTGCTGCTCTCCTCCCTCTGCAGTATGGTCTCTACCTCCTCGTTCGCATGCACCTAAAATGTTGGGACCAACGGTGTAACGACCGTCACCAAACCGACAACCAAATCGTTACTAATTATGCGGAATAATCATAAGCAGCAGATTAACAAAAATCACTAAAAACTAAAACCATTTTGCAAAGAGATCCATTTCCTGGAAAACTTCTTAATGAAAGAACCAAAACTTTATATACATCAGGGTTCACATTGTACATACACTGTACCATCACATCTTGAGGAATAACATATAACAGTTGTTTTGTCAAAACACATACTAAAGCAACATAAAACCTTGAGGCATACAAGCCAAAATATCATATTGTTCATAAAACCTTCACATACTAAATCCAAGGACCTGAGAGTACAGAGATGACACATAGGACTTCTACCTACAAGACACAACAGACAGTACACTCAACCTGAGTTGTTACTACTGTCCCTAATGTTATAGTCCTTCCTCTATAGAACAGTCTCTACCGCCTTATGCACATCCACCTAAAAATTGTGGATCCCACAGGGTGAGACAATTGTCCCAGCGAGAGATATAACTCTCTGCCAACAATGTTATTATCACAGTCATAGTTAAATAGTATTAAACTGAGCATAGGTTCTTTTATATTACTAAGTAAGGTTAATCACTGTGGATAAGTAGACTAGAACATTTCTCATCTTTTAAAGCATTGTAACTATCTATGATAGCACAGTAAATCATCTATTCACTTTATAAGAAATAAGAATAACATGTGTATCATTTACCCATCATATTATGCCAACATCTCAAGATTATCCTGTGATAATATTATCATGGTATGATATCCATGAATCATTCTCATTTCTATCTGTTGGCCTCATCCAATTTGCTAACCAGGTATTGATCTTGTAAGAGTTCAACCAGGTATTGGATTGTACCAATCCTGAGATCACAACCAGGTATTGGACTATGCCAATCCTGATAGAGTTCAGCCAGGTATTGGATTGTACCAATCCTAAGATCACAACCAGGTATTTGACTCTGCCAATCCTAATAGAGTTCAGCTAGGTATTGGATTGTACCAATCCTGAGATCATAGAGTTCAACCAGGTATTGGATTGTACCAATCCTGAGATCATAGCCAGGTATTGGACTATTCCAATCCTGATAGAGTTCATACAGGTATTGGATTGTACCAATCCTGAGATCATAGCCAGGTATTGTATTCTGCTAATCCTAATAGAGTTCAGCCAGGTATTAGATTGTACCAATCCTGAGATCATAGAGTTCAGCCAGGTATTGGGTTATACCAATCTTGAGATCACAACCAGGTATTGGGTTATATCAATCCTGAGATCAGAGCCAGGTATTGGACTTTGCCAATCTTCATATGTAATACAAGTATTCCTCTTATCTCATATAAGAATATTCAAAACACTATATCCCTTATTTGGCTATAAGCATAAAGCATGTATGTCCAAGATTTCATTATTATTATAACCATTAATTATTATTATGATGTTACTGGGTTTCCATTTCCCTAGTTTATTTTGAGCATTAGCATTTATTACATGAGACTTTTATACACATCTTTTCACCTCACACTAAGAAACGACTATTCACTTAGCTCACAAGGACCATTAAACATCTTGTCACCTCGCACTAGGAAACAACTATTCACTTAGTTCACAACGCCCATTAAACATCTTGTCACCTCTCACTAGGCAATAGTTATTCACATGGCTCACAAGGCCCATTAAACATCTTGTTACCTCTCACTAGGAAACAACTATTTGCAAGGCTCACAAGGCCCTTCAAACATCTTGTTACTCTCACTAGGTAGCAACTATCTCTAGGTCATAAGACCTAGATAATCAGTATTATATGAAACATCATAACTCATGCTTAGCTATGCTCATTATCTCATGATACCAACATCATTTCAACATAATTAGGGTTAGGGTTTCCCTTTATTAACCAATGGTGGTTTCAAATCATATTATTACCCTTCATTAGCGTTAAGGTTTCCCTTTTTAAGCCGGCTAGGGTTTTCAAGTACATTCATCAATAATTACAACCCTAAACACTACTACAGAAATGCCTTTTAGCATTGGTTGTTTAACCCCCTTTGGCGTCGGTTTCCGAGCGACGTCTATGTGGGCACCGCTAAAGGTCGAACACTTCGGCGTCGGTTTTTTAACCGATGCCTATTTAACGTACAGGCGTCGGTTGTTTATAGAAAACCGACGCCGAAAGGGTTTGCGCGCACAGAAAACGGCGTCATCTAGGACACATTCTACGTTGGTTATCTAATAAAAGACCGACGCCTATATGGAATATAGCGTCGGTGTTTAATTGGTAACCGACACAGAAAGTGTCCTAGATGACGCCGTTTTCTGTGGCGTGAACCCTTTTGTCGTCGGTGATCAACTAAACAACCGATGCTACATGTATTTATAGGCGTCAGTTTTACACTAACAGCTGACGCCATTTCCAGTACGACCGTGGCCACATTAGGCGTCGGTTTGGTTCAAAAAACTGACGCTGTAGGTCTTTGCTGACGATTTTCTGTAAATAACTGACGCCTATATCTATTTTTTTTTCATATTAGTTTGCAGGCCTGCTGTGGCTGGTCAGCAGGATGAGAATATACAGTTCAGTTTTCTGAACTGTAGGTTTACGACATCCATTGATATCAGCCTACAAACAGGCCACAAACCTGCAAAATTAACAAAAAAATTTCACACAAGTAGATACATTCAGACATCAATTCAATTCTCACATTCACACATATAGAAACATTCAAATACATGTATTAACATTCAGAAATATTCATTTACAAAGTATCATTCAGTATCGCTATCAACATCCCAATTATATCTTACAATTGCCACTGCTTGTATGGCTTTTGCCCATTCTTCTCTTATTTCATTTAATGCTTCCATCGTATATGGAGCATGTATATTTTTTAAGCGTTTACCTATAGTGTGGTCAGTTTTAAACACCTGCAAAGAGAATGATGTATATATATAAGTAATAATATAAAAATAAGATTGATATATTTCATACTAACTAATGAGACTATATATAATACCTCATGTATGGTATCGATGTCCAATGCGGCATGTTTGATAATCATCTGCATAAATCGCATCACATAGTATGTGCATGCCCAGCCATTGTCTTGTGTAGCGCACTATAAATTGAAAATACAAAATAATACAACTAAGCACAATTCACATCAATAATATATACATTGGAGTCAGGAACTTACTTGTACGTTCTGCCAATTTATTGGCTGGTTCTTTTTCCTTGGGACCGTTCCTCCAGCCTTTTTGAATGCATCTAAACCCCTACATGTTAATATAACACAGTAAATTACATAAGTAAATAGTAATGTAATAACAGATGTTAACAGATACAAAAATGAAATATTTCTCACCAGAATAATGGCATTCTCATTACGTGTCCAATTTTAGTGTTTAATGTACTTCCCGCGGGATCTAGATAATAAACAGTGAATGTCCCGGGGACAATAACTAGTAACTCCCAATGTCTACCGCTAGAGGTAAAAAGTTAACAATTAATAACTCAAAATGCACAATAAAAATGGAATTTTCTTAAGTCCAAATTATAAATAAAGTAAACTTACTTGACATTGAATGGAGCTATTATTATCGTCTTATTTTGCTGACCAAAAACTGTAAAAGCATCTATACATTATTGTTGAACACTATCAGGGTCTTTAGCTACCATACTAATCAATGATGGAATAAAAAATCCCACATGATCAAATGCAAATTGTTTGCAATGATCTTCGACTAAGTAGCTGCAAAACATGTATTACGTATGCATTAATATATAAGAAACCAGATCACCGGATCTTACACAAGGTATATGGATGTATAAACAAGATCTCACCTTATCCATGTCTCTATCATTGATGTATTCAACCAAGCATACATAAACATCTCAATAATATCTTGTATAAATAAAGAGCTATCGTATGATTGACCTGCATAATCTGCATCTAAAGAAACAATTATAGGGCAATGTATATTATGTGCCCATAGCCAACATGCCATTCCCCTACAAGCAGGACCTAACGGGTATGTTAGGTCAGTTGGAACCCAACTTGGTAATGCGGGAAGTGGAGGTGGAGGCCTAGGTGCTCCTGGTGTCTTCTTTTTAACATATATATATAATTTCAGATCATTTGACCTCATATATACACATTAACAATCTAAAGTAATGTAAATTTATCTTACAATTTTAGTAGTGTAGACGACATCTTCTTTGGGCCACAATATCACCCCGCCTTCTGCATCACCAAGTGTATCAATATCTGGGTGGGCATATGGCAATGCAGCTTCCCTCCAATCGGGTAATACACATATCGGGCCCACACGAACGTATCCCTGCGACATTGGAGTCCCATGAAACGTTGCCCCAGGAAGGGACTGGTAAGCCCGCACCTCTGCAACAACATAGTCTTGCATTCTTAAGCGGCATGGCTTCAATTCCTACAAATTTATGTAAAGAATGTTATACATATATACATATCATCTTGAAAAGACTAGCTACAATGTCATAAACAATACTACTTACAGGAGACGTACTAGGCGATGGGTCTCCAGGATTACTCACAGTCTCTGCATCAGGAGAAGAGTGGGTCGTCATAGGCTGATTGGAAGCCTGAGATGCCTGCCACCGCACTATTTCTTCCTTGACCTTCTCAGCAACTATATCATTGACCTTCTTAGCAACTATGTCCTCGACTCTCTTATTCTCCTATACATGGATAAAAGAAACATTAGCTTCTTATTATTGAATTTCCTTTTGCAGTAACATTCTAAAAAAATAATAGGTTACCTCTTCTTGAGAAAGTCCCGCTCTGGGTTTGCACTGGGATGGCCCAAAGAATGCTTTGATGCCCACACCAGCGCCTGCACCCCTAACACGTCCAGGATGCTCTGGGTTACCCAGAGCAACTGTCAATTCATCCCTTGTGCCCTGAGGGATGAATGTGCCTTGTTTCCTCTGCTCGTGCAGCTCCCGCTAATCACCATCAATAGAAATTGGTAAGTTAACACCACAAATAATCAATATTCAAATGATTTCTCTAAGAGTTGTATTTTACCATTTTCGCAGTCGCCTCAGCAGTTACGGGATTCTTTATTTCACCCTTCTTGTTTTGCCTCCCAGCTATCCAGATATCATGGCGAGGCATGGGTGTGGCAGACTCCTGAGTAGGAGCAGACTCCTGAGTAGCCGCAGACTCCGCCTGTAGTCTTTGGCGAACGCTTGCATAGCCTTTTGGACCCATAGTGTGGTCATGCACATTCAGTGCACACCTTTCTTTTTGTGCGTCACTGAGGGCCTAGTTAGTATGCACATTAATGATTTGGTTAGTAGTACTAAATGTTAATCTTGAATAGGTGAATACAATGTATATTAAATAAATTGGGAGTGACGCCTAATACCTTGAATTCTTCAGATTTTCTTGAAGCAACAAAATTGTCCCAATCTTCTTTGTCCAAGAAGTTCCATTGTTCAAGGGCTGACTTCTTCTTATCACCCTCTTTTATGTATTCTCTGTTCAGATTTGTCCTGTAATTCCTAAGCATCTTTCCAGCGCGTTGCATCACACTTTTACGATGCAACTTTTCATCCAATGCAAACAGATTCTGTAAAATAGAAATGTTATTAACTAGTATCCAAAATAGAATTGCAAATAATAGAATTTGTAATCTACAAAATAGAATTGCAAATAATAATAACTCACGCATAAATCCTTCCATATCAAGTCTTTTTTCCCCTGAGGAACTTTATGCCAATTATCATACTTAACACCACAATGGCTCTGAGTGGTACACCCAAGATAGTTTACAAAATTATTGTGGTTCACTCCAATTGCATTTCCTCCATTATCAAACTCCACAACCAATTTGGATCCACTGCCACTTAGCGCTATTAACTTTTTCAACAGAGTGATGCCCCTTTTCTTGTTAAGTGTTTGGTGCTGCGCATCAAGTTGCTCCAGTGCTTCAGTCGGTACATGTGCATCATCAACCTAAAATTTGACAAAAATAAACACACTGAATTAGCCCAATATAGAAATATAGGATATATGACATAACTAGAAGATAATGAATTTTATAGAAATACATGATATGTTTTTAGAACTTACATTGGTATCCTCGCCATGCTCGTCATGGACAACATGCTCATCATGGACTTCATGCTCATCATGGAAATCATGCTCATCATGGTCATCCATCTGAAAATGTCATTAAAAAGGCAAACATTTAGCATTTGTATTAACTAGAAAAAACGCAAACATTTAGCATTTGTATTAACTAGAAAAAGGCAAACATTTAGCATTTGTATAAACATACATGTCTCTAAAATTGTGATCTTTTATCAATTAACAATCCTTTATTGTGATCTCCGCGCACATATAAGTAATCATTAGCTTCAATATTTTGTGGAGTTGGAAACCCAACTGAGAATGGACTGGAGTCATCATACTTATCATAGTACTCTTCTTCATCTATAGGATCTTCAATGAACTGCCTTTTACCATGAAGAACAACCGACCATTTATCATTTGCAGGATCATCGATATAGAATATTTGTTTCACCTGTGATGCCAATATGAATGGTTCACCCTTCTCGCCAATCTTTTCAAAGTTCACCAAAGTGAAACCCAATTCATCCACTATAACTCCTTTGGTGTTATCAACCCAATTACATTTAAAGAGCGGAATTTTGAAATCTATGTAGTCAAACTCCCAAATGTCTTCAATGACACCGTAATATGACATTTTAGCTTCACGTGGACTCTTATCCTTTGCACTTGCAAAGTACATAGTCGACGCTTGAAGAGTGACCCCACTATTTTGGACGACACTCTTATCATCTTAGCACTTTGTGTAATATGTGAATCTATTAATGTCAAACCCTTCATAAGACATAACATTCGGTTTTGGTTTAAAGGCGAGGCATTTGATAGTTTCTGTAATATCATTTGGTGTTTGAGATAGTTGATGTAAGACTTTATCTTCAAACCACTTAGTAAAAGTCTTATTATGCTCTCTAGCAAGCCACATTGAACTTGCTCAAGGATGTTGTCTCTTTATGAAATTGGTATGTTCCTCGATATAAACACTCACTTTGTCCATATTGTGTAAAATATACAAGTGAGCTTGTTCCAACTACTCACAACTGATTACTTTCACCCGTGATCCCAAAATTCCTTTGCCCTCCTCAATATTCTTGTCATTATCAGGAGTGTCATTACCACTGAGAAATTCATTGCAAAAATCCATAACCTCTCTCGCCACATAACCTTCAATAATACTCCATTCAGGCCGATAACGGTTTCGAACATCACCTTTAAAAACGTTCATGTATCGTTCAAAGGGATACATCCAATGCAAGAAAACTGGTCCCAACATTTTCACTTCCCTAGTCAAGTGGACAACAAGATGTACCATGATATCAAAGAACGAATGAGGGAAATTCATCTCAAGATGACATAGGGTAACAACCACTTCTCTTTACAAATTATCGAGAGTATCAGGGTCATTAACTTTGCTGCATAGACTGTTGAAAAAGAAACAAAGTCTGGTAATTGCAAACCTTACATGCTTCGGCAATATAGATTGAATAGCCACGGGCAATATTTGTTGCATTAGAGTGTGACAATCATGAGATTTAAGACCTATCAACTTCAGATCTTTCATTGATACCAATCTACGGATGTTGGATGAGTAACCATGTGGCACCTTAACATTTACCAAGCATTCACAAAAAGTTTTCTTCTCCTTTCTAGACAACGTGTAACAAGCGAGAGGTAAGTATGTTCTTTTATAACCCATTTCACATAATTCTATTAATTCTGACCTTATTCCCATTTCACGTAGGTCCAATCTAGATTTTATCCCATCTTTAGTCTTACCTGGTATATTTAACAGAGTACCAATGATGCTATCACAGACATTTTTCTCAACGTGCATTACATCGATACAATGCCTGACTGTCAAAGAACTCCAATAAGGAAGATCTCAAAATATTGACTTCTTCTTGAATGAAGAATTTTCACTCCGTGTGGCCATACTACATTGTGATTTCTTACCAAATTCATTGACAATATCTTTTACTCTTTCATAAACAACATCCCCTGGTATAGGTTTAGGTGCACTCCGTTCATCATTCCATCCATTGAATGCTCTGCGCTTCCTATGATACAGATGGAATTTTGAAAGAAACCTTCGATGACCAAGATATACAGTCTTGCCGCCATGTTTTAGTCTTATTGAATTAGTGTTTTCTTCACATATAGGACACGCTTTAGCTCCTTTGACACTAAATCCAGACAAATTCCCATATGCTGGAAAGTCATTAATAGTGCAAAACAACATAGCGTGCAAATGAAATGTCTCTCTTGCTGAAGCATCATAGGTCATCACACCTTCAGCCCAAAGTTTCTTTAAGTCATCAATCAAAGGTTCAAGATAAACATCGATATCATTTCCGGGTTGTTTAGGGCCCGATATCAACAACGACAACATAACGTACTTATTTTTCATACACATCCATGGAGGAAGATTGTATATAACAAGCATGACTGGCCAAGTGCTATGTTGGCTGCTCAATGTCCCGTACAGATTCATCCCATCTGTACAAAGCCCAAGTCTTAGATTCCTATCTTCTTCACCAAATTTGGGGTACAATAGATCAATCTTCTTCCACTGTGGGGAATCAGATGCATGTCGTAGGATCCCATCATTATTTTTATTAACATCTGCATGCCACCTCAAATTCTTCGCATCTTTCAGATTTGCAAACAAGCGTCGAAACTGTGATATTATAGGTAGATACCACAACACCTTGGCAGGAGAACCAGTTTTGGATTCCCCCGAAGTCATCAATTTATACCGTGACGCACCACATGTTGGACAATCTTTCAAATCTACATAGTCCTTTTGAAATAATACACAATCATTCAGGCATGTGTGTATCTTCTTGGCCTCCATTCCCATTGGGCACAACATTTTCTTTACCTGGTATGTTGAGATTGGCATCTCGTTTCCTTCAGGAAGCATTTCTTTTAACAAAGTCAACAATGAAGTGAAGCTTTTGTCGCTCCATCTATTGTTAGCTTTCAACTTATACAATCTCAACACAGCGCTAAGCTTCGTAAACTTAGCACAGCCTGTGTATAATGGTATCTCAGCATCATGCACAATGTTTCTAAAGATAGGAGGTGGATCAGTGTGCTCTACCCTACAACTATCCATCATCGCATCAACGATGTCTGCTGGAACTGGTTCGTTCACATTTACGTCATCGAAGGAAATTTCTTCTTCCACCCAAGCACTGCTATCGAAATCTACTGGTTTCGATTTTGAAATCTCTCCATGCCAGTGCCATTCTATATAGCCTTGTACAATCCTGTTGCACATGACATGACTTTTGATTTCCTCACCAGTGTTGACTTTCAAGTTGTTACCACAATGCCTACATGGACAGTAGAACCTATATGTAGGTTTTTTCCTATGTTCCTCGGCAAATCTAATAAATTGATCAAGACCAGATATAAACTCTGGGGTGCAACGATTACAAATGGACATCCATGATCTATCCATTCTATGATCAAAGAGAAAACAAGTATATATTAGGAAACAAGTATATATTAGGAAAAGATTAGGGTATACACTTACATCCTAAGTGTATAATGTGATGTCATTCTTATATATAATAAATGTGTACCACCTATCCCATCCTTGAACACCTAATCTCACTAGTAAGTGTATAATGTGTATTGGGTTTTCAAGAAAATTTCGATAGCATTTCCCCGCTGTTCTCCAAGTACATATGTACTTAGAGAACAAACGGGGAAATGCTACCGAAATTTTCTCGAAAACCCAATACACATTATACACTTACATCCTAAGTGAGATTAGGTGTTCAAGAACAGTCCCAAACCGGGGACTATCCAAGATTTACTCCTAATGAGTCAATCTTGGACGGGTTTCTAGGCCAACAAACACATTTGATGTCATTCTTATATATAATAAATGTGTACCACCTATCCCATCCTTGAACACCTAATCTCACTAGTAAGTGTATAATGTGTATTGGGTTTTCGAGAAAATTTCGGCAGCATTTCCCCGCTGTTCTCTAAGTACATATGTACTTAGAGAACAAACGGGGAAATGCTGCTGAAATTTTCTTGAAAACCCAATACACATTATACACTTACATCCTAAGTGAGATTAGGTGTTCAAGAACAGTCCCAAACCGGGGACTATCCAAGATTTACTCCTAATGAGTCAATCTTGGATGGGTTTCTAGGCCAACAAACACATTTGATGTCATTCTTATATATAATAAATGTGTACCACCTATCCCATCCTTGAACACCTAATCTCACTAGTAAGTGTATAATGTGTATTGGGTTTTCAAGAAAATTTCGGCAACATTTCCCCGCTGTTCTCTAAGTACATATGTACTTAGAGAACAAACGGGGAAATGCTACCGAAATTTTCTCGAAAACCCAATACACATTATACACTTACATCCTAAGTGAGATTAGGTGTTCAAGAACAGTCCCAAACTGGGGACTATCCAAGATTTACTCCTAATGAGTAAATCTTGGATGGGTTTCTAGGCCAACAAACACAATAATAGATATCTACAACGAAGCCAGACTCCATACAAACAATATATAATTTAGTGATTGTTCATTCTAATTTATACCAATGTACAAGTAATATAAAGAACAATGATTGTTCACTTTCTAGGATCATACAAACAATATAATAATCACTAGGATCATACAAGTAGTAATGTTTATTAAGTCTATGTGATTAAAGATCAAGGAGTGTAATAAAATAGGATTTACCTCTGTTTGGGCGAGACGGAGGGTAGGCGAGTAGGCAGGCAAGTAGGCAGGTGAGTAGGCGACAGTCAGGGAGACGGCGGGCAGCAGAAGATGATCAATTAATTCCTGAAACAATACATAAATAAATACAAATCAGTACATAAATAAACACAAATCAGTAAATAACTTAATTTTAAAAAATACACAACAACATTGTGCCTTGGCGTAGCCCAAGCATCGCCCAGGCATCCCAGAGGCCTAACTAGGCTGCGCGCCTGGGCAAACCCTAGGTGAACGCCTGGCCTCCTAGGTGCCTGGGTGCCGCCTGGGTAGGTCGGCAGGTACCTGCTTGAGAACAAGGCTGGAGGCAAGGAAGAAGACGGCGGCGCAGGGCAGGCATGGTGAGCTCCAGGAAGAAGACAGCGACGGCGGCTGGAGCCAAGGAAGAAGACAACCGGCGGCGGCGCCCAGGTAGGGAGGAAGCGGCGGCGGCACAAGGAGCAGGGAGGAAGGAGCGGGCGGCGGCGGCATAAGGAGGAAGACGACGGGTGGCGGCGGCGACGCAGAGCAGCAGCACGGATCGTCGGCGGCGAGCAAGAAGCAGCAGGTGGCGATTTTGGGAGAGCGGCGATGAGATAGCGCACATAATCGATGAAACTGGAAGAAATGGGGAAGAGTCGGGTGATCGGGCCTCTATTAAGTTGGGCAACGACGTCAGTTATATAAGATAACCGACGCCTATTATCTTCAGCGTCGGTTGATAGTAAAAAACCGACCCCAAATTAGTTGGCGGGAACTATTATCAGCGTCGATTATACAAGGATAACCAACACCTAAAGTGGAACTTTTCACGCAAAATTTCATTTTAAATAGGCGTCGGTGAATAGTTAAAAAACCGACGCTGTATGTGGCCCAAATTTTTTTTGCTCGAAAATTGGATTTCGCGGGCGCTTTAAGGCGTCGGTTGGTAATAGTAAGCCGACGCTGAATACAAAGCGGTACCCGTGTCTGGCTGGTCTTCAAATATAGACGTTGGTTTTCCTAAATAACCGACGCCTGATATTATAGGCGTCGGTTTTCCTTAATAACCGACGCCCATAAAAGCGACACTGAACGCTATTTCTGTAGTAGTGAAATCAGACTCCACATATATTAGGAGTATCAATGTAAACTCATTACATGAGTATTAAACAAGTATAAGTTTTTCTTTCATCTTCACTAGGATATTGATTTCATCATACTCCATTATGTTGGCTCAATCCTTCTCTCAAGGTACATTGGCCCATATTTATCAAAATGCATTAAATCCTTCATGCCTTAAAGTATCATTTGACATAACACATTACATATATCACTCAATCAAGTGTATTGGATTGAGCAACTTCCTCCATATCGGGTATAAAGGTGTAGGTATGCTTCCATATCAATATAGAGTTGTATCCTCATTACCATACCGTGCAATCATATCGGATTACTCAACCTTAGGGGTTTGTATATTGGGTTTCACAATACCATGTTAAGTTTCAACATCATATCGGTTTAAGGTATATACTCAACACCATATCGAGTATAAGGTGTGTGCTTAACCCCATATCATGCACAATGTGTGTGTATGTGTCACTCATATCATCCATGAGGTATAAATTCATCACCATATTGTTGTAGTGGTTGAGTTCATATAATTATATCGGGTTACCATATCAAATTACCATATTGGGTTACCATATCAGGTTCGCATATCGAGTTAAACCCTTATGCTCATACTCTTTCATTCCTTCATGGAATCAATTCTATCATGTATTGAGTGATAGGATAGACAACTAATTGAACCCTTCACAATTAATCCATTACACAAAATTATAGGGGTGTGGGGTTCCAAGGTATATCAGATTCCATATGACCATCTAGGGTTTCAACACCATATCGGGTATAAGGTGTATGTGTGCTCACTATGTCGACCTCGAGGTGTATCTGTGTGTCACCATATCATGCATAAGGTTTATGCTCATCACCATATCGTCCTAGAGGTGTGTAACCATCACTATCTTGGGTTTCAATCATCATATTGGGTAAGAGGTGTATCCTTCAACACCATATCGGGTTAGAGGTGCTTTAAACCAATATGGGGTTGCACCATGATGATGTCATCATCATCAACCTCTAGACTCTTGTTCTTACTATTCTAGTTCATGGATAACTGTCCTAGGTTACTACTATAGCTCATGGGTTCATCAATTATGCAAGAAAATTCTATTTGAAAGTAAATCATTTAACTAAGGCAAGATTGATGGTAAATAATAACATGATTGAGTTCAAGTTATATAACCCACCTCAAGAGCAACTTCAAAGATCCAAGATCTAAAGCTTCACGTTCCCAAGGTTAAAGATGATCTTATCAAAGGTCCAAGACTTGATCTCCTCAACACTATGCATGATACATCACCTCTTTGTGGCTGATATCCCTCACTTGGCCGATATCACTTCAATTGGTCGATACCACTTTGCTATGGCTGATACCCAAGCTCTATGCACGATACTCCTTAACCTATGCATGATACTAAGACTCTATGCATGATATATAAGAGCAAGGGGGTTGTAAATTTCAGAAAGTAGAGAGAGATTTTCCACAAATTATGGAATCTATCCGGAGGATAGAAAGGTCTGTGACAAAGAAATAGGAGGCAAACCTCAAAAGGAGGTCTACACAGTCACAAGAACAATTGATTGGTGGTACTAAACAATCAAAGTTTTCAGTAACACCGGTTCAACAACAATTTAGTACACCAATGCAGTGATCACCAAGAAGGGTCTGAGCTTGCTATAAATGTGGACAGATAGGACATATGAGGTGGCAATGTCCAAGAAAAAATAATGAGGTGACCCAACAGTCAAGGCATAATCTGCAACACCCACAAGAACCACAGTTTAGTGGAACAGAAGGCCAAGGACAAAGACAAGTGTCGCAATTTGGTCCATCTACTTCTGATGGTAGAGGAGAAAGGCAATAGTAGATGACAACTAGACTCCATGTGTTGAGTCAGCTGAGACACTACATAAATCGTAAGAGGTAACATGTCAGATAAAACTTTTCATTCTAAATTATCTTTCTTTTTCCACTCTCAGCCTACTAATTATAAGAAAGGTAGTTGTTGTTGAGCCTCCTTTAATTAATCCCATGAGGACATGAGGAAGAAATAAGAAGGATGAGAACCTATATTCATTCCAATATTCTCTTATATGTTTTTGAAATTGCTCTCTTCATGTAGAAAGGGAAGTGATGTAAAAGAAACACCCAGAGAAAATTTGAGATACTAAGTAGAAAAACTTAAAGAGATGAAACATAATTTAAAACAAATGCATACTACCTAATCTCATTTCTTGAATACCCAGGACAAGTATTCATCTATTGAAGGCAAGGTAAGTATGACACTCTTAGATTGCTATATTGTTGATTACTCTGATCAAGTAGTCATTTTGAGACAATCTAAAGAGCATAATGAAGTAGGAGATGTGTCATAGATATTTCTACCACATCTTAATTGATATATGAAGTAATCTGAGTTAATCACATATCAACTTATAAACAAAAGAAGATGTTTAGTATAATGAATACCTTGGTCTGAGGACATAGAGGTAACAGTTACCTGATAAGAGGTAACAATGTTCAGTGATGAACTAAGAGTTTGAATACTTATATATAGTAATCATTATGATGATAAAGCTAAAGGATGATGACATGTAATCATCTTTATAATTCCTATGTTGATGGCAAGGAACCTAAGATGAAACAAGAGTAAATGACTCATGAACAGTTGAAAGTTCATGCAATAATCAGAGGAGATGATAATCCCTTCTCTTTGATAAACAACCCTAGGTGATGATGGGGTGATATGAAGGACTATGTTTCCTTGTGTTCTTTCTTTTCAAGGACATGACAATCAAGTAAGTCTTGTGACACTTGATGTGCAAGGATTAGAAGTAATCTTTTAGACAGATACTTTGAAAAGTATCAGCTAGTCCTGGATTTTTTATTCCAAGACAAGTATATGTATTAAGTAATACATTGGGGTTTGATAATTACAACAGAGGATGGAAATGATATGGATGTGATATATTTTTTTTTGGACACATGTAACTAATACCAAGCTAAAGAATTCCAGTGTCCAAGAGGTTTTAAAGGTATGAGATGCTGAGAACATGACTCGTAGTATGATGATTAATGTTTGGTTATCTAGAAAGGGTAACTTTGAGATTAATTCAGTTACATACGATGATATGGACATCATATGTTAGGGGTTTATGTTTTTCATAAACATAACATCAATAAGGATGTATTAATTGAAGGAACGATTGTAGAATCATTTTGGGAAAAGTTTATCAAGCCAAGATGACTTCTTAGAATATCCCTTGGTGGATATGTTAGGGCATCCTATACATATAACATTTAGAGATACCTTTGAGATAATTTTTCTTTGGATGACAAAATGAAACTCTAGTCTTTCCTTAGAGGTGAAATGCTAAACTAGTGAGGGGTATGGAAAACTCCCAAGATCAAGGATCTTGTTACATGTAAGTTGAGAAGGTGACAAAGCAATGAGATTTGTCACCGAGTTATACAACATATATATAATGCTTCTCTGACTAAGAAAAAGTGTTACCTGATACAGAGTTGACACTATAGTCATTAATGGAAAAGACAGTTGAGTATGTGTCCTGTATAACAGATTCTATGATGACTCTAAATGCAAGGACTTTGTGCTGATCAAAGTTCTATGGCATCTCCATGACATCAAGATGTTATGTGGACACTTGATGATATGATGCAAGAATGACAATGGTCTTCCTTCATATGGGATTTCAAAGATGAAATCCTTGTTAGGGGTTTATAATTGTAACATCCCTAACCTAGGTTTATGGCTAACCCTATTCATTTGGCTTAAATAAGTTGCTTAGAACTTTAATATAATCCTCTAAAGTGTTTTGTTATCAGGTGACAAACTTATGTTTCAAGTTTGGTCCTGTTTGAATAATGTTTGAGCAATTTTCTCTTATTTTGGACCAAAATGCAATTTACCCAAGATGAGGGGTAATATTGCAATATGTCATATGTTGAAAATACCTCATGTGTTTTAGCATCATTAGAGAGAGAATTATGCAAGGTGGTGGCTTGTGGAAAGCCTAAATTCCAAGTTTGAACTTGTTTGAATAATGTTAGTGCCTTGTGCACCAATTCTGGTACAAATTGTAAATTAACCAAAATGTAGGGTTGATATGCAAATTGTAAATTCAACCCTACATTTTGGGTAACTTACAATTTGTACCAGAATTGGTGCACAAGGCACTAGAATTATTCAAACAAGTTCAAAATTGGAATTTAGGGTTTCCACAAGCCACCACCTTGCATCATTCTCTCTCTAATGATGCTAAAACTACATGAAGTATGTTCAACATATGACATATTTCAATATAACCCTCATCTTGGTTAAATTGCATTTTGTTCCAAAATAAGAGAACATTGCTCAAACATTATTCAAATAGGACCAAACTTGAAACATAAGTTTGTCACCTGACAACAAAACAATTTAGAGGATTATATTAAAGTTCTAAGCAACTTATTTAAGCCAAACAAATAGGGTTAGACATAAACCCAGGTCAGGGATGTTACAAATGGGGTGAGACAATTGTCCTAGCAAGAGATATAACTCTCTGCCAACAATATTATTATCACAAGTAAACACTATAAAACTAGGCAGAGGATATTTTAGGTAAATAAGCATGTTTAATTGCAATGCAAAGCAATAGCATTGTTTGAACAGTTCAACTATCCATAACAGAGCTATATATCATCTATTTACTTTATAAGGAATATGAAGAACATGTATAACGTCTATCAATCTAAGACGTATCAAAGTAATGAAGCATCAACCAATGTTTCCGTATTCAATCCTTAAGCAGATACGCTACACGGGTGATTACTCATTTACAATAACACTTATTCCCAGAGGAGATGAGGTATACCGCTCATGCTCCAACCGACCATGGCTACATAAAGCATCGGTACCATACAAGGTCAATGGAAGAGTAGGTTGTCATGAAATCACCTATATCGGTTAGTACGAGACCACTGGAAATGACCACATGTCAAACTGCAACTAGCTTGCCGGGGTATAGCGGCATCTTCGCTAAAGAGCTACAACTGTGGCATGCACTCTCTTCGGGGAGAAATCACATCAATCCCCGATATATTTTCATCAGGGCGATCACACGACAACCATGGTATTCATCTGGAAATCACACAAAGATTCCTATCTGGACATAAGGATATGTTCGTCCATCACCCCCACATATTCAAAAATAAGCTCTCTGAGTTAACTCATTTCACCATTCAGCAAATCCTGACACCGAATGGATCTATGGCCTGGGCAACTACATGATAAGATTCCACTTGATTAATTATGTGTATTACATTATCTTTTAGCATCAATCAAGTTACAAGCAAGAATTATAACATATGCTACAAAGAAAGGTGTAATACATTTATGAATTACTTTTATAGTCTTTGGAACACATTGAATGCATAACACTCAGGATCTCAGTCCCTTATCACAATATTGGGAATTCTCATCCCTTAACATTATTATCATCATGATTACTAGTTCCGGGTATTCAAACCCTTAGTTCATCATTGAACATAGTTACCTCTCATCAGGTAACTATTACCTATAGGCCCTCAGACCAGGTACACATTATACTTATTGCACAAGTATTTCACATGGCTCACAAGGCCCATTTAATATGTTTCATATGAAACATCATAGCTCATACCTGGATATGCTCATCACCTCACGATACCTTCATGGTTAGTATTTCATGATAGAAGCAATATCAAGTACATATCCTTACCATGTGACATTAGAGAAATACAACCTTTCCACTATTAGAGTTAGGGTTTCCTTTTCAAACCAATTAGGGTTTCAAACCAATTAAGGTTTCAACCCGATTAGGGTTTCAAGCCAATTAGGATTTCAAGTTCATATTATCAAGAATCAAAACCCTGACTCACAACTACACATGTATTAGGAGTATCAATGTATGCTCATCTCAATGTATGCTCATTAAATGATTATCAAACAAAGTATTAGTTTCTCTCTCATCCTTTCCAGGATAATGATTACATCATACTTTATTAAGTTGGCTCAATCCTTTTCTCAAGGTACATTGGCCTACATTATCAAAATGCATTGAACTGTATACATATTAATGTATCATTGGACATAACACACTTCATGTGTTACTCAATCAAGTATATTGGATTGAAGTGCTTCCACCATATCAGGCATAGAGGTGTGTGTATTCTTCCATATCGTGCATAGAGGTGTGTGTATGCTTCCATATCGAGCATAGAGGGGTGTGTATGCTTCACACCATATCATGCATGTGGTGTATGCTTGATCACCATATCGTGTATGAGGTGTATCCTCATCACCGTATCATGCTTCCATATCGGGTTACTCAACATTTGGGTTTACATATCAGGCTAGATCCTTATGCTCATATCTCTTCAAACCTTCATGGTATCGGCCTACCCTTCACCATGTGTTATGTGATAGGCTAGACAACTGATTGGTCTCAACCAACCCAACTATACAAACTGATAGGTAACCTAGACCTTGCTCTAGGATTACCCCTTTTTTTAGCCTTTTCAAAGCAATAGAGATGGACCAGAATCCAGTCAGTTATAAACACACATTTATAGTGATAATCATAGTCACTTTATAGTTGCATGAAATAAATAAACATCCAACAGTTATTTTCAAGCAACCGATTAAAACTTCGGGAATTGCCGTGAAACTAGAGTGATTATTCATAAGCGTAACCACATACCTGATCGGATGATTGAACAAAAATATCCATGCAAATAAGAATCCTAGCAAACAAGCATTTTCAACAAGATCCTGAAATAAACATGTAATTCCCTTTTTATTATTCATGTCATCAAGATCTATTAAACCTAGCTCTCTTCCTAGGGTTTCTAATTCACTTTTAGGGTTTCTATTGCAATTAGGGTTTCCCTTCATCGTTTACTATTTCAAACCCTAATTTTATACCATTACTCATAAACCCTTATTATCTTATGTATTCTTCAACATTAAGGTTATCTTAACAACATATAACCCTATTCTCAGATTTAAAGGCACCATTAACCATCAATTAATTTTATTAATCCTCTTTTACATCAAAGCTACTATCTTTATCCTTTTAATCCATGACAAGATCATTATACGCATTTATTATCAATTCATAGTTAATTACGACCTAATCACATATAAACTTGATTTACAATTAATACTACCCTTTTATTCATTAGAAAACCCTAATCACTACTTTTAGGGTATTTATCCAGAATTAAGGACTTTTGTACTCTAAATAGATTAGAACCATCATTTAACAACATATTTTCACATTATTCACATTAAATATGATCTTCTCCTCTTTTACCCTAAGTTAGGGTTTCTAACTACTTAATCGTTCATATTTGGTGTAAAATCCTAAACCATGCGATAAATCATCTATATCCGGTTCAAGTTCATCATTAACATTTTAACATGTTTCTATTACTTAATTTCGTCAATTAAGTATCATGAATTTAACCATTAACTTCAATTAGGGTTCCTAACATGATTTTAAAGCACTTTCCATCAATTTGGCATACTTTTGCAAATAGGAACAAAATCAGATTCTAAAAGTATTTTTATTGAATTCTACGCGTTCTCCTAATCAATTTTCATGTTTTGCATATTTCCATCGGAGCTACCAATCTTTAGTTATAAATTATGCAAGAAAATATACCTTTCGGCCAATTAGAGAGCGCCACGTCGTCAGTCTCATGCAACGTTGCTAGGCTTTGGATACACAACAAATTTATGCCTTTACCCTCACGTAAGTTGCCCGCCCTTTGTTCCCGGTGGGGTACTTTCTTCCATCGTTCGATAGGTTGTCTCCAACCTTGGATCAGCAGTAGTGGCCGCTGCGGGCGGCCCTTGGTGCGGCTCTCCCTCCTGAGTCAGGACTCGAAACCCACCGGAAGTTGACGCCCTGCCTCTGCCATGCTCTGGTGCACCCGAAGCATCCCTAGTTCTTGGACAAGGTGGCCTGTTCCCTGCTCTTCGGCCACGTGTTTGTAGTTGTCACTTCATCCTGGCAGCTACCGTTGTGTGCACTCCAGGGAACGACCTCGATGGCTAGGATGATCCTTGACACCGTGGTTCAGTCGACTATCATTAAAACATGTCCTTGGCTTCTCGTTGCTTCGTGGTCGTACCACACTTCTCGGTTAGGGTTTATGGTCAAACAAGGAAGAAGAAGAAAAGGAAGAAACATGGGATTCTCTGGACTCGAGGCTAAGGGGTCTACCCCTTTTTATGGGGGAGGATATCCTTGCCCTAAGGTGCCCCTCTAAGAGGAAACAAGTCCTCTCCCATTGGGAATCCTATTCCTTTGATGAGAAGTAAATCTCTTTCTCTCTCTTTCTTTTATTCTTTGGATATTATCTATTATTTGGATATTCAAAATTCCTCTTTTATTTTCTTTTTGCTTGCCCTTTTTATTCATTGGCCACGAATTTCTATTCTCTTTTAATAGCAATTACTTCCTTGTTATCAATATCACAACATTCATTAATAATGTATCACATTATCCTTTTATTTTTCAATTTTGGTATTATCTCTATCTTTCTTCTTTATTGAGACTCCTTGGATCCCAAGACACTCTATTATTTCGAAATCCTTTTTATTGGATACTCGTTATCCTTCTAGATGCATCTAAATGCATTATTCCTTATTATTCCTCATTATCTTGTTTATTTCTTATTAAAATAGTTCTTTTTGAGGATTTCTCTTTATTTATCTTTTATTTTCCTCATTGGTATTCCTTTTATTATTAGGAATCCTTGGGATACAAAATTCCACCAAGAATAAATCAATTATTCCTCTTTTCACGTGTTTTCCACATTTTACCATTATTTTCAATTTCTTTCTTAATAAAGAAATACTTAATTGATCTTTTCTTTTCTTATTGCATTCTCTATGCAAGTTTTGACTCCTTGGAGCCCAAGGAACCCAAGAGGCACGAAATCCCTCTTTGGATTTGCCTTCTAGAGGTTTCCATCTCATTCTTTTCTCAAAAACTCAATTATCCATTTACTATTTTAATAATTGAATTTCCTTATTATTGGGCCCAATAGCCAATAAAGCCCACAACACAATCATCAAGGCTATTGTAAACAAAATCCATTTATTCAAAACAAATCATATCTTTATTTGTTCAATTATCTTTAATATGAGAAATTACATTTCTCACCAATTGAACCCAAAAATTGGGGTTGTAACATCCTTCCCCTCTTATAGGAATTTTGTCCTCAAAATTCTATCAAGCAAACAAACAATTCAGGATAAGGCTTTTCCATGCCCATAATTAGCCCCTATGTGGCTTTACCGTACTCATGGCACGTCGAAAGAACCTTTATCATCACATATTCTTTTCTCTGAGTCCTTTCATCCTTGCGTCTATAAACTGCACAGGTGGGCTCAGGCCATTTCAGCCTCCCTCGGGCTTACTAGGTTCATTACTCCGCACATGGTCTGGGTACCTCACATAGTGCTCTAAATTGGACACATGGAATTCATCAAACATTACTTTATCATGAGGGGTAAGATCAAACTTAAACTTCTCCACCAAACCATGTCAAAAGAACCCATGCATCGGGGACTCAGCTCTCTTTGCTATAACTTAGAGGGGTCAAAATTTTCATGTCACATATTCTCCCACAGTGAACTGCATGTTTGCCTACTTTGCATCTGCTCATGACTCTCATCATCTCTAGGCTCCTTTCAGCCATTGCATGATCAAAGTGACTTTCTCACATGGTCCTTTCACCGACATCACCTTACCGAAGTGGTGACCGACACAACCTCCCTTACAGAGCTTCTTTAAATCCCGATACTGGCTATGGTGGTCATCATCACATCTTTCATAGGACAAGAACTGTCCCTAGATATCACCCTGAATGAGCACATATGCTCTCATTAGACCCTTTAGTCTGGATCATACTAACCATTAGTTATGGGTGATGAACTATACTATCATCGAGTCCTTCATGTACCTACTCCCCCCTTACGGAAGTGAACCTTTAGGATATACTCAAGGACTTTTGAACTCGATTCATGGTGTAGTTGAACCATCGCTCTCATGAGTAGTTCAACCAGATCTGTCTCTTGACAGAACTCTTTCTTTCTCATGTCATCTAGGTAAAGTGATCTACCATAACCCATATTGCATCTCAACCTTCCTTGATCCAGGGGAGACTTATCACAACATGTATAGTGATGAACTCCCTTTCTCTTTTGGGAACTCTTTATCCCCTATATCAATGCCTTGGATTACCAGTGATCATCCTTCACCTTCTGTCATGCATGGCATCATACCACCTGCAGCCTCATCTCCATCATCCATAGTACTTCTACCACTCCTTATCTCAGTAGTGCCATGGTGTATGGTAATCTTAAAATCACAATTTCCTATATGTCATGATTACTCAAGATCGATTCATCAGAAGACATAAACCACTCTCATCAGGGTTTTATTACCTTCCTATCCAAAGAAGTGTATCTGAGGTTCTATCACCATCCTTTCATCATATCAAGGACTAGACTGGCTAACCAAACAACCATTAACTTTTTCAACATATCTCGTTACCTCTGGGTGTTAGCCAAACGCATCTCCTTTCAAACTTAGGGTTAGCTTAACAACCTCTTCTAGCCAAACTAGGCAGTTATACCCCAACCAGGGCATCCATTACTACTTCACCTTCTTATGTATTAGGTAACATTGAAGACATACTCTTCCATGTATTTCACTTATCATCTCAAACTCGAAGTCTATCTTCATTGAGAACACTTTGAGCTCATCTTCTTGGTGATCCAAGTCAACCTTGTATGACTCATATCTCATGATAAAATCATCCTCATAAGGTGACTACCTCATTCCTCTTAGTGTTTGCAAACCATCCATGTATCATTCACTTTACCAGGGTATGTTTTCCTCTCTATCCTCATACCTCGTAGCAACATTCCAACTCACATCATCTTTTATCCTTGGTGTATGGCATGCATATTGTCCTATCTCTCACTCTCATAACAAGAAGAAATAAGCATTTGACGGCCGTCCAAATACAGAGTTCTTCCTGTTCTAAGAGTAGAGATGGTACATCCCACCTTGCCAATACACCTTCAAATCTAAGCTGAAACATGTCGTTTATGCCTCTATATTACAATCATCTTTCTATCAAAGTTACCTCCATGGAAAACTGGTTTCGAACCTACTTGGGTCACCACACAATCCTTGGTCATTTCCTCTAGGTCTATAGGGTGCCGACACTTCTAGGGTCATCCCTCTTCCCTTATGCATTCAGAGAGTGCCCTACTCATCTGCCGTTTGGGTCCCATGAGTTCATGAAGGTGATGAATCTCCTAACCCATGGCCCTCAGACAATGATAGATGTTACCTCCCGACCCTATGGTCATGTGCAACTAGGGAATTAGACAACTACTACTTCCATCAGTCTTATCCCTACTGACCCTAGGATAAACTGAGGATTCTATCATAGTACATGTCCAACCTAGAACCTTACCCAAGCCTTCATCGTCTCTCTTTCTACATTCGAGGGATGTCTTTCGTCCTCTCATAGGGGTCATGGTGACTGGCCTACCTTGGTCAGGCCCCATACCAGTTACTTCCATGGTAACACATCCTCATGCACTTAGAGATGGATATCTATGGGTCTATAGGTTCATTCTCATACCATGTACTTTTCACTTAGCTTCTCAAGATCCTATGAGACCTCTTTAGGTTAACTTAAACCAAACAAAACTGGTATACACTCTACCAAAGGGTCCCTCTCCCAGGATGGGAGGAAAACTTCACCTTGATAACAAAGGTCACAAATGTCCTTAGGGTTTATATTTACATGAGCATGCTTGACCCTAGCAAGCCATTAAGCCACAAGCGGACCACCTACCAAACTATGCTAGGTTACACTTATTCTCATCCTCAACGTTGGGTCAAGATCATACCTTCCCATGTCTTCAACTTAGTTATGAGGGGTTCATCAAACATACCTTAAACTTAAGGGGCTTCCCTTGTCCTCTATACATGAGGAATACCATGCTTGAAACTATAGAAACTTAATTCTCATCAGGAGCATTAGGTATACCACTTCCCCTCTTAGGCCTAGGAACCCTAGGTTCACTTTTTGATGACCGACTGCATGCTCAATCTCTTAACCACGAATCAGACATGCAAAAGGCATGACATGCACTTCCTGTCATCCTTCTATTCGAGCAACACTTCAGAGTTGAGTCCTCCTCAAGGACAACCAACAAGGTACAAGGCCTCACAACCTGTTACTAACCCTTTTTAGGGTCTAAGGCACTCTTTGTCTCCACTTAGCAAGTAAGCACCTATACCATAGGCACATAGGTACCAAAAGCATTACTCTCTCTTTAGGGTTTGGTTCCTCTAAAGGACACCAAGATCTCATCCAGGGATCAAGAATGAGGCAACCACTATCATCCACTTAGGTCGCATCATCCTCAACTCCCAATGTTCCTCATCTCTCAGAATCTAAGCTTCCAACTTTCTTGCATGAGTCCTTCTCTCTCTAGAGCCAACCCTACAAACAACCTTGCTGCAAGATGTTCTCTCTCCAAGAGGGATCAAGCTCACAAGCATACCCCTACATGGTGAAGCATATGTTTGCTCATGGTTATCCATATCTCTTTATGCTTATCTCGTAGGCTATTCCCTCGTACTTTCCTAGCTAGGGTTTCAACCTACTACTCATACCACTGACGTACTATGGGTGTCTACTATGCCATGCTCCTATAAGCTCATGGGGTTTCCATAGGTTCTTCTCTAACCTCATCAATGAAGGAGCTATCCTTCATGCATGACCCTTCCTAGTGTTAGGTCGCCAGAGGTACTAAGTCATCCAACCTCTCATGGCACATACGTCATCCAAGGCATGACTATCCAAACACTTGGTCAACCAACTCATCATGTTGTCTCTCTCTCTCTAACCTTCACTTAGGGTTAGGGTTAACATCATCCTCAGAGGATGTGCCAGGTCTCTACTTGCAATGGAGATTTCTATCTCCAAGACAAACCATCTCTACTCATCCTCCCAACAAGGAGGTCTATCCTCAGGTCTCTCCTGAGGGCATGACAACTTATGTCATATGACCTAAGCATGTATCTATTCTTTAGTTTGTGCTTACTCTATTAAGCTTATGTCCATGACATCTTATTTACATGTTTTTCATTAATTTGGTGGAGGATTCCTTAGACCTTATTAACCTTACCCATACTTCAAGAGGGTGAGGAGGAGAGAGAGAAAACCCTAATCCTTAAGGTCCTTAATAGAATTTGTGATGAGAAGGGATGAATAGGATGAGAAAGTCCTAAAGGTATCTTATTTCGATTCATACCCTAAGACTTTGGCCAGGAAGTCACACGGATCCGGGAGTCCTCGTATTCCGAATAGTGGTGCGGAGGAAAATATTGCAAGCCCCTGGTCGTGATCCTTTTCTAGACACCTCCCGCTTTCGGATAATCCTCTAATAACTCCCTTGGGTTCTACGGATTTTGTAAATTTAATAATTATTAATGGTTAACTGAGGAACCTACGCTCTAATACCAAATGTTACGACCCCACCTCCCGATAACCCCCAATTAAGGGAGACCGAGAGGTCGAAGCTGCACCCATAACTTCCGGATCAAAGGTTCGGCAATTAACCAAGAATAATTATCAAATTTTAACATACTATACTGAAAAGCTGTAAGAAAATAAATTTTTGCATACCTTTTTGAAAACTTGGATCTCTAAACTTCTATCCACTTGAGGATTCTACTCTAACCAATCCTCCTTGTATTTTACTTTATGAATTTCACAATATGACAATTTACTGTTTGTCCTTTTGGCTTGTACCTAAAACGCCGACAAACAAAACGTCGGTCAGCCGAAGCTGGTATGTGGGGGAAACAATAATTATGTAAATATGTTAACAATGTAATCATTCAATTAATCATTTAACTACCAAGATTACATTTTATATATAACTCTGCGATCCAAGAGTACCCTATCCTCTATGTTGTCCCCATTAAACCCCTCATGATCCACCTATAGGTGAACCAATTTCTAGGGTTGAGTCACATGGCACTACTCGTAAGTAGCCCACTCCTTAACTCATGGCAGGCTAACGAGTCTCATGGCACTACACGTAGGTAGCCCGGTTTCTAACTCTCGGTAACCTAGACCTTGCTATAGGATTACCCCTTTTTTTAGCCTTTTCAAAGCAATAGAGGTGGACCCGGATCTAGTCAGTTATAAACACACATTTATAGTGATAATCATAGTCACTTTATAGTTGCATGAAATAAATAAACATCCAACAGTTATTTTCAAGCAACCGATTAAAACTTCGGGAATTGTCGTGAAACTAGAGCGATTATTCATAAGCGTAACCACATACCTGATCTGATGATTGAACAGAAATATCCATGCAAATAAGAATCCTAGCAAGTAAGCATTTTCAACAAGATCCTGAAATAAACATGTAATTCCTTTTTTATTATTCATGTCATCAAGATCTATTAAACCTAGCTCGCTTCCTAGGGTTTCTAATTCACTTTTAGGGTTTCTATTTCTATTAGGGTTTCCCTTTATCTTTTACTATTTCAAACCCTAATTTTATACCATTACTCATAAACCCTTATTATCTTATCTATTCTTTAACATTAAGGTTATCTTAACAACATATAACCCTATTCTCAGATTTAAAGGCACCATTAACCATCAATTAATTTTATTAATCCTCTTTTACATCAAAGCTACTATTTTTATCCTTTTAATCCATGACAAGATCATTATACACATTTATTATCAATTCATAGTTAATTACGGCCTAATCACATATAAACTTGATTTACCATTAATACTACCCTTTTATACATGAGAAAACCCTAATCACTACTTTTAGGGTATTTATCCAGAATTAAGGACTTTTGTACTCTAAATAGATTAGAACCATCATTTAACAACGTATTTTCACATTATTTACATTAAATATGATCTTCTCCTCTTTTACCCTAAGTTAGGGTTTCTAACTACTTAATCGTTCATATTTGGTGTAAAATTCTAAAACATGTGATAAATCATCTATATCAGGTTCAAGTTCATCATTAACATTTTAATAGGTTGCTATTACTTAATTTCATCAATTAAGTATCATGAATTTAACCATTAACTTCAATTAGGGTTCCTAACATGATTTTAAAGCACTTTCCATTAATTTGGCATATGTTTGCAAATAGAAACAAAATCAGATTCTAAAAGTATTTTATTGAATTCTACGCATTCTCCTGATCAATTTTCATGTTTTGCATATTTCAATTGGAGCTACCAATCTTTAGTTATAAATTATGCAAGAAAATATACCTTTCGGCCAATTAGAGAGCACCACGTCGTCAGTCTCATGCAACATTGCTAGGCTTTGGAAATATAACGAATTTATGCCTTTACCCTTGCGTAAGTTGCCCGCCCTTTGTTCCCCGGAGGGGTACTTTCATCCATCGTTCGATAGGTTGTCTTCAACCTTGGATCAGCAGCTGCGGCCACCGCGGGAGGCCCTTGGTGCGGCTCTCCCTCCCGAGTCAGGACTCGAAACCCACCGGATGTTGACGCCCTGCCTCCACCATGATCTGGCGCACCCGAAGCATCCCTAGTTCTTGGCCAAGGTGTCTTGTTCCCTGCTCTTCGGCCACGTGTTTGCAGCCGTCACTGTAGCCTGGAGGCTACCATTGTGTGCACTCTAGGGCACGACCTCGATGGCTAGGATGATCCTTGACACCGTGGTTCAGTCGGCTATCATTAAAACAAGTCGTTGGCTTCTCGTTGCTTCCTGGTCGTACCACACTTCTCGGTTAGGGTTTATGGTCAAATGAGGAAGAAGAAAAGGAAGAAATGTGGGATTCTCTAGACTCGAGGCTAAGGGGTCTACCTCTTTTTATGGTGGAGGATATCCTCGCCCTAAGGTGCCCCTCTAAGAGGAAACAAGTCCTCTCCCATTGGGAATCCTATTCCTTTGATGCGAAGCAAATCTCTTTCTCTCTCTTTTTTTATTCTTCAGATATTATCTATTATTTGGATATTCAAAATTCCTCTTTTATTTTCTTTTTGCTTGCCCTTTTTATTCATTGGCCACAAATTTCTATTCTCTTTTAATAGCAATTACTTCCTTGTTATCAATATCACAACATTCATTAATAATGTATCACATTATCCTTTTATTTTGCAATTTTGGTATTATCTCTATCTTTCTTCTTTATTGAGACTCCTTGGACCCCAAGACACTATTATTTCGAAATCCTTTTTATTGGATACTCATTATCCTTCTAGATGCATCTAAATGCATTATTCCTTATTATTCCTCATTATCTTGTTTATTTCTTATTAAAATAGTTCTTTTTGAGGATTTCTCTTTATTTCTCTTTTATTTTCCTCATTGGTATGCCTTTTATTATTAGGAATCCTTGGGATACGAAATTCTACCAAGAATAACTCAATTATTCCTCTTTTCACTTATTTTCCACATTTTACCATTATTTTCAATTTCTTTCTTAATAAAGAAATACTTCATTGATCTTTTCTTTTCTTATTGCATTCTCTATGCAACTTTTGACTCCTTGGTGCCCAAGGAACCCAAGAGGCACGAAATCCCTCTTTGGATTTGCCTTCTAGAGGTTTCCATCTCATTCTTTTCTCAAAAGCTCAATTATCCATTTACTATTTTAATAATTGAATTTCCTTGTTATTGGGCCCAATAGCCAATAAAGCCCACAATACAATCATCAAGGCTATTGTAAACAAAATCCATTTATTCAAAACAAATCATATCTTTATTTGTTCAATTATCTTTAATATGAGAAATTACATTTCTCACCAATTGAACCCAAAAATTGGGGTTGTAACTAGGTGTGTGTATGTGTCACTCATATCATCCATGAGGTGTAAACTCATCACCATATCATGCATGAGGTGGGTACTTGGATCACTCATATTGGGTTTCTCATAATTTTGGGTTTGTCATATCAGGTTAGAGGTACTTCAACCCAATATAGGGTTGAGCCATGATGATGTCATCATCATCAAGCTCTAGACTTCATTCCTTACTATTCTAGTACACAGAAAACAGTCCTATGTCACTAATAGAACTCATGTATTCATCAATTATTCAAGAAAACTTGAAATTGAAAGTAGATCATCAAGTATGGAAAGATTGATGGTGAATAATAACACAACTGGGTTCAAGTTATATAACCCACCTCAAGAAAACTTCAAAGATCCAAGCTCCAAAGATTCACATTTCCCAAGGTTGAACATGAACTTGTCATAGATCCAAGACTCATTCATAACTCCTCTACATGCAAGGAATCACCATAGTTATGAACTTGGTGAAGAAGAAAAGAAAGGAAAAATCACAACCCGAGATCATGCTTTATTCAAGGTTGAAGTAGACCATGGATTCACCTTTAAGATTAATGGCTCAAGATCCTCCTACTCCTCCGTCTATTCCCAATGAAAGGTGGGACTGAGGCTTCTGCATCAAGCCTTTCATCTTGTCAAGTCCTTCACTGGCCAACTGTGCTGTGACAATCTCTCTCAACAATTCAGACTGTATCTGGATGTTGGCCAATCGAACTCGATCATCTAACGGTTGAGGTGACCATTCCACCAGCTCTTCTAAGCTCTTTCACCGTCTGGACAACACAACTGCACATCTTAGCTGTTTCCAACTTAAAGCATCAACTACAACGTTCGCCTTTACCGGATGATAGGCAATGGTGAAGTCGTAATCCTTCATATACTCCATCCGTTGCCGTTGTCGTAGGTTCAAGTCTTTTTGCGTCAGAAGATACTTCAGGCTCTTATGGTCTATGAAGATTTCAAAAGTAGCACCATATAGGTAATGCCGCCAAATCTTAAAGGCATGGATGATAGCAGCTAACTCCAGGTCATGTGTCGGGTAATTCACCTCGTTGGGCTTGAGTTGTCAGGAGGCATATGCAACCACATGCCGATTCTGTTCCAACACACAGCCAAGTCCCATCTTTGATGCATCGGTGAAAATCATGAAACCCTCATTGCCTGATGGTAGAGTCAAAACTGGTGCAGTGGTCAACTTTTCTTTCAGCTCCTGGAAACGAGCCTCACAAACATCGGACCACACAAATTTCACATCTTTCCGAGTCAACGTAGTCAATGGAAAGGCGGTCTTTGAAAAATCCGAGATGAAGCGTCGATAGTATCCTGCTAACCCCAAGAATCTTTGAATCTCACAGGGGTTCTTCGGTGCTATGCAGTCTCAAACTACCGACACTTTAGCCATATCTACCGCGATTGTTCCTCCTGAGATGATGTGTCCAAGGAACATGACTCGGTCTATCCAAAACTCACATTTAGAGAATTTCCCACAGAACTTCTACTTTCTCAAGAAATCAAGGACATTACTTAGGTGGTCTCGGTGTTGATCTAAGTCGTCCGAATAAACCAGTATGTCATCTATGAACACTATGACAAATGAGTCAAGGAAGGGTTGCAACACACTGTTCCTCAGGTTCATGAACACACTGGGTGCATTGGACAACCCAAAAGGCATAACCACAAACTCATAGTGGCCATACTGGGTTCTAAAAGCGGTCTTGGGGATGTCCTCACTCCTAACTCTCAACTGGTGGTAACTTGATCTCAAGTCGATCTTGGAAAAGACTCAAGCTGACATCAACTGGTCAAACAAGTCATCTATCTAGGGTAAAGGGTATTTGTTCTTAATGGTAGCCTAGTTGATCATTCAGTAGTCTATGCACATTCGGATCAAACCATCCTTTTTCTTTACAAAAAGAACCGGTGCTCCCCATGGTGACGTGCTAGGGCGGATAAAACCCTTGTCTAGCAAGTCCTACAATTGCTTCTTTAACTCAAGCAACTCAGTAGGGGCCATTCTATAAGGTGCTCGGGAAATAGGGTTTGTACCAGGAGCTAACTCTATGGAGAAATCTACCTCTCTTTCGGGAGGAATCCCAGGAAGATCATTCAAGAAAACATCTGCATAGCTTCAGACTACCACTATCTCCTCTAAGGGTTGCACCTTGGGTTCTGGCTCGGTGACTACTGCTAAGAAAGCTTGACATCCTTTACTCATCATCTACTCTGCCTTCAAGGCTGACACATACCGGCTGGTGGTGGCATCCTTCCTACCCCTAATGATAAAAGGTGGGTGACCTGGTCTTTTAATGATCACTTTCTTCTCCCTATAGTCAATGTTGGCCCTATAAGTATAAAGCCAATCCATGCCAATGATCACATCAAAATCATTCATGTCAAGAAGGATAAAGTCTGTAGGAAACTCATGATCTCGATATTTCACAGGTATCACCAGAGTTTTCAAAAGGGAAGTAAAGATTCGACCACTCGGGGTTGTAACATCTAAGACATACCCTAAATCCTTGATATACAAACAAAGCATAGCTGCAAGATTTCTCGAAATGAAAATTAATAAAAGATACATAATGAGACGTCACTGACATAAGTATAATTAGTTTAATGATAAATTAAAGGTCTGTTTGTTATGCTTATGTAGATGGCTCGTACAAAGATAGTTGCTATCCCTGAGGGTACTGGGAACCCAACTAGGAGTGCTTGGCCTCCCCACAAAGGAAAGGGGTCTTTAGAGAAGAGGAAGAAGAACCATGATATTGAATCCTCTAAGAAGAGAAAGAGGCCCGAAGAGAGCACTCATGAGGTCCCTAACCCTAATCCGATACCCTTCAGTAACCTTGATCAAGAACAGGACCAAGGGTATGAGGAGCAACATGTGTACGAGGAAGTAGACCAGATGGAGGACGACCAAGTTGGAGGTCCAGAACCGACCATGATGATCCACACCCCTGAGGCTTTGTGGATGGAGCAGCAGAGGAAGCTGACAGAGGCCATTAGTTCCTTGGCCCTCCGAGACCTAACCAGAGCTGATAATGGTGAGCCGCTTCCGGCACCCAAGGGGTACTTTGGGTTTCACTAAAGGAGCCCAAGGCCCGAGAAACAACCATAAGAAGGGTCAAGGACGTCATCAAGCTAAAGGAAAACATGGAGGAAAAGGGAAACCCTGTCAAGAGAACAACTGACCTCCTTGCCGCACCTACGGAAAGGGGTACGCCGATGAATGCCGCTACAAGAAGAAGACATGCTTTCGATGCCACCAAGAAGGACATCTACAATCCGTCTATCCTATTCCAGATCCCAGAGGACCAGGACAAGTGGAAGCCCCACCTGTAGCAGCCCCACCTGTGGCAACCCCACCTATAGCTCTAGCCGCACCTGCTGGAGAGAGAAGACAAGCTCGGGTGTTTTCCATTGACAATTTGGAGGCTCAAGTTAATGCTAATCAGTTGATCGAGGGTAATAACCCTTAGAATTTTCTTTTATGTTTTAAGTTAAGTATGTAATGGTCTAATTCATGGTGAAAAATAATGTAGGCATGCTTGAAGTCATGGGACATAATGTAAAAGATTTGTTTGACTCTGGATCCGGTGCACCCAGGGACTACGAAGATGTTTAAGGACATGCAGAGGTTTTTCTGGTGGCCAGGAATGAAGAGAGACATTGCAGCTTATGTAGCCAGTTGTCTTACGTGCCAAATGGTGAAGGCTGAACACCAACGACCTAGTGGACTTTTACAATCTATAGAGATTCCAGAGTGGAAATGGGAGCAGATCACCATGGATTTTGTGGTGGGTCTACCCCGGACCAAGAGAGGCCATGATGCGATATGGGTTGTGGTAGATCGCCTTACCAAGTCAGCACACTTCCTTACCCTAAAGACCACTGCCAAGGTGTCAGATTTAGCCGAGCTATATATCAGAGAGATAGTACGTTTACATTGCGTACCCGGTTCCATCATATCTGATAGAGACCCAAAGTTTACTTCCAAGCATTGGAAGCAGGTTCAAGAGGAACTTGGTACAAGTTTGAAGTTCAGTACCGCTTATCACCCTCAGACAAATGGTCAATCAGAAAGGACAATTCAGACCTTAGAGGATCTGCTGAGAGCTTGTGTGCTCGATTGGGGTGGATCATGGGAGCAGTACCTACCTTTAGCCGAGTTGCTTACAACAACAATTACCAAGCCAATATCGAGATGCCTCCATACAAAGCTCTATATGGGAGACCATGTCAGTCACCACTTCACTGGGATGATGTTGGTGAAAGGACCTTATTGAGGTCAGATGAACTCCAAGTGTATGTTGATAAAGTCACTTTGATCAGGCAAAGGCTAAAGAGAGACCAACACCGACAAAAGTTGTATGCTGATGCGAAGCGGACTGCATTTCGCTGTGGGAGAACATGTTTTTTTGAAAATCCGACCGCTCCGAGCTATAGCTAAGAACAGAGGAAAGTTGAGTCCCCGATACGTGGGTCCGTTTGAAGTATTAGAACAGATTGGGGAAGCCGCATATCATTTGGTGTTACCCCCTCAATATAGCATAATGCACGATGTGTTTCACGTGTCCAATCTGAAGTGATATGTGCAAGATCCGAGCCATGCGCTGACCATTGAACCCATTGAGCTTCAAGGAAAGCTAACTTATCCTGAGTTGCCTTTGCAGATTTTAGATACCAAGGTAAAAGAACTCAGAAATAAGAACATAGAGATGGTAAAGGTTCTTTGGAAGCACCATGGAGAGGATGAGGCCACATGGGAGCTGAAGGCGGACATGGAAAAGGCATATCCCAATTTGTTTGTTTGATTGGTGAATTTTGAGGGCAAACTTCCTATAAGGAGGGGAGGATGTTATAACCCCATTTTTCTACAAACATGTAATGAGATTTGTGAATCTCCTTTAAAAGATAAATAAGATCAATGTTTGATTTTAGGGTTTGATTTGAATGAATTTCGTGTATGATAGCCTTGCATGCTTTCTTGATGGGCCTTATTGGCCATTAAGCCCAATTGAAATAAAAAGAAAAAGAAATGAAAAAGGGAATTCAATGGGATAATGGGATATATAAAAAAATGAATAAAGAATGATTAAAAGGCTAAAAGATATTTTCCCAAAAATAGAATTTCGAGTTATAAAGGTTCCTTGGGGTTCAAGGAACTCAGGATAGTTATATAATAGCAAGGAAAATAAAGAATATGTGGAAACTAAGAATAAATAAGTGATAACTTGAAATTGAAGAAAAGGGATCGTTTTATTTAGATAATGACTTCAATTTTTGTATGACGAGAGATAAAAATATGAACGAGCTTTCCTCAAAATTTGAATATAAAAGGAGTTATGAATTGGGAGTTATCAATTTTTCAAGTTATCCTCTACCTTGGAAATTAATTCAGAAATTAGGAAATTGATTTTCCTTTTGCAAGAACGGGCAAGATGAGGGTCGTTGGATCTTGATCGAACGCGCACCACTCATCATCAAGAGTCCCAGAGGGACACAGACTCAGAGCTGATAGGGGATTTTTGCCCTCATTTTTCTGATCACTGCAATGCATGTGCACACATGGGAAGAGTCCAATCAAGTTCGGGATAAAGAGACGAATCTTTCAGACCCTATTTTGATGACCTTCCATCGTGTCTTCACAAAACGCCCAATTGGGATAAAATATAGTTTATGGTGGGGTTAAGAAACCCTAGGAAGAGCCCCCCTAGCCCTAAAAATAGGCCACCACTCGAGTCCTTGTGCCCTAGAGATCTCGAGCGGCCACCTATTACACCTCAGAGCCCTCTCCCTTTCTCGGTTGCCCTTGCTCCGGCGAAGAACCTCCGTGGAGCCGCCATGATATCTATCTAGAGAGAAGAGAAGGACAACGAGCAGGAGTCATTAGATCATGGAGAACGGTGGGCCGACACGAAATCTAACAACCTCAGGAGATCCGCGCTGAGATAACTCGCTGAGTGGAGCGAGTAGACATGGGTCTTTGGATCAGAAGTCCATCGTCGACCCGAGCTCCATCCAACAGACGGCATCCCGTAGCCACGCACATCTCAGCGGTAGTAGAGACCTTCGACATGGAGTGTCAGATCAAGGCGAGGTTCTTTGGTGCACCGATCGAACGACCAGAGAAATTCAGTAATTTCCTCTCTCTGCCAAATAATCCAGAAATTGCTTTTCCTTGCTAAAATCATAGTAATAGCTAGGAACCTCATATGAAGGAACTTTATACATGAAAGTTGGGTAGACAAATACAAGGAACCTGATAAAAATTATTTAAGAACCTAGTTCTATTTGGTTTTGCAAAAGTTCCTTATTTTGTTAGAAAAAGGTATTACAAGTTAATTAGAAACCCTAATTGTACATAAAGGATGATTCTTTGTAACTTAATAGGTTAAATTGAGGGTTATCAACCTGTTAATTAATAACATGGAGTTTTCATCCGTTTTGCATAAAAAATTGGTTAATTTAAGGTTTGTGTCTATAAATGAAAAGGTAATGTATATGGAAACCCTAATTTAGGGTAAAAGAAGAAGGAAGCCAAGTTAATTTGGATTAAGGAAGTAAATTACTGAATAATGATCCTAAGATTGTTAGGAATATTAAAAAGGAGAAAATTTAAAGGTTTTAAGTGGATTTGAGGAATTAGGGTTCATAATAACTAAGAATGAAGGTGAAACCCTAGTTTCCAAGAAACCCTAAAATTGGAATAGAAACCCTAAGGAATAAGATGGAATTGGATAAGTTTTGATAAAATATAGTTGGAATGTTTATTTCAGGGTTTCTGTACAATTTGCTTGATTGATTGGATTTTCTCTCTCTAAAAATTAATTCTGTATCTGAATCTAAAATACAGGTATGTGGTTACGCTTATGAATATCCCGACTAGTTTTCTGAGGATTTTATCGACGTTTCCCTCATGGCTTGAAATAACTGTTGGATGCTTTTATTTCATGCAAAATATAGAGTGGCTATGACTATCACTATGAATATAGATATATAACTGGCTAAGATCTGGGTCCACCCCGGTGTCTATGCAATGGCTGAAAAGGATAACCTAGTGCAAGGTCTAGGTTATCATGAGTTAGAAACTAGGGTACACACGTGTACTGCCATGAGACTCTTAGCATGCCATGAGTTAAGGACTGGGCTACCTACGAGTAGTGCCATGTGACTCAACCCTAGAAATTGATTCACCTATTAGGTGGGATCATGAGGGGTATAATGGGGATCTACTGTAAGGAAGGTAGTATTCAGGTCCACTGCAGGGAAAGCGCAGGGGATAGGGTACACATGGATCACGCAGTTATATTTAAATTGTAAAATTGTTTGTTAAATGCTAATTGACTGCAATATATTGTTATGGATAATTTCATGATTAATGTTTCCCCCACATACCAGCTTCGGCTGACCGACGTTTTGTTTGTCGGCGTTTTAGGTACAAAACCAAAAGGAAAATAGTAATTCATCATATTGAGAAATACATGAATTAAAGTTCCAGGAGGATTAGTTAGATTAGTCCCAGTTCTGGATAGAAGTTTAGAAGTCCAAAATTTTCAAAGGTATGCAAAATTTTATTTATTACAGCTTTTCAGTATAGTCTAGTAGAATTTAATAATTATTATCAATTAATTGTTGAACCTTGATCCAAAATTTATGTGTGCGGCTTTGACCTCTTGGTCTCCCTTAATTGGGGGTTATCGGAAGGTGGGGTCATAATAGAAATAATCACATGATGTATTCTCTTCTCTACTTCATTATCATCCATTTGATGAGGCTTTCAATGCATGCATTGTCTCACCCATAATATTAGGCATTAGGATTCATGCATTTTACATTATCTTCACCACATATGCTCATCATGTTTTATTTTTGCATAAATGATCCATATGTTACTTGTGATTCTTCATAAGCCACCTATTTCGTTCCATCCATTTCTCTTATTGGTAGGCCACATATATGATTGATCTCCTCATTCATTCATATAAGGATAACTGCTTCCAAGTAGTTGGTAGTTAGGAAAGAGAAATGTAGACATGGACTCACATGTTACACCAAGAAAATGTCTGATTGATTATGATATTAACTGCTCTATTTATAGTGTTCACTGATCTAAGGGTGGACATCTTTTATGGATATTTTTGGCCACTTGAGAGTTGTTGATTGTTCAGCGGTCAGTAAAGGCCGGTTTGGGACCACCAAGTGGGGATAGTTGAGAAAGGAAATTCATATTTTATGTCCTTTTTCTAACTTGTCTCAAATAGATGTAAGGGTGTGTTGGTCGAGGACGAGCAACATTTAATCTTAGGGGAGTTCGATACACCATATAATTGTCATTTTTATAGGCTATTTATTATGAATTTTTGTGCACTTATTGTTCATGTTAATATTAATTTTTGCATTATTTAACATCATTAGCATGTGATACTTAATTGCATCAAATACATGTGTTTTTAATGTTCATGTTAGATTCATTATTATTCGTGACTTTATGTTTGTTTTTGTGGAATTTCAGATGAATCGACATGAAACTACACAACTCGGTGCTATCGACCTTCCTGTCGATGGTACCGACACTTGATCAACAAGGAACAATGAGATCGAGATAACTCGATGGTACTGACCAAAGAAGTTGACACTGCCAACAACTTCACAATAAGTAATTAGAAAATTTTGAAGAAATCTCAGAATTACTAACACCTAGTCGGTAGTACCAACAGTTGTACAACCAACCAAAACTATTGAAGGCGTCAGTAGTACCAACATGCCATCAGTAGTACTGATACAACATGATCAGGAAGATCTAAAAATCATATTTAATGCGATGGTTGGCAGTTAAGGATGCCCTAAGTCACTTCTATGACTTAGGGGGAGTTCGACCAAACCTAATTATCTCATTCTATTCCATTGTATGAAAGTCGAGAGCAAAGAGAGGAGAAAGTAGAGAAGAAAGTCATGCCCTTGGATATTCAGGCATCTCTGATGCACGGATTTGCAACTCGAGGTTAGCAAATCGGTGCATTTGCGTGAGGGAGTCATCCAGACCGTCTTCTTTAGGGGTTCTTTTAGTTCTTTAATGTTTCCCACATTTCTCTTATTCTATCTTATGTAATTGACAATGGAAATATTTTCAGGCTAATCCCCTTATTCCTTAGGACCTGGGAGTAGCCCAATTATGCATTGTAATTGACTATTATGCATTAATATATATTTTTCTCTTAATTTCTAGACATAATTCTATGAGAGTGTCATGAATCATCCATGCTTGATCACCATAGGTAATTATGTAGACCATTAATTTCTTTGAGAGTGCGATTAAGGATTGAAAAAATTATAGAATTTATATATTTTATATCGCACCTTGAGATTGGGCTTAGGAATGTGAAGAGAATAATATAGAGATTTCGGTAAAGCACCTAAATAATAACACAATTACTACGAGAGTGAGATTGGTATTAAATCAGGTAGTGAACATGTCTCTTTGTCCAAATTTAGGATAGATAATTGTTAATGACATGATGTTAATTGCAATATTCTCCTTGGTGAAACCATAATCCTAAGGAATTCAGTCCACTTGATATCATAACTAGTAATATTAGATTTATTTGCTGCACCTTATATAATTAAACCATTACTAAAAGTTCTCATCAGATTGGCTGATCACATCATAGTTAGTAGTAGTCTCTGGAGAACATTTCCCTATGTTTGACATCTGGGCCTCTTGGGTCCTATATTACATTGATATGTATACTTGCATTTAATGTCTGGTGGGCGCATATCCAATTTATGAAAACTTGATACGTACAAACCACATGTTAAATGCAAGTATACGTATAAATGAAGTATAAGCCCTAAGAGGCCTGAATGTCAAACTCAGGGAATTTCTCTCTAGAGAATACTACTAACTGTCGGGTCCCACTCCTTACAATATGTATTGGGCATATTTTTTTACACATGGTGTGTTTTTCCACCCATTTATACATTAGGGTGTGTTGTTTCACCCAGGGTGTGTTTACTTTACCTATTGTTGTCCAATTAATAGTAGTTTCTTGGCCCTACATTAGATACTTCCAGACTATCTCATATATGCATGCCACTATTTTATTTGTGATATTATGAAATGATTAATTGCAGGACATATAATGATGCCCTGCTATTCTTAAATGTCTCATTATCTTGCTATATTTTTGTTGAACTTACCTACTTATGAATATCTCCCTCTTAAATGGGAACCCTCTTTATTGTACTCTTTTGATCTAAAATGCTTAAATATTTTATTTTGCACATACTCATTGGTTACTAACCCATATGCCTTTTGTTTCCTTTTCTGATTGATGTTCCCAAACCACCCACATGTAGGTGATGTTGTCAATGGTGCCTCAAGAGGACCTTGAATCATGACTTTGTAATTTGAATGATGACTTGGGATGACCAAGTTTTCCTATGTAACTTGTCTTATGATAATTAGGGATGAATCCAGGGAGAAGAACAATGTAAGGTGAAGATAGAGGAGGAGCAGGGGGGGCATGGTTACTGGTGAGTACAACCAATCCAGACCTATTGTCTCCTCTAGAGGCGATCCTTCTAGTGAGGCTTTGCCTAGGACGGGCATGACCAGGATCAGTGATAACAATTCTGATGTTACGGGTGTTTTTAAAGATGTTTACGATGCAGTACAGGTGTTTGTTGATTCTCCTCAGTCGGGGGAGGTTGCAGATGCTAGGTAGGTGGTTGTGGGTACGCCCCCTGTGGGTGTGGGCAGATGTAAGGAGGCTGAAGTCAGACCAAGTGAGATTCCCTTTGCATCTGTCAGGCATGGTGGGAGATCCCCTTCCTACAATAGGGATGGCAACAATGTGGTGACTGATCACAATGTCTCAGTCAACTAGTTCTCCATTTTGGATGGGCTGGAGTTGGATGTGGAGCAAATGCTGGAGATGGGAGCTAGGACCAACGTCTCTCCTAGAAGAACAAGAAAAGGAGGAGCACACCCGGGCTGGGGTGGGTCTCGTAGGAAGGTTTAATGTCCATCCTCACATGGAATGTACGAGGTGCATCTTGGTTAGAGAAGCAAATAAGGCTAAGATAGATTATCACTGAGAACCACGCTACCCTTGTTGTGTAATTGGAGACAAGAATTAGACGTGAGGTGGCTGACAGGGTCACTGGACTTTTTCCCGCTGGTTGGGGAGCAACGTCTAACCTAGATCAGGTTGAAGGTAGACATATCACTGTAGGATGGAATCCACTTGTTTGGGATGTCCAAGTCATCTTTGCTATGGAGAAATTGGTTACTTCCAGTTGGCTTAATTAGGAGGCCTACACATTGAATTATCAGTGGTGTATAGGCACAATTTGGAGATGTGTAGGAGGAAGATGTGGGAGATCCTTACTAATGCTAACCAAAGGGCACTACCCCAGATTTTCATTGGTGATTTTAACCATATTAGGAAGGCTAGTGAGAAGGTTGGTGGCCTTCCTATACCAACATCCTATTTGGTGAGGTTTAATAATGCCGTCACCACGACCATCTTGACTGAATTGACCTTGAATGGGGGGTTCATTACCTGGAAGAACAAGAGGGTTATCAAGAGAATAATTTCTAGTCATCTTGATCGTGCTATTGCCAACAATGAATGGTGGGACATCTTTCCTACGTCTAATGTCAAGCTTGGTGAGAACCCGAATAGTGACCATGTTATTCTGGTGGTCTGGCTCAATAGTGAGGTTAACAAGGCCAAGCCTTTCAGGTTCTTCAGTTGGTGCCTTGATTAGCCTAGCTGCACTGCACCATTGAGTTTATGCGGGCTGAGGCGGTGAGAGGTAACCCCATATACATTGTTGTAGAGAAATTGAAAAGAACGAAGAAGGATCTTAAGACCTGGGCTAAATGGTTGTATGATATTAAGACAATGAAGTGACACCCCAGTGGTAACAGAGATGATGTAAGACCGAGAGGTCATGAGTTCGAACCCAGGAGATGGGATGAATGAATCACCAAATTCAAAGCCAACGAAGTGGCACACCTGTGGTAAAAGTGATGATGTAAGACCAATAGGTCATGAGTTCAAACCCAGACGACAGGATGAATGAATCGCTAATGTTTTAAAAAGGGCTGTATGATATTCAGAATTTGGTGGCCCTTTCTAGGACCAAATACAACAAAGCTACTAAGAACCTCAAATACAATTCTACGCAAGAATAGGCTATTCTTGAGGAGGACACAACGGCCAAGAGACTCAAACAGATTGAGAAGGCTGAAGAGATTTCCTACTGGAAGAGGAGCAGACTGAGGTGGATACATGATGGTGACAGGAACACCAGGATGTATCACTCTGCTGTTAAGAGAAATTTTATGAGGGACACAATTCACACTCTTAGCAAAAGTGATGGGTCAGCCACCAACTCTCTCGAGGAGGTGGGCATTGAAGCTGTGAATTTCTACAAGAATATGTACAATGAGATTGAGTCTGGGCTCAAACCAACTTGCATCCTTCTGGATCCTAGAGTCACTACTACGATGAATCTCCATATATGTGACCCATCTTTTGAGGATGATATTAGAGATGCCCTCTTCTCCATTGACACCTCCAAGGCTCTTGGCCCTAACAGGTTCAATGTGAAGTTCTTCTAAGTTATGTGTAACCTTGTCAAAGATGAAATTTGCAGGGCAATCAGGTGGTTCCTTGTTGGGGGGAACATGGTCAGAAGCGTTAACCATTCTTTTTTGAATTTAATTCTCAAGAAATAATTGGTCAACTCTATAGATGATCTATGGCCTATTGCTTGCTGCTAGATCTTGTATAAAATCTTAACCAAGATCCTTTCTAGATGACTCAAGACTATTCTGCCAAACATCATCTCTCCTCACCAATCTTCTTTCATCAAAGGACACTCGATCTCAGATAGTGCCCTACTTGTTTCTGAGTTTCTCCTAGATTTCAAAGTGAAGAACACATCCCATAAAGCTTGTATAAAGATTGATTTGGTCAAACTGTATGATAACGTTCGATGGGATACCCTATGGGATATTTTACATGCCACAAGGATCTCAAATTGGTGGATTGGTCTCATTAGGCAGTGTGTTACTACAACTTCCTTTTCAGTTCTAATTAATGGATGCCCTTATGGTTGTTTCACTGCCGCCAATGGTCTAAGGTAAGGGGGCCCTCTCTCTCCCATGCTCTTCATGCTGGTCATGGAGTCTTTCTCCACGATCATGGAGGATGCTATTAAGAAGGGAGAAATCACCACTTCTCATCAGGGAGTGGTGAAGTTGATGGCTCATATGATCTTCGTGGATAATATCCTTATATTCCTTGCAGCCAACCTTAGGAACTTTAGGAAGTTCAGGAAGATCATGGATGTGTTTGGCAGGTTGATGGGGCTCTTCATGTGCACCATTAAATCTAGAGTGTTTCTGTCTAGATCATGCAATACCAGGCATGGGCATCTCAAGGTGGCCATTGGCCTTGATTAGGTCATCTTCCCAATGAGATATCTGGGAATACCACTCAGCGGAGAAAAGGCTACTGGTGGAGATTACAACTCATGTGTTGACAACATCATAAATACTATGGAAAAATGGAATGGAGTCAAGATCTCCATTGCGAGCAGACTAGTGCTGGTTAGAACAATCATTGTAGGGAAAATTCGGGTGCAGGCAGGTCGAGATCCTATCTTTTATCCTGAGCATCTTTAATAGCATTTGCGGCTCCTTCATTTGGGGAGGAAAAGTCCACTCCATTGCCAGAGGTTTCAAGGAGGGGGGCCTCAATGTTCCTAATTCTAGTGACATCACTGAGGCTGCCACCCATATGAGAATTGATCGATTCCTTAGATGCACCAATTCTTGCTGGAGTAGGTGGATGCATGAAAGGTATGGGGATTTTCTATCTGTCAGTAAGGCCAAAATTTTGAGAACACAGAGGGAGATGTGTAGAAGGTGGCCCAATGTTGCTGACAAATACACACAGTCCGTGGCTGGCTGGCAACTACGCTTCTAGGTGGCCAAACCATGGTTACTCAAGTCTATTTGTACTCCACAAGTGCCATGGGAATCAATTTTCTGGAATACCTTTCACACTCCTAAGTGGAGCTGCTATGCCTACAGGGCTATACTTAGATTCCTTCCAACTTTTGATCAGATGAAAAAGTGGGGCTTGAGACCGGTAACCACCTGTTTGTTGTGTGAGAAGGAGGACAAAAGCCACTCTCATATATTTTTTGGGTGTGCGTACACAAGATACCTCTGGTGCAGGGTGTCACTGAAATTGGGGTTGGGCGGTAACACCCAAGGTCCCTGCTTGAGGAATGTACATGGATCCTGAGCAAGATGATGAAAAGCCCCAGTGCGAAATGCTTTGATGGAGATTGTATCACTGCTATTTTCTGATTTTCTTAGCATGAACGTAATAGCATGTTACATGGGAAGAGACACACTTACATGTTTGAGCTTTTTGATATCCTTGTACATAGTATAGGTAGGGTGGTTGAAGCTGGACCTATGATTGGGGTTGGCTTGGACTTGGTCGTCCGTCTATAGTGGGGTTTTGTTGAGTAAACTCAAGTGTATAGTATATGCAATTTTGTTGTAGTCCCAATACTTTTGGTTCTACAGTAATATTTTACCTTCTCCAAAAACAATTAGGTGTACCCTTCTTATTTTGTAGTTCCACCCTTGAGGTGAAGAACAACATATGCATTATAATGAGAATGCATTCATATTAGTTTAATTTTTTCTACTTCTTGAAGACTCTATTTTATATGTCATACTTGATAAATTAAAAAATCTTTTTTCCATGTTACATATAAGTGTTTTTGGATTGAATAGATTCCACAATTAAGTAAGGTGAATCCCCTCTCGAGACCTACTCTTTATAGTATGGTATTTGTGGGCTCTGATCTCCAAACCACGATATAATCACGATTTAAACTTAGCGGAAGTGATTCGATAAACAGCGAAAGACAAAAATCACCGGAAATTAAAACTTTTCGAGACAAGAGCTTGAATCCTTAAAAGCTTCTTTCATAACAAGAGATAAACTGTTTACATCTCATGATAATTACTTCTTGAGTAATTATATACATCAATATACAAAATCTCAAGAACTCATAACAAAAGACTCCAAGACCTGAGAGTACAGAGGATACATAGGACTGACTCTAACTACACCACATGGCAGGCTAAATATCCACCTGAGATTTATTGCTACTCCTGGTGCTGCTGCTGCTGCTGGGACTGGTCACCTGTAGACCGGTTCCTCCGCCTTCGACGTCCACCTAAAAGTTGAAGTCTACGGGGTGAGACAATTTTACATAATTGTCCCAGCGAGAGTTATAACTCTCCGCCAGAAGCTTTATTATAACATCAAAGAATATCTTAAGCAGTAAAGCTTTCAAAGTATTCAATAGCAGTTGCAGCTATAAACAAGAGCTCAACATTTATGAGACATGAAGAATATAAGCACTATTACAGTGTATCATCAATCAACTAACTCGTAGTTATCTCTAACAGGTATACTACGCGGTTGATTATGTTTTACAAACAAAATTATGCCCTGTGGAGATGAGGCATACCACTCATACTCCAACTGATCGCTAAGAAGTCACATCAGTATCATACATAGGTCATTAAGAGAGCCAGATTCTCATGACCTTCACCTTCCTCAGTCAGTAAGAGGATCACTTGTAGGACATCTTGAGTCTCTACTATTATAGCTCACCAGGGTAAACTGGTCCTTCGCTATTTTAGAGTTACAGTGACGTTCTGTACTCTCTTCGTCATCAGGAGATTTCATGTTTATCTCCACTGATACATATATCTATGTTTTCTTCGTCATCAAGAGGTTTCATGTTTACCTACTACTGATACGGTATGGGATTGTAGTGAAGTATTGACGGATTACATATCTACATCAAATTCCTACACTAGGATGTAAGGTTCTACACATCCATATACCCCACATACTCAATAGTATGTGATCCAGGAGTTCCCTTAGGAAAACCTGTTTCACCATCATTTGATCTCTGACAATGATGGGTCTATGATCAGGGCTCTACATTATACTTTATTAGTTAGGTACATTCAGTATTCATTTAACATCACTCATTGTTCTTCAAACAATAACAGTAGCATAATAGCTATAAAAGGAGAATACTAAATGTAACAAGCCTAACTCACATCAAACATCATTTCTCATTATACTCATCACAAGTCATCTCTAAAGCATGACCTTGATGGTATTCATGGCTCTCACAGCCCATTATTATCATAGAATGCCACTGACAAGGCATCAAGATACTTTACTTATTCATAAAGCTATCCATATGCCTTTAATGAATATAGTATCATCATCCATACCTGGATATGATCACCTCCATATCAGAACCTGCATGGTTAATTCAACTAATAAAGGTAATTCAAAACAATGATTATACTTTCCACTCTTGTCATAAGATCTAAGTTCTTTGTTTCTTATCAAATAGAGTTTAATACTCATATAACATGTCATCACCTTTGAATTAGGGTTTACTATTCACATCACATGTCATTACCCTTGAATTAGGGTTTACTATTCACATCATATGTCATTACCCTTGAATTAGGGTTTACTATTCACATCAGACGTCATTACCCTTGAATTAGGGTTTACTATTCACATCATATGTCATTACTCTTGAATTTGGGTTTACTATTCACATCATATGTCATTACCCTTGAATTAGGGTTTACTATTCACATCATATGTCATTACCCTTGAATTAGGGTTTACTATTCACATCATATGGTGAATTGAACTCATAACATCATCATGTATGAGGAACATCATCATCGATGCTCCCAAATTAGCTTAAGATTCATCATATATCATAATTAGGGTTTCCATGATCTCACATAGGTGGATCATACCCTAATCATGCACATTCATGTGTATTGAAGGTTATGTACTTGAGTTTCCACCCTAAAAGGGGTACTTTCTTTCTCTTAAGGTACTTTCTATCTCTTAAGATACTTTCTCTCTCCTCATACTAGTAGATGGTGATAACACCACTCTAAATCAGGTTGGGTTAAGTCCTCATCGGCTAACATAAGCCAAAACATCACTATCATGTGATTAGGGTTTGATTTGAACAAGGTATTACTCAATTGAACCCATCAAGGTATCTTGGTAATTCACCCCATTGATCACCATCATGGTTCAATTCATTAGTCACTTAATCCCTTAATATCATAGGTTATCATTAGGGTTTAGATTAGAGCATCATTGAACCATTTACACCTTCAATTGATTAAGTGAAATCAACCTTTGAAAACCTCAAACGGTTTCAACCTTCAACCTCCAAACGGTTTGAGACCGTTTGGATGAGTTGACCGTTTGCTAGGGTTGACTCCAAGACCGTGTGACCTTCAAGGTCGTTTGCCCAAACCGTGTGAGGGTGTAGACCGTTTAACAAGTTTGACTTCAAGACCGAGAGAGCTTACACGGTTTGAGACCGTTTGGTGTCTCTCGATCTTGAGATCGTTTGAGTCCAAACGGTCTTGAGACCGTTTGGCCCCAAACGGTCATGAGACCGTGAGGCCTCACACGGTCTTGAGACCGTGTGAGCTCAAACGGTTTTGAGACCGTGAGGTCTCAAACGGTCTTGAGACCGTGAGGCCTCAAACGGTCTTGAGACCATTTGGTCCACTTGGTCTCAAACCGTTTGGACCTCCAACATGGTTCGATGATTTCAATCGTTTATGATTATCAATGTTGAAGCCTCCAAATGGTCAAAGCCAATGGTAACCACTTATAGATTGAGATAATTAGGGTTATGCTTAACCAATTGGTCACTCAATTGACCCTCAATTGTTATCCAATTAGGGTTGAAGTTGGTTCAATTAAGGTCCATCAACGCTCAACCATCAACACTCAACAATGTGAATCAACACAAGGTTGAACCCTTCAATTGAGCTCCAATTGGGCCCAAACTTGGCCCAAACGGTCTTGAGATCGTGTGGATGAACTCCACACGGTCTTGAGACCGTTTGCCCAAGATTGCATCAAAATCTAATGTGATTTGATAGGAGTGGAACCTTGATTGAGTCTCAAATCAGTATTTTGATTAATTCAATAACCTATTGCAAATGGGCCCTCAATTGATCAAATTACCTTAACCATAGACCTCCAAACGGTCTTAGGTTGTCACCACACGGTCTTGAGACCGTTTGGATGAGTTCCAAACGGTCTTGAGACCGTTTGCCCATCCAACTTTTGTATTCTAGTGTAAATTCTTCAAGGTTAGATCTATTGAGTTGATTATCATATCAATACTTAATTGCAATGTAATTTGGTATCTTTGTACTTTCAATTGGTCAACTATACTTGACCCCAGACCTCCACACGGTCTTGGGTGATTCCCCACACGGTCTTGAGACCGTTTGATTGATCCCCAAACGGTCTTGAGACCGTTTAGGTTAATCAACCCAAAAACACTTAATCAAATCATTGAGATTTCAGTACTGATTTCAATTAGGGTTTGCCCTAGTAATCATCCTTCAACTCTTAGCTCGTTTGGAATTAGTCCATCAAATTTGGTGAGTTGTTAATCAACATTATTTTGAACAGTAATCTGATATGGTCAACGCTTGGTCAACGTTCTTACACGGACTTGAGACCGTTTGCCCAAACAGGGCGATTTCAACAGATTGGAAAATCAGGAGTAAATTCAATTAAAGTTGTTGATTAAAAAGGCCATATCTCACGATTCCTTTGGAGTTATCATCTCAAATTTTGTGGGTGATTAGCCTACATAATTATGAACAGAAATATTATACGGTCCACGCTCGGTCAACGCGGCTAGACGGTCTTGAAGACCGTTTTCCCTTACACGGTCCTGAGACCGTTTGCTCACTACACGGTTTTGCAAACCGAGAGAGCAATTTGTGGAGACCGTTTAGTAAAGTGAAAAGTAGTGGATTAACTTTGGAAATAACGTATTCATCTCCTAGCTCAAGAACAGCAAGGATTTCTCACGGATTTGCTTGCAAGGTAGCAAAGGAAGGTAGAGAAGAAGAAGAACTATCATCTAAAAGCATAAACGAGATGTATATAACAAAGCATAGGTTTAGAGTTATAAAAACCGCCTAAAGCTTGCTCCTTGAGCTCCAAGATTTCGAGCTCCAAGCTTTTAATGGCGTCCTTGAGTTTCCACAGGTCGGCCAAGGTGATCCTTTCAAGGAAAGTCGAGAAGAGATGGCTAGAAAGGTAGAGCTATGTGAGCTAGCCATCAATTTGACCTTGAATTCGAGTTCTAACCATGAACTCAAGCAAAAGGGAGGATTCAAACCTACCTTGCCATCCTTGGTCGTCCTCCTGAGCTCCACAGCTCCTCTTTAGTCGGTTTGGGTGAATAGAACAGTGAAAGGAACGAAGGGAGGGTTTCCTTGCTAAGTGAAGTGGAGAGTATATATACTTGGGGTGAGATTTTCAACATAAGCTCATAAGTTCTCCATATTTTCAACTTAGTCCCTCCATCCTTCTTTGCTCGTCCCCTCTTATTATTTATAAGGACAAACTTCTTTTAAGGTCAACAAATGAAGGCAAAGAAGATCAACCTATAACTTAAGCATACACATAAAAGGCTATTGTACATACACCTTGATTATTCAATCACAAATGTGTTTTTCATTATATGATTATTCAATTAAAGTGACCCCTTCATCATTTCTTCTCTAAATTATGACAAGAGTCTTAATAAATACTTTTGATGGTGTAAATTACAAGTTGCACCCCTCAAATTGGGTAAATTGCACTTTACTCCAATTTAGGGTTTTCAAGCACAGGGATTGCTTCCACAGCTGCACCTTGGTGCCCAAGCTTGGGAAATCCCTCAAACTTCATCATAATGATTCTCATAATGTCTCAACATCAGAGGAACATCTCAACATGTGCAAATTGCAAGTTAACCCTTCTATCTGGGTAAATTGCACATAGGTCCCTGTATAACAAAACAATGCTACAATTTTATATAAAAAGGAGCAAAATCTGAAATATATGTTTCTGAGAAACTTAATTACATGCCCTAAATTAATTACAAGGATTTATTTACATATTTAGGCAAAACACCTAGGGTTAACTCATAACCCAGGTCAGGGATGTTACAAATTATCCACCCCTTACAAGGATTTCGTCCCCGAAATCGATAAGACATATTAAGAGAAAAGGGCAGGATACTTCCTTCTCATCTCATCCTCTAGTTCCCAAGTGGCTTCTTCAACACCACGGTGATTCCAGAGGACTTTCACAAGACTTATATCTTTCTTCTTTAACTTTTTAATTCTGTTATCAAGGATTGACACTGGTCCCTCCTCATAAGATACATCTTCATTCGATTCTACCTCCATAGGTTGTAGAATTGACTCAGTGTCTGGGTGACATTTCTTCAGCATAGAAATGTGAAACATAGGGTGTAACCTCTGTAACTCTGGTGGCAGCTCTAGTCTATATGCTACCTTTCCAATTCGTTCAATGATTGGATAAGGCCCCATATATCTAGGAGCTAACTTCCCTTTCCTTCCGAAACGAAGGACTCCTTTCCAAGGCGAGACTTTGAGATACACTCTGTCTCCAACCTGGAATTCTAAGGGTCTACGACGTTTGTCAGCATAAGATTTCTGCCTATCCTGTGCAGTCTTAATCTGTTGTTGCATTACTTTAATCTTCTCTGTGGTCTGCTGCACAAGATCAAGACCTAACAACTGATGCTCACCAGTCTCAAACCAACACAAAGGTGATCTACAACGTCTACCATACAAGGCTTCATAAGGTGCCATATCAATACTATGTTGATAGCTATTGTTATAGGCAAACTCTATCAAGCTTAGGTGCGTCTTCTAAGGTTTGTATATTTCTTTCCGACTGTCCATCAGTCTGCGGATGAAAGGCCGTACTAAACCTTAGTTTGGTGCCTAAGGCTCTGTGTAACTGTTCCCAAAAACGACTTGTAAACTGAGGACCTCTGTCAGAAACTATTGTGACAGGAACTCCGTGCAAACACACTATCTCTTGTATATACAACTGTGATAACCTTTCAGCAGAATAGGTTGTTTTGACAGGTAAGAAATGCACTGTCTTTGTCAACCTATCTACAACTACCCAAATGGAATCATGTCCTTTGTTTGTCCTGGGTAGGCCAACAACGAAGTCCATGGTCACATGGTCCCACTTCCACTGTGGTATGGGTAAAGGTTGCATTGTTCCTGCAGGCTTCTGGTGTTCAGCTTTAACTTGCTGACACACAAGACACCTCAGAACAAACTCTGCAACATCCTTCTTCATTCCAGGCCACCAATACAGTTCCTTTAAATTACGATACATCTTGGTGCTCCCTGGATGCATAGCATACATCGAAGAATGAGCTTCTTCCATGACTAACTTCTTTAAGTTATCCACATCTGGCACTATCATCCTCCCATGATAACAAGCTACATGATCATCCGAGTCATTGAAACCATCTTGCTTCTCATTTCCATACTCTGATCTGATCTGTTGAACTGCAGCATCATCTTGCTGTGCTTCCTTAATCTGCTCTCTTAGGGTAGGTTTAATATGCATCTCAGCCAACAACCCGGCTAACAATGACACCTTCAACTGTACATTGTCTTGCCTTAAAGAGATAAACATATCTCTCTTAGAGCACACTAAAGAGTTTAGTTGTGCTCTATCCATGGTTGATGTTGCTGATTTCCTACTCAAGGCATCTGCAACAACATTGGCCTTGCCTGGATGGTAATCAATCGTACAGTCGTAATCCTTGATTAACTCCATCCAACGACGTTGCCTCATGTTAAGCTCATGCTGAGAGAAGATATACTTAAGGTTCTTGTGGTCTGTGAAAATCTGGAATGTCTCTCCGTAGAGATAATGCCTCCAGATCTTCAAGGCATGAACCACAACAGCTAACTCTAGATCGTGTGTCGGATAATTCTCCTCGTGTTTCTTAAGCTGTCGAGAAGCAAAAGAAATCACTTGTTTATCCTGCATCAACACACATCCAAGTCCATTCTTGGAGGCATCACAGAAGACTACATATCCTTTTCCTTGCTCAGGTAGCACAAGCACAGGTGCACTTGTCAACCTCTCCTTCAACAACTGGAAAGACTGTTGACACTTATCACTCCAAGAAAAAGGAATATCTTTCTGGGTTAACTTGGTCAAAGGTAAGGCTATAGAACTAAAGTTCTTAATGAACCTTCGATAATAGCCAGCTAATCCCAAGAAACTTCGAATCTCCGTCGGTGTCTTCGGTTGTTCCCATTGTAGAACAGATTCTACCTTTGTAGGGTCAACACGAATTCCCGTGGCAGATATCACATGTCCAAGAAAAGATACCTCCGGCAGCCAGAACTCACACTTGCTAAACTTAGCATACAGCTTGTGTTCTCTTAGCAAGGTCAAAGCTTGGCGAAGATGCCGCTCATGCTGCTGAGCATCCTTACTATAGATCAGAATGTCATCTATGAAAACGACAACACAATGATCAAGGAAAGGTCAAAAAACTCTATTCATGAGTTTCATAAATGCAGCTGGTGCATTGGTTAGTCCAAACGACATAACCGTGAACTCATAGTGACCATACCTTGTCCTAAAGGCAGACTTGGATATGTCACTATCCTTAATACGGAGTTGATGATATCCAGACCTCAAGTCTATCTTTGAAAAGACTGTTGCACCACGCAACTGATCAAAGAGATCATCAATCCTCGGAAGAGGGTACTTATTCTTTATTGTTACTTTATTGAGTTGTCTGTAGTCGATGCACAACCGCATTGACCCATCTTTCTTTTTAACAAACAAGACTGGAGCACCCCAAGGTGAAGAGCTTGGTCGGATAAAGCCCTTCTCAAGTAACTCTTGAAGCTGTTTCTTGAGTTCTGCCATCTCGGCAGGCGCCATCCTATACGGAGTCTGGGCTATGGGTTTCGTATCTGGGATCAGATTGATTTCAAAATCAATCTCCCGAGGTGGTGGTATACCAGGAAGTTCTTCAAGAAACACATCATCGAATTCCCTGACTATGGGAACTTCAGCAGGATTGGACCTTTCCTTGGTAACATCTACAACAAGGGCTAAGAATGCATAACATCCTTGCCTCAACAACTTATCAGCAACCATAGCTGATACAAGACAGGTGGGCAGAATCTTTCTTTCACCTTGAAAGATCCATGTGTTGCTTTCATCAGCAAACACAGCCAACTTGGACTCACAATCCAAGACAACTATATACCTCTCTAAGGTATCCATCCCGAGGATTATATCAAATCCTTGCATATCAAGCGGTACAAGATCCACTTGAATGCGATGGTCAAAAAAGAAGAGGATGCAGGGAGAGCATACTATCTGCAAAACGGTAGACCCACTCAACGGAGTCTCCAACAACAAACTATCTTCCCTATGACTAACAGTCACATTGCAGTTACGAATCACTCTATGAGTGATGAAAGAGTGCGTAGCACCCGGGTCAATCAGAATAGATACAACACAGGATGTAGACATATCAGGATATAAAAGTTCCATCTGACCTGCCACTACCCGTGGATTGACCACTGCATCTGGTGGGTTCATAGCATAGAACCTCGCTGTCGCCTGGTGTTGAGGTGGTGCTGATGATCCAGCTTGAGACGCTTGTCCACGTCCTCGAGCTGCTCCTTGAGATTGCATTCTCTGAGATCCTTGTTGATTCTGTCTCGGAGGCTGTGTCACACTGACAGGCCTAGAACAGAAATCCTTCATCAAGTGTCCCACCTTACCATAGTTGTAGCATCTCCTCTCCTGTTGTTGTGGTCGGGGTGGTCCAGTAACTGACATCGATGCAGAACTGTGAGTCCCTTGAAGCGGTTGACTCCGTCCTCTACCTCTGCTTGGTGACCATTGAGTTTGAGAACTCGATCTGGGTGGTGGAGGGTTAGGTGCAGAGAATCTAGGTTTCTTGAAATCCCTAGATGAATAACCCTGGAACTGTGGATATCTTTTCTGGGTTTGCCTCTTCTCAACCACATATCTCTCTATCCTTCAGAATGACTCAACGAAGGTAGAGAATCTCTCTCAGTTTTCTAAGGCAGACACAGGGGTTGACATGTCAGCATTCAAACCCTTCTCGAATCTTCTGATTCTTTCCTCATCTGTGGCAGCCATGTGCAGACAGAACTGCAGCAATTCCATGAACTTAGCTTCATACACGCTAATGTTCATCATGCCCTGCCTCAATCTCTTAAACTGAGAGATCTTCTCATCTAGGAAGGTCTTTGGAAAATATCTATTGATAAATTCCCGACGAAACTCTTCCCATGAGAACTCTACTCCAGGTCTCTTCTGCTCTTCCATGTTCCACCAGTGACCAGCACTGCCTTTGAGAAGATAGACAGCATGTCTAACCTTCTCAGCTTCCGGGATAATAAGAATCCCAAAAGCCTTCTCCAACTCTGTCAACCATAGGTCAGCATCTGCGGGGTCGGCAGTCCCAAAGTACTCGGTAGCTCTAACACGACGAAGTCGTTTGAACGTCTTACCGATACCTTGTGCTTCAGGTTGGACAGGTGCCCTCAGTGCAGGCATGGGCATCCTGTCGGTTATGTGTGTCATGGCAGTCATGAACTGCCTGAACATTGTCTGTACTGCTGGGTTACCCATGTCAGCTGGGTCTAACTGGGGTGGCTCTCTTGGTGACTCAGGTGTAGGCTGTTCTATTCTTGGAACCCTTGCACCACCTTGAGGTGCACTAGCACTACTCTCTGCCACGTACTCATCATGAGGCTCAGCCATCCTTATGTATCTTCTTCTCCTGAGGAGTAGAAGATTATATTAGATAGGGAAAGAGTACTAAAGATAGACTCGACATCCTAAGTCCTATGCCTCTATAGAATCAACTGACCTAGAGCTCTGATACCACTAATTGTGGGCTCTGATCTCCAAACCACGATATAATCACGATTTAAACTTAGCGGAAGCAATTCGATAAACAGCGGAAGACAAAAATCACGGGAAATTAAAACTTTTCGAGACAAGAGCTTGAATCCTTAAAAGCTTCTTTCATAACAAGAGATAAACTGTTTACATCTCATGATAATTACTTCTTGAGTAATTATATACATCAAGATACAAAATCTCAAGAACTCATAACAAAAGACTCCAAGACCTGAGAGTACAGAGGACACATAGGACTGACTCTAACTACACCACATGGCAGGCTAAATCTCCACCTGAGATTTATTGCTGCTCTTGGTGCTGCTGCTGCTGCTGGGACTGGTCACCTGTAGACCGGTTCCTCCGCCTTCGACATCCACCTAAAAGTTGAAGTCTACAGGGTGAGACAATTTTACATAATTGTCCCAGCGAGAGTTATAACTCTCCGCCAGAAGCTTTATTATAACATCAAAGAATATCTTAAGCAGTAAAGCTTTCAAAGTATTCAATAGCAGTTGCAGCTATAAACAAGAGCTCAACATTTATGAGACATGAAGAATATAAGCACTATTATAGTGTATCATCAATCAACTAACTCGTAGTTATCTCTAACAGGTATACTACGCGGTTGATTATGTTTTACAAACAAAATTATGCCCTGTGGAGATGAGGCATACCACTCATACTCCAACTGATCGCTAAGAAGTCACATCAGTATCATACATAGGTCATTAAGAGAGCCGGATTCTCATGACCTTCACCTTCCTCAGTCAGTAAGAGGATCACTTGTAGGACATCTTGTGTCTCTACTATTATAGCTCACCAGGGTAAACTGGTCCTTCGCTATTTTAGAGTTACAGTGACATTCTGTACTCTCTTCGTCATCACGAGATTTCATGTTTATCTCCATTGATACGGATATCTATGTTTTCTTCGTCATCAGGAGGTTTCATGTTTACCTACTACTGATACGGTATGGGATTGTAGTGAAGGATTGACGAATTACATATCTACATCAAATTCCTACACTAGGATGTAAGGTTCTACACATCCATATACCCCACATACTCAATAGTATGTGATCCAGGAGTTCCCTTAGGAAAACCTGTTTCACCATCATTTGATCTCTGACAATGATGGGTCTATGACCAGGGCTCTACATTATACTTGATTAGTTAGGTACATTCAGTATTCATTTAACATCACACATTGTTCTTCAAACAATAACAGTAGCATAACAGCTATAAAAGGAGAATACTAAATGTAACAAGCCTAACTCACATCAAACATCATTTCTCATTATACTCATCACAAGTCATCTCTAATGCATGACCTTGATGGTATTCATGGCTCTCATAGCCCATTATTATCATAGAATGCCACTAACAAGGCATCAAGATACTTTACTTATTCATAAAGCTATCAATATGCCTTTAATGAATATAGTATCATCATCCATACCTGGATATGATCACCTCCATATCAGAACCTGCATGGTTAATTAAACTAATAAAGGTAATTCAAAACAATGATTATACTTTCCACTCTTGTCATAAGAGCTAAGTTCTTTGATTCTTATCAAATAGAGTTTAATACTCATATAACATGTCATCACCTTTGAATTAGGGTTTACTATTCACATCACATGTCATTACCCTTGAATTAGGGTTTACTATTCACATCATATGTCATTACCCTTGAATTAGGGTTTACTATTCACATCACATGTCATTACCCTTGAATTAGGGTTTACTATTCACATCATATGTCATTACTCTTGAATTAGGGTTTACTATTCACATCATATGTCATTACCCTTGAATTAGGGTTTACTATTCACATCATATGTCATTACCCTTGAATTAGGGTTTACTATTCACATCATATGGTGAATTGAACTCATAACATCATAATGTATGAGGAACATCATCATTGATGCTCCCAAATTAGCTTAAGATTCATCATATATCATAATTAGGGTTTCCATGATCTCACATAGGTGGATCATACCCTAATCATGCACATTCATGTGTATTGAAGGTTCTTTACTTGAGATTCCACCCTAAAAGGGGTACTTTCTTTCTCTTAAGGTACTTTATCTCTCTTAAGATACTTTCTCTCTCCTCATACTAGTAGATGGTGATAACACCACTCTAGATCAGGTTGGGTTAAGTCCTCATGGGCTAACATAAGCCAAAACATCACTATCATGTGATTAGGGTTTGATTTGAACAAGGTATTACTCAATTGAACCCATCAAGGTATCTTGGTAATTCACCCCATTGATCAACATCATGGTTCAATTCATTAGTCACTTAATCCCTTAATATCCTAGGTTATCATTAGGGTTTAGATTAGAGCATCATTGAACCATTTACACCTTCAATTGATTAAGTGAAATCAACCTTTGAAAACCTCCGGTTTCAACCTTCAACCTCCAAACGGTTTGAGACCGTTTGGATGAGTTGACCGTTTGCTAGGGTTGACTCCAAGACTGTGTGACCTTCAAGGTCGTTTGCCCAAACTGTGTGAGGGTGTAGACCGTTTAACAAGTTTGACTTCAATATTGAGAGGGCTTACACGGTTTGAGACCGTTTGGTGTCTCTCGATCTTGAGATCGTTTGTGTCCAAACGGTCTTGAGACCGTTTGGCCCCAAACGGTCTTGAGACCGTGAGGCCTCACACGGTCTTGAGACCATGTGAGCTCAAACGGTCTTGAGACCGTGAGGTCTCAAACGATCTTGAGACCGTGAGGCCTCAAACGGTCTTGAGACCGTTTGGTCCACTTGGTCTCAAACCGTTTGGACCTCCAACATGGTTCGATGATTTCAATCCTTTATGATTATCAATGTTGAAGCCTCCAAATGGTCAAATCCATGGTAACCACTTATAGATTGAGTTAATTAGGGTTATGCTTAACCAATTGGTCACTCAATTGACCCTCAATTGTTATCCAATTAGGGTTGAAGTTGGTTCAATTAAGGTCCATCAACGTTCAACCATCAACACTCAACAATGTGAATCAACACAAGGTTGAACCCTTCAATTGAGCTCCAATTGGGCCCAAACTTGGCCCAAACGGTCTTGAGATCATGTGGATGAACTCCACACGGTCTTGAGACCGTTTGCCCAAGATTTCATCAAAATCTAATGTGATTTGATAGGAGTGGAACCTTGATTGAGTCTCAAATTAGTATTTTGATTAATTCAATAACCTATTGCAAATGGGCCCTCAATTGATCAAATTACCTTAACCCTAGACCTCCAATCGGTCTTGGGTTGTCACCACACGGTCTTGAGACCGTTTGGATGAGTTCCAAACGGTCTTGAGACCATTTGCCCATCCAACTTTTGTATTCTAGTGTAAATTCTTCAAGGTTAGATCTATTGAGTTGATTATCATATCAATACTTAATTGCAATGTAATTTGGTATCTTTGTACTTTCAATTGGTCAACTATACTTGACCCCAGACCTCCACACGGTCTTGGGTGATTCCCCACACGGTCTTGAGACCGTTTTATTGATCCCCAAACGGTCTTGAGACCGTTTAGGTTAATCAACCCAAAAACACTTAATCAAATCATTGAGATTTCAGTACTGATTTCAATTAGGGTTTGCCCTAGTAATCATCCTTCAACTCTTAGCTCGTTTGGAATTAGTCCATAAAATTTGGTGAGTTGTTAATCAACATTATTTTGAACAGTAATCTCATACGGTCAATGCTTGGTCAACGTTCTTACACGGTCTTGAGACCGTTTGCCCAGAAAGGGCGATTTCAACAGATTGGAAAATCAGGAGTAAATTCAATTAAAGTTGTTGATTAAAAAGGCCATATCTCACGATTCCTTTGGAGTTATCATCTCAAATTTTGTGGGTGATTATTATACATAATTATGAACATAAATATGATACGGTCTATGCTCGGTCAACGCGGCTAAATGGTCTTGAAGACCGTTTTCCCTTACACGGTCCTGAGACCGTTTGCTCACTACACGGTTTTGCAAACCGAGAGAGCAATTTGTGGAGACCGTTTAGTAAAGTGAAAAGTAGTGGATTAACTTTGTAAATAACGTCTTCATATCCTAGCTCAATAACAGCAAGGATTTCTCACGGATTTTCTTGCAAGGTAGCAAAGGAAAGTAGAGAAGAAGAAGAACTATCATCTAAAAGCATAAACGAGATGTATATAACAAAGCATAGGTTTAGAGTTATAAAACCCGCCTAAAGCTTGCTCCTTGAGCTCCAAGCTTTCGAGCTCCAAGCTTTTAATGGCGTCCTTTAGTTTCCACAGGTCGGCCAAGGTGATCCTTCCAAGGAAAGTTGAGAAGAGATGGCTAGAAAGGTAGAGCTATGTGAGCTAGCCATCAATTTGACCTTGAATTCGAGTTCTAACCATGAACTCAAGCAAAAGGGAGGATTCAAACCTACCTTGCCCTCCTTGGTCGTCCTCCTGAGATCCAAAGCTCCTCCTTAGTCGGTTTGGGTGTATAGAACAGTGAAAGGAATGAAGGGAGGGTTTCCTTGCTAAGTGAAGTGGAGAGTATATATACTTGGGGTGAGATTTTCAACATAAGCTCGTAAGTTCTCCATATTTTCAACTTAGTCCCTCCATCCTTCTTTTCTCGTCCCCTCTTCTTATTTATAAGGACAAACTTCTTTTAAGGTCAAGAAATGAAGGCAAAGAAGATCAACCTATAACTTAAGCATACACATAAAAGGCTATTGTACATACACCTTGATTATTCAATCACAAAGGTGTTTTTCATTATATGATTATTCAATTAAAGTGACCTCTTCATCATTTCTTCTCTAAATTATGACAAGAGTCTTAATAAATACTTTTGATGGTGTAAATTACAAGTTGCACCCCTCAAATTGGGTAAATTGCACTTTACTCCAATTTAGGGTTTTCAAGCACAGGGATTGCTTCCACAGCTGCACCTTGGTGCCCAAGCTTGGGAAATCCCTCAAACTTCATCATAATGATTCTCATGATGTCTCAACATCAGAGGAACATCTCAACATGTGCTAATGGCAATTTAACCCTTCTATCTGGGTAAATTGCACATAGGTCCCTGTATAACAAAACAATGCTACAATTTTATATAAAAAGGAGCAAAATCTGAAATATATGTTTCTGAGAAACTTAATTACATGCCCTAAATTAATCACAAGGATTTAATTACATATTTAGGCAAAACACCTAGGGTTAACTCATAACCCAGGTCAGGGATGTTACAATATTAGATCCTAAAAAGTTGGTGACTTGAATATTTCAAGTTATCCCATGTTGTACCTAAATTAGGTAGCTGAGTAGCCCTAGATAGGTTGTTGATCTGCCAATCTCTAATTTGTGAAATACCAACTAGGGTTTCAACACCTGACTAATTTGGTTACATACTCTCCTCAAACTACCTATATGATTGAGACCGAATCTTGAGTCATCCTAATCACCCTAACCTATATAGAAGTGGACATGTCACCATGTGGAACTTCTCGTACCATTTGTTTCCTAAGTCTTGCTTTCTAGGAGGTTAGTCAGAGTGGTATGAAGTGCAAGTTGACTTGAATATTCATAGCTAGGGTTTACCCTAGTTCTCACCTCAAACCCTTTACTATGTTGTTTTCCATGCATTCCTCACATAAGTACACTTTGGCTACTAAGCATGTATGGACAACAAATGCAAAATGCTGATGTACATTTTAGAATTTCCCCTTATTTTATTAATACAAAGTGATGATGTGAAGTATCTCTATTATGTTTAGGCATGACTTGATTTCAACATTGAGCATCTCAACGTATCTATTCCCAATACCATCTAATTAAGGATATATACCATACTCATTGAAATTGACATGCTTCACAAATGAGGGTTGGTGAATGGAAGTTATATGTTTGGTAATGTATGATTAGGAGTTCTCCTCTATCAACTACATGGTGTAATTATATGACCTAGTGAGCCAGATGATGGGTAATTTGAATACAAAGTTTACCTTGTCTTGTGATGTCACCATGGTTGTAAACCATCACGAGAACAAGGAGCCCTAATTTCTTTCTATACTAGTTGAATGATCATATGAATCCATATGTCTTATGATGATGTAATGTTGTGTATTATTATTAATAAGTGAGGACATGTTGGATATTATGATTCATTGTATGATAGATGTAGACATCATGTTCAAGCAAGCTAAAAATGTTTAAAAATACCCTTGTATATGCTTGGAGGTATAAACACTCTCGTTTTAATTTTCATTCCATTATGGGACTTACATCACAACAATTTCACTATTAAACTTATTTTAGTTATCATACTATATAAAAAAAAATGACTGATAGATTTTGTTGATGGTTCCATGAACCAAGTCACCACCATATGGAGTTTACATTGGTGAGGATTCCTTTAGTGAAGAACCCTTTGACTGGTTAGGTCAAAAGTAAAACCCTAGAGCTAAGTATGGAGTAATGAGTAGAGGAAACTTTAGATATATATAACTTAGTAGATCTACCCAAATTAACATTTCAAAAAGGGATTTGGTTTATAGGTTAATCCATCAAGAAATGGAGTCTTTTACCTTACAAGTCTAGCAGAGTAATTTTTCTTTAGAGACTACATTTGACAAAAAAGGAATAAAAATGTAATTTTACCTTAGAATGGATTGTAAGTGTGATATAGAGTGGTATGCTAGGATCCACTTCACTATGTGAACTAGAAGCCTAACTATCATTTTGGAATTATAACTTGATATACCATGAGATGAAGGCATGGATTGTAGGGACAAAATTTTATTAAGGGTTGGAGTGTTGTACATACTCAAATCTAGGTTCAAACTTTAACCCACCTTTTTTTCTAGACCCCTTTTTTATTCAACTAGTGTTAGTTCCTTTTTACTTGATTTAGATAAATTTGGAATTATTGGAGCCAAATGATATCAACACATAATATCCTTCATATTTGGAAATTTAAAATTAGACAACAAACTAAATTCACTAGTAAGGTTAGATGTAGATAATACACTGATCAATATTTTTGATTTTCTAGAATCTCCCTAGGAGTTATAACTAAAAGAAAATTGATTATTATATTATATATGATATCATAAATCATTAGAAATGAGGAGTGAAGTACTTTAAATGAATGCTTAGTCTATAAATAGTAAATGATAATGTTAAATGCTTCAAGAAACTAATACTCAAAATCAGATTCCTTGTATCCAAATTAGCCTACATGTCAAATAAATGTTGTTTAACCCCACAATTTAATAGAAATGAGAAATGCATTAAATAAGTTTTTTAAGGATTTAATTAGTGTCACATTGTCACATATATTTTATTTCAACCACAAATCTTAGGCAATTGATATTGTACATGGAACTATTAGATCATGATCTAGTGGTAAATAACTCATCTCCCACCTCTCAACTTCTGTTATTCCCACACATAGTAACACTCTAGCGATGTATTATCCTTCCTCATTCATTTTCTCCCTCATTACTGAGTAACTCCATGCAATAAAAACATTTATATTCCCTTTTAATCCTCTTTTTCTTCCATTTTGATCTTATCATCGACTTGAAATTTTGGATGAACAATCCACCAAACGCTTAAAGATACCCTAGTTTCCTCCATCTTAGTTCTATTCAAGTGTCGTATATCCTATGATCTCTTCTCTACCACTACTTTCTAATCCAAATATCTTTGTAGTAACTGAGAAAATTATTTCCCCCAATTAATCACCTCTCCCAGACCCAGTGTTGATGTTTCCAAGAAAGATTATAGTATGATGTTATGTACCTTAACCTCATCCATCAAAGACATCCACAGAGAAATTCAACCAACAATAAGCTTCTCCAAAACCTTTGCTTTATTTTTCATATGCGCAAACCTAGGGTCAATTAGTCTATGATGATATCCCTATTGTGCTCTAGGGAGGTGAATGAAGCTAATAATAAATTTATGCAATTTAAAAACACTAGGAAGGTAATATTGCAACTTGCTTAGGGATATATAGCAGCGAAAATGTAGAGAAAGTGTTATACATAATGGAAATAAGCACAAGAAAAAGATTTAGAGTAATTTCATCAAAAGGATTCATTCCACTGCCTAGTTGTTCCCACTACGATGTCCAACCTGTATTTTATTTCTTTATTGTACTAATACAAAATACACTGTTTTCCAATCTCTTTTGTGGCTCAAGACAATTCTTATTTTATAACTCAAGGAGAACTTTCACAACAGAGTATATCACCATACCTTTGTAGTAGCCTTTTCACAATAAGTAGCTCCAAGAAGTTTCCCACAACCTTTTTGTCAGAAGTAGTTGGAAGCAACAAGAACAAGAAAATAGAAAAGGAGATGAAGAAAATTACAATTCTCACAAGATATACAATTTGTAGATCTCTATAAAAAGTGATTATTGACTCTCCATAAGGATTAGGCAAGGATATATTTTTTGTAGTATGATACTACTATTGAGCTAAGGCATAAGCTAGCTTGAGGGCAGCTGAAGATATTAATGTATAATTCTAAGCTCTAATGTGATAGTATGTAAATGACTTTACTCAAGTGTGCTTTGGGGGGTCCATAAAGAGCTCAGGTTTATAGAACTTAAGGATAGTTAAGAACACTTTTGGGAGTGTTAAGGATGAGATAAATGCTAAATTAGCTATTAGAATGTCAAAATTTAGATTTAAAAGGGCTAGTAGATCACTTAGAAATTTGTATGTAGACTGTTCTTGGTCGAACTCCATTTTGGTCAAAGTGTAGTTTGACTGAGAGGCCGAATTTTACTAAAATTTGCAACAGTTATATCTCGTTTGAGAAGTGATTTGACCAAATATATCTTAGTCGAGAGAGAGAGAGAGAGAGAGAGAGAGTTCGAAAAAAGTGTCAAGAGAATGCACTACTATATTCTTGGGAAACATATGAAAAGATTTTCCTAATGACACCTAACTATACAAAATACTTGATACAAGTGTGGAATACAATTGAGGACATGATTGGGGCGTTAATAACTTGTTCTTACATTATTTATAGCAAGTTGTATGAAATGCACTTGTACAAAGCATATACAAGGTACAACTTCACCTCCTAGCATCCAAAACACATATAATGTGGCATATTATTTATATTTGTATCTTTTATAAGTTCTTTGATCATCTGAAACGCCACACATGTTAGTGACATAGATGGGAAATATTTACATCAACAAAAAAAGAGTGTCGCGCATCTAAAAATCCAACAACCACCCCTTTTTCGAGATGACAAATATTTCTATAAGATAATTTTAAAGTAGACAATTTAGAGTAACATACCTTTAAATTGTTGTAGATAGCTAAACATATCTTCATGGATTGTTCTCTTCCTTTTTCAATGTCAAAAAGGGTTTACTACTTACTAATGTGCCCCTCACGGAGACACTCACCCTCAACAAGATAGTCATTTTGAAGAGGGAATATATATACCAAACAAAAAATAATGATGTAACAATTGAAATGAGAAGCTAATATGAATACAATAATTGAAAAGGATATATCTCATTGTAGGGAGTACAAACAAAAAGCCATACTTGATCAAGGAACAAAATATTATCTGATAACCAATGAGAGGAATGCAAAGTTATTCTTGATAAAAATATCCCAATAAGTACATCATATAAAAAATACTCTAAGACAATGGTAAGGGATGTTTAGTCCATCATTGATATAGATATGCCATAAATAACACCAATTTTGTAATGAGTATCTCAATATCAATGTTAGGGATATATAGTCCTCCATGATATAGAGATTTCCATAAAAATTAAAAAGAACCTCTAGACCTATATCAAGGGATTGTAACCCAATAAAACTAGTAACTAACTAAGAGAGAAAACAAAATCACATGATTTGAGATCCCCCTTAAATCTGATACTTAGAGATTTTAAGTTCAAATGAAGAAACTAATCAATAAGATACAAATATCCATTTAAGTGCTAAAATTTTATTTGCAATGTGTAAAAGAAGTCATGTCAGACATAGAAAACAAATGAAACATGTAGCAAAAAAAATCTAAAAATCAATTGTAAGACAACCGAATTAAAACTTGATAGTCAATAGTTCAATGGAACTGTATTTCAACCAAACTTCCCCTCGAGAGGTAGTCGAAGAACATTTTGTTATCCATTGCCAACCAATTTAATAAAATAAGATGAAAAAGATAAATAAGATATTCATCCTTCTTCGCATCAACTTCTATATTAAAAGAATTAACAATAGTAGCCAATTTCACAATCATCCTCCAGCCTTCATCACAACCTTCTCACAAGAAGTAGCTCTAAGAAGCTTCCCCCATAACCTTCGCATAAGAAGTAGTTGCAAACAACAAGAAAAAGTAAAGAAAATAAGAGAGGAACAAGAAATCACAACACACATTATATAAACAGTTTGTAGCTCTCTATGAACAAGTTATGATTAAATCTCCACCAATGATTACAAAAGACTATATCTGATGGAGTAGGACACTATTATTGAGCTATGTCTTAGACTAGCTTGAGGACAGTTGAAGATAACAAGGTAGAACTCTAAGCTCTAACGAGATAGTATGCAAATGACTTTGCTTAAGTGTGCTTTGCGTGTCCATAATCTACTTCCATTCATAAAAAATACTTATAGGGATAGTTAAGAACACTTTTGGGAGTGCTTAGGATGAGAAAATTGCTGAAGTAGTCGTTAGAATGTCAAAAGTCAGATTTACAATGGCTAATAGATTGCATAGAAATTTTTCTGTAGACTATTCTCAGCTGAACTGTACTTTGAGTGAACTCCATCTTGGCAAAATGTAGTTTGATCGAGAGCCAACTTTTACCAAATTTTGCAAAAATTACATCTCAATTGAGAAGTGGCTCGATAGAATGTATTTTGTTCGAGAAAGATTTTAAAGAGGGAATATATATACCTAGTGAAAACCAAGGATGTACCAATTGAAACGAGAAATCAATATGAATACACTAGTTGGAAATGATACATTTCATAGTAGGGCACACAGAGAAAGACATATTTTATCAAGGAATAAAATATCGTCTAATTACATATGAGAAGAATGTTAAGTCCTTCATGATAAAAATATCCCATTTAGAACAAAATATAAAAAATACTCTACCAATGGTAAGCATCTTTAAGTCCACCATTGATATAGAGATACCATAAATAACACTAATTTTATAAAGATGTTCAATATCAATGCAAGGAAAAGTCATCCATGATATAGAGATTGCCATAAATACTACAATGAAACACCATAAAGAATCTCTATACCGCTATCAAGGGATTTTAAGCCCATATTGATATAGAGAACCCATTGGGAAGTAATTAACAAAGAAAACTAAATCACATAATTTGATCTCCCCCTTCAATCACATATTCATAGATATTGATCTAAACAAAGAAACTAACCAATAAGATAGGGATATTCATTTATGAACGAAAATTTTATTTGCAACATGTAAAATAAGTCATTTCAAATTTTGAAAAAAAATGAACATGTAGAAAAATGAATATGAAAACCAATTTTAAGATAGACAAAACAAAACTTGATGATCAGTATGTCGATCGAATTGTATTATGATCGAACAATCCCTCGTTTGAACTACATTTTGGCTGAGAGGAAGTCTACCAAAAAAAATTATCCATTGTCAACCAATTTAAAGTATTAGCTAAAGAAAGATCAATTAGATATTCATAATTTTGCTCATCAACATCTATATTAAAGAAATTAACAATGAAAAATTAATTTCTTTTTCTTTCTTTATATTTTCCAACTTTTCTAACCTAAATTCAACAAGTTCATTCTTTGGAAAAACTGAAAGAGTTACATAACTATCATCACTTTATGTAGTTTCTTGTTTTTGTTCGACATTTTTGGTGATTAGGCATTCAACTACATGATGAATTTATCTTCCACATGTTCTATTTCACATTCTTCAATATTCTTTGCAAACGATTTCATGACACTAATAGAGGTAATTCTAGAATTCATTTTTGAAAAAATATCATATTTTACCATGTGACATAATTTTAATTTATGAGAAAACATATTTATTTTTGAATTGTTAACTTCCTTAATTTCTTCATGAGTAGTAGATAATTTCCTAAAAATGTCATAAGCTATTTCATAAGAGGAAATATGATTAAAATCACTAATAGAAAGAAAAAAATAGAGCATGTTTACATATCTAGAGTTAAGAGTCTGTTTTCTTACTATAGCCACATCCCATGCATCAAAATCTATCGTTAATGGCACATAAGTGTGGATGACCTTATTCCAAAGATTAAGGCTAAGGACTTGAATCAATAATTGTATATCCTACTTCCAATGAGTTAGTTGGATCCATCATATAGGAGTTGGCCAGTTATCTTGTGATCCTTCAAGGTTGAGTTTGTCCAAGAGGTTTTCTCCTATCTTTAAGACTTGTTAAAGCTCTTTGAAGCAAGCTTTGATACCAATTGTTATGTTGCTCTAGAGGGAAGTGTGAATGGAGAAAATAATAAACTTATGCAACCTAAAAATAGAAGAAAGGTTATATGTGGTAGCATAAATATCAAGAAAGTGTAGGAAAAATGGTAAAAATCACAAGACACAAATGTGTAGAGTGGTTTTTGCAAAAGATGTCACTTCACTACTATGTTATTTCCAACCATATTTTCTAGCCTGTATTTTATGCATTTTTTATACTAATGCAAAATACAAATTTTTTTTTGAAAAGATGGTGAGTTGCGACGAAGGGGTGCGAGGGGTGAGCGGTGACACAGCCGAAGGATGGGGCCTCGACCAAGGAGATGAACGTCAGAATGTGGATGAAAACGAGAAATGGACTGATCGGGAGAGAGACTAGTGAAAAGACCTTGGGAAGGATCCAATAGGAGGAGGGGGCGAAGGAGTTAGAGTTTATGTACCCCTCGTCGGGATTGATTTCCAATTCGTAGGGATGAGGGAATCGGATGATGGTGATAAGCATGTTTTGGACAGAGCCGATCAATCCATGATGAATCTCGATCACTCAACATCAAAATGAAAAGGTCACCGTGAAATATGGAATGCGTGGCAGTCACCGATTACGTAGTTGGTCGCAAGACCGTCCTTATGTGTAGTGTTGGGAGGAACCGACCCTCAAGGATATGAACAAACCAACCAAGGAAATTTTTTCCTTGAGAGCCTATTCGAAGAAAAGTTAGATGATAAAGCCATGGAAATCGCCACTACAGATGGAAAACTGGAGATCTACATTGAGCCAGACGCAGATGAAGACCTGGTCAGGCCATGGCAATACATAGTTGTCATCCAATTACTGGGGACAAACATTGGATTCATGACAATGAGGGATAAAATCAAACTTCTATGGAACCCTAAAGGCAGGTTTAACATGTATGAACTTGACCTAGGACATTATGTCGTGCATCTATCGTGCAAGGATGATTATGAGACAGCCATGATAGGTGGGCCGTGGAAAATCTTTGGCTTCTTCTTGGAGGTTTGGGACTGGTACCCGACCTTCAAACCCACAGAGGAAATGCCTAAGTACCTAACCACAAGGGTTCAAATTCTGGACCTCCCACAACACTTGTACATGAACACCATATTCGAGTACATAGGCCTGGTGCTCGACACCCTCATCAAAGTGGATAAACACACTGCGTTCAGAACAAGAAGCAAGTTTGCCCGTTTAGCTGTGGAAATTGATACGACTAAGAGCTCATGTCCAGCTATAAGCATCAATGGGGTAGAATATCTAGTCAAGTATGAAGCCTCACCAGAAAATGCTCCTTCTAAGGAAGTCTGGGGCACAATGAGAAGTATTGTAGGAATAAGAAAAATGCAGTACCCAACTCCAAAAACACTATGAATGTGAACGGGAGGGAATTAGGGGACACCCATGAAGAACCATGGCAATACCAAAAAGGAAGCAAACATAAGGCCATACGAAATTCTAAATAAAAAAACCAGATGGATAAGACCCAAGGCACTACTGACACCAACAATAGATTTGCAAACTTGGATACAGATGACCATGACGAGGGAGAAGGGAATAACAACGCTGATGAAGAACAATCGATCGAAACAGAGGAGAAACCTAGGGAGAGGATCCCAAAAGTCTAGAGACCAAAGAAGATATCTAACTCTAACAGAGGTGAGAGAGAAGAACTGAAGGACATCACTGAGAACCAAGAAGGAATGACCACTAACTCAAACCGGACTACTAGTGAAGCCCACCACGAGGTGGTGAACCCAACAGTGGATGAAGGCATTGTAGTCATGGAAGAAGATGACATGGTGGACAATCAAGAGAAAGGAGGTTATACAGAGACGAAGGCTAGCAAAAGCAATGATACTGTCAAATAGGGGAACGTTCCTGAGTCAAACAACATGGAGAGTGAACTAAGCACAAATCAAAATGCAATTCACACCACCATGAAAAAAAATAGTGACCCTGGTCCGGAGGAAGACCCATGATACGTCGAGGACAACAAGGCAACAAGAAAGAATGCACCTACCCCAGCAACAGCAGGAAGGAAATTAAAAAGGAACTCGACAAAAGCTAAAACAACCAGAATGACACCACCTTATGAAATTAGAAGAAAAAGCCTCCGACTCATGGCCAGAACAGAAGGGGAAGGCAACAAGGAAAACATTGTAGATGAAAATGTAGAGAATGCAGTAAAGTAAGATGAGGTCGTCACACTCAATGCTTGAGTTTCACACCCCCCTACTCCGTACTCTCACTATAGACTTATGATAATTGATTTCATTTGCTGGAATACAAGGGTCATAGGCAATGATGATACATGGAGGGTCCTGAAAGATCTTATTACCAGGTACAAACCACCTTTGGTCACCATCTTGGAGCCCAAAATTATTGGTGTAGCTGTCGAAAATACTATCAATAGACTTAGGTTCTCTAATTCTTATAGAGTAGAAGATAGGGGCTTTGCCGGTGGCATTTGGGTGTGCTGGAATGCTAGGCAATGCTCTGTTAAAATCATATGCAGCCATCGTCAGTTCATCACATGCATGGTTAACAATTCTTGCTTGATCACATTTGTGTACGCTTGCCCTCAATATACTACTAGGCATTTCCTTTGGAAACACCTAGTACATATGGGTAATTAGTTCAAATTGACGTGGATTGTCACATGCGGTTTTAACACGACCCTTGACCCAAGGGAGAAGAGTGGAAGCAAATCATACAACTTCAGAGAGGCAGCGACATTCCTGGACACGCTGATGGCTGCCAACTTAACTGATTTGGGGTTCTCAGGTGTGAAATTCACCTATCGCCATGACCTCCTACAGGAAAGGTTGGACAGAGTGATAGCCAACAGTTCTTTTATCACGACCTTCCCCAACATAGAGGTGGAGCATCTCCCCCGACTTGGCTCTGACCACTGCCCATTACTTGTCAAGTTGCGTTGCACTAAGCCCACCCCAAAGAGGTTCATAACCAAGGCGTCCTGGCAACAAATGGGCAGATTCCTCGCCACGCTCAAACAAAGTTGGAACAACTGTTTCAACTTCTAGGATGCACTGAGACAAGCGTGAGACCATTTAATGAGATTGAATAATAAAAATCATAGAGAAGGAGGGAAAAGGAAAGAATGAATCATCAACAACATTAGCAGATTACAGTTGGACTTAACTCATTCGTACAACGAGATCACAGACAACCTCTGTCATGACCTGCAACAGGAACTTGATAGCATTCTCCAAACTGAGGAAGAAGATCTAAAGCATAGAAGTCACATAAATTGGCTCAGGAACGGGGATAGAAACTCGAGCTTCTATCACAACTTTGTCAACCAAAGGAAACGTAGAAATAACATCATTGCTCTAAAAAATCAACAAGGCGAATGGGTCACTGACGAAATGCATCTGATGAATCTAGTGGTCGAACATTTCAAAAGCATCCTGATCGCCCCCACTAGAAGGAATAACCTGCAATCCATCGACTTCCCTGGGGAGTTTTCTGCCCTCAGTGAATCACACAGGATGGGAATAGGTGCCTACCCACCTGAGAATGAAATCAAGTGGATTGTCGACTCCCTAGACCCCATGAAAGTGCCTGGTCTGGACAGAGTGTTTGGCACCTTCATTCAAAAGAATTGGAGTATAGTCGGTCCTAGCATCACGACCACTATCAGAAATGCCATCCTTACGAGTACTATTGATGACAATCCATGCACATACACTATTGTACTCATCCCTAAGGTTCCGGAACAACAAAGCTACGAGAACCTCAGACCCATATCTCTCAATAATGTTTCTCTCAAGGTCATCTCCAAGTTGGTAGTTGAGAGACTCAAACCTTTCATGGAAGGCTGGGTTTCAATGACATAGAGTAGCTTTGTACCGGGGAGTCGTATAATCGATAACATAGCGCTTGTCTAGAAACTCATTCACAACATGAATAGGAAGAGAGGAGCTAGAACGATGGCCATCAAAATCGACCTGAGTAAAGCATACGACACCATGTCCTGGTCCTTCGTCAAGGATACAGTAGAGAAGCTGAACCTCCCTACAAACTTGACCAACTATATTATGGTGACAATCAGAAATGGGGAAACCTCCATAGCCTAGAAAGCAAGACCAAGTGCTCTTTCAAAACCAGTATAGGCCTCCGGAAAGGCAACCCACTATCATCTTATCTTTTTGTGTTGTGCCTGTAACGGCTCAGTCAACTCATCCAACACAATGTCGCCTGTGGTAGTTGGAAACATGTCAAAGTGAGTAGCAAAGGGCCACAAATCTCCCACGTTTGCTTTGCAGACGATATCATTTTGTTCGGAAAAGCCAACGTGAAACAAACGAGGGTTATCAAGAAATGCCTAGAAGAGTTTGAAAATGCGTTTGGACATACAATATCACCTTCAAAGTCAAGAGTGTTCTATTCTGCTAGTGTTGGATGCCATTTGTAATCAAGAATTACCAAAAGAAGTGGCTTTCAATCTACAATGGACCTAGGCAAGTATCTCGTAGTCCCGATCATCCACAACAGGGTAGGGAAGGCCACTTATGGAAACATCATTGACAAGGTCAATGGGAGGGTGAACGCTTGGGCTGCGAGAAGCCTTTCCCTTGCAGGTCGAATCTGCCTCGCCAAAGATACCCTTTCTACTCTACCCACCTACACTATGCAATCAGTCGTGCTACCGCTTCAAGTGTGTGATAAGATCAACTCCATCATACAAAGTTTCATCTGGGGAGGTGCTCAGAAGGTGCACCCACAGGCGTTGGTGCTACACTATGCAATCAGCTATGCTCCCGCTTCAAGTGTGCGATAAGATCAACTCCATCATGTTGCTCGAGCCACTGTCTGAAGCAGACAGTGAGGACATCTTTGCTTGGACCCTGACCAAGAATGGCCAATTCACGACCAAGACGGGTTATAGCAAGATAAGAGAATCTAAAACTCTTCTTCTACCTCGGAGAATCTGAAACTCTTCTTCTGGTTGATTCTCCATTGGGCCATGATGAAGAACCAAAAACGATGCCAATGACATCTCACTAATGATGATGAATGCCCCAGATGTCATCAGGGTCAAGAGACAATTTTACACGCCTCGAGAGACTGCAACCAAGCAGAGGAGGTCTGGGAGGAGCTTTCAATCACTGCGATGGCACCCACATTCTTTGAAGAGCAGGACACTAAAACATGGTGCCATAAATACCTCAAAGATGAAGCTGATCTCATGTTCATCTTCTTGGTTGCATGCCGCATGAAATGGTTGAATAGGAACAAACATATCTTTGACAGAACCCATATCAGTCCACGACAATAAGCCAATGCAGTGAGGAAGGAGGCAGCAGCATAGAAAGAAGCGTTTGAGAGCAAAAGAGCTGGAAATGAATCTAAACAAGGAAGAAGTTGGTCTAAACCTGACCCTGGTGTTATCAAATTTAACAAAGATGTAGTGGTCAAAGGCAAACATGCTTCTTGTGCCATCTTTGTGTGAGATTCTAAGGGCAAATGGATAGGCGGGGTAGCTAAGACTGTGATGACAAATGATGTTGTTCTTATAGAGAAGATAGGTATTCGACTGGCTATGGAAGTAGCCGACCATAACAGATTGGATGAGGTTGATATAGAGTCAGACTCCCTCACAGTTGTGAATATGATAGATGAACCAGTGAACCTGAATCCTGGCTATGGCAAGATCATCAACAAGATTCAATTGCTCAATAGAAAGAGTTGGCAGCTTTGTTATTCTAGTAGGACTACTAATGAAGTGGCAGATAGCCTTACCAAACGCCACCTTAGGAACATAGGTGGGTTTCAAAATTACCCCTTACCTCCCATGGAGATTAGTACCTTAGTCTCTAAAGAGTTTTGTAATGGTAGTAGTACTACCATGATTCCTATTCATAGTTTAATTAGTGGATGTAAGTTAAATTTTGAATTAGCTCGCATGAGGAGGGCGGGATGAATAAGATTGCCTCTTGACTTCCCTAAAAAATGCAAATTTTTTGGGTGTCTTTTGTAGTTCAAGACAACTCTCATTTTCTATCTCAAGGAGAACTTGCTCAACAAAGCATATCGCAATCAACCTCTTCCTTAGTCGCAACCTTCTCACAAGAAATAATAGGGAAATATGGTGACATGATGGTGGTGGAAATAAAAAATTTTGTTGCCATATTCCACATAACTAGTAGATCATGTCAGTAACTATGAAATGAGAATGATGGTGCAAGGTATATACCTGGTCTTAGAGAAAGTCTAGTGACAATCCTTACAGAGGTGTACTTCCTTCTCAAGCAACCCACAAACAATAGTTGATAGTGTCTTCTTGGTGTAAAAACCACAAACAAAAGTTGACATCTTTCTCCTATGGTAGCAAAAAAAGACTCCACGCCTAAATGATGTCCACGCAGACCACTGAGAACTTCAAATTGCTCTTCCCAAGATGACGAGAAGGGGTTGCCCTTTCATTGTCAGTGTGCTAGAGTTGACTTCCTTTTCCCTTACTGTCTCTCTCTTCCTTGGGTAAGACTGCTCAGGCTCTGATGTTACCATAGCATTGAGAAAAGGCATCTTCTCATACAAGTGTTTGGAGAGCTTTTTCCACCCATCCTTATATAGGAGTAGATGGAATAGGGTTTCCAAAACTTAGGGAATACAAAAATACAAATGTCATGGTATGATGGTTGTTGCCCACCGCCACTCAATTGATTGGACAATCTAGTTGATCAATCATCACACCTATAGATCGATTGGATTCTCTAGTCAGTCGATTGGCTTGTATCTAGTGCCAAATTAGATTGGATATCAATGTGATGATTAATGCACATTATTAATCATTTTAACCAATCAAAACTAATCATTTGGAATCCAATCAACGGACTGGATATTCTATTCGATTGACTGGAACACTAGTCGAGTGACTCACAAATAGTTTCGCTCAATTTGATTACCTAAATAGATTTAGTAACCAAATTAAATCTTATAGATTAGTAAAATTCTATTCCAAGTGTTTCCTATACATGTGAAGTTGAAGGTCCCATATTACATTGGCAGTGAATGTCTATAACTAGATTATGACATCAAAAGTAATGAGCTGTATCAAACAACACTTCGTTGCGACCCAAGTAATTGGAAAGTTGAAGAACAACTTCAACCTACAAGTCACGATCAGTGTTATAGTGATCCTATAGTTTCTTTTTCACTAATATCCAAATTGAATATGAGGCATGGAGTCATCACACTCTTAACATTCAATCTACATTCCTTGAACTAGAGCAGACTGTATGAGGATCATATAATCTCACATATCACATATTGACTCATATGAGTGTGGCCATACATTTCTCAGTCTCCCTCATCAAGTGACCAAAATATCAAATCCTATTGGAGGGAGAAATCCCATCTACATCACTAACTTTCAATCCCCATGTGTCATAATGTACCCAATCACGACCTTTATGACAACTCTTATTCAAGGTTATGTTGGATGGAGAGAAAGTTCATCTAACAACATGTGAAAAGTGTAGTGAATTCGGGTCTAAGAACCAAAATCACCACTATCACATAAAAGAGTTGATTCTGATTATGACTTAAGGGTTTCCATGTATCACTCTCATGGTAAGTATGTCTGGTACACTATTCTCTAACAAGTACATATGTGCTTGACTTGATATCTAATTTCATGACTAACGAGACTCTATCATCAATCAACACACATTCTAGTTTTTTCTTCCGCAATAATATATGACTAGGGACATAATACGAATGTATGCACTCTTATCATACATATGAACTCATTGTTTAGGTCCTCAATTTCAAGACATATGTCATTAAGCAACATCATTCTCTAGACATCAATCATGTTTGTGTCATCATCTCATTATTGAGAGAAACACAACAGATTAAATTACCTTTGTTTTTGTCAAATAAATTACATGATGCCCCATTACAATCATCATATGACTATATTTATAGACATACATACCAAAAGACTCCCACTTCTACTATGAGCCAATCACCCATGAATCTTTTTCCTAGTAATCTTAAAATGACCATCATGCTTCTACTACACAAGTGCTTTTCTAAACGGTTAAGAAACATTATCTTCCAGTCCATACTTTGTAGATCTTCACATCGCCTCATTGTACCCTCTCTCATATGAGATGGAAACAACATAATATGCTATCCGGTTTTCTTAGCTTATCTAATAGATCCATTGTTTCCATAATGTTTCTACTGTGTCATCAATGGTTGGAACCATCCCAAGTTCATCAAATGAACTTCTTGATCCATAAAATATCCTCAACTGTGTTCAGAATAGTAAGGTACTCGACTTCTATTATAGAATCAGTAACTCTCTCTAGCTCAACACTTTTCTAGCCTACAATTCTATTATTAAGATAAAATTCAAACACATATCACAGTCATCTTTATTAGTTGGGAAGTTGCATCGGTGCAATAGTTTACATCTGAATTTTCTTGACCACAAAAAAGAATGAATTGATCTTTAGTGATTCTCAAGTACTTAAGGATGTTCTTTACCACAATCTACTAATCTTCACATGGATATGACTGATATCTACTTGTCATGTCCAAGACCTACGAGATAATAGGAAGAGTACATGAAGTTGTATGATAGATCCAATAGAGGATGCATATGGAGTCTTACTCATGGGCTCCCATTATATACAAGAACTCTAACATTGGGCTGTAGAGAGACTAAATCCATAAAAAATGGTCAAATTTCCACTCTTTAAGTCATGCATGCTAAACCTCTTTAGCACCTTGTCAATGTATTTACTTTAGATTAGGCCAAGTATCAATCTAGATCTATCTCTATAGATCTTAACTCCTACCTAGTAGGATACTTCGCCTAAATCCTTCATATAGAAGGTATTTTATATCTAGGGTTTTATACTATATGTAGGGTAGGGTTGACATTCCTTCATAAAATATAAGGAATACAATTATGCTCCCACTAATCTTCTTGTAAACACAAGTTCTATCTTCATCTTGACTAAAGTAAAACTCTTTAACTTCCTTGTTGTATTGAATATCCCAACTCCCAGATTCTAGATTCAATCCAAAGATTGACCTTTGCAATCAAATTTCAATGACAAGCATGATCACAATGGGTTTAACCATGGAAACTTATGAAATGATTTCTTCATGTCCAACACCTTGAACTTGTTTGAAATCTTTTTTCAACTAATAAACCTTCTACATTGGTCTTCTTCTTGAAGACTCACTTACACTTGGGTTCTACACCTTCAGGTTGATCCATCAAGGTCCATACCTTGTTGGTTAAAATAAAGTCCATCTTAGATCTCATGGCCTCAAGCAATTTCTCAGATTCTAGTCCCTCTATAGCCTCTAGATAGGTTGTTGGCTCATCATCTATGACCAACTCATCACCTTCTCGAGTCACATGATGTATAATTCTTTTAGTCTCAAGGTGTGTCCTACTAGATCTATGAGGTTCATGTGTTGCATGTGGAATTTGAGATTCCACAAAAATTTGTGATTCTCCTTGGTCATTCTGTACCTCTATAGGTTTAATGTTTGCTTGTTGATATCGAACTTTTTGAGTTCTACTTTTCTCTCACTATTTCCTTTGGAATTAAATTCTTTTTTTAGGAATACAAATGCCCTAGGAATAAATATTTTTTTGTTGTATGGAGTATACAAAAGTCATACAAAAAAGATAACATTTATCTAATTTGGAATCAAGCTTTTCAAGAAATTGTTTTCTCATATAAGCTTTACATTCACAAATCTGCATAAAAATACACATTGGGATAATTCCCATGCCATACCGCATATGATGTTGTTTTAACCAATTTAGATGGTACACAATCTAGTGTAAATATGATAGTTTGTAAGGCATATCCACAAAAGAAAATTCTAAGATCAACTAGACTTATTGATAACCGTACCAATGTCAAACAAGATGTGATTCCTTCTTTCTGATACATCATTATGTTTTAGATGAAGACCATTGTGATACAATATCACAGTCTCACAAAAGTCCTGAAACTCTAAGTATTCATCACATTGATCATATCAAGGTGTTTTGATACTAGTAGACAACTTTAGCATTTGTTCTGAAAGGTTCACATAGATCAGTATGTATGGGTCCCAACAGGTCACCACTATCCAACTGTTACCACTGAGAGGTGCTTTTGTCTTTTTCCCTCTATTGGTTCAAAACCAAAAGAGTCGAGATAACCATCTTTATGGAATCTTTGATATGCATTTCTCATTTATGTGCATTGGATGACAATGATAAAGGTATGTTCCATTTGAGTTATTGAGTTTATGTGTTTACACTATATATACTGGTCTCGAGTTTTAATCAAAATAACTCACGAGACATTTGGGAATTATAATAAAACATCTTATCTTTAAAATGAATCATACACAAGTTATTATGTAAAATATGAATCCACTCTTATCCAAACAATATAAATGATGTTTCTACAAATGCAGGTATGCAATAGCAATTTTCTTATTCTATTCCAAGCCCATTTGGATGAGATAAATGAAAGGTTTAAACTATATCGACCACAACTTTTGCTTTGTCAGTCCACCTTATCCCTTTTTTAAAGTTTTAATTCTTCTCATCTCTGCACATTATCACATTTGTGAGATCCTCATTTGGTGTTCAATACCTAAGATGTTGAAGTAGTAATATTTATATCTTTAGAATATATATCTATAGTGGACCTTTGTCTCCTTCTTCTTCCTAAGTTCCTCTATATAAAGAGGACAATTCCTCTTCCAGTGTCTAGTATGGAGATTGTGGTGGCACTTCCCTTCCTTACTCACTTCTCCCTTTTCTTTAAGTGAAGAAGACTTGGGTTTTTGGATGGATTTTTAACTCTTCTTGGCCTTTCCTGTTCCTTTGGAATTTACTTTTACTCTGGTGATCATAATCACAAATTTAGGATTGTCCTTCTTTATTTGTGCTTCATTAGTTCTCAACATACCAAGCAACTGAAGGTGTTTTATCAAAATTGTTCATGTTGTAGTTCATGACAAATTGATTATATGATTTGGGCAATGATTGCAGAATTACACTATTGCCAACTATTGACCTAAGGGAAATCCTAGTCTTGCTAGGTTCTTCACATACCCAATTAACTTGAGAAAATGGGGCCCCACTGGATATCTCTCTACCATATTGTAGTTGAACAACGCCTTTGAGATATGATATCTCTCTTGTCTTGCCTGATCCTAAAACACATTCTTGAGATGTGTTACCATCTCGATGACTTCTATGTTTTCGTGTTGTCTCTACAATTCATAGTTACTTTTAGCATATAATCATGAACTTGACATCTATGATATCCTTAGAATGTTTCTTCTAAGCATCCCTTTTAGACTTAGGCGTGGGAACGGGTTCATCTAGCACTGATGTCTCTAGGGCATAGAGCTTCAGCTCTTGAGTGAGGTCCATTCTATATGTCTTGAACCAATCATCAAAATTATTCCCATTCAACTTTTCCTTCTAAAGTACTGGTCACAACCAAAAGGTGTGTGTGGTTTCCATTTTTTTCTACAATAGAAAATTTGCACATTTGTCAAAACACTTTTGATTTGATATTAAATATATGATGATATTAATAAGGAATTTAATTAATCATCACTCCCACTATTTTGTTCACATCAATAACCCTCTTTATTGATTCACAAATATTGCAACGTATGATTTTATAGTAGGACAATATCCAAAACATTAAATTACTGCTCAACCAACACCGACATCCATAACCAATTATTAAGGTATGCATCATTTTCCAATTTCATCTCATACAATTTTTTGATGGATGGTATGCACAACTCCTTGTCATAATCCATCTACATGCTTATAGGCACTTAATCTCATTAAGGTCACCTAGTTAAGCCTAGTCTAAAAGACAACACGTTAGAAATGCACCCTGCTTTGAAAGACCACATAACTAACATCACACTTCCACGAGTTGGACGTCGCACCACACACGGCATGCCCATGCTTGGTCGATCAAGATTTATGTATGTGTTGCTTATGGAAAGCATCTAAGACTTAATATTTATTGAGAGATTTTACTTATAAATACATATGCACATCCAAACAGCACATACATATATTATCTATCATAGACATACTATATCCATAAATTAAATATGTAGTCATAATTATATGAGTGATAGTTATGGCCACAACAATGCAATTATTTTGAGCCACAAATAATTTCTAACCATGTAAGGTCATACATCATATGCATGCAACATGTACTGGATAAATATTTTGTTGGGAACATGTTGGTCAGTTGACTGGACCCTCCAGTCAATCGGTTAGACTACCTATCGGTTGATTGGTTTCCATCGATTGATCGACTAGTTCTTGGATCATGTGGTTGGATGGACACCTTTAATCGATTGATTAGCTCCTCCAATCGATCAACTCCACTTCCAGTTGGTCGACTCGCCTAGTCAGAACACTTTCTTCTTGACAAAAACAAATCTAATGCTAATTCTATCTATATATTGTATTGTGTAAAGAGAATACCTCAAGTTACATTCGAGGAGAGCATATTAAGGAAAGTATTTATTTACATATAGATAACTAAGAGGAAGGCTCGACCTATAAACAAATTTAAAAGGTAGGAAATAAACCATTTAACTATGCATAAGTTTCCAAGGGGGAGTTTGGCCATAACCACATATACATGCACCATCAGAATAGTATTAGGATGACACATATGGATTGTATATATGTCCTATCATATATATATTGGATCTATGATATATTCCCTAGTGTATGGGGTATATTTCCACATTAATCATTTAAAAATTCACAATGTATGCAACAAAATAAATGATAAAACAAAATATGATTATATCAGTTAAATCTCAAAACATACTAAGTTGAAGTGGCTTTGATACCACTGTAGCGAAATATGGCAACATATATGGAAGCAAAAATAAAAAATTTGTTGGCATATTCTATATGACCAGCGGAAAGCATCAATAAATATGAAACATGAATGATGGTGCAAGGCATATACTTGGTCTTGGAGTAAGTCCAACAAAAATCCTTATAGAGGTGTTCTTCCTTCATAAGTAGCACAGAGACAGTACCTGATGGTGTCTTCCTTGTATAATAACCATAAAGGATAGTTGACATTATTCTCCTAGTGTGGAAATAAAATCCTCCACGCCTATATCCACACAGACCACCCCAACTCCACATCTCCCTTCCCAAGTCGACAAGAAGTGGTTATCCTTATGTTGTCAACTTGCTAGAGTAGATTTCCTTTCCCCTTACTATCTCTCCATTTCATAGGTAAGACTGCTCAGGTTCTCATGTTACCACAATGTTAAGAAATGGTTTCTTGTCATACAAGTGTGTTGATGGCCTTGTCCATCTCCTCCTTATATATGAATGGATGATTTAGGATTTTCAAAACCCATGGGATATAAAATGATAGATCTCATGGTTTGATTGATGTTGTGTGCTGCCACTTGGTCTACTGGACAATCTAGTCAGTCGACTGGCACACCTGTCAATCAGTTGGACTCTCTTATTAGTCTATTGACTTTTACCCAATGGCCTTTGAATGTGATGATGAATGCATATTATTAATCATTTGACCCAGTAAAAACTGGTTATTTCACATCTAGTTGGTCGACTAGATATTCTAGTTGGTTGTCAGGACATTCCAATCAATGGACTGGCACACCAATTGGTCGACTCACTACTAGTTCTTATCAATTTGATTACCTAAACACTTTTACTAACCAAATGAAGTCTTATACATGAGAAAATTCCTATTCGAAGTGCATCCTATGTGTATTACCCTATAGGTCCCATATTACATTGGTAGTGAATGTCCATAACTAGATTATGACATCACAAGAAATAAACAATATCTAATAACACTTCACTTCTACACAAGTAACTAGAAAGTTGGAGAACAACTTCAACATACAATCTATGATCAACGTTACCATGATCATAAGTTCCTTTATCATTGAAATCCAGATTGCATATAAGGCATGGAATTGCCATCCTCTTTATATTTAATCAATGTTCATTGAATCAGTGATGACTATATGAGATACATATAAGCTCACATATTGCATATTGACTCACATGAGCATGGCCATACATTTCTCAGTCTTGCTTATAAAGTGTCTAGGATATTGACTCCTATAGGAGGGACAAATCCCATCTACATCACTCACAATCAATCCACATGTGTTACATTGTTCCCAAGCACCACCTTTATGGAAACCCTTATTCAAGGCCACGTTGGATGAAGTCAAAGTTCAACAAATGACATATGATGAGTGTAGTGGCTTCAAGTCTACAAACCACAATCACCACTATTAGAATGAGAGTTGATTCTGACTACCAATCAATGATTTCCATGTATCACTCTCATGGTAGGTTTGTCTGGTATGCTACTATATAACAAGTACCTATGTGCTTGACTTGATATCAATTATCATAACTAATGAGACTCTATCATCACTCAACACACATTCTCATCTTATGTATTATTTTTGTCTATTTTTCTTGCACAATAATATCAAACTAGGGAAATAACAACAATGTATGAACTGTTATCATACATACAATGTCAATGTTTAGGTCCTCAACTTAAAGATATATGTCATTGACTAATAGGATTCTCTATACATCTATCATGTCTATGTAATCATATCATGAATGAGACAAAAACAATAGAAAAAATTACCTTTTTTATCAAATCCATTACATAATGGCCCATTACAATCATCATATGATTATTTTTGTGGTCATGCATGACAATAGAAGTAGCACCAAGAAGCTTTCCCACAACCTTCTCTCAAGAAGTAGTTGGAAGAACAAGTAAAGAGAACAAGAGAAAAATAAGAAATTACAACTTCACATGATATATAATGTGTATCTCTCTAAGAACACATGATGATTGACTCTTCACAGGTATTAGATAATGCTATATTCGGTAGATTAGCACACTACTATTGACCTAAGGCATAGAGTAGCTTGAGGGGAGCTGAAGATAACAATGTAGAATTCTAGGGTTTAAATGGATAGTATGTATATGACTCCACTCCAGTGTGCTTTGGGTATCCCAAAACCACTCCTGTTTATGTAAACCACTTAGGGATAGTTAAACACTTATGGGAGTATTGAAGATGAGATAAATGCTAAAATAGTTGTTAGAATGTCAAAAGTCTGATTTACAACAACTAGTCAACCGCTCAAAAAGTTGTCTCCAAACTGTTCTCGGTCAACTTTAGTTTGAATGAACTCCATCTTTGTTAAAGTGTATTTTTATTGAAAAGGCACACTTTTGCCATAGTTTGCAATGGTTATATCTTGGTTGAGAAGTGGTTTCACCGAATGTATTTTAACTAAGAAAGAGTTCGATAGAAAATATCCTTGTAAATGCAATACTATTTTTTCAGAAAAATAAAAACTATCCAAAATACTTGATAATTGATATAAGTGTCGAATATTGTTTATGATAGGATTGGTTCATCCATCACTTGTTCTTATATTATTCCTAAAAAGTTGTTTAAAATGTATCTGCACAAAGCATATGTATGGTACAGTTTGACCTACAAACATCCAAACACATGTAATATTGCATATTGTTTGATATTGGATATTTTCTAAGTTCCTTGATCACCTAAAACACTAAATGCATATGAGAATGACACAAACAAGAAGCATATGCATCATCAAAATAAGAGTGTGGCATATCAAAAAAGAAAAAAATGCCATCTCTAAACTTCTTCCAACCATTTCTCATTTCTTTCTCAAGCTATTATAGGGAAAAGGTGGTATTTACACTTCTAATATAATTTGTATGACTTCTTCATTTATGTTTTGAATTGAGACATTATTGTTCCCTATCTTGTTGAGTTTTTGGAATGCAATTTTCTTCCATCATCCAGGGTGTGTCTTGGACCCTGTTGTCTCATGCACTTTAGAGCATGAACTTTGGTTTTTCAATTCTTTCTTGGCATGGAGAATTAACAATCCTATTATCTTGATGATGAGAAGTATTCCCTATCATTAGCTAGAGATAACAAGATCCATTTCTAATCATCAAGTAGGGAGTAAGAGAAGGAGATTATACAATAGAGAAGTTTGACCTCGTTACCCTAGTTGATCAAATTAACTAATTAATATCTCATGGGCTTTTCCATGAAATTACCCCACATCTTGTTCATTTACCAACCAATATTGGTAGCCCTCTAATGAATGTTTTACCCCCTGCTCTCTTAATGATACAGTAACACACACTTAACTTTTGTGGTAACTTCACCAACTACATAATTGCTCGCATTTTGCTTTTATTTAATGTCGTATATTTCATTTGCTATTCTCAGATTGGTCATAAATAGTCTACCTATATTAGATTCATATGACCTCAGAAAAATAAGAAAAATATTTGTTGAGAAGAATTTTGGATGAGGATTAATTATTGAATGTTTAAAAACCCTTATTTCACGTCTAAACCCTTCAATTAATAAAATTTCAAGATTATGGTTTAGGAACATAAACTAATATATAAATCATATAATTCATCCATATTAAAAGTGTTGGTGGAACAAGTAAGGAAAGGGAGGTTAAAAAAGAAGTTGGAACCTTTTCATGGACCTAGAGTTTGACTTGGAATTATAAAGATTGGATTATAGGTATGCACGCTTTCCTGATTAAATTTGAGAATGTGGTGACTAAATACTGTTTGTTATGAATGAGGCATATTTTGAGTTACGCTCCTATTTTTGAATCTCTAGTAAATTTGTTGGAGTTCTAAATATATTTATTCATTTGTTACTGCTGAAATACTACTTCTCATGTATATTGATCCCTTGACCCCAACTAATATGTTTGGATTCTTTCATCCTTTTTTACTTGAACATACTTTAGGATGGTTTATAATATTTCCTCTCTATTATGTGTGCATGGTATTTACACAATTTATCTAATGTAGTTATAACCATTAGGGTGTGATGTTCCGCCCTAGGTGTGTTGTTTCCACCTATTTTTATTTGAGGGGGTGTTGTTCCATGCATGACGTGTTGTTCTACCTATTAATATATTAGGGTGTGTCATTCCACCCATGTTTACATTAGAGTGTGATGTTCCACCCAATACTTGATTTCTACTGCCAATTTTGATCAATGACTAGTCGTGGTTTGGCCCTACATTAGATACTTCTAGTCTATCTCATATATGCATGTAACTATTTTATTTTAAAAATATCAAATGAGTTATGACAAGAAAAATTATGATGCTATGTTATTTTTGAAATACCATTATCTTATTATATTATCATTGAACTTGTCTACTTTTTAATAGCCCCATCTTGAATGGTAACCTCCTTTATTGCACTATTGTTGTTCTAGAATGCCTAATATTTCTATGTAAATACAATGGCTACTGACCCACATACCTTTTGTTTCTTTTTATCTATGTTGTTCCCAAATCACCCAGATGTAGGTGATGTAGATAATAGTGACTGAGGAGGATATTGAACCATGACTTTGGACTTTGAAAGATAACATGAGATGTCTAGGTTTCCCTCTGCATCTACTTTTGTAATAATTAGACGTACCATTTTTTTTCTTCTAGTACCATCCTTGGGGTGAGGAGAAATGTATGAATTATAATGAGAATGTTTGTAGTAGTTCAATTTTCTGATTCTACTAAAAGAATATGTGTGCTATTGTGTATTTCAAAAAATTAAAAAATCATAGTTTATGTCGTACATATAACTGTATTTGTTGAATGGATTTACTCCTCAATTAAGTAGTGGATATCCTCTCATGACCCACTCCTCACAGTTGTGTTCTTAGAAATTCAATATCCTTCTTTTCTCTGGGTTATTGTTTGAATTCTTTATCAATTAGAAAAGTTTTCCTTCATTTCTTTCTCTAATTGGATAGATTCACACTGTCTGGTAAATAATGTTTTTGTTGTGCAATATGCATCCTCCACCTCCACCTCCCTTGTCTCACCAATGAATTGTTTGGTTAATATGGGTCCTGGTCTCAAGTGTTGTGATAATATCGAATCGGAACATAGCATCTAAAAAGTGCCCCTCACTCATCTCCTCGTCAATGAGGTTGACTGAGGTGACCTAGTTTGTATTCTAGTTCTGGTTATGTGTGGCACCTATACTAAGTGTTGGTTGCCCATGGTTGGCTAGTTCCTTTTTTGGCCCTTTTCTTCTAACAACCATCTTGGACAAATTCTCTATCTTTGTGTTAATACGTTTGTTCCTATGACTTGCTTGCTTTGTTTTATTTCCTCACTAACTACCAGAACTAGGTTTGGGTGATGCATGGCGCCAACGGGGTTATCTTATATCCCATCTTTCTTCTTGGACTATTGACGTTCTAGCTTCTTGGCATGGATCACCGGGGAGTATGATACTAGAATTGTTAAGGGGACACTCATAGCATCCATGTTATCTAGAATTCTGAAGGAAGGGATGAAGGTGAAGTTTGCATGTGCAAGACCAACCCCACCATACTTCATAAAGATAACTAGAATGCTTTCGCACACTGTGTGATATTGTTCACCATTAAAATATATAGTCAGTCAGAGTGGTTTAGACAAGTCTACTTCTACAACATTTTGTGGAAAATTTTCCACAATGACCAATAGAATTAGTGTCATCTTATTGATTGTGTGCCCTATCAAGTCTCTGATGCTATCCAAGAGTTGGTTCTGGTGTAAGAAGACAAGCATGTCTAGCACCCTTATCCAAACCAATAGCTTGCATAGGATCAAATCCGATGGATGAAAGCTAGGGGACTAGGATTGGATGGAAAGATATTTCATCAATATGGTCCAGGAGCCTATGATCATGCTAGTTAAGTGTTGTCATGAATTTTTAACAATATAACATACTAAACAATCTCCAAGTCAATGCCTTGACATTTTTTTGGAGACTAAAGGACCTGCAGCCTGGTTACTTGAGCTCGAGGACTTTCACCATGATGACATATTTCCAAGGATTTTCGAAGGATTATAGAATTTCTATATTCACCATGATTTCTAGAAGCAAGACACTCCAATGAATGAAGATATCTTCTACTTTCAGGGCTAGACCGTGGGCTTTTTTAAGTGAAAAATGTGATAACCTGGTTTTTACATCTCATTTATTTTATGTATGTCTTCACTCTTTAGATACACTTTTGTACTCAGAAACCTATCTCACCCACACCTTGATGAATTTAACTCACTTCATACTCAATTTATGATGTGATAACGATTAAATATCATGTTGTACCTATATGCAACTCTAATTTGGGTTTCAAACTAAGTGTCTTTTTTTCTTGTATATCACCAACTTAGAATGACATTTTAACCTTTTTAATGAAATCTTCTTGCTATGAGTTGCATTTCATAATGTAGAGGATTCAATTACAAATCCAACGACCCAAAAATCACTTCAATTGGAGTCATATATCACAAGATATGGCCTTTTCAAATTTCAAATTTAATATTTATTTTATCACTTATTTTAGCTTGCTTTTGATCCCAATTGGGCCGATTTTTCATCCGTGGCCCAATTAGGGGGGGAGGTGCCCCTTTCTCTTGAAATGTCATCTATCTGCTGACTCATACCCTCTATAATCATCTCTTGTCTCCGTGAACCATTTTTGACCCTTGGATTGCCTCTTTTGGATCCAACCACTCTGATATGACGGGTGAAAACCCTCCTTAAACCTCTGTACAATGCCCAAAAAAAGTAGTGTTGTGGCACCACCACACCCTCCATGGTGCCTTGTTTTCCCACCTCTTTAGCACAATATTATCCCCTCTCTTCCTATGAAATCACTCCTCGAACTCCTTGCCCTTCTTTTGGTGGCCTTTCGTGAACCCTATTTGTCTTTTCTCTCCTCCTTGTTCTTCCATCCCTGGCAGCATCGTCTTGATCTCTCTTCTTGGGAGGTGGCCCTATCACCCACTCCATCTATGGGTAGGGCCTACAATCAGTCTGAGGAACTATGACCATGGTGGATGACCACTATTCTAGGGCCTTTACTCCCTGGTGTTGATGTTTCCCTTCTTGACGGTGAGGGTGCCACCATGGTGAAGAACCGTGATGCCTCAGGATGACTAGATGAAGGTGAGGAACCCGTGGGTGTTGGATCTAGGGCCTCCACTCGGTTGACGACCCAAATTAGGTGGCTGGGTACTCTCACAAACCCGGACCCACCTCGGTGGGCGGTGACACCCAACAGTGGACAACAGTCGCCAAACTCTGGCGACTACTCCCTGACGTTTGGGGGCGATGCATGACCGGTCTGGGCTAGGTCTTCGCAGTCATCCCAACAAGCTTGCATTCCCAATCTCGCCCCCCTTGGGGTAAATTCCTTGCCAAATCTGATTTAAATGTGCAAACTTTAAGTAGCTCTATCTTCTTGACTCCTAAACCAAACCCTACGATCTTATATATCATTTTTTATCTAGAAAACGTGATCTATCCATTGAACATAGTTTCAAGATCTAATTTTGCTCTTAACCCATAGTTTCCCTCGTTTAACATGCTTAATTATGGTTCATGCTACTAAATGATCAACCTTGGTCCTATGAGTTGTAAAACTTGATGATACTTCCTGATCATTAGCTTTGCTTTACATTTGACATGATGTTATCTTGGGATACCTAAATGAACCTTATATAGCACTTTGACCATATATGTTCTCACTTGACCTCATAGTAACTCTTTTATGTACTTACATGCTATAACTTGATCAAGTCTTGAACCTTAGCTTAATTGGTGATCATTTAAACATGTAAGTTCAAAATCAGTAATCGTATTAACGATTATGTACCATGTTTGGCTCAGGTCTTATGGGCTTTTTGCAAAGATGTAACTCATGTGACCTAAATGACTAACCCTTGTGCACTATTATGCTCTAATTGTGATGTTCAAATACTTAAACGTTTGGAACTTTAATCCTTGTTCTAATGTGGACCTCTAAATGCTCCAATCCTTATGCGTGCCTTAAAATCAGACCCTATAATGTCTTGTGACACGAAATCCCATGTAACCCAATCGTATGCTCTTGTAACATACTTATAACACCTAACATGATCTAAATGCATATGTCAATTGTTGGGCTCTAAACTTTCTAGATCATAACCTACCAACATACATGATATCTTAACAACCCCAAATTAGTAATGATCTCATGTTTATACCCAATCTAATGTTGATGTTTCTCTTAGATCTAGGACTTAATATTGATACTTGTGCTATAATCAATGACATGCATGTTTGAAAGTTTGGGTCTATATTTGAACTAAGTGAAACATAGATCTAGGAAAACACCCACATGAATCAAAAGATAATTTGGTTATCAAAATTGTTTTGATCTAAAACCCAATGTTATGTCTTTTATATCTTTGGTCCTTGTTGGTTTGGACCTTCTCTAGAATCTTACTCATGGATTATTACTTGTACTCTACTCGCAACGTACGTTTTCGTCTTGGCCCTACTATGATATTGGCTTGCTTGTATGTATGCTCGCATGAATGCTTGGCTGCTTACTTACTTTGTTGAGATATTGTTCCTATGAATACTACTTTCATGTTTGGATATCATATGTTGACAAATCTTGAACATTATATAAAGAAATGTATTTTGATATAATGGATAAAGAAAACTAAAACATGATTCGTATAAAAGAACGTCGTTAAGTGTTTCATGCCTTGTTTCTAAATCTTGCTTATATGATGTTTCTTGCAAAGTAACTTTTATAGTATTCTTAAACTACTTACTTGTCTTTCCAAAGTGTACTTAATGCTTTAGCATTAATATATTTTGTTTATCGAATTTGTAGTTGCCAAATGAAGATCCGCTGCACTCAAGGGTCTCATCTCTAAAATGCAATACTAATGAGTATTCTTGAATCTAGAAATGAGTGCATATCTGTTATCTCCTTGTTTAGTATCTTATTGTTACTGTTACATATATATTGTATGTGTGAAATATTTGATCCATTCTACGGACAGACACCCGGGGTAGGAGGAGGGTAACAAAAAGCTCCGTGACAAAAACCCTTTTAAAATTATACATTAACTCTTTCCTATTATATTTGAAACAGTCACGGCAAGCGTTGGGCTTTGTGTAATCAAATATGGGAGTACGTACCATCCCAGTGTGAGACGACTCCTACCAAAATCCACTCTCACATCATTTTTTACGGTTGCTAGAGTTGGTAGTGTGGAGTAAGCAAAGTCAGTGGCGTTGAAGGACATGGTTGCTCCTAATTGAACAATAGCGATACTGTGTCGTAATGTTACAAAGTCAGTGGCGTTGACGGACATGGTTGCTCCTAATTGAACAATAACGATACTGTGTCGTAATGTTACTAGCGTCAAGAATCAGCCATTTACAATATCAATTAATTTATTTTAAGTAATCTTCTTCTTCCTTAACATTATATTTTATAAGCACTAGTTAAAATAATTTTAAAAATATCTTTACTTTCCAATTTGACTTAACTCGTAGCATAATTTCACATTAACTCTAATTTTAAATCTCTTTTTTATTTAGTTGAATAGAGTGATGCAACGTATTTACAATTCTAAGAATAATCTAATATTTTTCATATTTACGCCTTGTGTGGATGCTGAATAAATAAAATACCTGACATCTTACAAAGAATGGAATACAAATAAACATTGCTGAGAGCAGTGAACAAATGACATATTGTAACGACCTCATTTTTCAACAACCTCCAATTAAGGAAGGCAAAAAAGATGAAATACATTACCTACAAAAATTATCTAAGATTCAAATTTTAATCAAACTATATAAAATAACAGATAATTTTATTCATTTGAAAAGATTATAAACAAGATGCTTACATGAACTTTCTATTTTCAGAACTGTACATTTGAGAAGAAATAACTAGTTAATTCTTCTTTTATATCTTTACTACCTACATGTAATTTCTATCTTTATCTTCATGTCCTTTATCATGTATAGCAGTTTATACCTTAAACTGTGTGAAACAAATACACGATTAATATGTTCTCATACTGATACCTGAGGTGCATCCAAAATGTGCAAGTAAATAACAATATATATTCGAACAAATACTTACAGATATAATCTGACATTTAGTTTACATAATATTCCTTTCATGTGATATTCAAAGTAGCATTATAATTGAATGAAACTAAATAAGCATCCAACAATTTAATTGTTCAAACCTCGAGAAACACTTGGAAAACGCCGACAAACTAACACGGTTATTTTAGGGGTAACCACGTACCTTGATGGTGATCCATGCATATTATCATGTAATTACACTTCAATTACTTTCAAGCAATCCAATCAACAAAGATGAATCTAGGCAATCCTATTATATCTGTGTGCATGTGAATTTTAAAGTGTCACCATCACATTTAATAACATTAAACACACTAAACCCTACTTGGTCATAATCTAGGGTTTTCATGATATCACGTTATCATTAGAGTTATTTTTGATACTCCAGTTCTCATGTTCATAAGTTTAACGACTCATAATCCTTAATTCATGTTAAGAGTAGCCATAATTACCAAATCTACCATATTATATTATCATGAACACTAGATTCATTATGTCCCTTAATGGCATAAAACATATGGTATTAAACCATCATTACTTCATAGATTATTCATATTAGAAATCCTAACTACTCATTATTATTGTCATGATTACTTTGATTTCTCATCATATTCATTTATGTCATATATCAACACAAAGAGAGGCTTTTTAACGCTTCCCACAAATTAGTACCCAGAACTAGGGGTTTTAAGCATTAATCACCACTTTAATCCATGTTTGCATTACCTTTAGAACAAGAAGCATTGTTATGTTTCAATTATATTTTCTTTGTGTTACTCTCATTTTCCTAATCAATTTTCATATATTACTTATCTAATTTCAAGTTACTAGTCATTTTCTAGAATATTTGTAAGATTAAACAGTAACTGGACAATCGTGTAGAGCCATGTCAGAATAATTAACTTATTACTTGTGTCTGTACTGGAGGCCGGTCTGATTGAACCACCAATTCAACACTTAAGCCAAACCCTAAAAGTGGCGAGGAGAGACTTGGTCTAGAGTCGCCCAACCGTCTCCTTCCCTTGCATATGCTCGTACCTCTCCATGACAGTGTTTCCCCCAACGTCGACTCCAGGCTACGCGCCTCCTACCGCCGTCACCGTTTTAGATGCACCTTTGTCACCTAGACTTTGCCTGCCATGTCTACCCTCCTCAGGTCTTCTAGGCCAGCCATGAAGGACTTGCTCCCTTCATAGTGGTTGCCTGGTGACGCCAACGTCTCATCCCTGATCCTCAAGTTGCCAACGATGCCAACATCTCTCCCTTCTTCCCTGAGCCCCGTTGGCATGGGGGGGGACGAACATTCCCCACCACCGTGGATTAGATGGATCTGTAGGCTTCATTGGGGGTGATCAATGAAGAACCGCACTATGTCCCTTATGCTACCATGAAGATGATGGGTCAGTGCCCCCTTGATCCAAGAACATCTCTCGATCAAGAAGGTGCCTATTCAGAATGGTTTCCCTAGCCTAGTGCAACATTTCTTCTATTGAGAAGGCTGAGGATAGGAGAAGACAGCTGGGAAAACTATGTGAGAGGTTAGGGTTAAGGGAAAAACCATGGCCAAGGGAGGATGATGATGTAGAGGGGATGTATCTCTCCATATGGGTAGTTTCTCATTTTATATTATATATATATATATATATATATATATATATATATATATACGATTTATACAGGGATCTTCTCTCCTTCCTAGCCGTTTTCCTTATTAATTACTTTCCACTTCATTGCACCCTTGATTACATGGCTTATCTTTTCTATTTCTCTTTCTATACTTTCATTACTAAACTCTCTCTTTCTCACAACTTATGCAAAGAATTTATGGGAAGTTTATATAATTGTCAAAGGAACATATTCAATAATCTCTCAATATGGAGACACATATATGTCCACATATATTCTCCAAGAATTTCTTTACATAAAATACCAACTTTTACTTAATTGACACACAAAACCCATAAAGGAAAGCGCATTAGTACAAGATACTTTATTAGCTAATTTTATCAAAATTTCTAGATCATTCATGTTTCTCTCTCTTTGGTGAATCCATTAAGCCAATTATCCTCCCTTCATGGAAACTAAAAAAATATCTTCCCAATTCATTTTCACATACAAAACATGCTCTTTCCAATATTATTTAAAGCAATTACCATTATCTCATGACACATCCTTTCTCTCCCAATTTCTAGAATTCTCTTTCTTTTCATTATTATTTCCAAATTAAGACAAAATATTCTCATTTTATGCCTTAACCATTGTGTTTCCATTCTTGTCTAAATAATTATACTTTAATTATCTAAAACACCACACATCTTATTTTCTTTAGGCAACTTTGTATATTATTCAATATTTTAGTCTAGGCAATATTCCAACAAGACATTATCATTAATTCATGTACAAATTCCTTTATTTAACTTGTGTCACAAGCATCCATGCGACCAAGGTAATTAACGCTATTATTCCACCAATAATACCATTGGGGAAAAATTATCAACTCATGGCTTGTATTTATATAATTCAATTTTACTAAAATTGAGGATATTACATTTGCCCCTCCTTAAAACAATTTTGTCTTCAAAATTCACACCTAGTAAGGTTAATGTGAAAGGGAAGTCATATTAGTTTCAATGTTTAGGGTTAGCAACTCTTCTTAGATATCTTTTACATCTTTTATTGATGCTCAAATTCCTCATATTCCACTAAGATTGGTACTTGAATTTAATTTAAGACATATCCACATCATTAGTATTTACATGATACCATCTTTTGGTGATTACACTTTCATATGTGATCTCAACTTCATTTGGTGATTATCTTTTCACCTAAGTTTCCAACCTATTATTCATTTATTTCCACATAAGGGTGAGGTAAGACCTCCATCCCTAGGTCATGACATTAAGTTCAACTTAGGGTATTCATTCTCATATGTCATATTTAAGCATAAAATGTGTCTACCCAATCTGTCCCACTCATAATGAGATGAAATAACCACTTTACTGCAGCCCAAATACAAAGTTCATCCCATTCCAAGAGTAGAGACGGTACATCCACACATCACCTCAAAATTCAATATTTTAGGTTGAATAATTCTCAACATGACTCCAAACAATACCTACTTTATAATTCCCATTTTTCTTATTTTTCATAAAATCAAGTGTTTTCTCACTCTGGAGTTTGTAGACAACCCCTTTAATTATTGCATGACTTCTTGTATCTTTTATATTTACAAACCATGTATTATGAACCTTAGCCACTTCCTTAAGGCATGTAGGGGTACAAGTACTTTAGGGAGTGATCTCATCCTTATGCATCTACAAACTGTCTCTCACATTTATCCGATATCCACATGATCATCATGAAGGTATCTAATCTCTTGAGTCATGGACCTTGGGCAAACCTAGCCATTACCTCCCGACCACATGGTCTTATGCATTCAGGGCACAATCAACTCCTAATACCATCGGTCCTATGTACCTTTAATACATTGTACTTGACCTTAGGATTGACTTAGGACTCTACCCTTCCCAAGGGTTTACCGATCATTAAACCGGAATCCTTCATCTCTTCTAATGCTCATTATTCATTTTATATCCCTTCATTGGAGCCAAGGAAACTTTCTTTTTTGGGATCGGTCTCATACTGTCACTCACTTCCATAGTGACTTTTTCTCATGTTCTTCAGAGATGGCATACTTGGGTTCAAAGAATCATACTCAATATATGTGATTTCACATTTTATATCCTTAATTCTCTATGCTTTAGGTGACAGTTAAGGATAGCTCAATCATTAAATTGATTTAGTAAACTTACCTATCTAGGGAAGGTCCTAATCTACAGTGCCTTCTTTGCTCACAGTAGGAGGTTAGACTCTCTAGACACAACCTGACACTTTAGGTCTAGGGTTTTTCCTCCCCCTTAGGCCCTCTTGCCACTCTTGGGTTGACCGACCCCAGAATGGCATGGTATCCCTAAAGGTTTCATATTATGATCCTTATGCATTGTTTTTATTATAACTTCTCAACCTATTCTTACTTAGCCTCTGGGATACCCTTTTAGGGTCTTATCCATGCAATGGACTTGGGCTATCTTCTCAATCTAGAGCTTCGTGCCATAACTGTCTTCCCCTATTTTTGTGGATGACATGTGGTGTCACGCCTACATCCCACGATTACCACCAATCATGAGATTAGGGCATGACTATAATGATTATAATAAATACAATGTTCACTCCCTTATTTTTCCCCTTTATTTCATTTCAAACTGTTTGTTTTCTCACATCCAATCACATAAACAAACTTTATCAGAGAATTAAACTTTGATTACTCTAATATGATCTCAACATTAATGATACACATCCATACATTCATTATGTTTCTCACACTTCCATGTACATACGACATGATAATAAAATACATTCTCTCATATTAAGGAAACAAAGATATAAAACATCATTTACAACTCTCTCACATCTATACAAGGACCTAGAGTGAAAGGGACCGACTGAACTTAACTAACTTATACTTACCTCATGTGGTAGATCTACTCTGATGCTTTGACCTTCTTCAAGTCCATGTGGTTTCCCTAAAAACATTGTGAGTAGAGGGGTGAGCCTACTCGCTCAGTGAATGAGTACTTCAAAGAAACAATTTAAAGCACTTCTATAATTATAGATATATTTCTGAACAACTGTTATCAATTATAACATCACTAAGCTTTAAAGAGTTTAATCATTGACAATCATAAATATGGTAGGATAATCTAGATATCTACAAGAGTGAATCAATATATGAACATGCTCGATTAATCTCAAAGAGAACTAATAACTCAGTAACATACAAAGGATAATTAAATAAGTGCATACACTTGTTTAACCTCTCATTCATCTTATTATGCCCTGGACCCACATGAGGTGTACCACAACATGTGAAACAATCGCAGCAAGCTACGATCTCATTGTATAAGGCTTAGAAGCATGCAAGGGTTCCTAAGCCTATATCTTGAGAAAGACCCCGTCTGTAGTGGGCCTCGGCACGTCTGCCTCTCGGCAGCTAATGTAAGTGGCCAGATATCTGAAACTCCACCTCTCAACCTGGTACTCAGGCAGTGAGTCAAAGCCCTCAGACTTATTGTGCATTAGTGGACCTACTGACCACTAATCACTCAACATGTAACACATGTACCACCAGCATCTCCGGTTGGTGTTGGGTACCACACAATTGTAAGGAGTTTTCCCTACTAGTCAAGACCCTCACACCCTACCGATGTGCTCCAGCTTACCTCGATTTGGACTACCTCCAGTCGGGAAACCATTTCCTCCTCAAAGCGCAGGCCTCATTCTGTTAGGGATCTACAGTGTTCAGGGCATCTACATGTCTAATTCACTCTTTGAATTCAAAATTCAATCATCACATCAACATATCTTTGTTCATGTTTGTAAACTGTTCATTTCATAAACCATCTGATAACATTTACCACAATTGAACTGTCAAGCATAACCACATCTCATACTGAGCAACATTAATATCACAATACTTGATTCACTCAACACCCTATCCTTAGGGTTTCATTTACCTCATTCACTTATAACATGACTCACATAAGGATTTAATACATAATAACATCATTCAATAAAGATTGATCTTGGCAGTTTACATATAATCAAACATATATATTGAAACCGTGTAATGAACTGAACTAGGGTTTCCATGCTATTACTGATATATCAAGCAAACATTGATATCATCATATGAAATCCAAGATCTTATCTGACATATATATAATACACACACAAATAAACAATCATTAGTAACTAATGAGATTCAACTAGGCAAACTTCTTTATTCAATTATACAACAATTTCAGTCATAGCCGAAAATCTTAGATTTCAGTATAATCATGTAACCTCTACAATTAATTTAAGAATTCTCATTTAGATGGATTTCAATCATTTCAAATGTGATTTCATAATCTGAATTTCATCACAATAGAGGAATAATCCGTATCATATCATTTGCAAAAGATAGATCAAAAAGGCAACTTAGGGTTTGTACTCGCATACTAAACAATTGAATATTATTGATAATTTAACTCATTTTCATATAATCTACTGTTTAAAGGAAGTACGCACTCACCCTAAGGTGTGAAAACACCCTAAAAACGTAGCCCATCTTTGAAGATCTCGAATCCATATCAAGATCCTAGAAAAATATGTGATTTCTTTTTCCTTTCAACATTAAACGGGGCATGTTGTAGGTAGAAGATGAGATTATAGGTTAAACCAAACCTCCAAATCTCTGGATCAAGGGTTTCAATCAAGGGAAAGTGATAAGAAGAAGGAATCTATGGTTAAAACTACTTAACAAGTTGAATTTATAGCAACCCCTTTTGATTTCTGCTATTCTTCACGTTCTTCCCAAAAAATCACCCCAGAAATTGCCCTCTAGGTTGCCACCTTGTAGAGAAAGATATCTGGAATGACAGAGGATCAAATCACGGTTTCATTTCATTAAAAAGGGATAAGTATTGCTCGAGATATGATTGTTTTATGATTTGTTGTCTTGGGCGGCATCGGCCGCGGTCGCAGTGTCGACGCATCGTCATGATCGCGGTGTAGACCGCAGGTCGTGGTGTCGATGCAGCATCATGGTCGCGGTGTAGACCATGGGTTGCGATGTCGATGCAGCGTCGGTCGCGGTCCTCAATACATGTTTACTAAAAAGTGAATAACTCTCTCATTTTAACTCTAATTCGGTTCAATCTTTTTTTGTTCGATTCATAATTGAATTATATACAATCCTAAAATATTATTTTGATAATATTATCAAATGAAAAATTATTTATTAATTATTTCTTCCAATATCATTAACTCTCTTCTTGCACACATGTATGGGTTAATGCTATATTAACTCCAACTCAGATCTTTATAGTATGCTTAAGTTATGATTATGAGTTTCCCAAACAAATATTTAAGGTCACCAAAGTTAAGACAAAGAACAACATAGAATATTACTAACAAAAGTATGCCAAGCATTAAGATTATCTTAAAACTCTAGGATTACTAGCAAAGCTAGGAACGAGTTTTAATAATTCCCCCCCTCTAATAAAAATTTCGTCTCAAAATTTCTAAAAGAGGAAATGATACTTGTTAATCATCTCTGATTCTACTTTCCAAGTAACTTCTTCTATACATGAATCCTCTGAAGAACCTTTACTAGGGGTATCTCTCTTCTTTTAAGCTTTCAAATACTACGGTCTAGAATTTTATTTTCAACATTAAGTGATTTTTTTATCTTCAAATCACAACTTTTAAAAGATATAAATGTGTGAAACATAATTTCTCATCTCATCATCACATGGTGTGATTCACTTGCTATTCATGAGACCACACTAGTCATCATACTATCATAAGATATAAATCCTTTTCACAATATCACAGGGTATTAACTCTTATCAACACAAGAGGATTACACATCATCCAGGGCTCAACCATGCCCAAAGGTAATTAAGACCGTCATACTATTCCCTACTAGATCATCGTTATCTTTGCATGCCTTATAACAAGGCTCAACAACATCACTTACATATAATACACAAGATCAATGCCTTACAACAAGGCTCAACAACATCACTTACATATGATACACTGGATCAACAAAATATTGCATTAATGAGCTAGGAGATATTCATAAACAATCATAGTAGGGTTATATTAATATTAAGAACTTTTCTTTATCACATCAACATGAAAGGAATTTAGATATGATTAACCCTCATCATATACATAATGCACAAGTTTAGTATAATAAAGTATCAACCATGTGGCTATGATAACCACCAATTAACATATTAAGGTTATGATCATATTAAGGAGGTTATTCTACCATCATTCCATCATATAAGAATGTTAAACATGAATGCTCATCTTTATCTATTTGTATTAGAGTTAGGTTCAACAAGATAAATTATATTAATGTTACTAGTCAACACTTATACCCAAACCTTTACTCACGGCATCCCCATTGGATCATGGATGAATAAGGTGAAGCATCACCATCACATTCCGTACTATTCACAAGTATGAATCCCACACATAAATCAAGGTGTAACCATTGGGTTTTAGCATACTAGGGTTTCAAGAATAGTAACAAAGTACTCCATGATTGTATTAGTCATTCAAAGACTATTCATACCCAATTACCATCACTTAGTTATATTAAAGCTAGGTATAATAAGCTATACCTCATTAGGGTTGCATATTAATACAATATGGTTATCATCCCTTCTATTCATATGAGTGAATAGGTAAGACTACCATATTCAGGGTAACCCTCCATTTATTCCACCATCATTCAACCCATATCACCATACCACAATTGTATAATACTAAGATGGGTTACTGGTATGAATGACTACAACTATCAGACACCTTTAATTTACATATTGCTTGCACAAGTACACTGAAATCATACGTAGAACCAATTTATATCCCTCATTATACCTTCAACAAATTACACTTCTAAAAATAAATTCACGTATTACTGAAAGCCATTGTTTTCTATTATTTCCTCATTCATTACTCCTTACTTCTTGTTACTTATCCTTCTCATTTTGATCATATATAGTAAACATCCCTAAAATTGAAACAAACAAGGTAAGAATAGATTATTCATCATTCCTGATATCACTACAAGAATTTATTTTAGATTACACTTTTCTCATGTTGCATTTCTCCTTTTGTTCAAAACACACTTATTACATTTCAAATTTATGTCTTACCCTTTGCTATGAATCATTTCCATATTGTTTATCAACCTTTCAGATTAGCTACCTTTAAACCCTGGATTACTATCAGTGCTAGTTTACTTCTCATAGTGCAAATTTCATGATCTTGTTTTAGAGAGATGCTAGTATTCAAGGTCAAATCACTAGTGACAACCCTTAAACTACTACAACTCTAAACATTCTAGGGTTTGGTCCTTATCAGTAGCATGACGTTATTGTGGTGTGACTTTGCTCCCTTTATTTGAAAGTCAAACTTTAGATCTCACATGTTTTACTAAAGTCTTCCTTATCCTATCAATTGAATTTCCTTTCTCTTACTTAGCCATTCGAATAGATTACATTCTCAATTTACCCTGCTAGGATTTCATCATCATATTATGTGTCATTATTACATTCACTAGGTGTCTCTACCATGGCGGTTATGCATCATATATGATATATTTTCTTATCACTTCATTCCCACCTTTCTCTCATTAAGGAAGATATGAAAGTGAAGATTATTCTGAGATTTAGAATTCTTATCTTCAAACATTCCCTTAATACATTTCTTGTATGTAGGTTTAATTGATTATCAACAAGGATACTTGACTAATTAGCACTTGCTTGAATCTCCTAACCTCTTTCTTTTACAATCTATATTACTCCATCATGTTTCATACCCTTCCTTATTTTCCATAATCCTCTTACAATATACTACTCTTCCACCTATCATCTTTAACTTCTACATTTCTCTTATGATCATGCTACTTATTCATGTGTATGATCATGTATATTGTGTTGCACATTTTTTTATCCTTCTACTAACGTGAAGTTGAAATTCTAAATCAATGATCTCTACTAGTTTCACATCATGTTTAATACATTACATATCCTTTATTTTAAATCAAATGACTCATGCATGGGTCAAACTTAGTTTCTCTTTCAATCAAGTTTTTCCTTCCTGAATATAGTATACCTTTGTATGACTTATTCATTTGTTAAGCTACACTTTTATTCTTCTTTTAGAAACTAGTTTGTTGTTCTATAGAGACTTAGAACCCAAAGGTAGTAAGGATGCATGTATTAAACTTCATAATAAAGGTATACATTCCATACTCTCAATTATATCATAATCCTCATTCCTTAATAAGCTCATCATTTCTACATTTCTCTTTATTTCAAGTAAGTTTGTTATTCTAGTCTTATGATTTACATGTTCATCCAATTCTCTTCCTTTAACTCTTATGAAGACTCTTCAATTCTATGTGATTATTATATACTTAATTCTTTTCTTCTATTTTCCCTTTGCTTTGGAGTACATAAATTCATTGTACTCGATTATATGATCCATTCCTCATGATTGATTCTTACTATCTTGGCCCTTACATACTTTTCTCATATCTTTTCCATATTTCATATTTAAAGTTCATATAATACTAATCATTAAACTTAACCTAGACCTTATGTCGTGTTCCTTTATTCCCGATTAAGGGACTCTCATATGAGGCCCTAAAGTTGGATATCATATATCAATTCCAACTGATTCTTAGCTATTCCAATCTTTCCCATATGTTTCATCATCATAGTGTATGAACATTCTCACTATGAAATGGGTATAATTTATCCATAGTCTACTCTTATTATATTGTTAATAGGAGTCATTAGATCTCAGTAATGCATTCTGCCAGCCAGACCAGGACAAACCTATAGTCCTAAAGCCAAGAGCTACTCAAGAATAACCAACTCCTATTAATCTCAAACATGTGGAAAGAAAATCCACTTAGGGCAAACTCATTTAAACATAACTTCTGGTCTACTTGATACAAAGAATATAAACAATAACTGAATCACTTCCTTATACACAACAATATAAAAGAACAAATATATATTCTACAAACTGATAATCTGAATTCATACATATAAGAGCATTTCTATTGATCTCCAATCAAATAAGCAATATAAAGAAAGAGTTGTATCACATTCTATGTTTAATCTCTTACTCCTTCGTTACATTCTGGTCTCCTAACCCTAAGATTTCTAGGGTTTTTCTCTAGCCCATCCTTCCTCTGCATACCTGGCCAGGGCATCAAGTGAATAATAGACAAAGTAGCTTGATACTGGTCAACCTAAGTATCCCGATACCAGACTAGGGTATCCAAATACCCAGACTTCCCAGAGCTATTAACACATCAACTTCTATCTGCCACACTTATAACTCTAACTTTCTATCCTAATGATCCCTGACGACTCAACCTAAGCTCTGATACCAAGCATTGTCACACCCGTATCACACGATTACCACCAATCATTAGTTTAGGGAATGACTATGATGATCATAATAAATACAAAGTTCACTCCCTTATTTTTCCCCTTTATTTCATTTCAAACTCTTTGTTTTCTCACATCCAATCACATAAACAAACTTTATAAGAGAATTAAACTTATATTACTCAAATATGATCTCAACATTAATGATACACATCCATACATTCATTCTATTTCTCACACTTCCATGTACATATGACATGATAATCAGATACATTCTCTCTTATTAAGGAAACAAAGATATAAAACATCATTTACAACTTATTATGCCCTGAACCCACATGAGGTGTACCACAACATGTGAAAAAATCTCAGCAAGCTACAATCTCACTATACAAGGCTTAGAAGCATGCTCAGGTTCCTAAGCCTACCTCTTGAGTAAGACCCCGTCTGTAGAGGGCCTCGGCACATCTACCTCTCGGCAACTAATGTAAGCGGCTGGATATCTCAGACTCCACCTCTCAACCTGGGTACTCAGGCGGTGAGTCAAAGCCCTCAGGCTTATTGTGCATCAGTGGACCTACTGACCACTGATCACTCAACATGTAACACAAGTACCACCGACATACCCAGTTGGTGTTGGGTACCACACAATTGTAAGGAGTCTTCCCTATTGGTCAAGACCCCCACACCCTATTGGTACGCTCCAGCTTACCTTGATCTGGACTACCTCCAGTCAGGAAACAGTTTCCTCCTCACAGCGCAGGCCTCATCCCGCGAGGATTCTAAAGTGTTCATGGCATCTATATGTATAATTCACTCTTTAAATTCACAATTCAATTATCACATCAACATATCTTTGTTCACCTTTGTAAACCGTGTATTTCATAAACCATATGATAACATTTACCACAACTGAACTATCAAGCATAACCACATCTCATATTGAGGAACATTAATATCACAATACTTGATTCATTTAACACCCTATCCTTAGGGTTTCATTTACCTCATTCACTAATCACATGACTCACATACGGATTTAATACATAATAACATCATTCAATAAAGATTGCTCTTAGCAGTTCACATATAATCGAACATATATATCGAAACCATGTAATGAACTGAACCAGGGTTTCCATGCTCTTACTGATATATCAAGAAAACATTGATATCATCAGTTGAAATCCTAGTTCTTATCTGACATATATATAATACACACACAAATAAACAATCATTCGTAACCAAGGAGATTCAACTAGGCAAACTTCTTTATTCAATTATACAACTATTTCAGTCATAGCCGAAAATCTTAGATTTCAGTATAATCATGTAACCTCTACAATTAATTAAGAATTCTCATTTATATGGATTGCAATCATTTCTAATGTGATTTCATAATCTGTAATTCATCACAACAGAGGAATAATCCATGTCATATCATTTGCAAAAGCTAGATCAAAAAGGCAACTTAGGGTTTGTACTCGCATACTAAACAATTGAAGATTATTGATAATTTAACTTATTTTCATGTAATCTACTATTTAAAGGAAGTACCCACTCAACCTAAGGTGTGAAAACACCATAAAAATGTAGCCCATCTTTGAAGAACTCGAATCCATATCAAGATCCTAGAAAAATCCGTGATTTCTTCTTTCCTTCAACCCTAAATGGGGCCTGCTGTAGGTAGAAGATGAGATTAGATGTTAAACCAAACCTCCAAATTGCTGGATCAAGGGTTTTGATCAAGGGGAGTGAAGAGAAGAAGGAATCCACGGTTAAAACTACTTACCAAGTCGAATTTATAACAATCATTTTGATTTCTTCTATTTTTCACGTTCTTCCCAAAAATGCCACAGAAATCACCCTCCAGGTCGCCCCCTTATATATCAAGATGTCTGAGATGATAAAGAATCGAATCATGGTTCCAGCGTACTTTGTTTCGTTGAAAACGGATAAGTATTGCTTGAGATATGATCATTTTATGATTTGCTGTCTCTGGCGGCGTCGATCACGGTTGCGGTGTCGACGCAGCGTCGGTCGCAGTCCTCAATACATGTTTACTAAAAAGGGCATAACTCTTCCATTTTAACTCTGATTTGATTAATTATTTTTTATTGGATTCATAATTGAATTCTCTACAATCCTATAATATTATTTTGATAATATTCTCAATGAAAAATTAGTTATTAATTATTTCCTCCAATGTCATTAACTCTCTTTTTGCACACATGTATGGGTTAATGTATATTAACTCCAACTCGGATCTTTATAGTATGCTGAATTTATGATTATGAGTTGCCCAAATAAATATTTAAGGTTACCAAAGTTAAGACAAAGTACAAAATAGAATATTACTAACTAAAGTATGCCAAACATTAAGATTATCTTAAAACTCTAGGGTTACCAGCAAAGCTAGGAACGGGTTGTAACATGTGGTGTCTTCCCTTATTCAGGGGGATGACCTTTGATGTCTTTCCTTATTCAGGAGGATTACCATTGATGTCTTCCCATATTTAGGAGGATGACCTTTTTTTGTCTTCCCCTATTCATGCACATGACTTTTGATTTTCCCCCCTATTTAGGTAGATGACTGTTGTTGTCTCCCCCTATTCAGGAAGGTGACTATATATATATATCATACATCCGGAGGTGGTACGAGGGGTTCTATAAAGTTAGATTCCAATTTTCATCTTTATATCAAAACCATTTGTTACTTATGTTTCTCAAATCTTTTCTCATTAATGCCACATGCACATATGCATGGAAATATGAGTCACCTAACTCTTTTTTTGTAACCATAATATGTTGAACACACATTTTAAATTATAACTTCTCAACCTTTATTTGCCCAATCTGTATGGTATACCCACTCACTGGGAGCATTCATACTCACTCATTGGGAGTATTCTCAATGGTCTACCCACTCTCTAGGGACAAAATACCCACTCATTGGGGGTATTCATTATCCATCCATTCCTTTAGAGATCGCATTAGGGAGATGAGCAAGTTATATTCCTATTTACATTTTGAGATATAATCATTTCTCATTTATGTCTCTCATGCATATTCAAATCTTTTTTTTTCTTTCTACCTTCATACATGGAAATCTATGTCATATAGACTTATTTACATTTTCTCACTTCTCTGTAATCTTACCCTAATTTGGATTCATATGGGTAGGGTTACTCCATCACCCACAAGACTCCCGTTTACCAAGATTAGAGTTTAGTATGTAAGTTAGGGACTACACACTACATCTTAGATTTTGATGTCCCTTGACCCTCTAGAGTTATCATAACTCAACCCTTGTTCCATCTAGAGTTTACAATTACAAATCATTATTTCCATATTTCATGTACATTATTATCTACACATTATATGTACACTATTATTTCCACATCACATGTATCTTATTTATTCCACATTACATGATTATTTTCTCATTACATGTACATTTTATTTCCATATGTACTTTATTATTCTCACATTAATTCCACATTTACATGTGCATTGATTGGTGAAGGATGCATTAATCCTACTTCTTCTCAAAATCCTTACATGAAGCGAGAAGGGAAATTCCTTTTTTGGTTTATTAAGCAAGAGGATGATAAATGGATGGATCAAGATGAGAAGAAAACCTAAAGGTATTTTATTTCAGGAAAAATTGTCGGACATTGGCCAGGCCGGATGCATGGACCCTGGAGTCCTCGTAAGCCAACTACCAGTACAGAGGAAACTTTTGCCATCCCCCCCCAGCTGTGGTCCATTCTAGACTCCATCGTCTTTAGAAAATGTCCAAATAATTTCCTCATATTTCTACAGATGACATGAAATTATAAACTATTAGATATTATTTGATAAATCTGGTGCTCTGATACCAAATGTAATGACCTCACTTTTATAAGAAACCCCCAATTGAGGAATTCCAAAAAGATGAGAGCCATTACCAAAAAAAATACCCAAGATACAAATCTTAATCAAATAATATAAAATAAAATATAATTTCATTCATTTCAACATATTATAAACAAGATTATTACATGAAATTTCTATCCTCAGAACAGTACATTTGAGAAGAAAGAACTAGCTAATCCTCCTTTTAAATCTTTACTGCCTTCATTTAATTTCCATCTTTATCTTCATGTCCTTTATCATGTATATCAGTTTATACCTAAAACGACATGAAAGAAATATGTTATCAGTATGTTTCCATACTGGTACGTGGGGCGCATCCAAAATGTGCAAGTAAATAACAACATATATTCCAACAAATACTTCCAAATATAAACATGAATTTTCTTCACATAATCTTCCTTTAATGTGATATCCATAGTGGCATTCTAATTGAACATAAAAAAATACACATGAAACAGTTTAATTGTTCAAACCTCAAGAAACACTCGAAAAAGTTGACAAACTAATGCATTTATTATTGTATTTTATGGCCTCAGAGTAGGAAGTGGAAACAAAAAATTTGTTGGCCATTAACCCATAATGGGAAATCACATCAACGACTATGTAATGGGAAGGATGGTTTTAGCGAGATATACCTGCACCTGGGGCTTTCCCATTGACAATACCTCACATCCATGTGCAATCTTCAACGCCATGTCTTGGATGGTATTTGTGCAACTCCTGGTCTTTGCCATGGACTCTGGCCTCGACCATGACTATGGCTGACGTGTCCTCCTAAGCGGCAGACATCTCCCACCTCTGTAGATAATCCACATGGACCACCTAGAACTCCTGCCATTTTAGAAGAACTGGAAAGAAGGAGACGACCCTCGTGTTGGTGTACTAGCACCAACCTACTCTCCCAAACTCAGACTGCTTTTCTATAGTTGTCTTTCCCTCGTCGTGCCTCCCTAGGTGGGTAGAATTTGCTCGGGCTCTCTTGGTTACCAAAACCACAGAGGACAAAAACTTTAGAGAACAACTGATGTTTTGAGTTATGTATTCTGAGAATCCCCCAATACCCCTTTATTTATAGTCGAGGGAAGGGTCAGGGTTCCTAGTCTATTCGGTAGTAGAAGGATTCAGAAGTTCCATGAATAACTTGCACTGTAGCAGGCGAACCGATCATTTCACAACTAAAACGGTCATTTGGCAAGGTGAGCCAATCGGTTCACTAGTGAACCGGTCAGTTGGGAGTGTAAACCAGTCATTTCACTTCCTAGACTTTCCTACATTCCTCAATCATTTCCAACTAATGCAAAGATTAATCCTTATTCCAATCGAATTGAACAAGTGAAATGTGAAAGTTTTCCTCCAACCGGGAAAATCCTTATTTCCTCAGTTGGCAGGACTGTGAGTTACCCATTTCACCAAGTGAACCGGTCGGTCGGCTCACACCAGCCAATCAGCTCACAAGGGTGAACCGGTTGGTTGGCAGTCCTGTCATTGCCAATGCAGTCTCCAATCGACCTGTCACTCTAACCAGCTAGTTCAACACTTGAACGTGATAGTTCTGAGTCCAGTCAATAAATTGTTTGTTTAATTGAGTACGTAAACACATTTAGTCTCAAACTAAACATTATTCATTGATAATATCCTCTTCCAGGGGTATCCTATGTGTGTGACCCTGTAGGTTCCAATTTACGTTGGTAGTGAATGTTCATAAAAACTTATGACATCACAATCAATGAGCGGAATCTAGTAACTCATCATTGCTACCCAAGTAACTCAAAAAGTTGGAGAATAACTTTGACCTACAATTTGTGATTAGTGTTATAGTGAACGTATAGTTCCTTTGTCACTGACATCTAGATTGAACTCGAGGCATGGAATGCCATCCTCTTCAACATTCAATCCATGTTCCTTGACCTAGAGCAGACTATCTAAGATGCATGTGAGTTCACATATCATATATTGAATCATATGAGTATGGCCATACAATTCTCAGTCTCGCTTATCAAGGGGCCCTGGATATCATATTCCTTATAGGAGGGACAAATCCCATATCTATCACTCACAGTCTATCCCCATGTGTCAAAGTCACCCAATCATTACTGTTATAACAATCCATGTTTTAGGACTACGTTTGATGATGTCAAAGTGTACCCAATCACATGTGATGAGTGCAGTGATTTCAGGTCTAAGAAACACTATCACCACTATCACTATGAAAGACAATTGTGACTACCTTTCCATGGTATCCATGTATCACTCTCATGGTGAGTATGTCTGATATACAGTTCTCTAACATATATTTGTTCACTTGACTTGATATCATATATCATGACTAATGAGACTCTATCATCTGGAAACACACACTCTAGTCTTATGTATTATTATTGTCTATTTTGCTTCCACAGTAATATCCGACTAGGGACATAACAAGAATGTATGTACTCTTAACATACATATGGTCTCATTGTTTAGGTCCTTAACCTGAAGACATATGTCATCAAGTCTCATAATTCTTTAGACATCTATCATGTATGTGTCATCATATCATGACAGAGACAAACATAATAGATGGAATTACCTTTGTTATCAAATCAGGTATGTAATGCCTCATCGGAATCATCATATGATTGGCTCTCTAGGCATACCATACCAATAGACTCCCACTGGCACTTAGAGTCAATCACCCATGAATCATATTCCAAGTGATATCAACATGTCCATCATGTTTTAGCTACACAAGTTCTTTTATAGAGGGCAATTAACATTTTCTTCAAGTCAGTATATTGCATGTTTCACATCCCCTCGCTATATGATAACTCGTATGAGATGCAAGTGTCATAGTATGCTATCTGATATTCCTTTGCCTAACCATTAGCTCCATTGTTTTTACAGTACTACTACTGAGTCAACAATGGTCACAACCTCCCACAAGTCCATCCATATGAACTTCTAGATCCATACACTATCCTTTACAGTGTTCGTAACACTAAGGTACTTGGCTTCTTATATTAGAATCAATCAATTGTTTTATGTTGTAACATTTCCAACTAACAATTCTTATTCCAAGGTCAAACACTATTTTGTCATTTTAGAAGCTTGCATCAGTGTAACTCTTTACACCCAAATTTTCCTTATTACCATAACTAAAGAATTAATCCTTTTAGTACTTCACAAGTACATAAAGATGTCCTTCATGGTATTCCAGTAACTCTTACTGGAGTTTAACAGATATCCATTCATCATGTCCAATACATATGAGATAATTGGATATTTATATCATCTTGTCATACAAGATGATGACTTCATATCTTCTTATCATGTCCAATACATACAAGATGATGAGTTTGTATATTCTTGTTATGTCCAATACATACAAGATAATTAGTTCATATTTTCTTGTCATGTCCAATACATACAAGATAACAAGATGAGTTCATACGTGATAGATCCAATCACGAATACATATGGCATATATCTGTGTGTTCTTTATTCTTCATAAGAATTGGGACACTAAGCTCTTGAGAGACTAACTCCATGGAACATGGACATGTTTTCTCTCACCATGTTGAACCCTTCCAGCATATTGCCAAAGTATGTTTTCTTTCTTAGGTCAAGAAGCCCTTTTGACCTATGTCTATAGATCTTGATTCCTATCACATAGGATGCTTCTCTAAAAACCTTTTAGAGTGCACTTTGTTGCCATATTTTGTAGTATAAGGATGATACTCCCCATCAATATGTGGAATATATATATGCTCCCACTAAATTCTTGTAATCAAACATTACATCTTGATTCTGACTCAAGTCAAACTCTTTGACTATCTTATCAAATTTAAGATCTGGTTCTGAGGTGCTTGCTTCAATCCAAAGATTGATCTATGCAGATCTATAGACTTTATTTGCATTATTTGATTTATAAAACCTTTAGGTTGTGTCACATACACATCCTATACAATAGTCCATTTAAGGAATGCAATTTTAACATCCATATGCCAAATCTCATAGTCATATTAAGCTACAATGGCTAGCACTATCCAGTTGGATTTATCCATGGTAACTGTTGAAAAGATTTCACCATGTTCAACACCTTGAACTTGTTAGAAACTCTTTTCAACCAACTTACCCTCCATGTCAGTCTTCTTCTGGAAAACCCAAAAGTACCCTATGGGTTTTACCCCTTCAGGTGGATCAACCAAAGTCATACTTTGTTGATGTACATGGAGTCCATCTTGAATTTCATGGCTTCAAGCCATATCTCAGTTTCTGGCTATCATTAGATTCTAGGTAGACTGTTGACTCATCATATGATCAACTCACCACCTTCTTGTCAATAAGATATCATATATCATTCAAGCTCTAGTCATGTTCTACCATAACCATGAGTTCTGTGTGTTACTTAAAGAACTTTGAGATTTCACAACATTTTGTGATTCTCTTTATTCCCAGTGTTAAGCATGTACCCAAAAGGAAATTTGAAGTTTTGGCTAGTAATCAAACTCTGACTTATCAAGGTGTGTTTCCTTCTTTCTGATACACTTCTCACGATACACTATCATTGTGTTTCAGATGGAGTCCATCATGATACATTATCATGATCTTCCAGAAGGTTCTCAAACTCTTGGTTCATAGTATTTCCATATCAATCATATCAAAATTTGATACTTATACCAAATTTGTTATGTACTTCATTTATGATCTCCTTGAACACTTCAAGAGATTCATGTTTGCATTTCACTAAATACAAACTATCATATCAACTGAGGTCATTAGTAAACACATTGAAGTACTAGTGATTACCGTTAACATTTATTCTAAATGGTCTATATACATCAATATGTATAATCCTCAATAGAATAATCGTTCTCCCACTACATCTAGTGAGGAACCTTTTTCATGTTGCACAATGAATGAGATTAGCATTTCTCAATTGGTTCAACAACCAAAAGAGTCTGGATAACCATCATATGGATTCTAGAAATACAATTCTCATTTATGTGCTATAGATGACAATGCTATAGGTATTCAAGTTTGAGTTATTATGTCATTCATTACACGTGTCACACACAGTTGTCTCTTTATCTATCAAGTATAGTTAATGAGACATAGTCATAGCCATCAAAGCTCATATCTTTCAAATGAAACATCAGTCCATAACACTGTTGCACATACAAGATGTATGATGTTTTCATTAATGATAGATATATAATAGAAATTCACTAATTCTATTACATGTATGTGAATGTCATATTGTAACTATAATGATAGCAACTCTTGCTCCCCACGGTTTCTATCTTACTTCCTCTTAAGTCCTGAAGTAGAGATCTCTATCTTTTTCATCTTCTTGAGATCCTCTATAAAGAGGTTATTTCCCTTTCCAATGTCAAACAGGTGACAATGATGGCACTTTCTTTCCTTATCTTTATAAATGAAAAAGGACATATTCCCTTTTACACTTACCCCTTCTCCATATCTTGAGTGATGAAGATTTGGACCTTAGCTTGGCTTCAGAACATTTCTTAACCTTGCTTTAGTCTATGGACTTCACTCTGCTGATCATTATCACAAGTTTTGTCCTTTCTTCATTCATGCTTTGGCATCAACATGCCAAGCACTTCAGACAATGGTTTTTCCAAGTTTCTCAACATTTGATAAATTGGATATATGTTTCACACAACAGTTTGTAGAATCTTATGTTTGGTAAGCTCTTGACCTATCAAAAATCACAATTAATCGATATGCACAATCACATTGATTTATACTTGATCTCCATCTGTCTAATTATACTCAAACATCACTTTGAAGACATTATATATACCTTTCATGCTTTACATCATTCTTAAGATGTATAACCTATCTCAAGAATGTCCATGCTTCAAGCTATTTATGCAACTCATAGTTCATATAGCTTAGCATAAGGTTCTTGATGTCTTAGGCATCATTGACATACTTCAAGTAAGCATCCAATTTTAGCCTTAGGCGTATTTGGAGAGGTTCTTTTGGCTCTGGTCTTTTAGTGACTTAAGAGTTTTCACTCACTAGTGAGAACACTTCTAAAAAATTCCTAAACCAGATTCAAAGTTTATCCCATTTATGAAATGATAACAATGATAATGTATTTGTTTTTGTGATTTAGCTTCTACAAAATAATTTTGCAACTTTGTCAAAACATTTTTTATTTATTTGATTTGATAATTTGACAATATTAATTAGGCCTTTAATTAATTATCTCTCCCACTATTTTTGTACAAATTGATAATCCTCAAGTATCAATTCAGAAGATTGTAGCGTACAATCTTCTAGTGGCCATGCTCCAAAACAATTGCATCAATACCCAACCAACGTCAGCGCTTGTGACCAATTATTAAGGTAGGCAATCATGTCTATTGCATCATATGTAATTCTTGGATAGATGATATGCACAACTCTTTGCCATAAACATATGCATGCCTCAAGGTGCTTGATCCGATCAAGGTCACCAAGTTAAGTCTGACCCAAAAGTCAACACGATGAATATGCACCCTACAAAGATAGACCCACATATTCACCATCACACTTCCACGAGGTAGATGGTGCACCACATGAAGGCGTTCCCACACTTAGTTGAAAAAAAATTTCATGTGTGTCGGTTATGGAAGGTATCTAAGACTTAATATTGTATTTAAGGGATTATATATAAGTACATATACATATCCAATCACCACATATTTATAGTATGTATCATATACATGCTATAACTGCAATGAGAAACATGCAATATCGATAAAAGCAATGATTATGGCCATCCTATTGTAATTCCTTGGAGCCACAAAGAATTACACTCATCTAGGGTCTACATTATGTGCAACCTATTGTTGATGAAGATCTTTGTGCTTGAACCATTCCAGGTTGATCGACTCATCCAATGACATGATCGGCTCCCCTCCTAGTCGGTTGGTTGGTCGGTCTCGCCTCTGATGTCTGGACTCCTCCAACAAGCGGTTGGGCCATCAATTGGTAAGTCCAGCTCCTTCATAATACTCCTCGGTCCTCCAGGCGGTCGGCTCATCTGGTGCTAAGTGTTTTCTTTTTCAATGTAATACAAAACAAACTATCCTACTTTTACATATTCTTTGGGAAACCTTGAGTTACATTCGAGGGGAGCAAAGGTAGAAGATAAAGGATCTCGAGTTATCTCGAGTTACATGTAGTAAAGAAGGTGGAGACTTGGTATGAAAATCGAGATGCAAACAACCATAACCAACCAAGCACACATAGGGTTTATAGGCCATAATCATGCTACACATCCACCATCAAAATCATTTTTGGGTGACACATATCAATTGCATATATACCATATCATATATGTATATTAGTTTGTGGTCGCATGTGGTATTTAGTCAGATATGCCCATTTTTCATTTTAAATATTTGCATCATATGCAATAAATAAATGGCGATAAAACCAAAATTTGATCATATTGATTTATCCCAAAACACAGTACGTTGACATGGCTCTAATACCACTATTGGGTTTTATGGCCTCAGAGTAGGCAGTAGAAACAAAAAATTTACTGGCCATTAACCCATAATGAGAGATTGAATCAACGATTATGTAATGGGAAGGATGGTTTTAGCAAGATATACCTGGTCCTGGGGCTTGCCCAACGACAATACCTCACAGCCATGTGCGGTCTTCAATGCCATGTCTTGGACGGTGTCTGTGCAGCTCCTGGTCTTTGCCATGGACTATGGTCTCCACCACAGACTGCGACTGAAGTGTCCTCCTGAGCGTAAACATCTCCCGCCTCTACAGATAGTCCACACGGGCCACTTAGAACTCTTGTCGTACTAGAAGAACTGGCAAGAAGGAGATGACCCTCCTATTGGTGTACTTGCACCAACCTACTCTTCCGAACTCAGACTGCTTTTCTACAGTTGTCTTTCCCTCGTCGTTCCTCCCTAGTTGGGTAGCACTTGCTCAGGGTCTGTCGATTACCAAAACCAGAGAGGACAACAAATTTGCAAAGCAAATGATATTATGAGTTGTATGTTTTGAAAATCCCCCAGTACCCCTCTATTTATAGTAGAGGGTAGGGTCAGGGTTCCTAGTCAATTCGGGAATAGAAGGATATGGAAATTCCATAAATAACTTGTGCTATGGTAGGCGAACCGATTGTTTCACAACTGAAACGACCATTTGGCAAGGTGAGCCGATCAGTTCACTAGTGAACCAGTTGGTTGGGAGTGTGAACCGGTCGGTTCACTAAGTGAACCAGTCGTTTCACTTCCCATACTTGCCTACAATTGACTTTCCTCAATCGTTTCCAAATAATGCAAAGATTAATCCTTGTTACAATCAAATTGAACACGTGAAATATGAAAGTTTTCTTCCAAATGGGAAAATCCTTATTTCCTCGATTGGCAAGACAGTGAGCCACTCGTTTCACCAAGTGAACCGGTCGGTTGGCTCACACCAGTCGATCGGCTCACAAGGGTGAACCGGTCGAATGACAGTCCTGTCATTACCAATGCAGTCTCCAATCAACCTGACACTCTAACCAGCTAGTTGAACACTTGAAATTAATAGTTCTGAGTCCAGTCAATCAATTGTATGTTTAATTGAGTACCTAAACACCTTTAGTATCAATCTAAAAATTATCCATGGACAATCTCCTCTTCCATGGGTATCCAATTTACGTTGGTAGTGAATATTCATAACAACTTATGACATCACAAGAAATGAGCGGAATCTAGTAACTCACCATTACTACCCAAGTAACTCAAAAAGTTGGAGAACAACTTCAACCTACAATCTATGATTAGTGTTATAGTGATCGTATAGTTCCTTTGTCACTGACATCCAGATTGAACTCGAGGCATGGAACGTCATCCTCTTCAACATTCAATCCATGTTCCTTGACCTAGAGCAGACTATTTGAGATGCATGTGAGTTCACATATCATATATTGAATCACATGAGTATGGCCATACAATTCTTAGTCTCACTTATCTCGGGGCCCTGGATACCATACTCCTTGTAGGAGGGATAAATCCCATATCTATCACTCACAGTCTATTCCCATGTGTCAAAGTCACCCAATCATCACCATTATAATAATCCATGTTTTAGGACTGTGTTTGATGATGTCAAAGTGTACCCAATCACATGTGATGAGTTTAGTGATTTCAAGTGTAAGAACCACTATCACCATTATCACTATGAGAGACAATTATGACTACCATTCCATGGTATCCATGTATCACTCTTACGGTGGGTTTGTCTGATATACTGTTCTCTTACGTATATTTGTGTGCTTGACTTGATATCATATATCATGACTAATGCGACTTTGTCATCAGTCAACACACACTCTTGTCTTATGTAATATTGCTGTCTATTTTGCTTCCATAGTAATATCTGACTAGGGACATAACAAGAATGTTTGTACTCTTAACATATATATGGTCTCATTGTTCATGTCCTTAACCTGAAGACATATGTCATCAAATCTCATCATTCCTTAGACATCTATCATGTATGTGTCATCATCTCATGACTGAGACAAACATAATAGATCAAATTACCTTTATTATCAAATCATGCATCTAATGCCTCATCGTAATCATCATATGATTGGCTCTCTGGGCCTACCATACCATCATTTATTCTTAGGCGTAACCACATATCTTGATGGTGATCCATACAGATATTCATGTAATTACACTTAAATTACATTCAAGCAATCCAATCAACAAAGATGAGTCTAGGAAATCATATTATATCTACTAGCATGTGAATCCTAAAGTGTCACCATCACATTTAATCACACTAAACACACTAAACCCTACTTGGTCATAATCTAGGGTTTTCTTGGTATCAAGTTATCATTAGAGTTATGTTTTACACACCAATTCCCATGTTCATTGGTTTAATGATTAAGAATCCCTAATTCATGTTAAGCGTAGCCATAATTATCAAATCTGCCATATTATATTATCATGAGCACTATATTCAATTATGTCCCTTAATGACATAACAAACATGATCTTGAATCCTAATTACTTCATATGCATGATTATTCATATTATAAATGCTAACTACTCATTATTATTATCATGATCACTTTGATTTCTCATCATGCTCATTAGTGACATATACCAACACAAAGAGATTCTTTTTAATGCTTCTGACATATTTGTACCCAAAACTAGGGGTTTTAAGCATTAATCACCACTTCAATTCATGTTTGCACTACTTTTAGAATTGGAAGCATAATGAAGTTTCAGTTATATTTTCTCTATGTTGCTCTCATTTTCCTGATCATTTTTGATATATTATTTGTCTAATTCCAAGTTACCAATAATTTTCTAGAATATTTGTAAGATTAACTTAATTGATGTGTCCCTGCTGGAGGTCGGTCTGATTGAACCACCAGTTCAACGTTTAAGCCTAACCCCAAAAGTGGCGATGAGAGACCTGGTCTAGAGATGTTGTGATGACTCAAATTTTAGGGTTTCTATAACAAATATAGTATTTGAGGTCCAAGGATAATCTTGGTTGGTTAATCCCTAGTAGGGTGACTTTTATTCAGTGATTGATTTTCTAACCCACAAGTATAGCTTTATGCCAATAGAGACTAAAAAATAGCTATCTGATGCCATTTGTGTACATGGTAATGACTCATATTAGTTTGGTCGATTTTGAGGATGTATGAAGTTAAGTATCTATATTCCATGTAAAAAGATTCATATGAGCGAATTATGAACCATGGGATGCATAATGATCAAACTAAGTGTATTATACGTGTTTCATCAAAACATGATGCCACAATGTAGGTGTTCAAGGTCTTTAAACATTTGATTATGAGGAAATTTAAGGAATCAAGTTTACTAAACAAATCTTTGGATTTTCTGTATCAAGCTTGGCTAAAAGCTAAATTACATGATGAGGAAGTAATAGTTAAGATTTCATGTCATTTAGATGAGCCAATTGAGATATATTGATGTTTGAAATTCCAATTGTAATGGAGTTCCCTAAATAAAGTTTATTCTATGTTACAATATCAGGATTTCTTGATTAAGTGATATGTTAAACTATAGGCAATTAATTACATTTATATGTCACATGGGGCTTAGCTTCAGATTTAATCAGAGAGTCCTCATCACCTAGATCCAAAAACTGAGGAGCAGGTGGCCTTTTCCTTTTGATCCTGTGGAGGGAGTCATCACATTAAATTTGGGAATTGGTTATATCAGTTGAATTCGCCATCATTCTAGGATCCTAATGGCAATTCACGAGTGGGTGTGTGGGAAACCAGAACTAAGAGATCAATCCCATCTGTTCCTCTCCTTCTCCATCACTCTTCACAGCAACAAACTAGAAATGATGGAGGGGAATGAGAGTGAGGATAAGAGAAGGAGTTATCTGGAGAGAAGAAATCATAGATGGAAAAGGATCTCAGGAGGTAGCTAAAGATATTAGAAAACTCATGTAGATTACAGATGGTTGCAGGCGGCCAGAGGGCTCAATGCCCTGACACAAAGAAGAAGGGCTTGGGGAAGCCACATCAGGACTCTCCGCTAGAACTGAAGGCTTCCTTTGAGTTGTCTAAGGAGAAATGACCACCCACGATCTCTATTTGGATCCAATGGTTACAAATAGTGATATGCCCCTTCTTCCCACCTGCTATGCAGGAGCACCCTAGAGCTGTGAGATGGAGGATGATCATGATCCTGAACACCTTACCATTGTTGGATGCCCCCATGGAGTTCACAATGAACTTGTAAGCCTATTGAACGCCACCTTATTGGTGCAATGCGAGGAGATGTCATTTCCCCTTTTCTAGTCCCCTTCTGTGATGATCATGGGCAGCGAGCTCACCAGCTAAATGCTTTGATTTTCACCATAAAAGCTTGAGTGGCTGATGGTGGTGAAGATGTCCCAACAAATAAGTTCTCATTGACAAGTGTACTGGATAGAACCAACTTGAATATGACACACAAAACCCGTAAATAGTTGTCAAAAGCACAACCCCATGTAACAATGGTGATTGTCGTCCTTAAACCTAAAGTCACTACAATGATCACATGTTCTTCAGTCTAATTTAACACTGCCCAACATGAACTCGAGTCAAGGTTGCCATACATGTAGTGCTTGGGTGTATTTTGACACATGCAGATTATTGTGAGTAATGCAGATAGAATTTGTCCCTCGAATTCAAGTGATATCCTCCACACTTGATGAGTGAGACAATGAAATTCATGGACATGCTCATGTGAGTCAACATTTGATTTTGATTTTATATGTATCTCAAATAGTCTATTATAGATCAAGAAACAAAGTTTTAACATTCATAGGAACTAGATATCAAACTTTACGACATACTCTGATTTGAACTAGATATCAAACTTTACGACATACCCTTATTTGAACTAGATATCAAACATAAAGTTATTATATGGTCACTATAATACTGGCCACAATACTAGGTTTTAGTTTTTCTTCAACTTCTCTAATTACTTGGGTGGCAACAAAGTCTTTCTAGATGTCAATCATTATCTGAAAAATCATAATATTACTATAGATATCACTACGAATGTAATTTGGATCTTATAGGGTCACACACATAGGATGCATATTTTGGAAGAGGAGTATAATAATGAACAAATAATTAATTGGTTACTAAAAGGTTTAGGTAATCAACTAAATTATTGATAGACTGAATAGCCCAATTGATCTATTGGAATGTTCACTCGAATTGACAGACTAGTTGATCAAATGGATGGTATGTTGATTAATAATGTTGAGATCTAACCAATCAGTCAACTCGCTAACGTGTTTGACCTATTAGACTAGATGAGAAGATCAGTCAACTGACCGGTCCAATTTCCCAGTTGCGCTGGATCAACAGATCAATCCAAAGGTTTTGACCAAGTCTAGTTGATAGACTGGACAGGTCAGTCGCTCCACTGAATATTTTTGGCGGGCCATTGTAAAGCAAACTACCTAGGCAAGTCAATTCACGGTATTAAGCCAGTCAATCAATAGTATGTAAATGAGCTTCCAAAAGTTGCTTCTACCATTTTATTTCCCAAGGTTTATTAAAAATCACGCTATCCTGCCTTTCCTATAAATAGGGGCATGATGACCAGGGTTTTGGGTACACCTATGGTCTAGCCATCATTACCAAGGAGGAGAGAAGATATTGTGAAATTCTAGCACGTTGCCAATGTGAAGACTATTCCTTTCCCACAATCTATTGTAGAGTGACATGGAGTTCCCCTCATCTGCGTTAACAATATAGAGTCATAGACATGTTGGTCGCTACTTTGGGAGAACACAATGATATCCTCCTTCATCTATATTCTTATGAGAACTCTCATCGGGTCTTACTCAGTGACAAAGGTATATATCACATCCCTTCCGTAATGGATATCATTGTTAAAAATATTAGCTTTTGGGTTGTCGTCAGCGCATCCACTAAACTTACAACGATATCAGATCCATGTTAATATATAATGTATCATGATTTACAATCAATATGATTTGACTTGTTTTGTACAATGTGTATTGTTAAAAGGATAAATCAACATCCATGCCATTTTTATTCCACATACATCTACATCTAGATTTTGATATGATGGATGGGAAATTTTTTTTATTTTTCCCAGTGCACCAAACATAAATTCTTTGGTGACCTATTTAGGGGCATTCCCCCTCAGACTCCACGAGGAGTGACATTCCTTTCACTCCCTATATATATATATATATATATATATATATATATATATATATATATATATATATATATATATATATATATACACATATATATGAGGATGTATTCATTACCCAGTTAGGTAACACAAATTAATTATCCAACTATTCATATTACTAACTGAGTGTTCTGATTACAATTTTAGCATTCAGGTTACAAATAATCACTCCTGATTATAACTTGGAGTGAGGATTTTTTTTCAGAACTGTCACTTTTGCCGTTTCCAGCGACCAAAGTACAAAACGAGTCTTTATATTATAAAATAAGTTTTTGTATTACAAATTCAGCCGTCTCATTTCAGTTCGGTGCCTTTGCCTTCTTGTTACAAAACTAGATCCACAAATAACTAAATTTAGTTACTAGACTCGAGTAGCCAATATATGACTTATATATACATCGACTATCTACCATAATAAGAGCCATGAGTCGTTTCCGTCAACCATGCGTTTCGCACGTGAGGTCAACGCGATAATGAGAATCCTACCCATGTTGCAACACAACCTTCGTAATAGCTGTCAGTTAACGAACTACATGAGTCTAACCACTTTCAGGTTTCCTGCGATTAGGCGTGCAGGTCAGTACATGCCTTTTTTGTGACTTCTTAACAACAAAAATTGTATGTCCTTGGTGACAGATGTCACGCAAAAAAGTCCTTCCACGATATGAATCTAACTATTTCTACGTTTCCTGCACCAGATATATTAATTATTCGGCTCTTGACTACGTCGGTGCTTCCGAAACCTTGCATCAAAAAGCCTAACAAGACGCACCGGTCACCCACGTCCAAGAAGAAGTCGGACCTTGCATCTCAGTTTTGTGTTGTATGAAGATTGCAGATCAACCGGTATTATAAAGCTTCAACACCCCAAGGTCAAGGAGGACATTGGAGTCGGTAGTCAAGTAATAACATCTAAGAGGTTTCCGGCTATTTGTCTTTCGTACAGTTTGAAAGGGACGATAATGTCTTCCACGTCAACAATGGTTAGCTCATGCGCATGCCTGACTGGGTTCAATAATGAAGGTAAGAAAAACTGCTTGCAAAAACATGCTGAAACTGATGAGACAAATTGGCCAAGAGGCATTGTCCCTGCTTGGATCTAACCTTACAATTTCTAGACGGGTATGATAACACTTCAAGTTGAATACATATTTTTGTTGAGATCAAATTCTATGCGCATATATCATGTTTTCTTTCAGTTGTTCCTTCTAAATACCAAACCAAACGCCAGTCCATTTAAAAGACACCACAATGAGCATAAAAGATAATAGGTCCAATTTAGACATAAGAATCCTATATCACTAACTCATGTCCTTCCGGTACTTTAGGATCTTCTCTCAATCTCATTGGAATAGTTTGCACTTGAGAAATTGTATCAGTCCCATGGTGTGACAAGATGTTCAAAATGAAGCTTGCAGATCACGATGTACCACTACTATAGCTTCAGCTTGTTGTTTCTACTCCTGGTTGACAATAACACTAACTAATGGCATTGTTGCCAGCCTGCCACCACATTTTTCTTATCTTGCACGTACACGTCAGTGTTGCTGTACGCAAGGCTAGCCTATTTTATATTGTAGGGACCGATAAATGATGAATGAAGTTCAAGGAATTCATGCCGGTCAAGATGGCACAATTTGGGTGGTTGCTGAGGAAAACTGCATTGATTCAGTAGGTCCGTGGGTGTGTCTTCTTCAAATGTGGTAAGTGTGCACCAGAGGATATACACATATTTATTTTGTCAAAAGAATTTTGTAAAATTGTTACATGTCCTTTTGGTTTTAAATTTTCTCTCAATTTCATTGGAATCACTTGCACTTAGAGATTCTAAAACCCCACTATTGCGCCAAGATGTCCAAAATGAGGATTGTAGTTGGATGATATTGTGCCACTCCTACAGTTTCTGCTTACAGCTTACTGGTGCTACTCCAAATTGACAATATTATGTCGGTGCCAAGACGAATTATCAGCATTGCCACCAGTTATGCTCTTCTTATTTTGCATGACCGTGTTGTACACAAGGTTAACATATTTGGTGGCATAAAGACTGGGGAAGGATGACAGAATTTGCAAACAAAATTTCTGATCAGTTGCAATGGTTGTGCTAGCTGCATTGAGCCCTCTGTATACTCTTATTTAACAAATTTAAATAAATACAAGATTAGTTATAATTATCAAACTGTCATATAAAAAATAGTAGCATCAATGCAAACAGATTTAGATTGCAACTTCTTACTTACTGTATTAACAATATATAAAATATATTATCAAATAACACTATCCTACAACAAGAGATGTTTACAAAAATAAAATTGTGGGCCCCCGTCTTTATTGGGCCACTGGCCGTCGCCCAGGTTGGCCACCCCAATGGGCCGGCCCTGATTGTTATAGTGGGTCCATGAGTGCATATTCTTCAAATGCGGTAAGTGCGCAAAAAAATGTTACACAGACCTCAATTTTTTTCCTCAAAGTTATTCAATATTGTTAGTCTCCTATGGGTATGGTATAGGTAAATCTTGGTTTAAGTTAGTTTATATTGCGTCCTTGGCATATACATCATATACGTTTGAAATTATGCTTGAATGAATTGGTATGTACAATGACATATACGTTTAATCAGATTTAAATCTATGACTGAGTCAAAGATTATTCTGGTTGAAAAAAATAATAGGGGAAAAGCTAAAAATGTACACTTTGCCAAGAATATTTTCGATGTGGAACTTTTAGAAAAGTAATTCACGATATAGCCCAGTTTGGTAAAAATGTGTCATCTGATTTGGCGTTGTCTAAACCAAAAAATAAAAATGCCATTCGATGCAACTTTTAGTTGAAAAAATTTTAAAAAAGAAAAACCAAATGGATTGACGCTTTCCCCCCTAAATGTTGGGGTTAAAACTTCAATCCGTTTGGTGTTTTCTTTTTTGTTATTTATATTTTTTTAAACTAAAAGTTTCAAATCAAATGGTGATTTGACATTCTTGACTTGGAAAATGTCAAATCAGTTGATATTTTTCCACCAAAGTGGACTGTGTTAGGAATTATTTTCCTGGAGGTACTGTACTTGGAATTTTTAATAGCAAAGTGTGTTGTTTTGGTTTTTTTTTCAAAAATAATATTTGAACTCATATTTCGTCTAGTAGGAATACATTTTTAAAATATAGTTGAAAAGATAGCATTTTTTACATTGAGAAAATTCCTTGTGTATTATTCTGTAATCATGTCTTGCAAAGGTATTGTCTATAAATGTTGAAAAAACTACTTTGAGATGCAATTTCATCTTTTGTATAATCCTAAATACAAGCATCTACTACTTGCACCACTATAATGAACCCAACTTTCCTGAATGATTAATATGCAACACCAAATAGGCATGCACCTCTTGGTTGTAATTTGTTTGCTTTTTGATGTCTATTATTTATTTGGTATCCTACACTAATAACCATTTCCCTAATGCATATCATTAGCTTTATATGTAAGTATCAAATGAAATTACCAATAAGCTTGGTTACTGCATATAGGTTGTCTTTACATGTGTTCATGTAACCATATCCTATAACGATTTCCATGATTATACAACATTTTGGGACAATCTTATGCAGCCAAAAAGGACAAAAAGTATTCAAACTCTCTTTCTACTAATAGTGGTATCGAGAGAATGAAAGATGGGAGAAGTAGGAGCTCCAAGAGAAGAGGTAGATCAAGGGAAAAAGGTTGCCTCTCGGAAGAAGATAGACCCAACATGCTCTTTGACAAGAAAATGAGTTTGATAGTATTTTTAGCTACTCACTGGGGAGGATGGGATGGGATCTCAAGATGAAGAGGCTCAACTTCTGAGTATCTTTGTGTGCTTTTGTTTTGGACATCTTCACAGGTAATCTCTTCTCTTTGCATGGTGTTTTGGTGGGATACATTGCACAGTGCGGTGGATGTTTCTCTAGATGTCTTAGGAGATGTGTTGTTCTCCCTTTTTACTGGATGGATGGTTTGGATTATGTTGGATGTGTTGGGGAATGATGTTGATGATGCTTGGGTCTCTATGCGCTAGTTATAGAAGTGGTTTTATTTAAATAGCTTCAGTTTTTTCTTTATGTTTTATGTTTTCTATTGTTGAGAGGTTATCCTGGCGGCTCCTTTTGTACGGTGTCGAGGCAGATTGTATTGGGTGTTTTCTTTTTGATGGGCCTAGATGAGGATATGGGATGAATATGTGATCTCTCCTTTATTTTATTTTTTAAAAGAGCATGAAAGATGATTTTTGATTCAACGAAAGGATAAGCTTTCAGTGAAAAGCCATTTCTTTCATCCTCACCAACCAAAAGCAACTAGCTTTATTGTATGAACCTCAAGACTAAAGATACCATCCACAAACATTCTGATATGGTAGAAATTATTTTTTCTCATCTAGCTATTACCAAAAAAACATGAAACCTTTAACATGTAAGGTTTCTTATTTATTGATAATTATTGATTTGGTTGGAAATATGAAGAAACCAATACGACTAAGAAAAAAAGTGTACATTTTCTATTTTCATACTTCAAATTTTTGTGTTTCTCGGTCATACTTCTTCTATATGGACATGACATTTTTATTATCCATTTACAACCACATCGATAAACAAATTCATTTAATATCATTAATCATTATTTACTTCATTTTTCATATGCATATATAAGTATGTTCAAACTAATCTTCTTTTGTAAAATAAATTAGGTATTATTTTCATGGAAACATTTAACAATGTCAATATAGAATCAAAACTACAAATATACTATTGTGTTTAGAATTTATGCAGTTGTTCTTTCAGATGAGTTAATTTGAGAAAGTGATTCTATTAAGGACTTTCAATTTCTATAAATATATTATATATTTTTTATTATATGTTATGTGCTAAAAACCTTATTTGATAGGTTAGCACCTAATTTGATAATCATGTTACAAATAAATATTTAAAAGAAAATATAACTTCACTATCACACTCAACAAAATCAACTAGGTCAATATTCAAGATGGAGAAAACTCACACTCAATAATTAACCAATAATAGCTAACAATATGTTTTTAAAAAATATATTTAAAATTCAATTATATCAAGATAAAGTATATATTGAAATAAATACAAGTGAATTTTTTAATATGTTCACATTGTACAAATATAAATTTCATAATTTCAAAACAATTTTTGAAGCCACAACTTTCATCTTGGTAGATGTTTCATCATCTTTATCTTACCTGGAGATTCCAGTCAAATATTTCTCATAATATGTCTAATGTTGTAATGTTTTTCTTAGTTGATATAGATAATTACAAATAAAAGATTTATATCAAGTGAATTCCATATTTATTAGAGTCATATTTAAAAAGTATGTCTTCTCTTTGGAATCCTATATAAAAAGGATGCCAACAAATTAAAACAAAAAAAATTCAATATATTTATCTTTATATTCTCTACAAGTTATTTTATCAACTTAATCATTATATTTAATCTAACTACTAACTTCCTTCGTCATAAGTCTCTTATAACCATCTCTTCATTGATATAACTGTACTACACACTACTACAGAAACATCCTTTGGCGTCGGTTGTTTAACCCCCTTTGGCGTCGGTTTCCGACCGACGCCTATGTGGGCGCCGCTAAAGGTCGAACACTTCGGCGTCGGTTTTTTAACCGACACCTATTTAACCTATAGGCGTCGGTCTTTTAGTAGATAACCGACGCCAAAAGGGTTCGCGCCATAGAAAACGGCGTCATCTAGGACACATTCGGCGTCGGTTATCTACTAAAAGACCGACGCAGAAAGTGTCCTAGATGATGCCGTTTTCTGTGGCGCGAACCCTTTTGGCGTCGGTTATCTACTAAAAGACTGATGCCTATAGGTTAAATAGGCGTCGGTTTGACACGAACAACCGACACCATTTCCTGTACGGCTGTGGCCACATTAGGCGTCAGTGTTTTGCAAAAACCCGACGCTGTAGGTCTTTGCTGACGGTTTTCTGTAAATAACCGACGCCTATATCTATTTTTTTTTTTATATCAGTTTGCAGGCTTGCTGTGGCTGGTCAGCAGGATGAGAACCTGCAGTTCAATTTTCTGAACTGCAGGTTTACGATATCCATTGATATCAGCCTACAAACAGGCCACAAACCTGTAAAATTCACAAAAAATAATTCAAACAAGTAGATACATTCAGACGTCAATTCAATTCTCACATTCACACATATAGAAACATTCAAATACATGTATTAACATTCAGAAATATTCATTTACAAAGTATCATTCATTATCACTTTCAACATCCCAATTATATCTTACAGTTGTCACTGCTTGTATGGCTTTTGCCCATTCTTCTCTTATTTCATTTAATGCTTCCATCGTATATGGAGCATGTATATTTTTTAAGCGTTTACCTGTAGTGTTGTCAGTTTTAAACACCTGCAAAGAGAATGATGTATATATATAAGTAATAATATAAAAATAAGATTGATATATTTCATACTAACTAATGAGACTATATATAATACCTCATGTATGGTATCGATGTCCAATGCGGCATATCGGATAATTATCTGCATAAATCGCATCACATAGTATGCGCATGCCCAGCCATTGTCTTGTGTAGCGCACTATAAATTGAAACATACAAAATAATACAACGAAGTACAATTCACATCAATAATATATACATTGGAGTCGGGAACTTACTTGTACGTTCTGCCAATTTATTGGCTGGTTCTTTTTCCTTGGGACCGTTCCTCCAGCCTTTTTGAATGCATCTAAACCCCTACATGTTAATATAACACAGTAAATTGCATAAGTAAATAGTAATGTAATAAGAGATGTTAACATATACAAAAATGAAATATTTCTCACCAGAATAATGGCATTCTCATTACGTGTCCAATTTTAGTGTTTAATGTACTTCCCGCGGGATCTAGATAATAAACAGTGAACGTCCCGGGGACAATAACTAGTAACTCCTAATGTTTACCGCTAGAGGTAAAAAGTTAACAATTAATAACTCAAAATGCACAATAAAAATGGAATTTTCTGAAGTCCAAATTATAAATAAAGTAAACTTACTTGACATTGAATGGAGCTATTATTATCGTCTTCTTTTACTGACCAAAAATTGTAAAAGCATCTATACAGTATTGTTGAATAGTATCAGGGTCTTTAGCTACCATACTAATCAATGATGGAATTAAAAATCCCACATGATCAAATGCAAATTGTTTGCAATGATCTTCGACTAAGTAGCTGTAAAACATGTATTACGTATGCATTAATATATAAGAAACCAGATCACCGGATCTTACACAAGGTATATGGATGTATAAACAAGATCTCACCTTATCCATGTCTCTATCATTGATGTATTCAGCCAATCATACATAAACATCTCAATAATATCTTGTATAAATAAAGAGCTATCGTATGATTGACCAGCATAATCTGCATCTAAAGAAACAATTATCGGGCAATGTATATTATGTGCCCGTAGCCAACATGTCATTCCCCTACAAGCAGGACCTAACAGGTATGTTAGGTCAGTTGGAACCCAAGTTGGTAATGTGGGAAGTGGAGGTGGAGGCCTAGGTGCTCCTGGTGTCTTCTTTTTAACCTGTATATATAATTTCAGATCAGTTGACATCATATATACACATTAACAGTCTAAATCAATGTAAATTTATCTTACAATTTTAGTAGTGTAGACGACATCTGCTTTGGGCCACAATATGACCCCACCTTCTGCATCAGTAAGTGTATCAATATCCGGGTGGGGATATGGCAATGTAGCTTCTCTCCAATCGGGTAACACACGTATCGGGCTCACACGAACGTAGCCCTGTGGCATTGGAGTCCCGTGAAACATTGCCCCAGGAAGGGACGGGTAAGCCTGCGCCTCTGCAACAACGTAGTCTTGCATTCTTAAGCGACATGGCTTCAATGCCTACAAATTTACATAAAGAATATTATACATATATACATATCATCTTGAAAACATAACAACTTGAAAAGACTAACTACAATTTCATAAATAATACTTACAGCAGACGTGTTAGGCGGTGGGTCTACAGGATTACTTGTAGTATGTACATCAGGAGAAGAGTGGGTCGCCATAGGCTGATTGGAAGCCTGAGATGCCTGCCACCGCAGCAATTCTTCCTTGACCTTCTCAGCAACTACATCGTTGACCTTCTTAGCAACTATATCCTCGACTCTCTTATTCTCCGATACATGGATAAAAGAAACATTAGCTTCTTATTATTGAATTTCCTTTTGCAGCAACATTCTAAAAAAAGTATAGGTTACCTCTTCTTGTGAAAGTCCCGCTCTGGGTTTGCGCTGGGATGGCCCAAAGAATGCTTTGATGCCCACACCAGCGCCTGCACCCCTAACACGTCCAGGATGCTCTGGGTTACCCAGAGCAACTGTCAATTCATCTTGTGTGCCCTGAGGGATGAACGTGCCTTGTTTCCTCTGCTCATGCAGCTCCCGCTAATCACCATCAACAGAAATTGGTAAGTTAACAAATAATCAATATTCAAACGATTGCTCTAAGAGTTGTATTTTACCATTTTCGCAGCCGCCTCAGCAGTTACGGGCTTCTTTATTTCACCCTTCTTGTTTTGCCTCCCAGCTATCTAGATATCATGGCGAGGCATGGGTGTGGCAGACTCCTCAGTAGCAGCAGACTCCTGAGTAGCCACAGACTCCGCCTGTAGTCTTTGGCGAACGCTTGCATAGCCTTTTAGACCCATAGTGTGGTCATGCACATTCAATGCATGCCTTGCTTTTTGTGCGTCACTGAGGGCCTAGTTAGTATGCACATTAATGATTTGGTTAGTAGCACTAAATGTTAATCTTGAATAGGTGAATACAATGTATATTAATTAAATTGGGAGTGACGCCTAATACCTTGAATTCTTCAGATTTTCTTGAAGCAACAAAATTGTCCCAATCTTCTTTGTCAAAGAAGTTCCATTGTTCAAGGGCTGACTTCTTCTTCTTATCACCCTCTTTTATGTATTCTCTGTTCAGATTTGTCCTATAATTCCTAATCATCTTTCCAGCGCATTGCATCACACTTTTACGATGCAACTTCTCATCCAATGCAAACAGATTCTGTAAAATAGAAATGTTATTAACTAGTATCCAAAATAGAATTGCAAATAATAGAATTTGTAATCTACAAAATAGAATTGCAAATAATAATAACTCACGCATAAATCCTTCCATATCAAGTCTTTTTTCCCCTGAGGAACTTTATGCCAATTATCATACTTAACACCACAATGGCTCCGAGTGGTACACCCAAGATAGTTTACAAAATTATTGTGGTTCACTCCAGTTGCATTTCCTCCATTATCAAACTCCACAACCAATTTGGATCCACTGCCACTTAGCGCTATTAACTTCTTCAACAGAGTGATGCCCCTTTTCTTGTTAAGTGTTTGGTGCTGCGCATCAAGTTGCTCCAGTGCTTCAGTGGGTACATGTGCATCATCAACCTAAATTTTGACAAAAATAAACACACTGAATTAGCCCAATATAGAAATATAGGATATATGACATAACTAGAAGATAATGAATTTTATAGAAATACATGATATGTTTTTAGAACTTACATTGGTATCCTCGCCATGCTCGTCATGGACAACATGCTCATCATGGACTTCATGCTCATCATGGACATCATGCTCATCATGGTCAGCCATATGAAAATGTCATTAAAAAGGCAAACATTTAGCATTTGTATTAACTAGAAAAAGGCAAACCTTTAGCATTTGTATTAACTAGAAAAAGGCAAACATTTAGCATTTGTATTAACTAGAAAAAGGCAAACATTTAGCATTTGTATAAACATACATGTCTCTAAAATTGTGATCTTTTATCAATTAACAATCCTTCATTGTGATCTCCGCGCACATATAAGTCATCATTAGCTTCAATATTTTGTGGAGTTGGCAACCCAACTGAGAATGGACTGGAGTCATCATACTTATCATAGTACTCTTCTTCATCTATAGGATCTTCAATGAATTGTCTTTTACCATGAAGAACAACCAACCATTTATCATTCGCAGGATCATCGATATAGAATATTTGTTTCGCCTGTGATGCCAATATGAATGGTTCACCCTTCTCGCCAATCTTTTCAAAGTTCACCAAAGTGAAACCCAATTCATCCACTATAACTCCTTTGGTGTTATCAACCCAATTACATTTAAAGAGCGGAATTTTTAAAACTATGTAGTCAAACACCCAAATGTCCTCAATGACACCGTAATATGACATTTTAGCTTCACGTGGACTCTTATCCTTTGCACTTGCAAAGTACATAGTCGACGCTTGAAGAGTGACCCCACTATTTTGGACGACACTCTTATCATCTTGGCGCTTTGTGTAATATGTGAATCCATTAATGTCAAACCCTTCATAAGACAGAACATTCGGTTTTGGTTTAAAGGCGAGGCATTTGATAGTTTCTGTAATATCATTTGGTGTTTGAGATAGTTGATGTAAGACTTTATCTTCAAACCACTTAGTAAAAGTCTTATTATGCTCTCTAGCAAGCCACATTGAACTTGCTCGAGGATGTTGTCTCTTTATGAAATTGGTATGTTCCTCGATATAAACACTCACTTCGTCCATATTGTGTAAAATATACAAGTGAGCTTATTCCAACTGCTCACGGCTGATTACTTTCACCCGTGATCCCAAAATTCCTTTGCCCTCCTCAATATTCTTGTCATTATCAGGAGTGTCATTACCACTGAGAAAATCATTGCAAAAATCCATAACCTCTCTCGCCACATAACCTTCAATAATACTCCCTTCAAGCCGATAACGGTTTTGAACATCACCTTTAAAAACGCTCATGTATCGTTCAAAGGGATACATCCAATGCAAGAAAACTGGTCCCAACATTTTCACTTCCCTAGTCAAGTGGACAACAAGATGTACCATGATATCAAAGAACGAAGGAGGGAAATACATCTCAAGCTGACATAGGGTAACAACCACTTCTCTTTGCAAATTATCGAGAGTATCAGGGTCAATAACTTTGCTGCATAGACTGTTGAAAAAGAAACAAAGTCTGGTAATTGCAAACCTTACATGCTTCGGCAATATAGATCGAATTGCCATGGGCAATATTTGTTGCATTATAGTGTGACAATCATGAGATTTAAGACCTATCAACTTTAGATCTTTCATTGATACCAATCTACAGATGTTGGATGAGTAACCATGTGGCACCTTAACATTTACCAAGCATTCACAAAAAGTTTTCTTCTCCTTTCTAGACAACGTGTAACAAGCGGGAGGTAAGTATGTTCTTTTACTACCCATTTCATGTAATTCTGTTAATTCTGACCATATTCCCATTTCACGTAGGTCCAGTCTGGATTTTATCCCATCTTTAGTCTTACCTAGTATATTTAATAGAGTACCAATGATGCTATCACAGACATTTTCCTCAACGTGCATTACATCGATACAATGTCTGACTGTCAAAGAACTCCAATAAGGAAGATCCCAAAATATTGACTTCTTCTTGAATGAAGAATTGTCACTCCGTGTGGCCATACTACATTGTGATTTCTTACCAAATTCATTGACAATTTCTTTTACTCTTTCAGAAACAACATCCCCTGGTATAGGTTTAGGTGCACTCCGTTCATCATTCCATCCATTGAATGCTTTGCGCTTCCTACGATACGGATGGAATTTTGAAAGAAACCTTCGATGACCAAGATATACAGTCTTGCCGCCATGTTTTAGTCTTATTGAATCAATGTTTTCTTCACATATAGGACACGCTTTAGCTCCTTTGACACTATATCCAGACAAATTCCCATATGCTGGAAAGTCATTAATAGTGCAAAACAACATAGCGTGCAAACGAAATGTCTCTCTTGCTGAAGCATCATAGGTCATCACACCTTCAACCCAAAGTTTCTTTAAGTCATCAATCAAAGGTTCAAGATAAACATCGATATCATTTCCGGGTTGTTTAGGGCCCGATATCAACAATGACAACATAACGTACTTATTTTTCATACACATCCAGGGAGGAAGATTGTATATAACAAGCATGACTGACCAAGTGCTATGTTGGCTGCTCAATGTCCCGTACGGATTCATCCCATCTGTACAAAGCCCAAGTCTTAGATTCCTATCTTCTTCACCAAATTTGGGGTACAATCACTACTACAGAAGTGGCCTTTGGCGTCGGTCGTTTAACCCCATTTGGCGTCGGTTTTCGACCGACGCCTATGTGGGCGCCGCTAAAGGTTGAACACTTCGGCGTCGGTTGTTTAACCGACGCCTATTTAACCTATCGGCGTCGGTCGTTTAGTAGATAACCGACGCCAAAAGGGTTCGCGCCACATAAAACGGCGTCAGCTAGGGCACTTTCTGCGTCGGTTATTTACTAACGGACCGACGCCTATATTACTTATAGCGTCGGTCTTTTAGTAGATAACCGACGCATAAAGTGTCCTAAATGACGCCATTTTTTGTGGCGCGAACACTTTTGGCGTCGGTTATACACCAAAAGACCGACGCCACTAATTTAAATAGGCGTCGGTTTGATACGTATATCCGACGCCATTTCGAGGACTGCTTTGGCCACATAAGGCGTCGGTTATCTATAAATAACCGACGCTGTAGATCTTTGCTGACGGTTTTTTATAAATAACCGACGCCTATTTTTTTTTTCATATCAGTTTGCAGGCCTGCTGTGGCTGGTCAGCAGGATGAGAACCTGCAGTTCAGTTTTCTGAACTGCAGGTTTACGACATCCATTGATATCAGCCTACAAACAGGCCGCAAACCTGTAAAAGTCATAAGCAAAATTTCACACAAGTACATACATTCAGACATCAATTCAATTCTCACATTCACACATATAGAAACATTCAAATACATGTATTAACATTCAGAAATATTCATTTACAAAGTATCATTCATTATCGCTATCAACATCCCAATTATATCTTACAGTTGCCACTGCTTGTATGGCTTTTGCCCATTCTTCTCTTACTTCATTTAATGCTTCCATCGTATATGGAGCATGTATATTTTTTAAGCGTTTACCTGTAGTGTTGTCGGTTTTAAACACCTGCAAAGAGAATGATGTATATATATAAGTAATAATATAAAAATAAGATAAGATTGATATATTGCATACTAACTAATGAGAGTATATATAATACCTCATGTATGGTATCGATGTCCAATGCGGCATATTTGATAATCATCTGCATAAATCGCATCACATAGTATGCGCATGCCCAGCCATTGTCTTGTGTAGCACACTATAAATTGAAACATACAAAATAATACAACTAAGCACAATTCACATCAATAATATATATATTCAAGTCGGGAACTTACTTGTACGTTCTGCCAATTTATTGGCTGGTTCTTTTTCCTTGGGACCGTTCCTCCAGCCTTTTTGAATGCATCTAAACCCCTACATGTTAATATAACACAATAAATTGCATAAGTAAATAGTAATGTAGTAAAAGATGTTAACGGATATAAAAATGAAATATTTCTCACCAGAATAATGGCATTCTCATTACGTGTCCAATTTTAGGGTTCAATGTACTCCCCGCAGGATCTAGATAATAAACAGTGAATGTCCCGGGGACAATAACTAGTAACTCCCAATGTCTACCGCTAGAGGTAAGAAGTTAACAATTAATAACTCAAAATGCAAAATAAAAATGGAATTTTCTTAAGTCCAAATTATAAATACAGTAAACTTACTTGACATTGAATGGAGATATTATTATCGTCTTCTTTTGCTGACCAAAAATTGTAAAAGCATCTATACAGTATTGTTGAACATTATCAGGGTCTTTAGCTACCAAACTAATCAATGATGGAATCAAAAATCCCAAATGATCAAATGCAAATTGTTTGCAATGATCTTCGACTAAGTAGCTGCAAAACATATAGGCGTATGCATTAATATATAAGAAACCAGATCACCGGATCTTACACAAGGTATATGGATGTATAAACAAGATCTCACCTTATCCATGTCTCTATCATTGATGTATTCAGCCAATCATACATAAACAACTCAATAATATCTTGTATAAATAAAGAGCTATCGTATGATTGACCTGCATAATCTGCATCTAAAGAAATAATTATAGGGCAATGTACATTATGCGCCCGTAGCCAACATGCCATTCCCCTACAAGCAGGACCTAACGGGTATGTTAGGTCAGTTGGAACCCAATCGGGTAATGCGGGAAGTGGAAGTGGAGGCCTAGGTGCTCCTGATGTCTTCTTTTTAACCTGTACATATAATTTCAGATCAGTTGACATCATATATACACATTAACAGTCTAAATCAATGTAAATTTATCTTACAATTTCAGTCGTGTAGACGACATCTGCTTTGGGCCACAATATCACCCCGCCTTCTGCATCAGCAAGTCTATCAATATCCGGGTGGGGTTATGGCAATGTAGCTTCTCTCCAATCAGGTAACACACGTATCAGGCTCACACGAACGTAGCCCTGTGGCATTGGAGTCCCATGAAACATTGCCCCAGGAAGGGACGGGTAAGCCTGCGCCTCTGCAACAACGTAGTCTTGCATTCTTAAGCGGCATGGCTTCAATGCCTACAAATTTACGTAAAGAATATTATACATATATACATATCATCTTGAAAACATAACAACTTGAAAAGACTAACTACAATGTCATAAACAATACTTACAGCAGACGTGCTAGGCGATGGGTCTCCAGGATTACTCGCAGTCTGTGCATCAGGAGAAGAGTGGGTCGCCATAGGCGTATTGGAAGCCTGAGATGCCTGCCACCGCAGCAATTCTTCCTTGACCTTCTCAGCAACTACATCGTTGACCTTCTTAGCAACTAAATCCTCAACTCTCTTATTCTCCTATACATGGATAAAAAAAACATTATCTTCTTATTAATGAATTTCCTTTTGCAGTAACATTCTAAAAAAAGAATAGGTTACCTCTTCTTGAGAAAGTCCCGCTCTGGGTTTGCGCTGGGATGGCCCAAAGAATGCTTTGATGCCAACACCAGCGTCGGCACCTCTAACACGTCCAGGATGCTCTGGGTTACCCAGAGCAACTGTCAATTCATCCCTTGTGCCCTGAGGGATGAACGTGCCTTATTTCCTCTGCTCGTGCAGCTCCCGCTAATCACCATAAATAGAAATTGGTAAGTTAACACCACAAATAATCAATATTCAAACAATTTCTCTAAGAGTGTTATTTTACCATTTTTGCAGCCGCCTCAGCAGTTACAGGATTCTTTATTTCACCCTTCTTGTTTTGCCTGCCAGCTATCCAGATATCATGGCGAGGCATGGGTGTGGCAGACTCCTGAGTAGGAGCAGACTCCTGAGTAGTCACAGACTCCGCCTGTAGTCTTTGGCGAACGCTTGCATAGCCTTTTGGACCCATAGTGTGGTCATGCACATTCAGTGCACGTCTTGCTTTTTGTGCGTCACTGAGGGCCTAGTTAGTATGCACATTAATGATTTGGTTAGTAGCACTAAATGCTAATCTTGAATAGGTGAATACAGTGTATATTAATTAAATTAGGAGTGACGCCTAATACCTTGAATTCTTCAGATTTTCTTGAAGCAACAAAATTGTCCCAATCTTCTTTGTCCAAGAAGTTCCATTTTTCAAGGGCTGACTTCTTCTTCTTATCACCCTCTTTTATGTATTCTCTGTTCAGATTTGTCCTATAATTCCTAAGCATCTTTCCAGCGCGTTGCATCACATTTTTACGATGCAACTTCTCATCCAATGCAAACAGATTCTATAAAATAGAAATGTTATTAACTAGTATCCAAAATAGAATTGCAAATAATAGAATTTGTAATCTACAAAATAGAATTGCAAATAATAATAACTCACGCATAAATCTTTCCATATCAAGTCTTTTTTCCCTTGAGGAACTTTATGCCAATTGTCATACTTAACACCACAATGGCTCCGAGTGGTACACCCAAGATAGTTCACAAAATTATTGCGGTTCACTCCAATTGTATTTCCTCCATTATCAAACTCCACCACCAATTTGGATCCACTACCACTTAGCGCTAATAACTTCTTCAACAGAGTGATGCCCCTTTTCTTGTTAAGTGTTTGGTGTTGCGCATCAAGTTGCTCCAGTGCTTCAGTGGGTACAGGTGCATCAACCTAAAATTTGACAAAAATAAAACACACTAAATTAGCCCAATATAGAAATATAGGATATATGACATAACTAGAAGATAGTGAATTTTATAGAAATACAGGATATGTTTTTAGAACTTACATTAGTATCCTCGCCATGCTCGTCATGGACAGCATGCTCATCATGGACTTCATGCTCATCATGGACATCATGCTCATCATGGTCAGCCATCTGAAAATGTCATTAAAAAGGCAAACATTTAGCATTTCTATTAACTAGAAAAAGGCAAACATTTAGCATTTGTATTAACTAGAAAAAGGCAAACATTTAGCATTTTTATTAACTAGAAAAAGGCAAACATTTAGCATTCGTATAAACATACATGTCTCTAAAATTGTGATCTTTTATCAATTAACAATCCTTCATTGTGATCTCCGCGCACATATAAGTCATCATTAGCTTCAATATTTTGTGGAGTTGGCAACCCAACTGTGAATGGACTGGAGTCATCATACTTATCATAGTACTCTTCTTAATCTATAGGATCTTCAATGAACTATCTTTTACCATAAAGAACAACCGACCATTTATCATTTGTAGGATCATCGATATAGAATATTTGTTTCGCCTGTGATGCCAATATGAATGGTTCACCCTTCTCGCCAATCTTTTCAAAGTTCACCAAAGTGAAACCCAATTCATCCACTATAACTCCTTTGGTGTTATCAACCCAATTACATTTAAAGAGCGGAATTTTGAAATCTATGTAGTCAAACTCCCAAATGTCGTCAATGACACCGTAATATGACATTTTAACTTCATGTGGACTCTTATCCTTTGTACTTGCAAAGTACATAGTCGATGCTTGAAGAGTGACCCCACTATTTTGGACGACACTCTTATCATCTTGGCGCTTTGTGTAATATGTGAATCCATTAATTTCAAACCCTTCATAAGACATAACATTCGGTTTTGGTTTAAAGGCGAGGCATTTGATAGTTTCTGTAATATCATTTGGTGTTTGAGATAGTTGATGTAAGACTTTATCTTCAAACCACTTAGTAAAAGTCTTATTATGCTCTCTAGCAAGCCACATTGAACTTGCTCGAGGATGTTGTCTCTTTATGAAATTGGTATGTTCCTCGATATAAACACTCACTTCGTCCATATTGTGTAAAATATACAAGTGAGCTTGTTCCAACTGCTCACGGCTGATTACTTTCACCCGTGATCCCAAAATTCCTTTGCCCTCCTCAATATTCTTGTCATTATCAGGAGTGTCATTACCACTGAGAAAGTCATTGCAAAAATCCATAACCTCTCTTGCCACATAACCTTCAATAATACTCCCTTCAGGCCGATAACGGTTTCAAACATCACCTTTAAAAACGCTCATGTATCGTTCAAAGGGATACATCAAATGCAAGAAAACTGGTCCCAACATTTTCACTTCCCTAGTCAAGTGGACAACAAGATGTACCATGATATCAAAGAACGAAGGAGGGAAATACATCTCAAGCTGACATAGGGTAACAACCACTTCTCTTTGCAAATTATCGAGAGTATCAGGGTCAATAACTTTGCTGCATAGACTATTGAAAAAGAAACAAAGTCTGGTAATTGCAAACCTTACATGCTTCGGCAATATAGATCGAATTGCCACGGGCAATATTTGTTGCATTAGAGTGTGACAATCATGAGATTTAAGACCTATCAACTTCAGATCTTTCATTGATACCAATCTACGGATGTTGGATGAGTAACCATGTGGCACCTTAACATTTACCAAGCATTCACAAAAAGTTTTCTTCTCCTTTCTAGACAACGTGTAACAAGCGGGAGGTAAGTATGTTCTTTTATTACCCATTTCACGTAATTCTGTTAATTCTGACCTTATTCCCATTTCACATAGGTCCAGTCTGGATTTTATCCCATCTTTAGTCTTACCTGGTATATTTAATAGAGTACCAATGATGCTATCACAGACATTTTTCTCAACGTGCATTACATCGATACAATGCCTGACTGTCAAAGAACTCCAATAAGGAAGATCCCAAAATATTGACTTCTTCTTGAATGAAGAATTGTCACTCCGTGTGGCCATACTACATTGTGATTTCTTACCAAATTCATTGACAATGTCTTTTACTCTTTCATAAACAACATCCCCTGGTACAGGTTTAGGTGCACTCCATTGAATGCTTTGCGCTTCCTACGATACGGATGGAATTTTGAAAGAAACCTTCGATGACCAAGATATACAGTCTTGCCGCCATGTTTTAGTCTTATTGAATCAGTGTTTTCTTCACATATAGGACACGCTTTAGCTCCTTTGACACTATATCCAGACAAATTCCCATATGCTGGAAAGTCATTAATAGTGCAAAACAACATAGCGTGCAAACGAAATGTCTCTCTTGCTGAAGCATCATAGGTCATCACACCTTCAGCCCAAAGTTTCTTTAAGTCATCAATCAAAGGTTCAAGATAAACATCGATATCATTTCCGGGTTGTTTAGGGCCCGATATCAACAATGACAACATAACGTACTTATTTTTCATACACATCCAGGGAGGAAGATTGTATATAACAAGCATGACTGGCCAAGTGCTATGTTGGCTGTTCAATGTCCCGTACGGATTCATCCCATCTGTACAAAGCCCAAGTCTTAGATTCCTATCTTCTTCACCAAATTTAGGGTACAATAGATCAATCTTCTTCCACTGTGGGGAATCAGACGCATGTCGTAGGATCCCATCATTATTTTTCTTAACATCTGCATGCCACCTCAAATTCTTCGCATCTTTCGGATTTGCAAACAAGCGTTGAAACCGTGATATTATAGGTAGATACCACAACACCTTGGCAGGAGAACCAGTTTTGGACTCCCCCGAAGTCGTCAATTTATACCGTGACGCACCACATTTTGGACAATCTTTCAAATCTACAAAGTCCTTTTGAAATAATACACAATCATTCGGGCATGCGTGTGTCTTCTTAGCCTCCATTCCCATTGGGCACAACATTTTCTTTACCTGGTATGTTGAGATTGGAAGCTCGTTTCCTTCAGGAAGCATTTCTTTCAACAAAGTCAACAATGAAGTGAAGCTTTTGTCACTCCATCTATTGTTAGCTTTCAACTTATACAATCTCAACACAGCGCTAAGCTTCATAAACTTAGCAGAGCCTGTGTATAACGGTATCTCAGCATCATGCACAATGTTTGTAAATATAGGAGGTGGATCGGTGTGCTCTACCCTACAACTATCCAGCATCACATCAACAATGTCTGCTGGAACTGGTTCGTTCACATTTACGTCATCGGAGGCAATTTCTTCTTCCACCCAAGCACTGCTATCGACATCTACTGGTTTCGATTTTGAAATCTCTCCATGCCAGTGCCATTCTGTATAGCCTTGTACAATCCCATTGCACATGACATGACTTTTGATTTCCTCACCAGTGTTGACTTTCAAGTTGTTACCGCAATGCCTACATGGACAGTAGAACCTATCTGTAGGTTTTTTCCTATGTTCTTCGGCAAATCTAATAAACTGATCAAGACCAGATATAAACTCTGGGGTGCAACAATTACGAATGGACATCCATGATCTATCCATTCTATGATCAGAGAAAACAAGTATATATTAGGAAAACAAGTGATTGTTCATTCTAATGATTGTTCACATTCTAGGCCTACAAACACATTTGATGTCATTCTTATATATAATAAATGTGTACCACCTATCCCATCCTTGAACACCTAATCTCACTAGTAAGTGTATAATGTGTATTGGGTTTTCAAGAAAATTTCGGCAGCATTTCCCCGCTGTTCTCTAAGTACATATGTACTTAGAGAACAAACGGGGAAATGCTACCAAAATTTTCTCGAAAACTCAATACACATTATACACTTACATCCTAAGTGAGATTAGGTGTTCAAGAACAGTCCCAAACCGGGGACTATCCAAGATTTACTCCTAATGAGTCAATCTTGGACGGGTTTCTAGGCCAACAAACACAATAATAGATATCTACAATGAAGCCGGACTCCATACAAAACAGTATATAATTTAGTGATTGTTCATTCTAATTTATACCAATGTACAAGTAATATAAAGAACAATGATTTTTCACATTCTAGGACAACAAACACATGCTTATATATAATAAATGTGCACCACCTATCCCATCCTTGAACACCTAATCTCACTAGTAAGTGTATAATGTGTATTGGGTTTTCAAGAAAATTTCGGCAACATTTCCCCGCTGTTCTCTAAGTACATATGTACTTAGAGAACAAACGGGGAAATGCTACCAAAATTTTCTCGAAAACTCAATACACATTATACACTTACATCCTAAGTGAGATTAGGTGTTCAAGAACAGTCCCAAACTGGGGACTATCCAAGATTTACTCCTAATGAGTCAATCTTGGATGGGTTTCTAGGCCAACAAACACAATAATAGATATCTACAATGAAGCCGGACTCCATACAAACAGTATATAATTTAGTGATTGTTCATTCTAATTTATACCAATGTACAAGTAATATAAAGAACAATGATTTTTCACATTCTAGGCCAACAAACACATGTGATGTCATTCTTATATATAATAAATGTGTACACCTATCCCATCCTTGAACACCTAATCTAACTAGTAAGTGTATAATGTGTATTGGGTTTTCAAGAAAATTTCAGCAGCATTTCCCCGCTGTTCTCTAAGTACATATGTACTTAAAGAACAAACGGGGAAATGCTACCAAAATTTTCTCGAAAACTCAATACACATTATACACTTACATCCTAAGTGAGATTAGGTGTTCAAGAACAGTCCCAAACCGGGGACTATCCAAGATTTACTCCTAATGAGTCAATCTTGGACGGGTTTCTAGGCCAACAAACACAATAATAGATATCTACAATGAAGTCGGACTCCATACAAACAGTACATAATTTAGTGATTGTTCATTCTAATTTATACCGATGTACAAGTAATATAAAAAACAATGATTGTTCACATTCTAGGCCAACAAACACATGTGATGTCATTCTTATATATAATAAATGTGTACCACCTATAACAAACACATTGTCCAACATTAGGTTCAACACTTGAAACATACATTCGTTTTCAACATAAAAAAATTGTATCATTAGGGTCCAACATGTGGATTATATGGGACATACACATCAAGGTGTTCATAAGGGAGGATATTTCCTTATTTATGAGTAAGCGATATAAGATTAAGATCCGTATAAAAATTAGGGCAGAAGGAAGAAATAAATCTTCTTTAGGATACAATAGACCCTTATGGATGTATTTAGGGTCATAGATACCATCATAGAACAAAAGGGGTACACTCTAGGATTTAAGATCACACTACATCATGTATTTTATACAAAATTACATGTATGTGTATATAAAAAATATATTTATAAGGAACTTCTATACATATCTAATCAACAAATCAGTAATTAACTAAGTATTCATCAATACTTACTATTAATCAGTATCTCTAATCATTAAAATCAGCAAGCAGATCAGTAATTGTAAATAACAAACTACGAATTGTTGAATTAAAGTAATCACTAAAGTAATACTAACCAGTAGTACCAATCATTAATCACATAAAGCAGCAAGGAAATCAGTAAAACTAATCATGCATTACTAGTATAATAGAGAATAGGATATTTACTTCGATGCATTACAACAGTACCCAATTATTTCATTAATCACTGAAAGCAGCAAGGAAATCAGTAAAACTAATCATGCATTACTAGTATAATAGAGCAATAGGATATTTACTTCGGCGGCAAGGAGCAGCGACAAGGTCCAGGCGTCAGGTAGGCAGGCAGGCGTCGGCGGGCGGTGGCAAGGACGTCAGGAAGGCAGGCAGGCGTCGGCGGGCGGCGGCAAGGAGGAAGGCGGCGCGGCGGCGAGCTCCAGGCATCAGGCAGGCAGACCAAGGACCAGCGGCGTCGGCGGCAACGATCTCCAGGCGTCCGGAGAAGGGGGCACGGTCCAGAAGGGGGTGCAACAGCAGTGGCGGCGGAGAAGGGGGCGCCGGAGTAGCAGTGGCGGCACGACGGCGCTGTCGTGGAGAACAAGGAGTAGAGAAATCGACGGCGACAGCGTGGGAAATCGACGGAGAAGCAGAAAAAAGGGCTCGTAATGAAACAGAAGAAAGGGGAAGAGTCGGGCATCGCGGGTTATAAAGTCCCAAATAGCGTCGGTTTCTTACAACAACCGACGCCTAAACATCTTTAGCATCGGTTGTTGGAAAAAACCGACGTCCAACTGGACGATATTTTCATGAAATTGTTTGGCGGGAACCACCTTCGGCGTCGGTTATCCTTGAATAACCAACGCTGAAGGTGACACTTTTCGCACAAATTTTCATCACACATAGGCATCGGTTTCTACCTAAATAACCAACGCTGAAAATGACACTATTTTTTTTTATCAAAAAATGGATTTCGCGGGCGACTTTAAGCGTCGGTTTGTTATAAACAACCGACGCTGAAGACAAAGCGGTACCCGTGTCTGGCTGGTCTTCGAATATAGACGTCGGTTTTCGTAAACAACCGACGCCTAACATAGAAGGCGTCGGTTTTCCTTAATAACCGACGCCCAGAAAAGTGTCACTGAATGCTATTTCTGTAGTAGTGAATAGATCAATCTTCTTCCACTGTGGGGAATCAGACGCATGTCACAGGATCCCATCATTATTTTTCTTAACATCTGCATGCCACCTCAAATTCTTCGCATCTTTCGGATTTGCAAACAAGCGTTGAAACCGTGATATTATAGGTAGATACCACAACACCTTGGCAGGAGAACCAGTTTTGGACTCCCCCGAAGTCGTCAATTTAAACCGTGACGCACCACATTTTGGACAATCTTTCAAATCTACATAGTCCTTTTGAAATAATACACAATCATTCGGGCATGCGTGTATCTTCTTGGCCTCCATTCCCATTGGGCACAACATTTTCTTTACCTGGTATGTTGAGATTGGCAGCTCGTTTCCTTCAAGAAGCATTTCTTTCAACAAAGTCAACAATGAAGTGAAGCTTTTGTCGATCCATCTATTGTTAGCTTTCAACTTATACAATCTCAACACAGCGCTAAGCTTCGTAAACTTAGTAGAGCCTGTGTATAACGGTATCTCAGCATCATGCACAATGTTTCTAAAGATAGGAGGTGGATCGGTGTGCTCTACCCTACAACTATCCAGCATCGCATCAACGATGTCTGTTGGAACTGGTTCGTTCACATTTACATCATCGGAGGCAATTTCTTCTTCCACCCAAGCAGTGCTATCGACATCTACTGGTTTCGATTTTGAAATCTCTCCATGCCAGTGCCATTCTGTATAGCCTTGTAAAATCCCGTTGCACATGACATGACATTTGATTTCCTCACCAGTGTTGACTTTCAAGTTGTTACCGCAATGCCTACATGGACAGTAGAACCTATCTGTAGGTTTTTTCCTATGTTCCTCGGCAAATCTAATAAACTGATCAAGACCAGATATAAACTCTGGGGTGCAACGATTACGAATGGACATCCATGATCTATCCATTCTATGATCAGAGAAAACAAGTATATATTAGGAAAAAAGTATATATTAGGAAAAGATTAGGGTATACACTTACATCCTACCTAAGTGTATAATGTGATGTCATTCTTATATATAATAAATTGTACCACCTATCCCATCCTTGAACACCTAATCTCACTAGTAAGTGTATAATGTGTATTGGGTTTTCAAGAAAATTTCGGCAGCATTTCCCCGCTGTTCTCTAAGTACATATATACTTAGAGAACAAACGGGGAAATGCTACTGAAATTTTCTCGAAAACCCAATATGCATTATACACTTACATCCTAAGTGAGATTAGGTGTTCAAGAACAGTCCCAAACCGGGGACTAACCAAGATTTACTCCTAATGAGTCAATCTTGGATGGGTTTCTAGGCCAACAAACACATTTGATGTCATTCTTATATATAATAAATATGTACCACCTATCCCATCCTTGAACACCTAATCTCACTAGTAAGTGTATAATGTGTATTGGGTTTTCAAGAAAATTTCGGCAGCATTTCCCCGCTGTTCTCTAAGTACATATATACTTAGAGAACAAACGGGGAAATGCTACTGAAATTTTCTCGAAAACCCAATACACATTATACACTTACATCCTAAGTGAGATTAGGTGTTCAAGAACAGTCCCAAACCGGGGACTATCCAAGATTTACTCCTAATGAGTCAATCTTGGATGGGTTTCTAGGCCAACAAATACATGTGTTGTCATTCTTATATATAATAAATGTCTATAAACTACAGGCAACATGGTTAATCCTAATCAACAGAGCATTATTAAATCATAAATCAAGAAATCAATAGTTTCAAACAAAAGGTCTAGGAATCTTTAATAGACATTATATGTTATAACCATTGGTTTAATAACCATATTTCCGCATGTACATGTTTATCAACTTTCCTATGAAAATTAGAAACAATATCAAGGAATTTATCATTGTAAACTACTTTATCAATTTTAGATGTAATGAAATTCTTCCCTTCTTGATGATTGTCCCATGCAAAGGTGGGTCCATTCATTTTTAACTCAACAATTCACAATTCATAACACACATGTTAAAGTCCTGCATATACTTTTTTGTAGGAGGTTGTTTACTAATTTTTTCATAATTCCTTCGGACAACATTAAAATAACCTATAAAGACCCAAGGTAGCTATTTCCTTGAAGAATCCAGTTGTAGAAAGGATGGGAAAAAATACAGAGTGTACACGATCTTATCTAGCTGTAGCTATTTCCTTGAAGAATCCCGTTGTACAAGAAAACTAATCAGCAATTGTGGGTACAGGAAAATTGTATATAGAATGCATCTTTAAAATAAAAGGTAGAAGAGCATTCTTTTCGGTAAGTTGACCTTTTCAAGTAGGAAAATTTCAACTATGGCAGAGAAAAAATTGTCCCATCATCATATTTCAGTAAGAATCACATTTCATGAGCTTGAGAGAGAGGAAAGAGCCTTAGACTTCATTCACTAACACGCAACCTCTGCATCCTAGCTCTAATAAAATACAGAGAAGAGGGCATACCGGTCTGGAGAAGAGCTGTGGTCTGCAGACGGTGGCGGAGAGTGGGCGACGGCGGTGGAGAGGAGTTGTGGTCGAACCGACGGCACGGCGGAGAAGCAGCTAGCAACCCTAAACCCTGGCGGCAGCGCGACGGCGGTGGAGATCAGCTTCTATCGTCCTGGCGGCGGCGGCGTGGAGGCACTGGCACCGAAGGAGAAGGCGGCATGGAGGCACCGGAGGAGAAGGCTGCGCCGGAGAAGGCGGCGCGGCGGCACTGTCGTGGAGGGGTGCGGCGGAGTGGAGGGTCGGGCGACAGCAGTTGCGGCGGGAGCTAAAGCTGTTTAGGCGATGAAACAGAAGAAAGGAGAACAGTCGGGTGATCGCAGAATATAAAGTTCACCTATAGCGTCGGTTGTTTGTCACAACCGACGCCTAAACAACTTTAGCGTCGGTTGTTTGAACCAACCGACGCTCAATTGGACGATATTTTCACGAAATTGTTTGGCGGGAACCACTTTCGGCGTCGGTTATCAACAGATAACCGACGCGGAAAGTGACACTTTTCGTGCAAAGTTTCATCACACATAGGCGTCGGTGGCTATTTAAATAACCGACGCTGTATGTGACATTTTTTCTTTTCACTCGAAAATTGGATTTTACGGGAGCTTTTAGGCGTCGGTTTGTTATTGTCAACCGACGCTGAATACAAAGCGATACCCGTGTCTGGCTGGTCTTCGAATATAGACGTCGGTTTGCTTAAACAACCGACGCCTTATATTATAGGCGTCGGTTTTCCTTAATAACCGACGCCCAGAAAAGCGACACTGAATGCTATTTCTGTGGTAGTGACATGTATATAGTTTTTTTTTTGCTAACAAGAACTGTCGAAATCCTATAACCACCATTGAGAAATGTAACCTTTCCAAATGTTTCATTTTGATAATTTTTTTGACAATATGAAGTTTTTGTAGTTCAAATGATACATTGGTATACTAAACTATTCAACTACAAAATTTCCTAATTTTTACAATATTTACATGTAGTTATTAACTAACCCAAACATAGTTCTTTTAAACAAAATGTGTACCATATTGACATCAATAAAATTATATTGAAATAGGTTTACATAAATATAAACATAGATATTAGTAGAAAAACCTCAACGAATTGTCAAGATATGTTTATCATATTACTAAAATAGGAGTTCTATTTTTTAACTCATAGAACCGTGATATTGTTTTGGGATTTGAATATGGAAGACACAAGACATGTTAGGATGAAAATCTACATTTGTAATAGACAAGGTCATGTCTAATTAGTTGAAGTGGGTATCTCCATCTGACTCATAGGTCATGCATAAGTAGGATTAGTATGCCCAACTAACATAGTGAATATATGTATGAGAATACCCAACATTACTAAATGCATTTCACCACATAAGGCTCACATAAACATACCTAAATTTAACTTAAGGATTTTTTATCCACTTCTCTTCAACCATCTTCGACTGATTATTGCCCACTTTAAAAGTCACTTTGAATTCAAAGGATTTTCTACCATCTGCTACAGACCGCAGTGTTCATTTTTTAAATGCATTTTTAATCATCTACTAATAAGAAAAAAAATACAATTTTGTGTGACCAAAGACAAATGTAATCAGATGCGCTAAAAATAGTATTGACTTTGAGCATGTTCTATGTAACCATAAAATTGTATACAATACCATGTATCTTAAGGCAAACCTTAAAATGTAGTAGTAGAATATTAACTATATCTCCTATAGTTGTATGAATAATAAAACATTATTTTCAATTTCAATATCACTGCATGCACTTGAGAAATATAATTTACTTTTGAATGTATTTGAAGCACATAACTCGATATTCTATCAAATACCAAAGAACTAGATAATACATTTATTAAAAAAAATTAGACTTAATTTCCATTGAATATATGAAGTGGAAAATGAATTTTTACTCTGAAAATAAAATGCAAAATTAACTTTCCCACTTTTAGACATGCATTTGAAAAGGAATCAAGGTATAATAAGGGATATACACATGATTTTCTAAATATCACCATCAAATTTCTTGTATAAAATATACTTATGATACACAAAAACAATTACAATTAAAATTTGACCATAATAATATTCTATTATATGTTTTATCCAAAATAGTTTATGCTTATATATGTAGACAAAAATAAGGACATATCATCTAGGTTTATATAAATATAGATTCATAATTGACATAACTTCTTTTTATCATATTTGCTGGATATCATATCAGTTACATGAAGTTAATAAAAAAATTGGCTGCCAGAATAGTAAATTGATTTGCCATTCTTCAATACATCTAAAGTCTATTTCTACATATGTTTCTAATAAAAAAAGAAGAAATTAAAAAAAAATACTTTGTAAGCATTATTATCTTCAAATGAATACTATAGTATACCTTTTTATATAAAATTTGGTTTATTCGAAATTAATTCAAATGATAATAAAAATACAATACATATAAAAAAGGTTCTTTGACATTACTTATACTATAGCACACAATGAACATTGAAAGCTCAAAGAAAAATTTATATTTTTGGCACTATAATTGTTACCTAAGTAATCTTACATAGTTTCTAGAATGATGACTGCATAGATATAAATGCAAATATTTCGAAACATATATATATAGAGTTAGTATTAGTTGCCCGCGCGGGTAACAACTTTAGGCTACCCAGCAGCAGTTCCGGAGGGGAGAAAAACGGGAAAAAGAGCCCGGCTACCAGTTCGTCGCGCCGTCCCCGCCGGAGAGAGCTACTCGTGAACCCCAGATCATCGATGTCCCCGCCGAAGCAAAACCCCAGTTCGTCGCGCCGTCCCCGCCGAAGCAAAACCCCAGATCGTCGCCCTCCCGTTCTCGCGCACTTCCTCCTCACTCGTCGCTCTGCCTGTCGTGCAAAAATCACCGGCGACCCGAACTCCTCCGTCTCTAATTGCTCCTCCATCTCGCTGCATCTCAATTCTGACAGTTACCTCTTCCAATATGACGAGAACAAAGCAAGCGTCAAGGAAGACCTCGACAGGGCCGCCGTGGCTCAGGCGTCCACGACCAGTGATTGAAGAAGATGATGACATCGAAATGCAGCCCCATCAGGCCGAGGAGAAGATGGCCAAAGAACCAGAAGAAGCGGATAAATCAGCATCGCCGACGGAAAGGGAAATACTCGACCACACTACTCCGACAACCCCGAAAGAGGATAAGAAAGAGGCTACCAAGGACGTAGAAGCGGAAAAAGAGGGGAAAGAAGAAGCTGCGGGAATGAAGAAGGGGCTTGATGCTGAGACTCCTCAGACAACTAAGACACAGTATAAAGGCAAAAAAATAGGGGTTACAGCTCCCCCATGGATCAAACCTCCATCAAAAAGTGCAAAGCGCAGTAATGTTGCTACTGCTGGTCGTGGAGTCAACATAGCAGCTGAGAAGAAAGAATGTACGCGCATCAAAGCGGTAGAATTTGAACAACAAGGTAATGCTCGAGTAACTATTACATAATGCTTCTTGAGTAACCGAGAGTAATGCTTGAGTAACCGATATTAATGCTTGAGTAACTAATAGTAATGTTTGAGTAACTGAAATTAATGCTTGAGTAACTATTACAAAATGCTTGAATAACAGACATTAATGTTGAGTAACCGAGATTAATGCTTGAGTAACTATTACAGAATGTTTGACTAACCAAGAATAATGTGTGAGTAACCGAGATTTATGCTCAAGTAACTATCACATAATGCTTGAGTAACCAAGAGTAATGCTTCAGTAACTGAAATTAATGCTTGAGTAACTATCACATATTGCTTGAGTGACCGATAGTAGTGTTTGAGTAACTGAAATTTATGCTCGAGTAACTATCACATAATGCTTGAGTAACTGAGATTAATGCTTGAGTAACCAAGAGTAATGCTTGAGCAACTGAAATTTATGATTGAGTAACTATTACATTATGCTTGAGTAACCGAGAGTAATACTTGAGTAACCGAGAGTAATGCTTGAGTAACTGAAATTTATGCTCGAGTAACTATCACATATTGCTTAAGTGACCGATAGTAGTGCTTGAGTAACTGAGATTAATGCTTGAGTAACCAAGAGTAATGCTTGAGCAACTGAAATTTATGATTGAGTAACTATTACATTATGCTTGAGTAACCGAGAGTAATGCTTGAGTAACCGAGAGTAATGCTTGAGTAACTGAAATTTATGCTCGAGTAACTATCACATATTGCTTGAGTGACCGATAGTAGTGCTTGAGTAACTGAGATTAATGCTTGAGTAACTGAAATTTATGCTTGAGTAACTATTACATAATGCTTGAGTAACCAAGAGTAATGTTTGAGTAACCGATAATAAGCGATAAAACAATATTGTTAAGCTAACTACTACATTCTTGGAATAACTTTATTTGTATGCAGGAGAAGAAAGAAAAGGGGATGAGGAGAGTACAACTGCAAGTCAGAAATAGAAAGAGACAGAAAAGGCTAAAGAGAAAGGTAAGATTGTATGGATTTGTAATAGTTTTAATTTTCAGTTACTTACAGTTTATTAAATAGCTTTTACAAAATAAACAATGAGCTCTAACGATAAATTTTGATATGTTTGCAGTGGGAGTAAATAGACTGTACCACAGGTGCTCCTTAAACAGCTACAACAATACCAACAAGAGCATGGTTTATACAAAGGAACAACTTATGATGCTGAGCTCAACAGCCTTTGCAAACCTCGTAAATATGCCAAATCTTGCGGTTGACATAGGCTTGTTAGAGGATTTAATAGATAGATATGTCGATGAAGACATATTTCTGCTGGCCGACGGAGAGGAAAGAAGGATGACAGTAGATGACGTGGGGATAATTCTAGGTATCCCCAGCAAAGGTATAGAAATAACACAAAGAAAAGATTCTGCCATAGTAAAGTCGATATGGCAAGAGTTTGCGAAGGTGACTTGTAAAAATAGAAATGAAGGTGAGACATCAAAGAAATTGAGAGAAAAAATGTCCTGCATAAGGACAACTTAACAAAACTTTGGCAAGAATATGCCAAGACCAACAATCCAGTGGACAATACAAATATGTGTCGTGCGTGGATGTTGCACCTGCTGGCAACATTCCTAATCCCAGACACTAGCTATTGCGCACCAATCTACATTATCCACTACCTAGATAATGTCACTGCCACTGGGCAGATGAATTGGGCAAAGCTGGTGCATGGGAGTATCTTCAAGAATATGAAGATGCTGAAGGAGAATGTCCAGCTAAGAAGGAAAGGAGAGAAAGGGGCTAAGAACACCCTGTACACAACAGGCTGTGTCATGTGCCTATGCGTAAGTGAATAAAATCATATTCAACTACATTGATACAATATTGACTATGGGGGTGCAGTTACATATGCATTATTTTTTCTATATATTACATGCAGGTTTGGGCATATGAGATGACAAAGATGGCAAAGCCAACATTCCTTGACTCCAAGCCAAGGATAAAGAAGTGGGTTGCGCCGGTCGAGAAATTGATGGAATTAGTGAAAGTGGAGCCTAAGGATGTAAGATTATCTAATCTTTGTTACAAAATCTAATATACAACATAATCATACATGTTTCATTTTGTGACACATTATTTTTTTTTATATGTTGGACAGGTATGTCAAATGATAGTGGTAGACCAGGGAGATGATTGGCATGCTGCAAAATCATCGAATGACATGCCAGAAAAAAGTACGCCAACAACCACTGAGGCACCAGCAAAACCAATCATCGAAGAGGGAGACACTATTGACACCTCCACCCTGGAGACAAGAATCAAAATGTTGGAGGAGGAGCTCAAAATACATAAGGAGATCTGCACAAGAATAAGTGTTGATAAATTCACAGAACTGCAATTGGAGAATAAAAGGCTAGAAGAAATAATAGCCAAGTTAGAAGAAGAGAACAAAAACCTAAAAAGAAAGTGGGAAGATGAGGGTAACAAATCACAGTCACCTGGAAGTGGATTCCAGGAATTTGTAGAGGGTTTTGTCTCGGTGAATGTAGATGAACCGAAAGACGCACCGACAAAGGATGTCGCCCCACCAACAAAACGAAGAAGGCTAACCCTCAGAAGAAAATACGTGGAATCAGAAGATCATAGTGAGGACGGGAAAAATGTTGATGAAGAGGAGAACAAAGAAATAAAAGACAACAGTTCTGCACAACCAAAGTCTGCAGAAGATGCAGACCAAAAGAAACAAGAAGAAGAGGAGAAAAAAGAAACAAAGGACAACAGTTCTGAAGAACCAAAGTCTGCAGAAGATGCAGACCAAAAGAAACAAAAAGAAGGGAGCCAACAGTCGGAGAAGATAGTAGAAGAAGAAGGGCAGAAGAAGCCCAGAAGAAGATTGAAGAAGAAGGCGATGGAAGAGCCAAAGATAGGAAGCATAGAGAAAAATGTGAAGAAAAGAAGGGAGGAAAAGGTAATTTTCATCTCCTTTCAAGTATATCATAACTGCAAGTAATGCTTGAGTAACTGAACCTAAAGCTTGAGTAACTGAACCTAATGCTTGAGTAACTGCAAGTAAGGCTTGAGCAACTGCACGTAAGGCTTGAGTAACTGAATATAATGCTTGAGTAACTGCACATAATGAATGAGTAACTGAATGTAATGCTTGAGTAACTGAACATAATGAATGAGTAACCGAGAGTAATGCTTGAGTAACTGACAGAAATGCTTAAATAACTTGGGAAAAATGAAGATTGATTCTAACATGGATTTCTCTATTGTTGTTGACAACACAAGATGTCAAACTTCATAGGTTATAAACATTTCAAAACAAAAGAAGCCAAAGAAATTTTCCATCACTTCATGGACAACATAGAAAAAATGTAAGAGAATTGGTTATTGTCAAATGTAAAATGATAAAACATTAATGTTTCTATATCCAACTCGTATGTATAAAATCTATAAAAATAATTTGCAGGTTAAAACGAGAATGGAAATTCAGTGAAGACACTTGGTGCACGGGGAAGGACCTCGCCGCCCTCCTGTACAAGGATCAAATGACACATTCACCTGTAAGAAACAAGAATGTAGTTTAACTCTTTGAAATAGATAATTTGGATTGCTAAACTGATAAAGCTTTTGGTTTTATTCAGGTTCTCGACTGCTTTGTACAGATGCTCAAGGAGAGCACAAGCAAGCGGAGGAAGAAGGGATTGACGTGGCACTGCATGAGCACTTATGCTCCGGTAAGACAAATAAACTTTGTATACAAATTTACATGAAATTACAATATATAAACACAAACTGAAACTTATAGATGTGGTTTTTAAACTCTACATTTGCAGCAAAAGCTAGCATTTAATATTGAGGACATCACCTTGGAACAGATAGACATGCTATCTCCACTATTCAACGTTCCAATGAAAGATTGGGACGCAATGGACTCGGTGTTCACAATACTAAACAACGACAACCACTGGCACTTGTACGAAGCAAGTTTCAGGGATGGAGCACACCGGTCCTATAATTCAATGAGTTGGAGTAGCAACTCAAGAAAGGAATTCAATAGATGGGTAAGTGATCTATAAAAATTAAGTCCATTATAAGTGGATTGAAAAGATTACTGATCTTTAATTGATGATGAATAAATGTCTTGTTTTTTTAATGCAGGTGGGTATAGTGCACGACTTCTTTAGGGGTGCACCTGAAAAGGGAAGCCAATTGTCGTAGTGGAAACGGGATTACCTGATCTGCCCACAGCAAGAAGAAGACTCACTTGACTGTGGGATCTTTGTCATGAAGTACCTAGAGTGCCTAGTAAATTGTAAACCTATGGACTTCACCTGCAAAGACATACCATCAATAAGGGCTGATATTTTTCAACGAATGATGACAAGGGGGAAGCTGCAGCCTCCAAGAGACGATGAAAAAGCTGAAATCGAAGAGATCAAAGAAGGTATATCTGTTGATAACAATGGAGGAGAAGCTGAAGCTGATAAACAACCAGAAACAAAAAAGAATGAAGAAACAACAAGTGTATAGCTGCTATTGTATAAGCTGTTGTTCAGTTACTCGCTGTTGTATAAGTTGTGTATATCTGAATGTACACCTGCTCTTGAATGTACAGCTATTAAAAGTCTAAATTTACAACTGATCTTAATGTAAAATTGATCTTGATGTACATGTCATCTTGAACATATATTAATTTTGCCCTTATATTTTGGCTAAATGTTCTTGAATGCTTTAGATAACTTTATTCTTTGAATGCTTATGTACATCTTGAAACTACTACGAGTAACTGAGCTAAAAGTAACAGAATGCTTGAGTAATGCTTGAACACCCGACAGTAATGATTGAGTAACTTAACAAACTATTCGAGTAACTGAAAAAACCTTGGGATTAGCTCTTGAGTAACTGAGAGTAGTGCTTGGGTAACCGATAGTAATGGTTGAGTAACTGAACAATAGTTGCGGGTAACTATCACAACCCTGGAGTAACTGAAAAACACTACGAGTAACTGGAAAAGGACTGCGAGTAACTGAAAAAGGACTACGAGTAACTAAAAAGGGACTACGAGTAACTCAAATAGCCTGCGAGTAACTGTCACAGCCGCTCCGAGTAACTGGAAAACACTGCGAGTAACTCAAAATAGCCTGCGAGTAACTGAACAACCCTCTGTGAGTAACTGACCAAACACTGTGAGCCACTAAACAACCCTCTGCGAGTAACTGAACAAACACTGCGAGTAACTGAACAACCTTCTACGAGTAACTGAACAAAAAATGTGAGTAACTGTCACAACCACTCCGAGTAACTGAACAAAGCTCGCGAGTAACTAGAAAAATGCTGCGAGTAACTGAAGAAAGCTCGCAAGTAACTGAACAAACGCTGCGAGTAACTGAACAACCCTGCGAGTAACTGAAGAAATCTCGCGAGTAACTGGAAAAACGCTGAGAGTAACTGAAAAAAGCTCGCGAGTAACTGGAAAACACTACGAGTAACTGAACCAAGCTCGCGAGTAACTGAACCAACACTGCGAGTAACTGAAAAAAGCTCGTGAGTAACTGAACAAACGCTGCGAGTAACTGAACAACCCTGCGAGTAATTGAAGAAATCTCGCGAGTAACTGGAAAAACGCTGAGAGTAACTGAAAAAAGCTCGCGAGTAACTGGAAAACGCTGCGAGTAACTGAACAAAGCTCGCGAGTAACTGAACCAACACTGCGAGTAACTAAAGAAAGCTCGCGAGTAACTGGAAAAACTCTGTGAGTAACTGAACAACCCTGCGAGTAACTGAAGAAATCTCGCGAGTAACTGGAAAAACGCTGAGAGTAACTGAAAAAAGCTCGCGAGTAACTGGAAAATGCCGCGAGTAACTGAACAACCCTGCGAGTAACTGAACCAACACTACGAGTAACTGAAGAAAGCTCGCGAGTAATTGGCAAAATGCTGCGAGTAACTGTATCAATACTGTGAGTAACTAAAGAAATCTCGCGAGTAACTAGAAAAATGCTGAGAGTAACTGAAAAAAGCTCGCGAGTAACTGGAAAACGCCGCGAGTAACTGAACAACCCTGTGAGTAACTGAACCAACACTGCGAGTAACTGAAGAAAGCTCGCGAGTAACTGGAAAAACGCTGCGAGTAACTGTATAAATACTGTGAGTAACTCAAATAGCCTGCGAGTAACTGAACAAACACTGCGAGTAACTTAACCAACACTGCGTGTAACTGAACAAACGCTGCGAGTAACTGAACAAACGCTGCGAGTAACTGAACAACAAAAAGGTATTGGCGACAACCATACGAGTAACTGAATCCTATGCGAGTAACTAGACAACCATGTGAGTTACATAAGCTCAAGGAGAGCACAAGCAAGATTACAACATTCAAGGTTACACCATTCAAAACACTACAGCTAAACATTCAAGATTACAACATTCAAAGCATAAAACGTTATATATTATACAACCAGATCGAATATAAAGAAGGTCCATCAACTGAACTTAAAATACAGAAAAATACAGCCAGATCGGCTATAAAGAAGGTCCATTAACTAAACATAAAAATCAAATAGCTCAGGGGGTCGGATCCATCCCTGGAGACACCTACTTGTGAAAGGAACGCTGGACAGACGAAGAAGCAGTGTCTTCTGCAAACTGAATGGGATTTACAGCTGATCCCGGTGCTGCTTGGTGTATGTCCCTAACGAAAAGCTGATGTGCAGAGTCCTCCGATCCAGAGTATACTTCGTCTCCAGGCATTCTGAAGAGAGGAATAAGCTCAGTTGGTGTTTCTAAGAACTGATATGTGATCCATGCTGTGATGGTCTGGTGATCAGTTGGCTTGAGGTAGATGATCCAACCTTTGCGAAGACTGAGCTGTGCGATCATCCTTTTCCAGCCCTTAGCAGTTGAAAGTGACCCGTTTTTATTCTGCATAAGGGTTATCTGGAAAGACTGGTTTCCGATTAGGAAGGTGGTTTTTCCTGGTTTGATCTGAAAATGGAGATGGTTCCATTCTATAGAAAGTAGAATGGATTCCACTGTCTTTTCGTCAAGGGTGTAGTGGATTGGTTGGATGAATGGCTCCATGGTAGGCTGTGAAGAAATGTTAAAGGGGATCTGAGGAGATGGTCAAAGGGGGTGCTACTGAAAAATTGTACCTTATGAAGAAATGTAAAAGGGGATCTGAAGAAATGTAAAACTGTACCTTATGTAAACCGTAACAGTCACAGATGAAGAAGTGGACCTCGAGGGTGTCGTCGAGGATGGAGATGTTGTAGATCTGAAAGCCCCCCATTGTGTTGTAAACCGGAGCAGTTGCTGATGAAGAAGATATGGAAGGAGAGGGTGCCGTGGATGATGGAGATGTTGCAGATCTGAAAGCCACCCGCTGTGTTTGAAACTGTAGCAGTTGCTGATGAAGAAGAGATGGAAGGAGAGGGTGCCGTGGAGGATGGAGATGTTGCAGATCTGAAAGCCCCCCGCTGTATTGTTGGTGCAGCAAATATGTGCAGCAGTGAGAGTAATGCTATGTGTTGTTGGTGCTGCAATTATTGACAGCAGTGAGAGTAATGGTCTGTGTTGTTGGTGCTGCAATTATTGACAGCAGTGCTCTTTCCTGTTGGGTTGCAAAGATGCCAGCATACTCTGGGTTGTTCTGACGACACATCACTGCAATTATTTATAGCTCTGTGCTCTCTCTTCTAGAGTTACTTTTTGTACAACAGACTCCTGTACTCATTTTTCTCCTACTATTACTGAACAACCCCTGCGAGTAACTGAAGAACCCCTGCGAGTAACTGAAAAACCCCTACGAGTAACTGAAGAACCGTGCGAGTAACTGAAGACCCCTGCGAGTACCTGAAGAAAGCACGCGAGTAACTGAAGAAACCTTTTCGAATGTTGCTGAACCAACTTATCGAGTAACTGAAAAACCACTGCGAGTAACTGAAAAAAGCACGGGAGTAACTGAAAAACCCTGCGAGTAACTGAAAAAACACTGTGAGTAACTGAAAAACCACTACGAGTAACTGAAAAAAGCACATGAGTAACTGAAAACCCCTGCGAGTAACTGAAGAACCCCTGCGTGTAACTGAAGAACCCTGCGAGTAACTGAACCAACACTGCGAGTAACTGAAAACCCCCTGCGAGTAACTGAAGAAAGCATGCGAGTAACTGAAGAAATCCTTTCGAAGGTTACTGAACAAACACTGCGAGTAACTGAAAAACCCCTGTGAGTAACTGAAGAAAGCAGGCGAGTAACTAAAAAATCACTGCGAGTAACTGAAAAAAGCTGCGAGTAACTGGAAAAGGACTACGAGTAACTGAACCAACACTGCGAGTAACTGTGACACACTACGAGTAACTATGAAAACAATGCGAGTAACTGAACCAACACTGCGAGTAACTGAAATAGCAGATAGAGTAACTGTGAGCAGTTAGAGTAACTGTGAAAAAAATAGTCTGTGAGTAACTGGAAAAACACTGCGAGTAACTGGGACAACCCTACGAGTAACTCTAACAGCAATAAGAGTAACTGACAAACCACTGCGAGTAACTATGACAGCAATAAGAGTAACTGTGACAACAGTAATAGTATCCATTGTACACAAAGACAAACACATAATATTCAAAACGAATAACAATTGATCAGAAAACATTCTTTGTAACATATTCAAAGTATACATACAATTGCTGGAGCACAAGGTAACACAAAGATAGATTACAAACACAAGTGAAGTACTTAGAAAGTTACAAACTCACTTTCATAAAACTACACAAAAAGAACAACCCCATTACATATTTGAACATGCCTCACAAACACACTACAAACTCCAATAAAAAAGATAGAACCACATATACATCAATAGCAACAACAAGATCACCAGAACATGAGTAGTATACATAGTAGCAGCAAATCCCAATCATATAATGCACTACTTCTTAGGACAATTCCTGCTGTCATGGTTAACACCAAACTCTAAACAATTCTTGCACTGCCTCTCTCTTTTAGACTGTGCAATCTCAACTCCAGATTTAAACCTCACATCTGTGGATTTGGGTCTCCCCTTAGTTTTACAAACATTGGGGATATTAACCTTGACAGCTGAAGAAGAAGCTGTATTTGAAGCAGTTACACCAGCACCTGCATCTGCACAACTATCAGAGACATCCAAATCTAACAACTCCTTTTGCAATGCTAGCAGTTTTTCATGGCAAATATCTACAACGTTGTTCCTACACGCTATGTTCACAATAGAATTGCAGGCAGAGACAAGCTTAAGAGTCCTCCCAGTGGATAGATGACTAACTGCAGCTTTGCCAAAGATCAAAGGATGTTCTCTGTAGCCTTTGGTCCACCTCTTATATATGTATGGCTCGGGAAGAGTGCAAAAGTCACGACTCTTCAAATAGGACAGGATGTGCCTGCAAGGTATACCTTTGAATTCCAACATGTAACAGTTGCAATAAACAATCTCACTCGACGAATTCTTCTTCAAAATGCGGGCAGATCCAAGGCCACCAACGCGATACACTTCAAACACACCTTCTGAAGATTCCTTTACATTATATATCATGCTTTGATGAACCTCACTCTGAAAGATCTTAAAAATTGACTTTGTGTAAATACCTCTCATCTGCTCCTCCAGAGGCCAAAGTGATGACAAAGGGAGATTACTATACTCGTCTTCAAAGTCTTTGAAATTTTCAATCTCCCGTACATGAGAGTAAGCAATCTCCAATGAGCATACAAGTTCAAATAAAGTCTTCTTACTGTTCACATGGCTTCTAATGAACGCATTCAAGCTCTCGCTCCTTTGCGTTGTCCTCATGCCTGCGAAGAAGGAAGACTGCATATAGCACGGGACCCAATCCGAACGCATAGCATACATGTCAGACAACCAATTAATAGACGACAGACCATAAACCTCAACAACAGAATGCCACTTCTCTTCAAAGGTACCAACATCATCCACATTCCACACGCAATCATTCAAGGAGCTTATGATCTGCTCCTTGTTAGGAACACCACCAAGCTTAGAGGGAAGCTTTTGTAGGATGTGCCAGCTACAGAACTGATGCTTGCAGTTAGGAAAAACAGTAAGGATAGCAGCATTCATAGCTGGGTCTTGATCGGTTATGATGGACACTGGCTCTTTGCCAAAACAAAGTAGATACTGCTTGAAAACCCATACAAATGACTCGTACTTCTCATCAATCATAAGAGCTGAAGCAAACAAGACCGTCTTACGATGGTGATCAACACCACCAAACATTCCAAAAACCATTGAATACTTGTTGGTGCGGTAGGTGGTGTCAAAAACTATCGCATCACCAAACAACCCACAGTCTTCAACGAAAATAGGATCAGCCCAAAATAGATGAGTCAAGCAACAATCAGGATCGTTTTGGTATGTATAGAAGAATTTCTGATCGAGTACCTTAAACTTGGCAAACCGATCCAAGACCATGTCGACGTCGTATTTAGCTGCCTCTTTCCTCTTGCTACTGATGTGTCCATGAGCTTGTCTGCTAGTAAATGTCATATTTTCATAACCACCAGACTCTGATGCCATCAATGCAATTTGTCTCGATACAGGTATGTTAGCTTGGCTCATGGAAGAAAGCATATCTTTTTGAGTTTCATTAAGAGATGAGTTACACTTCAAGTAACGGAGATGTGCATCATCAACAAGATCGTGGTTGTGTTCCTCAACAAAGGCAGTCACAACCCACGTGGATGAGGACTTGTCTAGTGTGAATCGGATCATGGCTCCACAACCACACCTCTTCACAGATCGCTTGTGCTTCTTAGACAGATTTTCCTGTAACTTACCCACTTCATCACAAACGGGGCTCAGCAGCCCTCTTGACCTCTTAGAATGGCCCATTGTACCCTGCTTGTCACAAACCAGATCTTTGGCAACAAGAATCTTAGTTCCCCGTTCATACCTGTTGTCATCTTTCATGATATTAAAACCATTCATGCCAGCATAGCTAGAATATAATGAAATAGCTTCATCTAAACTTCCAAAATGGAGACCAATTTTAGGAACTGTAGCTGGCGGTAGAGTGGAAGCACCAACAGATGGATAAGAATTAGCATTATCATTATCAGGGCCAACATTTGAATTGGCAACATCTGTATCAAGGCTGGGATCCATTACAACGTCTATCAGTAACTCAGCAGTACAGAGGAGTAAATCTGAAACAGCAGAGAGTAACTCTATCAGGCCGAAGAGTAACTCATCAATTAGTTCAAATACATCTGAGTAACTCAGCAGGATAGAGGAGTAGCCCTGAAACAACAGAGAGTAACTCTGTCAGTCAAAAGAGTAACCCAACATACCAAATGAGTAACTGCTTCAAAAATGAAAAATGCAAACACAAAATTGGGTTTACTTTAAACACAAAGGTCAGAGAAATGTATACACATTGTGAATACAAAAGTCAGAGAGAAGAAAACACATTGGGCATACAATAGTCAGAGCGATGAATACACATTCTTTTGGATTTTCTACTATAAGTCAATCAGTATAGATAGATTAGTATTCTAAAGTACAAATCAGAATAAAACAGATATCAAGGTTGGAAAGACACTTGAATAGAAAAATCAGTATACACATTACAAATCAGCATTCTCTTGGAAAATCAATATACACATTACAAATCAAATTTCGAAGTTGGACAGACACACTTGAATAGCAACGATTTCAACTGATGATTATCAATATGTTCACCTGATATTCGGACGACAGCCAAATAGGATTCAGATGAGTTCAGAAACACGTTCGTCGTCCTCCTCTATGAAAACTGAGAACTGGAAAACCCTTCTTGCAGTTAACGGATAAATGAACAATGTCGCTATTCTTCTAGGTCGGGCGCCAATTTCAGATCGGGGCACTTGTCACACTGTCAATTGGAGCTCCTGGATCAAAAAGGGGCGGATAAGAGGGAGAATCCGGATCAACGAATAAAGACCCAAATACTCTGCGGCAGATGGATGGTATGAGCCCGTCTAACGGCGGATGCTTACCAGCGGCGGAGGAGATCAGAGAAGAATCGCCGGAGATTTGCAGGATCTTCCGTCTTTGGTCGCGCGAGCGCAGGGGAAGGAGGCGGACAATAGAATAGTGCCGCTGCGGCAGATGGACGATATGGGCCCGTCTAACAGCGGATTCACTGGAGATGGAAAAGCCGCCGGAAGAGAGTGTTGGAATTGGCGGAAGAGGGGGTTGGAATCGTCGATAGAGGGGGTTGTAATCGCCGGAGATTTGCAGGATATTTCGTCTTTGGTCGCGCGCAGGGGAAGGAGGCAGAATAGAATAGTGTCGGGTAGCGAGGGTATGTTACCCGCGCGGGTAACAAATATTTAGCCATATATATATATATATATATATATATATATATATATATATATATATATATATATATATATATATATATATATATATATATATATATATATATATATATATATATATATATATGTATATATATATAATATATATATATGGTCATATCTAAGTCATTTTCACTTTTTACTTAACTAAGTTTGAATTTCTAACAGGTACAAATTGCAATGGACACAATATCCTAGAAAATAATTTAAAAATCATGGCATGTCTTCTTTTTATTCTAACATTTTATGTTCTATATAGTTCGGGAGTGAACATGAATGAACTAGAATTTAAACATGATATCACACCAATAATCACTAAAAAAGCACTCATGTAAATAGAAAAGTTCCTTACCAATTTCAAATGATGAAAATTTGGTTGTTTAAATGATTCAAATTGATGCATATAAAATGATATCATATTAAATATCTTTTAATTTACATACAAACCTTGGAAATGAACTAAAATTGTAATATTTTAATTTGATACATGAAGTAGAATTGTAAAATTAAACTATTGTTGCTAATATATATTCATCTCAAACAAGATCTATAAAATATATAATAATAATTTAGGAAAAATATAACATTTTTGAAATAGATTTTTGTATGATAGGTACATTAAGAAATCAAATAGAGAAGTAATCCATGATGTTTTCTTATATTTTTTTAATTCTTATAACAGACATGTATTGTAATATATTTTATTATTTAAAGAGGAATTTCATATCCAATCTTATGTGGTTTGTAAATTTCATGCCTTCACTATGATTGCTGAAACCAAAAAAGTATGTGTCATGTCTATAGTTCTCATAGTCAATTAATCATAAGAGATCATAGTTTTAAAAAGAATAGTAATGAATGTCTTTGAAGGTAAGCAGTTAACTATATATCATAAGTTATTAAGGTATCTATTTATATACATGTAAATTGGGCTAAATAACAGAAGTGAATATAATGTATGCAATCATATAAGCTAAGAAGTTGAAAAACTCACTCTTGTGTGTGATAAGAGTGTCCCATATTATCCTTAAGATTAACTTATGACAATAATAAAGATGCATAAATGTCCTTCTTATTGTGATAACTTCCTACTATTTAAACAGAAACATCATGTGTATGCTAAAGTCTACCTAAAAATAGTGGATCCTCTAGAAATTTGGATGTTACTAGCTTAAAAGTTAACAGACACTATCAAATCTTTGATGAGAAACTTTTTTATCTAAGTTGCACACTTATTCATAGCCTTTCATTCATACTAAATCTCTTGTGAGAAACTTCTAAGTATACATTATGTAGAAACTTTATAAGTTTTGCAAGTGTGTAGAATTTATATACATAGAGATAGTCCATTGCGATATATATGCCCAAGTCAAAATAAAATATAATGCATATCTACAAATATTTTTCAAACAATTTGATTATTTAGAAGATCATGTGCAAAGCACATACATATACTAGTGTGTGTATATATATATATATATATATATATATATATATATATATATATATATATATATATATATATATACCATTCATTCATTACCCATGTGGGTAACTAAGATTAGTTACTCATACATCCTTATTATAACATGAAGACAAATACTTGTAATGAGACAATCAAAATTGTAATAGAAACACTCATTTTGTAATATCACAAATTGGTTTCTGTTTTGTCATAGATATCATTTATATTCAGAGAGACAATAAAAATTTCACGTCGTAATACAAAATGAGTTATTGTATTACGATTTCGGTCGTCTTAATATAATTATGGGCCTTCCTATTACAAAATAGATCCACATGTAGCCAAATTTAGTTACCCGCATAGACAATGTATATATATATATATATATATATATATATATATATATATATATATATATATATATATATATATATATATATATATATCTGTGTGTGTGTGTGAAATTAAATGTTATTGGGTAAGTTTATGGTTAAATACATCTTATAAAAGATATACATAAAATCTAAATATGTTGCATATATATATATATATATATATATATATATATATATATATATATATACAGAGAGAGAGAGAGAGAGAGTCAGGCTAGAATACACTCGAGTGTACAAATTACGACGTACACCTCAATGGTGTTTTCCTATCTAGACCTTATCATTCTAAAATCGAATCCATTGATCTTCATGGTTACAATAATAATAGGCCACATACAAAATTTGAGCTCATTTGGATGAGGGTAAGTCACTCATCCATGGACAATAAAAACGACACTCAAAACTAATTTGAAATGCATGATTCTTGCCTCCTTTAGATGCACAACCTATAAGTATTCAAATGAGCTAAAATTTATTATATAGTATGTTCTTAAGATATTTAAGAAGATCAACAGTTTAGAATTTTCAAAAAGTAACTGCATCTTTAAAAATGACTGAGGTGTACGGTGCCTCCGGTACACTCGAGTGTCGAGTGTACACTAGCCTGACTCTCTCCCTCTCTCTCTCTCTCTCTCTCTCTCTATATATATATATATATATATATATATATATATATATATATATATATACACATAGAGAGAGAGAGGTGGATGATAGAGATTTGATGAGTTATGCTAGGGTTTCCGGTGGCGGTGACGACATCACCCCAGGAATTCCACTGGCGGAAGGTGATGGCGACCCTCCCAGAAGCAGCAACACGATCCCTCTTGGAGCAACATGTATACACCTCAATTTCACGATGAACTCCAATCTGCAACAACATGCTGGCCGCACGCAACAAGCCATGGATGTGGACCGCCCGTCACAAGACAATCAATTCCCACCCCTACCGCTACAATCTCAAGCAAAGGAGGGAGCCCCCACACAACAAAAAGAGAAACCATCCTATAAGTCGGTAACATCGTCCACATCAGAAAACAGCCACCAAGGCTGGATCTTCATCGACGGCGATACCTGCGGAGCCAGTCTGACGACCCAAGACATTTTTGTTGACGCAGACCAAGGCGTGCCCACCTTTGATGTTCGTAAAGAAGCCTTGGAGGAAATTCTGAAACCTTGGAAATATACAGACCATAAGAATCTGAAGTACATCTTTACGCAGCAAGAGTTGAACATGCGACAGTGACGATGAATGGAGTTGATCAATGATTACGACTGTACTATCGAGTATCCTCCTGGTAAGGCGAATGTGGTAGCTGATGCGCTTAGCAGAAAGTCTTCTTCTCTTTCTTCAAAGAAGGCACAATTGAGTTCTCTGATATGCCATAGGCGAGATATGTTTGTTTCTTTGCGGCAGATGAATGTACATGTAGAAGTTTCCTTGTTGTCTGGTCCTTTCGTGCAGATGAAGTTAAGCCTACGTTGAGACAGCAGATCAAGGATGCACAATAGACAGATGATGCAGTACAGTTGATTAGATCAGAGTTCGACAGCGACAAGTGTGGTGGGTTTCATGAGTCCGAGGATGGACTAGTTTGCTATCGTGACAGGATGGTGGTTCCAGATGCTGATGATCTGAGGAAGTTGGTGCTCGAGGAAGCACATACGTCGATGTATGCGATGCATCCAAGTGTCACCAAGATGTATCATAGTCTGAAGGACTTGTATTGGTGGCCCGGTTTGAAAAGAGATGTAGCTGAGTTCGTGGCAAGATGTGCAGTGTGTCAGCAAGTGAAGGCTGAACATCAGAAGCCGGCAGGTATGTTGCAACCTTTGCCGATACCGCAGTGGAAATGGGATCACATAACCATGGATTTCGTAGTTGGTCTACCCCAAACAACTAGGAATCATAATTCCATTTGGGTGATAGTGGACAGATTGACTAAGTCTGCCCATTTCCTACCAGTAAAGATGACATATACAGATGAGAAACTAGCTCGAGTATATGATGATGAGATAGTACGTTTGCATGGAGTACCCATAACGATAGTTTCTGACAGAGGTCCTCAGTTTACAAGTCACTTTTGGGAACAGTTGCACAAGGCGTTGGGAACGCAGTTAAGGTTCAGTACAGCTTTTCACCCACAGACAGACGGACAGTCTGCGAGGACTATTCAAATTTTGGAACATCTTCTTCGAGCTTGTGTTTTGCAATTTCTAGGCAACTGGGATGTACATCTGAGTTTGATAGAGTTTGCCTACAACAACAGTTATCAGTGTAGCATCGACATGGCTCCTTATGAGGCTTTGTATGGAAGGAAGTGCAGATCTCCTTTGTGTTGGTATGAGTCTGTGAATATCAACTTTTGGGTACTGAGTTAGTTTAGCAGACGACAGATAAGATCAAGGTGATACAACAACAATTGAAAGTGGCACAGGATAGGAAGAAGTCTTATGCAGATAATCGCCGACGACCTTTGGAGTTCCAAGTAGGAGACAAAGTGTACCTTAAAGTCTCGCCATGGAAAGGTGTGCTAAGGTTTGGACAGAAGGGTAAGTTAGCTCCCATGTATATGGGGCCTTATCCAGTGATAGCACGTGTTGGTAAGGTAGCTTACGAGTTAGAGTTGCCTCCAGAGTTGTACAGGTTGCATCCAGTGTTTCATGTTAGTATGTTGAAGAAAAGTCATCCGGATTCAGGTACAGTGATACAGCCAGTTGAGATTGAGCTTGATGCAGATGTGACCTACGAGGAAGGTCTTGTGACGATCCTTGACAGAAGGATCAAGAAAATGAAGAGGAAGGACCTGGTTCTTGTGAAGGTTCTTTGGCAGCGTTGTGGCGTCGAGGAAGCCACATGGGAGCTTGAGGAAGAGATGAGGAGGAAGTATCCCTCGCTTTTCTCTTCGGATTTCGGGGACGAAATCCCTTAAAGGGGGTTAGCATGTAAGGACCCTGACCTGCGTTTAGGGTTTACCCTATTTGTTTTGCTTAACCTTGGTGGTTTGATGCTTGCTAATCACCTTTGAGTGGTGATTAGGGTTTTGGTTGTGCTTTGTTGAGAGTTCGAGGGGCTACTTGCAAATAACCCAAGTTTAGGGTTTTGTGTGCAAGTTTGCCATCTTGGGAGATGTTTCCCTCTCTTTGCTTCCTCTAGGGTTGAGAGGAAGGCTTGGGCTTGTTGTTTGAGTTCTTCAGGCTTGAGTTGAGCTTGTTTGGGCCTTGAGGTGCCTTGTTTGGTCTTGGTTGAACCTTGTGTCGGCCAAAGCTTGCCTTGTGTCATTCAAGGTGAGCTTGTGTCGACCTAGAGGTGGGGTGTCGCCCAGTAGAGCTGCTAGTTGTGTCACCCATGTGCTTGGCCTTGGTTGGTGGACACTTGGTGCATGGCTTGGACAAGTGTCTCTTGGTGTACTAGTGTGTTGTCTTGAACCCTAGGACAAGTGTCCCTTGGGTGGACGACACATAGCATGGTTGTACCTTGGTTTCTCCTCCCCTTCTTCCTATATATGTAGCTCTTCTCCTTGCCTTAGTCTCCTTTGATCTTTTGGTCTCCCCTCCACCTTGAGTGCATGACACTCCTCCCTCTCTTGCTTGTGTTGGCCGATACACTCCCTTAGAGTTGAAGTGGTGGCCGATACACCTTCCTGGAGTAGCTTGGTAGACGATAGCTTTGGACCTTGGAGTGTTCCTTCTTCCTTGGAGCTTGGAGCTTAAGGCGGGTTGCATAGCTTCTAACCCTAACTCCTTTACCTCTAGCTATGATCTTGTTGCATTTTAGTAGTTTAGCTTAGTTCCTTGCTTTTATACCTTTCTTGAGCTTCCTTTGGTGGCCGATCCCTCTCTAGGGTTTAGGGTTCCTTGTGTACCTTGCTTTCTAGGGTTTGAGTTTCCTTGTGATGGAGGTTGAAGATGACCCTTGTTGGGTGACATCCTCTCTTGCCTAAATGTTGGGCGATATCCTCCCTTGGTTTGAGTGTGTTGGGCGACACCCTTGATCTTGTGTTGGGCGACATAGTGGTGTTCTTTGTGTTGGCCGATATGGTAACCATGTTGGGTGATATAGTTCCTATGATAAGCAATCCCTTTGTTCTTGTGTTGGGTGAGACCCTCTCTTGTCTTGGTGTTGGGCGAGATGGGTACCTTGTGCTGAGAGACATGGTGATCATGATGGGCGAGATGGTCCTTCTTGTGTTGAGATACATCCTCTTCCTCATGTTGGGCGATAGACCTAAGTTCTTGGAGGTTTGATGGCCGATAGCCATGCATGGTATGCTGATCGATATCTATGATGGACGACACCCATGGTGGATGATAGCCCTAATGGCCGATAGCCCTGTTGGGCGACAACCTTGGGTGGTGATGGCCGATAGGGTTGAGTGTGTGTTGACATGTTGGGCGACAACCTTGAGTGGTGATGGCCGATAGGGTTGAGTGTGTGTTGACCGATAGGCCTTGATGGGTCTTAGTGAGGGTTGATAAGAGTTATAGTGAGGGTCATGTGTTCCTATAATGACGGTCTCATGTGCTATGGAAGTGAATGTTTATGCTCAATTGAATATGATGCCTTGCAAACAATAAATGCCAATGATAATGTTGTTTATAGAAATGATATTATTAGACGTGTGATGATGGTAATGCTTTGCTAGAAATGAAAGTAATAATGATGGTAATAATGTTGCTAAGTGACAGTTACATTAATAGTTGGCTTAGTTACATGGCAATAAAGATAATAGTGGATGATAATGCTGATAATATTAATGATGATAATGGTAGTTGCATAATGATAATGATAGTAATGAAGTTGATCATAATAATGAAGGCAATGATAGTAATGATATGCATGAAGTAATCCTTGTACTTAATTGTTAAATGAGAATGGTGTTAGTTACACTAAGAGCTTGCTTAATGATATGATAATAGTGATGTTAGTGAATGATGACAGTAATGTTAGTAGTAACAATAATACTGGCTCTTTGTATTCCATAAGGACATCTTACTTGATGTGAACATCTTGATTATTCATATAATCCCAAGAAAAGGATAACTATAGGTATGGCTTGTTAATGATGTGATTAGTACACTTGATCACCAAATAGTGCAAATGATAAGTATAGTATCTCTAATATCATCTTGTAATCATAAGTATCGTTCTTATGTTGAATCTACGATTATTGTGTATCCTAACCATGCAGGTGATGAGTAGCCATGAATGGGCTATGAGACATATGTGATGAATAACATCAATTTGATGATTATTCTATGAGGTTGTATGAATGATGTGTTTGTTCCATGATGATGATGTGAGCCTTGAGAAGCAGTGACAGTACATGATGAGGGATTGAGATCCCATGGTATGTGATGATCCTCGAGATGGATCTGGATGGTTGGCAAGAGGCCAAGTGGTAACATGTGATGTTGGATCCTTGTGATGGATCAGGTTGATGTGATTAAATAATGATATAATGTTGTTTACTTTCCGTTATATCTTGCATGTTATACAACTTGGTTGAATCTTGCAATCCATCTAAAAGATACTAATTAATCACAGTGAAATATATCATGTAGTTTGCCCTGGCCATAGATCCATCATCGTCAGGACTTGGTGATGGTGAAACAGGTTCTCCTACGGGTTAACCTGGAAGCACATATTGTTGAATATGTGTAGGTTGCTCCTAGCCTGAAAGTGAGGAGGTAAGAGTGTAACTTCAGTTACAGACTCAGATACGTATAAAGAGCATGGTGAACAGGCCCATGGATCAGGATATGTGATGTGTGGAGCATGAATGCGTTCATGGCTCAGAGCACGGTGAACAGGCCCGTGGCTCAGTTTTACTAGCGCCGAGACCGGTACCAAGGCGGGCTAGAGTGAGGGTAGCCTATGGAGCTGACCCTGTGGCTTAGACCACTTCAGCATGTGATTGTGGTCCTGCTTGTGTTGTACTCGTGTACTGACCACGAGGTGGGAGGTCGTGGAGTCTGGCTCTTCCATGGACCTTGTATGGCACCGGCTTGGGTTTCATAACCGAAGGTTGGATTTGAATGGTACGATTCAAATCCTCAGGGCATAATAATGTGTAATACAGCCGTTTAGTATTTATTGCTCATATCAAATATGAAACATTGGTTGAGGCCTTGTTTATGTAATATCTCTGTTATACCTTGCATGTTATGTGGCAATCAGGTTATGTGACATTGTATCTTGTTCTGATAATCATGTTACATAGTGATACATCTTATCTTGCTAATCATATTCCTTTGAGAGATATCCGGTTATGCGCTTTTGTACAGCTGGTAAGCTTGTCGGTAAGAATAATCTGTTTTATATAGACTGCTCTTGCTATACCTGTTATTAGTTATCTGTTGTTATAGTTTATCTTGCTGAGGTTCTGTAGTTGTGGTGGGGAGTGATGTTTCCCACTGGGACAATTGTTCAATTGTCTCACCCCACTGGTTTAACCCCTTTTTAGGTGGTCGAGGTAGGCGTGGTCGTGGTGTTGCGGCCGAGCAGCTTGAGGAGCAGTAGAAGGCAAGCGTTGGACATGCTGCTGTTTTGGATGTTTTGTAGTAGAGTCTAGAGTCATCCCTGTACTCTCAGGTCCTTGGCAGTGTTTTGACGATGTTTCACGATGACCGATCGATGATGTTTGTATATCCTGTTGTTGGCCGGATGTGGGCCTTTTCTGTTTATGAACAGGTGGTGAACTCATGTGATGGATGAACATCTGCTTATGAGATGTGGACACGTAGCAGCTTTCGTGGATGTATATATATATATATATATATAAATATATATATATATATATATATATATATATATATATATATATATATATATGCCATGTTTCTGTGCAGGATGAGGACCTGAAAGTAATAGTTTCATAGTTTATCAGTTTTCCGCAATCGGTTTTAATTAACCCGTGTTTTCATAATTTGTGGTTATGATGATTTCCGCACGTTTTCACGTAACACCTCGTTATCTGTGTGATAATGGGATGTGTTGCCACAAGTTTTGGTATCAAAGCTTTAGGTTCGCTGAGTCTACAGGGATTTAGGACTAGGTTGAGTCTGTTCTTATGAGTTTTCCAGGTTTTCTTACAAAATCTTCTACCCTCAGTGGAAGATAAGACAAGATGTCTGGAAACCATGAAGAACACTCTGCTGAGTACAGTGATGCTGCATCGGTTGATGGAGCAGATGGACAAGCACATGAAGATCGGGTGCCTGAGGTTCCCCAATTTAACCCAGCCATACTTGAACATCCTGCTTACCAATAGCTTATGGGGCAGTTAATGGCTACGATGAATCTCATGGTTGAGCGATTACCAGTGCCTCCTCTGCGAGCACAGGTTCCCCATGGAGAAGCATCAGGTATTGGGAAGACCTTCGAGCAGCTTCGCCGAGTTGGAGCTTCGGATTATGCTGGAACGGCTGATCCAGCGGATGCAGATCTGTGGCTGACAAGTCTCGAAAAGGCTTTTCGGATCCTTGACATCCCCGAAGCAAACAAGGTAAAGCATGTTGTCTACCTTTTGAAAGGTAGTGCTGGTCACTGGTGGACCATCGAGGAAGAGAAGCGACCTGGTGAGGTGATCTGTTGGGAAGTGTTTCGACGTGAGTTCGTCACCAGATACTTTCCGAAGACGTACCTGGATGAGAAGGTGAGTCAGTTCGAGAATCTGAGGCAAGGAATGATGAATATTACTGAGTATGAAGCCAAGTTTATGGATCTGTTGAGGTTCTTTCCTCACATGGCGGCAACAGATGAGGAACATATTAGGCGTTTTGAGAAGGGTTTAAGTGCTGAGTTGACAACCCCGGTGTCTGCGTTGGAAAACCAAGAGCGGTTTGCTACGTTCGTGGAATCAGTTCGACGGATCGAGAGGACAGTACGGGAGAAAAGAGAGTCTATGTCCCTTAAAAGACCTGCTCAGTTTCAAGGACGTAGGTTTGGTGGGTTTAAGAAGCCCAGGTTTTCGGCACCATCAACAATGAGAAGCGTTGGTGTACCATCTCAGTGGTCTCCGAGTAAGGGAAGAGGTTATGTTTCTTCGCCGTCTAAAGTGCACAGTTCAGCTTCTGTGGCCGTGACAGGGCCAGCTTGGCCACGGTTTGAAGACAAGGCATGTCATCTTTGTGGACAAGTCGGGCATTTCAGGCTTAATTGCCCGAATAGAGATGTCGAAGTGACGCAGCAGCCGAGGCAGAGTTTCCAGAAGTCTGAGAGACCTCAGGCCAGTGGTAGCAGAGGTCGAGGATGTGGTCAAGCGTCTCAAACTGGATCGTCTTCTCAAGGGACCAGAGGTCGTGGACAGCAAGCAACGACTAGATTCTATGCCATGAATCAGCCGGAGGCGATAGTCAACCCACGAGTGGTGACAGGTCAGATGGAGTTATTTCATTCTGATATGTCTTCTTCTTGCTTTATATCTGTTCTGGTTGACCCGGGTGCTACACACTCTTTTATCGCCTATAATATGCTTGAGAGCTTTCGTTTACCTGTTAGTTGTAAGAAGGATAGCTTGTTGTTAGAAACCCCTCTTGATGGTTCCTCTTTGCTTCGAGAAGAGTGTCCATCTTGTGTTTTTTCTTTCTCAGGACGCTGCATTCAAGTGGATCTTATACCACTTGATATGCATGGTTTCGATGTTATCCTTGGGATGGATACCTTAGAGAAGTATAAGGTTGTTTTGGACTGTGGTTCCAAGCAGGCAGTGTTTGATGTTGCTGGAGAGAAGTGGATCTTCCAGGGAGATAGGAAGATTCTTCCGAAAAGTTTGGTATCAGCTATGGTGGCAGCTAAGTTGTTACGACAAGGATGTGAGGCGTTCCTAGCTCACATGGTGGATACCGTTGTGGATACCAAGGCGAAAGGTCCTAGTCTTGAGGAGGTGTTCGTGGTTCGAGAGTTTGCAGACGTGTTTCCTAAGGAGTTTCCTGGTGTTCCTCCACCCCGAGAGATTGATTTTGAGATCAAACTGGTTCCTGGAACATAGCCAGTTGCACAATCAGCATATAGGATGGCTCCAGCAGAGATGGCAGAGTTGAAAAAGCAGTTGCAAGAGTTGTTGGAGAAAGGTTTTATCTGACCGAGTACGTCGACGTGGGGTGCTCCCGTGTTGTTCGTTAAGAAGAAGGATGGTTCGATGTGGTTGTGTATAGATTACAGACAGTTGAACAAGGTCACGATCAAGAATAAGTATCCGTTGCCGAGGATAGATGATCTGTTTGATCAGTTGCATGCTGCTACAATGTTTTCGAAGATTGATCTACGGTCTGGATATCATCAGTTGAGGATAAAGGCGGATGACATACGAAAGTCAGCTTTCAGGATGAGGTATGGTCATTTTGAGTTTGTGGTTATGCCGTTTGGGTTAACCAATGCACCTGCTTCTTTTATGGATTTGATGAACAGAGTGTTCCATCCATTCTTAGATCAGTTTGTTGTAGTCTTTGTAGATGACATCTTGATCTATAGTCGGGATAGGCTATACCATGAGCAACATCTTCATCGAGCGTTGACTCTTCTTCGTCAACATCAGTTGTATGCCAAGTTCAGTAAATGCGAGTTCTGGTTGGAAGAAGTGACTTTCTTGGGTCATGTGATATCTGCTGAAGGCGTCAAAGTAGATCCGAAGAAGGTGGAATCCGTTGCGGATTGGGAACAACCAAAGACGCCGACGGAAGTTCGTAGTTTCCTTGGTTTGGCAGGATACTACCAGAGGTTTATCAAGGACTTTAGTGTGATCGCGTTGCCGATGACGAAGTTGACTAAGAATGATGTACCTTTTGTTTGGGATGATCGATGTCAGCAAGCTTTCCAAAGTTTGAAGGAGAAGCTGACCAGTGCTCCAGTGTTGATCTTGCCAGAGCCTGGGAAAGGCTATATTGTTTTCTGTGATGCTTCCAAGAAAGGTTTAGGTTGTGTGTTGATGCAGGAAGATCACATGGTTTCTTTTTCCTCGCGACAGCTCAAGAAGCATGAGGAGAACTATCCGACTCATGACTTGGAGTTAGCAGCAGTGGTTCATGCATTAAAGATTTGGAGACACTATCTGTATGGGGAAGTGTGTCAGATCTTTACGGACCATAAGAATCTGAAGTACATCTTTACGCAGCAAGAGTTGAACATGCGACAACGACGATGGATGGAGTTGATCAATGATTACGACTATACTATCGAGTATCATCCTAGTAAGGTGAATTTGGTAGCTGATGCGCTTAGTAGAAAGTCTTCTTCTCTTTCTTCAAAGAAGGCACAATTGAGTTCTCTGATATGCCATAGGCGAGATATGTTTGTTTCTTTGCGGCAGATGAATGTACAGGTAGAAGTTTCCTTGTTGTCTGGTCTTTTCGCGCAGATGCAAGTTAAGCGTACATTGAGATAGCAGATCAAGGATGCAGAAAAGACAGATGATGCGGTACAGTTGATTAGATCGGAGTTCGGCAGCGACAAGCGTGGTGGGTTTCATGAGTCTGAGGATGGACTAGTTTGCTATCGTGATAGGATGGTGGTTCCAGATGCTGATGATCTGAGGAAGTTGGTGCTCGAGGAAGCACATACGTCGATGTATGCGATGCATTCAGGTGTCAGCAAGATGTATCATAGTCTGAAGGACTTGTATTGGTGGCCCGATTTGAAAAGATATGTAGCTGAGTTCGTGGCAAGATGTGCGGTGTGTCATCAAGTGAAGGCTGAACATCAGAAGCCGGCAGGTATGTTGCAACCTTTGCTGATACCGCAGTGGAAATGGGATCACATAACCATGGATTTCGTAGTTGGTCTACCCCGAACAACTAGGAATCATGATTCCATTTGGGTGATAGTGGACATATTGACTAAGTCTGCCCATTTCCTACCAGTAAAGACGACGTATACAGCTGAGAAACTAGCTCGAGTATATGTTGATGAGATAGTATGTTTGCATGGAGTACCAGTAATGATAGTTTCTGACAGAGGTCCTCAGTTTACGAGTCACTTTTGAGAACAGTTGCACAAGGCGTTGGGAACGCAGTTAAGGTTCAGTACAACTTTTCACCCGTAGACAGACGGACAGTCTGAGAGGACTATTCAGATTTTGGAAGATCTTCTTCGAGCTTGTGTTTTGCAGTTTCTAGGAAACTGGGATGTACATCTGAGTTTGATAGAGTTTGCCTACAACAACATTTATCAGCGTAGCATCGACATGGCTCCTTATGAGGCTTTGTATGGAAGGAAGTGCAGATCTCCTTTGTGTTGGTATGAGTCTGGTGAATATCAACTTTTAGGTCCTGAGTTAGTTCAGCAGACGACAGATAAGATCAAGGTGATACAGCAATAGTTGAAAGTGGCATAGGACAGGCAGAAGTCTTATGCAGATAATCGCCGATGACCTTTGGAGTTCCAGGTAGGAGACAAAGTGTACCTTAAAGTCTCACCGTGGAAAGGTGTGCTAAGGTTTGGATGGAAGGGTAAGTTAGCTCCCAGGTATATGGGGCCTTATCCAGTGATAGCACGTGTTGGCAAGGTAGCTTACGAGTTAGAGTTGCCTCCAGAGTTGTACAGGTTGCATCCAGTGTTTCATGTTAGTATGTTGAAGAAAAGTCATCCGGATTCAGGTACAGTGATACAACCAATTGAGATTGAGGTTGATGCAGATGTGACCTACGAGGAAGGTCCTGTGACGATCCTTGACAGAAGGATCAAGAAGATGAATAGGAAGGACCTGGTTCTTTTGAAGGTTCTTTGGCAGCGTCATGGCGTCGAGGAAGCCACGTGGGAGCTTGAGGAAGAGATGAGGAGGAAGTTCCCTCGCTTTTCTCTTCAGATTTCGGGGACAAAATCCCTTAAAGGGGGTTAGCTTGTAAGGACCCTGACCTGCGTTTAGGGTTTACCCTATTTGTTTTGCTTAACCTTGGTGGTTTGATGCTTGCTAATCACCTTTGAGTGGTGATTAGGGTTTTGGTTGTGCTTTGTTGAGAGTTCGAGGGGCTACTTGCAAATAAACCAAGTTTAGGGTTTTGTGTGCAAGTTTGCCATCTTGTTAGATGTTTCCCTCTCTTTGCTTCCTCTAGGGTTGAGAGGAAGGCTTGGGCTTGTTGTTTGAGTTCTTTGGGCTTGAGTTGAGCTTGTTTGGGCCTTGAGGTGCCTTGTTTGGGCTTGGTTGAACCTTGTGTCGGCCAAAGCTTGCCTTGTGTCGTCCAAGGTGAGCTTGTGTCAACCTAGAGGTGGTGTGTCGCCCAGCAGAGCTGCTAGTTGTGTCGCCCATGTGATTGGCCTTGGTTGGTGGACACTTGGTGCATGGCTTGGACAAGTGTCTCTTGGTGTGCTAGTGTGTTTTCTTGAACCCTAGGACAAGTGTCCCTTGGGTGGACGACAGATAGCATGGTTGTACCTTGGTTTCTCCTCCCCTTCTTCCTATATATGTAGCTCTTCTCCTTGCCTTAGTCTCCTTTGATCTTTTGGTCTCCCCTCCATCTTGAGTGCACGACACTCCTCCCTCTCTTGCTTGTGTTGGCCGATACACTCCCTTGGAGTTGAAGTGGTGGTCGATACACCTTCCTGGAGTTGCTTGGTGGACGATAGCTTTGGACCTTGGAGTGTTCCTTCTTCCTTGGAGCTTGGAGCTTAAGGCGGATTGCATAGCTTCTAACCCTAACTCCTTTACCTCTAGCTATGATCATGTTGCATGTTAGTAGTTTAGCTTAGTTCCTTGCATTTATACCTTGCTTGAGCTTCCTTTGGTGGCCGATCCCTCTCTAGGGTTTAGGGTTCCTTGTGTACCTTGCTTTCTAGGGTTTGAATTTCCTTGTGATGGAGGTTGAAGATGACCCTTGTTGGGCGACATCCTCTCCTGCCTAGATGTTGGGTGATATCCTCCCTTGGTTTGAGTGTGTTGGGCGACACCCTTGATCTTGTGTTGGGCGACATAGTGGTGTTCTTTGTGTTGGCCGGTATGGTAACCATGTTGGGCGATATAGTTCCTATGATAATCAATCCCTTTGTTCTTGTGTTGGGCGAGACCCTCTCTTATCTTGGTGTTGGGCGAGATGGGTACCTTGTGATGAGTGACATGGTGATCATGATGGGTGAGATGGTCCTCCTTGTGTTGAGAGACATCCTCTTCCTCATGGTGGGTGATAGACCTAAGTTCTTGGAGGTTTGATGGCCGATAGCCATGCATGGTATGCTGGTCGATATCTATGCTGGACGACACCCATGGTGGCCGATAGCCCTAATGGCCGATAGACCTGTTGGGTGACAACCTTGGGTGGTGATGGCCGATAGGGTTGAGTGTGTGTTGACATGTTGGGCGATAGCCTTGAGTGGTGATGGCCGATAGGGTTGAGTGTGTGTTGACCGATAGGCCTTGATGGGTCTTAGTGAGGGTTGATAAGAGTTATAGTGAGGGTCATGTGTTCCTATAATGACGGTCTCATGTGCTATGGAAGTGAATGTTTATGCTCAATTGAATATGATGCCTTGCAAACAATAAATGCCAATGATAATGTTGTTGATAGCAATGATATTATTAGACGTGTGATGATGGTAATGCTTTGCTAGAAATGAAAGTAATAATGATGGTAATAATGTTGCTAAGTGACAGTTACATTAATAGTTGGCTTAGTGACATGGAAATAAAGATAATAGTGGATGATAATGCTGATAATATTAATGATGATAATGGTAGTTGCATAATGATAATGATGGTAATGAAGTTGATCATAATAATGAAGGCAATGATAGTAATGATATGCATGAAGTAATCCTTGTACTTAATTGTTAAATGAGAATGGTGTTAGTTACACTAAGAGCTTGCTTAATGATATGATAATAGTGATGTTAGTGAATGATGACAGTAATGTTAGTGGTAACAATAATATTGGCTCTTTGTATTCCATAAGGACATCTTACTTGATGTGAACATCTTGATTATTCATAGAATCCCAAGAAAAGGATAAGTATAGGTATGGCTTGTTAATGATGTGCTTAATACACTTGATCACCAAATAGTGCAAATGACAAGTATAGTATCTCTAAAATCATCTTGTAATCATAAGTATGGTTCTTATGTTGAATCTATGATTATTGTGTATCCTAACCATGCAGGTGATGAGTAGCCATGAAAGGGCTATGATACATATGTGATGAATAACATCACTTTGATGATTATTCTATGAGGTTGTATGAATGATGTGTTTGTTCCATGATGATGATGTGAGCCTTGAGAAGCAGTGACGGTACATGATGAGGGATTGAGATCCCATGGTATGTGATGATCCTCGAGATGGATCTGGATGGTTGGCAAGAGGCCAAGTGGTAACATGTGATGTTGGATCCTTGTGATGGATCAGGTTGATGTGATTAAATAATGATATAATGTTGTTTACTTTCCGTTATATCTTGCATGTTATACAACTTGGTTGAATCTTGCAATCCATCTAAAAGATACTAATTAATCACAGTGAAATATATCATGTAGTTTGCCCTGGCCATAGATCCATCATCGTCAGGACTTGGTGATGGTGAAATAGGTTCTCCTACAGGTTAACCTGGAAGCGCATATTGTTGAATATGTGTAGGTTGCTCCTAGCCTGAAAGTGAGGAAGTAAGAGTGTAACTTCGGTTACAGACTCAGATACGTATAAAGAGCATGGTGAACAGGCCCATGGCTCAGGATATGTGATGTGTGGAGCATGAATGCGTTCATGGCTCAGAGCACGGTGAACAGGCCCGTGGCTCAGTTTTACTAGCGCCGAGACCTGTACCAAGGCGGGCTAGAGTGAGGGTAGCCTATGGAGCTAACCCTGTGGCTTAGACCACTTCAGCATGTGACTACGGTCCTGCTTGTGTTGTACTCGTGTACTGACCACGAGGTGGGAGGTCGTGGAGTCCGGCTCTTCCATGGACCTTGTATGGCACCGGCTTGGGTTTCGTAACCGAAGGTTGGATTTGAATGGTACGATTCAAATCCTCAGGGCATAATAATGCGTAATATAGCTGTTTAGTATTTACTGCTCATATCAAATATGAAACATTTGTTGAGGCCTTGTTTATGTAATATCTCTGTTATACCTTGCAGGTTATGTGGCAATCAGGTTATGTGACATTATATCTTGTTCTGATAATCATGTTACATAGTGATACATCTTATCTTGCTGATCATATTCCTTTGAGAGATATCCGGTTATGCGCTTTTGTACAGCTGGTAAGCTTGTCGGTAAGAATAATATGTTTTATATAGACTGCTCTTGCTATACCTGTTATTAGTTATCTGTTGTTATAGTTTATCTTGCTGAGGTTCTGTAGTTGCGGTGGGGAGTTATGTTTCTCGCTGGGACAATTGTTCAATTGTCTCACCCCGCTGGTTTAACCCCTTTTTAGGTGGTCGAGGTAGGCGTGGTCGTGGTCGTGGTCGTGGTGTTGCGGCTGAGCAGCTTGAGGAGAAGTAGAAGGCAAGCGTTGGACATGCTGCTGTTTTGGATGTTTTGTAGTAGAGTCTAGAGTCATCCCTATACTCTCAGGTCCTTGGCAGTATTTTGACGATGTTTCACGATGACCGATCAATGATGTTTGTATATCTTGTTGTTGGCCGGATGTGGGCCTTTTCTGTTTATGAACAGGTGGTGAACTCATGTGATGGATGAACAGCTGCTTATGAGCTGTGGACACATAGCAGATTTCGTGGATGTATATATATATATATATATATATATATATATATATATATATATATATATATATATATATATGACATGTTTCTGTGCAGGATGAGGACCAGAAAGTAATAGTTTCACAGTTTATCAGATTTCCGCAATCGGTTTTAATTAACCCGTGTTTTCATAATCTGTGGTTATGATGATTTCCGCATGTTTTCGCGTAACACCTCGTTATTTGTGTGATAATGGGATGTGTTTCCACAGATACAGTCATCCCAAGAAGAATGGATATTGCTCCTCCTTTCACCTTCTCCCTCGGCAATGCCTCCAGTGAAGGTCCGAGCTACATCTTGTACAGAAGCCCCGCCAAATCCTTGGCAGGCATTCACCTACGCAACAGGAAGGTGGTCAATGCCAACGACCCTGGAACAGCATCTATCAGAAAAAGAGGGAAAACATCTCTTACTCATGACCTTGAAGAAGAAGCACGGAAGATGGGCTCCTCCACCCTATAAGAACCCACCCAATGAACACTATTTGTTGGAAGGTCCAGGGTGTCTGCAAAAAAGATACCCAACTCACGATCAAAGCTCTCGCACTCAAGTACAAAGCCTCCATCATGGTGATTCTGGAACCCAAATGTAGTCAATCAAAGGCCTCTCACATTATTAAGAAGCTAGGCTTCCTCCACTCTCACAGAGTGGAAGAAGTTGGTTTTGCTGGGGGCATTTGGGTGCTCTGGAAACCGCAAGTAGACCTCAAGGTCATCTTCTACCACTAGTAATACATCCATTGTGAAATCACAAACTACTTCTACACTTTTGTATACGCAGGCACGACCAGAAACAGTAGAAAACTCCTATGGCACTAGCTCCAGAACCTGAGTCAAAATATCAACTCCCCATAGGTGGTCCTTGGAGACTTTAACGTGGTGATGTTCCCATCTGAGAAATTCAACAGAGAATCTTTCGACAACGCAAACAACCAAGATTTTATAGAGGCCATTGATCTTTGCCAACTATACGATCTAGGGGCCTATGGTGCCCGTACCACTTTCTGGAGAGGTCTCTTGCATGAGCGCCTGGATAGGGCCTTGGGCAATCACCTCTGGCTCAATAAGGATCACGGTAATCCAGTCCAGGTATTGGAACACAGTCACTCCAATCACACTCCTCTCCTTCTGAGTTCCTCCACTCCAAGCACCCCGCCCCGCAAATTCCTCCGCACGTCAGCTGCCTGGAGCTGCACGCAAGGCTTCCAACTATTCCTTGAAAGGAACTTGAACGTTAGTTTACCTTTCACGGAGGTTGCCTCATCTTTCTTGAAGACTGTAGATACCTGGGACGCGGCTAAGAAGAAACAAGCCATGCGCGATCGGCACAAAATCAGCAATAAGATCCGTTGGAACCAAATGCGCATAGCACTACATTTCAACGACACTTTGGCTGCTGAGACAAGACGTCTCCAATAGGACCTGGACAAAATCCTTCAACGCGAAGAAACAATCTGGAAACAAAAAGCCCACTACGATTGGGTGAAGCTTGGTGAGAATAACACCAAGTTCTTCCAATCCCTAGTTAAGGATTATAAACATCGAAGAAACAACATTACAAGGCTAAAGAACAGTGAGAACGAATGGCTGGAAGACGAAGGTTCGATAAAATCATTTATCCTTACTTTCTTCTCTAACATCTATCGCGAGTTTCACCCAGACACTAGGGAAATCACAAGCTAGTGTTTCATAGGTGCCTTCCCCTCTCTCTCTCTCCCTCTGACATGGATTCCATGGAGGCCCTCCCTTCCCAGACAGAAATCTGGGAAGCACTTCAGATGAAGCCTCCACTGAAGGCACCCGGACCTGATGGGGTGGATGTGTCTTTTATTCAGAACCACTGGCATACACTGAAGACACAACTCACCGAGTTCATCCAAGCCCCTTTCATGGGTTCCAATCTCAACCCCGAAGTGGCCAACTCTCTACTGGTCCTCATTCCCAAGGTCCCTTCTCCGGAAACATGCTCTCATCTCCGCCCTATATCCCTCAATAATGTCTGCTCGAAGCTTCTATCCAAAATCATTGCAAATCATCTAAAGCCCCATCTAAATGACTGGATCTCTCCTTTCCAGTCTAGTTTCGTACCCGGCCGTCATATTGGAGACAACATCAACCTGGTGCAAGAAATTATACACTCTATGGAGTCAAGACAATGCAAGAAGCATAGACTAGCGCTGAAAAATGACCTCATCAAAGCTTTCAACACTATGAGTTGGGCCTTCATCGCAGACACAATGTGTCGCACCTCCATCCCTGAAAAGCTGATCTCAATCATCATACAAATCATCACTTCAGGCTCCACATTCATCTTATGGAACAGAGAAAACATTGGTTCCTTTGCCCCCTCGAGAGGTGTTAAATAGGGTGATCCCCTCTCGCCGTACATATTCGTGCTTTGTTTGGAACGCTTCAGCCAGCTTATTCAATTAGAAGTCAACAATGGAAACTGGAAACCAGTCATGCTTACCAGACAGAAGATCACTTTCTCACACGCCAGTTTTGCCAATGACATTATACTCTTTGGGGATGCCACCATCTCACAAGCCCATACTATGTTGCGATGTCTACACACTTTTGGAAAAGCATCAAGCCAACTTCTTTCCAAAGAGAAGTCATCCGTCTTCTTCTCCTACAACACCCCGCGCGCCCTCAGAAATAGTATCTGTCGGAAACTACAAATAAATGAAATGTTGGATATGGGCAGACACCTTGGGGTACCCATGATCCATAAGAGGAAGGCAAAGTTCTATTTCCAACACCTGATTGAAAAAATGCAAACTAGAATCAACTAGTGGAAAAACTGCTTTCTTTCCCTAGCCGTTCGCACCACCTTAGCTAAATTTTTCTTTCTCTATCATCCTTGCTACACTATGCAAGTAGCACTCTTGATACTATCTTGTTGTGACAAAATAGATCAGATCATGAGGAACTTCATATGGGGAAGCTCTGCCCAAGGAAAAAAGTGAGCCTAGTGGCGTGGAAACACATCACCAAACCTAGAAGTCAGGGAGGCATAGAGCTGCGGTAGGCCAGAAACTTCAACAAAGCACTTCTTATGAAAGTGGCCTGGACCTACATTCAAAACGAGGATATCCCTTGGGTCCATCTTATGAAAGAAAAGTACGTCAACCAAAGAGTGAACAAATCAGTCGGATCTCACATCTAGAGAGGTATTAGCTCGCTCTTACCTATGCTCCGGACGAACTCATAGAAAGCGATCATCTCTGACTGGGACACGAGTGTGTCGCATGACGCCTGGACTAGGGAGGTTTTCAAACCTCAACTCCAAGAAAATAGGCAAATATCGGATGACATCCAAGATCTCAAGGTTGCATGCCTAGTTCAAGATGACAGAACCTAGGATTCTCAATTCTTACAGTACTGGTTCTCAGAGAAACCCAAAGTGACATCCTCCGACTCCCTCGTCAACACTATGGATCAGACAGATTAATTTTGGTGCATACCAATGATGTCAACATCTCATTCAGCTCAACATATAAACTCTTGATGGGTTTCCTCCATAGGACAGAGACAGAGCACTTCGCCTCCATCTGGGAACTTCCAGTCCCGCATAGAGTGCAAACCCATCTCTGGTTGACCCACTGGAACCGGCTACTTACAAACGTGCTTCGTCAAAAAAAGAACCTCACCCCGTCTGCAATTTGTAGCCACTGCAATATGGCAGACAAATCTGTCCTCCATGCTATCAGGGACTGCGTCGTACCCAGAAACACATGGCTAAGAATTCTTCCGCAGGAAGCAGTGGATTTCTTCGCACATGACTCAACTGCCTCTTGGTTAGGTTACAACCTCAAAGTTCTCAGAAAGATAGAGGGATGGAAAACTCTTTTTGCAACTGCATGCTAGGTCATCTGGAAAGATAGAAACGTGGCCATCTTCGAACAAACCAGCACACCTCCCTCCGTTCTGGCTACATCAAGCCTTACGGTAGCAGCTGCCTACTCACAAGCTTTCTCCCGAGAGGTGTCAACTAACAACACACCTACCCCTCTCATTTCGATCACTCCAAGCCGGATAACCCAGGACACTACCATTTTCAACGTGGACGCAACAGTTGATGCTAAGAACGAGTGCACGTCTATAAGCATGATAGCCAGAAGCAACACTGGGGAGTGGCAGATGGGCAGAGCCAAACTCCTCTGAGGATCTGACCCCCAAGCAGGTGAGTTACAAGCCACTATTCATTGCGTTCAACATATCAACACCACAAGTAGCCAGACAAATATCATCAACACTGACTCAAGGCAGTCATACCTTTGGGTAACCAACCTGGAACGCCCTCCGACAAAGTACATGCTACTAGTCCAAGCAATCAAGGAGGAATTGAAACCAAATAAAGTGAAAGCTATCTGCCATGTGAGGTGCAATCTCAACACCCTAGCTGATCAGCTGGCAAAGCACTGACTCAAGCAACCGGACATCCCGGTCTCTTTAGGAACTTGCCCTTCCTTCCTTTTTAATGTCCTATACTGAAGAACAACTTTCTTTCCATCTGTACTACGTTTCCCATGATATCTAATGAATAGCCAAGCCACGGCTTGGAGTTTCCCAATATATATATATATATATATATATATATATATATATATATATATATATATATATATATATATATATATAAGGAGCTTACTTAATGCCCGCGCGGGTACCAAATCAAGTTACCCGTGTCTGAAAAACACGGTGGCACCTTTTGTAATTTTTTACTTTGGTTCCATCCGCCGTAGTTCGGATTCTCGGCTCCAAATATCCTCTTGGGAGGTAACACCGGAGGGTCAAAGTTCCACGAGCATCTTCCCTGTCTCGAACACCCACATCAGATTGGCGACTCGTGAGTGCTTCTTAAGTAATGTCGGTCACGCTTCGGTGTAACACAAGACACGAGATGGCAGTCATCTACTAGCACTTCCTTTGCCTCTCCTCTAGCTCTACCGCTGCTGCTACCGAAGGGGTTAGGAAAGTGATGCATTTTTTGTTACTGCGGAACAAGAAAAGATGATTCTAAAATGCTAAAAATTGAAATTTAAAGCTTCGAATAGACATTCACTGATGGGAATATTGTGTATATTGTGTCCAACAGGGGTTAGGATGGTGCAGGGGAGGGGTTTAGAGTAGACAAAGGTACTCTCCTGTGGTACAGTGGAGGGTCATGGATGGGAAATAATGGTAGTTGTCGATCTGATGAATTGATCCTCAGGTTGGAGCTTATGTGTTCGACACTTTACCATTGAGTACTGGAATAATCTTTGAGCATGGAAATGGTTGTATGATCTTGGTTCCTATAACAATATGTCCATACTGGGCTCCGTCTCCTTCAAACCTCAAAGGGATTAAACCCTGAGGAGGGGAATAACCTTGTGGCCCTTGTGTGGAGCACATGGTCATGGAGGAACAGGTTTGTTTTCAATGGTGAGGAAGCAGATCGTCCTTCACTCTTCCGCCGTATCTCCAGCATTATCACTGACTATAGAAGGGAGAACCCAGCGACTACAAAGAAGACAGGGCAGAAGGACGGGAACTTGCAGAACCAATGGGTGTTGCCGCCAAACGAGCACTTTAAACTGAACGCAGATGTCACAGTAAGCAAGAAAGGACTGATCAACATGCAGACGAAGACATTTTGCAGCAACCTCTTATAATGCATTGGATGATTCCCACTTTGAACAAAAGGTAGAAGAACACCAACACTGGCAAAGGAAAAACTGACATCAGTTGTTTTTTAGGTCCCATGTCCTTGAATGTCCTGGTAATACCAGACTGGTCATATCAGCTTAAGAAAACATAGTTTCATTCCTCAGATTCATCGACACCACTTAATAACATCTTTGTTGGATGACAGTAATAGGAGATACAGAAGTCCAACTAAAAGATAATGAAAACATCTTTATGGAAAGAAATAAAGAAGACATCATAAATAACCTGAGTACAATTGCTTTGGAGAAAGATGAATTACTTGCATAAGCGAGGCCCAAGACCAATCAAAAGCTTCAGCAAGCTTGTTATGCATAAATGCTCGACGAAACATATTACATCCCACGTTTTCAAACAAACATCCATGTGACATTATATAACAACATTAATAATCTGATACTGTGTACAAAATATCAAACAGTAATAGAAAGGAAGAAATGAAAATACAATGCTAACACTACATGAAGAAAACCAAATGAATGTGATGAAATTCACATCCCAAAGGAATGGAGCTGAAACAACCCATAATATGATACTGATATGACTTGTAAATCTGTAACACGTATTTGATCTGCACCAGCTGGAAAAGTGATAATAAAATGACATTTCCCGATTGTAATACACAACGTCATCTTCAGTTGCAAATGTCTTCTTCCCATTACAGATTCTATGTTCTCATTACAATATATCAGTTATCTTTACAGACAAGTTTCAACAAAAAGTATGTCTATGTGAACTTGAAGAAGCTGGTTGTCGAGCAAAGTTAGGAGTTAATGAGTGCATGATTCACGTTGCCATGGAGGACAAAGGAAGGTTCTTACAAAAGCTAAGGAACCAGATCAACAATGAAGTAGTAGTAATAATAAGGCAAATAAGTCAAAGTTCTTTATTACGTGCACATGCTGAAGTTCTTGAAGGATGGATATTATAAGTTATTCAACACTGATGTACTCTCCAAAAGCACTACGATGAGTATAAATTGTAGAAACTTGGTGTTGTAAGTCTTTGGTGGAGTTGAACCCACCACTAAACCAGGCATACCCGCAACCCAATACATGGCGTAATAGGTTCTTTAGATTTTTACTCAGGGCCTCTAAATACCTCTCTTCCTGCCAATGCCTTCCTTGCCTTTTCTTCCATCCCCTACAAATCCTCCTCACTACTATGCTTATCCCTGCTGAATCGTCGATCTGCTCACTACTCGACTGGTCAAACTATTGTGCAAACTACGTCGTCGACCACCATGACCACAACCATGAGGTCTCTGTCAACCCATACAATTACAGATGACACTTGCTTATTACAATATGAGTATCCATATTACAAAACGGTCACCTATATTACGATTGGCTCTTGCCTATTACAACGTGACTGTCCATATTACAGATGACACTTGCTTATTACAATATGAGTATTCATATTATAAAATTGTCACATACATTACGGTTGGCTTTTTCCTATCACAATGTGACTGTCCATTTACATTTGAAACTTTTTTATTACAACATGAGTATCCATATTACCAAACTGTGACCTACTTACAGTTGGCTCTTGCCTATTACAATGTGACTGTCCATATTATAAATGACACTTGCTTATTACAATATGAGTATCCATATTACAAAATTATCACCTACATTACGATTGACCCTTGCCTATTACAATGTGATTGTCCATATTATATATGACATTTTCTTATTACATTAAGGCATTAAAATTTACATGTGGCATTTACACTAACAATCAAGATTCGATAACTAGAGAATTCTATGTGAACATAAGACAAGGAAAGAATTTGTAGGTTTAAGAACTTCACATGCAAAATGGTAAGCTTATCATCCTAAATATTACAATATTATTTTGCAAATTGAAAATACAACCATGTTTAATATTTTGTAAAAAGACTTGAGCAAAGACAATTACGATAAGGAGGAGAAAATTGTAACTAATGTAGATGTTTGATGATATAATAGATGACCCACAAGGTGTTAAACCAAAATTTATGAGAATAAACTTCAGTACATAATAAATTGTAATAAGAAGAAAAAATATGTAATACGAATAAATAAATTGTAATGAGAATGAAAATAATGTAACCAAGGTTCACGTCTTGTAATACAACCTGACTGTATCAAGAACTATATGCATATTATGTAGATGACAACTACGTGGAACACATCCTAATTATGAGTCAACGGTGAACATGTGTTCAAAATGATTAAAGCTCTTGTCATCAATTATTTTTTTATTCACCAAAAATGTATGGCTCAATGTCTGTAGCTATTTTTTCCACTATTACATGCACTCATAATTCATTGTCGTCTAACTACAAATAGTAGAATCATGCACATGCACTAGTAAATGATGTTGAATTAAAAAATACTACCACCGTGTTCCATACAATACGTAGTTGATTTCTGCTTAATTACAATATGTGCCACCGCTACTCCATGCATACGTAAATGAAATATGTGTAATTACAATAGATGTCACCGCTACCATGCAACTGTAATGGAGTTCGATTTAATTACACATCATGCCACCGTGTATCAATGCACGGGTAATTAACTTGTATATATATATATATATATATATATATATATATATATATATATATATATATATATATATATATATATATATATATATATATATACCCGCGCGGGCATCCAATACATACCCATATATATATATATATATATATATATATATATATATATATATATATATATATATATATATATATATATATATATATATATATATATATATATAAGTTGAATATTGAGCATGAGTTTACTTTAACTCTGACACGATCTACATAGAAGTCGGGCGAAGCTATAAATTATATGGACCGAATATAAATTCAGTTACATCCACCGTAACATTGACTCAGTCTGATGCTCAACCCTAATCACCGACCACAAATTATTTTATAAAACATTCGATACAAATGCTGTCATGCAATCCTTCAATCACTGAATAGTCCATACGCATAACCAATTATAGGAAAAGATACCACAATTAGGCCCCGTCTAGAACATCGTAATTGTACAAGAATTCGAATATCAATAGTTCATATGTTAGATGGAATACATACTATGATCAATAACTGCTTCTTGCTCCATTTCATCTATTACAAGTCTGTGTGGCAATGCAATTAGAAAAACGCTGAAACGGAATCCATCCCATGAGGATGCTGTCAGATGACTACCGTCTCCTTATAGTTCAAGATATAAACTATTATGGTATAGTCAATCTAGACGTTACCTAGCTATTACACGATTTGTTGATTTCACACCCCAAATGATTTTCAGATGTCTCAATTTTATCTGTTCAGGTAGCTAATGGCCTTTCTTAATCAAAACAATAGTCCAATGTATAGTCTATCATGGCATGTGTGTATAATGCCCCCAATAGTACCTTCTTACGATAATGGTCGGCCGTAACGGTGCATTGAAGGATTATTTTCTGATTACCTGTTACTGAACCATGAAAGGTCAGACACATTAATTAGCATCAACTAATAACATAATGGGTTGACCTAAGCAACCGACCCGGATGTGCTTTCCTGCTGTGGTGTGACACATAACATGAATTAGTGGTTAGAGCAGGTCAACGAGATTAAATTCAACACCGAAAACAGGAAACAAGCACCGCATAACTAAGATGGCAGCTGAACACGAGTCTATTTGTTTGTACACGAGTCTATTTGTTTGTACACCCATAAAGCTGCTACCCCAACCCAATAAGAAGGAACCAAAAGAAAACACCCTGGATAGAACACATGTTAAGAGTTGTACAAGTATTGCAAGCCACCACCTCGGATTCTTGTCTTTTATGACAACACCGTCTTTAGAACTGTAATAAGAATTTGAAGTAGTCTCGTTCCACACACCGGTGTCCACTATTAGTTTGACTTCCAATAATGTTTAGGCACATTCTGTTCCATATGCACAGTCACCCCACTGCTTGTGTACTGTATGTGGACAGCCATGCTCCATTATAGCTACTTGCCTGCTTGTGTGAGCCTCTATAACAGCGCCTCGCATGCAACAAATATCATTGGATGAATGACGTATTTCTAGGTTAGACAAGATGACTCAGATGCCTTGCTTGCTGTATGAGTACTGTTTTATCCTTTATTTGCTGTTGCATGACGACCACCTAATATTGCTCGTGTACCTAGATGTACTAGTAAGAAAGGATTGTTGGTACTCTTATTATATTGTTTTTCTCAACCGAAATTAAGTTATCTTAGACAGAAAATCCTCCTCTCGCTCTCTTGCATCCATTTTATGCCATCTGATACGAATACCACTATTCATTACCTAACCTAACGTCGAGGGTTAAAATCATGAAGCCTCTTTTCCTATACGAGAGAGCATTATACACTCGGGAATGGCAGAATTTATTGTACGTCATCCTTTAATATAGCTAATGAATTGTGCTAAGAAGCACACGATTAGTTGGGTACCCAAGTTGGAGACCATCCATTTCCCGAATGGAAAATATTCAATTTGTCTACTCCCAACAATGAAAAGTGGATCCCTTTACCTCGGTGTTCTTCACTAATAATTGTAAGGTTTGGGTCATCACATGTGAGTGATTTCATTTCTTGACCATCCTCTTCAAGTAACCCTAAAATCTATCCAAGATATCCATCCTCTGGACAAAGTCTGACAACATCTATTACCCATTACCATACTACCAAGTAGCAACATCTTGTTTTCCACATCTCTCTCTACATATTTTGTGCACGAAAAGACATTTGTTTCCCTCCAACAACCAGTTAGGCCAATCAAGGAGGTGATATATTCATGTATGGCCATTAGTAACAAAAACACCCTAATGGTAAGTTGGCTCGACTAGTAATAATAATGCTCTTCTACACAAGTTCTTTGGTTCCAATTCACTTGGGGGTGAGTTTCTAGAGAAAAAAACACTTGGAGACACACCGACAAAGGGCTATTTTGAAAACCACTTCACGCTATTAGGGGTGGCTCAGGGGTGACTTGCCATAATGTGTCTACTCATAGGGTTTTCACAAATGGGTCCAATGTGTCCCTACCTGAGAGAAGTTCATCAGAATTAAAAAAATCCAAATAGCTCTCCCCTTGTCATAAAATCAATGAAGTTGGCTCTCATTTGATTCCATACGTCACAACTAGCTCCATGTACCTTTTCTTCATCTGTTTATTGAATTAAGAAATTTGAGTGAGATTCGTCTAATAAGAAGTTATTGTTGGACCTAGGGCTCTAGAGGGTGGTGAATAGAGCTTCAAAAACTCTCACAAGATAGATTAGACCTTCAAATTATATCAATTGAAACCAATAGCTTAAGTGCAATTTGAAGTACTAACTAACAAGCATAGCAAGGATGAGAGAAAATAAAACAAGCACTTGATAAGGTCATTTAGAGTGGTTCCACTCTCCAAATTAGGAGAGAGACAATCCACTACCTAGAGAGGTCAACCTCTAGGACTTTGCAAGTGCTTTCCTATATATATTCACTAATAAGAGTTACAAAACTAGACCACCAAAGGGGTTATCTATCCAAAACAAAGAGTCTTCCACCTTACCAATGACTTACCCACTTTGCAAGAGCTTTCTGCCTTCTTCCAAGGACTTACCTACTCTTGCACAAGTCTTCAGGCTTCAAAGGATTACCTACTCTTCTTGGATCTTCAACCTTTGCCTTCTCCTTCACTTGGAGAAGATCTTCACCTCTTCTTCAACCTTGAAGAAGAAGAACAATAGCTCCACCTTCACTCGGAGTAGCATGCTTCACCTTTGCTTCATTGGGGAAAGGGGTAGGGAAGATGGAATGGAATGAGAGCTTTACAAGAAAAAGGAAGTATCTCTATTACAACTGGCCTATCTCACTCATAATCAAGAAATGAAGTGTAAATTAGAGAGAGAAAGGGGATAAAGGACTTGCAACACACTCAACTATAGCAAGGACCTAGAATAGCATGAATGACCAAACTTGGAATGAACTCCAATGGGTCCTATTTATAGTTGGGGGTGTTCCCTTGAGTGTGGGATCACTTAAGGTGAAACATAACCATTTTCTAAGTTGTAACAGATCTATTCTCATTCAAAACAACTCACCAACAATTATAATCGCTTTTTCTACATTTTTTTTGTACAATACATTTGGTCAAGTTTCAATAAAGGTAACTCGACCGATCCACTAAATGACAAAGCCAATTTTCAAACTATCGATCGAGTTTTTTCTAGGAAACTCGACCAATGAGCTAAAATTAGTTTTTCTCAATGAGTCGATCGGTTGAGTTCTGTGAGTGTGCAACTCGATCGATTGATCTCTCTAGAAAATCCATCACTAGATCGGTCGAGTTTCCAACTCGACCGATAAACAACCTATGAGAAATTTTCTAAATTGACATTTGAGTGATTAAACCTTAAAGTTTTGTATCCCTAATTTTTTCTCATCTTAGTTACAAGTCATATCATCAATACAAGTGGTTACAAAAATCATCTAAGGTCATTTGGAGTGATTTCCCAAAACGCACACTTGTATTACTTTTGACTTGAACTTGAACAAGCTAGGGTTGTATAATTTGATCCTTTTCATATACCTAAAGCCTAAAATAAATCTTGAAAAAACATGTTAGCTACATAGGACTGGAATGGTTAAGTCATTATCAAAATATGGACAATGTATAACTCTCAAGTCAACATTCTCCCCCTTTTTGACAATGAGAAACCATTCCTTAATCATATTGAAAAGGATATTGATGTTATACCTTTGCCTTGTGAATTTTAAGGGGATTCAAGATTTGAACTATGTGAATTGCTCCCCCTCAATCTATGCTTACTCTAACCTGCATAGTTAGTCTATCTACACAAAGAAACATGACATATATATACTATATGGTCTTTTAGTAAGTCACATGATAAAGCATATAATGGATAAGAAAAGGATCACATACGCAATAAAAACAATATGGTTGAGCTTCAAAACATTGAACCTCTCTCCCCCCCTTTGACATTATCAAAAAGGAAGGGGGGTAGAAGAGCATATATAAAGGTCTTCTCTAAGAACAACCAACCATACATCCACAACATGCAATCTCAAAGCATACAACAAACAGAGACAAGAGAAACAAACAATCTAAGTCATAATCAAAATATGGTTAAACATGGCACCAACTCATGAAATATAGTAAATCAAAGGTGTACAAAGGATTAAGATTACAAACCAGAAAGCAAGTTCTCAAAAAACAACTACAAGCTAAAATGATGAAAGCTAGATGATAAAATTATAGAGCTCAGAGCATGTGCCCAAATGTTTGTAATACAAAATAGCCTAGAAAGATATATATGATCAACATATAGACTAGAAACTAGAACAACTAAACATTCAATCTATCTATGTCCACATCATCATCATCATCACCATCAGAAGTATCAGGCTCGTAGTCATCATCTCTATCTGAAGGTGCAACACAGAGAACAACATCTCCTTCATCACCGGAAGCACCAACAAAGCCATAACAGCCATCATCAGAAGCATCACCATCATCATCATCTTCCTCTTCATCAATAGCAGCCTCCTTATTAGCCTACTCTGGCATCTCCTCATCAGCAAAAGAGCGGGCCAACGTGCATTCTTCTAATCACAAGACATACCAAGAACATGGAGTTGATTGTCCTGTGGGAAGGAAGGAGAAGAACTACAAAGACTAGCAAGCAGAGTGGCCAAGGGGCCAATTGTTAGAGGTAGCACACCAAGGGTAGATCCACTAGAAGTATAGGGTGTAGAAGTGGAAGATGCAGGTGGAGGGGTAGGGTAAAATTGATCATATGCATATGATGCATAGTCACCTCCTGGGTAGGGCTGGTAGGTAGGGTAGGGGTGTGTACATGACATGTTCATGTTAGACATGATGGAACATAGGTCCTGATGTAGGTGCTCCTGAACCTAAAGGTTGTATGCTTGTTGATGCATTATGTAGCCCATAAGGGTTTCATTAGATATATGGAATGAGGCACATGCATGTTGGGAAGGATGAGGTGGTGGAGGTGATTAGGTAGAGGTAGAGGTAGAGGCACCAGGAGTGGTAGAGGATAGGATAGACACTAACTTCTGAGGAGTGGTCTCACTAATGTAAACTCCTTTTTGGGCAGGTTTGTAGTGAAGGTCATGGAAAAGATATTTTCTAGTGGTAAGATGGAATAGACCAAAATCAGGGCTAGGTAGGGTTGGTGGGTGCCACGGGTGTTCTTGCCTGAGTCAAAGAAGGCCATATGATGGAGAACATATCTTTCCCACTTGACGCTGATGTTCTTCAAGAGATAGTACATGATTATCGCAATGTTTTTTGTAATTTCAATCTGATTTTTCTTTGGATGAATATTGCAATTAACGACTAGGTCAATGATGTGTATCTTAAGGTCTAAGGTAGAGGAGGGAAGGGTGCACTTATTCCTATAAGGGAATTAAGGATTCTTCAAGAACTTATGAATATAAGGGAGAGTAAGAGCATATTTCTTGTAGAAGAAATCAGGCTCAACTAGGTCAAAGTACTATGGATAGTACTTACGTCAGGTGTCAGTCACTTCAGTGCCTAAAAAGAAGATGTTCAGGGTGTCCTTAGAAACTTGGAATTTTTTACCGGCTATCATAGATGTGAGGACTACTTGAGTATTAGGCGGGGGTATGAGGGTGTCATAATTCCAATGTAAATTTGTGAATGGCTTTGGTGCTTGTGATGGAATTGTTATAGCATGTGCGATTCAACACCCAAGGCTGAGAGATGATTGTCATAAAGGAACTCCGCTACTTGATCTATGACCTCTTGTCTTTGTGGTCTTGTCTCAAATAGGGCACGAAAAGGGAAAGGGTTCCTAGGAAGGAGCTCCTTGTACCTCTTTAGAGCCTCATTTGAGATGAAGAAAGTGTCATCAAAGGGAATCAAGCGAGAGTTGGATGAAGATTAAGGTGTATTAGCTAGGGAGGCCCTCTTCCTCCTATTCGATGCCATGAAGACAAAAGGAGAGGAAGGAGAGAGAAAAATATAAAGAACCACCACCAAAACTCATCCAAAGACCTAGCTTAGAAAGGGGGAAGGTCAAGGGAGGTCAATCTAGGTGAAACTAGGGCTAAGGAGAGGAAGGTCGGGGCTAGGGTTGAGAGCTTGAGGGAGCTAGAGGTTGGATCGGTCGACTTGTCTCCAGTTGAGAGGGAGAATAGTTGACCAAACCTATATTAAGTTTACTCCAGCCCGACCATCAGTCCAGTTCTGTGACTCAAAAACTCAACCGATAAGCTCTTTAAAAAAGCTCTTGGCCTCTAATCGTTCAAGTTGCTAACTCGACCAATGGTCAACCTGACCTAAACTTAGAAATCCTAATTTCTATCCATTAAAGTGCTAATTAAATTTATTTTTCAAGTCCATTATGCATTTTGAACATACTTAGGCACATATCACTCATCTTTGGGTACTATTTTGTGATAAAATAAGCATTTGTGAAAAAATACCCAAAAATAAGAGGGAAAAAAGGAAAAATGAATATGAAAAACTAATTTTTAGCATATTAGCAAGCAATGGTGATCACATAGGCAAAGCATATAGGATAGATGAAAACTATCTAGAAGGCATATCAGATTCATTCAAAGCAGTTATGAGCAGTTTAGATCTAATAAAGTTATATTTCTCTCTAGCTAGAGGTTTAGTGAAAATGTCCGCCAACTAATTTTCCGTGTCCACATGTGTGATATAGATATCCTTCTTGGCAATGTGATCACAGAGAAAATGATGGCGAACCTCTATATGCTTATCTTTATCATGCAAGATAGGATTATATGATAAGTTAATAGCACTAGTATTATCACAATAGATAGGAGAAGCATCAAAATGAATGTTAAAGTCTTAGAGCATTTACTTCATCCATAGGACCTGGGCACAACAACTCCCAGTTGCAATGTATTCAACTTCGGTAGTTGATAATGCCATTGTTCTCCATTTCTTGAAAAACCAAGACACCAAGCATAGTCCTAGGAGAAAGCAAGTGCACTTGTGCACTTTCTACCAATCAAGCACCCTACATAATTTGCAACACTATAAGGAGTACGTGTAAAGTCCCTTGACTTAGGATACCATTGTCCAAAATTTTGGGTTTTGGCTAAGTACCTTAAAATCATCTTAACAATTATAAGATGTGATTTCTTAGGGTTTGATTGAAAGATAGCACACAAGCCAACACTAAACATCATATCAGGTCTAGAGGCAGTTAAGTAAAGTAAACTTTCAATCATACCTCTATAGAGCTTCTCATCTACCTTCTCACCTTCTTCATCTTTGTCAAGTTTGGCAGTGTTTGACATGGGTGTGTCCTTCGGCTTGGTGTTCTCCATCCCAAAGAGCTTGAGTAGTTCACTTGTGTACTTGCCTTGATTGATGAAGTTCCCATCTTTAGTTTGCTTGATTTGAAAGCCGAGGAAGAACGTGAGATCACCCATCATACTCATCTCAAATTCGCTCTTCATAAGATCACTTAATTCTTTGCAAAGATCAAGGTTAGTTCGACCAAAAATGATATCATCAACATATATTTGAATGATAAGAAAATTGTTAAAAGTGTGCTTTAGAAATAAGGTAGAATCCACTTTTCCCATGATATACCCATGATCTAATAAAAAGTTCTTTAATTTCTCATACCAAGCTCTAGGTGCTAATTTAAGTCCATAGATAGATTTTTGTAACAAATAAACAGGGTTAGGTAAACTATCATGTTCAAAGCCTGGGGTTTGTGCAACATACACTTCCTCCTCAATTGTTCCATTGAAAAATACACTTTTAACATCCATTTGATAAAGGAGAAAGATTTTATAACTTACAAAGGCAAGTAACATACGAATGGACTCAAGTCTAGCTACAAGTGCATATGTTTCATCAAAATCTATACCTTCCTATTGATTGTATCCTTAAGGCACTAACCTTGCTTTGTTCCTTACCACTTTGTTGCTTTCATCAAGCTTGTTGTGGTAGAGCCACTTGGTGCCAATGATCTTTCTATGACTTAGTCTTGTCACTAGGTTCCATACTTTGTTCTTTTCAAATTACTCCAACTCTTCTTGCATAGCTAGGATCCACTCATCATCCCCAAGAGCTTCCTTGACGTTCTTTGGCTCGAGTTGTGAGATGAATGCCTTGTTGGCTTATTCTTTGTTGAATGCAGCCCGCATCTTCACTCTTTCAAATGAATCACCTAAAATCATCTCTTTTGGATGATTGTTTGCAAATTGGGGAGTTGGATCCTTGTTCTCTTCATCTTTTTCTTCTTCTTGAGTGACCACCTCTTTACCCTTTTAGGTGATGTTGAGCTCTTTTAGAATAGGCATTACTTCACCTGCAACATCATCATTTGGAACAATATCTTGGGGAATGAGGGGTTAGTATCAATAAACTTAACATTTATGGATTCTTCTACTTTAGCAAGATCAACATTAAATACTCTATAAGACTTGCTAGTAGTGCTATAGCCAAGAAAGAAAGCCTCATAAGATTTCAGATCAAACTTATCGAGAGAATCTTTCATATTTAAAAAAATACAAGGACATCTGAAAACATGGAAATGCTCGATAGAAGGCTCCCTACCACTCCATAGATCATAGGGGGTTTTCTTCAAATAAGGATGTGTAAAAACTTGATTTTGCACAAAATTTGAGGTACTGACAGCTTCAGCCCAAAACTTCTTAGAGTGTCATACTCTAGAAGCATGGTACTATCCATCTCATGCAGTGACCTATTATTCCTCTCTGCAACCCCATTTTGTTGAGGTGTTTGAGGTGAAGAGAAGTTATGTGCATAACTATAATCTTGACAAAAATGTTAATGAAGATCATTTTTTAATTCTCCCCCATGATCACTACAGATGGAAATGATACGGCAAGAGGCTTCATTCTCAACTCATTTACAAAAGCTCAAGAAAACATCAAGAGTATCTGTAACGACCCCACCTCCCGGTAACCCCCAATTAAGGGACAGCCGAAAGTCAGAGTCGTTATCCCAATTAACAGGATCAAAGATTTAACAATTAATCACTAATAATTATGAAATTCTACCAACTAAACTGAAAACTGGTATAAAATAAAACTTTGCATACCTTTTCAAAAACTTGGATATCTACTTCTATCCACATCTGGAGTTTATTCCAACTAATCCTCCTTTGTACTTTAATTCTTATTTAATTCCACATATGCCACTTTACTGTTTGTCCTTTTCAATCTTGTACCGAAAATGTAATATTCTGAATTTTGAGCAAATAAAACATCTTCTCTAGGGTAAGTTTTGAAAAAAACAAGCTCTTTGAGGATTTGTTAGTAAATTCAATTATAATATTAAAATAATCCATTTTCATTAATTTAAAAGCTTTTATATATTGAAAATATAATTGCGGTACTTTTGCCAAATTTTGGAAAAAAATATGTATTGGTGGGTAAGCACACAAGCAGGTAGCTGGGTGGCAAGCAAGTTTCTTATATAGGCAAGCATGTAGCTGGGTAGCAAGTAGGTAGCTTAAGAAAACACACTACTTGGTAAAGAAAGAAGCTTAGTGTCATGCTCCTCTTTCAAACACGTAGCACATCCTAATGTTTGACACATATCCCACCATCTGTCAACTAATCCTTGATAGATATCTTCAAATGACACATATGCAACCATTGTGTCATATAACCACGGATTCTCTCTCTTTTGAAGACACATACACAACCATGTGTCACTAAACCTACACATCATGTCTCTTTTAATGACACACATATACCCAAGTGTCATCCATATACATTTTGCAATTAGGACCATGCTACCCTCCCACATCCCTATAAATAGAAGCCAACTCCACTCAACTTAATTCTTATTCCAAAGCTCAAGTTCTTCCATGAAAGAAAACGTCCCCCTTGCTTCTTTCTATTCTTCAAAGACAAGTAACCCTCTTGCTCTCTTTAGAAACCATAAACCTTTCCCTCTTCTACAACTATAAAGAAGTTCTGCTTGGAGAAGATGCTGAATAGGAGAGTTACTTTGTCAGTATAGTCTATCCCCTCCTGAGGTTTTATCCCTACATATGATTCCTAAATATCATTTTGAAATGCTAATTCTCTCTCTCCTTGATCTTAGGCTATCTCTCTTTGGATAAGAATTCATTGTAAGCTGAAATTCTGTCAAAATACTCTTGGAAATTGACCTTCTCTCCCTATCTTTAATCTATTTCAACATCACGCTTCAGGGGAAGGTATGTTCCTCACTCCTTGTAATAGTTTCTTATATAATCATTAAGGAAAAGTATGATTTTGTATAATCTTCACTTTGTGAATTAATCTATTATATGATTTCATATAGTCTTCACTTCTTGACTTAACTCTTGTATCACGACTTATGAAAAGAATGATTTATTATGGTTTAGTATAGTTAAGTATAATCATCTTATCATAATCCCTGGTATAAACATTAATAAAAAGTATGATTTAACATGGTTTAATATTTTTAGTATAGTTTCGATAATGACCAATGATATCAACATAAATAAAAAGCATAATATGCATGGTTGGGTAGATGCTTTGTAACGAATAGATAAATAATATACTAATTTATAAGCTAGAATAGAATTCCTTTCATTACCCTAAGATCATACAAATATTAGTTCCTATCCTCCTTCAAAATTGAGTTATGATTTTAGATGATAATTAAGCATGACTTTGTGGATAATAGTTCTATACTCTTTTATTTTCCTTTCCATTAATTCTCCCCATTATTTGAGTCATGTAAAATTGTTGGAAAGTGGAATTCCATCAGACATTTCTATGGTGACTAGAAGCCTGTTTCACTGATGCCTGTAGCCAGTAAAGAGGAAAGGTTATTTAATTGGTTCCGTGTTCGCACGGGGGGACTCCCTAACCTCTTGCACACTTCTGGCCATAGATTTGTCTGATTCAATTCCACAATCCCACAAGTTTACATTTTAGGTGTTATATTGAAATACTCAACTAATGATTCATTTATTTGTGGCTACCTTTTAACCTTTTTGAACTTTGACTGGAAAACATATGGAAGTATACATCTTTGATAATGTTCTTTTGATTTAAAAATCTCATATTGGGAGATGTGTTGGTAACAGTGTCGGCATGTCTTGGCCGGGGATTGATACATTTGGGATCCGGATCTAAGTCCTTTAGAGTCAGGGATTGATGAGTTTAATTCTCTACCATACTCAGGCCCACACTTGGGTTGGTCATGTAGAGTCAGGCATGATCAAGTTAGTAATGGGGAATAAATTCTTGCAAAGATTAAGCATGCTAACTAATGATTATTCAAGTGGCATTTTATGCAAGGAACACCCTCTTCTGGTCTTGGAAAGGCGACCAGTGGTTGCATGTGGTAATCTGATTCATTGAATAGAGCATACAGTGTGCATGAGTGGCTGGGGGTGTGCCAGGGTACTTACAGGTGTTTTGGTGACCCTAATGGACTAAAGTCTTGGTTAAGCAAGTTTTTGTGGTTGTAGGCCAGTTTCCCAAGGTGAATTGACACCTTCTCTGAGAGTTGTAGATAAAATCATTTATGGAATAAGGTATCCCACTTATTATGAAAGAAATACACAAATAGAACTATATATGGATTATGTTTCATTATATTGTTCGATATCAAGTCTATTTTCTAGTGATATAGTTGTCTTACAAATAAATGATTAAGAATATAGCTTAGTGAGATATTCAAAGTGTCTTGGTGCAATATTTTTTATTTATTCATACTTGGATCATTGTCTAACTCTCTTTCTCCCATTTGGGCTATGGCAAATCATTCTTGCCATAGGTTAATTATGTGGATGCAGGTGTATGTATGTATCTTGTAGTAGACTATCTTGAAAGATCCTGGAAGTAATATCAAGACTATATCTAGTTTTTGTGTTTTGTAGTTTTGCTAGACCTAAGGGTCATGTAAACATATGTACACATTTTCTTTCAAGAAATGCTTGTGTAAATGACTATGTTATCAATATAGTTGTTTTTGGGTTGCATCTTTAACTGGTTTTGATACTCAAATTCTATAACCCTTAGAAACCAAGTTGATATGCAATGTCATTGGTTTTTGGGACGTTACAGATTTAAATGGTATCAGAGCAACAAGATGGACTCTACACAAGATACAAACTTTAAGAACTTATCAAATTAAAACGTATATTGTTCATATGCTTACCTATTAGGTCTTGACAATAAGTTAGAACAGTTATGGTATCTCACATATAGTAGAATTTTTAAGGACCTCAATATATATATATAAGTCATATATTACAGAAATAAATACTAGTACTTTTTTTGTTATTATTTTTTTTTCCACCACCCTAAGTAGTTTCAAAAATACTCTTTTATGTTGGATTTATGATTCCATATCTAAAACATAATTATTCTTTCATATAGATGGTTATCGGGTCAGAAGTTGGAAGTGACCGAGTAGAACCAACACCTGGGGTGATGGAATTAGTTCAGAAACTTACACAACTGACTGAAGTCATGTTGAAACAAAGAAATGGAGAAAATGGAGACTCATCAAACACTACACCTAGTAACTCCAAGGGTATAAGCATGAAGAACATCTTATCTTGGAACCAAAGCTCTTTTCAAGGAAGAGATGATCCTGATAAGGCTGAGGTGTGGATTATGGAAATTGAAGAGATTTTTAAAGTTCTTTCCTATCCTGAAGAAAAAAAACTCTATTTTCCACCTTCAAACTACAAAATGATGCCAAAGTGTGGTGGGACAATATTAAGACCATCAAGTTCAGACATCTAGATTTTGTTCCTTGGAACATTTATAAGGAGGAATTCAACAGACAATATTTTCCTGACCATATAAAAAGGCAGAAGTTTGATGAGTTTATGAAGCTCAAGCAAAAGCAAGAGATGAGCCTAGCTGAGTATATCACTCAGTTTAGAAGACTAGAAAAATATGCAAGTACTATATTGATTTCTGATGAAATGAGGGCTTCAAGATTCCTAACAGGTCTTTCTTCTGAATTAGAAAGTAAGTGAGTTCCCTTACAGCTGAAAACAATGGATGCCATGATCAGTGTAGCATCAAATATTGAAGCATCCAATAGGCGGTTAGAAAAGGAAAATTCTTACCAAACCCCATCAAATCTGTGAAAAAAAAAAATTTGCTAATAGAAGGGTCGAACCTTCAGTAAAGAGGATGTCAGTTGAATGCACCAGATGCAAAAAGATACACTCTGGATCTTGCAATATGAATGATGTGCAATGCTATTTATGCAAGCAATTTGGCCACACAAAACTTTATTGTCCTAGACTGGGGAACAATGGCCAATTTCATCCCAAACAGCCTAACACAACAACACCTTCTAGGCAGAATCAAGAAAGAAAACAACTACAATATAGGACTGGCAGAGTAATGGCACTAAATGCTGAGGAAGTTGAAGCATCAGACAAACTGGTGGAAGGTAATGTTTTATGTTTTGGGATTCCTTTCAGGATACTATATGATTCTGGCACTACACATTCATGCATCTCCAGTCTTAATGCTAGAAATCTATCCTTGTCACATACTGCTATGGAATATTCTTTAAAAGTACAAACCCCCTTCAACACTACAACTGTTGCCAATTCTATAGCAAAGAATGTACCCCTGGAAATAGAAGGGTTAACATTTCCATCTAATCTAACAATATTAGATATGAGTGGGATAGATGTCATTTTGGGAATGGATTGGCTCCATACAAACAAAGCTCTCATAGACTGTCACCATAAAACTGTCACAATTTAAAAACCTGGAGAAAGGGAAATCTTAGTCCATGAGAAGAAAGGAGTAAAGAAATGGAGTATAGTATCTTCTCTTAAGGCCCATAAGATGATTAGTAAAGGATGCACTGCCTTTTTGGCAACCCTAGTTAGTGAAAATGAAAAAGTACAATCCCTAGAAGAAATTAAGATTGTCAAGGATTTCCCAGAAGTATTTCCTGAGGAATTACCAGGACTACCACCTGAAAGAGAGGTAGAATTTGGCATTGAGTTGATACCTGGAACACAACCAATATCTAAAGCACCCTATCGCATGTCCCCAATAGAACTAGTTGAACTAAAGAAACAATTGGGAGAACGATTAGAAAAAGGATTCATTCGGCCTAGTTTTTCCCCTTGGGGAGCTCCTGTTCTTTTTGTCAAGAAAAAAGATGGAACTATGAGGCTATGTAAAGATTATAGAATAATCAACCAGGTCACAATTAGGAATAAATAACCATTACCTAGAATTGATGATCTTTTTGATCAACTTAAGGCCGCAACAATATTTTCTAAGATTGACTTACGGTCTGGATATCATCAGTTGAAAGTGAAAGAGTCTGATATACCTAAGACATCTTTTCAGTCCATGTATGGGCACTATGAATATTTAGTCATGCCTTTTGGCTTGACTAATGCCCCTTCAGCTTTCATTGATCTAATGAATCGAGTTTTCCATGACATCCTTGACACTTTTGTTATAGTATTTATTGATGATATCTTGATATATTCTCAATGTGAAGAGGATCACAAAAAGCACTTAAGGATTGTTCTAGAAACCTTGAAAAAACACCAACTCTATGCAAAGTTTTCTAAATGTGAATTCTGGATGACAAAAGTTAACTTTCTAGGACATGTCATATCTTCTGGAGGGATATCAGTAGATCCACAAAAAGTTGAATCAGTAGTAAATTGGGAACATCTAGTGTCTGTAACAGAAATTCAAAGTTTTCTTGGACTAGAGGGATATTATAGAAGATTCATAAAGGATTTTTCTAAGCTTGCCAATCCTATGACCAAGTTAACAAAGAAAGGGGTATCCTTTGAGTGGACAAAAGAATGTGAAAAGAGTTTTCAAGAGATAAAAAATAGACTAGTTTATGCTCCAATTTTGACTTTACCACAAGATGGCAAGTCATATGTCATATACTCTGATGAATCTAGAGTTGGGATAGGATGTGTACTCATGCAAGATCACCATGACATAGCTTATGCATCTAGACAATTAAAGCCCCATGAGATGAATTATACTACACATGACTTGGAACTAGCTGCCATCATACATGCCCTAAAGATATGGTGTCACTACCTTTATGGAATACCGGTTGAGATATTTACAGATCATAAGAGTTTAAAATATCTCATGACTCAGAAAGATCTGAATCTGAGGCAAAGAAGGTGGATCGAATACCTAAAAGACTATGACTTCAATATTTCTTATCACACAGGAAAAGAAAATGAGGTAGCAGATGCTCTGAGTAGAAAGAAAGTATTATCAGTAGCAGCTGTAATGATCCAAGAATGGAGGATGACAGAGGAAATGACAACATGGGGACCAACCATAGAAAAAGAAACTATTCGAATAAATACTTTCTCAATAAAGTCACAACTAAAAGATGAAATCTTACAAGCACAAAAGGGTAATTGTGAGTATGAAAACATGATCAAGCAGACAGAAAAGACTAAGTCCAGGTTAAATCTTGACAAAGAAAAGGGGGTATGGTTTGACAATAGAATTTGGGTACCAAATTATCCAGAGTTGAAGAAGAAGATTCTTGATGAAGCACATTTATCAAGATATTCTATTCATCCAGGAACAACTAAAATGTATATGAGTATACAAAAGAATTTCTGGTGGCCTTACATGAAGAAAGAAAAAGTTGAATATGTACTTAGATGTTTGAATTGCCAACAAATAAAAGATGAACATCAGAGGCCCGGGGGTCTTTTGAAACCACTAGAAATACTTGAATGGAAGTGGGGTCACATAACTATGGACTTTGTCATGGGTTTACCCAAAACCAAGAAAGGAAGTGATACTGTATGGGTGATTGTAGATAGATTGACAAAATCAACCCATTTCTTACCTATGAAGATAACTAGTTCAATGGATAGTCTAGTTGAACTATACATGAATGAAATTGTCAGATTACATGGTATACCGATCTCTATAACCTCTCATAGAGATTCTCATTTTACCTCCAAATTTTGGAGGCAACTCCATGATGCTCTGGGAACAAAACTCAAATTCAGTACATCTTTTCATCCTCAAACTGATGGACAATCTGAAAGAGTAATACAAATTTTAGACATGTTGAGCGCCTGCATTTTAGATTGGAAGGGAAGTTGGGAAGAATATATTCCTTTGACAGAATTCTCTTACAACAATAGCTACCAAGCTAGCATCCAAATGGCTCCTTATGAAGCATTATATGGAAGACCATGTAGGTCACCAATCTATTGGGATGACGTGGGAGAAGCTAAGGTTTTAGGACCTGATTTAGTACATCAATGTGCTGAAAAAGTAAGATTGATACACAAAAGACTACAAATATCCCAGAATAGACAGAAACAATATGCTGACACAAAAAGAAGAGAAGTCAAATTCAAGATTGGTGATTTGGTATATGTTAAGATATCACCTACAAAAGGAGTTTCCAGATGGGGAAAGAAAGGAAAGCTTAGTCCAAGATATGTTGGACCATTTGAAATCATTGGAGAAATTGGAAGTCAGGCATACCGACTAAATCTTCCTTTTCTTTATCAGAATCTTCATAATGTATTTCATGTATCCCTTCTTAAGAGATACATACCTGATGAATCTCATGTCATCCATATTGAACCATTGGAAATACACAAAGATTTGACCTATGAAGAAATCCCAGTTCGTATTCTAGACCATAAGGAACAACAACTCAGAAATCGAAGCATATCTATTGTCAACGTTCTATGGAAATATCACGAACTGGAAGAAGCAACATGGGAGCTTGAATCTGAAATACGAAAGAAGTATCCATATCTTTTTGGTAAGATTTAGAATTTTCGAGGACGGAAATTTCTTTTAGGGGTAGTATATGTAATATTCTGAATTTCGAGCAAATAAAACATCTTCTCTAGGGTAAGTTTTGAAAAAAACAAGCTCTTTGAGGATTTGTTAGTAAATTCAATTATAATATTAAAATAATCCATTTTCATGAATTTAAAAGCTTTTATATATTGAAAATATAATTGCGGTACTTTTGCCAAATTTTGGAAAAAAAATATATTGGTGGGTAAGCACACAAGCAGGTAGCTGGGTGGCAAGCAAGTTGCTTATATAGGAAAGCATGTAGCTGGGTAGCAAGTAGGTAGCTTAAGCAAACACACTACTTGGTTAAGAAAGAAGCTTAGTGTCATGCTCCTCTTTCAAACACCTAGCACATCCTAATGTTTGACACATATCCCACCATGTGTCAACTAATCCTTGATAGATATCTTCAAATGACACATATGCCACCATTGTGTCATATAACCACAAATTCTCTCTCTTTTGAAGACACATACACACCCATGTGTCACTAAACCTACACATCATGTATCTTTTAATGACACACATATACCCAAGTGTCATCCATATACATTTTGCAATTAGGACCATGCTACCCTCCCACATCCCTATAAATAGAAGCCAACTCCACTAAACTTAATTCTTATTCCAAAGCTCAAGTTCTTACATGAAAGTAAACGTCCCCCTTGCTTCTTTCTATTCTTCAAAGACAAGTAACCCTCTTGCTCTCTTTAGAAACCATAAACCTTTCCCTCTTCTACAACTATAAAGAAGTTCTACTTGGAGAAGATGCTGAATAGGAGAGTTACCTTGGAAGTATAGTCTATCCCCTCCTGAGGTTTGATCCCTACATATGATTCCTAAATATCATTTTGAAATGCTAATTCTCTCTCTCCTTGATCTTAGGCTATCTCTCTTTGGATAAGAATTCATTGTAAGCTGAAATTCTGTCAAAATACTCTTGGAAATTGACCTTCTCTCCCTATCTTTAATCTATTTCAACATCACGCTTCAGGGGAAGGTATGGTCCTCACTCCTTGTAATAGTTTCTTATATAATCATTAAGGAAAAGTATGGTTTTGTATGATCTTCACTTTGTGAATTAATCTATTATATGATTTCATATAGTCTTCACTTCTTTACTTAACTCTTGTATCACCACTTATGAAAAGTACGATTTATTATGGTTTAGTATAGTTAAGTATAATCACCTTATCATAATCCCTGGTATAAACATTAATAAAAAGAATGATTTAACATGGTTTAATATTTTTAGTATAGTTTCGATAATGACCAATGATATTAACATAAATAAAAAGCATAATGTGGATGGTTTTGGTAGATGCTTTGTAAAGAATAGATAAATAATATACTAATTTATAAGCTAGAATAGAATTCCTTTCATTACCCTAATATCATACAAATATTAGTTCCTATCCTCCATCAAAATTGAGTTATGATTTTAGATGATAATTAAGCATGACTTTGTGGATAATAGTTCTATACTCTTTTATTTTCCTTTCCATTAATTCTCCCCATTATTTGAGTCATGTAATATGGTTGGAAAATGGAATTCCATCAGACATTTCTATGGTGACTAGAAGCCTGTTTCACTGATGCCTGTAGCCAGTAAAGAGGAAAGGTTATTTAATTGGTTCTGTGTTCGCACGGGGGGACTCCCTAACCTCTTGCACACTTCTGGCCATAGATTTGTATGATTCAATTCCACAATCCCACAAGTTTACATTTTAGGTGTTATATTGAAATACTCAACAAATGATTCATTTATTCGTGGCTACCTTTTAACCATTTTCAATTTTGACTAGAAAACATATGGAAGTATACATCTTTGATAATGTTCTTTTGATTTAAAAATCTCATATTGGGAGATGTGTTGGTAACAGAGTCGACATGTCTTGGCTGGGGATTGATACATTTGGGATCCAGATCTAAGTCCTTTGGAGTTAGGGATGGATGAGTTTAATTCTCTACCATACTCAGGCCCACACTTGGGTTGGTCATGTAGAGTCAGGAATGATCAAGTTAGTAATGGGGAATAATCTCCTACAAAGATTAAGCATGCTAACTAATGATTATTCAAGTGGCATTTTATGCAAGGAGCACCTCTTCTGGTCTTGGAAAGGCGACCGGTGGCTGCATGTGGTAATCTGATTTATTGAATAGAGCATGCAGTGTGCATGAGTGGCTGGGGGTGTGCGAGGGTACTTACATGTGTTTTGGTAACCCTAATGGACTAAAGTCTTGGTTAAGCAAGTTTTTGTGGTTGCAGGCCAGTTTCCCAAGGTGAATTGACACCTTCTCTGAGAGTTGTAGATAAAATCGTTTATGGAATAAGGTCTCCCACTTATTATGAAAAAATACACAAATAGCACTATATATGGATTATGTTTCGTTATATTGTTCGATATCAAGTCTATTTTCTAGTGATATAGTTGTCTTACCAATAAATGATTAAGAATATAGCTTAGTGAGATATTAAAAGTGTCTTTCTGCAATATTTTTTATTTAGCCATACTTGGATCATTGTCTAACTCTCTTTCTCCCATTTGGGCTATGGCAAATCATTCTTGCCATAGGTTAAATATGTGGATGCAGGTGTATGTATGTATCTTGTAGTTCTTGAAAGATCCTGGAAGTAATATTAAGACTATATCTAGTTTTTGTGTTTTGTAGTTTTGCTAGACCTAAGGGTCATGTAAACATATGTATAAATTTTCTTTCAAGAAATGCTTGTGTAAATGACTATGTTATCAATATAGTTGTTTTTGGGTTGCATCTTTAAGTGGTCTTGATACTCAAATTCTATAACCCTTAGAAACCAAGTTGATATGCAATGCCATTGGTTTCTGGGACGTTACAAATTTATTTAGGATCTTTTCAAGATGAGTCTTCCACAAGGAAAGGTCTCTTATAAATAATATAGCCTGCAACATGGAAGAATATGTCGCAGCCCAAGTGGGAGAGTACGGGTTAGACAAATGTCTAAGTATGGAAAAATAGAGATAAGCAGCAAGACACTATTAATATAACTGTACTCTTAATGTATTACCAAAGTATCAACAGTCCAAACCAAAATTATTTACCATCTACTAGCATGAAGCATAATGAATGTGTATGTATGTATATTCATAAAACATTTATCATACGACAACTCTATCAAAATATTAGACGGACACTGTGGAGCATAATCAGAATTATTGTTATAAGGATAACAAAAAGGGAGTCCTTATTCCATAAACAAGTTTATCTACAACTCTCAGAGAAGGTGTCAATTCACCTTGGGCAACTGGCCTGCAACCACAAAAACTTGCATAGCCAAGACTTTAGTCCATTAGGGTCACCAAAACACCTGTAAGTACCCTGGAACACCCTCATCCACTCGTGCACACTGCATACTCTATTCGACGAATCATATTACCACATGCAGCCACCAGTCACCTTTCTAAGACCAGAAGAGGGTGCTCCTTGCACAACATGCCACTTGAAAAATCATTAGTTAGCATGCTTAATCTTTTTAGGAGATTATTCCCCATCACTAACTTTGTAACATCCCTGACCTGGGTTATGAGTTAACCCTAGGTGTTTTGCCTAAATATGTAATTAAATCTTTGTGATTAACTCTGAGCATGTAATTAAGTTTCTCAGAAACGTACATTTCAGTATTTGCTCCTTTTTATTTAAAGTTGTAGCATTGTTTTGATATACAGGGACCTATGTGCAATTTACCCAGTTGAAAGGGTTAGCTTGCAATTTGCACATGATGAGATGTTCCTCTGATGTTGAGACATCATGAGAATCTCTTTGGCAAAGTTTGAGGGATTTCCCAAGCTAGAGCACCAAGGTGCAGCTGTGGAAGCAATCCCAGGGCTTGAAAACCCTAATTTGGGGTAAAATGCAATTTACCCAAATAAAGGGATGCAATTTGTAAATAATGTCATCTAAAGTATCTTTTTAGATTCTTGCCATCATTGAGAGAAGAAATGATGAGGAATTCACCTCAATTGAGTTATCAAGTTAAGAAATAGGCTTTGTGATTGAATAATCAGGGTACATGTGCAATATCCCTTTAAGTATGAACTTTATTATTAGATTGTTCTTCCTTGCCTTCTTTTCTATAACTTAAGATAAGGTTTGTCCTTAGAATAAAGAGGAAGGGACGAGCAAGTAATAAAGGAAGGACTTAGTTGGAATTAAGGGAAACTTATGAACTAATGTTGAAAATCCTACCCCATGTATATAAGCTCTCCTTCCCTTAGTTGCAAGGGAACTTAACCTTCGTTCCCTTACTGTTTCATTTCACCAAAGACGACCAAGGACTGCCTTGGAGCTAAGGAGGACGAACAAGGGGTGCAAGGTAGGTTTAAACCCCTCTTCTTGCCTAATTCCATGGTTAGAATTCGAATTCAAGGTCAGCTTCATGGCTAATTCTCGAAACCCTATCTTTCTAGCCGTCTCTTTTCATCCTTCTTTGGAGTTTTCACCTTGGCCAACCTGTGGGAACTCAAGGACGCCATTAGAGCTTGGAGCTTGAAAGCTTGGAGCTCAAGAAGCAAGCTTTAGGCGGGTTTTATAACTCTAAACCCATGCTTTACTATGTGCATCTTTATATGCGATTTGATGATAGCTCTTAGTATTTCCCTACTTTTCCTTGCTATTTTGCAAGCAAACCCGTGGGATATCTGTACTGTTCTTGATCTAGAAGATGAAGGCGTGATTTCCAAGAAAAACCCACCGCTTTTCTTTTCCTTAAACGGTCCTAACAGTTTGCTCTCTCGGACTCAAGACCGCGAGGTGAGCAAACGGTCTCGAGACCGCGACAGGGCAAACGGTCTCAAGACCGTTTGGCCCCGTTGACCGAGCGTGGACCGTATAAGAAACCTGTTCCTAATTATATAGGCTAATTACCCTCAAAATTTGGGAGACTAACTCCAAATGAATCGGGAGATATGACCTTTTTAAGTCACAACTTTAAATGAATTAATTGCTGATTCTCAAACGGTCTGAAATTTCCTTTTTGGGCAAACGGTCTCAAGACCGTGTAAGGTCGTTGACTAAGCGTTGACCGTATGAGATTACTGTTCAAAATTATGTTAATTAACAACTCACCAAGTTTGATGGTCTAATTCCAAACGGGCTAAGAGTTGAAGGGTGAATACTAGGGCTAACCCTAGATAAAATCAGTACTGAAATTATGGTGACCTAATTAGGGTTTTTAGGGTTGATTGACCTAAACGGTCTCAAGATCGTTTGGGGGTCACCAAACGGTCTCAAGACCGCGAGGGCAATCAACCAAGACCGTTTGGAGGTCTGGGGTCAAGATTTGTTGACCAATGGAAGGTACTGTTACACCAAATTACATTGCAATTAAATATTGACATGATCATCAACTCAATGGGTTAGACCTTGATGAATTTGCACTAGAATCCAAAAATTTGGATGGGCAAACGGTCTCAAGACCATTTGGAACTCATACAAACGGTCTCAAGACGGAGAGGAGAATCACCCAAGACCGTTTGAAGGTCTAGGGTTGAGTAATTTGACCAATTGAGGACCCAATTGCAAATAAGTTATCAATTTAATCAAAATTCTGTTTTGTGGTTCAATCATGGTTCAACCCCTATCAAATCACCTTAGACTTTGATGAAATCTTGGGAAAACGGTCTTAATACCATGTGGGGTCAGCCCACATGACCTCAAGACCGTTTGGGCCAAGTTTGGGCCCAATTGGAGCTCAATTGAAGGGTCCAACCTTGTGTTGATGCGCACTGTTGAGTGTTGATGGGTGAACATTGATAGACCCTAATTGAATCGATTTCAACCATAATTGGTTAACCATTATGGGTCAATTGAATGACCAAGTGATCAAGCATAATCTTAATTGACTAAATCCATAAGTGGTCAACATAGCTTTGACCATTTGAGGGCTTCAACATGGGTTGACATTATCGGTTGCATCTTTGAGCCTTGTTGAAGGACCAAGCGGCTGAGACCATGAGAGCCTCGCGGTCTCAAGACCGTGAGAGGGCTCGCGGTCTCAAGACCGTGAGAGGGCTCGCGGTCTCAAGACCGTGAGAGGGCTCGCGGTCTCAAGACCGAGAGGAGGCTCGCGGTCTCAAGACCGCGAAGGGCCTCGCGGTCCTGAGGTCAAACTAGCTAAACGGTCAACACCTCTTCGCGGACTCAACTCAATTTAGTCTTCGCGGTCTCGACTTTAACTTGGACCAATGGGAGGTTTCGCGGTCTTGAACCCTTGAAGAGGCTCACGGTCTTGAAGCCTAAGGGGGGCTCGCGGTCTTGGAGCTAGAAAGAGGCTCGCGGTCTTGGAGGGTCAAAGTGGGCAAACGGTCAACACTTTCAACATATCTCAATTCAATTAATGATTAATGATTGGAATTAATCAATGTGACTCAAGGTTGACCACATTCAATCATTTGATGATGTAAATGGTTCAATGTTGCCCAAATCAAACCCTAATGATAATCTAGGATAGTAAGGGGTTATTTGACCAAGGTTTTTGACTATGATGATGATCACTGGGGTGAATTACCAATATACCCCTGAAGGGTCAATTGAGTTATACCTTGCTCATTTCAAACCCTAATTACATGAGAATGATGTTTTTAGTCATAATGACTCTATCTAACCTGATCTAGTCTAATGTTATCATCAACCATTAGTATGATGAAAGAGAGAGTACTCTAGAGAGAGAAAGTACCCTAGAGAGAGAAAGTAACTCTAATCACTTAATGGTGATGTTTTTGGCTATGTAAGCCTATGATGACTCAACCCAACCTGTTTTAGAGTGATGTTGACATCACCTAACCTTATGATGAGAGAGAAAGTACTTCTAGAGAGATAAAGTACTTCTAGAGAGAGAAAGTACCCTTTTTAAATGGAAACTCAATTGAAGCATCCCCAATACACAGAAATGAGCATAATTAGGGTATGATCCACCTGTGTGAGATCATAAAAACCCTAATTATGATAAATGATGAACCTTTAACTAATCCAAGAGTATCAATGAAGATGTTACTCATACATGATGATGTTATGAGTTTAATTCACCTTGATGTGAATAGTAAACCCTAATTCAAGGGTAATGGCATGCTTTTGAGCAATAAACTCTATTTGAATAGAATTAAAGATTTAACTCTTATGACAAAAGTAGGAAGTACATTCCTTATTGTTGTATTACCTTTATCAGATGTATTAACCATGCATGTTCTGATATGAAGGTAATCATATCCAGGTATGGATGTTGATGTTATATTCATTAAAGGCATGTTGTTAGCCTTATGAATAAGTAATGTAATCTGATGCCTTGCCAGTGGCATCCTATGCTGATACTGGGCTATGAGAGCCATGAATACCATCAAGGTCATGCCTTAGAGATGACTTGTGATGAGGATAATGAGAAATGATGATTAATATGAGTTAGGCTTGTTACATTTAGTATTCTTCTTTTATAGCTGCTATGCTATTGTTATTGTTTGAAGGAACATGTATGCTGTTAAAGAATACTGAATGTACCTAACTAATCAAGAATAATGTAGAGCCCTGATCATAGATCCATCATTGTCAGAAATTAAGTGATGGTGAAACAGGTTTTCCTTAGGGAACTCCTGGAGCACATACTTTTGAGTATGTGGGGTACATGGATGTGTAGAACCTTACATCCTAGTGTAGGAAAGTGATGTAGATGTGTAATCCATCCATCCTTCACTATAGTTCCATACCGTATCAGTGGTAGGTAAACATGAAACCTCCTGATGACAAAGACAGCACATATATCCGTATCAGTGGTAGGTAAATATGAAACCTCCTGATGACGAAGAGAGTACAGAACGCCACTGTGACTCTAGAATAGCGAAGGACCAGTTTACCCTGGTGAGCTATGATAGTAGAGACACGAGATGTCCTACAAGTGATCCTCTTACTGACTGAGGAAGGTGAAGGTCATGAGAATCCGGCTCTCTTAATGACCTATGTATGATACTGATGCGGCTTCTCAGCGATCAGTTGGAGTTTGAGTGGTAAGCCTCATCTCCACAGGGCATAATGTTGTTTGTAAAACATAATCAACCATGTAGTATAACTTGTTAGAGATGATTCCAAGTTAGTTGATTGATGTTACATTGCAATAATGTTGATATTCTCCATATCTCCTAAATTGAAGAGATCTTGTTATACCTACAACTGTTATAGAATGCTTTGAAGGCTTTACTGCTTAAAATATTCTTTGATGTTATAATAAAGCTTCTGGCGAAGAGTTATAACTCTCGCTGGGACAATTATGTATAATTGTCTCACCCCGTAGGCTTCAACTTTTTAGGTGGACGTCGGAGACGAAGGAACCAACCTGCAGGTGACCAGTCTCAGCAGCAGCAGCACCAGGGGCAGCAGTAATCTCAGGTGGAGATTTGTCCTGCCATGTGGTGTAGTTAGAGTCAGTCCTATGTGTCCTATGTACTCTTAGGTCTTGGAGTCTTGTGTTATGTGATCTTGAGATTTTGTATCTTGATGTATATAATTACTCAAGAAGTAATTATCCTGAGATGTAAACAGTTACCTCTCTTTATGAAAGGAGTTTTTATGGATACAAGTTCTTATCTCGAAAAGTTTTAATTTCCCGTGATTTTTGTCTTCCGCTGATTACCGATTCGCTTCCGCTAAGTTTTAATCGTGTTTATGTCATGGTTTGGAGATCAGAGCCCACAAGTAGTGGTATCACAGGGGTTGACATATCAGAATTCAGACCCTTCTCGAATCTTCTGATTCTTTCCTCATCCGTAGCAGCCATGTGCGGACAGAACCACAACAACTCCATGAACTTAGCTTCATACTCACTAATATTCATCATACCCTGCCTTAGAAAACAGAGAAAGATTCTCTACCTTCGTTGAGTCAGTCCGAAGGATAGAGAGATCTGTGGTTGAGAAAAGACAAACCCATAAAAGATATCCACAGTTCCAGGGTTCTTCATCTAGGGATCCCAAGAGACCTAGATTCTCTGCACCTAACCCTCCACCACCCAGATCGAGTTTTCAAACTCAATGGACACCAAGCAGAGGTAGAGGGCGGAGTCAACCGCTTCAAGGGACGCACAGTTCTGCATCAGTGTCAGTTACTGGACCACCCAGACCACAGCAATAGGAGAGGAGTTGCTACAACTGTGGTAAGGTGGGACACTTGATGAAGGATTGTCGTTCTAGGCCTGTCAGTATAACACAACAACCCCCGAGACAGAATCAACAGGGATCTCAGAATAGACAACATCAAGGAGCAGCTCGAGGACGTGGACAAGCGTCTCAAGCTGGATCATCAGCACCACCTCAACACCAGGCGACTGCAAGGTTCTATGCTATGAACCCACCTGAGGCAGTGGTCAATCCACGGGTAGTGGCAGGTCAGATGAAACTTTTATATTCTGATATGTCTATATCCTGTGTTGTATCCGTTCTGATTGATCCGGGTGCTACACGCTCTTTCATCACTCGTGAAGTGATTCGTAACTGTAATGTGACTGTTAGTCATAGAGCAGATGGTTTGTTGTTAGAGACTCCGTTGAGTGGGTTTGTTGTTTTGCAAGAGGTATGTTCTCCCTGCATCCTTTTCTTTTCTGACCATCGCATTCAAGTGGATCTTATACCACTTGATATGCAGGGATTTGATATAATCCTTGGGATGGATACCTTAGAAAGGTATAGAGTTGTCTTGGATTGTGAGTCCAAGTTAGCTGTGTTTGCTGATGAAAGCAACACATGGATCTTTCAAGGTGAAAGAAAGATTCTGCCCACCTGTCTTGTATCAGCTATGGTTGCTGATAAGCTGCTGAGGCAAGGATGTTATGCATTCTTAGCCCATGTGGTAGATGTTACCAAGGAAAGGACCAATCCTGCCGAAGTTCCCATAGTCAGGGAATTTGAGGATGTGTTTCCTGAAGAACTTCCTGGTATACCACCACCTCGGGAGATTGACTTTGAAATCAATCTGATCCCAGATACGAAACCCATAGCTCAAACTCCGTATAGAATGGCTCCTGCCGAGATGGCAGAACTCAAGAAACAGCTTCAAGAACTACTTGAGAGAGGTTTTATCCGACCGAGTACTTCACCTTGGGGTGCTCCGGTTTTGTTTGTTAAAAAGAAAGATGGGTCAATGCGGTTGTGCATCGACTATAGACAACTCAATAAAGTGACAATAAAGAATAAGTATCCTCTGCCGAGGATTGATGATCTCTTTGACCAGTTGCGTGGTGCAACAGTCTTTTCAAAGATAGACTTGAGGTCTGGATATCACCAACTTCGTATTAAGGATAGTGACATATCCAAGTCTGCCTTTAGGACAAGATATGGTCACTATGAGTTCACGGTGATGTCATTCGGACTAACTAATGCACCAGCTGCATTTATGGAACTCATGAATAGAGTTTTTCGACCTTTCATTGATCAGTGTGTTGTCGTCTTCATAGATGACATTCTGATCTATAGTAAGGATGCTCAGCAGCATGAGCAGCATCTTCGCCAAGCTTTGACCTTGCTAAGAGAACATAAGCTGTACGCTAAGTTTAGCAAGTGTGAGTTCTGGCTGCCGGAGGTATCTTTTCTTGGACATGTAATATCCGCCTCGGGAATTCGTGTTGACCCTACAAAGGTAGAATCTGTTCTACAATGGGAACAACCAAAGACACCGACGGAAATTCGAAGTTTCTTGGGGTTAGCTGGCTATTATCGAAGGTTCATTAAGAACTTTAGTTCCATAGCTTTACCCTTGACCAAGTTAACCCGGAAAGATGTTCCTTTTTCTTGGAGTGATAAGTGTCAACAATCTTTCCAGTTGTTGAAGGAGAGGTTGATAAGTGCACCTGTTTTAGTGCTACCTGAACAAGGAAAAGGATATGTAGTTTTCTGTGATGCTTCCAAGAACGGACTAGGATGTGTGTTGATGCAGGATAAACAAGTGATTTCTTTTGCTTCCCGACAGCTTAAGAAACACGAGGAGAATTATCTGACACACGATCTAGAGTTAGCTGCTGTGGTTCATGCCTTGAAGATCTGGAGGCATTATCTCTACGGAGAAACATTCCAGATTTTTACAGACCACAAAAACCTTAAATATATCTTCTCTCAACATGAGGCAACGTCGCTGGATGGAGTTAATCAAGGACTACGACTGTACAATTGATTACCATCCAGGTAAGGCCAATGTTGTTGCAGATGCCTTGAGTAGGAAATCAGCAACATCAACCATGAATAGAGCACAACTAAACTCTTTAGTATGCTCTAGAAGAGATATGCTTATCTCTTTAAGGCAAGACAATGTACAGTTGAAGGTGTCATTGCTAGCCGGTTTGTTAGCTGAGATGCATATTAAACCTACCCTAAGAGAGCAGATTAAAGAAGCACAGCTAGATGATGCTGCAGTTCAACATATAAGATCTGAGTATGGAAATGAGAAGCAAGATGGGTTTCATGACTCAAAAGATCAAGTATCTTGTTATAATGGAAGAATGATAGTGCCGGATGTGGACAACTTAAGGAAGTTAGTCCTCGAAGAAGCCCATTCTTCCATGTATGCTATGCATCCAGGGAGCACCAAGATGTATCGGAATTTGAAGGATCTGTATTGGTGGCCTGGGATGAAGAAGGACGTTGCAGAGTTTGTTCTGAGGTGTCCTGTGTGTCAGCAAGTTAAAGCTGAACACCAGAAGCCTACAGGGACAATGCAACCTTTACCCATATCACAGTGGAAGTGGGACCATGTGACCATGGACTTTGTTGTTGGCCTACCCAGGACAAGCAAAGGACATGATTCCATTTGGGTAATTGTTGATAGGTTGACTAAGACATCACATTTCTTACCTGTCAAAACAACCTATTCTGCTGAAAGGTTATCAGAGTTGTATGTTCAAGAGATAGTGCGTTTGCACGGAGTTCCTGTCACAATAGTTTCAGACAGAGGTCCTCAGTTTACAAGTCGTTTTTGGGAACAGTTGCACAGTGCCTTAGGCACTAAGCTGAGGTTTAGTACGGCCTTTCATCCACAGACTGATGGACAGTCGGAAAGGACCATACAAACCTTAGAAGACCTGTTGCGAGCATGTGTTCTCCAGTTCACCGGAAATTGGGATCTACACCTAAGCTTGATAGAGTTCGCCTATAACAATAGCTACCAGCATAGTATTGATATGGCACCTTATGAAGCCTTATATGGTAGACGTTTTAGATCACCCTTGTGTTGGTTTGAGACTGGTGAGCACCAGTTGTTAGGTCCTGACCTGGTGCAGCAAACCACGGAAAAGATTAAAGTTATACAACATAAGATTAAGACTGCTCAGGATAGGCAGAAATCTTATGCTGACAAACGTCGTAGACCCTTAGAGTTCCAGGTTGGAGACAGAGTGTATCTTAAGGTCTCACCTTGGAAAGGGGTCCTTCGTTTTGGAAGGAAGGGGAAGTTAGCTCCTAGATATATGGGGCCTTATCCAATCATTGAACGGATTGGAAAGGTAGCATATAAACTAGAGCTTCCCCCAGAATTACAGAGGTTACATCCTGTGTTTCACATTTCTATGTTGAAGAAATGTCACCCAGACACTGAGTCAGTTCTACAACCTATGGAGGTAGAATTGAATGATGACATATCCTATGAGGAGGGGCCAGCGTCAATCCTTGATAAACGAATTAAAAAGTTAAAGAAGAAAGATATAAGTCTTGTGAAAGTCCTCTGGAACCATCGTGGTGTTGAAGAAGCCACTTGGGAGTTAGAGGATGAGATGAGAAGGAAGTGTCCTACCCTTTTCTCTTAGTATGTTTTATCAATTTCGGGGACGAAATCCTTGTAAGGGGTGGATAATTTGTAACATCCCTGACCTGGGTTATGAGTTAACCCTAGGTGTTTTGCCTAAATATGTAATTAAATCTTTGTGATTAACTCTGAGCATGTAATTAAGTTTCTCAGAAACGTACATTTCAGTATTTGCTCCTTTTTATTTAAAGTTGTAGCATTGTTTTGATATACAGGGACCTATGTGCAATTTACCCAGTTGAAAGGGTTAGCTTGCAATTTGCACATGATGAGATGTTCCTCTGATGTTGAGACATCATGAGAATCTCTTTGGCAAAGTTTGAGGGATTTCCCAAGCTAGAGCACCAAGGTGCAGCTGTGGAAGCAATCCCAGGGCTTGAAAACCCTAATTTGGGGTAAAATGCAATTTACCCAAATAAAGGGATGCAATTTGTAAATAATGTCATCTAAAGTATCTTTTTAGATTCTTGCCATCATTGAGAGAAGAAATGATGAGGAATTCACCTCAATTGAGTTATCAAGTTAAGAAATAGGCTTTGTGATTGAATAATCAGGGTACATGTGCAATATCCCTTTAAGTATGAACTTTATTATTAGATTGTTCTTCCTTGCCTTCTTTTCTATAACTTAAGATAAGGTTTGTCCTTAGAATAAAGAGGAAGGGACGAGCAAGTAATAAAGGAAGGACTTAGTTGGAATTAAGGGAAACTTATGAACTAATGTTGAAAATCCTACCCCATGTATATAAGCTCTCCTTCCCTTAGTTGCAAGGGAACTTAACCTTCGTTCCCTTACTGTTTCATTTCACCAAAGACGACCAAGGACTGCCTTGGAGCTAAGGAGGACGAACAAGGGGTGCAAGGTAGGTTTAAACCCCTCTTCTTGCCTAATTCCATGGTTAGAATTCGAATTCAAGGTCAGCTTCATGGCTAATTCTCGAAACCCTATCTTTCTAGCCGTCTCTTTTCATCCTTCTTTGGAGTTTTCACCTTGGCCAACCTGTGGGAACTCAAGGACGCCATTAGAGCTTGGAGCTTGAAAGCTTGGAGCTCAAGAAGCAAGCTTTAGGCGGGTTTTATAACTCTAAACCCATGCTTTACTATGTGCATCTTTATATGCGATTTGATGATAGCTCTTAGTATTTCCCTACTTTTCCTTGCTATTTTGCAAGCAAACCCGTGGGATATCTGTACTGTTCTTGAGCTAGAAGATGAAGGCGTGATTTCCAAGAAAAACCCACCGCTTTTCTTTTCCTTAAACGGTCCTAACAGTTTGCTCTCTCGGACTCAAGACCGCGAGGTGAGCAAACGGTCTCGAGACCGCGACAGGGCAAACGGTCTCAAGACCGTTTGGCCCCGTTGACCGAGCGTAGACCGTATACGAAACCTGTTCCTAATTATATAGGCTAATTACCCTCAAAATTTGGGAGACTAACTCCAAAGGAATCGGGAGATATGACCTTTTTAAGTCACAACTTTAAATGAATTAATTGCTGATTCTCAAACGGTCTGAAATTGCCTTTTTGGGCAAACGGTCTCAAGACCGTGTAAGGTCGTTGACTAAGCGTTGACCGTATGAGATTACTGTTCAAAATTATGTTAATTAACAACTCACCAAGTTTGATGGTCTAATTCCAAACGGGCTAAGAGTTGAAGGGTGAATACTAGGGCTAACCCTAGATAAAATCAGTACTGAAATTATGGTGACCTAATTAGGGTTTTTAGGGTTGATTGACCTAAACGGTCTCAAGATCGTTTGGGGGTCACCAAACGGTCTCAAGACCGCGAGGGCAATCAACCAAGACCGTTTGGAGGTCTGGGGTCAAGATTTGTTGACCAATGGAAGGTACTTTTACACCAAATTACATTGCAATTAAATATTGACATGATCATCAACTCAATGGGTCAGACCTTGATGAATTTGCACTAGAATCCAAAAATTTGGATGGGCAAACGGTCTCAAGACCATTTGAAACTCATCCAAACGGTCTCAAGACGGAGAGGAGAATCACCCAAGACCGTTTGAAGGTCTAGGGTTGAGTAATTTGACCAATTGAGGACCCAATTGCAAATAAGTTATCAATTTAATCAAAATTCTGTTTTGTGGTTCAATCATGGTTCAACCCCTATCAAATCACCTTAGACTTTGATGAAATCTTGGGAAAACGGTCTTAAGACCATGTGGGGTCCACCCACATGACCTCAAGACCGTTTGGGCCAAGTTTGGGCCCAATTGGAGCTCAATTGAAGGGTCCAACCTTGTGTTGATGCACACTGTTGAGTGTTGATGGGTGAACATTGATAGACCCTAATTGAATCGATTTCAACCATAATTGGTTAACCATTATGGGTCAATTGAATGACCAAGTGATCAAGCATAATCTTAATTGACTAAATCCATAAGTGGTCAACATAGCTTTGACCATTTGAGGGCTTCAACATGGGTTGACATTATCGGTTGCATCTTTGAGCCTTGTTGAAGGACCAAGCGGCTGAGACCATGAGAGCCTCGCGGTCTCAAGACCGTGAGAGGGCTCGCGGTCTCAAGACCGTGAGAGGGCTCGCGGTCTCAAGACCGTGAGAGGGCTCGCGGTCTCAAGACCGAGAGGAGGCTCGCGGTCTCAAGACCGCGAAGGGCCTCGCGGTCCTGAGGTCAAACTAGCTAAACGGTCAACACCTCTTCGCGGACTCAACTCAATTTAGTCTTCGCGGTCTCGACTTTAACTTGGACCAATGGGAGGTTTCGCGGTCTTGAACCCTTGAAGAGGCTCACGGTCTTGAAGCCTAAGGGGGGCTCGCGGTCTTGGAGCTAGAAAGAGGCTCGCGGTCTTGGAGGGTCAAAGTGGGCAAACGGTCAACACTTTCAACATATCTCAATTCAATTAATGATTAATGATTGGAATTAATCAATGTGACTCAAGGTTGACCACATTCAATCATTTGATGATGTAAATGGTTCAATGTTGCCCAAATCAAACCCTAATGATAATCTAGGATAGTAAGGGGTTATTTGACCAAGGTTTTTGACTATGATGATGATCACTGGGGTGAATTACCAATATACCCCTGAAGGGTCAATTGAGTTATACCTTGCTCATTTCAAACCCTAATTACATGAGAATGATGTTTTTAGTCATAATGACTCTATCTAACCTGATCTAGTCTAATGTTATCATCAACCATTAGTATGATGAAAGAGAGAGTACTCTAGAGAGAGAAAGTACCCTAGAGAGAGAAAGTAACTCTAATCACTTAATGGTGATGTTTTTGGCTATGTAAGCCTATGATGACTCAACCCAACCTGTTTTAGAGTGATGTTGACATCACCTAACCTTATGATGAGAGAGAAAGTACTTCTAGAGAGATAAAGTACTTCTAGAGAGAGAAAGTACCCTTTTTAAATGGAAACTCAATTGAAGCATCCCCAATACACAGAAATGAGCATAATTAGGGTATGATCCACCTGTGTGAGATCATAAAAACCCTAATTATGATAAATGATGAACCTTTAACTAATCCAAGAGTATCAATGAAGATGTTACTCATACATGATGATGTTATGAGTTTAATTCACCTTGATGTGAATAGTAAACCCTAATTCAAGGGTAATGGCATGCTTTTGAGCAATAAACTCTATTTGAATAGAATTAAAGATTTAACTCTTATGACAAAAGTAGGAAGTACATTCCTTATTGTTGTATTACCTTTATCAGATGTATTAACCATGCATGTTCTGATATGAAGGTAATCATATCCAGGTATGGATGTTGATGTTATATTCATTAAAGGCATGTTGTTAGCCTTATGAATAAGTAATGTAATCTGATGCCTTGCCAGTGGCATCCTATGCTGATACTGGGCTATGAGAGCCATGAATACCATCAAGGTCATGCCTTAGAGATGACTTGTGATGAGGATAATGAGAAATGATGATTAATATGAGTTAGGCTTGTTACATTTAGTATTCTTCTTTTATAGCTGCTATGCTATTGTTATTGTTTGAAGGAACATGTATGCTGTTAAAGAATACTGAATGTACCTAACTAATCAAGAATAATGTAGAGCCCTGATCATAGATCCATCATTGTCAGAAATTAAGTGATGGTGAAACAGGTTTTCCTTAGGGAACTCCTGGAGCACATACTTTTGAGTATGTGGGGTACATGGATGTGTAGAACCTTACATCCTAGTGTAGGAAAGTGATGTAGATGTGTAATCCATCCATCCTTCACTATAGTTCCATACCGTATCAGTGGTAGGTAAACATGAAACCTCCTGATGACAAAGACAGCACATATATCCGTATCAGTGGTAGGTAAATATGAAACCTCCTGATGACGAAGAGAGTACAGAACGCCACTGTGACTCTAGAATAGCGAAGGACCAGTTTACCCTGGTGAGCTATGATAGTAGAGATACGAGATGTCCTACAAGTGATCCTCTTACTGACTGAGGAAGGTGAAGGTCATGAGAATCCGGCTCTCTTAATGACCTATGTATGATACTGATGCGGCTTCTCAGCGATCAGTTGGAGTTTGAGTGGTAAGCCTCATCTCCACAGGGCATAATGTTGTTTGTAAAACATAATCAACCATGTAGTATAACTTGTTAGAGATGATTCCAAGTTAGTTGATTGATGTTACATTGCAATAATGTTGATATTCTCCATATCTCCTAAATTGAAGAGATCTTGTTATACCTACAACTGTTATAGAATGCTTTGAAGGCTTTACTGCTTAAAATATTCTTTGATGTTATAATAAAGCTTCTGGCGAAGAGTTATAACTCTCGCTGGGACAATTATGTATAATTGTCTCACCCCGTAGGCTTCAACTTTTTAGGTGGACGTCGGAGACGAAGGAACCAACCTGCAGGTGACCAGTCTCAGCAGCAGCAGCACCAGGGGCAGCAGTAATCTCAGGTGGAGATTTGTCCTGCCATGTGGTGTAGTTAGAGTCAGTCCTATGTGTCCTATGTACTCTTAGGTCTTGGAGTCTTGTGTTATGTGATCTTGAGATTTTGTATCTTGATGTATATAATTACTCAAGAAGTAATTATCCTGAGATGTAAACAGTTACCTCTCTTTATGAAAGGAGTTTTTATGGATACAAGTTCTTATCTCGAAAAGTTTTAATTTCCCGTGATTTTTGTCTTCCGCTGATTACCGATTCGCTTCCGCTAAGTTTTAATCGTGTTTATGTCATGGTTTGGAGATCAGAGCCCACAAACTTGATCATGCCTGACTCTACATGACCAACCCAAGTGTGGGCCTGAGTATGGTAGAGCATTATACTCATCCATCCCTGACTCCAAAGGACTTAGATCCAGATCCCAAATGTATCAATGCCCGGACAAGACATGCCGACTCTGTTACCAACACATCACCCAATATGAATTTTTAGAATCAAAAGGACATCATCAATGATATACAACTATTTGATGGATATTCAGAGTTGGAGAGATCAAAAGGTAGTCAAGTAAATGAATCACTGATTATTATTTCACTATGAAACCTAAAATATGAACTTGTGGGATTGTGGTTTTGAATCAGACAAGTCTATGGCTAGGAGCGTGCAAGAGGTTAGGGAGTCCCCCCGTGCGAACACGGAACCAATTAAATAACCTTTCCTCTTTACTGGATACAAACATCAGTGAAATACGCTCCTAGTCACCTTAGAAGTGTCTGATAGAATCCCACTTTCCAACAATATCACATGACACAATAAATAGAGAGAAATAAAGGAAAAGGGAACCAAAAGGCAATAGGACTAGAATGAAAAGAAATGCTTGATTATCATCTAAAGCCTTTAAACTCAATTTTAAAGGATAATATGGACGAATATATGGAAGTCATACCTAGCTTATTAAGAAAGAGGTTGTGTATAGTTGATCACTTATTCATTCTTTAGGAAAGTATATGAAGTATACTATATTCTTACTGCATATAATACCAAACCATTCTATACCATACCTTTTATTGATGTTGATATAATAGATTACAATAGGAATTGAATATCATATTAAACAATAATAAACTGTACTTTTTGGATGATAAAATGTGGGGATCATACATTTATATGTCCTTAATAAATATTTCCACAAGAAGAACAAATGGGTTATACATAGCTCTGATACCATCTCTGTAACATCCCTGATTCAACCACCTGATTTTCTTCCTGCAAAAATCAAGTAGCTGAATCTGAGCCGTTAATATGGCACCAAGAATCAAAGCATAAGAGTGAGATAAGAAATATTTCATTTCAAAATATTACACCCTTACAAAAGGTAGATTTACATTATCTCCTATATCCATAAAAATGATACATGAGTTTAAAATTAAGCTTGATCCGCCTTTGATTCTTGACGCCCTTCAGGATCTTTTCAAGATGAGTCTTCCACAAGGAAATGTCTCTTATAAATAATATAACCTGCAACATGGAAGAATACGTCGCAGCCCAAGTGGAAGAGTAGGGGTTAGACAAATGTCTAAGTATGGAAAAATAGAGATAAGTAGCAAGACACTATTAATATAACTGTACTCTTATTGTATTACCAAAGTATCAAAAGTCCAACCCAAAAATATTTACCATCTACTAGCATGAAGCATAACGAATGTGTATGTATGTATATTCATAAAACATTTATCATACGACAACTCTATCAAAATATTAGACGGACACTATGGAGCATAATCAGGATTATTGTTATAAGGATAACAAAAAGGGAGACCTTATTCCATAAATGAGTTTATCTACAACTCTCATAGAAGGTGTCAATTCACCTTGGGAAACCGGCCTGCAACCACAAAAACAAATTTTTTGTAAAGTCAATTTTAATATTAAAATAATCCATTTTGATTAATTTAAAAGCTTTTATATATTGAAAATATAATTGCGGTACTTTTGCCAAATTTTGGAAAGATATATATTGGTGGGTAAGCACACAAGCAGGTAGCTGGATGGCAAGCAAGTTTCTTATGGAGGCAATCATATAGCTGGATAGCAAGTAGGTATCTTAAGCAAGCACATTAGTTGGTGAAGCAAGAAGGTGAGTGGCACACTACTTTCCTTGACACCTAGCACCACCAAAAGTTGACACCTATCCTTCCATGTGTCAACCACCCTTTAATAGCTATCTTGATATGACACATATGCTTCCATGTGTCATCTAGCAATTCTTGAGAAGACACCTAACCATCCATGTGTAACCTAACTAGTAAACATCCACCTAAAGATGACACCTTGCACGCATGTGTCATCCACACACTTTTTGCTATTAGAACCATGCCACCCTTCACCATTCCTATATAAAGAGCCCCCATCCACCCACCATAAGCACAAGTTCTCTCCTCTTCATCCCAAAGCAAAGGTGAACGTCCCTTCTCCCTCCTTTCCCATCTCCTTCACCATAAACCTCCAATCTATGTCTAGATTAGCAAACAACTCTCTCTTCCTCTATGTTAGTTAATGGAACCACTTCCCAACAAACCCTATGTATATAGAAACCTACTACCTCCCTCCTCCATTGTAGTAAGATAATCCAAATACTATATCTTCCACATATGTCATGATGCTTTAAGCCATCTCTCTTCTACTCTAGTGAGAGAAACCCTAGAAGTTGTTCTAGTTCGGGATGAGGATCGAGCTGATGGCAAAATGCAGCGTAATGCTGCCCAAATATATAAAGATTGGATATATTTAATAATGCTATGGCCTTCTTGTGGAAACATGTATTAAGTACATATAAAGGTATGGTTCCCACATTTTTGTCATCCAAAAAGTACAGTTTATTATTGTTTAATATGATATTCAATTCTTATCGCAATCTATAATATCAACATCAATAAAAGGTATGGTATAGAATGGTTTGGTGTTATATGAAGTAAGAGTATAGTATACTTCATATACTTTCCTAAAGAACGAATAAGTGATCAACTATACACAACCTCTTTATTAATAAGCTAGGTATGACTTCCATATATTCGTCCATATTATCCTTTAAAATTGAGTTTAAAGGCTTTAGATGATAATAAAGCATTTCTTTGGATTCTAGTCCTATTGCCTTTTGGTTCCCTTTTCCTTTATTTCTCTCTATTAATTGTGTCATGTGATATTGTTGGAAAGTGAAATTCTATCAGACACTTCCAAGGTGACTAGGAGCCTGTTTCACTGAGGTTTGTAGCTAGTAAAGAGGAAAGGTTATTTAATTGGTTCCGTGTTCGCACGGGGGGACTCCCTAACCTCTTGCACGCTCCTGACCATAGACTTGTCTGATTCAAAACCATAATCCCACAAGTTTACATTTTAGGTTTCATAGTGAAATAATAATCAATGATTCATTTACTTGACTACCTTTTGATCTCTCCAACTCCAAATATCCATCAAATAGTTGTATATCATTGATGATGTCCTTTTGATTCTAAACTACATATTCGGAGATGTGTTGGTAACAGAGTCGGCATGTCTTGTCCGGGGATTGATACATTTGGGATCCGGATCTAAGTCCTTTGGAGTCAGGGATGGATGAGTATAATGCTCTACCATACTCAGGCCCACACTTGGGTTGGTCATGTAGAGTCAGGCATGATCAAGTTAGTAATGGGGAATAATCTCCTGCAAAGATTAAGCATGCTAACTAATGATTATTTAAGTGGCATTTTATGCAAGGAGCACCCTCTTCTGGTCTTGGAAAGGCGACCGGTGGCTGCATGTGGTAATCTGATTCATTGAATAGAGCATGCAGTGTGCACGAGTGGCTGGGGGTGTGCCAGGGTACTTACAGGTGTTTTGGTGACCCTAATGGACTAAAGTCTTGGCTAAGCAAGCTTTTGTGGTTGCAGGCCAGTTGCCCAAGGTGAATTGACACCTTCTCTGAGAGTTGTAGATAAACTCGTTTATGGAATAAGGTCTCCCTTTTTTTTAACATTATACCAATAATCTTGATTATGCTCCATAGTATCCGTCTAACATTTTGATATAGTTGTCGTATGATAAATGCTTTATGAATATACGTACATACACATTCCTTATGCTTGATGCTAGTAGATGGTCAATAATTTTGGTTTGGACTTTTGATACTTTGGTAATACATTAAGAATATAGTTATATTAATAGTGTCTTACTGCTTATCTCTATTTTTCCATACTTAGACAATTGTCTAACCCATACTCTCCCACTTGGGCTGCAACATATTCTTCCATGTTGCAGATTATATTATTTATAAGAGACCTTTCCTTGTGAAAGACTCATCTTGAAAAGATCCTAAAGGGCGTCAAGAATTAAAGGCGGATCAAGCTTAATTTTAAACTCATGTATCATTTTATTGATACATGAGATAATGTAAATTTACCTTTTGTAAGGGTGTAATATTTTGAAATGAAATATTGCTTATATCACACTTGTTCTTTGATTCTTGGTGCCATATTAACGACTCAGATTCAGCTACTTGATTTTCAAAGGAATAAAATCAGGTGGTTGAATCGGGGAGGTTACAGAAAACGCTGACAAACAAAACATCGGTCAACATAAATGAATATGCCAGTATGTTGGTACAACTAAAATTTCGCTAATATGGCTAACAATCTAAATATCACAATCAAGTTAATTAACACACCAAAATATGCTTTCAGTGTGACATTCTCCACCGCTTTTGCCCTAACCTTGGCATACCCCCTTTCGGGTTTCTCTTTTGCCAATGACTTAAGGCCACCTTCTCAATCCCGATCTTGGTGCCTGGGGCCACCTCTAATAGTGCTCATTAGTCATTCTATAAAGACCACCTTCTCAATCCTGAGCTTGGTGTATGGGGTCACCACTCATGGTGCCCATTGGTCTTCCCTCTTGGGCTTGACCTTTGGCATCATCCATCAGGGGGGGCATGTAGGTGCGAGAATACACACTTCTATTATTGTTGTGATAATCACAGTGACTTTATGATTTGCAAGTATGAACATCCAAACTGATAAGTTGCATTCAATGTGATGAATCAACTGGGAAACTCTTCAGGAAACTAATGTGATTAACCATAATTAACCACATACCTGTCAGGATAATTTGACAGATAATTAATCCAATCAATGTAAGAAATCCAATAGGCAAGCAAGCACACAAAAAGATCCTCAAATATGCATACAATTTCCTATCATTGATCATGCCATCAAGATCTATTAAACCTAGCTCGCTTCCTAGGGTTTCTAGTCCACTTTTAGGGTTTCCATTGCAATTAGGGTTTCTCTTCGTTTATACTATTTTAAACCCTAATTTTATACAATTACTCACAAACCCTAATTATCTCATCTATTATTCACAAAAGAGATTAAGGTTATCTTTTAACAACATATAACCCTAATTTCATATTAAAGGCACAATTCAACATCAATTAAGTCCATTATGCCTCTTTTACATTAAAACTACCATTTTTATCCTTTTAATTCATGACAAGATCATTAGGCCCAATTATCATCTTTGTTTCTTTTCAAAATAACAATTATTAGTTCATTATGGTCTAATTCACATATGAACTCTATTTATCATTAATTCCACCTTTATCCATTAGAAGACTCTAATTACCATATTCAGGGTATTTATCCACAATTAGGAACCTTTATACTCAAAATAGCTTAGAACTATCATATCTCATCTTTATTCATGAATTTGAATAATTGAAGCCATTAAGAGTCATAATGACTAACCTTAGGGGTTCAAGGCCCATTAAAGCTCATTTATATACATGGAACCCTAAATTAATCAACTTTACATGTAAAACAGATTGAAGTTTGACTTTAATATTCAACAGGTTATTACGTCACAAATTAACCTATTAAACTTTAAAGATTCATCCTTTATTCTCAAATAGGGTTTCTAAGCACTTAATCATTCTTATTTGAGGTAAAAACCCTAAATCATGCAAGAAACATCTAGATCAGGTTCAAGTTCATCATTAACTATTCAATAGGTTGCAATTACTTAATTTCATCAACTAAGAAACATGAACTTAACAAATATGCTCAATTAGGGCTTCTTAATCTAATACATAAGAACTTTTCATTAGATTAACACACTTTTGCAAATATGAACATATTCATGTTCTCAAACCAATTTTATTCGTTCCTCATATTTTTCTAAGCAACTTTCATGTATAACTTTTTCTAATCAGAGCTTCCTAGAAAAAGTTATGATTTTTGCAAGAAAAGTTACTTTTCTGGATTTTCTAATATATTATGATTTCATCAAAAAACCCTAATCATTCGATCTGTGGTCCGCTGGACCACGCGGGATCCAACGATCCACAAACACACATCTGACCCACGATTGAAAAGAAGCAAAAAGGCACTTATGCCCTTACCTGAACAACGGTGGCAGATGGGCAGTTCGGTAATTTACCCAGAAGTCTTCTTCTTCCTCTCTCGAGCAACCCTCCGTGAGCTGGCGGTCAACTTAGAGGTTGCCTTTGGGATCTCGTCCACCAACGAGTAGGCTAGGAGGCTCGGAAGCTTTGTCGCCGCCATACGAACTCGACTGAATCCTGAATTTCATGCCCGCGTTGTGGCTTCACCCCAAACAGATCGCCGAAACTCCGAAGTAGTCGACTAGAAGATGAAGGGGAAGGTTGGGGTTATTCCTTGAATTGAACTCACCAACGCATTTCTCGCCACTCTTCGAAGATCCTAGGGTAGCGAGTTGATGTGTCGGTGCCCTCATGAGCCCTCTCCTATATATAGGATCAAAGACATAGACTGGCAGGTTGGGGACTCTCCACTTTGGTGACAAAACCACCCACATATTGGGTTGGTTCACACTGGAAACCTCTCCTTAAGCTAATGGAGTTATTCTCACTGCAAGACACCCTTTCCTCTTCGAGAAATCCTCTGATCAAGGACCTTGTAGGTGGACTTTGCGCAAGTAGTCCCTACGAGACTGGGATTCACTCCCAGTCATTGGATCGCCGATCCAACCATCTTGTTTAATTCGAAAATTAGGAAAATTGGGATTAAATTCCCAATATCAAAACATGACATAATATCCTTTTTACTTTAGGATAACTTCCAAATTGCATATCTTGGAAACCATGCATCATTTTGCAATCAAAATTTGAGGGTTTCTCTCTCTTGCCTTTATCTACACACATGCCAAAAATGAGTCCCAAATTCCAAAGGAAAAGGGCTTTTCTTCAAAAGCAAGTTATTCATTAATAAAACCAAATTAATTGATATTTCATCTTTCATAATCTTTTATTTTCTTTATTTTTCTTCCTTTTAGAATTAGAAATATTATGGATATGAAAATCCATCAAGGGTGACTCAATCATACCTCTTTCCACTTATTTCCCAGATTCTATCATTGTTTTCAATTTCTTTCTTAACAAAGAAATGTTTAATGGATCTTTTCCTTTTCTTGTTGCATTATCTTTGCAACTTGGACTCCTTGGAACCCAAGTAACCTAAGAGGAACGAAATACCCCTTTGGGAATATTCCTTTTCCTTCTAGAGGCTTCTACCTCTTTCTTTTCTCTATTTCTTAATTATTCATTTACTAATTGAATTTCCTTTTCCTTGTTATTGGGCCCAATAGCCAATAAAGCCCACAAAACAACCAACAAGGCTGTTGTAAATGAAATCCTTTTATTCAAAACAAATTATATCATTATTTGTTCAAATATCTTTAATAGGAGAAATTACATTTCTCACCAAAAGAACCCAAAAATTGGGGTTGTAACATCCTTCCCCTCTTATAAGAATTTTGCCCCCAAAATTCCACCAGGCACCCAAACAAACAGGATAAGCCTTTCTTATGTCCATCATGGCTCCCATGTGGCCTCATCCTTTCCATGGTGCTTCCCAAGAACCTTCATCATCTTATGTTCTTCCATCTGAGTTCTTTCTCACCTTGGTATATCATACCCTCATAGGTGACTCAGGACATTTCAGGCTCTCATAAAGCTGAATAGGTTCATGGCTCACCACATGGGTTGGGTACCTCACATAGTGCTCTAGATCGGACTCATGGAACACATTATACATCATGTTATCCTGAGGGGTAAGGCTAAACACAACCATCTCCACCAATCCATCTCAAATGGACCCATATATTGGGGACTCAACTTTCTCAACTGTAGCTTAGAGGGGTCGGATTTTCACATCACATACTCTCCCATAGTGAATTGCATGTCAGTCTTCTTTGCATCAGCTCACGACTCATGTCGCCTCTGGGCTCTCTCTTAGACACACTTTGGTTCTTTCTTGACCTTTGCGAGGTCCCTTCACCAACATCATCTTAATGAAGTGGTGACCGACACAACCTCCCTTACAGAGCTTCTTTACATCCCGACACTGGCTATGGTGGTTATCATCACATCTTATAGAAGACAAGAATTGTCTCCATGTATCACCCTGAACGAGCACACATGCTCTCATCAGACCCTCTAGTCTGGATCAAACTAACCATTAGTTAGGGGTGATAAACTGTACTAGCATCGAGTTCTTCATGTATCTACTTACACCACATGGAAGTGAATCATTAGGTTATACTCATGATCTTTTGAAATCACATTATGGTGTAGTTGAACCATCTCTCTCTCATATGTAGTTCAACCAGGTTCGTCCCTTGAAAGTATTCTTTCTTTCTCATGTCATCTGGGTAAGGCGATCTGCCATAACCCATATAGCATCTTGACCTTCCTTGGTCTAGGGGAGACTTACCACAACATCCACAATGATGAACTCCCATTCCCTCTCGAGGACTCTTTATCCTCTACATCAACTCTTTGGGTTACTGGTGTTCGTCTTTCACCTCTTGGTTTGCATGGTGACAAACCACATGCAACTTCATCTTAAGCACCCAATGTACTACTACAACTTACTATCTTAGTAGTACCACGATGTATGATGAACTTAAAATCATGATATCCATATGTCATGATTCCTCAAGATTGATTCCTTAGAAACCCTAAACCAATCTAGTAAGGGTTTCATCACCTTCCTTTCCAGAGAAGTGCATCTGAGGTTCTACAACCATCCTTTTATTGCATCAAGGCCTAGGCTGGCTAACCAAACCACTACTAACTTGTTCAATAGATCTCATTACATCTAAGTGTTATCCCAAACATATCTCCTTTTTCAAACTTAGGGTTAACCTAACAACCTCTTCTAGCCTCTAGCTAACTAGGTAGCTGCATCTCAACCAAAGCATCCATTGTCACCTCACATCCTTCTATGGAAAACTTACACCTCCACGTATTCCACTATCATCTCATCTCAAACTCTAAGTATATCTTCATCAAGAAACTCTAAGCTCATCCTCTTAGTTTTCGAACTCAACCTTGTATAACTCATAGCTCATGATAAAAAACATCCTCACAATATGACCATCTTAGTTCTCTTAATTTTTGTAAACCACCCACATATCATTCACTCCCCAAGGGTATGTTATCATCTCTATCCTCATACCTCATAGCAACATTCCAACTCACATCATCTTTATCCTTGGTGTATAGCATGTGTATTGTCCTATCTCTCACTCCCATAACAAGAGGAAATAAGCATTTGGCAACCGTCCAAACACAAAGTTTTTCCTATTCCAAGAGTAGAGATAGTACATCCCACATTGCCAGTACACCTTCAAAACTAAGTTGAAACGTGCAACTTATGTCTCTACATCACAATCATCTCGATATCAAAGTTACTTCCATGGAAAACATGTCTCGAACCAACTTAGGTCACCATACAATCCTTGGTCATCTCCTCTAGGTCTGTGGGGTTCCGACACTTTTGGGGTCATCCCTCTTCCCTTATGCATCCAAAGAGTGCCCTCCTCATCTCCCCTTTGGGTCCCATGAGTTCATGAAGGTGATCAATCTCCTAACCCATGGCCCTCAGACAATGATAGGTGTTACCTCCCGACCTTATGGTCATGTGCAACTAGGGAATCAGGCAAATCCTACTTCCATCAGTGTTATCCCTACTGACCCTCAGATAGACTTAGGATTCTAATATAGTTCATGTCCAACTTAGAACCTTACCCAAGTCTCCATCATCTCTCTCTGCATTCCTATGATGACTTTCATCCTTTCATAGGGGTCATGGCAACGTGCCTACCTTGGTCAGGCCCCATACCAGTTACCTCCATGGTAACACACCCACGTGCACTTAGAGATGGTTATCTATGGGTCTACAGGTTCATTCTCTTACTATGTACTTTTCACTTAGCTTCCCAAGATCCTATTAAGACCTCTTTAGGTTACCTCAAAACCAACAAAACTGGTATACACCCTATAAAAGGATCCCTCTCCCAGGATGGGAGGAAACTATCTCTTGATAGCAACAACAGTCACAAACGTCCTTGTGTCTAGGGTTTACATCCTGCTTAACCCTAGCAAGCTACTAAGGCACAAGAAGACCACCTACTAAACCATGCTAGGTCATACTTGTTCTTATTCCTCAACATTGGACCAAGAACATACCTTCCCATGTCACCAACTCAGTTGTGAGGGATTCATGAAACATACCTTACACTTAAGGGATTTCCCTTTCCTTTAAACATGAGGAGTGCCATGCTCGAATCTACAGAAACTCAAATCTCATCATGATCATTAGGTACACCTCTTCCCCTATTAGGCCTAGGAACTCTAGGTTCACTTTTTAGATGTCTCATTACATTCTCAACCTTTGAACCATGAACCAAGCATGTACAAGGTATAAAGTGTACATCCTATTATCATTCCACTTGAACAACACTTCAGAGTGGAGTCCTCCTCAAGGACAACCAACTAGGTGTAAGGCTTCACAACTTGTTACTAAACCTCTTGAGGTCTAAGGAACTCTTCTTCCTAGCTCAGAAGGTAAGCACCTATTTTCATATAGGTACTATCAACCTCATCCTCTTTCTAGGGTTTGGTTCCTCTAAAGGAAACCAAGATATCATCAGCCTCTAGGGATAATGCATGAGGCAACCACAACCATCCACTTAGGTTGCATCATATTCAACTCCCAACTGTTCCTCATATCTCTGAGTCTCAACTTCCAACCTTCTGGCTTGGGTCCTGCTCTCTCTCTCTCTCTCTCTAGAGATAACCCTACAAATATCCTTCCTACTAGAGGTCCTCTCTCCATGAAGGATCAAGCTCAGAAGCGTACCCCTACATGGGTGAAGCCTATATTCAAACTTATGTTTGCTCAAGATTATCCATAACTCTTTATGCTTATCTCATAAGCTATCCCACATACTCTCTTGGCCAGGATTTTAGCCTCTTGTCAGCACTATTGACGTACTCTGGGTGCATGTTATGCCCTACTCGCATAATCCCATATGTTTTCTATAGGTTCTTCACTAACCTCATCATTGAAGGAGCTATCCTTCACTCTAACATGCATGAACCTTTCCAGGGTTGGGTTTCCAAAGGTACTAGGTCATCCAACCTCTCATGGCTCATATGGGCATCCAAAAGCATGTCCACCCATACACCTGGTCTACCATGACATCTAACTCATTGTGTCATCCCTCTCTAACCACCACATAGGGTTAGGGTTAGCATCATCCTCAAAGGATGTGCCAGGTCTCTACCTCTAAGACTAACTCTCTTTACTCATCCTCCTGACAAGAAGGTCTAGCCTCAGGTCTCTCCTGAGGGCATGACAACTCATGTCATACGACCTAAGCATGTATCTATTCTTTAGTTTACGTGTAAACTATTAATCTTATGTCCATGACATCTTATTTACATGCTTTTCATTACTTTGGTGAAGAATTCCTTAAACCTTATCAACTTTACCCATACCACAAGAGAGTGAGGAAGAGATAGAAAACCCTAATCCTTAAAATCCTTAACAGCATTAGAGTGGAGAAGGGGTGAACAAGATGAGAAAGTCCTAAAGTTATCTTATTTTGAGTCAGATCCTAAGACATCATCCATGTATTCACATAGATCTGGGAGTCCTCGTATTCCGACTAGCGGTGCGGAGGAAAATCTTGTCAACCCCCGAACGTAATCCTTTTCTAGATACCTTTGTCTTTCAGAAAATCCTCTAATAACTCCCTTGGTTCTATGGAATTTGTAAAATTTAATAATTATTAAAGAGTAAATGAGGAACCTACGCTCTGATACCAAATGTAACGACCCCGCCTCCTGGTAACTCCCAATTAAGGGAGACCCGAAGGTCAGAGCTGTTATCCCAATTAACAGGATCAAAGGTTCAATAATTAATCAGTAATAATTATGAAATTCTACCAACTAAACTGAAAACTGGTATAAAATAAAACTTTGCATACCTTTTCAAAAACTTGGATATCTACTTCTATCCACATCTGAAGTCTATTCTAACTAATCCTCCTTTTTAATTTAATTCATATTTAATTCCACATATGCCACTTTACTATTTGTCCTTTTCAATGTTGTACCTAAAACACCGACAAACAAAACATCGGTCAGCATAAATGAATATGCCGGTATGTGTGGACAATCAAAATTTACCAAATATGGCTAACAATCAAAATATCACAATAGAGTTAATTAACAAGCCAAATTGCGCTTTCAGTGTGACATTCTCCACCACTTTTGCCCTAACCATGGAATACCCCCTTTTGGGTTTCTCTTTTGCTAATGACTTAAGGCCACCTTCTCAATCCCGAGCTTGGTGCCTGGGGTCACCACTCATAGTGCCCATTAGTCATTCTATAAGGACCACCTACTCAATCCCAAGCTTGGTGTCTGGTTCACCACTCATGGTGCCCATTGGTCTTCCCTCTTGGGCTTGACCTTTGGCATCATACATCAGGGTGGTATGTAGGTGCGAGAATACACACTTCTATTATTGTTGTGATAATCATAGTGACTTCATGATTTGCAAGTATGAACATCTAAACTGATAAGTTGCATTCAATGCAATGAATCATCCGGGAAACTCTTTGGGAAACTAATGCGATTAACCATAATTAACTACATACCTGTCAGGATGATTTGAGACAGAATTAATCCAATCAATGCAAGAAATCCAATAGGCAAGCATGCACACAAAGAGATCTTTAAATATGCATACAATTTCCTATCATTGATCATGCCATCAAGATCTATTAAACCTAGATCGCTTCCTAGGGTTTCTAGTCCACTTTTATGGTTTCCATTGCAATTAGGGTTTCTCTTCCTTTATACTATTTTAAACCCTAATTTTATACAATTACTCACAAACCCTAATTATCTCATCTATTCTTCACCAAAGATATTAAGGTTATCTTTTAACAACATATCACCCTAATTTCGGATTAAAGGCACAATTAAACATCAATTAAGTCCATTATGCCTCTTTTACATTAAAACTACCATTTTTATCCTTTTAATTCATGACAAGATCATTAGGCCGAATTATCATCTTTAGTTCTTTTCAAAATAATAATTCTTAGTTCATTATGATCTAATTCACATATGAACTCTATTTAACATTAATTCCACCTTTATCCATTAGAAGACTCTAATTACCATATTAAGGGTATTTATCCACAATTAGGAACTTTTATACTCAAAATAGCTTAGAACCATCATATCTCAGCTTTATTCATGAATTTGAATAATTAAAGCGATTAAGAGTCATAATGACTAACCTTAGGGTTTCAAGGCCCATTAAAGCTCATTTACATACATGGAACCCTAAATTAATCAAATTTACATGTAAAATAGATTGAAGTTTGACTTTAATATTCAATAGGTTATTACTTCACAAATTAACCTATTAAACCTTAAAGATTCACCCTTTATTCTCAAATAGGGTTTCTACGCGCTTAATCATTCTTATTTGAGGTAAAAACCCTAAATCATGCAAGAAACAGTTCATCTTTAAATATTCAATAGGTTGCAATTACTCAACTTCATCAACTAAGCAACTTGAACTTAACCAATATGCTCAATTAGGGTTTCTTAATCTAATACATAAGCACTTTTCATTAGATTAACACACTTTTGCAAATACGAAAAGATTCAGGTTCTCAAACCAATTTTATTGCGTTCCTCATTTTTTTCTAAGCAACTTTCATGTATAACTTTTTCTAATCAGAGCTTCCTAGCAAAAGTTATAATTTTTGCAAGAAAAGTCACTTTTTTGGATTTTCTAATATATTACGATTTCATCAAAAAACCCTAATCGTTCGATCCATGGTCCGTTGGACCATGCAGGATCCAACGATCCACAAACGCACGCCTGACTCACGATTGAAAAGAAGCAAAAAGGCACTTATGCCCTTACCTGAACAACGGTGGCGGATGGGTAGTTCGGTAATTTGCCCAGAAGTCTTCTTCTTCCTCATTCGAGCAACCCTCCACGAACTGGAGATCAACTCAGAGGTTGACTTTGGGATCTCGTCCACCAACGAGCAGGCTAGGAGGCTCAGAAGCTTTGCCGCCTCCATCCGAACTCGACTGAATCCTCAATTTCATGCTCACGTCATGCCTTCACCCCAGAATGATCGTCGGAGCTCCAGCGTGGTCGACTAGAAGATGAAGGGGAAGGTCGGCGTTATTCCTAGAATTGAACTCGCCAACGCGTTTGTCGTCGCTCTCTGAAGATTCTAGGGTAGCGAGTTGATGCACTGGTTCCCTCGTGAGCCCTCTCTTATATATAGGATCAAAGACACAGACTGACAGGTTAGGGAATCTCCACTTTGGCGACAAAACCACCCTCATATTGGGTTGGTTCACATCGGAAACCTCTCCCAAAGCTAATGGAGTTCTTCTCGCTCCAAGACACCCTTTCCTCTTCGAAAAATCCTCCAATCAAGGACCTCGTAGGTGGACTCTGCGCAAGTAGTACCCGCGAGACTGAGATTCACTCCCAGTCATTGGATCGCTGATCCAACCATCATGTTTAATCCGAAAATCAAGAAAATTGGGATTAAATTCCCAATATCAAAACATGACATAATATCCTTTTTACTTTAGGATAACTTCTAAATTGCATATCTTGGAAACTGTGCATCATTTTGCAACCAAATTTTGAGGGCTTCTCTCTCTTGCCTTTATCTACACACATGCCAAAAATGAGTCCCAAAATTCAAAGGAAAAGGGATTTTCTTTAAAAGCAAGTTATTCATTAATAAAACCAAATTAATTGATATTTCCTCTTTCATAATCTTTTAATTTCTTTATTTTGCTTCCTTTTAGCATTAGAAATCTTATGGATACGAAAATGCATCAAGGATGACTCAATCATACCTCTTTCCACTTATTTCCCAAATTCTATCATTGTTTTCAATTTCTTTCTTAATAGAGAAATATTTAATGGATCTTTTCCTTTTCTTGTTGCATTATCTTTGCAACTTGGACTCCATGGAACCCAAGGAACCCAACATTCATGAAATCCCCCTTTGGGAATATTCCTTTCCCTTCTAGAGGCTTCTACCTCTTTCTTTTCTCTATTCCTTAATTATTCATTTGCTAATTGAATTTCCTTTTCCTTGTTATTGGGCCCAATAGCCAATAAATCCCACAAAACATCATTCATGCCATTATAAGTCCTTGCTATAGTTGAGTCTATTACAACTCCTTGAGCCCCTTTCTCTCTCTAGTTTACACTTCATTTCATGATTATGAGTGAGATAGGCCAGTTGTAAGAGAGCTACTTCCTTGTTCTTGTAACGCTATCATTCCATTCCTTCTTCCCTACCCCTTTCTCCAATGAAGCAAAGGTGAAGGAAGATACTCTGAGTGAAGGTGGAGCTACTGTTGTTCTTCTTCAAGGTTGAAGAAGATGTGACGATCTTCTCCAGGTGAAGGAGAAGGCAAAGGCTGAAGATCCAAGAAGAGTGGGTAGTCCCTTGAAGGCTGAAAACTTGTGCAGGAGTAGGTAAGTCCTTCAAAGAAGGTAGAAGACTCTTGCAAAGTGGGTAAGTCCTTGGTAAGGTGGAAGATGCTATGTTTTGGATAGGTAAGTCCTTTTGTGGTCTTGTGTTGTAACTCTTATTGGTGAATATATAGAGGAAAGTACTTGCAAATACCTAGAGGTTGACCTCTCTAGGTAGTGGACTGGCTCTCTCCTAATTTGGAGAGTGGAACCACTCTAAACGACCTTGTCAAGTGCTTGTTTCATTTTCTCTCATCCTTGCCATGCTTGTTAGGTAGGACTTCAAATTGCACTTAAGATATTGGTTTCAATTGATATAATTTGAAGGTCTAATCTATCTTGTGATAATTTTTGAAGCTCTATGCAATCCTCCTCTAGAGCCCTAGATCCAACAAATGGTATCAGAGCCAAGGATCTTCTCCAATAATCTCCCACGAGATGAGAAGATGGGTGACAACCTACTTGGTTATCTCAACTTAGAGGGAGGCTTCTCCATGCATCGTCCAGTCTTTGATGACACCAACTTCCTCTATTAGAAGAGGCACATGCAATTCTACATTCAAGGCATGAACTTTGACATGTGGAAGGTGATGGTCACACCATACAAGGAGCCAACCAGAGCTATTGCAACATGGAGTGAAGCTGCACTTTAAGAAGCCCAGCTCAATGCGAAAGCCATAAGCATCCTCTATGCAACCCTTACCCCAACACAGTTCAACCATATCTCATCTTGGGACACTTCTTATTAGATTCGGGATAAATTATGCATCACTTATGAGGGCACAAAGCAATTCAAGGAGGCTAAGATCTACATGTTGAACAAATTTCTAGAGAACTTCAAGATGGGTAAGAAAGAAGGGATTGTGGAAATGTACTCAAGACTCAATGTCATCATCAATGGGCTGGCTTCTTTGGGCAACACCTTGGATAAAGGTGTAATCAACTCCAAGATCTTGAGCACTCTACCAAAGAGATGGGAGTCAAAGGTGACCTCCAGTGAAGAAGTGAGGAGCCTTGGTGACATCCCAACTGAAGAGCTCATTGGAAACCTTGAAGTTCATGAGCAAAGGCTTGACAAGCTAGAAGAAGAAGTCGAGCAAGGTGAGAAGGAAGCCAAGAAGATAAAGGATAGTGCTTTCAAAGCACAAGTGGAGGTGGTCATCCTTCAACAACAACTTGCTTTCCGAACTTCTCCTTCCTCTTCTAGTGAAGATGATGACCCAAGTGAGCATGAAGCCAACTACATCAAGGGAAAACACTTCAAGGGAAAGCAAGACTCCTCCTCTACTCCTAGATGCTACAAGTGTGGACAAAAGGGAAACTATAAGAGTGAATGTCCCAAGTTAAGAAAGTCACACCACAAGGGAAGAACAAAGAAAGAGGAAGAATACAAGAAGGAGAGCAAGTACATGAGGAAGGATAAGAAGGATAAAAGACACAAGAATGCAACTCATGCATCTTGGGAAGCTTCATCCTCAAGTAGCTCAAGCTTCGAAGAAAATGAAGAGTGCTACCTTGCACTCATGTCCTCTACTAGTGAAGAGATTGGTGAGGTAAGTGAGGTAAGAATGCATGAGTTATCTAAGGAAGCTATTATTTATATGCTTGTTTCTACGTGTTCTTCTTTTGCTAAATGTAAATATAAAAGAAAACGGTTAGGAAAAATTATTGATGATTTGTATGCTAAACTTGAAATTCTTGAGCTTAATGTGAAAACTCATATAGAGAGAAATGATAAATTACAAGGGAAATATCTTGATCTTGTGCTCCAATACAATGGAGTTGAGGTAGAGAATGGTATCTATCTTAAGAACATTGAAACTCTTAAGGAAGATAACCAAAAGTGCCAAAAGGAGTTTGAAACTCTTAAAACTGAAAATTCTCAATTTAAGCTTCTTGTTGATGCTCGTAAGGATGAAAGAGATGTTTATCTTAAGAAAAATCATGTGCTTAAATCTGAAAATGCTAGGTTTCTTGGTCAAGTAAATGATTTATCTTCTAGACCTATCATGCCTAGTAATGATATTGCTTCTATTTCTCTTGAGAAAGATTCTTATTTGACTAAAACCCTTTGTCTTGAGGCTGACCTTACTCATGCTAGAGATGATATTCCTAGTTTGTCTTATACTAACATATCTCTTAATGAAGATAATCATAGACTAAGGACCTCTCTACAAAAATTCCTCAAAGGAAAAAAAACTCCCTAAATAAAATCCTTGACCATTCTACCAAACAATGTAGTACTAGTAGTTTGGGATTTGTAGGAGCACCAAAGGGAAAGGATAAAGCCAATGGTATGAAAAAGAGCAAGGAGACCTCTTTCTTTGTAGGAGAGTCTTTCGACACGAAGAATCCTATGATGTGTTCTCATTGCAAATGTGATGATCATTAATCTACTTATTGTCCTACAAGCCTAAGGGGACCAACCCAAAGATGAAATGGGTCCCCAAGCTAACTCCGGATCCCAAAGTTTGAGTTGGGAACTGACATTCTCCTTTCTTGTAGGAAAAAGGAAGATCAATTGTTGATAGTGGCTGCACTAAGCATATGACAGGTGATATAAGCCACTTCAATAACATCACTAAAAAGAAAGGAGGTTCGGTCATCTTTGGGGACAACAAGAAAGGTAAAGTCAAAGGTGAAGGTGATGTAGGTGAATCCTTGTGTATCAAGAATGTTCTTTTTTTGGATGGCCTACATCACAATTTAATTAGTATTAGTCAATTATGTGATAATGGTTAGCTTGTGTTATTTACTTCCTTTGAATGATTGATACTAGATTCCCTCACCTACCAAGTTATATCTAAGGGAACTAGAAGTGGTAATCTTTATGTTATTATTCTTGAATCTATTAAGCTTATTGTTGGTATATGCCTAGTAGTCAATTCAAATGATATTTCTCTTTGGCATCGTCTGCTTGGTCATGTAAATATGCATCCGTTGAAGAAGTTGAGAAAAAAGGACATGGTCAAGGGACTTCACAAATTGGATTTTGAAAAGGATGAGGAATGCCAACCTTGTACCGAAGGAAAGAAAACCAAGTCCTCCTTCAAATCCAAAGGAATCCTTAGTACCAAGAGATATCTTGAACTGCTTCACATTGATCTATTTGGACCAATGAGAACTCAACCACTTCGTGGTTCCAAGTATTTCCTTGTTATTGTTGATGATTTCTCAAGATATACTTGGACCTTCTTTCTCATTTCTAAGAGTGATACTGTAACAATATGAACTCCAAGGGGTCCTATTTATAGTTGGGGGTGTTCCCTAGGGTGTGGGATCACTTAAGGGTGAAATATAACCATTTCCCTAGTTGCAACAGATCTATTTTCACTCAAAACAACTCACCAATGGTTATAATAACTTTTTCTACATTTTCTATACAGTACATCCAGTCGAGTTTCAATAAAGGTAACTCGACCGATCCACTAAATAACAAAGCCAATTTTCAAACTATCGGTCGAGTTTATTCTGGGAAACTCAACCAATGAGCTAAAATTAGTTTTGCTCAGTGAGTCAGTCGGTCAAGTTTTGTGAGTGTGCAACTCGACCGATTGGTCTCTCTAGAAAATCCATCATTGGATTGGTCGAGTTTCCAATTCAACTGATAAACAACCTGTGTCAAATTTTCTAAATTGACTTTTGAGTGATTAAACCTTGAAAAAATGTGTCCCTAATTTTTTCACATCTTAGTTACAAGTCATATCATCAATACAAGTGATTACAAAATTCATCTAAGGTCATTTGGAGTGATTTCCCAAAAAGCACACATGTATTGCTTTTGACTTGAACTTGAACAAGCTAGGGCTTGTATAATTTGATCCTTTTCATGTACCTAAAGGCTGAAATCAATCTTGAACAAACATGTTAGAAACATATTAATGGAATGGTTAAGTCATTATCAAAATATGGGCAAAGTATAACTCTCTAGTCAACAATTGTTTATTCAATTTTGTACTATCCAATCACACTATCTCATGATTTTCCTTCATAAAATTTTATTATTCGGTAATTGTAAGGAAGATGAAATTGAGTTTCACCTTGTGATAATTTTTATCTATGATATTTACTATTCTAGATTTTATACATGATTACTATATATCATATATTCTGCCTAAACTATCCCTCCAAAGATTTGGTTTTATTCTCCTACAAAGTAAGTGCAAAATTGTTATGTTGATTCCTCTAATCCCACATGAGATATTTATATCTCAAGCCCCTTTCAATCTGATGAACCATTTTTCATACCACATTTAATCATATCAACCAAATTAGTAATACATCTGTCTTTCAAATTTAGTAATGCATCTGTCTAACAAATTCCTCATTGTTCTCATTCTAAACGCCTCTTGGAACTTTGGGTTTTAAAAATGAATGACTCTACATGTAGTGAACCGTATAAAATATGAACTAACTAACAAGATAAGTCACCATTCACCTTCAAAAAAACACTCCAAAAAAGAAATACTATAGACTTGACGTTTCCAATATGTACCCTTTGGTTTAATTATTGGAGAATTTGATGGAAGAAGGAAAAGATAACTCAACATTGTAACCATTTTCCAAACATTAAAAATTGGTGTAGAATATGTCTTAGGCCTCAATACATGATGTTACACTACTATTTCAAAAATATTTTCCATTCCTTAGACCTTAAGTGACCCATGTCTACGAATCATTACACATAACATGGTTGTATTACCTCTCATGTGGACTATATGCCTACTCATTCATAGTTCTCTAGTTCTCCATTTTTTTGCTAGTTGGAATGATACTTCATTGGCACTTGGTTAGTATTTGGGAACCATTATCCTCATGAAATGCTAGAAAGTTAGATGTGTTAATATATATATATATATATATGTATATACATATACCCACATATATGTATATGTATATGTATATACATATACTTACATAAATGTATATGCATAGGTCTATATATGTATATAAATATATGCATAAATATATATATATATATATATATATATGTGTGTGTGTGTGTGTATATATATGTATATAAATATATGCATATATATATATATATATATATATATATATATATATATATATATGGAAAGAAAAACACACTAGACTCCCCCATGGAATATTCAGTATAACTACTCAATTAATCCATTAGATTCAATGATCAATGTATATTATTTAGCTATAACTAGTCAATAAGAAAATTCTTTGCAATTAATCCTCTTAGGATCAATCCCTCTATAAACCGAACTAAATTTGTACATTGTAAAAAACCTAAAGAGCATAGTTAATATATTTTTACTTTTATAACTTTATCATAATATTTGAGATTGAGTGTCAATATATTCTTAATTATCCACCTACATTTTTATTGTATGTGTTTCTGATCCAATTTTTTTCGAAAAAACATTTTCCTCTTCATTCATGTAATTCTAATAAAACATTTTCCGCTATCTCAATTGTGATGTATCAATACTTCTTATTTTATTTTGAAAAAGCCTTTCACATTAGATACATATGACACATTCTCAGTTAACACTATTGTTTACTTACTTTCTTAGTCTCTTGGTAGATATGTTGGAATTGTCTTGGAAAGTCACTCTCAACAAAAACCTAAATATTTTGTTGTACAAAAGAGAAAATATGTTAGATGAGTGACATTGACACAAATATTTTGTGCTTAAAATATTTATTTTTGTAAAAATGTTGGATTCCATCACGATGAAAAAAATTATCATCATAACCTACTACTAGTGATATTGAGGAACTAGTCAACTGATTTTTTTTCATTCACAAGTCCATCCAAATAGGATTCATATACCTCTGATCAATTTAATAAATTATGGTACTATTATTCAACTACTCACATGACATATGACTGCTTGAAACTATTTTACCAACAATCTACAATTACTAAATCTATTAGTTGAAATTTTGATGGCTCATTATTTCATGTGTGTCATATTGGATACTTCTTTGTATTCTCCCACCATATCTTACTGTTAATTGGTTCCTTCCTTGTCATTGAATTTACTCATAGTTAGGCAACTCTATGAAATAGGCTTTAGATTTTACTTCTCTATATCTAATTGTGGGTTCCATGGTCAAAAAATATGGAATCCTTCCATATAATAAAATTATTCTTAGATGATGTTCATTCATCCACCATCTACCATTTACACTATACTTATGTCTCTCCTTCCACTTAGTATGCACATCTGGGTCATTTTCACATGAAAACCTTTAACATCTTATTTGGATCGAAATATTAGGGCTGGTTAAGGATGAATGTTTTTCATTAAATGTCATGGGTTCTCATAAAAAATAACACAAAACTTAAAGGCTATGTGTCTAACACTTTGATTGTCTCATGATTCTAACCTAATTCAATCCAGACAAAAGGCGTCTGCATTTGTAACCATTTAATGTATGCTTATCTAAAACAAAGCTTTACCAAAAGATCATTCTTGCAATTGATATCCTTGAGTTTGTTCGTAATAATGTACGAATCTTGTTTCAGTTCCTACTAAGGCATGGATCATATATTTCATCATATTTATTTCGGATTAGTCTCGTTTCACTTTTATATATTTGTTTTCAAGGTGATTGGAGCTATTAAAATATACATCAAGTTACTTCCATGGTTGAACCAGTCTTTTTAAAGAGTGTTAAGATCTTCTAAATTGAATAATGTCCCTAGATATAACACTTCACTCGTTCACAAAGGCACCACTCCTGATAAAAGAAAAATCTCACAACACATCTATTTCCCATACACAACAAAGATATCACAATGCCTTACATCACCATAACAATATTACCATGCTAAATTTTACATCATTATCATAATTATACATTCTCATATCACAAACCATGAACATGTACTTTAGGTTTTGTGTGTACATTACATATATTAGTATTAATTTGTTGCTAACTCAAAGGCACCCCAAGTAGTTATCTTCTTTCTTACACATTCATACAACATGATTCCTATATATTATGGTTATCCATAACCCAAAAATGTTCATATAGCAAGCATACGTTATCCACAATAAAGGCATATGCTAGAAGAAGATAAAACTATGCAATCATCAATAATTCATACTAGATGTGATAGTAAATTAGGTGACAACATCACTAGGATTATTCAACAATATCCACCAATATCAGTGTAGATTATTTTAAATTAATGTTGTCTCAAAACATCACACCAGCAAGAACTAAGCATATAGAAATGTACAAAATCTAGATCTCAACTCATTATTTTAGAATCATCATTAAAATAAGTAGGCTAATCATGCATCATGCAAGGGTTGATTAAGAAAAGGGTTTCCATTAGTAACAATAACACATAGAATTAGATTACCACACCTTTGTTAAGCAATCACATTGTATCCTGTGTGAAGTCCTATCTGTCTCTGGCAATTGCCAAGCCATGAAGGAAGGGGTATACATTTTGGATGTCTCTACTATGTTCGTCTCAATCAGTATATCTATTCGTGTAGTCCTGGGCATCTAGTATGTAGTGGTCACCAGTTGTCTTAGTGTTTTCTTACAAGTATTCTCTCCGTGGATGACATGATTATACAAGGGTGTTCTAGGTTGAAGATTAGATAGGAGTATGATGATATCATTAGTTTCACTACAAAAACAGTTAAACCAATAGAGGATCATCTTGAGGTGGCATATATGGTCTGACAAGCATTGAAAGGAACTACAACTTCAATTTGTTCACGAGAATGATGATAGTGAGTGGAGTCTACAAATAAAGTTTGCCTTTAGGTAGATAAAAAACAACATGTTTGTGATCCAATTTATAAATTGGAATGATTGAGATAGAGCAATTGAAGGGGTGGCATTGTTCTTTGAGGGACACTTATTTCTATTTTGGGAGATATTTTCATACTAATAGTCATCTGAGATTGTGATCAATACAAGTCTAATGTAGATTCAAATCTACGACCTACTAAGGGTCTACAGGAGTACTGAAGTGGATGAAGGTAAGTATGGTTGGGATAGTTACTTTAGATCCAATATCATCTTATATATTTCAAATGTGATAAAGAAGGGTCTAAGAATCCAAGATCGGGCATGAAAGACAGTCAAGGTTGAGTTATAGTATGATGGATTATCCAATCTTTGTTATATTTGCGTGTTCAATGGGCATATTTATGGAGACTGTCCCAAGGATGAGGAGAAATAAGAAAAAAACAAATGACAATGGGGATCATGGATCCATGCCTCGCCAGTATGCTGAAACATTACTTCAATTAGAGAGGAATTGTAGGGAAAGGGCTCATGAAAAGAATATCTTTTTAAAAAAAAGCCATGGAACACATGGATGAAGAACAACTACGTCCACTAAGGACATATGGTCGAGTTTTGGAAGGGGGGAGGGCAAGGACAAGAAGAACTAGAGAAAGGGGGAGGAGGAAGACAAAGGCCATCTAGAGCCTGAGAGGATGACAAATCTTACCCATAAAAAAAATACAGAGGAGTATGACATTAGGGGTAATACAGTGAAAGGTGGCAGTATAAGGTTCACGAAGGAGGTATCAAGGCTGCCAGTAGGCTACTCAATAGTTAGGATAGTCGATGCAAGCATAGGTGCACAAATACAGCGGGATGGAAAATAGATTTACAAGAAAAGTAGAAAATGACTGAGGATAGTTCCACATAATAACCCAATATAGATGTAAAGGGAACAATAATTGTAAGAATACATGGGTCTCTAAACAAGCAAGTAGGCAAGGAGGGTAACAAGGATGGAAGACAGAGTCTGGTCCTTGAATTTAATATGGGATGTGGGAGGGAGATAAAGCAAAGGGGGTATGGGAAGTAATAAGAGCACTTGTATCATATTGTTTCATAAAAAAATAATTATTGAGTTATGATATAGAATCCTCTAAAAATTGAAATTCTCTTTTTATCAAAATTTTACATTCATATTTACACTTTGTTTAAATTATCTTGAAATTTGAGCACCTAAATACAATTTGTCTGTATTTTGATCAAGTAATCTGATTTGGGACCCAAAAATGATAAATTAAACTCAACTAAAAATTCTTGGCATTGGAATCAACCAAAAATATAATTTTGGTCATTAGATAATGGTATTTTTAATAGTTAAGAGAATAAATTATTGACCACTTTAGAATCATAAATAATGGGTGTTTAGATTTTTATAATTTAGTTTAATTTCACTTAAAGTGTTTGGTGAAAATTTCAAGGAAAATGGATATCTAACTTAGGATATATAATATTTTTAATTTATTTAAAATAAAGTTAGGAAATAATTTAAATGTGGCATTTTGTCCCACTCAAACTAGGGTTTGATCCAGGTGTCACTTCCTCGCCAAATTAGCACCACTACTATTTTTGGAGGGGAAACAAAAAGTCCATTCTCCCTCATTTCTCTTCTGTTTCAACCAATTTGAAGTGCTTTGGATTCGCCTTCCAACCCTCCAACCTGTCATCTAGGTCACCAAGCACTCGAAACAGCATAGGAAGAGCCACAATTAAAGATCCCTAGAGCTTGACAAAAGATGATGATTATGTAGTAACAATTGATTGACAAATTAATGAACAACGAGAGGCCTCACTAAAGGCTTTGACTGGCTGAGATGCCTCTGCAAAACCCTAAAGCACACCTATAATCATATATAATTAAAACCCAAATGTGATCATAGATGAGCACATTCATACAACTCTTCATCAATCCACACCAAGCCTGCAAAACACGTTGCGTCAACTTTGACCATCACCTCTAGCCCCTCCACCCTATCTGACGGTTGTGCACGGAGAAGAAACAACACCCCTATGTTGCTACACCTTTTCTCCCATCTGCCTTAGCAAGGACAACCAACACACCTAACCACCAACACCATGGTAGCACCACTACACCACCATCATCGCCACAATCCTCACCCATTCATTCTTCCTTTAACTTTATTCTGATATGATAATGCATATTATGAGACATCCATGCTAACTAGAACATTTTCCAATTGATAGAAAACGTTGGTACACATGAATGTAGGTAATAAGTGGTATACAATGAAGACTTAAAACTTGATTAACTAAGTAACACAATGTGTGCAATAGGATATATTCTTTAATGGCTCAACTACTAATTTGGAGATACATAATCATGAAAATCCTCAACTTGTATTCAACTATGCCACTTACTAATAAGACTACTCTGATTTCTACATGAAAATATTAACTCAATGATGATCAATTAGAGAAATTGGATTGAGTTTTTCACAAGTATGATATTATTGCAAATCTTAGACATATGAAAACCACACCATAGTAAATAATTATCTTCTTGCAAATAAATGTGTATCATTAAAGGCTATGTACATGTATGACATATATTAATACATCATATAACATGGACACTAAGGGGTATTGTATAATATATAAATCTATAATTATATATAGTACATATATTAATAGTGACTATTACATCGTAGATGTATAAAGATATGACTAAATTGATGGGATGGAACTTAATAATGTCAAGACAATACAATATAAAAAATACTATCAAGATATCCTACTCACTGAGAGGTAATATAATGATTTCACCTAATAAGAATTTAACAGCAATTTCCAAGCTAAGAAATATCAAATAAAGCCTTTACATTCTCTTCTGCTAGATTCATGATAGGTATTAAGTTCTTGATTCTTAATTGAAAAATTCATTTCCCTCTTGAGTTTCATCTACAAAACTTTGCAAAAGTGGTAAACCAATTTTATCATCCTTTCCCTCTTGTTGAAGTTCACCACGACGGAAGTTGAATATTGAACATTCTTGAGAAATTAAAACATGGTTAGATTTTTATATTGGCACAAAAACTTGTAAATATTAGCTAAGATCTTTCACACATTAGATTTGGCAGGTCACATCCCTCAACCTGCATAGTGGATAATAGACAACTAGAGGTCCCCCAATATTGGTTACCCCCATAGGAAAAAGTGTTATTCTCTTATAGAGGGAAGAATGTTGGTTGCCTAAACACTGGGAAGACAAAACACTAGATTGATTGTGCCAATAGATAAATTGTTTCATTTTAAACAATTTGATATGTTGATCTTAGTTTTTGAGAAATCTCTTTATTGATTCTAATTACCACTTTTCATTATTGTACCCTTTTGAAATAAAATGGTAACTTGGTTATCCTTTTGTTATCAACATGGTCTACCAATCCATCTTACATAGATTTGATTACATAAATCTTTATTTTAAAATAGTTCAACGATTGAATTTAGTACCAACCTAGCTGACCTTTATTTTCCTTCATGATGTCCATGTGTTGTTTCTTTTCCCTCTGGGAATTCATGCACAGAAGGACCACACCACGTTGAAGATTAAGATGCTGATATCGGAGACTAAATGGAGAAGTAGAACAAGGATAGGTTTCCTTCATGGTCCTCTTTTCTTTAGTACATCTATCATGGTAGTCCCTAGAGGAAAAAACTCTTTATCTTATGTATTTGTCAAGAGAACCATATTTGTGTTTTCATTTTTTTAGTGTTCAAGTTACTTTGTTACCATACATGGACACATGGCGTGAAACTGTCATCACATGAAATTGTATCAGAGTCATCAACAATCAGCATCTACCTGCATTCCGAGTTAGGGTTTCATATAAAGTCCCTTATTTATACTTAGGTTTTCTAATGTCTAGGAGAGACAACCTATTTGGCTCTGAGAAACCAAAATCTGAGATGCCAAAGTTTGACAATGAAGGGTACTATACACCCCCACCTCGATCGAGGAAGAAAAGCAAGCATCATACCCCTTCTTCAAACAAGATAAGAAAGCACCATGCTTTCTCATCTGAAATGATAGGAAATCAACATAATCCTTATCTGAGAAATAAAGAAAGAAAATAAACCATATTCTTACAAAAGAAAGTTTTATTACAAACCCTCACAAAAGAAGAGGCTAACCTTCTTCCTCAACTCAAGCACGAAGGACCCCTTCACCCCTAAAGGACAACACAACTAACCAGCTAACTTCAATCAATATTGGGATTGTGCATGGAAGGATTCTCTCGTAGAAGTGGTGGGCCCAAGGAACCTATCCTCACTGGCTTCCTGAAGTTGAAGCCTACTGAGTTCAAAGGTAAAAGTAACAAGACGTAGTGGAGAAAGTTGAAGATTGCATTTTGACCACTCGGGATATACTGGAAAGTATGAGCTTCCCACCACATCTATGGGTCAAGTATGTTGCATTTGTGTTGAAAGGAGTGATAAAAGTTTGGTAGTAGAATCTATCGAATACCCACCTTAGAGGTAATACATCATTGGAATGGAATGAATTCCTTGAGTTATTCCATCGACAGTATGTCCCTCAACCTATGCTCCTTCAGAAAGAAATGGAATTCAATTATACTAGCCAAGGGAACCAAGTTGTAGGAATCTAAGGTTAATATTGGTCAATTTGGGTTGAATTCCCTTGAATCTAGTCAAGTTCATAGGGATGCTCAGTCAATCTTTGTTGTGGCATGCTTCCATTTCCTATGAGGGTTATTTGTGGCTAACATTCTCAAATCAGACCAACTTTTCTTTTGACTATTTTAAAGGAAGGCAATGGATACGCCAGGTATGTAGGATACATACATACTTACATACATATTCATACATATGTAGGTCACTCCGACCGATGATGTCCACCCCACACCATCCACCAATACCACCCACACCACCCCTTTCGCCAACCCTAGCCACCAGATGAACAACAACATGAAGGAGACTGGACGACCACTGGACCAGGGAAACCCTAGTCGGGTGGGGACAAAGGAGGAAGCGGGTGGCCACAAGGCCTGGTCCCAGGTCCTAACAAATCCTACGATGATGAAAAAGGAGCCACTGGATTTCCCAATTTTGTCGATGAAGGAGGGTGAGATTCATGTTGAACTCAAGACAGAGGAGTTCAATCGGATGCACGACGTCTAGGAGTTCACCGTACTAGTCTATGTCCTTTGGAGGAGGCCATTCTATCCTCACCTCAAAGTCTAGATCTAGAGCAAATGGAGACCGAATGGCACATTTGACCTCTTGTCTAGGGACAATGACATCTTTCTGGTGAGGTTTGCTAATGCAGCCGAAAAGGATGATGCACTGAATGCCGGCCCCAGGTGGTTTGATCTTCAGCTGGTGATTGTGAAGAACTATCGTGTTGGCGATGAACTGAAGAGGGACATATTCTCTACTTATCCCGATGTGGATCATGGTGCATTCAATTGGACGTTCTTGGACCAGGAGGGTGGTGGGTACGATAACCAGTGGGGTCGGGAAGGTCTTGTACATTGATGAGAAGTCACTCGAGTCAGATGAAGCCCGGGTCATCGTGGAGCTCGAGGTGGATAAGCCGACACCGCGGAAGGTCATGTTGAATATAAAGGGTAGGAAACCCATCTCGGTGAGGGTGGAGTATGATCATGTGCCAGCGAGATGCTCAACCTGCAAGGTGTTTGGTCATGTGGACGCCTACTGTGATCGGAGACCTGCAGATAATAGCAAGGAGGGTGGACAGGTTTGGAGGGAGAAGCATGTTTCTACCAAGCCACCTACAGCCAACCAAAGTGATACAGATATATCCAAGGGTGAAGAGAACAAAGAGGAGGAGCAGCACACACCCAAGGGGAAAGGAGCAAGCAACAACAAAGGAAATGAAGACAAAGAGAAGTAGGCTGAGGCCTTGTTGGAGGAAACAAATAGCAGAGACAAGGGTGAGTTTGTGTCAAACTCATGAAAGAAAGGGGTAAAGAAGGTAGGCATTCCCAAGAACCAAGGTGTTAATTCTATTCTGGACACAACGAATAGTTTTGAGGCACTTTCTGAATTAGATACTTAGGAGGAGAATGAAACTAAACAACAGGAGCAGAAAGAGAAAGGAAAGAATGCTGGAAAGGATCCTCCCTCGCGTACCAGGTCTAACAAAAATCTTTGATATGTCCATGCTCCTATGGAATATCAAGGGAGGGTGCGACAGAAACAAGAAGAAGGAAATTAGATAATGGATTGTTGCTAGTGGTCATTCTCTGTTTGCCTTAGTGGAGACGAAGATAAAGGTACAAAATAAAAATAATATTAAATATCTATTTCCGCAGGGTGGGGAGCATGTATCCAACATTGATTATGGTGAGGTTGCTAGGGTGTGTGTGGCGTGGAAGCCCAATGCATGGAAGATTTCAATGGTACATATGTCAGATCAGCAGGTTACAGTGAAATGTATCAATCATGGAGGCTTGCATATGTGGTTGACAACTTTCTATGGCCACAATGATGGCAAAGCGAGAATGGACATATGTGACGATATGGTTTATATCTCTGAACATGCTGCACTTCCATGGATGGTAATTGGTGATTTTAACACAGTACGTCTGCATGCTGAGAAAAAAGGTAGAAGACTTTCTATTAATGCTGAGGTGGATGCTTTCAACCGTGTCATTGACAAATCATGTTTGTTTGAACTACCAATGGTAGGTGGGGATATCTTTACCTGGAACAATGACAGGGGCCCCAATGATAGGATAGAAAGCAAGACGATAGAGCTCTGGTGAATGATGAATGGCTGAAATTTTTTCCAAATGTACAGGTAAAGGCGAAAGGTTCTGATATAAGAGACCATGCTCCTATTGCTATCCAGATCACAGAGAAAAAGTTGAAAAGGAGGTCTTTTAGATTTCTTAACTACTGGGTCGATTGGAAAGGATTTGATGAAGTCTTTAAGCAAAGCTGGAGTACTCAGGTAATGAGCAATCCTAGGTATGTTTTTGCTAAACAATTGCAGAACACCAAGATGGCACTTTAAAATTGGGTAAAAGAAGAGGTGAACATTCCAAAGCTTCTGAAAGACACCAAATAGGATTGAAAGGATATTAGAGAAAGATTATTGGATGATCCATTAAATCCAGAACTGATTGAGAAAGACAGGGAATTAAAAATGATCCTTGAGGATCTAAAGAAGACAGAGGAGAAATTTTACTGGCAGAGAAGCAAGGAAAAATGGATGGAGGATGGTGATAGAAACACAAAGTTATACCATTCTACAGATAGAAGAAGGAAGGCATGTAATATTATTTCTGAACTTATTAATGCTGAAGGTATGGTAGTCAACAAACAGGAGGATCTTGAAGAATAAGCAATCAGGTTCTACATGTATCTGTACAACAAATTTTTTTCTGATAATATTGATGAGCAGGAGGAAGTTGAATGGAAGTTCATACTCACTAGCACACACAATAATATTATCACTAGAAGCACAAATGAAAAAGAGGTCAATGAGGCTGTATGGAGCATTGGCAGCAACAAGTCACCTGGGTTTAATGCTTTCTTTTATAAGAAGACTTGGGATACTATCAAAGATGACTTGCTAGCTTATGTGGACAGGTTTCTGTAAGGTGGGAACATGGTGAGGCAGGTCAATCACTCTTTTCTTGTGCTTATTATGAAGAAGAAAGTTACATCCTCTCTTGCTGATTTCTGACCCATTGCTTGCTGCTCGGTACAATATAAAATTATTGCAAAAATCTTGGTTGCCCGGTTGAAGATGGTCCTCCCCTTTCTAATTTCTGGAAACCAAGGAGCCTTTATTACAGGTAGAAGTATAAGTGATTGTGCACTACTAGCTGGGGAATTTCTTTTAGACTATAATGTCATGAGAGGTAGTAGGAAGGCCTGCCTTAAACTTGACGTTTCTAAAGCTTATGACTGTGTACGGTGGGATAAACTCTGGTGGATCATGCAAAATATGGGATTTAATGAACAATGGATTGGCTGGATGAAACAATGTGTGGGGAATACTAGCTACTCCATTCTGATGAATGGCACATCTAAAGGTCTCTTTAGAGGGGGTGACAAACTACGCCAGGGAGATCCCCTTTCTCCTCTTCTTTTCGTGATTATCATGGAATATTTCACAAAGAAGATGCAAAAAGTTGAAGAAAGGAAGGATATATAAAGCCTTAAACTGTCCATGGCACAAAGATAATGACACATTTGATTTTTGCAGATGACGTCTTGGTGTTCATTGAAGCCAAACAACAATATCTGGAAAATCTTAAAAGCTTATTGGGGGACTTTGGGAAGCAAACGAGGCTGTGTGTTAATACAAATCAGACACACATTTTTTTGTCAAATAACTGTCATCAGATGGATGATAGATTCACGCAGGCTATGGGAGTGGAAAGGGGTGATTTCCCAACCAAATATATAAGATTTCCTCTTGCAGGCGACAACCTTCATGTCAAAGACTTCACAGACTGCATTGATAAAGTGGAGGAGATGATTAATAGATGGCCTACACAAAAGACTTCCATGGTGGGATTCAGAACCTTGATTAAAGATGCTTTAGAGGGTCTTCTTACATTTTGGGTGCAACAAGGTGAAATTCCCATATCTGTTCTAGATAGAATTGAAATGAAGATTACTAACTTTCTTTGGGGGAGTTGGCATCACCCTATGAAGTATTCTAGGTTGGCCTTTCCTGCTGTTGAAGGAGGGTTGAACTTGAAGACCCCTAGAGACATTGCTACATGGGGATCCATGAGAAGGATTATTGCATTCCAAGAAGGCACATCTACATGGGGAAAGTGGATGAGAGACAGATATCCTAGAGGGCTAGATTTCACTCCAAAAAAAAGAGAAGGATACTCAAGATCCATCAATGTCATGAGGGAGTTATGGCCACAAATTAAACACTTGTTTGTTGCAAATAATTCCGGTGTATGACAGCTCATTGAAAAGAAGATAAGTGCTTGGGAGATGTCCCGGGCCAGAGGCGTGAAGGATCCTGTGGGAGATCAAATATGTATGGATAGGCATGTGCCAAAATGGAGCATGTGTGTATATAAATTTCTGCACCATATCCTTACCACCTTTGACAGAATAAAGGGTTGGAACTATGATATATCTACTATATGCTTGCTATGTGGGGAGGAGGAAGAGAATCACAACCATCTTGTAGGGGAGTGCAAGTTCACTAAGGAGATATGGGAGTATTGAAGAAACAAAAGTGGTAAACTCTTCCCCCGCGGCCTCCCCCTAGCGCTGCGATACGACAACTAGGGTTTCCGTGAGGTGGAAACTTTTCTACCCTAGGGTCTTCTTCTCTTACAGGTTCAAGGAACGAATGATTTTCCTGGTACTTTCTCCATCATGGCAGAAGAGTTAGCTGAGGCATACTCCAAGTTGTAGTTAACAGCGGAAGAAGAGGAATCGATAGAGATTAGTCGACAAGCTGAGGAAGGGGAGACGGGACATCTGAGGCTAGCATTGGTGGCACACATATTATCTGACAGAGCGACTAATTTCTGGGCAATGTGATGCATACTAACACAGGCGTGGGGCCTCACCAACAAGGTGGTCTTCAAACAGTTAGATGGTGACATCTTTGTAATCCAATTCTTGGATTGGCGAGACAAACAGAAGGTGATAGATGGGGCACCCTAGAATTTCAACAACAAACTCCTTCCGTTCAAGGAGATTGAGGATGAAGAGCAACCGGGTGAAGTCAAACTTACACACAGTCCTTTCTGGGTTAGGATTTACAGTCTCCCGCTAGGGTTCCGTTCATGACAAGCCATTAAAGAGGTTGCGAGCAGGTTGGGGAAGGTGATAGACATGGATGTCGACGAGCTGTGGTGGGAGTCCTCAGTGAGGGTTCGAATCAGCTTGGAATTAGTGAAGCCTTTAAAGAGAATCCTATGTGTAAGGGGGAGCCATAATAAGATCTTGAATCTTGAAATCAAATACGAGATATTAGCAAATTTCTGTAATTACTGCGGAAGGCTAAGCCATGTTGAAAACGACTGCGGTGAACGTGAAGAAGAGGATAAACGGGGACCCCAATGGGGTGCTTGGATGAAAGTGTCACCAAGGAAACAACGAGTCTCACTTCAGAATGAGATCCATGGCAATAGAAGGATCAAGCAGACAATCATCTTCAACAACAAACTGACTCAAGGTCAATCGAAGAGCAATGCACAAACAAACATTGTGGAGCCGACAACCAGACCGAGGCACACAGATAAGAAACACACTGAGAACCAGAATGATGGTGACAGAGGAGTTTGAAGCCATTTAAAGGAAAACGGCGGAGAGAGCGATGAATCTGAGTATAATATGGGAAAACTATTTCCAGAATTGCTAGAGGCACAAACCCAACTGCTTCAAAGAGAGGAAAGGGAAGGCAAGGAGGAGGTTTCATCGAGCATCAGGGGAAAAGACATGGCAACGTAGCAGACAGAAGAGGCAAGCCGAAAGAAGAAAATCATGCATATGAGGGAGGAGCTCGTGATGAAAAGGGTACTTGATTCACGTACCCAAAACCTACAAACTGACAGTGGGAGGGCAGTTCAAAGTGGAAGTCATGAGGAAGGGGTAGAACGCAGACCAAGCAAGAATACAACTGATGAATTAGACTCGGGCACTCTTCAGGACCATCGAGTGGTCAGAACGAGGGCACAACGACAGAAGGAAGCGAAGAAGAAACTTATAAAGAAAGCTAAGGAAGACCATAGGAAAAAGAAGGAGCCACCGTGGGTATATAAGATGAGTAGAGCACAACGTCTGGGAGTGCACAAATCCGAGGTAGAATGGAATACTATGGCAGGGAAATGAAATAGACATTCTGACCTTTGTGACATGGATTTGGATGAGATGGTATCTTCTGGAGATGTGGGAAAGAAAGCCAAAAGTATGAGTATGGTAACACAAATTCTAGGGAATGATACAGTTCAAGTAGCAGAGGCTGGGATGGACCAACCCCGTGAACAACAATTAAAATCATGAGCTAGAACTGTCAGGGGTTGGGCTGCCCTGACACGGTGAATGGCCTCTGATCCTAGTGTTGGAGGGAGAGCCCAGATATAGTCTTCCTTATGGAGCCTATGTTGGTGAGTGATGATCTTGAAGTTGTCAAAAGAAAATGTGGTTTCATGCAAGGAATCTGTATTGCAAGCGAGGGGAGAGCGGGAGGTATGGGGATGTGGTGGAAAGATGTGAGTTTAGATGTTGTATCTTTTTCCTAGCATCATTGCAGCTGCGAAGTGACGACTATAGGTACAAATGACATCTGGAGAGTAGTGGGGATATATGGTTGGGCAGACCAACAATAGAAGTACAAACCATGGGATTTAATGAGAGAATTAAAAGTGGTGTCTACTCACCCAACAATGTTCTTTTGGAGATTTCAATGAGATAGCCTCAAATTCTGAAAAACAGGGGGGTCCACCGAAACCGCAGAGGTATATACAAGATTTTAGAGACATGATTGATGACTGTGATCTGATGGACTTGGGGTACAACAAAAATATGTTTACTTGGCAGAGGGGTTTAACACCAGAAACCCTTATTTGGGAAAGACTGGATAGGGGCTTAGCTTTTCCGACTTCGATGGAAAAATTTCATGAGGCCAGGGTAGTACATCTTGCAAAATTTGAGTCAGATCATGTCCCTATCATTATCCACACTGAACAGAGAGTGAAAAAGTGGAGGAGAAGGCAACAATATTTCTTCTTTGAACCCATGTGGATAGAAGATGAGAACTGTGAACAAATAGTTAAACAGGTGTGGGAGAAGTGCCACTCATCTAGTTTAGAGGAAAAGGTGAACTTCTGTGGCAGTAAACTTAAAGCTTGGGCTAATGATAAATTTGGAGAAAGAAAAAAAGAATCAAAGAGCTAGAAGGTCAGTTGAGGGAGGTTCAAGGCTTACCGCCAGATAGGGGAAATCTTGACAGGTGTACGTTCCTTGCCGGGGAATTACAAAAGTGGCACAGGCGTGATGAAGCTTTCTGGCATGCAAGAGCCCGAGTTAATGAGCTGAAATCGGGTTATAGAAACACAACTTATTTCCATCATAAAGCATCTCAAAGGAAAAAAATAAATAAAATAGAAGGCCTTAAAAATGCAGAGGGACAATGGATGACTAATGATGAGGATATAGAGAAGATCATCATGAGTTTCTTTCAAGATCTTTTCTAGACTTCTAACCCGCCAGGATGGCAGGAGGCGACGAAGGGTTTGAGGTGCAAAATTGATGTGAATGATCAGGAAAAACTTGAAAGTGAAATAGACACTGCTGAGATCTTGACAGCCATTAAAAGCATGCATCCAAACAAAGCTCCGGGTCCAGATGGTATGAAAGCTCTCTTTTTTCAAAACTTCTAGCATATTGTTGGGGAAGATGTGGCAAGCTACATTAAAGGGTGGTGGAAATTTGAAAGAAGCATTACTGAAGTAAACTCTGCCCTGGTGGTGATGATACCAAAAGTTCAAAAACCTACTGATATTGGAGAATTCAGACCCATCAGCTTATACAATGCGATTTATAAAATTGCGTCGAAAGTAGTTGCTAATAGACTGAGACCACTGATGGATAAGATAGTGTCAGAGAAACAAAGTTCCTTCATTCCTGGGAGACTTATCACAGACAACGCACTTATCACCTACGAGCTGTTTCACACAATGAAGGGGAACAAAGGAAGCAAACAGGGACAGATTGCCTTAAAGCTGGACATGTTAAAAGCTTATGATAGGGTAGAGTGGAACCTTGAGGATTACATTTAGGAAAAGCTGGGTTTTGGTGAGAGATGGAGGAAAAATATGATGGATTGCATGTCTTCGGTGACTCACTCATTCGCTATAAATGGAGAACGTACCAGGAAGACTCAACCGACCAGAGGACTTCGCCAGGGAGACCCTGTTTCCCCTTATCTTTTTATTCTTTGTGCAGAAGCTTTTTCCACTTCCCTTACACTAGTCTCACAGCAAAATCTTATTCACCGAGTAAGGGCAAGCAAACACGGCCCACGAATCTCCCATCTTTTCTTTGTAGATGATTCCATTCTTTTTGCAAGGGCTACCAAAGAAGAATGCCTGAAAATAACTGAAATAATCACCCAATATGAACGGGAATCCGGATAGAAAATTAACTTATCTAAGACAGAGGTGGCGTTTAGCAATGGAGTCCATAGAGAAAAGAAGGAAGATATAGTCAAAATGTTACAAGTAAAGGAGGTGGATAGAAACGGAAAATACCTGGGTCTCCCAACAGTGGTGGGAAGGTCTAAGAAACAAGTGTTCACATACATTCAGGAATGAGTGTGGAGAAAGCTTCAAGGATGGAAAGAGAAATTACTATCTAAAGAGGGAAAGGAAGTACTTATTAAAGTAGTTTCTCAAGCTATTCCGTCCTACATTATGAGCATATTCCAACTCCCATCATATCTCCTTGATGCCATCAATAGCACTATATCTAGATTCTGGTGGGGAGCAAAAGGGACTGAAAGAAAAATTGCATGGATCAGCTGGGAAAACCTATGCAAGCCAAAAAAATTGGGAGGGATGGGGTTCAGAAATATACATATTTTTAACCAAGCACTTTTCACAAAGCAAGTATCGAGGCTCTTCCATAAACATGATTCACTAGTCTAAAAGGTTCTCGAGGCCAGATATTTTCCTACGGACACGGTCCTAAAGGCAAGGAGGGGTTATAATCCAAGTTTCACATGGCGAAGTATATGGAACTCAAAGAATCTCATCATAGAAGGAATGTAGTGGAGAGTTGGAGATGGATCAAATGTTAACAAATGGTCAGACAATTGGATATCAAATATTAACGAAAGCCTGGAAGCTACGTTTGGGATATCCAGCCCAACCATCCAGTGGGTCGAACAACTTATCAACCCAGCAGCTCTAACGTGGGATAGTGCCCAAGTTGAGAGACTGTTCACACCGGAGATCGCTGGCAGAGTCTTGGCGATACCACTGGGTGAATTAAGGCAAGATGACTGCATTTTTTGGAGACCGAGCAGGAGTGGAGAATACAAGGTGCGATCTACTTACTGGCTTGCATGCAGGCCAACAAATGCATCCGGTGATGGTGGTAGCAGAGAAGACGGCGCCATATGGAAAGCTATCTGGAAAAGAGGCATGCTCCCAAAGGCAGCACATTTTCTATGGCACTGTACAACGGGAGCGATGGCCACTTTGGGCAAACTTTTTGACCGACACTTCCATGAGACAATAATATGCAACCTTTGCCAAACGGAGAAGGAGGATGTGAACCATCTACTTTTTAAATGTCTACAAGAATGTGAGGTCTGGAAAGAATTTCCTTTGGAGCAGCAAGCGAGGGTCAGGCAAACCATAGGCACAAGGATTTATGAAGACATCCTATCTCTCACGTGGATAGGGGAGGAGGAAAGTGACGAAGCGATGATAGCAGCTATGTGGACGATTTGGACTAGAAGAAATGAGCTGATCTTTGACAGGAAAACTTGACCACCAGCCATAGTATTGAGGTCCCTCCTAAAACTGATTAGAGGACATAGAGAGGCCACCAGACTGAGCATAAGGCTGCCGCTGGATACGCATGTAGCACAGTGGTTACCCCCGCCGCTAGGAGCCATCAAACTCAACTGCGGCGCAGTAGTGGGTATACAGAGGTTCGATGGAGTAGGTCTGATATGGAGAGATAGCAACGACAAGGTTTGCAGGATTGCGGGGAAGTGGAGACCATCCCTCCTTGACCCACGATGTGCAGAAGCATGGGCCATATGTGAAGGCCTCAGAAGAGCAAAAGAGATGGACATCAACATGTAAATTATTGAAACTGATGCGGCAGCAGTGGTAGATCTAATCAAGTCTTCATCCAGGTGCAAGGATCTGTTGAGAACCATCCTAAACAACATTTTTATTTTCAATTCTCATTTTCCTAGTATCTCTTTCTATTTTTGTAAGAGACAAGCTAATGGCTTAGCACACCATCTAGCTCGGAGGGCTGTCTCGAGTGGAGAACAGTTCAGTTCCACCTCTTCTTTCCCAACGTATGTTATCAGCCATGCTGAGAAGGACTTGTTTGATTAATGAAAAGTGGCACTTCTTTACCTAAAAAAAGAAGAAGATATGGGAGTATTTATGCAAAGATTTCAGCCTTCAGATACAACTCATTATTGATGTGAGAAGGATTCTTGTTAGATGCGGAAAAGATGTGAAGAAAAATCTATTCTTTGCTGGTCTATGCTACCATATTTGGGAAGAAAGAAATGCTAGAAGACACCAAGGGAAGTCCACGAATGCCACTAGCATTGCTGTAAAAATTTGTAAGTGCATTAGGCGTAGACTACATATTACTTAAATGCGTGAGTTGTAATATGATCTTGGGTGTATGGCGTTGGGCCTACATGTAATCTTGACCCTCGAATATTTTTTAGAGGGAACGTCAGAATATATTTACCTGATTCCAATATACATATATATGTACATATATATATATATATATATATATATATATATATATATATATATATATATATATATATATATATATATATATATATATATATATATATATATATATCTGTGTGTGTGTGTCTGTCTGTGTGTGCATATATACATACATATGTATACATATATGTATTTATATGTGTATATATGGGGGGGGTTTACCCACGTGAGTATTTAAGGTTAAGTTACATGTGTATCCCAAAATATTAACTATTTGGTCAAAATAGCAAGTATCTTGACAAAACAATAACTATTCTATCAAAAAAGTAACTATTGGCTAAAGAGGTAAAACGTGGGCAATTTTTACAGTAAAAATTCTAGAAAAAATGTAAATGTACATATGTAAAAACTGTAACTACTATGCATGTAATGTAACTATATGGAAGGTAATTTATCCATGTACATGTGTATTATATAAAATTGTAGAAAATGTAACTATTTTAGGAGCGGGTAGCAAGCCCCAGATGTATTTTTAACTCTTCTCTCTCTCTCTCTATATATATAAGTATATATTTATATATATATATATATATATATTATTTTTATATATTTATATGTATATATATTTATATATATGTATATTTATATAAACATATATACATGTATGTATCGACATACACACACATATATATACATACATATATGTATATATTTATATACAAAGGAACTCTCTATCGTTAAGGGTGGGATACCATTGATTTGATGAGTTGAAGCTCAACTGAGAATACTGAGAGAGAACCTAGTGTCCCTAGACTTGGAGAATGTCAAACCATATAGAATCTTGGTGTAAGAGCTTCATCATAGATTGTTCATTTTGTTCTTCTTCTTCTTTTCCCTCTTTTACACCATGTGAGTTCATTTTTTTGTTAGATCTTGTGGATCTCGAGCTTCTTTCTTCTTCCACCCTTTTTTATTAGTTTGTTGGCATGGACCGAGGTAGGATACGAGATCTTGTAGATTTTTGGTGTTTGTAGCACTATGATTAGTCCATAAGGAAGCTATTTTTCTTCTATCTAGAGGATTGTATTTGGAGGAGAAGCTGTAACTTATTGTTTAGAGGATGGAGCATGAGACTAGGATCTTGTTATGCCATGTTTGGCTTGGGTTGGGTTTTGTGGAGGTGAGTGGACACTTCTCCCTAGCTAGATACATGTAGAAACAATAAGGAAGAGAGAAATTATGCATACAAGTTGCTTTTATGTTCATTCTTGAGGCTTTCATATCGTGTTATTAGCCTTTTTATGGTTTTTCTCATTGTTTTCTTGATATACAATTTTAAATCCAAGTCTTACTTGGTAAAATGATATAATATTCCCTCCGTATCAATGATAATGATGTTTTAGTCTTGTTAAAGCTATAAATATTTTTAAAATTTCATTCCCTACACTAAATATATATGTGATTTCTTTTTTTTTAAGGAGGAGAATATTTCATTAATTAAGAAACATCATTACATCCTATTCCATAACTTGAGTAAGGACATTTACATATGTGTTTGGGTTATAGAACTCTCACATTTTGCAAACAGATGTGCTAAACGGTTGCCTATCCTCTTTAAATGAATGAATGAAATACTAAACAAATTGTCCCCTAGCTCACAAAGTTCATGAGAAAACATATGTAGAATCCATATTTATTCACCCTAATTGATGATGCTTTTGATAAACTTCCATTGAGTCAGACTCAATCACAACCCTCTAGATCCCTTATAAAACTTCCCAATGTGTAGCCCATCTTGTAGCTTTAGCCTCCACTGCTATAGGGTTTGTAGACTGAGAGAGACACTTCTAACTAGTAGCCCACAGAGTGCCCTTTTCATCTCAAACCACAAAACCAAGGTCAGTTGGAATGTCACCTCTCCAAGATGTGTTAACATTTGTTTAATGTAGTATGATGGAGGTCTCATCCATCTCTCTGCTATGTCATTGTTGGGTGTGTCTAATAACAGTCACGTCATTATTATATACTTGTATTCATCAATGAAATAGAGATACCCTAGAAGTAGGCCTTGCAATTTATTCAAATCTTAGTAGAATATGCGGTCTTTAAGGTGTATACAACTCTCACAACACCTAACAAAGATGAGTTTGACTTGTTGCATTGTTAGGTTATCCATGATCCAATTGTTGAAGGTCTGGAAGTCATCCTACACTACATCCTAGATGACATCCTTACTATCAGCAGTCTCATATATGTGCCTAGCCTCTTTATAGGTAACAAGTGCATGCATTATGGTTTCCTCTCCCTCCTCATAGAGTTGGCACTTGTTATCTTGGACGATGTGTCTTTCTATTAACCTACCTTTGGTAGCCAAGAAACCCATAGTGGTCTCCATACAAAATGTTTGAGTTTCTATGGCCAATTCATGTCCCACATCTTCCTCAATCTCCTTCGTGTTTCATTGTTTGTATTCCAGATAGTTGTATCCCCTATTGAGTCTCTAGGGAAGGTGATCTTGTTATGCCATGCACGATAGAGGAATTGTTAAGATGATATTAACCAATCTTGGGCATATCATCTATCTGAGTAGCTCTTCATTCTAGTACCTTGTTGATGTGTCAATGAAGTTGTCAACCATCATTGACTACTCATTACCCATCCTATCTTTCCCCCTTATACCTCCTTCAATATTTGGAATGCACTTATACTCCTAAAAATTCAAGTTACTTCCAATACATGTTGTCCACTCTAATCCTTACAATAGCAATGATTTCTCCCCCATATGATTCTCCACATGTAGCTCGGGGTGTATCCTATTCTGGCATCAGAAAACAACGTGCATCTAAAATATTTGGTCTTTAGAACACTACCAGCCAAAGAGTCAGGGTCGGTGATTAGCCACCAACATTTCTTTTCCATGAGGGATTTGTTGAATATATTAAGGTCTCTAAACCCCAATTTGTCTATATTTTTGACAAAAAAAGTTCATCCTAGTCTTTCCAATTAATCTTACTTTTTGTACCTCTTGGACCCTACCATAATTTGGAAACACATACATGAATCACATTTATAAGCCCATCTAGGATTTTAATTTTTTTTAGTATATGTAGGTATTGCCTGAGCCACTTCCTTTCTTTGTCTCACTGGTAGTTTCTCTTTCCACCCTTGGAGTTTCTTCCATATCCATTCCTTCAAGTGTATATTTGAATTGTTCATACCTTGTAGGTAGGCCCAAGTATTTCTCATGTTTGTCCACCTCCCACATCTATAAAAAACTACAAATATCCCTTCTTTGTTCTTGGTTTTTCTTGCTAAAATACATCTCTGACTTGGATGCATCTATTTTTTTGACATGATGCTCTATCATTTTTACTGATTATTTCAGCTAAAGATGAGCATCCCTATGAGTTTATCTAGGAAGTGGGATGTTTCCATCTACAAAAAAGAGATGGGAAACATGTATCCCATGCTAACTTGGCCTTACAACATGAATTCGGACTTGAGAGGCCTCTTTAATACAAACATAGAAAAAGCTTCTCATAGAAAAATCTTTAGCACAAAAAAAGAAAAAGGTAGGGGGAGATAGTGTCACCCTAGAATATGCCTCTCATTGGATTTAGGTTTCATTTGTTCTTTCCATTTATAAGTACTTCTTGGGATATAATAGATACATAGTCTACAATAATGTTACATATCTTCGCAACAAAATTAAACAACTACATGACACTTACCGAAATATTCCATATGATTTTGTCATATGACTTACTCATATATAGTTTCATTGTCATTGTCTCTGTCTTGCCTTTCTTCTTGGTCTTCATAGAGTGAAATATGTTGTAAGATACCTAAGCATTATCATTGATCGACCTCATTGGTACAAAAGCACTTTGATTTTTAAGAAATTTTTTGTCCAACTCTTATTGTATTATGTTCACTGACATCTTGGAAAGGATTTTGTGAAGGATGCTCCATGAGCTAGTGGGTCTGAATTCCAACATTCTCTTTGGCTATTCAACTTTGGAATAAGAACAATTGTATCCATTTTCACATCCTCCATATTTTTTTTCCCATCCACCAGTCCTCAATATAAGATATTACATCCTTTTTAACAATAGACAATAATTCTTGAAAACAAATTGCTTTCATACCATCCGGCCCAACCACCTTTGTAGGATGTATATGTCTTAGTGCCACCCATATTTCCTCTTCTAAAGGTTTGATCTCAGTCTCTATTGCCTCCCTTTGTGTCAACACCATGTTGATGCCTCAATCCTCACCTACCCACTGCTCCATGTATCTATCGTAAAGAGATTTTCAAAGTATTCAAATATGACCTCTGTACAATAGCGATGAGCATCCCTGAGGAGGACCCTGGCGGCACGCAACCTAGGGTGGGATTCATGACGGAGGATGATGGAGACCCAGGAAGAGGAAGACAGGCATCTATCCAGTTAGGAGGATCGGGCATTCAACTGGTCTACGGAACCCAAAGGATTGGTAGCGCAAACGAAGGTGAGTTTCAAGATGCGAGAGACAGATGGAATCTGAATGACATGGAAACGGAAGGCTAGAATAATACCTCAGTCGAGTTCCCAGTGCTAGGGGCGTCCAGAAATAAGGGGAAGGAGTCAGCGGAGAATCAATCACAGGGAGGATGAGAAAAGGTGTCGTCTAAGGCTGTGGTAGAAGGACCGGAAGCGAAACCAGAAGGATATATTCATATAGACGTGGAAAACTTGGGCATCCAACTGAAACCAGAAGATATTATGCTAACTAATGAAGGTGGGATTCTGACATTCGATATACAGAAAGGTGCGTTGGACAACCTCTTGAAACCATGGAGATATGCGGTAATAGCAAAATTGTTGTCTAAGGATATTGGGTATTTGACTATGCGAGACAAAATCAGGCTTCTTTGGAAACCAAATGGAGGCTTCAACCTGATAGATCTGGAAAATGACTATTATCTGGTTCAACTACAAATGGAGGAAGACTATCTGCGAGCATTAACAGGAGGTCCTTGGCCCTTGTTCGGCTCATATCTATCTGTACAGAGGTGGAACCCCTAGTTCTCACCGGACAAAGCACAACCAGAGAAGGATGTAGTATGGATCAGAATACCAAATCTGCCACTACACCTATATCACGACTAGATTCTACAAGCTGTGGGTAACTTGGTGAGAAGAACTATCACAGTGGATCTAAATACCATCATGCAAAAAAGAGGACATTTTGCAAGGATAGCAGTTGAAAAAGAATTGGGTAAACCATTAGTGCCAGTGGTATCAATTCTTGGGAAGAGGTATGCTATACAATATGAAAACATACCTTTCATCTGTATGAAATTTGGGCAAGCAGGACACATCGAGAAAGAATGCATGAAGGTAGGGGCGATGACGGAACAAAGCTTGAACACCGGCGGAGTACAAATGAATGGACAAGAAAAAGACCAAAGGAAGGAGGGCTTCACGGAGGCTATTATGCCCAACCAGCTCAATGGATACCGAGGAAGAAAAATGGAAATAGAACTTATAATAAAACCAGTACACATAACAGATTCCAAGGATTTGAGGAGCCTACTGATGAAGAAGTGGAGGCCACAGATACTGAAGAAGGCAACACAAGAAGGAAAATCGACTGGAGTGAGAGGAAAAGAAGAACAAGGAACGAGAAAGCAAACCAGAAGGAAAGTAGAAACATGAATGTAGATGATGAAGGAGCAGAACTGAATGGAGAGGCAAGACAACAAACAGAGTACATGAAAAAAAACACCACTAGGAGAGAGGTCGAGGAGAAACACACATCTATTGTACTTACATGAAATGAAACAACAGACAAGAGGACAGCAGTGCTGAACCTCACATCAACTTTTGAGTTCAGAGGAACTAGCGAAGGAGGTCACATACCTACCATCTTTCGGGAAGGAACGGAAGGAAACACAAGTGTATGAATACACTTGAGGAACCGGAAAATAGTGAATGGAGTGGAAGGAGGCAGGTTCAATTCCAGAAAGAGGGGCAAACAAACCCACACACAGGAACTAGAGGAGGAAGCATATGAAGGGAGGCACCACAATAATGAAACAATTTAATGTTTGTGCTAGCATGGAATGCTCAAGGTGTTTGTCATCAGAACACCCAAAACATGGTGAGGGAATTGGAAAGGAAGTACAATGTCTCAATTATGGCTCTGTTTGAGACAAGGACTAGTGGCGAGAATGCAAAAGAAATAATCAAAAAGCTTGACTATTCCAACTCTCACCGAGTCGAAGCTTTAGGTTTTTCTGGGGGAATTTGGTTGATGTGGAAGGGACATGTACATGAGGTGGAAATCCTTCTAAGTCATATGCAGTTCATTCATTGCAAAGTGGACAAACGGTTTCTCCTGATGACAGTATATGGGAGCATGACGAGACAAGGTAGAAGACTGTTGTGGAACCAAATTCGAACCTAAAGTCAAAATGTTCATCTGCCATGGGTCCTGGTGGGTGACTTCAAGGCTTATCTTCATCTGTATGAGAAGGTAGGAGGGAAAAGGCACAACACTGGGAGCTACAACAAGTTCTGGGAAACTATCACTGACAGTGACCTCACTGAGATCTGCATGTCAGGGCCGCCACTAACTTTCAAAAGAGGGCTGCTACAAATGAAGCTTGATAGAGCTTTGGGCAACGATCTATGGCTCAAATAGGAGGAGGGATTTAGGGTAGAAGTAGTAGAGAGAGATAGATTGGATCACACACCCATTTTTATCTCTAGAGAAGTGAGAAATCCTAAACAAAACAGCAGATCGAGAACATGGGCATATTGGCAAGAGAGATCATCCTTCAAGGAGCTTATCAAGGCAGAATGGCAGAACCAACATGGGTTCAATATGGCGGCCAAGGGGTTTCTAGAGAAGGTGAAGGAGTGGGATAAAGAAGAGAGAAGGAAAACAAATAAGAATAAAAGATCCATTCAGATTAGGTTGCTACTAGCACAAGATCAGCTAGCTCGGAACTATGATGAACATCTGGAAAATAGAATACTTGACCTGCAAAATGAACTTAAGGAGGAGTTGAGAAGAGAGGAGATAAACTGGCAATAGAAGGCACACTGTGAGTGGTTAAAGCTCAGTGATGGGAACACGTCGTTCTTCCATGCACAGGTCAAAGAGAGGAGAGCTCAAAATAAGATTTCTAGATTAAAAGACGAGGAAGGAGAATGGATTACTAATAATAAAGAGTTGAAGGAACACATCAATAGTTATTTTAGAGGACTCTTTACTGAAGACAAACCTGGGGGAAGAATAATACACAACAGAAGATATATAGGCTGGTTCCCTAGAATGAAGGTCAGTGAACAACTTGTGATGAGTCAAGCACCCCAAGAAGATGAGATCAGGCAACAACTGATGGAGATGGCACCTCTAAAAGCGTCGGGACCAGATGGAATTGACACGCAGATTGTGCAAGCGAATTGGGAGAGTATCAAAGAATCGATCACTTCCTTTGTGCAAAGACCTTTTCAAGGAGGCGAACTAGAGGATGGATCTACGGACTCTACCATTGTTCTCATACCCAAGAAACAACAGCCGGAATCGTGTAGTGACCTGAGGCCGATTTCATTGAATAATGTCTATGTAAAGCTCCTATCCAAGGTGTTAGTGGCAAGAATAAAACCATACATGAATGAATGGATATCTCCTTACCAAACAAGCTTTGTCCCGGGAAGGAAGATAGTAGACAATGTTTTATTGGTGCAAGAGATAGTGCATTCTATGGAAACCTCCTCCAGCAAAAAAGCTACGATGGCGTTGAAGCTAGACCTTTCAAAAGAATATGATAGGATGAGTTGGGATTTCATACATGATACTCTAACTAGAACAGCCATACCGGGAAACATAGTAGCAATCATGATGTAGGTCATCACTTCAGGTAAATCCTCCGTACTATGGAATGGAGAAACGATGGAGGGGTTCAAACTATCTAGAGGTGTAAAGCAAGGAGATCCCATGCCACCTTACATAATTGTAATGTGTATTGAGAGATTAAGTCAAGCAATCGAACAAGAAGTACAAAAAGGAAACTTGGAGCCAACATAATTCACTAGAGGTAAGATGCCTTTCTCACATATATGTTTCACAGATGACATAATTCTCTTCAGAGCAGCCACGGATAGGCAGGGTAGATGTATGATGAGATGCCTAAGACAGTTCGAGATCACATCAGGCCAGCGACTGTCCAGGGAAAAATCAAGTGTCTTCTTTTCAAAGCATACGCCGAACCATACTAGAAGAAGAATTAGGAGAACTATGAACATACAGGAGACAACGAAGATTGGGAAGCACTTGGGCATCCAAATCGTACATGGAATAAATAGCAAGGTCTACTACCAAGGGTTGGTAGCCAACGTTAGAAGGAAAATAAACCACTGGACTAACAATTTGTTGTCATTTGCAGGTCGAGCTATGCTAGCACGTTCAGTGTTAAATGTGTCCTCAACGTACTATATGCAAGCCACAAAGATACCAATATCCGTATGTGATAGAATTGATCAGATCACACGAAATTTCCTGTGGAGCGGTAGTGAGGAGAGGAAGAAGATGAACTTAGTGGCATGGGACAAAATAATCATAGTAAAGGAGCACAGAGGGTTGGGGCTGAAGTCGACGAAGGAACAGAACGAGGCGCTCCTTATGAAGGTCACATGGGACTTTGTTAACAACATACGGGTTGGATGGAGGGAACTTATGGAAGGCAAGTATAAACGGGGAGCATCCTACTCAAAGACTAGTTTGCCGGTTTGGAGGACCATACATAAGCAAATACAAATGATCAAAGAGAACTCGGCAATGACAGCAATAATAGGCAATAAAACAAGTTTATGGCACGATGAATGGATCATTTCAGGAGCAAAACCTCGACTTAAACAAGGAAGGATGATCCCTGAGGAGCTAGGAGGGTTGAAAGTAAGTGAGGCAGTGATGGATGATGGAAAGTGGGATATGGATTTCTTTGAGTACTGGTGTGATGAGAGAACCTGTATGGAGATCAGGAGCATGGAGCCACCAAACGAGAGTTATGGGGAAGACTCTTATAGATGGAAACTGAACCAGCAGGGTGTGTTCAGTACCAAGACTGCCTACCAATTACTAATCAAGGAGAAAGAGAAAAGAATGGAGGGATATTGGAACTGCATCTGGAGAAACCAAAGCACACACTGGATAAATAACTTCCTATGGTGTCTCAAGCATGACAGACTATTGACTAATCAGCTAAGATGGGTGAGAAAATTGACAGAGGTACCTACGTGCGGAAGGTGTGGGGAGGCTGAGGAGACAAGCCTACATGCAGTTCAGGACTACCAAATAAGCAAGGAAACATGGAAATTGGTAAGAGGAGTGAGGGGAGATGATTTCTTCTCAATGAACCTCAAGGAATGGATGGAAAACAATCTGAAGAAGAAAGGAATCTGTGATCAATGGCAAACACTCTTCTCGGTTGGCTGATGGATTCTGTGGAAAATGAGGAATGAGAAGATATTCAATAAGAGCAAGACCGACATATCAGTAATAATAAAGAAGATTAAGGGCATGGCAGAAGAAATACAAATGGTGAATAGGAAGGAGGAAAAACAATGAAAGCAGACCTCAAACAAATGGGAGGAACTAGGCGAAGAAGATGGATTGATCACTATCGATGCAACAGTCAATACGGGCAGAGCTATCACAGTGGCGGGCTACATAGCAAGAGATGGACACAAGAACTGGATACGAGGAGGTGTAGAACGATACACAGGAAACAATCCTCTCTAGGGAGAGATGAAGGCACTACTGTTAGGATGCAGGAATGGCAAGCAAATGCAGAAGAGGAGGATCTTTGTGCAGAGTGACTCCAAGCAGGATATAGAGATAGTCAATAGCAAATTAGATTGTCCCCTGAAGCTCAGGAACATAGCAGGAGTGATAACGAAAGAACTAAAGGAACACATTCACATTCAGATTATGTACAAATCTAGAGATATTAATATGCTAGTTGATATGATGGTTAAGAAGGTGCTGAAAATAGAAGAAATAAGCATCACGTTTCAAACGTGCCCGGATTGGATAAGGGAGCAATACCACAAAGAAACACAATGCTTTGAAGAGGTTGACAGAGGAGGAACGGAGGAACAAAGAAGGTAGCCGAAAAAGATGGGTGTACAAAAAAATATGACCTCTGTGATTTCTTGTTCCCCTATGTGCCAATTACCTCCCTCATCCTCTATCCTCTTGATGTGATTTGCTCTCTTTTTTATCGTCCTTGTGATGGAAACTTTTTAGATTTTAATCCCCATCTCTCATCTTTTTTTCTCTGGATAGAATATACCACGATCTTTCCTCTTTTTCCTAAGATAAAAAACAATTGCATTTAATTCCTCACATTTCCTCAACATATCATCTAAAGATGGTCTCAACTGTGCATCTGCTAAATACTTCTTGGTTGCACTACCTATTTCCTATTCCTGACAAACTTCTATTTTTCCCACATAGACAATTCATCACTAGAGTATATGACTATCTAAGTGGCCATCTCCCCTTCCAGCTCACCCCATGACTCCTGTATAACTATTTGACATTCTAAATCAGCCACCACCATGTTTTAGATTGTTGTTTCTTGTCCCCAAACTTGCCATGATCTCCTCTTGTCATAGTTAGGAAAATTGATGCACGGTTAGAATCAATAAAATGAGAGTGAGATATAATGAGTTTATCATGTATTTGGAGATAATATTTACCTACAAAAAATATCTCTACCCTCTCTCAGATCCTCATGCTTGATGTTCTCCCTATGTACCAGGTCATTTTCCTTCCCATGAATCACAAGTCCTTCAACTAACAGTCATCCATCACTTCTCTAAAATCTTCCATGGCATGTTCATATCTAGTTGCCCCTCCTTTTTTCTCATGGTTGGACAATATTTCATTACCATCACCAAACCACACATAGGTAGATTTGATTGTTGATACAAGTCTTTCATCATTTATCATGTTAGTACTTTCTATCATTGGTGTGTCCAACTATACACACCAATAGTCTACCAAATTTCCATGGACATCATCATCTTTAATCCTGCAATCCATGTGGTGTTGGGAATTTGAATTAATTTTCAAATGCACATATTTCCACCACAATGCAATACCCCCATCATGCCCAAAACTTTTCAAACGGATGTTATTAGTGAATATACATCTTCTCTTAAGATCATCTACTACCTTCATGTCCACCATTGTCTCCATAAAAATACCTCCCTCTCCTATTAGCTAAATTGGACATTAATATACCCTTTGTTTTGATGATGAAAAACATTTCACACTTGTGGATCTAACATGTTATGTGAGTATTTTAGGGTTCAAAGGAATCAGGAAATCTTGAAAAGTGGGAAGATGAACATCAATGCAAATTGAAGATCAAATGCACTAAATTGTATAAATGTTCATGACTGTACTCAAATGTAAGCACTTGTATAATTATATAATGTATAAGTACTTAGAAATCATGTAAATCAAGTGTTAGATCTTCCCTACCAACTTATAAACCTCTGATAGGTGCCCCCCCAAATTTAGAGTCACCAACACACATTGAAACACACACTTAGTATGTGATTCAAAAGTCTTAAACTGGGACACACTCAGTTGAAGCACTTGTCGACCGAGACACACTCGGTCGAAGTTCTTGTCGAATGAGAACCACCACAGTTGAAATTGTGAGCACTGTTCAACAACATACACAATTGTGCTCTAAAATCATCTTTGGTCAGAAATAATCTCGATCGAGTAATCAACGGTCTAAAGCTTGTGAATGGTTGAGAAATTATTCTTAGTGTTTGAATTACGACTAAACTTGACATTTTTTTGTAATCAATTAAAGGGGAATTATGTTGTCTTACTTGTTACTCCCCTAAAAAATATACTCTTTGATATATATGCACAAAAAAAATCCTTAATTGAATTTTATGTTATTTGCACAAGATTCTAATAATGTTTCTTGGATTAGTCATAATAATTTATTATCATGCACACGTGCATAAACAAGCTCAAAACTACTCACAGACTATTGTTTGGTCAATCATATATTGGACTAAGATGATTCTCGATCGACAAAATTGTCGAACGAGTTCCACTCGGTGGAACCCTTGGCCGATAAGGCACTTTTGAACCGATTTTCCTTTGATGTTTCGCGAACCGATAATTTTTTGCAAAAAAGCCCCTCATTTAAGAAAATGTTTGACTGAATCCTCCAACTAACGGTCTTTTTTTCAAACTTCAACTGTCGACCGAACTAGTCATTATGAGGAGCGTTAGAAGAGAGCCGTTGGGCTCTAAGTTGATGAAAAGGTCGACTGAGCAGGTCATTGATGTGCCATAAAAAGGACCCCAATCCTCCCATTCTACTCATACTTCACATGCTCTCTTCTCCACCTCCTCTCTAGTGATATTTAGAGCTATTCTTTAGAAATACTCTTGTACTACCATCCCTAGTTCTTCTTCCACCTCAACTTGTTGAAGATGGCCTCATCTTCAATGCGCGGCAGGAAGAAGCAAGCAACGACGAGGAAGGGAAGACATGTCACTCTAGCCTTGAGCATCATCAATGACATCACCTTCGACGATGTTGTTGTTGGAATGCTACCTCAAGCTTACTTGAAATACCACTCATCCTCAATGCCCAGTGGAAACCAATGACTACATCATGCTCCTTGACCTCCCTGAGCTCTTCAAGGTGCAAAAGTTGATGGAGTTTCTTGAACCATCCTATCATTTCCGGTCCACCGAAGTCGTAAATGAGTTCTACACTAATCTTACTAGGGAATCCAGTAACCCCTTCTCTTTCACTTCCAAGATTGATGTGTTAGGATTCTATTTTTTTTAAAAGACATCCTCAAAATGTTACATATCGATGAGGAGGAATATGGAGGTTTCATATACTTAACCACCAGAAACCCTTTATCCAAACTCTCCAAAAATGATAACACCATTAGCTTAGGAGATGTAAAAAGGGTCATTTTCCTTCCTAATATTTCCTGTCATGAGAATAGGGGAACCTACTATTATACATCTCTCACCCCTTAATCTAGGGTAGTAAGCCTCATTATCTCCCACAACATCTACCATAGAGAAAACAAAACTGAAATCCCACAATTTAGGATGTATCTTATTTATGCTATCCAAGAGAGTATTCCATTCAATTTCATTCGCATTATCCTATCCAATATGTTTGAGTTCTCTGGAAATCCTCTCTATGCTGATTTTGTGTGTCAAATCATTAAATTTTTCCTTGACAAAAACCTAGAGGATTTAAAGTACAAGTGTGATAGGTGTCTCAAAAACTCACCAAAAACACTGTAGTAAAATGGGCCTTGAATTTGGACACAAGAGGTCTAGGACCGAAGGAGAGACATCTAACGAAGGAAATCCTCCACCTCCTACTCCTCCTAGCTACTCCATAGAAAATCTTGCCAATGATGTGTGTTATCTCAAAGGGGATACCTTTCACCTTGGGAGACAATTAGATTACAATCATTGTTCCATGACCTATCTTAATCAAAGAATTCAAACCTTGTCTCCCAATTTTCCTGACACATACATATATACACTCTATCATGGGAGTCTCTATCCTTTTAACCCTTAAATCCAATACACCCAAATCCTACAACCACCTTCACATGATCTTTCCCATACTCAATACTCACCCATGCAACTCCAGGACATTGTTGTCCACTTCAAGTTTGATAGGGTATCTACATTTCTGGAAGCATATGCTCTTACAATGACAGGTGCACTTGATTAGAAAATAGTTGTCAAATACTATGGTGATGCTTCATTTCTTGGGAATGATCCTGAGGCTGATGTGATCTTGCAATCCTTCAAGTGATCTTATCCAATGTAGTGAGTAGTACTACTTATGTAATCATTTCTAGTGAAGTCTATGATGTTATCTTATGTTTCTTTCAATGTAATTGAGCTTGATTGTGTTCACTTGATCATGTTAGTAAAATATATCTTGTGGCTTTCATTGGACATTTTCTATCACTTTGTTTTACATCTTGTGTATCATATTGAGGGGGAGTATCTCATTCAGGGGGAGTAAAAAGTTTACATGGCTATCTTTTTGAAATGATAAAGGGGGAGAAATAATATAAAACAAAATAAGTGAGTTTCATGCTCTCTTGTCTTAACATTAAGTGATGATATATTGCTTAAGAGATGGATACTATGTTACATATCTCTTTAGGAATAATTAGCAAACATTGTTTTGAAAATAAGAACATATTCTTCATCTCAGGTATGAAACTCATCCCATTTAAATCATTTTGATTATCTTTTAGAAATGTTTGTCATCTTCAAAAAGGGGGAGATTGTTGGCTAAATTGGACATTAATATACTCTTTGTTTTGATGATGACAAACATTTTATACTTGTGGATCTAACATGTTATGTGAGTATTTTAGGGTTGAAAGGAATAAGGAAATCCTACTAAGAGGGAAGATGAAGATCAATGCAAACTGAAGATGAAATGCACTTAATTGTATAAATGTTCATGATTGTACTCAAATGTAAACATTTGTACAAAAATATAATGGACAAGTACTTAGACATCATGTAAATCAAGTGTTAGATCTTCCCTACCCACTTATAACCCTTAGATATGTTTCTCCCCAAAGATAGAGTCATCAACACACATTGAAGCACACACTTAATAGGTGGTTCAAAAGTCTAAAATAGTTATACACTCAGTCAAAGAACTTGTCAACCAAGACACACTTAGTCGAAGTTCTTGTCGATCGAGAACCACCTCAGATGAAATTGTGAGCACTGTTCAACAACTTACACAATTGTGCTCTAAAATAGCCTTCGATCGAAAATAATCTCGACCGAGTAAGCAACAGTATAAAGCTTGCAACTGTTAGACTGAATGGTTAGTATTTGGGATTTGAAAATAGACATTGCAACACTTTTTCTTTAAACCTGGGCTCGATCAAAGAAAATCTCGACTGAGACACATTTCAGTTGACCAAATTGTTGACCGAGAAAGATTCTAGATTGTTCTTTTCAAGCACGAACAAACCAGCAATTGCTAGCCAACTAATGTACACCTAACAGCTATTTAAGCACTAAGAATACTCTAGACACTCCCTAGAATGTCCCTAGACACTTGCAAACCATTCCTATAAATAGGAGAAGCCTTAGGACACCTAAAGCAACTAAGCTACACTTGAGCATCCACTATTGAGACCAAAAAATCTAGAATTCACTTGCCATCTTCATCCTTGTACTCTAGAATTGTGTCCTATAGTGACAATCGCCTAACCACCACATATACCCACGTCCATACTAAGTTCATAGAATATCTAAACGCTTGATATAGGATCAAAGTGTTGTACTTCATTGGATAAGTATTTTCTTTCTTCCAATCTATTTCTTCTATATTGTACTTCGTTCTCCTTGAATACTCCTAGGGTTGGAGGTTGTTGAAAGGAGGTTGCTTGGTGTTACTTCAACAAATTGAAGGCTTCTCCAAGGTGTGCTTGTGATTACTTCAAGAAGGCTGCTTCAAAGGAGGTTGGAGATACTTCTAGGTGAAGGCTATCTCAAGGTGGTGGAGCTACTTCAAGGTGGTGAATGTTGCTCCAAGGATTGCTCGTGGTTACTTCAAGAAGGCTACTTCAAGGGGGTTGAGGGTACTTCAAGTGGAAGGTGATTGTATTTTATGTAACATCCTTGTGAGGTAATAAAATAAATCACTTTCAAAATCCCAATTGGAAACAATTGGGTAGTGGACTGACAACTGATTTAAAGGTTGGAGCCACTCTAAATCGAAGTGTCTTCCTTTCTTCCTCCTCCTTCTTAGGTTGAGTGCTTTAATATTTTTAAGTATTTCAATTAACTTTAAATTATCCAAAAATCTCTATTCACCCCCCCCTCTAGATCTTTCATATCCAACATCAGTTTTAGGGAGCTTTTTTTCTTGTTAGTGGATCACAATCCCTAACAGTTCCATGATAGGATTTTCATTTGTGTTCATAGAGTAGGTTCACCCTCGGCTGCACTTCTTGATTGGTTATTTCGATTGGTATTTTAGTGTATACTTTCTTCCCTTTTTCCTTCATGATCTTAGTGTTTGCTTCCCCTGTCACTATCACATATGCTCCCTCCCTCCACTTTTTACCCCATCTAGCATTGCCTCATGCGGCCAACCACTCACCATTTATCAACAGTCAACTCATGAGAGTCTCCTTGTCTCCCTTGTTAGAAGTAATTTGTAAGTGTTGAGATGAAACATTTTCATACCATGTCTCTATGTATGATAACAAAGTAACTTGAACACAAATATTGTTCTCTCGGGAAATACATAAGACAAAGAATTTTGTCTTCTAGGGACTGCAATGAGAAAATTAATAAAGAAAAAAGGATCACAAAGGACACCTAGCCTTATGATCCTTCTCCATTTAGTCTCCAATCTTAGTAGTAGAATCTTCAACGTGGGGCGGTGCTTCTTTCTATGAATTCCCATAGGGAAAAGAAACAACACATGGACCTCATGAAGGGAAAATAGAGTTTAGTTAGCCTATTAATAAATTCAATTATTGAGCTATTTTAAAATAAAGAGTTATGTAATCAAATCTAGGTAAGATGGATTGGTGGACTATGTTAATAACAAAAGGATAACTCAGTTACTATATTAATTTCAAAAGGATAAAATGCCAAAAAGTGGTAACTAGAATGAATAAAGAGATTTCTCAAAACTAAGATCAACATATCAAATTATTCAAAATGAAATGATTTATCAATTGGCACAATCCATCTAATCTTTTTTCTTCATCACAGGCGAGGTGCCTAGCGTTCTCACCACTATGAGAGAGTAACACTTTTGTCGATGGGGGTAACCAGTACTGGGGGACCTCTAATTGTCTATTATCTACTACGTAGGTTGGGGAAAGTGACCAATTTTGAGTTTTGTGCCAATATCAAAGTCTAACAATATTTCAATTTCTCAACAATGTTCAACATTCAAATTTAGACATAAGGAACTTCAACAAGATTGAAAGGATGATAAAATCACTTCACCACTTTTGCAAAGTTATGTAGATGAAATCCAAGAGGGAAATGGATAGTACAATAAAGAATCAAGAATTTAGTACATGTTATTATTGAGATATTCTTGTCAGAATGCAGATGAGGATTCATGGATTCCAATGTATCACGAATCTAGTAAGAGAGAATGTTTTGGGCTACTTAATATTTCTTTCCTTGGAAATCAATTTCTAGATTCTTATTAGGTGAAATCGCCACTTTTACCCCTTAGTGAGTAGGACATCTTAATAATCCTTTTTATAATGTATTGTCTTGAGATTATTAAGTTCCTCCCCATCAATGTAGTAATCTCTTTTTATAGCTATGTATAATAATCATTATTAATGGTCGTATTATATATAATTATAACTTCATATATTATACAATACTCCTCAGTATCCATGTTATATGATTACTAATATATACCATACATGTACATAACCTTTAATGATACACATTTATATGAAAGAAGATAATTATTTACTATGGTGTGGTTTCCATATGTCTAGGGTTTGCAATAATAACATATTTGGAAAATACTCAATCTGGTTTCTCTAATTGATCATTATTGAATTAATATTTTTATGTAGGAAATAAGAGTCATCTTATTAATAAGGGGCATAGTTGAATACAAGTTGAGGAATTTCGTTATTACATGTCTCCAAATGAGTATTTTAGACATTGAAGAATATAGCCTATTGCATAGATCATTTTACTTAGTCAATCAAGTTTTAAATCTTCGTATATCACGTATTTCTTACCTATAGTCATTTGTACGTACCTTTTGTATCGACTGGAAAATGATCTAGTTAGCATGAATTTCTCCCAGTGTGTACTATGGGATAAGAATTAAGATAAAGGAAGGATGATTGGGTGAGGATCATGGTCTTATTATCGGTTTCTTTGTTTTAGATCTAGTTTTCTGGATTCTATAGGTTGGTCATGGATATAATAAATAAGAGGAAAGGGTCACAGTTCATATACCTGGTGATTCATCAAAGTCTCAATTATGATCCTGGTTTGGTTGGAAGAACTCAAGACTATCTTGTTTATTGTTCGATGTCACAGGGGAGTGGCGATGATGGTTGCGCGATGGTGTTTTCGTGGTGGTGGTGGTCAGGTGTGTTGGTAGTACTTGCTACGGTAGATGGGATAAGGGTTTATCAACACAGGGGAATTTCTACACCATCATTCACAACCATCATATAGGTCGGAGGGGCTAGAGGTGATGGTCAGAGGCGAGGCATTGTGTTTTTTAGGCTTTGCGTGGATCGATGAAGAGTGTGTTAGTCTGTAATTATAGCTGGGATTTAATTATATATATATATATAATGATAAGGGTCACTCTAGGATTTCATAGAGGCATCTTAACCTATCAAGGCCTTTAGCGAGGCCTCTCGTCATTCATTAATTGGTCAACTGATTGTTACTCCATGGTCATTGGTATCTATCAAGCTCTTGAAAGTTTTAATGGCAACTCTTCATATGGTGTTTTAGGCACTTGGTGACCTAGGTACTAGATTGGAGCATTGGAAGGCAAATCCAAAGCCCTTCAAATCAGTTGAAACTGTAGAGAAATGAGGGAGAACATGCTTGTAATTTATCCTCCAAACACAGCAGTCGCGGACACTGGTTTAGCGTGAGGAAGCGACAGACGGGTCAAACTTTAGTTTGACCGGAGACTAAAGGACACATTTAAATCATTTCATGAGTGTTATTTTCAATAAAATCAAAATTTTATATCTCCTAAGTCAAATGTCCATTTTCCTTGAAATTGTCACCATACTTATAAGTGGCATTAAACTAAATTCTAAAAGAAATAAAATCCTATAGGCTATGATTCCAATGAGGTCAATAAATATATTCTCTTAAGTAATACAAATGTAATTATCTAATGACAAAAAATGTATTTTTTGTGATTCCAATGCCAATAATTTTTAGTTGAGTTTAATTTGTCAAATGTACGTCCTAAATGGGATAATTTGATCAAAAATGGACAAATTGTATTTAGGTGCTCAAATTTCAAGATAATTCAAATGAAGTGTAAATATGAATGCAAAGTTTTGAAATATAGAATTTAAATATTTAGAGGATTATGTATCATAGCTCAAAAATTAAATTTTGTACCAAATTTCAGTATGTTACAACTTACCTCCCCTAAAAGGGGATCTCATCCTAAAATCCAAGACTAGGTGAATTTGTCGGGGTAAGTGTTAATGCACATTGTTCAATCTATCTACGTATCGAGGTTTCAAAATGGGAAGGGGAGAGAGTATGTAATCCTTTATCAGATACAAATCTTAGAGGAAAGATGAATGATCATTTCAAGAAAATAGGTTTACGGAGAGGTCTGTCCTACTCAGAGATATGTGTTTCAGGTAACTATGATAATTTGTCTCTATATGAATTCTAGGGTTTCTAACAGTCACAGTATACATTCCTTGAATGAATTCCTCATTGTTTTCAGCTTCCTCAACCCTCATGGCATATAGCTTTCCATGGAGATGCTTTATAGGCCTTTGATCATTAGTAGGACAAGTACTGGTGTTTCTTCCTTGACCTGGGATATTTTGAGAGTTCACAAGAGAAGTATTATTGGTTCATCAAGGCTTAGGGCAATTTACATTATGGTGACCTGGTCTGAAGTAGTTGAAGCAAAGAGGCGAAGGATGGTAGCATTCTCCACGGTGCCTCTTCCAACAATTGCAGCAAGGATTTGGGATTGATGAAGGAGTATTGTTATTGTTATCATTGTGATGTTGTTGACTACCTCCATGATTGTTGCTACTATGATGTTGATTGATTCTATTACTATTACTATTTCTCTTTGTGGGTGCATAATGAACTAAGTCTTGCAGGTGCATCTCAGTGCATTGTGCTTTAGAAACCAACTAATCAAATGTCAGAGGGAACGAAGCGTCAAAGTAGTCGCTCAGACTTCGTTTGAGCCCCTTTACAAAAATGTGGATCCTTCTTTGCTTAGTAATACCAGTTACCTACCTCTTTAGGAGGGTGAAACAACAAAGTAATTTGGCTACATACCTTGAATTCTTGATGTGAACTCAGTCTTATGGTCAACTCAGCCCGATTGGGCATATGCAACTAGAAGTAATAAAATATTTTTAGACCTTCTCTCACTACTATCTTACATGTACTTGGAGTCAAATATCCACCAACTTGTCCTGGATCTTCAACATAGCCTGAGTTCAACTCTTCTTAACTGATTTTTCTCTTCTCTTTTTGATCTAACTTCAACTCAGGAAGTAGGAGTCCAAACTTGACTAAATTCACCCTAACTCGGCTCAAGTTTCCTCTAAGATATGTTTAAGTTGACCTCCAGCCACACCTAGGATCACAACTTTGAATTCGGGAGCTGCCCCTTTGGCACGACAATTGGTTGAGGCCAACAAGGTGATGTTCTTTATCTCATCCTGTTGGTAGTCATAAAAGCAAGATGGCCAAATTGGCTAGTAGGTTGTCTTTTTTCTCACAAAATCACCTCATCCATGTGTGACACAAAGCAATGAATTTCATTGAAGTCATGTGCAAGAAAGAGACCCAAAAGACCAGAGAAGACCAATAGTGAAAGGAGAATAATGCATACATGTGAACTTGATGGCTTCTGGTCGGCAGAAATCTTTGCAAGATGCCTAGAGGCGTGAAAATGATCAGTTTGACAATGCCATCCACGTTCTACTTGTTGGCATGTATGCCCAAAGAGCCAATCATATGATGATTGAAATGTGGCCTTAAATACCTAATTTGATAATAACAAAGGTAATTTTGTCTATTATGTTTGTCTCAGAATGGGATGATGATACAAACACAATATATGTCTAAAAATGATGATTACTCGATGACATATGTCCTCAAGTACATGACGTGAACAATGAGATCATACATATGATAAGAGTACACACATTCCAATTAGGTCCCTAGTCGGATATTACTATGGAAGCAAAATAGACTATAGTAATACATAAGATTAAAGTGTGTGTTGACTGATGACAAAATCTCACTAGTCATTATATGTAATATCAAGTCAGGCACACAAGTATATGTTAGAGAACATTATATCAGACAGACCCACCGTGAGAGTGATGCATGGAGACCATGGAATTATATTCAGAATCAACTTTCATAGTGATAGTGGTGATTGTAGTTCTTAGACCTAAAGTCACTACATTCATCACATGTCGTTCATGTACTTTGACAACATCTAATGTGATCTTGAATAGGGGTTGCCATAATAGTGATGCTTGGGTGCACTGTGACACATGAGGATAGAATGTGAGTGATGTAGATAAGATTTGTCCCTCCTAAGGAGAATGATATTCAGGGCCTCTTGATAAGCCGGACTGAGAAATGTACATTCGTACTCATGTGACTCAATATATGATATGTGAGCTCACGTACATCTCAGATAGTCTACTCTAGTTCAACGGACATGGATTGAACGTTGAGAGGATGATGATTCCATGCCTCAAGTTCAATCCAGATATCAAAGACAAAGGAACTATATGACCACAGTAACACTAATCATGGATTGGAGGTTGACATTGTTCTACAACTTTCCAAATTACTTTGGTAGCAATGATATGTTGATAGATACCACTCTTTGCTTGTGACGTTGTAAGATAGTTATGAACAAATATTGCCAACGTAATTTTGGACCTATAGGATCAGACACATATGATTCACTTGGATTAAAGGAGTATATTCATGAATGATGTTTAGATTGTTTACTAAAGGTGTTTAGGTATTCAATTAAATAACTAAGGTCTAAAATTGATTGACTAGAATATGAATCGATTGGTTCACATTGCCAACTGACCGGATGGGTAGTGAACCAATCGGTTGGAGTGTCATGTCAATTTGAATCAACATTGGGTGAACAATGGATGAACCAGGGAGTAATACGACTGGTTCACATAGTGAATTGACTAGATCACATATCCCAACCGACAGGTTTATGGGATGAACCATCTGATTTGGTTGCCAATTTGATTCGATCAAGGATCAGTGCTGGCGTCATGATGTGCATTAATTGTACATTGGTTACCAATTTGATTCCGAATAGGAAACTGCATGAACTGACCGGTTGGCACACCAATTGACCAGTTGGGAGAGTGAGCCAACCAGTTCTCCGTGTGTAGGTTCTATAAAATTTGTGAATTTGACCCTTTCGACTCCCGCACAGATTGGGAAACCTGACCCTAGTCTTTCCTATAAATTGAGGGGAACTGGGGGCTTCTTAGAATACAATAGTTGGCTCTGACAATTGTTGTCCTCTCTAGTTGTGGTAACCAATAGAGAGCCTGAGAAATTCCTACCCAATAAAGGGAGGGATAATAAGGGAGAGACAATTGTGGGAGAGCACATCAACTCTAACAGGTTGACATTTAAAAGGGACAACTCCTTCCCATTAGATTTGGCAAGACAATGTGGAGTTCTGTGTGGTCCATGATGAGAGGCCATTATCTTCTGCTAGGAGGACACGATAACCGTCGTATGTGGTAGCTAGACCTAGAGGTTGTTACTGATGACTATTCGAGTGCTACTACTACTGAAGGAGTGAGATGCTTCCTAAAGAAGAAGTACAATGCTAATCCAAGGGTAATTTCACTGAACTTGCTCCAAGACCAGATATAGCCTTGCAAACCTTCCTTCCTAGATATATTGTTGTTGACATGATCTAGTTCTTAAGGGGAATCAAGCTTTAAATTTTTATTTCCGCCACCTTATCTGTCGCCCCAATTTCCCTACAATGGTATCAGAGCCACGTCAATTTACAGTGTATCAAGAATTTAAATCAATATGTTCAGATTTATGTTTATTGCATATAATTCAAATATTTAACTGGTTAATGTGCATATCCGATTAAATTTCACATACGACTCCACAAAGTAGTATATATGTATGTATATATGTATATATATACATATATTTATATTTATATTTATAGGCATGTATTTAATACCCGCATTGGTAGCTACTCGTCCCCTATTTCGGTTACTTTTTTGGAGTTTCTTACTTTTGACATGAAGAGGTTTACTTTACCTTACAAACTTTAGTTTTCATACATAGATAGTTACATTTCCAACAACAGATTCAAAAATACAATTATATGTATTTTCTGTGTATTTTCCCAATTTTACTTTTTTAGTTGTATAGTTACTTTTTTATCAACATCGTTACTTTTTTGTTCACATTTATGTTTCTAGCCAAATAGTTACTTTTCTGGCTGATGGGTAGCGAATTCTAGGCTACCAGCGCGGGTATATATATGTATATATATATGTATATATATATATATATATATATATACATATATATACATATTTACACACACACACATATATATATACATACATATATATATATATATATATATATATATATATATATATATATATATATATATATGGTCCATCTTTAATACCCACACTGGTATCTACCTGCCCCCTATTTCAGTTACTTTTTTATGGAGATTCTTACTGTTGACATGTAGAGGGTTAATTTACCTTGTAAAGTGTTACTTTTCATACATAGATAGTTACATTTGCAACAATAGATTCAAAAATACGATTATATATATATATTTCTTGTGTATTCTTCCCAGATTTACACTTTTAGTCGTATTGTTACTTTCTTACCATCATAGTTAATTTTTGTCCATCGAGTTACTTTTCTGACTGTATAGTTACTTTTTTGGCTATCTGGTAGCGAACTCCAGGCTACCCATGCATGTATTAAATGAACGCCCTATATATATATATATATATATATATATATATATATATATATATATATATATATATATATATGTGTGTGTGTGTGTGTGTGTGTGTGTGTGTCTACACATACACACACAAATATATATATATATATATATATATACACATATATATATCCATATGTATATATATGAAATTTACACATGTCATCTTAAAATAAATTTTGATGGTGGATGTGAAGCATGGTTGTGGCCAATAACCCTAGATATGGGTGTGCATGGTTTAAGTTATTTATTCCTATTTATATCTCGGTGTGCATGGTAAGCCTCTATCTCCTTTACAAATGTAAATTAATGCTCTTGTTCATGTTTCACCTCAGATTTAACATGAGGTTTTACCTTATACAATGTTATAATAAATATGATAGGTTTAGTTTATGGTTCATCGTTGAGAAGACGTTCAACACCATAAGAACTGATCAGCTCATGAGACGAACTGATCAACTAAAGGACTAAGGAGGCCATACAACAGGAGGATGAACTGATCGACTGGTGGCCCAAATGATCGAGTGGATGAGCCCATACACCGCTTAAAATTGAGAACTAGACGATTATTTCAAGAACCCAACCGAGCGACTAGGAGGCAAATAGATAGGCTCAAAAGTTGAACCAATCAAGCTAGATTGGTTTGAGAACAAATCTTCATCAACAACATGTTGCATATGATGTGGACTCTAGGTGGTAGTAATTCCTTGTGGCTCCAAGGAATTACAATAGTATGGCCATAACCATCGCTTGTGTGTTTTATTTATTGCATGTTCTTGTTGTGTCTATAGAATGTATATGATACTATAAGTACATGGTGATTGATTATGTATATGTATTCATATATAAAATCCCTCAATAGAATATTAAGTCTTAGATGATTTTTAAAAGAAACACACATGAAAAGATTGATCAACCAATCATAGGTTACACCCAAGCATGGTGCGTCATCCATCTCGTGGAAGTGTGATGGTACATATGTAGGTTCTGCCCAAGCAGGATGCATATTCTATCTTGTTGGCTTTTGGGTCAAGCTTAATTGAGTATACTTAATGGCATTAAGCACCACAGGCATGCAGATGACTATGGTAAAGAGTTGCACATATCATCTATCCAAGAATTTCATATGATGCAATCGGCAAAACTTGCCTACCTAAATTATTAACTATGGACGTTGGTGTTGGCCAGGTAATAGTTGAATTATTTTGGATCTTGCCTCACTAGAAAATTTTACACTGCAATATTTCAAATTTATACACGAGGGTTATCAATTGAATAAAATTGTGGGAGAGATAACAAATTGAAGCCCTAATTAATGTCATTAACTTATCAAATAAAAAAAATAAATTTTTTTTTTGAAAATTTGCAAAATTTCTATTGTTGAAAAACTCAAACACATTAGCATTGTGATCCATCCTTGAGAAAGGAAAAAATTGGATAAAGTTCCATAACTGGTTAAGGACTTTGAGAATTTTTATCATCAATGAGCGAAAGCTCTATGTCCTTGAAAGATTAGAGCCAATGGAACCTGTTCCAAATGGATGCTTACTTCAAGCATGCTAATGATGTTGTAAATATTAAGTACCTTATTCTATGTTGTGTGAACCATGAGTTGCATGGACAACAAAAAAACATGGACATTCTCGAGATGGTAACACATCTTGAGAATCATGTAAAGAAAAAAGGGTATAATGTTTTCAAAGCATTGTTTGAATGCAAACTGATAGAGGGAAATCCAGTAGAGCCCCATATGCTCAAATTTATTGGGCATGTGGAACATCTAAAGTGAAAGGGATTTATTTTAGGTCAAGAGTTGATTACAGATATGATTCTATAGTCATTGTTTGAATCATATATAGCGATCTTATCAAGTTTTTTAACTTGAGTAACTTGGCTATAATGATGTTAGAATTACTTGGCATGTTGATGGCAAAGAAAGAATGAAGAATGACAAATTCATGATGGTGATCATTGAAAGTGAGTCCAAGACTAAAGGCAAGGCCAAGAAGTATTTTGAGGCTATACTAAAGTCCAAGTCTTCTACACTCAAGTTATGGAGAAGGGTAAGTGCAAAGGAATTTGTTCTTTTCACTTAAAGGAATAAAGTAAGAAGAAAGAGATAGAGATCTCTACTTTAGGATCCCAAAACAAATAATCTAGAACATTAAGGAGTAAGAGTTTCTACCACTACAATTGGAATCTATCATTCATGGGCATATAATAGGATTACTAAAATGCTATTATGGACTTTCCATTAATGAAAACATCACATATCTTGTATGGACAAGAATAAATTGATGTTTATTTTAAAAGATGAGATCTTATATGGAAATACACTATGTCTCATAAACTATACTTGATAGTTGTACAGACAAATGTGTAAGACACATATATTGAATGACTTGATGACTCAAATAATGAATACATATAGCATTGTCATCTAGAGTGCATAAATGGAAAATGCATTTCTAGAATCCATATGATGGTTATCTAGACTCTTTTTTTGAACCAATCGAGACATGCATATTTTATTTGTTGGTGCAATATGACAAAAGCATCTTCACTAGATATAGTGGGAGACTGATTGTTCTATTAGGGCTCGTACATAACGATTTATATAGACCTTTTAGAGTAATTGCTAAAGGTATTTGCAAGTAACTTATCATATATTTATTGGTATTATCAGTACATATGTAAATTTGTATTTAATGAAATACAAGTATGAATATCTTGAAGTGTTCAAGAAGATTGTGAATGAAGTACATAATTAACTTAGTAAAAGTCTTAAGAGACTTCAATGTGATCGATATTCAAATATTTTAAACCAAAATTTTGAGAACATTCAAGGAAGATCCTGATAATGTATCATGATGAAATCCACTTGAAACACAATGATAGTGTATGAAGAAAGTGTATCAGAAAGAAGGAATCACACAATGTTAAGTCATGGTGTGATTATCAATAAAATCTAGCTAATCTTCTAATTTTCTTTTGGACACATGCTTAACACTCAATAATGTACCATCTAAAATGGTTCAAAAGAAAACATATGCGATAAGGCATGGGAAGTGTCCCGATATGTCTTTTATAATTATTAGGGATGAATTCTTATATAAGATAATAATTTCTTGAAAATATTTGTGCACAAAACATAGAAATGTTATGTTGATAAAATACTATTCTTATTCCAATCCAGCAACAAAGTTGTTTTATTTATGATGTGGACTCTAGGTGGTAGTAATTCCTTGTGGCTGCAAGGAATTATTATAGTATGGCCATAACCATCGCTTGTGTGTTTTATTTATTGCATGTTTTTGTTGTGTCTATAGCATGTATATGATACTATAAGTACATGGTGATTGATTATGTATATGTATTCATATATAAAATCCCTCAATAGAATATTAAGTCTTAGATGATTTCTAAAAGAAACACACATGAAAAGCTTGATCGACCAAGCATAGGTTACACCCAAGCATGGTGCGTCATCCATCTCGTGGAAGTGTGATGGTACATATGTAGGTTCTGTCCAACCAGGATGCATATTCTATCTTATTGGCTTTTGGGTCAAGCTTAATTGAGTAAACTTAATGGAATTAAGCACCAGAGGAATGCAGATGACTATGGTAAAGAGTTGCACATATCATCTATCCAATAATTTCATATGATGCAATTGGAAAAACTAGCCTACCTGAATTATTAACTATGGACGTTGGTGTTGGCCAGGTAATAGTTGAATTGTTTTGGATCTTGGCTCAATAGAAAATTTTACACTGCAATCTTTCAAATTTATACACGAGGGTTATCAATTGAATAAAATAGTTGGAGAGATAACTAATTGAAGCCCTAATTAGTGTTGTTAACTTATCAAATAAAAAAAATAAAAAAATGTTTTGAAAATTTGCAAAATTTCTATTGTAGAAAAACTCAAACACATTAGCATTGCGATCCATCCTTGAGAAAAGAAAAAAATGGATAAAGTTCCACAACTGGTTAAGGACTTTAAGAATTTTTCTCATCAATGAGCAAAAGCTCTATCTCCTTGAAAGATTAGAGCCAAAGGAACCTATTCCAAATGGATGCTTACTTCAAGCATGCTAATGATGTTGTAAATAATAGGTACCTTATTCTATGTTGTGTGAACCATGAGTTGCATGGACAACATAAAAACATGGACATTCTCGAGATGGTAACACATCTTAAGAATCATGTAAAGAAAAAAGGGTGTAATGTTTTCAAAGCATTGTTTGAATGCAAACTGACAGAGGGAAATCTAGTAGAGCCCCATATGCTCAATTTGATTGGCCATGTGGAACATCTAAAGTGAATGGGATTTCTTTTAGGTCAAGAGTTGACTACGGATATGATTCTATAGTCATTGTTTGAATCATATATAGCGATCTTATCAAGTTCTTTAACTCGAGTAACTTGGCTATAATGATGTTAGAATTACTTGGCATGTTGATGGCAAAGAAAGAATGAAGAAGCACAAATTCATGATGGTGATCAGTGAAAGTGAGTCCAAGAGAAAAGGCATGGCCAAGAAGTGTTCTGAGGCTATACTAAAGTCCAAGTCTTCTACACTCAAGTTATGGAGAAGGGTAAGTGCAAAGGAATTTGTTCTTTTCACTTAAAGGAATAAAGTAAGAAGAAAGAGATAGAGATCTCTACTTTAGGATCCAAAAACAAATAATCTAGAACTTTAAGGAGTAAGAGTTTCTACCACTACAATTGGAATCTATCATTCATGGGCATATAATAGGATTACTAAATTGCTATTATGGACTTTCCATTAATGAAAACATCACATATCTTGTATGGACAAGAATAAATTGATGTTTCATTTTAAAAGATGAGATCTTATATGCAAATACACTATGTCTCATAAACTATACTTGATAGTTGTAGAGACAACTGTGTAAGACATAGATATTGAATGACTTGATGACTCAAATAATGAATACATATAGCATTGTCATCTAGAGTGCATAAATGGAAAATGCATTTCTAGAATCCATATGATGGTTATCTAGACTCTTTTTTTGAACCAATCGAGACATGCATATTTTATTTATTGGTGCAATATGACAAAAGCATCTTTACTAGATATAGTGGGAGACTGATTGTTCTATTATGGCTCATACATAACGATGTCTATAGACCTTTTAGAGTAATTGCTAAAGGTATTTGCAAGTAACTTATCATATATTTATTGGTGTTATCAGTAGATATGGAAATTTGTATTTAATGAAATACAAGTATGAATATCTTGAAGTGTTCAAGAAGATTGTGAATGAAGTACATAATTAACTTAGTAAAAGTCTTAAGAGACTTTAATGTGAGCGATATTTAAATATTTTAAACCAAAATTTTGAGAACATTCAAGGCAGATCCTGATAATGTATCATGATGAAATCCACTTGAAACACAATGATAGTGCATGAAGAAAGCGTATCAGAAAGAAGGAATCACACAATGTTAAGGCATGGTGTGATTGTCAATAAAATCTAGCTAATATTCTAATTTTCTTTTGGACACATGCTTAACACTCAACAATGTACCATCTAAAATGGTTCAAAAGAAACCATATGAGATAAGGCATGCGAAGTGTCCCGATATGTCTTTTATAATTATTAGGGATGAATTCTTATATAAGATAATAATTTCTTGAAAAGATTTGTCCAGAAAACATAGAAATGTTATTTTGTTAAAATACTATTCTTATCCCAATCCAGCAACAAAGTTGTTTTATTTATGATGTGGACTCTAGGTGGTAGTAATTCCTTGTGGCTCCAAGGAATTACAATAGTATGGCCATAACCATCGCTTGTGTGTTTTATTTATTGCATGTTCTTGTTGTGTCTATAGCATGTATATGATACTATAAGTACATGGTGATTGATTATGTATATGTATTCATATATAAAATCCCTCAATAGAATATTAAGTCTTAGATGCTTTCTAAAAGCAACACACATGAAAAGCTTGATCGACCAAGCATAGGTTACACCCAAGCATGGTGCGTCATCCATCTCGTGGAAGTGTGACGGTACATATGTAGGTTCTGCCCAAGCAGGATGCATATTCTATCTTGTTGGCTTTTGGGTCAAGCTTAATTGAGTATACTTAATGGGATTAAGCACCAGAGGCATGCAGATGACTATGGTAAAGAGTTGCACATATCATCTATCCAAGAATTTCATATGATGCAATCATCAAACCTTGCCTACCTAAATTATTAACTATGGACGTTGGTGTTGGCCAGGTAATAGTTGAATTGTTTTGGATCTTGGCTCACTAGAAAATTTTACACTACAATCTTTCAAATTTATACATGAGGGTTATCAATTGAATAAAATAGTGGGAGAGATAACTAATTGAAGCCCTATTTAATGTCGTTAACTTATCAAATAAAAAAATAAAAAATGTTTTGAAAATTTGCATAATTTTTATTGTAGAAAAACTCAAACACATTAGCATTGCGATCCATCCTTGAGAAAGGAAAAAAAATGGATAAAGTTCCACAACTGGTTAAGGACTTTGAGAAATTTTCTCATCAATGAGTGAAAGCTCTATGTCCTTGAAAGATTAGAGCCAAAGGAACATGTTCCAAATGGATGCTTACTTCAAGCATGCTGATGATGCTGTAAATATTAAGTACCTTATTCTATGTTGTGTGAACCATGAGTTGCATGGACAACATAAAAACATGGACATTCTCGAGATGGTAACACATCTTGAGAATCATGTAAAGAAAAAAGGGTATAATGTTTTCAAAGCATTGTTTGAATGCAAACTGACAGAGGGAAATCCAGTAGATCCCCATATGCTCAATTTGATTGGGCATGTGGAACATCTAAAGTGAATGGGATTTCTTTTAGGTCAAGAGTTGACTACGGATATGATTCTATAGTCATTGTTTGAATCATATATAGCGATCTTATCAAGTTCTTTAACTCGAGTAACTTGGCTATAATGATGTTAGAATTACTTGGCATGTTGATGGCAAAGAAAGAATGAAGAAGCACAAATTCATGATGGTGATCAGTGAAAGTGAGTCCAAGAGAAAAGGCAAGGCCAAGAAGTGTTCTGAGGCAATACTAAAGTCCAAGTCTTATACACTCAAGTTATGGAGAAGGGTAAGTGCAAAGGAATTTGTTCTTTTCACTTAAAGGAATAAAGTAAAAAGAAAGAGATAGAGATCTCTACTTTAGGATCCAAAAACAAATAAGCTAGAGCTTTAAGGAGTAAGAGTTTCTACCACTACAATTGGAATCTATCATTCATGGGCATATAATAGGATTACTAAATTGCTATTATGGACTTTCCATTAATGAAAACATCACGTATCTTGTATGGACAAGAATAAATTGATGTTTCATTTTAAAAGATGATATCTTATATGGAAATACACTATGTCTCATAAACTATACTTGATAGTTGTAGAGACAAATGTGTAAGACACAGATATTGAATGACTTGATGACTCAAATAATGAATACATATAGAATTGTCATCTAAAGTGCATAAATAGAAAATGCATTTCTACAATCCATATGACGGTTATCTAGACTCTTTTTTTTTGAACCAATCGATACATGCATATTTTATTTGTTGGTGCAATATGACAAAAGCATCTTTACTAGATATAGAGGGAGACTGATTGTTCTATTAGGGCTCATATATAATGATGTATATAGACCTTTTAGAGTAATTGCTAAAGGTATTTGCAAGTAACTTATCATGTATTTATTGGTGTTATCAGTAGATATGGAAATTTGTATTTAATGAAATACAAGTATGAATATCTTGAAGTGTTCAACAAGATTGTGAATGAAGTACATAATTAACTTAGTAAAAGTCTTAAGAGACTTCAATGTGATCGATATTCAAATATTTTAAACCAAAATTTTGAGAACATTCAAGGAAGATTCTGATAATGTATCATGATGAAATCCACTTGAAACACAATGATAGTGTATGAAGAAAGTGTATCAGAAAGAAGGAATCACACAATGTTAAGTCATGGTGTGATTATCAATAAAATCTAGCTAATCTTCTAATTGTCTTTTGGACACATGCTTAACACTCAACAATGTACCATCTAAAATGGTTCAAAAGAAACCATATGATATAAGGCATGGGAAGTGTCCCGATATGTCTTTTATAATTATTAGGGATGAATTCTTATATAAGATAATAATTTCTTGAAAAGATTTGTCCAAAAAACATAGAAATGTTATTTTGTTAAAATACTATTCTTATCCCAATCCAGCAACAAAGTTGTTTTATTTATGATGTGGACTCTAGCTGGTAGTAATTCCTTGTGGCTCCAAGGAATTACCATAGTATGGCCATAACCATCGCTTGTGTGTTTTATTTATTGCATGTTCTTGTTGTGTCTATAGCATGTATATGATACTCTAAGTACATGATGATTGATTATGTATATGTATTCATATATAAAATCCCTCAATAGAATATTAAGTCTTAGATTCTTTCTAAAAGCAACACACATGAAAAGCTTGATCGACCAAGCATAGGTTACACCCAAGCATGGTGCATCATCCATCTCGTGGAAGTGTGATGGTACATATGTAGGTTCTGCCCAAGAAGGATGCATATTCTATCTTGTTGGCTTTTGGGTCAAGCTTAATTGAGTATACTTAATGGGATTAAGCACCAGAGGCATGCAGATGACTATGGTAAAGAGTTGCACATATCATCTGTCCAAAAATTTCATATGATGCAATCGGCAAAACTTGCCTACCTGAATTATTAACTATGGACGTTGGTGTTGGCCAGGTAATAGTTGAATTGTTTTGGATCTTGGCTCACTAGAAAATTTTACACTACAATCTTTCAAATTTATACACGAGGGTTATCAATTGAATAAAATAGTGGGAGAGATAACTAATTGAAGCCGTAATTAATTTCGTTAACTTATCAAATAAAAAAAATAAAAAATGTTTTGAAAATTTGCATAATTTCTATTGTAGAAAAACTCAAACACATTAGCATTGCGATCCATCCTTGAGAAAGGAAAAAAATGGATAAAGTATCACAACTGGTTAAGGACTTTTAGAAATTTTCTCATCAATGAGCGAAAGCTCTATGTCCTTGAAAGATTAGAGCCAAAGGAACCTGTTCCAAATGGATGCTTACTTCAAGCATGCTAATGATGCTGTAAATATTAAGTACCTTATTCTATGTTGTGTGAACCATGAGTTGCATGGACAACATAAAAACATGGACATTCTCGAGATGGTAACACATCTTGAAAATCATGTAAAGAAAAAAGGGTATAATGTTTTCAAAGCATTGTTTGAATGCAAACTGACAGAGGGAAATCCAGTAGAACCCCATATGCTCATTTTGATTGGCCATGTGGAACATCTAAAGTGAATGGGATTTCTTTTAGGTCAAGAGTTGACTATGGATATGATTCTATAGTCATTGTTTGAATCATATATAGCGATCTTATCAAGTTCTTTAACTTTAGTAACTTGGCTATATTGATGTTAGAATTACTTGGCATGTTGATGGAAAACAAAGAATGAAGAAGGTCAAATTCATGATGGTGATCAGTGAAAGTGAGTCCAAGAGAAAAGGCAAGGCCAAGAAGTGATCTGAGGCTATACTAAAGTCCAAGTCTTCTACACTCAAGTTATGGAGGGTAAGTTCAAAGGAATTTGTTCTTTTCACTTAAAGGTATAAAGTAAGAAGAAAGAGATAGAGATCTCTACTTTAGGATAAAAAAAATTAATCTAGAACTTTAAGGAGTAGGAGTTTCTACCACTACAATTGGAATCTATCATTCATGGGCATATAATAGGATTGCTAAATTGCTATTATGGACTTTCCATTAATGAAAACATCACGTATCTTTTATGGACAAGAATAAATTGATGTTTCATTTTAAAAGATGAGATCTTATATGGAAATAGACTATGTCTCATAAACTATACTCGATAGTTGTAGAGACAAATGTGTAAGACACATATATTGAATGACTTGATGACTCAAATAATGAATACATATAGCATTGTCATCTAGAGTGCATAAATGGAAAATGCATTTCTATAATCCATATGATCGTTATCTAGACTCTTTTTTTTGAACCATTTGAGACATGCATATTTTATTTGCTGGTGCAATATGACAAAAGCATCTTTACTAGATATAGTGGGAGACTGATTGTTCTATTAGGGCTCGTACATAACGATGTATATAGACCTTTTAGAGTAAATGCTAAAGGTATTTGCAAGTAACTTATCATATATTTATTGGTGTTATCAGTAGATATGGAAATTTGTATTTAATGAAATACAAGTATGAATATCTTGAAGTGTTCAAGAAGATTGTGAATGAAGTACATAATTAACTTAGTAAAAGTCTTAAGAGACTTCAATGTGATCGATATTCAAATATTTTAAACCAAAATTTTGAGAACATTCAAGGAAGATCCTGATAATGTATTTGTGATGAAATCCACTTGAAACACAATGATAGTGTATGAAGAAAGTGTATCAGAAAGAAGGAATCACACAATGTTAAGTCATGGTGTGATTATCAATAAAATCTAGCTAATCTTCTAATTTTCTTTTGGACACATGCTTAACACTCAACAATGTACCATCTAAAATGGTTCAAAAGAAACCATATGAGATAAGGCATGGGAAGTGTCCCGATATGTCTTTTATAATTATTAGGGATGAATTCTTATATAAGATAATAATTTCTTGAAAAGATTTGTCCACAAAACATAGAAATATTATTTTGTTAAAATACTATTCTTATCCCAATCCAGCAACAAAGTTGTTTTATTTATGATGTGAACTCTAGGTGGTAGTAATTCCTTGTGGCTCCAAGGAATTACAATAGTATGGCCATAACCATCGCTTGTGTGTTTTATTTATTGCATGTTCTTGTTGTGTCTATAGCATGTATATGATACTATAAGTACATGGTGATTGATTATGTATATGTATTCATATATAAAATCCCTCAATAGAATATTAAGTCTTAGATGCTTTCTAAAAGCAACACAAATGAAAAGCTTGATCGACCAAGCATAGGTTACACCCAAGCATGGTGCGTCATCCATCTCGTGGAAGTGTGATGGTACATATGTAGGTTCTGCCCAAGCAGGATGCATATTCTATCTTGTTGGCTTTGGGGTCAAGCTTAATTGAGTATACTTAATGGGATTAAGCACCAGAGGCATGCATGTGACTATTGTAAAGAGTTGCACATATCATCTATCCAAGAATTTCATATGATGCAATCGGAAAAACATGCCCACCTGAATTATTAACTATGGACGTTGGTGTTGGTCAGGTAATAGTTGAATTGTTTTGGATCTTGGCTCTCTAGAAAATTTTACACTACAATCTTTCAAATTTATACATGAGGGTTATCAATTGAATAAAATAGTGGGAGAGATAACTAATTGAAGCCCTAATTAATGTCGTTAACTTATCAAATAAAAAAAATAAAAAAATGTTTTGAAAATTTGAAAATTTTCTATTGTAGAAAAACTCAAACACATTTGCAATGTGATCCAACCTTGAGAAAGGAAAAAAATGGATAAAGTTCCACAACTGGTTAAGGACTTTGAGAAATTTTCTCATCAATGAGCAAAAGCTCTATGTCCTTGAAAGATTAGAGCCAAAGGAACCTATTCTAAATGGATGCTTACTTCAAGCATGCTGATGATGCTGTAAATATTAAGTACCTTATTCTATGTTGTGTGAACCATGAGTTGCATGGACAACATAAAAACATGGACATTCTCGAGATGGTAACACATCTTGAGAATCATGTAAAGAAAAAAGGGTATAATGTTTTCAAAGCATTATTTGAATGCAAACTGACAGAGGGAAATCCAGTAGAGCCCCATATGCTCAATTTGATTGGCCATGTGGAACATCTAAAGTGAATGGGGTTTCTTTTAGGTCAAGAGTTGACTACGGATATGTCTCTATAGTCATTTTTTGAATCATATATAGCGATCTTATCAAGTTCTTTAACTTGAGTAACTTGGCTATAATGATGTTAGAATTACTTGGTATGTTGATGGCAAAGAAAGATTGAAGAAGGACAAATTCATGATGGTGATCAGTGAAAGTGAGTCCAAGAGAAAAGGCAAGGCCAAGAAGTGTTCTGAGGCTATACTAAAGTCTAAGTCTTCTACACTCAAGTTATTGAGAAGGGTAAGTGCAAAGTAATTTGTTCTTTTCACTTAAAGGAATAAAGTAAGAAGAAAGAGATAGAGATCTCTACCTTAGGATCCAAAAACAAATAAGCTAGAACTTTAAGGAGTAAGAGTTTCTACCACTACAATTGGAATCAATCATTCATGGGCATATAATAGGATTACTAAATTTCTATTATGGACTTTCCATTAATGAAAACATCACATATCTTGTATGGACAAGAATAAATTGATGTTTCATTTTAAAAGATGAGATCTGATATGGAAATACACTATGTCTCATAAACTATACTTGATAATTGTAGAGACAAATGTGTAAGACACAGATATTGAATGACTTGATGACTCAAATAATGAATACATATAGCATTGTCATCTAGAGTGCATAAATGGAAAATGCATTTCTAGAATCCATATGATGGTGATCTAGACTCTTTTTTTGAACCAATCGAGACATGCATATTTTATTTGTTGGTGCAATATGACAAAAGCATCTTTACTAGATATAGTGGGAGACTGATTGTTCTATTAGGGCTCATACATAACGATGTATATAGACCTTTTAGAGTAATTGCTAAAGGTATTTGCAAGTAACTTATCATATATGTATTGGTGTTATCAGTAGATATGGAAATTTATATTTAATGAAATACAAGTATGAATATCTTGAAGTGTTCAAGAACATTGTGAATGAAGTACATAATTAACTTAGTAAAAGTCTTAAGAGACTTCAATGTGATCGATATTCAAATATTTTAAACCAAAATTTTGAGAACATTCAAGGAAGATCCTGATAATGTATCATGATGAAATCCACTTGAAACACAATGATAGTGTATGAAGAAAGTGTATCAGAAAGAAGGAATCACACAATGTTAAGTCATGGTGTGATTATCAATAAAATCTAGCTAATCTTCTAATTTTCTTTTGGACACATGCTTAACACTCAACAATGTACCATCTAAAATGGTTCAAAAGAAACCATATGAGATAAGGCATGGGAAGTGTCCCGATATGTCTTTTATAATTATTAGGGATGAATTCTTATATAAGATAATAATTTCTTGAAATGATTTGTCCACAAAACATAGAAATGTTATTTTGTTAAAATACTATTCTTATCCCAATCCAGCAACAAAGTTGTTTGTTAAAATACTTTTCAGATCCAAGATGGAATCTATGTAAACCATAAAAGTATGACCAAGATGGATCCACCTGAAGGGTTAAAACCCATAAGGTACATTTGGGTTTTTGGGAGAAGACCAACATGAAATGTATATTGGTTGCAAAGAGTTTCAAGAAAGTTCAAGGTGTTGAACATGATGAAATCTTTCGTGACATACCATGGTTAAATCCATTGGGATCATGTCTGTTGTTGCATCTTATTCTGACTAGTGAGATTTGGCATATGAATGTTAAAATGCATTCCTAAACTAGAATAATTATAAGGATGTGTACGTGAAACAACCTAAAGATTTTATAAATCCAATACTCCAAATAAAGTCTATAAGCTACAAAGGTCAATCTAAGGATTGAAGCAAGCATATTCGAGATGGAATATTCTATTTGAAAAGACAGTCAAAGGGTTTTACTTGAGTGAAAATGAAGACGAAATTTGTGATTACAAAATATTTAGTGGGAGCATATTATATTCCACACGATGGGGGGGGATAACATCCTTATCATATAAATGTAAATCCTTGATGGAAACACATTCTCTATGAAGGGTTTAGGCAAGACATCCTATGTGGTAGGGATTGAGATCTATAGAGATGGATTTGGAAAAAAATTTGACCTAAGAAAGAGCACATAGATTGACAAGATGTTGAAAGGGTTCAACATGTAAAATCTCAATGAGAGAAAACTTGTCCATGTTCCATGGAATTAGTCTCTTAGGAACCTAGTGTCACAGTTCTTGTGAAGAATAGGAACACATTTATAGATGTCATATGCATTTACAAGTCGATCTATTTTCAGTGCAATGTTATGTAAATCATTATCTCCTACGTTGGGTAGGACGAGAGGATATCCAATCATCTCATATGTATTGGACATGATGAGAGGATATATATACCTATTTAGCAATCTCATATCTATTGGACATGACGAGAGGGTATATATCAGATGCCAGTGAGAGTCACTAGATTACCATAAAAAACATCCTTAGGTGCTTGTAAAGCACAAAAAGGATCGATTCCTTGGTTATGGTAATAAGGAAGAATTGGGTGTAAAGGGTTACACCAATGCAAGCTTCCGACGTGACAAGTAAAACTAATGATTGCAATCCATATTTATGTTTGACTTTAAATGAGAAATGCATGCTGGAAAGGGTTTTGAGGTAAAGATAGTTGTTTATATCTATAAAATAAGTCAACTATCTTAGTGTTATGAGAATAGACGAGGATACTATATGGATCAAGAATTTCATATGGGTGAACTTGTATGAGGTTCCAACCATTGATGACACAATAGAAATATTGTGACATCAATGGATCTATTAAATATGATGGGAATATTAGAAGACATACAACAATTCCATCTCATACAAGATGTCATATAATGAAGAGATGTGAAAAATGCAAAATATCAACTTGAAGAAAACTTTGCTAACCCGCTATAAAAGATCTTGCGTAGTAGAAACGTGATGAACATGTTAGATCACTTGGAATACGGTTTTTGGGTATTTGACTCTAAGTGCAAGTGGGAGCCTATTGGTATGTATTCCCAGAGTGTCAATCATATGATGATTGGAATGTGGAATTAAATACCTAATTTGGTAATAACAAAGGTAATTCCATCTATTATGTTTTTCTTAGCATGAGATGATGACACAAACATAGTAGATGTCTAAATAATGATGATTACTCTATGACGTATCTCTTCAAGTACGTGACTTGAACAATGAGATCATATGTATGATAAGAGTGCATACATTCTTGTTACATCCCTAGTCAGATGTTACTATGGAAGAAAAGTAGTCAATAGTAATACCTAAGACTAGAGTGTGTTTTGACTGAAGACAAAATCTAATTAGTCATGATATGTGATATCAAGTCAAGCTCACATGTGTATGTTAACGAGCAGTATATCAGATGGACCCACCATGAGAGTTATACATGGAGACCATGGAATGGTAGTCAGAATCATCTCTCATAGTGATCATGGTGATTTTAGTTCTTAGACCTGAAGTCACTACATTCATCACATGTTGTTCATGTACTTTGACATCATCTTATGTGATCCTAAATAGCGGTTTCCATAATGGTGATACATGGGAGCACTGTGACACATGGGGATAGAGTGTGAGTGATGTAGATAGCATTTATCCCTCCAACAAGAGAATGATATCCATGGCCTCTTGATAAGTGAGACAGAGAAATGTACAACCGTACTCATGTGACTCAATATATGATATGTGATCTCAACTACATCTCAGACTGTCTACTCTAGTTCAAGGAACATGGATTCAACATTGAGAGGATGATGATTCCATGCCTCAAGTTCAATCTGGATATCAGAGACAAAGGAACTATATGATCATGGTAACTCTAGTCACATATTGTAGGTTTATGTTGTTTTGCAACTTTCCAAATTACTTGGGTGGCAATGATGTAACGACCCCACCCCTGAGTAACCCCCAATCAAGAAAGGAGAAGAAGCTAGAGTCATTATCCCAAAAAAGGATGATATGGTTTTGTAAATAATAAAAAATAATTAATATATTCTACCACAACTAAGCTTAAAGTAGGAATTTTTTTTCTTCTGTTCACATACCTTTCAAAAATAGGATTTTAGAACTTTACCCAAGAAAATAACTATCTAGCTATAATCCTACGAACATTATTTAGCATTGTTCTATTTTTTCAATGTCACTTTTACTGATCATCAACTTTTCCATTAAGCTTGTAGACACGACTGCATATTGACCTAAAGCACCAACAACCAAAATATTGATCAGTATAACAAATTATACTGCTATGTGGGGGAAACCAAAAGTTTGCATCGAGTTGTAACAACATCTTGCCACCAAATTATTGTTTAACAGATCAAACTTTACATTTTAAACATCACTACTCAATCCTGACATATCCAAGCCTCTATGTTGTCCCTGTAGTGGACATGGATACTACCTTTCTCATATGGTAGATCCCAAATATCCCCTTTTGATCTTACTCTAAAGGTAGACCAAGACATAGAGTTGTATAGTCGTATGATCCTAGCCAAAGGCATACCAAACATTGACTCATAATAATATGTTGATCCCACCCCAAGGTAGATCAATACCTAGATTGTCAATTTTGTACATATACTGAAAGCTACAGAGGAGGACTAGGATCTGAGCTTTTCATGCATATATTTCTGGTGATAGCCATAGTCACTTTATAGTAGCAAGAATTAAAGTCCATCCAAATAGTTAATTTCAAGAAACCAGTAAAACCACAGAAATTGTTGCGAAACTAGAACGATTAGCCGTAAGCATAACCACATACCTTGATCAGGTGTTCTTAATGTCTAAGCAAGAGCAATCAAACAATCAACCAAGAAAATATATCCTGAAAGTTAAAATAATACACCCATGTATCATTATTTTATCCAAATCATAATTAAGACTGACTTGGGTCTCTAGTTAGGGTTTTCTAGATGAACTTTAGGGTTTCATTAGGGTTTTAGCTTTCCAAACCCTAATTGCCACTTTTCATGTCCATTGGGTTTACAAACCCTAATTCCTCATTTAGTTACATCTTTTATCTCAAGGAAACCCTAATTATCCAAACATGGGTTTCTAAGTTCATATAACTTTCAAGTTTCTCTTTTTATTCGTAAAAGATCACTCTTTGATTATCAACATCAATCAGACACATTAAGATCATCAGTTCTTGAAACTTAGGGTTTCTAGTTCATTAAACAAATTAAAGATTCTATCTTTAGGTGCTTTTCAAATTGGAGGAAGATCTAGGCCCTGGCTACATTTTTACTGAAATCCTTGCATTCTTATGATCAATTTTCATATATAGTTTGTCTTAATATGATTTACCAATCATTAGTTATGATTTTTACACCATATACATATTTTGACCAATCAAAGATCGCCAAAACAGTAGCTCGGGTGTTAAAAGCATTACCCATGTGGGTGAGTTTGCCAATGAGATCACGCCTACAAGTATCACATGCCTATGTGGCTTGGGGCGAGATCAGGTTAAAAGGTCAAGAAACCTATACATCATTCAGTGAAATGCGGGGGTAGTATGGTAATTGCATGTCTTCCCTTCTTCTTTCTTTGATCGTGCGACTCTGCTCCTTGCCGTCAGGGATGTCAGTCAACTGTAGTTTGACTCCTGCCATAGAGTTCCAGCAATGGAACCGTTGTTGCAGGAACCATCATCCCAACTTCTTGAACTCATTCGGCCTTCCCGCGGTGATAAGTGGTGACTGGAACAGGCTAATCATCAACCTACCAAAGGTTGTGAGGAAGGTAGTAGGTCTGGTGACACAACGTTAACCCTGGTATGAATTAGGGGAATAGAAAGGATCATATACATATGGGCTTGCCATCTATCCCTCTGGTCTCTTGATCGTGGGGTTTCAAGCCCAATATATAGGTAGGGAAGTTGCCCTCTAGTCTCCCATGAAGTCCAGGCTTCCGTGGAGATGGGGGAAAACTTGGTCTTGCGCGAAGGTAGGTGAAATCACGAATAGATCAGTCTGTTTTATCCGCATGAAATCAAAGGAAAGGGACTCGAGTGTGATCATGGTTCGAAGAGAGAGGGAGAGGGATTGAGGACTCCCAAGTTACTCGAGCCTAGTTTTCCCATTTGGGTGGGGGTAGGAGATAAACTCATCTCCGTTGGATTCATGATCTAAGGATCAAAAGTGAGCATGACATATAGAAGGAGCTTATCCAAAGTAACAGACATTTAATCGGTTCCCTAAATCAGACATATATGCAATTATTGCGATTAAGTCCCTCTTTCTTCACATATTTCTCTAGGCCACTAAAAACCTCTTTTTCCCATGCAACCATAATGGAAACTCACTAATAACTTTTTCAACTTAAATATAATTTTTGAGAATAATTGAAACAAGTTAAATGGCCAAACCTTGCTCTTTTAATAAATTCTTATTTTAATTACCCACACCACATAATTATTCCTTTCTCTTCCAAAATTTAAGGGAAAGTCTATAATGACTGTATCTAATTGTGGGAAAGTTTTGATTCCAATAATCAAAAGGAAAATATGTTTTTCGTAATATCCAAGTATTCTCTTTATAAGTATATTTCAAGCATTAAACACATCTTTTTCTCATTCTTTCTTTTCAATTTTCTTTATTTTGGATATTCTTTCTACTAGAAACCATGTGCAAATGAAAACCAATTAATAGTAGAATTCATGCCACTTTCTAGAGAATCCTACACAAATCTCTCAAGAACATGTGGTTATTATTTATTTTTATTTGCTTTTTGCTTATTATGGGATTTCTTTTATCTCTTTTCCCTTTTATCATTATTGGATGTATTAAAACAATATAAACCAAGAAATCATGCATCTGAGGGAAAATTTGCAAATATATCCATTCTTTGAAAACAAATAATACAATTTTCCATTCAAATCGCTTTTATTTGAAAAATTGCATTTCAATAAATACAAGAAAAATTGATGTTATAACACATAATGTGTTCCTAGATGCTACTCTTTGCTTTTTACATTTTAAGCTAGTTATGAACATTCACTGCCAATGCAATTCTAGACCTATAAGATCACAAACATAGGATACACTTTATTTAAAGGAGTATATTCATGAATGATGTTTAGATTGATTACTAAAGGTGTTTAGGTATTCAATCAAACAAGTAAAGTTCAAAATTTATAGACTGGATTCTGAACCAACCAGTCCATACTACCAATTGACCGGTTGGGTTGTGAACCAGTCTATTGGAGTGTCAAGTCAATTGGAATCAACATTGTCTGATGAATGGTTGAACCAAGGAGTGAGAGGACTCATTCACATAGTGAACCAACCAGTTCACATAGTGAATTGTCCACTTCCCATACCCCAACCGAACGGTTCATGTAATGAACTGCCTAGTTCATTTGCCAATTCAATTGGATCTAGGATTGGTATTGACGTCATGTTGTGCATTAATTGTACATTAGTTATCAATTTGATTTAGAATAAGAAACTGCACAAACCAATCAGTTTGCTTAGTGAACTGACCTACTCGCGCACAAACCGACCTGTTGGGTGTGCCAACAAACTGATTCTTCATGCGTAGGTTCTACAAAATTCATGAATTTGACCCTTTCGACTCTCGCACAGATTAGGAATGCTAACCCTAGCCTCTCCTATAAATAGAGGGGTATTGGGGGCTTGTCTATACACAACAGTTGGATCTGACAATTTTTGTCCTATCCGGTTGCGGTAACCAATCGAGAGCCTGAGAAAGTCATACCTGATAAAGGGATGGATAGTAAGGGAGAGCAATTGTGGGAGAGTGTATCAATTCTAATAGGTCGATGTGCGAAAGGGACAACTCCTTCTCATTGGCTCTGGTTGCACAACATGGATTTCCCATTGGTGTATGTGGACTACAGTAGAGGTGGGGGGCTGTTGTCTTCTGCTAGGAGACTACTGTAGAGGTGGGGGTTGTTGTCTTCTGCTAGGAGGATATTGTCAATCGTCATCTATGGTGGCTAGACTAAGAGGTTGTTGCTGACGACTGTTCAAGTGTTGCTACTACCAGAGGAGCGAGATGCTACCTGAAGAAGAAGCATGATGCTACTAGAAGGACAATGTCATTGGACTTTCTCCAGGACTAGGTATAATCTTGCAAACCTTCCTTCCTAGATACATTGTAGTTGACACGATATTGTTGTTAAGGGGAATCAAGCTTCAAATTTTTGTTTCCGCTACCTTATATGTTGCTCCAATTTCCCAACATTACTATTTGTGTCTTGCGGGGGAGTCAATTATGTAATGTTTATTCAGACCCATAATCAATTTTGATAATTAGCCAAGATAACTACAGCCATAACCAACCACCCCACTCATTCTTCTTGTTGGTGTTATGGTTGAAACTTGAAAATATGATTTTGTTATTAAAAAAATAGCAAAACAATCACAGAAGAGGAAGAAGGAGAAGGAATCATTTTAAAATGATGTATTTTGATTGGATGAAGTCTTTTTGAAGAGAGTTAAAAACATTGTTGTAGTTAACTAAGAAAACTCACTCTTTTTAATGTAGTATAGGTCAATAGACATTTCAAATCATGAGTCATTTTGTTTCATCTTTTTACTTTGTTGCATAATGACTTAGATTTTATTGTGATTTCAATTGCATGCCACCTTTTCCATCCACTCATTGCTCCATGTGGTAGCAAATTGTAATCATTTTCCCCTCTCTCATTTATTTTTGAGGACTATTCATTGTAGATTTCATTATATGATTCATATAAAATCTCCTATGTTTTCATGGTACGATAGAGAAACAAAGTTCTAGGTCCATACCAACATTAGTTATCGCGGTGGCAATGACTCAACCACTAGAAAGTTCTGACATCAATGCCAATACAACTGATACATATCAGTGAAACTGATATTTCTCTTGATCAAAAAAGGAAAACAACACCGATAAAACTGACTACAAATAAGTACCACTTACGCTACATCATCAATGATGAAGACATTTTGTTATAACTTGGAAATTGTTATATTTTTAGAATCTAATGTACCTAGAACAACCAACCTATCTACATTATTATAAAATAACAACAAGGGAGATGATAACACCAGGAGATTAAAAGAGTGTGAGTTTTTTTGACATTGAGTGGTCTCTAGAAGTGGAAACAACATTGGTTTACACTCATATTCAACAAGAAGCTTCATTATTGAGGGTTCTATGTTTATATTTTTTTCCTAGTTCTCTTCTTCTCTAATTTTCTGATGTGATACAATGTTCGCATGTCCAATTAACTCCAGACACCAGGAGTAACCCAATATGATTTTGTATTGAATGATTTATTTCTCATACTAAAGTTATGATTTCATAATAATTATGATTTAATACTTACAACTATTGTCTAATTTTGATCACTTAGATAGAAATTTTAGTTGTTTTATTATTTAAAAAGGAGTTTGCATTAGGGGAGTTGATTGAATCCTTGATGGGTCATTGGATTCCCTAGAGGGGGGGGTGAATAGAGCTGAATGCACTTAAACAAAATTTATTAGACCTTTAAGATATATCACAAGATAAGGTTGCTAAATAGGAAATTTGAGTACAACTAAAACATTCATAGCAAGGGAGAGAGAGATTGAACATACACCAATTGAAAAGCTATGTAGAGTGGTTCCACACTTCAAACTAGAAGTATGCCAATCCACTACCTAGGGAGGTCAACCTATAGGATTTCAAAACCATTGCACTCTTATATTCATTAATAAGACTTACAATACATGACCCACCAAAGGACTTACATATCCAATAAAAAGAGTCTTCAACCTTACCATGGACTTCCACCACTTTGCAACGAGTCTTTGGCCTTCTCCAAGGACTTACCCACTCTTGCACAAGTCTTCATCCTTCTAGGAATTACCCACTCTTCTTGGATCTTCACCCTTTGACTTCACCTTCACTCAGAGAAGATTTCACCAAGGACTTACCCACTTGAGCAAGGAGTCTTCTGCCTTCACCAAGGGCTTACCCACTCTTGCTCCAAGTCTTCATCCTTGATCTTCACCAAGGGACTTCTTCCCTTGTTCTTCTTCAACTCTCTTAGCCAAGAGAGAGAACCTTCATCTTCATGGTTGAAATGAGAGAATGGGAGGTGGTGGAAGTGAGAGCCTCACAACATATACATGTAGGACTAGCTCTCTTATAGATTTCCTACTCACTCTAATGAATGTAGCAAGTGATTAAGCTTAGAGAGAGAGACAAGGCTATAGGATGCACTTAACTATAGGCTAGGAACCTCATATAGAGTTTTGCATGAATGCCAAACCTTAGAATGAAGCCCTACGGGTCCTATGTATAGTTGGGGATGCCTCTTAGCCTTTGGGAACACTTAAGGACAAATACTAGTCATTTGGGGTGTTGCAACGAATATATTTTTGAGTTCTGCAACACTCCAACGGTCAAAAACACTTTTATGCCCTTTTATAAAAAGTGTGATCAGTCGATTTTGTAACTGGACCAAACGGATTGGTCGAGTTTGTAACTGGACTGAGCCTGGACATTTTCAAAATCCATCAAGGGATCGGTCGAGTTTGTAACTTGACCAATTGACAACCTGAAATGAATTTTGGAAAATGTCATTAAAGTGATGAAATATTCGATTCAAGTGCTCCTAATTTTTTCTAAGCTTAATTACAAGTCATACAATCATTACAACTGATTTACAACATGATTCTAATGGATTTACATCATATTCCAAAATGTGCACTTGTATTGACTTTGACTTGTCTTTTCTCCAATTTAATATGCACAAGTTAGGGCATTTGGAGTGTGTCTATACCTAATCTAAAATCACTCAAATAGAAGCATTAGACACAAATAAGTGGAATGGTTTAGTCATCATCAAAACAAGGGCTTAGTCAATTTATACCTTGAGTCAACATTCTCCCCCTTTTTGAAGATGACAAACCATTCCATAAATGTATTGAAAGCATTTAAGTAAAGTCATACCTTTGGAGAAACCTAGGGGTTTCAATTGAATTGAGTTTATATGCTGCCCCTCAATTGATGCTAGTGGAGTTCTCATATTCCCCCTTAATTGGTGTTATTTCTCCTTCATGGTTAGATTTCATAAAATTTATAGAATACTATGTCTTCTACTCATATATGTTCTACACATATATGTCTTCTCCCCTTTACATGAATATGCTTCTCCTCTTCATATAATACATGCCTTCTCCCTCTTTTGCCAAAATAAGACATACCTTTCTCCCCCTTTGTCATTTCAAAAAGTGGGGGTATGAAGAAATAAGAAACACCACTTGTTAAAAGAAAGGAGATAACAAAAAGTTATATAAGGAGAGTAGAAGAGCACATCTAGGGGCTTATCCAAGCATAGAATAAAAGAAAGTTAAAGCATGCATTTGAACAACCCAAAAAGCATCATGGCTCATGGCATAACAATGAGCCTTGCTCAGAAGACTATTTTTGCATAAAAAACACTAGTGTTGCACCAAAAACTAAAACTAGAGAAATATCTACATGAAATCCAAAAATACTCCAATTTATACATATAATGTACCTCTATGTATCCTGCATCACAATGTTATGCAAGCAACTCAAGATAGTAGATATGAATTTCAAGGAACAAGCTTAAGCGTGTATGAGAAAAGATACAAGCATAGCATATAGTGAAATACCACTTGATGAACAAATCTAGAACTACATTTATATGAACTACTAGTAGATGATATCACAAGTTAGGACTACTAGCAGAAAAGGATGCACAAGTTAAAGAGAAATCTATGAGTAGACATAGAGATATATCCAAACAAAGAGATATGCAATTTTAGAAGGATGGAAAGGATATAACTTACTAGAAAATATGCATCAGTAACAAGGATGATTACCACTAAAAACCTCAAGGTTGTATCCAAACAAGATATACCACTAGATAGATGTAGCAAGTTTGAGCACAGTGGAAGCAATTTAGACAAAACTAAGATATCCAAAGTGATCATCATCAAAAACTGCAAAGCAACTCAAATCAAGTAATTGCAAGATATATATATACCAATATAGATCAATTAGAGAGATAGAGTTGTAAGCAAGAAAGGAAATTTAAGAACATGCAATGACATATATGAAGGTACCAAGGGAGTGCCAAAGAATTAGGCTATTGGTTGAGAAAAATCTAGTTGAGAGGGAAATTCTCATCCAAAAAGTCAACTGTACATTTTTTTCATAGTGATGTCAGTCTATTTCTGTGTATTGACAACTCGAACGAAGACAGTTGTTGGCAACACCACTTGGTGCTTATCGGTCAAGTTTCAAACTAGACAAACTCGACCGACAAAGTTTTTGTCAAAAAGCACATATATTAAAATAAAAACATATTTAGAGACATGCTAAAGATATAAGCCATATCAAAACATGTGTAAGCAAGTTAGTAATGCACTATGAAAGCAATAGAAATAGTTTTTGAGAAAGAATGTGAAGAGAATCACAACATACCACTTTTGACTCAAAAACCACATGCATGGTGCACACTAACTTAACAAAAACAAGTTAGGATTCATTATAAGCAAAAAAACCTTTACCTTTGTTCTTACCATTTCTTTTTCCACTTTTTGTCACCCTTTACACATCTCACCTTTCTTCTTTCATGTGGATTGAGAAGTCAATTTACAATTCAATAGCTCAAGTCAATCCATTTGCGAGTACCTACAGGAAGAAAGATAAAATGGTCCCCAATCATGTTTTTCGGTTTGGAGGGGTTATCTTAGCAACCCAAGTCCTATTTCTCTTGGGTTCTTTCCTAAAAGGACAACAAGTAGAACAGTGGCCAATATCATTGCAATAGTTGCATGTGCCCATAGCCTCGCAACTAGAGGATTCTCCATGGAAAATTGGAGGTCATTTTCCTTTTTTGTTCCTTTGGCTACTATCATACCCTAGACCATGTCTTCCAATTTGTTTAGTAGTATGGTGTAGCATATCATTAAGATTCCTTTTACCAACTAAGAATCTTTGCAAAGACGATATAAAACTATCATATTCATGCATAAGGGATGCAACAATAGAGTACAAATGACTTGTATTTTCTCTAGCATGTAAAAGATCATTTTATAAGCAAAGAGCTTTAGTTAAATAAGAATCTCTATCAATATGAAGAGAAGCAACATTATTCTCTCTACTAGTAGAACTAGAACAAGATTCAATAACATTGATTTCGGCAAGCAAGGAAGCATTTTCATTTTCAAGCTCAACAATTTTAGAAAGATGAACACCATTTTCAGATTCGAATCCTTGCAAAACAAAATCTTTGTCCTTGTATTCAGATTTAAGAACATCAATATTATGCATGAGAGAATCAACAACTAAATTATGCTCTTCATTAGAGCTAGGAATAAGAGGATGAGCTTCTAGAAATCTAATCTTATCAAGCAAACTAGCATTTTCAAATTTAAGAGAGTCTACTTGGCTAAGACAAGCATTTTTATCATCAAATAAGCAAGAATTAGCACATTCAAGATCATCTAATTCTACGTGCATATTATCAACAATTCTAGTAAGCTTATTCCTTTTCTTTTTAGAATACTTAAGAGAGGCACGAGTAGCATTAATGATAGAAATTAAAGGTTCATTATCTAAAGAGTTTAGATTTACCTCATTTGAGTCTTCATGTTTTGATGCCATAAGAGCAAAATGGAATTATCCTTCATCACTAGAGGTTGAGATTGATACTCCACTTAAATCTTCACTTGAGCTTGAATTAGAGGAGTCACTTAAGCTTGAGTTGGAGGAGTCATTTGAGCTTGAGTGCCACTTCTCTTCTCTTTTCTTGTGATGATGGGTCTTTATGACTTGTGGGAAATCTATCTTGAAGTGACTCTTCTTTCCACACTTGAGGCACCGAATGGAGGTGGAATTATTGCCTTTGTAGAATCTACCCTTGGAGTACATGGCATCTTCTTCAACATGAGAGGATGGAGAGGCTTGTCCCATAATAGCTTCAATTTGAGCCTTGATTTCATCCTTATTCATTCTCTTTTGCTCTTTATCCTCTAGTCTTTCAACTTCTTCTCTCTTGTCAAGTGTGACTTCATGGGCTTATAGATTTCCAATGAGCTCTTCAATGGGGATATCATCAAGAGACCTTACTTCTTTAATGTAAGTCACTTTGGGTTCCCATTTCTTGGGGAGAGTTCTAACGATCTTTGAGTTGATCTCTCCTCTACTCATAGGATGTCCTAGAACGGAAAAACCATTCACAATGATGTTGAGCCTTGAGTACATGTAGGCTATCTTCTACTCCTTTCCCATCTTGAAGTTCTCAAGTAGCCCATTGAGCATGTAGACTTTTCTTTCCTTCACTTGTTGAGTCCCCTCATAAGTGATGCATAGTTTTCTCCATACCTCATAGGCCGTCTCACAAGAAGAAATTTTGTTGAACTCGATGGAGGTCATGGTGGCATAAAGGATGTTGATTTCTCTTGCATTCAAGGTGGCTTTCTTCATGGTAGCTTCATCCCATTCTTCTATCTTTATCACCAGTAGCTTGTACGGATGGTCCACCCTTTGCTAAAGCTAAAGACTTGATCCTTGGATGTAGAATTATAGCCTTCTTTTCCAATAGAGAAAGTTACTCCCAAAAAAGATTGGGAAGGTTGATCAAGTATCTCCCTCCTTGGTGGTCACCCATCTTCTCCTACTTGTTGAAGTATGCTTGGAGAAACCCGCTCTGATACTAATTGTTAGATCCTAGATGTGTGATTGGATGCTCTAGAGGGGGGTGAACAGAGCTGAATGCACTTAAACAAAATTCATTAGACCTTCAAGATAAATCACAAAATAAGGTTGATAAATAGGAAATTTGAGTGTAAGTAAAACATGCATAGTAAGGGAGAGAGAGATTTAACATACACCAATTGACTAGATATGAAGAGTGGTTCCAAACTTTAAACTATAAGTATGCCAGTCCACTACCTAGAGAGGTCAACCTCTAGGATTTCAAAACCATTGCACTTATATTCATTCATAAGACTTACAATACATGACCCACCAAAGGACTTACCTATCCAATAAAAAGAGTCTTCAACCTTACCATGGAATTCCACCACTTTGCAACGAGTCTTTGGCCTTCTCCAAGGACTTACCCACTGTTGCACAAGTCTTCATCCTTCTAGCAATTACCCACTCTTCTTGTATCTTCACCCTTTGACTTCACCTTCACTCAGAGAAGCATTCACCAAGGACTTACCCACTTGAGCAAGGAGTCTTATGCATTCACCAAGGGCTTACCCACTCTTGCTCCAAGTCTTCGGCCTTGATCTTCACCAAGGGAATCCTTCCCTTGTTCTTCTTCACCTATCTTAGCCAAGAGAGAGAACCTTCATCTTCATGGTTGAAATGAGAGAATGGGAGGTGATGGAAGTGAGAGCCTCACAAAATAAATATGTGGGACTAGCTCTCTTACAGATTTCCTGCTCACTCTAACGAATGTAGTAAGTGATTAAGCTTAGATAGAGAGAGACGAGGCTGTAGGATGTACTCAACTATAGACTAGGAACCTCATATAGAGTTTTTCATTGAATGCTCAACCTTGGAATGAAGTCCATGGGGTCCTATTTATAGTTGGGGATGCCTCTTAGCCTTTGGGAACACTTAAGGATGAATACTAGTCGTTTGGGGTGTTGCAACGAATATATTTTTGAGTTTTGTAACATTCCAACGATCAATAACACTTTTTTGAAAAGTACGATCAGTCGAGTTTGTAACTGGACCGAACAGATCGATCGAGTTTGTAACTGGACCGAACCTGGACATTTTCAAAATCCATCAAGGGATCGGTCGAGTTTATAATTGGATCGATTGACAACCTGAAATGAATTTTGCAAAATGCCAATAAAGTGCTTAAATATTCGATTTAAGTGCTCCTGATTTTTTCTAAGCCTAATTACAAGTCATACAATCATTACAAGTGATTGAAAACATGATTCTAATGGATTTACATCATATTCCAAAAATGTGCACTTGTATTGACTTTGACTTGTCTTGTCTCCAATTCGATATGCGCAAGTTAGGGCATTTGGAGTGTGTATATGCATAATCTAAAATCACTCAAGTAGAAGCATTAGAAACAAATAAGTGGAATGGTTTAGTCATCATCAAAATAAGGGTTTAGTCAATTTAGACCTTGATTTAATAGAGTTATTATAAACGTTTTTAATCATGTGCTTCAAAAGATACCTAACAACTCTGAGGGAACAATCGAGGGATCAATCTCCAATATTCAATTTGGAGCAAACATGTGATGAAGGCATGATTATGACCAAATTGATCTGATATCTTACTTTGAGAGAGTGTTTTACTAATTTAGATCCTTTATTAAAGGCAATGATGACTTGTTAATGATAGGTTAGAGTTTAATACATATACAAATGTGGGGAAACTAGATATTTTCATCCACCTTGTATCACAACCAAAAATGTTAATCATCTTTCCTGGTTTAATTTTTAGTTTTAATCAAACATTCGGCCTAGCTAATCAAAACTAATTAGAAGTAACTTGTAGTATCCATAGTTCACTACATTTGGTAACAAAGAACTCACATTCCAATATTTCTTGAAGAAGTACACTTGCTTTTCACACGCATGGTCTTTGTGTGTCTTCCATCCCATATATGTTAAGGTTAGTGGTCATTTTTTCTAACATATTGGAGGGCATGGAGACAACACATGTACACATGCATGAATAAGGGACATTTTTTCAGGATGGGCTCCGAACATAGGACTTAATACTCAAATACTCAAGACTCAAGGGTCAGGGAATATGAGTTTACTAAAAAATAATCTTCCATCTAGTTATGTACATAAACAAGTACACTTGATCATTACTTTATGAAAAATGTATCCATCTTTTGTTATATATTTTAGTTTGGCTAAATACTCTAACAAATAATGCATCAATGATTTCAATAAAATATTATATGAAGTATGAGACATAGAAATAATTTTCAATGGATAATTAAATATGTGTCCACTAAAAATAGTAAGATAGACTGGTTTACCCTACTTGGTGTGTGGTATGTGACTTGTTGAGAAATAGCTGCTCCTTCCTTAGTCATTTTTAAGACACTAATGAATAGTTGAAGGTCAATCCAAAATGAGGTGTGTGTTTGAGTCATTTAAATGTTTTATCATCAAAAGATCATAGGTACTTTCAAAGACATATAGCGGGGAAATAATTTCTAACAAAAGTCTTAAATGGAAACTTCATGAAGATTAATTATTCATCTTGTAAGGCATTGTTTACATACTCATGTTAAATGTTTATTTTTTTATCTGCACTATTAAAAATCATCATTTTAAATTCCATCAATGCAAAAATCTTATTATAGCACGATAAATGTCTATTGTTTCCAAAAATTACAGAGAAAATGTTATTTTCTTATGTTAACATGAGTGACCCTTCTACATGATCCACTATCAATATTTATGGTATTCCTGAGAATTGTTTTGGTTCTCACTTCAAACATCCACAACAAAAATAAGGATTAGGTTTACAATGGTAGGATCATTTTGATCTATATAGACAAACTTTTGCAATCCTGGAGGCTCACATTAAAAGAATCCAAAGAAAAATGGGACCACAAGTGGACCTATGGTGAAAATGGTGATGAACAATTAATCAAATAATAGTCAGTATCCATCTCTTTGTCTAAAATCAATAACATATTGTAACTACCTTATATGGTTGTTGATACTAGGGTAAATGTTCTCATTTGTGGTGAGAAGTCTGAGCTATAGGCTAGTGACCTTTATGGATATGAAATTTAGTATATGAAAAATCTTAATCCACCACTACCATCCAAGGAAACAAGCGTGTTAATTTTAAGTTTTCTTTAGGAAAAATAATTCAAGATGTGTCCCAATGATCAGACACATCAACATTAGTGATCCTGTATTAGTTAGGAGTTTCTTAAGAGTCAACTTTAAATGTATTACACATGAAGAAAATCATGTTGTGGAAGTTTATTATATGAAAAAGACATTTTATGTGATGTACATTACTTATTATGCTTCATATTGAACTTCTTTCTATTTCTTCATTGAGTAACATCGATGTCTTATATTTTTGAATATTAAACAATGGCAAGTTTTACATTAAAGGTTTGGGACATGCTAATTACCATTCCACTTCAAGAATGATGAGTGTTAATTTTATCCCTAATGTATTTGATATAAATATACTTTATGTGTTTGTTTACTAGATAAATACCTTAGGAAACTTTTTTATTCCATCAATAGAAAATTGTATATACTTTATTTAGTTCATATTGGCATTTGTTAATTCACTAATATAAGTAATAAGGATATAAAAAAGATAAAATGTTCATTTGTGACTCTAGTTTCTATCAATATTTTTACTTAATTTAATGTAAGGATGAGACATTATATAATTTGAAAGTGTGAAAATTTAAACACAAACAATCACTGGACATATTCCAATAATACTTAGCTTTGATAGGATTGGTGAGTACATCTTTAATGTTTTTTAAGTATAATACCAAAACTATGGCATTGTACATGAGGTGACTATACCATACTCATCCAAGGTTAACATAAAAGTAGAAAAAATGAATATCATCTTAATACATATAATCATTATTTCACTAAAAAGTTCTAGCTTATTGATCTTTATATCGAGTGTGCGAAGATTTAAGTAAGGCTTGTCATATATTACATGGTGTTGCTAATAAGCATGTGGGTGTAGTCAATAAAATCTTTATAAAAGGTACTAGAACATATATTAAATATAAAACATCTCAAAGTGTGGCGGTATCTTGGAAAAATATGTATATCATGACACCAAAGAAAGAAGTAATAATCTAAAACTAGTGCCCCCATATTTCCATCCATGCAAATCAAGACTATTTCCGGCCGTGCACATTTTTAATAATACATCTATTATTTTGGGCACAGATGTTAAGACAATAGTTGAAGTTCATCATGCAACATTCTTTTAGAATGCATTTGCTACATAATCTTTTGTAATCAAGAGTGATTCTTTAGGTATATAGGTTCTATTCATGATAATGTAGAAATAATGTCTAATGTAGGGGTTGGTGTAAGTATATTATTTCATGGTCATATGATTATAAGAAAATAATTGGATCAAGGAGAAGTAAACATGCAAGGACATCCATGGATTTTGGAAGTGCTTCAATCACTTAGACCATATCGGGTGATACTATTTCATACTGTCAAGCTTGAATTCATGTTAAGCAATATTTTAGAGAATACTATGAACAATGAAATCTTATCAGTTGTTTCCAACATAACTTATTATGTTATTTACTTACCTCATTGTTACACTACAATTGGATGCGAGTGGATCTTAAAAGGATATCGAGTGTAGAAAAAACAATCAATGTGTTTAAAATTAGAGAACTCTCCAATGGTTACACATACAAAAAGTCCATATTATGTTCCAAATGTTGATTGCAGTAGCTTCCATATATAACCTTACTATCCACATGAAAGATGTGAGGAATATATCTTTACATCAGAATTTTAAGAGAAAATATATATAGTTTAGCTAGAAGGTTTTGTGGAATGTGAAGTTGACTCCAAGGTTTTTTAGTGATGGTTTTTTATTTTTTTAGATATATCTATATGATTTCTTAGTTTTATATTATGATATGCAACTTATTAATGAAACCAAATTGTTATTTTGTGGTATGTATAATTTGAAGAATATTGAATTTATGAATTTGAGTTTTGGGCCCAATAATGCTAAATTGTTGTTGATGTAACACTTTCTATCTCACCATATTGATAAATTTCTTAGATAGATTTGACTGTAGATCATGAACATCTTCACATGTCCTTCAAAAGATTCATTTAGTAATGAATTTTGTATTCATATATCTCATTAAATATACTCTAAGATATTGGAAACTAATATAACTTACAAACTGCATATGACCAATCAATGTGTTTATAGTGTTCAAGTTAAGTAGATAAACAAGCTCCAAATCGATTCAATAAAAAACCTCTTGATAGAGTGCTTAGACATGTGAAGTAAACTACTTCCCTAGAGAATGTGTAATTTCCTTTCATTAAGGATATAGTAATGTAAGCAAGTAAGATAAGAACACTAGAGTAAGAGAATATATAGACATGTGTTTCTTTTGGGAAGTGATTTCATCTCATGCTAGTCCAACAAACAAGTTATATTTTCTATGTAAGCTTTTAAAGTAGAGTTTTGTAAGTCAGAGAAAGTAATGATGGAAGCATATTTACTTAAAGTAATTATGCTCAATTCACATATGGTCAAAATCATGCTTCCTACTATCTTAATTTGTTGTGACATCATGTTGGAAATGAAAAAAACAAGGAGCTCCAAGTACAATCTATTTTAAAGAATACTTATCCAAGAATGATGTCTGAGCCTCTAGGGTTCAAAAAAGGTAGTGACTGAGGGGGCGCTAAGCCAAAATCATGCGACATGAACTTCCATAAGATGATAAAGCAATCAATATGATGTCCACATAGAAAGAACGACAACCAAAAACACTGAAAGAAGTAAAGTTAACGACTTGGATATAAATACTAGTGATAGAGGACCCTCTCCCATAGATTCTACAAGGATGTTCCTGTCAATAATGAAGGAGCAAATTGAACTTGTCCAAAGATGGTGTCTCCAGATATAGTCTGGTTAGAAGATAACATTGTTGAAAATAATGGCACACTATCAATCTTCCTACTGCCCTTGATCAAACTATAGAAATACACCATGATTGATAAGGAGATAGGCATCAACTTAGGATTTCAAGAACTTGTTGATCACATCCAAATCCTATGAACACCTGTTGAACAGTTCCACCTGATTGACTTGGAAGTGGAATAGGAGCACTTCAGGCCATAGTGAATGGAGCCTGGTCCTTGGCCTTACTTAAGGTGGATAAAGAACCACTAGATGCGAGCCAGCTACACCTACCTAGCCTAGATTTTTGGGTTGAAGGTTGCAATTCACTTATGACAATTGATGGAGTAACGGAGGATGATAGGAGTCATACAAACCCTTTCCAAACTTCATAGGGGCATGAATAAAGTATTTTGCTCCTCTTTGCATTCCCTATATTACTGGCTTAAAACCATGGGGTTCTAGACATCAAGACCAACCCCTTAGACTGTTCATGCCTACAAGGACCTGTTGAGGATGTTTCCATATTCATTTATGGTGGCAAGCCATAGGCATGCAATTCATCCATCAAGATTGTAGAATAAGTTTTTTTGGTAAGTGGAATAAGAGTTCAGGGTCTCCTATATATATGAGCCAAGCAGTACATGAGCTATAGTAAAACAAGGGAAAATACAATGGGCCCAAGCCCAACTAATGAAATATACCAACATGTCCCCTCAAGTTGGAAAGTACATTGTGAAGACCCAACTTGATGCTCTTATACTTGAATGAAGTAGGAGGAAGTGGTTCTATAAGGATGTCCACAACTTCATCACTTGTCATAATGTGAGGCGTGATGATCTATTTGGCTTTGACCATGTTACACACAAAATGAAAAATGACTTCAGTATGTTTTATGTGTTTATGGAAGAATGGATTATTATCTATGTGTACAATTGCCTGGTTGTCAAAGTATAAAGTAGGTGGAGTTTGAAAAGAAATTCTAACTTCAGTCAAGATGGACTAGACCCACTATAGATCACAACATGCATGAACCACAATGTGATATTCTGCCTTCATACTAGTGTGAGCTACCATCACCTTTTTTTTACTCCTCTAGGAAAGTGGATGAGTGCCAATCATGACACAATAGCTAGAGTGGGCTATCAACCATTATAATCACCAACCAAATATGCATCTACATATCTGGATTTGGACATTACCTTAGACTTAGGATGTTTCCAGAGAAATCCTTGAGTTGTAGTACTAAGATAGTGAAGAATGCATTAAACACTGGAATAGTGGGCCATGCATGGTGCATTCATGTGATGGTTGACTATGACAACATCATAAGTAATATCTAGTTGAGTAATAGTCAAGTAAATCAACTTCACGACTATATAATGGTACATCTATGGATTAACAAAGAGTTCTCCTTCATGCATACGCTTCATATGATAGTCAATTAGAGTAGAGAATAATTTGGCTTCTACCATGTTATCCTCTTGAAGCAGGTTTAAGACAAAGTGTTGTTGTAACATGTTGATCCACAAGGCTGAGCAGAGGGCATTCATCCAAAGGTAGTATCACAGGGTGCCCCAAGTCCCTTGTGTGGAAATATGCCTACAGATACTTCTGGAGCTGGGATGTCCCCATCATATCATCGATGGTGATGATGATGTCATCAACATAGACTACAACAAGAACATGGCCTTTGGAGGACATGCAGAAGAATAAGGAGTGATATGTGGATGATCTCCTAATGTTAATTTGTATAGGGACATCACTTAAGTTGTTGGACTAGGCCCATAGAGACTGCTTGAGGCTGTAGAGGGTCAGAGATGACACACTTTGTGAGAAGATGCCCCTTCAACAACAAACATTGGTAGTTGCTTCATGTTGATTTCCTCCAGGAGATCTCCATGAAAATGCATTCTTGATATTGAGATGATAAAGAGGCCACTCATGGTGAGATGCAAAGGAGTTAATGATGCAAATAGAGGCAATCCTTATCACTGGAGAGAATGTCTCAATGTAATCCATGCCAAAGGTTTGAATAAACTTTTGCATCTAGGCACACCTTGAGTGTTCAAAGAGCCATTTTATTTATCCTTTATAGAGAAAGTCCACTAGAAACCTACGATATTGTTGCCTTCAAGTGGGGTTACAAGATCCCATTTGTTGTTGTTGTGGAGAGCATGCATTTCTTCCATCATGCAAGCTTCCCATCTAGGATGACACAGAGCATCTGCTGGACCTTTAGAAACATATGTTGTATCCATGGCAGTAGCAAAAGATGTGAAAGAGGATGAAAAACATTCTAGACAACAAGTGCTGGAAATGGTATGCTTGATAGTGAGAGAGTGTATTCCTTTGTATAGTACCATCGACTGATTGAATTGTTTAGGAACTGACTATGATGATGCATATGTAGTCGGTGACTCATCTTTTATGAGCTCATTTGTTGTTGTTGTCGTAGGACATGGTGGTCGTGTTGGTAGGATGAATGGATCAAATAATGAGACCATAGCATCAATATGATCAATGGGGGTGAGCATGATGAAAAGAACACTTCATCCTCATGAAAGGTGACATCCCTAGAGATATAAATTCTACCTGAGATAGGTTCAATATGTTTGTACCCTTTTTGTGAAAGGATAACTAAGACACACCATTTATATAGCTTGTGGGAAAAGCTTGTCGGCCTTAGGATCAAAATTATGAACAAAGGTGACACAACTAAAAACCCTAGGCTGTAGAGAAAATGGTGTGAATTGAGGGTAAACAATAGAAAAAGAAGTATGCTTTGTAAGAATAGAGGAATGTTGGCGATTGTAAGAAAAAGACATGGCAGGTACTACATCAAACCAAAAATGATTAGGCAAATGCATCAAAGAAAAAATACTTAGGCAAGTTGGCATGAGTGAGAAGAGATCATGTAATGTCAAGTACATGACCATTTTTATGTTTAAAGAATGTTGTTATGTTGTAGAGAGTATGCATACGAGCATTAACAAATCATCTTTACATTACCGTAAAAGGAGGGCAACTGTTTAGGTATACTTGAGGGTGTTGTCGGTTCAAAGAATTTTATTAGACATTGAAAATTGAAATGAAAACAAATTGTGAAAAACACAAGTTAACATTAAATATTAAATACAAGCTTGAGGCAAGTAAAGCCATGCCAGTAAAAAATCATCCTCCAGCTGAAGGAAGTATATATAGCCATTGTAACTAGCAGTCTTCAATTGACCATACAATCATTATGAAATAAATCAAACAAACAGGATGACTGTTTATAGAATGGAATGAGAAGGACACACTGTAAGGAACACCACCAAATTGACAACCAAATCGATACTAATTATGTAGAATAATCATAAGTAGCGGATTAACAAAAATCACTATAAACAAAAACCATTTTGCAAAGAGATCCATTTCCTGGAAAACTCTTAATGAAACAACCAAAACTTTATATAAATCAAGGTTCACATTGTACATACACTGTACCATCTCATCTTAAGGAATAACATATAATAGTTGCTTTGTCAAAACATATACTAAAGCAACATCAAACCTCAAGGCATAGAAGCCAAAATCTCAAATCATTCATAAAACCATCACACACTAAATCCCAGGACCTGAGAGTACAAAGAAAACACATAAGACTTCTATCGACAAGACATGACAGACAGTACACTCAACCTGAGCTGTTACCGTTGTCCCGAATGTTGTTGTTCTCCCTCTGTAGTACAGTCTCTACCCCCTCGTGCACGTCCACCTAAAAAAAATGTGGATCCCACGGGGTGAGACAATTGTCCCAACGAGAGATATAATTCTCTGCCAACAATGTTATTATCACAAGTAAATAGTATAAAATTTGAGTAAGGGTTCTTTTTGTATTAATAGAAAAGATTAATCATTGTTAGTAAGAAGATTAGAACATTCTCATCTTTGAAAAGCATTACAACTTTCTATGATAGAGCAGTAAATCATCTATTCACTTTATAATGAATATGAAGAACATGTGTATCGTTTACCCATCATATTATGCCAACATCTCAAGCTTAACATGTGACAATATTATCAAGGTATGATATCCATAAATCATTCTCATTTCTAGTTGTTGGCCACAACCAATTTGCTAGCCCAATATTGATTTCTAATAATCTGGTCAATATACATCATCATGTTCCAGCTTTATACCAATCTTGTAAGAGTACACCTGGTATTGGATTGTACCAATCCTGTGATATTATAGCCAGGTATTGGATTGTACCAATCCTGTGATATTATAGCCCTGTATTAGATTGTACCAATCCTATGAAATTATAGCCATGTATTGGATTGTACCAATCCTATGAGATTACAACAAGGTATTGGATTGTACCAATCCTGTGATATTACAGCTAGGTATTAGATTGTACCAATCCTGTGATATTACAACCAGGTATTGGATTATACCAATCCTATGAGATTATATCCAGGTATTGCATTGTACCAATCCTGTGATATTACAGCCAAGTATTGGATTGTACCAATCCTGATAGAGATCAACCAAGTATTGGAGTGTACCAATCCTATGAGATTACAGCCAGGTATTGGATTGCACCAATCCTATGATATTACATCAAGGTAATTGGATTGTACCAATCCTGATAGAGTTCATCTAGGTATTGGATTGTACCAATCCTGTGAGATTACAACTAGGTACTGGATTGTACCAATCCTGTAATATTACAGCCTGGTATTGGACTATGCCAATCCTGTGAGATTATTTTGAGACTACAACTAGGTATTGGATATTACCAATCATGTGAGATCATGGTCATATTTCTAAGGATTCCATAGGAGTTGGAATACCTTTATGTTTCCCTTTCACTTTCATTATGGGATATAAATCCCTTAAACTCATCACTGAATACTACATCACCTTTACTAGGCATTATACCTCAGTCAAGCCATCATACCCATTCACATCCTTTATGTGATACTAGTATTCCTCATATCTCACTTTAGTATATTAAAAACACTATAGCCCTTATTTGTCTATAACTGTAATGCATGTATGACTAAGATTTCATTATTATCTTTATAACCATTTATTATTATTATTATTATTATTATTATTATTATTATTATTATTATTATTATTATGTTACGGGGTTTCCATTTCCCTAGTTTATTTTGAACATTACCATCTCTTACATTAATCTCTAGATCAGGAGACTTTTTATAAACATCTTGTCACCTCTCACTAGGAAACAACTATTCACATGGTTCACAAGGCCCATTAAACATCTTGTCACCTCTCACTAGGCAACAACTATTCACATGTCTCACAAGGCCCATTAAACATCTTGTCACCTCTTACTAGGAAACAATTATTCACATGGCTCACAAGGCCATTAAACATCTTGTCACCTCTTACTAGGAAAAAATTATTCACATGGCTCACAAGGCCATTAAACATCTTGTCGCCTCTCACTAGGCAACAACTATTCACCTGGCTCACAAGGCCATTAAACATATTTTCACCTCTCACTAGGAAACAACTATCTCTAGGTCATAAGACCTATATAAACATCTTGTCACCTCTCACTAGGAAACAACCATCTCTAGGTCATAAGACACATATAAACATCTTTTCATCTCTCACTAGGAAACAACTATCTTTCGGTCATAAGACCTATATAAACATCTTGTTACCTCTCACTAGGCAACAACCATCTTTAGGTCATAAGACCTATAAGAACTTTATACTTATTGTACAAGTATTTCACATGAATTACAAGACCCATATAATCACTATTATATGAAACATCATAACTCGTGCTTAGCTACGTTCATTATCTCATGATACCAACATGGTTTCAACATAATCAGGGTTAGGTTTCCTTTTATTAACCAGTTGTTGTTTCAAATCATATCATTACCCTTCATTCGGTTTAAGTTTTCCCTTTAATCTGATTAGGGTTTTCAAGTACATTCATCAAGAATCACAACCCTAATTCATACTCAACACATATTAGGAGTATCAATGTATACTCATTACATGATTATTATACAAGTATAGGTTTCTCTTTCATCCTCACTAGTATATTGATTACATCATACTCCATTAGGTTAGCTCAATTATTCTCTCAAGGTACATTGCCCCATGCTCATCAAAATGCATTAAACTCTTTATGTCTTAATGTATCATTTGACATAACACACTATATGTGTCACTCAATCAAGTATATTCAATTGAGGAGCTTCCACCCTAATAGGAAAAGAGGTATGTTCTTGCTTCAATATCGGGTAAAGAGGTGTGTGTGTGCTTCACACAATATCAGGAAAAGAGGTGTGTATGTGCTTCACACCATATCAGGCAAAGAGGTGTGTTTATGCTTCATGCCATATCAGGAAAAGCGGTATGTGTGTGCTTCACACCATATCGGGTTAGAGATGCTTCAACCCAATATCGGGTTGATCCATGATGATGACATCATCATGAACATATAGAATCTTGTTTTTAATATTCTAGTTCATGGAAAATAGTCCTAGGTCACTAATATAACTGATGGATTCATCAATTATGCAAGAAAATTCTAATTGAAAGTAAATCATTAACTATGGCAAGATTGATAGGAAATAATAACATAATTGAGTTCAAGTTATATAACCCGCCTCAAGAGAAACTTCAAAGCTCCAAGATCCAAGGATTCACATTCCTAAGGTTGAAGATGATCTTATCAAAGGTCCACGACTTGAGCTCCTTAGCACTATGCATGATACCCCACCACTTGTGGTCGATATCCCTCTCTTATGGTTGATATCCTTCACTTTGCCGATATCACTTTGTTATGGGTGATATCTCTTTTCTATGGTCGATACCAGGGCCTTATGCATGATACTACTTCACCTATGCACGATAACAAGACTCAATTAATGATATCTAAGATCAAGGGGGTGGAAAGATTTGAAAATTTTCACTTATAGGTGAAAGCAAGGGTATATATAGTTGAGGTTCATGAAAAAGTGTGTATATGAGGTGTCATCATTTTAAGCTACTAGGCGCCACATGTCCATGCATGGTTGACACTTGTCCTTTCATGCACTCCTATTTATATTGACATGCAAAAAACTTGAGGATAATCTAGCGATGATATTTCAATCATCACTTATCTTGTTGGATAAGATATCTCAATTGAATCACCACTTTATTCACAACCCGATACAACTTTTCCAAAGAAGTTGAAAACCGATACACTTCTCCTCCTTGAGGTTCTTAGCTACTCATGGACAAACCTAAGAGTTCAGAAAACCGATATGAGACGCCCCTATGGCTCCTTGGCTGATAGGCACTCTCATATGGACTCTACAACCCGATACAAGCTCAAATTAGGGTTTCACATTCAACCCTTTCTTGGTCTTTCTATCACCAAGAATACCATCATTCAAATATATTTCAAACATGGTGCCTCCTTCTTTATCCCTCATGTATATGATACTATAAGGGAGTAGGGACACTCTAGAGGTGGTAATTTGCATATCAACCCTACATTTTGGGTAAATTACAACTTGTACCAAAATTGATACCCAAGGCACTAGCATTATTCAAACAAGTTCAAATTTGGAATTCAGGCTTTCCACAAGACGCCACCTTGCATCATTCTCTATCTTATGATGCTAAAACACATGAGGTATGTTCAAAATATGACATATTACAATATAACCCCTTATCTTGGGTAAATTGCATTTTGGTCCAAAATAAGAGAACATTGTTCAAACATTATTCAAACAGGACCAAACTTGAAACATAAGTTTGTCACCTGATAAAAAAAACTCTTTATAGAATTATATTAAAGTTCAAAGAAATTTATTTAGTCTAATCAAACATGGTTATCCCTGAACCCAGGTCAGGGATTTTATAAGTTATAAACCCCTAACAATGTTTTCATCCGAGAAATCCCAGATGAAGGGAGACAATTGTTACATATGCATCTTACCATCAAGCCTACACATAACATCTTTATGTCATGGAGATTCCATAAAAATTTGATCAGAATAATGTTCCTCCATACAGGGTTATCATAGAATATATCGTACATGACACATATTCCACTGTCCTTCTCATTAATGATTGCAGTGTCAATTCTATGTCAGGTAACACTTGTCTTAGTCAGAGAAGCATTATACATACCTTATTTAACTCAGGTGTCAAACCTTACTAATTTGTCACCTTCTCAACTTAAAACTTATGTGATAAGATTCTTGATCTTGGGAGTCTTCCATATTCCTCAATTATTTTAGCATTTCACCTTCAAGGAAATACCAGAGTCATGTTCTATCACCCACTTGGTACTACAAGTCTTATCCTACATCTGTTGTGCCACTCTAATCTGCTGACACAACACTAAACTTTCTTATGACTTATACCAACTATCTTGTTACCTGTTTATTTTCTCATCATAAGGAGAGGATAATTGTCAAAGAATTACTTATCTCGGAGGTATCTCTAGATGTCTATGTATAAACTGCCTCAACAGATCTAGATAGAGAATTCTAAGGAATTATTTTTAGCTTGATAAGATTTTTCCCAAAATGATTCTACAATTGTTCCTTCAACTCATACATCCTTGTTGATCTCATGTTTATGTAGATCATAAACCCCTAACATATGGTATCCATACTACAGTATGTAACTAGACTAATCTCAAAGTTGGCCCTTCTAGGTAACTAAACATTATTCATCTTATCAAGAGTCATGTTCTCATTATCTCAAACCATTGAAAGTACTTGGATACTAGGATCCTTTACCTTGGTATCCATTATATGTGCGAAGAACACATCACATCCTCATCATTTCAATTCTCTATTGTTATTACCAAAACCAATCATATAATAGGACTTTTCGTTTCATATCGAGACATTACTTAACACACATACCTTGTCTTGGAACTAAAATCCAGGACTAGTTGATACTTTTCAAAGTATCCTTCTATAGATTTCTTCTAATCCATGCACATCAAGTGTCATAAGACTTAATTGATTGTCATGTCCCTGAAGGGAAAGAACACAAGGAAACATAGTCCTTTTTATCACCCCATCATTATCCAGGGTTTTTTATTAAAGAAGGGAGATTATCACCTTCCTTGAGTATTGGATGAACTTTCCAATGTTCATGTGTCATTCAATCTTGTTTACTCTTAGGTTCCTTGCCATCAGCACATGAATTATATAGATGATTACATGTCATCATCCTTTAGCATTATCATCATCATGATTACTAGATATGGGTATGGAAACCCTTAGTTCATCACTGGACATTGTCACCTCTTATCAGGTAACTGTTACCTCTAGGTCCTCAGACCAAGGTATACATTATACTAAACATATTTTGTTTATAAGTTGATCTGTGATTAAATCATATTTCTTCGTATATCAATTAGGATGTGGTAGAAATATCAGTGCCCCATCTTCTACTTCATTATGCTCTTTAGATTGTCTCGAAATGACTACTTGATCAGAGTAATCAGAAAGATAGAAATCTAAGAGTGTCATACTTACCTTGCCTTCAATAGATGAATACTTGGCCGGGGTATTCAAGAACTGAAATTAGGTAGCATGTATTTGTTTTATATTATGTTTCTTACTTTTAACATCTCTTTAAATTTTTACAACTTAGTATCTCTCATTTTCTCTCTGTGTTTCTTTTTCATCTCTTCCCTTTCTACATGAAGAGAGAAATTTCAAAAATAGAATATCGGTGTAACATCCTAGGATTTGAGGCCTCGGATAAGCTGATCTTAAAAGGAATGATTGGACTACCCATATCACCAAGGTGCACCTCCTTTTCCGAGAGCCCATCACTAAAGAGCTCCATAGTTAAGCGTGCTCAGCTTGGAGTAGTACTAGGATGGGTGACCAGTCGGGAAGTTGGTCCTGGCTTGCGCGTCAGTGTGGATAAAGTGCGCAGTTAAGGCTAGTGGTGGTTTGTGGGGCCAGTCGTCATTCCTAAAACTCTACTAGAGTTGTGTACAGTGGGCCCGAGAATTACAAATGGTATCAGAGCCATAACCCCTCCAATAGGTGGGGCCCATATGGGCATGTGACATGCCAGTCTTGAGCCGTGCGGTCCAGGCATGTAGGAAAGGGTTGTCCATGGTTGACGTAGCCACCCTTGCACTGGTATTCCGTGATCGGGAGATGGGTGTCCATGGGCCATTGTGGGTCTGCATTGAAATGGGGTCAGATTATGAGGCAATTTAGTTGATATTTGATGAGGACGTCAAGAGTCTAAGTGGAGGAGATTGTAACATCCCAGGATTTGAGGCCTCGGATAAGCTGATCTTGAAGGAATGATTGGACTACCCATATCACCAAGGTGCACCTCCTTTTTCGGGAGCCCATCACTAAAGAACTCCATAGTTAAGCGTGCTCAACTTGGAGTAGTACTAGGATGGGTGACAAGTCGGGAAGTTGATCCTGGCTTGCGCGTCAGTGTGGAAAAAGTGCACAGTTAAGCCTAGTGGTGGTTTGTGGGGCCAGTCGTCAATCCTAAAACTCTACTAGAGCTGTGGATAGTGGGCCCGAGCATTACAATTGGACTAAATATAGGTTCTCTTCCTTCTTATCTCTTCCTCATGTCCTCATAGGACTAATTAAAGGAAGCTCAACAACAACTACCTTCTTATGATTATCAGATAAAATCAAGAGAAGACATAGCATAATGAAAAATCTCTATCTTGTTGTCACCCCTCACGGTAATCTACCACTTCAGGTTGACTCAAACATAGAGTCAAGTTGTTTCATGTTGTTACTTTTGCCTTTTTACATTATTGGGTTGTAACTTTTGTAAGCCCTGTCGAGTCTTCCTCGATTGTTGGGTCATTTCCTCCCTTCTTTTTGAACAAAAGGGTTTAGTATGCTCAACATGTCCACGTCTATAACATGTCTTGTCCTCGTACCCTAGTCTTATCAGTCTTATTACCGATGTAGGAGCTAAGTCAGGAGTTCTTACAGATGGAAAGTTAGGACTTTTGCCTTTACTTAGTGACTACTGCCCTGGAGCACTAGGCATTTATTACACTAATGGTACAAAAAACATTGGATTTTTAGAAGAACTAGGCAAATGTCTCTAGAATTATAGAGACCTTTCCTTAATTATCAGCTTATTGCCCCTCCTTGGGCATTTCCATCACAGATGTACTATCAGTCTATACTTATGACAGAGTCTATTTTCTTGCCATATGTTAATCCTTCCCACATTTTCCACTGCTCCAACATGACTATGTCATTCAAGAACCCTTTCAGAACCCAAAGTCTCTGCATTGAGGGTTGGTAACCTAGGTTGTATTGCTAGTATCTAGTCCACTATATTCATTACTATTGTCCTAACCTGCCCAACAAGAGCATAAAAATAAGGATTCTCTATCCTGATTAGGTCAAGATGGGAATTTTCAGGCATTCGTTCTTCTCTTGCCTGATCCCTTGCACCTTCTCCTGGTGCAACAACATTGCTCTTAGTAACGTGTTCCTCATGTTCTCCAGTCATTTTTAAACTTCACCCTTTTTTCTTCATAAGCTAAAGTCACTATAGGGTATACTGGAGGACACTAGAATAGACACAACACCACCAAATCGACAGCCAAATCGTTACTAATTATGCAAAATAATCATAAGCAGCAGCTTTACAAAAATCACTAAAAAGTAAAACCATTTTGCAAAGAGATCCATTTCTTAGAAAACTCTTAATGAAATAACCAAAACTTTATATATATGAGGGTTCACATTGTACATACACTGTACCATCTCATCTCAAGGAATAACATATAACATTTGCTTTGTTAAAACATATACTAAAGCAACATAAAACCTTGATGCATACAAGCCAAAATCTCAGATCGTTCATAAAACCATCATGTACTAAATCCAAGGACCTGAGAGTACAGAGACAACACATAAGACTTCTATCTATAAGACATGACAGACAGTACACTCAACCTGGAGCTGTTACTTCTATCCCTACTGCTGTTGTTCTCCCTCTGCAGTACAGTCTCTACCCCCTCGTGCACGTCCACCCAAGAAAAATGTGGATCCCATGGAGTGAGACAATTGTCCCAGTGAGAGATATAACTCTCTGCCAACAATGTTATTATCAAAAGTAAACAATATAAAACTGAGTAGGGGTTCTTTTTATATTAATAAATAAGATTAATCACTGTGGGTAAGCAGATTAGAACATTCTCATCTTTTTAAAGCATTGCTGTAACATCCCTGACCTGGGTTATAACCTAACCCTGGAAGTTTTGCCTAAATATGTAATTATTTACTTGTGAATACTCCCTGGCATGTAATTAAGTTCCTCAGGAACATATATATTTCAATTTTTGCTCCTTTTTAAACAAAGTTGTAGCATTGTGTTGTATGTAGGGACCTATGTGCAAATTACCCAGTTTAAGGGTTCAACTTGCAAATTCACAAGTTAAGATGTTCCTTTGATGTTGAAACATCATGAGGATGTTTATGATGAAGTTTGAAGGATTTCCCAAGCTTGAGCACCAAGGTGCAGCTGTGGAAGCAATCCTTATGCTTGAAAACCCTAATTTGGAGTAAAGTGCAATTTACCCAAATTGAGGGGTGCAACTTGTAATTTTCACTTTCTAGAACATCTTTTATAACTCTTGTCATCATTTAGAGTAGAAATGATGAAAGGGGCACATCAATGAATAATCAGATAAGAAAAGTGATCTTTGTGGTGAAAGTCACCTAATATGGGTATGGAGACCTTTCATGTATGTACCCTAGTTGAAGGTTGGCTTTCTTTACCCTTAGATCTTGAGAATTCATGAGTTTTGCATAAGGTTAGATGGGTTTGGACGTGCCCTTGAGCAAGAAGGGACTTAGATGTAGTTACATAACTTGAGAGGTCCTTATGGTGTAAAAAGGGCTAAAGTATATAAGCCATTTCCTTGCAAATAAGTGAACGGATCCTTCATTTCCTTCACTTCTTCTCTTCTTTCTCAACCGACCAAGGCTAGCTCTGGAGCAGAGAGGGATGACCAAGGGTTCTAGGTAAGTTTAGATCATCCCTTTTGCTTGAATTCATGGAGGAAACTCATTTTCAAGGTTAGATTCATGGCTAACTCACCTAGCTCTATCTTTCTAGCCATTCCTTTCCAACATTTCCTTGGAGAATTCACCTGGGCCGAACCTGTGGAGCTCAAAGACGCCATTAAAGCTTGGAGCTTGAAAGCTTGGAGCTCAACAAACGACCTTTAGGCGGGTTTTATAACTCTAAACTCTTTGCTTTATATGCATATTTAGTTCTTGCAAATTAACATGATACTTCTTCTTTTACCTCCCTCTTTCCTTGCACTTTTGCAAGTAAAACGGTGGGATAACCGACCTTAACCAAGGTTGAAGATGATGGGCGTGAATTCCTATGCTACTTTATCAAACGACCTTGGACCCTTTTGGTCCAAACGGTTGCAAACCGTTTAAGGTCAAACGGTTTCAAACCGTTTGCTCTCAAACGGTCTTGCAAGACCGTTTGGATTGAAATAGTCTCAAGACCGTTTGATAGGGTTGACCAAGGGACGACCGTTTGAGGGTCTGTTGGTAATATGTTGAGTTTTATTCCTGCAAAGAATCAAAGATTAACTCTTACCCATTTGAGAGTTGAAGGCACTTCAACATCCTAACCCTAATCGGGTTGAAATTACTGTTTTAAAGCATAGATCTTGTTGAGTTTTGGGTTGAAGGACCCAAACGGTGTCAAGACCATTTGGGGGTTCCTCCAAACGGTCTCAAGACCGTTTGGGCACAACCCAAGACCGTTTGAAGGTTTAGGATTGAGATAATCTAATGGTTTGAAGGTCCAATTGCAACAAGTTGATGAATTGATAAAAATGCTGATTTTTGACCTAATTGGAGTTCAACCCTAATCTAACCGACTTGGTTTTTGGTCAAACTTTGGGAAAACAGTCTCAAGACCGTTTGGATGATGTCCAAATGACCTCAAGACCGTTTGGGTCAAGTTTCGGCCCAATTGGAGGTCAATTGATAGGTTCAACCTTGAATTGATTCACATTGTTGAAAATTGATGACTATCCGATTTGAAACCCTAATTGAGAGGGATTCAACCCTAATTGGATTTCAATTGAGGGTCAATTTGATGCCCAATTGATTAAGGATAATCTTAGTTAACTCAATTTATAAGTGGTTATCATGGATTTGGTTAATCGAGGGGTTCAACATACATATCCATGACCAATTGTAACTTTTGAACCACTTTGGAGGTCCAAACGGTTTGAGACCATTTGGACCAAACGGTCTCAAGACTGTTTGGATCCAAACAGTCTCAAGACCGTTTGAGGCCAAACGGTCTCAAGACCGTTTGGGCTCAAACGATCTCAAGGTCGTTTGGTCCAATCGATCTCAAGTCATTTTGATCAAACAGTTTCAAACCGATTGAGTTTCAAACGGTTTGGAAAGTCAACCCTTCTAAATGGTCAACACTTCCAAACGGTCTCAAGACCGTTTGGTGGTTGAAGGTTGAAACCATTTGAAGGTTGAAACCGTTTGAAGATGATCAAGGTAGTTTGTACTTAATCAATTGATGGTGTAATTGGTTCAATGGTAACCTAGGTCATTAAGGGACTAGGTGATTAATGAGTTAACCCATGATGGTGATCATGAGGCAAATTACCAAAATACCCTTGAGGGGTTTAAAGGAGTGAAACCTTGTTCTAATCAAACCCTAATCACATGATAGTGATGTTTTGGCTTATGTTAGTCAATAAGGACTTAACCCAACCTAATCTAGAGTGGTGTTATCACCATCTACTAGTAAGAGGAGAGAGAAAGTATCCTAAGAGAGAGAAAGTAACCTTTTTAAGGTGGAAACTCAAGTAAGATACTTTCAATACACATGAATGTGCATGATTAGGAAATGATCCACCTATGTGAGATCATGGAAACCCTAATTATGATGTCTAATGAATCTTAATCTTATTTAAGAGCTTTAATGATGATGTTTCTCTTACATGATAATGTAATGAGTACAATTCACCATGGGGTGAATAGTAAACCCTAATTCTAGGGTGATGACATGTAATATGAATAGTAAACCCTGATTGATGAAAATTGGAGAGCTTGATTCTTCTATGAGTTTGAAGGTATAACCTCTAGAATGAATTGTTTATTGTTACCATTTGAATTAACCTTGCAGGTTGTCATGAGATGATGATCCTAACCAGGTATGGATTACAATACTATATTCATTGAAAGCATGTCTTAAGCTTTATGAATAAGTGAAATATTTTGATGCACTATTAGTGACATCTATTGAGATTTATGGGCTGTAAGAGCCATAAATACCATCAAGGTCATGCTTGACAGATGACTTATGATGAGATGATTGAGAACTGATGATTGAAAAGAGTTAGGCCTGCTACATTTTATTATTCTTTTTATAGTTGTTATGCTAATGTTATTGTTTGAAGAACAATGTATGATGTTAAAAGAATACTGAATGTACCTAACTAATCAATTGTAATGTAGAGCCCTGATCATAGACCCATCATTGTCAGAGTCTAAATGATGGTGAAACAGGTTTTCCCAAGGGAACTCCTGGATCACATACTTTTGAGTATGTGGGGTATATGGATGTGTAGAACCTTACATCCTAGTGTAGGAATTGATGTAGATTTTATAGTTCGTCAAACCTTCACTACAAAACCCAAAAGGTGAGATGTATCACTATTCTCCCAAGAAAACACAAAACACCGCATCGATGAAAGATAAACAAGAAATCTTCCGATGACAAAGAGAGTACAGAACGCCACTGCAACTCTAAAATAGCGAAGGTCCAGTTTACCCTGGTGAGCTATAAATAGCAGACGTCCTGCCAGATGTCCTGCAAACAATCCTCTAACTGACTGAGGAAGATGAGGTCATAAGAATCCGACTCTTTTAATGACCTATGTATGATACTGATGTGACTTCTTAGCGATCAGTTGGAGTATGAGTGGTATGCCTCATCTCCACAGGGCATAATAATGTTTGAAAAAATAATCAACATCGTAGTATATATGTTAGAGTTAACTACGAGTTGCTTGATTGATATTACATTGAATAGTGTAGATGTTCTTCATGTCATAAATGTTGAACTCTTGCTTATCATCAAAACTGCTAATGAATACTTTGAAGGTTTTTACTGCTTAAGTTATTCTTTGTTTGCTTATAAAGCTTCTAGTGAAGAGTTATAACTCTCGCTGGGGCAATTATGTATAATTGTCTCACCCCGTAGACTTCAACTTTTTAGGTGGTCGTCGAAGACGGAGGAACCGGTCTAAAGGTGACCAATCCCAGCAGCAGCAGCACCAGGAGCAGCAGTAAATCTCAAGTGGAGATTCAGCCTGCTATGTGGTGTAGTTAGAGTCAGTCCTATGTGTCCTCTGTACTCTCAGGTCTTGGAGTATTTTGGTTATGAGTTCTTGAGATTTTGTATCATGTTGTATATAATTACTCAATAAGTAATTTGACAGAGATGTATACAGTTTAAATCCTTTTTCTATGGAAAAGGTTTGTGGTTTCAAGCTCTTGTCTCGAAAAGTTTTAATTTCCCGTGATTTTTGTCTTTCGCTGATTACCGATTGCTTCCGCTCATGTTTAAATCATGATTATTTCGTGGTTTGGAGATCAGAGCCCACAATTAAGTGGTATCAGAGCTCTAGGTCAGTTGAGTCTACAGAGGCATAGGACTTAGGATATCGAGTCTATCTTTAGTACTCCTTCCTTATCTAATAGAATCTTCTGCTCCTCAGGAGAAGAAGATACATAAGGATGGTTGAGCCTCATGATGAGTATGTGGCAGAGAGTAGTGCTAGTGCACCTCAAGACGGTGCAAGGATACCAAGAATAGAACAGCCTGCACCTGAGCCACTCAGGGAGCCACCCCAGTTTGACCCAGCTGACATGGGTAACGCAACAGTACAAACGATGTTCGGGCAGTTTATGACTGCCATGACACACATAACCGATAGGATGCCTATGCCTGCACCTAGGGCACCTGCCCAGCGTGAAGGACAAGGTATCGGTAAGACGTTCAAACGACTTTGTCGTGTCGGAGCTACCGAGTACTTTGGGACTGCCGACCCCGCAGATGCTGATTTATGGCTGACAGAGTTGGAGAAGGCTTTCAAGATTCTTATTATCCCGAAAGCTGAGAAGGTTAGACACGCTGTCTATCTTCTCAAAGGCAGTGATGGTCACTGCTGGAACATGGAAGAGCAGAAGAGACCTGGAATAGAGTTCTCATGGGAAGAGTTTCATCGGGAATTTATGAATAGATATTTTCCAAAGACCTTCCTAGATGAGAAGATCTCTCAGTTTGAGAGACTAAGGCAGGGTATGATGAACATTAGCGAGTATGAAGCTAAGTTCATGGAGTTGCTGCGGTTCTGTCCGCACATGGATGCCACAGAGGAGGAAAGAATCAGAAGATTCGAAAAGGGTTTGAATGCTGATATATCAACCCCTGTCTCTGCCTTAGAAAATCGAGAGAGATTCTCTACCTTCGTTGAGTCAGTCCGAATGATAGAGAGATCTGTGGTTGAGAAGAGGCAAACTCAGAAAATATATCCACAGTTCCAGGGTTCTTTATCTAGGGACTTTAAGAAGCCTAGATCCTCTGCACCTAACCCTCTACCACCTATATCTAGTTCTCAGACTCAGTGGTCTCCAAGTATAGGTAGAGGACGAAGACAACCACCTCAGGAGACTCAGAGTTCTGCATCAATGTCAGTTACAGGACCACCCAGACCACAACAACTGGAGAGAAGTTGCTACAACTGTGGTAAAGTGGTACATTTGATGAAGGACTGCTGATCTAAGCCTGTCAGTGTGACACAGCCTCCGAGACAGAATCAACAAGGATCTCAGAGAATGCAATCTCAAGGAGCAGCTTGAGGACGTGGACAAGCATCTCAAGCTGGATCATCAGCACCACATCAACACCAGACGACAGCGAGGTTCTATGCTATGAACCCACCAGAGGCAGTGGTCGATCCATAAGTGGTGACAGGTCATATGAAACTTTTATATTCTGATATGTCTACATCTTGTGTAGTATCTGTTCTAATTGACCCGAGTGCTATGCACTCTTTTATCACTCGGAGAGTGATTCGTAACTGCAATATGACAGCTAGTCATAGGGCAGATAGTTTGTTGTTGGAGACTCTGTTGAGTGGGTCTGCCGTTTTGCAGGAGGTATGTTCTCCCTGCATCCTCTTCTTTTCTGATCATCGCATTCAAGTGGACCTTATACCGCTTGATATGCAAGGATTTGATATAATCCTCGGGATGGATACCTTGGAAATGTATAAAGTTGTCTTGGATTGTGAGTCCAAGTTGGCAGTGTTTGCTGATGAAAGCAACACATGGATCTTTCAAGGAGAAAGAAAGATTCTACCCACTTGTCTTGTATCAACTATGGTTGCTGATAAGCTGATGAGGCAAGGATGTTATGCATTCTTGGCCCATGTGGTAGATGTTACCAAGGAGAGTCCCAACCCTGTTGAAGTTCCTATAGTCAGGGAATTCGAGGATGTGTTTCCTGAAGAACTTCCTGGTATACCACCACCTCGGGAGATTGATTTTGAGATCAATTTGGTCCCAGATACGAAACCTATAGCCCAGACTCCTTATAGGATGGCGCCTGCCGAAATGGCAGAACTCAAGAAACAGCTTCAAGAGTTACTTGAGAAGGGTTTCATCCGACCGAGTACCTCACCTTGGGGTGCTCCGGTTTTGTTTGTTAAAAAGAAAGATGGATCAATGCAGTTGTGCATTGACTATAGACAACTCAATAAAGTAACAATAAAGAACAAGTACCCTTTGCCGAGGATTGATGATCTTTTTGACCAGTTGCGTGGTGCAACAGTCTTCTCAAAGATAGATTTGAGATCAGGATATCATCAACTCCGCATTAAGGATAGTGACATATCCAAGTCTGCCTTTATGACAAGATATGGTCACTATGAGTACACGGTTATGTCGTTTGGACTAACCAATGCACCAGCTGCATTCATGGAGCTCATGAATAGAGTTTTTCGACCCTTCCTTGATCAGTGTGTTGTCGTCTTTATAGATGACATCCTGATTTATAGTAAAGATGCTCAGCAGCATGAGCAGCATCTTCGCCAAGCTCTGACCTTGCTAAGAGAACACAAGCTATACGCTAAATTTAGCAAGTGTGAGTTCTGGCTGCCGGAGGTATCTTTTCTGGGACATGTGATATCTGCCTCGGGAATTCGTGTTGACCCTGCAAAGGTGGAATCTGTTCTACAATGGGAACAACCGAGGACACTGATGGAGATTAGAAGTTTCTTGGGGTTAGCTGGTTATTATCAAAGGTTTATTAAGAATTTCAGTTCTATAGCCTTATCTTTGACCAAGTTAACCCGGAAAGATGTTCCTTTTACCTGGAGTGATGAGTGTCAACAGTCTTTTCAACTGTTGAAGGAGAGGTTGACAAGTGCACCTGTGCTTGTGCTACCTGAGCAAGGGAAAGGATATGTAGTCTTCTGTGATGCCTCCAAGAATGGACTTGGATGTGTGTTGATGCAGGATAAACAGGTGATTTATTTTGCTTCCCGACAGCTTAAGAAACACGAGGAGAATTATCCGACACACGATCTAGAGTTAGCTTCTGTTGTCCATGCTTTGAAGATCTGGAGACATTATCTCTACGGAGAAACCTTCCAGATTTTCACAGACTACAAGAACCTTAAGTATATCTTCTCTCAGCATGAACTTAACATGAGGCAACGTCGCTGGATGGAGTTAATCAAGGACTACAACTGTATAATTGATTACCATCCAGGCAAAGCCAATGTGGTTGCAGATGCCTTGAGTAGGAAATCAGCAACATCAACCATGAATAGAGCACAACTAAGTTCCTTAGTATGCTGTAGGAGATATATGCTTATCTCTTTAAGGCAAAACAATGTACAGTTGAAGGTGTCATTGTTAGCTGGTTTGTTAGCTGAGATGCAGATTAAACCTACCCTAAGAGAGCAGATAAAGGAGGCACAACAAGTAGATGCTGTAGTTCAGCAGTTTAGATCCGCGTATGGTAGAAAGAAGCAAGAAGGTTTTCATGATTCAGATGACCAGGTGGCATGCTATCATGGGAGGATGATAGTGCCAGATGTAGATAACCTGAGGAAATTAGTTCTGGAGGAAGCTCATTCTTCGATGTATGCCATGCACCCAGGGAGCACCAAGATGTATCGAAACTTGAAGGATATGTATTGGTGGCCTGGGATGAAGAAGGATATAGCTGAGTTTGTTCTAAGGTGTTCTGTGTGTCAGTAGGTCAAGGCTGAGCACCAGAAACCTGCAGGAACAATGCAACCCTTACCCATACCACAATGGAAGTGGGACCATGTGACCATGGACTTTGTTGTTGGCCTACCCAGGACAAACAAAGGACATGATTCCATTTGGGTAGTTGTTGATAGGTTGACAAAGACAGCACATTTCCTACCTGTCAAAACAACCTATTCTGCTGAAAGGTTATCACAGTTGTATGTACAAGAGATAGTGCGTTTGCATGGAGTTCCTATCACAATAGTTTCTGACAGAGGTCCCCAATTTACAAGTCGCTTTTGGGAGCAGTTACACAGAGCCTTAGGCACCAAACTAAGGTTTAGTACAGCCTTTCACCCACAGACTGATGGACAGTCGGAAAGGACTATACAGACCTTGGAAGATCTTTTGAGAGCATGTGTTCTCCAGTTTACCGGGAGTTGGATCTACATCTCAACTTGATAGAGTTTGCCTATAACAATAGCTATCAGCATAGCATTGATATGGCACCCTATGAAGCCTTATATGGTAGACGTTGTAGATCACCCTTGTGTTGGTATGAGACTGGTGAGCACCAGTTGTTAGGTCCTGATCTTGTGCAACAAACTACTGAGAAGATTAAAGTTATACAACAACAACTTAAGACTGCACAGGATAGGCAGAAGTCGTATGCTGATAAACGTCGTAGACCCCTAGAGTTCCAGGTTGGAGACAGCGTATATCTTAAGGTCTCACCTTGGAAAGGAGTCCTTCATTTTGGAAGGAAAGGGAAGTTAGCTCCTAGATTTATGGGGCCTTATCCAATTATTGAAAGAGTTGGAAAGGTGGCCTATAGACTAGAGTTACCTCAAGAGTTGCAGAAGCTACACCCTGTGTTTCACATTTCCATGCTGAGGAAATGTCACCCAGACACCGAGACAATTCTACAACCAATGGAAGTAGAATTGAATGAAGATATAACATATGAGGAGGGACCAGTGTCAATCCTTGATAACAGAACTAAAAAGTTAAAGAAGAAGGATATACGCCTTGTGAAAGTCCTCTGGAACCATCGTGGTGTTGAAGAATCCACTTGGGAACTAGAGGATGAGATGAGAAGGAAATATCCTACTCTTTTCTCTTAATACGCCTTATCGATTTCGGGGACGAAATCCTTGTGAAGGGGTGGATAATTTGTAACATCCCTGACCTGGGTTATAACCTAACCCTGGACGTTTTGCCTAAATATGTAATTATTTACTTGTGAATACTCCCTGGCATGTAATTAAGTTCCTCAGGAACATATATATTTCAATTTTTGCTCCTTTTTAAACAAAGTTGTAGCATTGTGTTGTATGCAGGGACCTATGTGCAAATTACCCAGTTTAAGGGTTCAACTTGCAAATTCACAAGTTAAGATGTTCCTTTGATGTTGAAACATCATGAGGATGTTTATGATGAAGTTTGAAGGATTTCCCAAGCTTGAGCACCAAGGTGCAGCTGTGGAAGCAATCCTTATGCTTGAAAACCCTAATTTGGAGTAAAGTGCAATTTACCCAAATTGAGGGGTGCAACTTGTAATTTTCACTTTATAGAACATCTTTTATAACTCTTGTCATCATTTAGAGTAGAAATGATGAAAGGGGCACATCAATGAATAATCAGATAAGAAAAGTGATCTTTGTGGTGAAAGTCACCTAATATGGGTATGGAGACCTTTCATGTATTTACCCTAGTTGAAGGTTGGCTTTCTTTACCCTTAGATCTTGAGAATTCATGAGTTTTCCATAAGGTTAGATGGGTTTGGACGTGCCCTTGAGCAAGAAGGGACTTAGATGTAATTCCATTACTTGAGAGGTCCTTATGGTGTAAAAAGGGCTAAAGTATATAAGCCATTTCCTTGCAAATAAGTGAACGGATCCTTCATTTCCTTCACTTCTTCTCTTCTTTCTCAACCGACCAAGGCTAGCTCTAGAGCAGAGAGGGACGACCAAGGGTTCTAGGTAAGTTTAGATCATCTCTTTTGCTTGAATTCATGGAGGAAACTCGTTTTCAAGGTTAGATTCATGGCTAGCTCACCTAGCTCTATCTTTCTAGCCTTTCCTTTCCAATGTTTCCTTGGAGAATTCACCTTGGCCGAACCTGTGGAGCTCAAAGACGCCATTAAAGCTTGGATCTTGAAAGCTTGGAGCTCAACGAATGACCTTTAGGCGGGTTTTATAACTCTAAACTCTTTGCTTTATATGCATATTTAGTTCTTGCAAATTAGCATGATACTTCTTCTTTTACCTCCCTCTTTCCTTGCACTTTTGCAAGTAAAACGGTGGGATAACCGACCTTAACCAAGGTGGAAGATGATGGGCGTGAATTCCTATGCTACTTTATCAAACGACCTTGGACCCTTTTGGTCCAAACGGTTGCAAACTGTTTAAGGTCAAACGGTTTCAAATTGTTTGCTCTCAAACGGTTTCAAACCGTTTGCTCTCAAACGGTCTTGCAAGACCGTTTGGATTGAAACGGTCTCAAGACCGTTTGATAGGGTTGACCAAGGGACGACCGTTTGAGGGTCTGTTGGTAATATGTTGAGTTTTATTCCTGCAAAGAATCAAAGATTAATTTTTAACCATTTGAGAGTTGAAGGCACTTCAACATCCTAACCCTAATCGGGTTGAAATTACTGTTTTAAAGCATAGATCTTGTTGAGTTTTGGGTTGAAGGACCCAAACGGTCTCAAGACCATTTGGGGGTTCCTCCAAACGGTCTCAAGACCGTTTGGGCACAACCCAAGACCGTTTGAAGGTCTAGGATTGAGATAATCTAATGGTTTGAAGGTCCAATTGCAACAAGTTGATGAATTGATAAAAATGCTGATTTTTGACCTAATTGGAGTTCAACCCTAATCTAACCGACTTGGTTTTTGGTCAAACTTTGGGCAAATGGTCTCAAGACCGTTTGGATGATGTCCAAACGACCTCAAGACCGTTTGGGCCAAGTTTGGGCCCAATTGGAGGTCAATTGATAGGTGCAACCTTGAATTGATTCACATTGTTGAAAATTGATGACTATCCGATTTGAAACCCTAATTGAGAGGGATTCAACCCTAATTGGCTTTCAATTGAGGGTCAATTTGATGCCCAATTGATTAAGGCTAATCTTAGTTAACTCAATTTATAAGTGGTTATCATGGATTTGGTTAATTGAGGGGTTCAACATACATATGCATGACCAATTGTAACTTTTGAACCACTTTGGAGGTCCAAACGGTCTCAAGACTGTTTGAGGCCAAACGGTCTCAAGACCGTTTGGGCTCAAACGATCTCAAGGTCGTTTGGTCCAATCGATCTCAAGTCATTTTGATCAAACAGTTTCAAACCGATTGAGTTTCAAACGGTTTGGAAAGTCAACCCTTCTAAACGGTCAACACTTCCAAACGGTCTCAAGACCGTTTGGTGGTTGAAGGTTGAAACCATTTGAAGGTTGAAACCGTTTGAAGATGATCAAGGTAGTTTGTACTTAATCAATTGATGGTGTAATTGGTTCAATGGTAACCTAGGTCATTAAGGGACTAGGTGATTAATGAGTTAACCGATGATGGTGATCATGAGGCAAATTACCAAAATACCCTTGAGGGGTTTAAAGGAGTGAAACCTTGTTCTAATCAAACCCTAATCACATGATAGTGATTTTTTGGCTTATGTTAGTCAATAAGGACTTAACCCAACCTAATCTAGAGTGGTTTTATCACCATATACTAGTAAGAGGAGAGAGAAAGTATCCTAAGAGAGAGAAAGTACACTTTTTAAGGTGGAAACTCAAGTAAGATACTTTCAATACACATGAATGTGCATGATTAGGAAATGATCCACCTATGTGAGATCATGGAAACCCTAATTATGATGTCTAATGAATCTTAATCTTATTTAAGAGCTTTAATGATGATGTTTCTCTTACATGATAATGTAATGAGTACAATTCACCATGGGGTGAATAGTAAACCCTAATTCTAGGGTGATGACATGTAATATGAATAGTAAACCCTGATTGATGAAAATTGGAGAACTTGATTCTTCTATGAGTTTGAAGGTATAACCTCTAGAATGAATTGTTTATTGTTACCAGTTGAATTAACCTTGCAGGTTGTCATGAGATGATGATCATAACTAGGTATGGATTACAATACTATATTCATTGAAAGCATGTCTTAAGCTTTATGAATAAGTGAAATATCTTGATGCACTATTAGTGACATCTATTGAGATTTATGGGCTGTAAGAGCCATAAATACCATCAAGGTCATGCTTAACAGATGACTTATGATGAGATGATTGAGAACTGATGATTGAAAAGAGTTAGGCATGCTACATTTTAGTATTCTTTTTATAGTTGTTATGCTAATGTTATTGTTTGAAGAACAATGTATGATGTTAAAAGAATACTGAATGTACCTAACTAATCAATTGTAATGTAGAGCCCTGATCATAGACCCATCATTGTCAGAGTCTAAATGATGGTGAAACAGGTTTTCCCAAGGGAACTCCTGGATCACATACTTTTGAGTATGTGGGGTATATGGATGTGTAGAACCTTACATCCTAGTGTAGGAATTGATGTACATTTTATAGTCCGTCAAACCTTCACTACAAAACCCAAAAGGTGAGATGTATCACTATTCTCCCAAGAAAACACAAAACACCGCATCGATGAAAGATAAACAAGAAATCTTCCGCTGACGAAGAGAGTACAGAACGCCACTGCAACTCTAAAATAGCGAAGGTCCAGTTTACCCTGGTGAGCTATAAATAGCAGACGTCCTGCCAGATGTCCTGCAAACAATCCTCTAACTGACTGAGGAAGATGAGGTCATAAGAATCCGGCTCTTTTAATGACCTATGTATGATACTAATGTGACTTCTTAGCGATCAGTTGGAGTATGAGTGGTATGCCTCATCTCCATAGGGCATAATAATGTTTGGAAAACATAATCAACAACGTAGTATATCTGTTAGAGTTAACTACGAGTTGCTTGATTGATATTACATTGAATAGTGTAGATGTTCTTCATGTCATAAATGTTGAACTCTTGCTTATCATCAAAACTGCTAATGAATACTTTGAAGGTTTTTACTGCTTAAGTTATTCTTTGTTTGCTTATAAAGCTTCTAGTGAAGAGTTATAACTCTCGCTGGGGCAATTATGTATAATTGTCTCACCCCATAGACTTCAACTTTTTAGGTGGTCGTCGAAGACGGAGGAACCGGTCTAAAGGTGACCAATCCCAGCAGCAGCAGCACCAGGAGCAGCAGTAAATCTCAGGTGGAGATTCAGCCTGCTATGTGGTGTAGTTAGAGTCAGTCCTATGTGTCCTTTGTACTCTCAGGTCTTGGAGTATTTTGGTTATGAGTTCTTGAGATTTTGTATCATGTTGTATATAATTACTCAAGAAGTAATTTTGGTAGAGATGTATACAGTTTAAATCCTTTTTCTATGGAAAAGGTTTGTGGTTTCAAGCTCTTGTCTCAAAAAGTTTTAATTTCCCGTGATTTTTGTCTTCCGCTGATTACTGATTGCTTCCTCTCATGTTTAAATCGTGATTATTTCGTGGTTTGGAGATCGGAGCCCACAATTGCAACTATATTTGATAGAGAAGTAAATCATCTATTCAGTTTATAAGGAATATGAAGAACACGTGTATCATTTACCCATCATATTATACCAACATCTCAAGCTTAACATGTGACAATATTATCATGGTATGATATCCATCAATCATTCTCATTTCAAGTTTTTGGCCACAACCAATCTACTAGCCCAATATTGATTTCTACCAATCTGGTGAATATACATCATCATGTTCTAGCTTTATACCAATCTTGTAAGAGTACACCAGGTATTGGATTGTGCAAATCCTACGTAATTACAGCCATGTATTGAATTGTACCAATCTTGTGATATTGCATCCATGTATTAGATTGTACCAATCATGTGAGATTACAACCATGTATTGGATGGTACCAATCTTGTGAGATTACATCCAAGTATTGGATTGTACCAAACCTATGAGATTGCAGTTAGGTATTGGATTGTACCAATTCGTTGATATTACAGTTAAGTATTGGATTGTACCAATCCTATGATATTATAGCCAGGTATTGGATTGTACCAATCCTGATAGAGTTCAACCAGGTATAGGATTGTACCAATCATGTGATATTACAACTAGGTATTGGATTGTACCAATCTTGTGATATTAAAGGTAGGTATTGGATTGTACCAATCCTGATAGAGTTCAGCCAGACATTGGATTGTACTAATCTTGTGAGATTACATCCAGGTATTGGATTGTACCAATCCTGTGAGATTATAGACAGGTATTGGATTGTACCAATCCTGTGAGATTACAGCCAGGTATTGGACTATGCCAATCCTGTGAGATTATGTTGAGAGTATAACCAGGTATTGGATTATACCAATCATGTGAGATCATGGCCATATTGCTAAGGATTCCATAGGAGTTGGAATACCTTGATGTTTCCCTTTCACTTTCATTATGGGATATCAATCCTTTAAACTCATCATTGAATACCACATCACCTTTACTAGGTGTTATACCTCGTTCAAGCCATCATACCCATTCACATCCTTTATGTGATACAAGTATTCCTCATATCTCATTTTAGCATATTCAAAACACTATAGCCCTTATTTATTTATAACCATAATGCATGTATGACCAAGATTTCATTATTATCTTTATAACCATTTATTATTATTATTATCATGTTACAGGGTTTCCATTTCTCTAATTTATTTTGAACAATACCATCTCTTACATTAATCTCTAGATCATGAGACTTTTTATAAACATCTTGTCACCTCTCACTACGCAACAACTATTCACATGGCTCACAAGGCCCTTTAAACATCTTGTCACCTCTCACTAGGAAACAACTATTCACATGGATCTCAAGGCCCATTAAACATCTTGTCACCTCTCACTAGGAAATAATTATTCACATGGCTCACAAGGCCATTAAACATCTTGCCACCTCTCACTAGGCAACAATTATTCACATGGCTCACAAGGCCATTAAACATCTTGTCACCTCTCACATGGATCACAAGGTCATTAAAGCTAATCAATGATGACATTAGAAATTCCACATTTTCTATTCCAAAATCAACAAGTGCTAACACAAATGACTAAACAATATATATATGCAATACTCAATTAATACATAGGAAACAATTAAGTAATTCTTCACATATGAAGGGGTATTCAGACTCACTGCATACAAAGTTCTATCACTGATGTGTTCATCCATTCAAAATAAAATAGCCCAAAAACATCTATCAACACTATAATAGTTTTCCATTCTATACCTATGATCTCCTCCTGAAGGTTGATCATCATGGTATCTGATTGGTCTATCATGTATGACAATATTATCAATGCCTTGCAACTAAACCTTAAGGAGTCAACAAATACTATGGAATAAAATGTGGGGGGAAGGCTTTAGAACCATGGGGGTGTCTTATCTATTGTGGGATGCTTGCATGTATTCTCATATTAGCTTTCTATTATTTATATAAATTTAAATATACATGTGTCATATCTAAAGAAATATAAAGAGTCATTTGGGCTACCCAGTAAATCCGCCTTCTACATATGCAATTGTGGTGCCATCCAAGTGCTCGTATGGGAGAGGTGTGTCTTTCATTACCAAAAAAACACATATGACTCTCACATGAATGTAATCAGTGGGACGGAATACCATGAACCACATCAGTGTTAGAAGCCTCAACATCTACCACAGTATTATATGATGGAACACCAATGATAAGAAGACATTTTATGGACACCTACACACAATTTAAATTGGAAAACATATATATTGACTTGATAGATTATTTTATCACATGTATATATAAATTGACTTAAATTGAATTCTACCCCGATCTTGCTATGCGAGTCTGAAAGACTACCCCCAATGCACTCTGTGGGCGTGTGATGATGTGCATGTTATGTGAATATTGGAGAAGCTTGCACCACCTGAGAAGCCTTAAAATTCTCTAAGGCTGCTTCTATCAATCTGTACACATCCTCCTGGTCTATTCCCTCTTCTTGGTAGATTTACACTTTTGCTTAGATGTTCCATAAATGATTTTATCCCATACCCAGTTCCAGAAGCCCTAACACATCATGGATGCTCTTCAGTCCCTAAAGCAACTGTCAATTCATCTGTATGGCTTGAGGGGTGAACTTTCCCTTATTTTGTTTTCTCACCTAGATCAATCTATTCATCATTAAAATTGACTAATCAATAAAAATTAACAATCCGGAGAAAAAATAACATGGACATATTTTGAGACCAAGAAATTTACCAGTTTTGAAGCCACCTCCTTTGTTGCTTGGACGGGGATTTCACTGGCTTTAATTTTCCTCACATCTATTCACTCAATACAGTGAGGCAACTGTCCAGAAGTACTAGTAGACTTAGCAGTGGAAAGAGTATAAGTAGAATGTCCTTTGTCTTGCTCTCTCAATTTGCGGTGTGTAACATAACCACTTGAACCCAGTCGGTAGTTGTGCATGTTCTTGTCACGCCTATCTTTTTCAACCTCATGAATAGCTTGATTAATGAAATAAGAAATATTGTTAAGTAACCATAAGAAATCATAAAAATGTAACTAATTTAATAAGAAATATTGTTAAGTAACCATAACAAATCATAAAAATGTAATTAGTTCAATACCTTGAATGCATCTATTTTTCTCTGCTCAACAAACTCCTTCCAATCATCTTTATCAATGTAGTTCCATTTAAGAGTGGGGTCTGGATCCTTCTTTCCCCCAAAGATGTAGTCGCTTGTGAGGATTGTCCACCAATCTCTATGTTATCTCCGACGAGTTGCAGAATAGACTTGCAATGTAACTTTTTATCAAGTTCATAGATGAGGCCTTTCTTGGCGTTACTCACTTGTATCCAATCCTCAACAAAGACAAGAACTTTGCTTCAACCAAGTACCCCACAGTATCTGATGAACTCCTTAGTAAACAGGGTGCCTACTTCATTGAATTCAACCATGCCCTTCCTCCCTTCCCTATTTATAGAAATTTTCATCTAAGTTATCCCACTTTTATAGATTGATTTATCAGCACTGTCAACACCTTTGTCAGGATGCTTAGTTCAATCCTCAGGATCAGGATCACTATGCTCCTAGACATATGCCATATACAAAATCAAAAGCATACATATGACAAAAGTTAGATCACATATAAAAAGTAAGATCATATATGAAAGATTCATATCACTTATTGAAAAGTCAGATCACATATTAAAAAGTCATATCACATATGAACAAATAAACATGTTATGTAAAGAAAATAACATCTAAAATAATATATGTAGTATAAATTAAATTAATATCCCTTCTGTGTGATCTTCACATGTATAGTTATCAATGTTAGATTCAATATTTACAGTTGGTAAGCTAACAAATAATTGATTAGAGTCATCATACTTGTCATAGTACTCTTCTTCATCAATAGGATCTAAAATAAACTGTATTTTCCCATGAAGAATGATAGACCAATTTTCTTTTGTTGGATCATCGATATAGAATACATATTTTTCCTGTGATGCCATGATGAAGGTTTGTAATGACCCCGCCTCCCGGTAACCCCCAATTAAGGGAGACCGAAAGGTCAGAGCTGTTAACCAATAACCCAGATCAAAGGTTCGACAATTAACCAAGAACAATTATTAAATTTTAACCGACTAAACTGAAAAGTTGTAAGAGAATACAATTTTGCATACCTTTTTGAAAACTTGGATCTCTAAACTTCTATCCACTTATGGATTATACTCTAACTAATCCTCCTTGTATTTTACTTCATGTATTTCATAATATGATGATTTACTGTTTGTTCTTTTAACTTGTACCTAAAACTCCGACAAACAAAATGTCGGTCAGCTGAAGCTGGTATGTGGGGGAAACAAATAATGTGAAACTATGTTAACAATGTAATCATTCAATTAATCATTTAACAACCAAGATTACATTTTAATCCATACTATCCAATCCTTACCTATCCCATAACTTTGTGTTGTCCCTACAGTGGACTTGTATGCTACCTCTCTTTAGGTAGATTCTTACCCCCATGGTCCTACCTTACAGGTAGCCAATACATAGGGTAATAGAGTCTCATGGCACTACCCAAAGGTAGCCCAATATCTAACTCAAAGTGACTTGATGGTCCTACCCCATTGGTAGCCATGTACTAAGTCATCCAATGACCTGATGGACCTACCCCATAGGTAGCCATGTACTAGGTCAACTATTAAGCCACAGAGGGGACCATGATCTGAGCTAGAAAGCACATATCTTATGTGATAGTCATATCCACATTATAGTTTGCATGAATTAAATTCATCCAACAATTAACTCATCACATCGATGAAAACTTCGGAAAACCTTGGAAAACTAACTTGAGATATTCATAAGTGTAACCACATACCTAATTTGATGATTTCACAAGCATTAAGCAATTCCAACCAAGAAAGCAATCCAAGCAAGAAATTCAATAATCACATAATTCATGAAAAGAATATGTACTCTATATATTACACACTTTATCAAGAATCTACTTTATTGACTTGGATTCACATTCTAGGGTTTTTGTATCCATTTTAGGGTTTCATTTTTCAATTAGGGTTTCCCTTCATCTTTTGCCATATTAAACCCTGATTTCATGCCATTACTCATAAACCCTAATTATCTCATCTATTCTTCAATATTAAGGTTATCTTAACAACATATAACCCTATTTTCGGATTTAAAGGCACCATTAACCATTAATTAATTTCATTAATCCTCTTTTACATTAAATCTACTATTTTTATCCTTTTAATCCATGAAAAGATCGTTATACACATTTATCATCAATTCAAAGTTCATTATAGTCTAATCACATATGAACTCGATTTGCCATAATTCTACCTTTTAATCGTGAGAAAACCCTAATTACTACATTTAAGTTATTTATCTAGAATTAGGAACTTTAATGCTCGAAATAGATTAGAACCATCATATAACAAAATTTTTCAAATTAAATATGATCTTATCCTCCTTGACCCTAAATTAGGGTTTCTAAGTACTTAATCATTCTCATATGGGGTAAAAACCCTAAATCATGTAATCTTACATCTAGATCAGGTTCGAATCTAACATTATCATTCAACAGGTTATTAATACTTCAATTAACATATTAAGCAAACTAGATTCAACCTTTAATCACAATTAAGGTTTTTATCTTAACTTTAATGCACTTTTCATCAACTTATTATACTTTTGCAATTAGGAACGGAATCAACCTTTAATATCATTTTTATTGGATTCCTCTCATTCTCCTTATCAAAATTCATATATTAACGTACTAATCTGAGCTACCAATTTTTAGTTATGAAAATCGCAAGGATTTACTTACTTGGCCAATCGGGTTGCACCACGTCACGCGATACATGCAACATTGTTTGGCTTTTGGAAACATAACCAAAAGACGAATTTGCCCTCCTTTACTTCGGCCGTTGCTTCAGCCCGTGAAGGGCAAAACGGTCCAAGGCCCTTGGCCTTCCTTTTCCTCCGTGCGACAATGCTGAGCGTGTCGACCTGTAGCCCTAGCCGCGATCCACGTGGCTTTCTACTTCACGCCACGGCCTACAACCAGTCGGAAGTGGCCGCCCTACCTGCGACCTTCCCCGCGGCAGCCAGCCATGCCGCAACACATGGCCGAGACGGCTAGTTCCATGCACGGCAAGCCCGCGATCTCTTGCGGGGTTGCAGCCCTCCTGTCATTGTTGTGTGAGGACAGAAGTAAGGGGAGGATGTCCGATCACTCATCGGTTGTCGTGGGTGCGTCTCACTTCCATCAAGACTACAAGCGGACCCCCTCGTTGCTCTAGGGATAGAGGTATACCTAGGTTAGGGTTAGCATGGAAGGAAGAAGGAGAAGAGGTTAAAGACACATGGGGTTCTCTTCCCTTCAAACCAGGGCTCTACCCCTTATATAGGGGTGAGAAACGAAGCCCTAGGTAGGCTTATACACGACTCAAAGAGTCCTTTTCCAACATGATTCATATTCCTTCTAGGAGAAGTATTATTCTCTCTCCTCGTTAACCTTTTGTTAAGCTTTATTTCATGGATAATTGGAAGAATGAAAATCCTTTCTCTTACTATCATTGTTCTTGCATTTTAATCCATTAACCATGAAATTATATTTCCTTTTGTGGAAACAATACTTCTTTTTAACAACACCTAATAATCATTCATTATGCATCATATTATCTTCTTATTTGACTTTATTGATATTTTCTCTTTCCTCTTTCTTCATTGGGACTCCTTGGATCCCAAGACACTCTATTATTTCAAAATTCCTTTTTCAAGGATACTTATTATCCTTCTAGATGCATCTATATGCATTATTTCACATTATCTTGTTTATTTCTCATTAAAATAGTTCCTTTTGAGGATTTCTCTTTATTTCTCTTTTATTTTCCTCGTTGGTATTCATTTTATCATTAGGAATCCTTGGGATATGAAATTCCACCGAGAATAACTCAATTACACCTATTTTCACTTGTTTTCCACATTTTACCATTGTTTTCAATTTCTTTCTTAATAAAGAAATACTTAATCAATCTTTTCTTTTGTTATTTCTTTCTTTTTGCAACTTTGGACTCCTTGGAACCCATGGAAGCCAAGAGGCATGAAATCCATCCTTGGATTACATTTCTTTTCTTTCTAAAAGTTTCTACCTCTTTCTTTTCTCAAATATTCAATTATTCATTTACTAATTGAATTTTCTTGTTATTCGGGCCCAATAGCCAATAAAGCCCTCAACACAAACATCAAGGCTATTGTAAAAGAAATCCATTTATTAGAACCAAATTATATCATTATTTGTTCAAATATCTTCAATATGAGAAATTACATTTCTCGGCAACTGAACCCAAAAATTGGGGTTGTAACATCCTTCCCCTCTTATAGGAATTTTGTCATCAAAATTCTATCAAGCCAACAAACAATTCAGGATAAGATTTTTCCATGTCCATCATTGGCCCCTATGTGGCTTTACCGTACTCATGGCACTTCCAAAGAACCTTTATCATCACATATTCTTTTCTCTTAGTTCTTTCATCCTGGCGTCTATAAACTGCACAGGTGACTCAGGCCATTTCAGCCTCCCTTGGGGCTCACTAGGTTCATTGCTCGCACATGGTCTGGGTACTTCACATAGTGCTCTAAATTGGAAACATGGAACTCATCACATATTACTTTATCCTGAGGGGTAAGATCAAACTTAACCTTCTCCACCAAACCATGTCAAAAGAACCCATGCATCGGGGACTCAACACTCTTAGCTATAACTTAGAGGGGTCGGATTTTCATGTCACATATTCTCCCATAGTGAACTACATGTCAGTCTACTTTTCTTATGCTCTCGACTCTTGTCGTCTCTAGGATCCTTTAGGACATTGCACGATCAAAGCGACTTCATCTACACGCATTGTGGTCCTTTTCTAACCATCACGTGGTCCTTTCACCAACATCACCTTACTAAAGTGGTGACCGACACAACCTCTCTTACAGAGCTTCTTTGAATCCCGATACTAGCTGTGGTGGTTATCTTCACATCCTTCATAAGATAAGAATTGTCTCTAGCTATCACCCTAAATGAGCACATATGCTCTCATCAGACCCTTTAGTCTGTATCATACTAACCATTAGTTAGGGGTGATAAACTGTACTAACATTGAGTTCTTCATGTACCTACTTCCACTTTTTGGGAGGGAACCTTTAGTCAAACTCAAGAACTTTTATACTCAACCTCATGGTGTAGTTGAATGATCTCTCTCATATGTAGTTCAACTCGATCTGTCCCTTGATAATACTCTTTCCTTCTCATGTCATATAGGTAAGGCGATCTACCATAACCCATATTTCATATCGACCTTCCTTGATCCAGGGGAGACTTACAACATCCATAGTGATGAACTCCCTTTCTATTTTGGGGACTCTTTATCCTTTATATCAATGCATTGGGTTACTGGTGTTCGTCCTTCACCATTGGCTTGCATGGCCATATACCACATGCAACTTTATCTTAGGTATCTAAAGTACCACTGTCACTCATTATCTTCATAGTATGGTGTATGGTGATCTTAAAATCATGATCTCCTATATGTCATTATTCTTCAAGATCAATACCTCAAAAACCCTAAACCATTCAATCGGGGTTTCATCACCTTCTTTTCCAAAGAAGTGCATCTGAGGTTCTACCATCATCCTTTCATTGCATCAAGGACTATACTGGCTAACCAAACAACCATTAACTGATCTCCTTACATTAGTGTTAGCCAAACATATCTTATTTTCCAAACTTAGGGTTATTCTAACAACTTCTTCTAGCCAAACTAGGCAGATATATCTCAACCAGAGCATCCATTACCACTTCACCTTCTTATGTATTAGGTAATGTTGATGACATACACCTTCCTGTATGCCACTTATTATCTCATCTTAACCCTAAGTCCATCTTCATCAAGAACATTCTGAGCTTATTCCTTTGGTTTTCGAACTCAACCTGGTATAACTCATAGCTCATGCTAAAAAAACATCCTTATAAGATGACTACCTTATTTCTCTTTAGCGTTTGCAAACCATCCATGTATCATTCACTTTACCATGGTATGTTATCTTCTCTATCCCCATATCTCGTGGAAATTCTCCAAACCACATCATCTTTTATCCTTGGTGTATGGCACACGTAATGTCCTATCTCTCACTCCCATAATAAGAAGAAATAAGCATTTGGCTGCAGTCCAAATATAGAGTTCTTCCTATTCCAAGAGTAGAGATGGTACATCCCACCTTGCCGGTACACCTTCAAATCTAGGTTGAAACATGACACCTACATCTCTACATCACAATCATCTCGATATCAAGGTTACTTCCATGGAACACTGGTTTTGAACATACTTGGGTTTACACACAATCCTAGGTCATCTCCTCTGGGTCTATAGGGTGCCAGCACTTTTGGGGTCATCCCTTTTCCCCTTATGCTTCCAGAGAGTTCCCTACTCATCTGCCCTTTGGGTCCCATGAGTTCACGAAGGTGATCAATCTCCTAACCCATGGCCCTCAGACAATGATAGTTGTTACCTCCCGACCCTATGGTCATGTGCAACTAGGGAATTAGGCAACTCCTACTTCCATCAGTCTTATCCCTACCTGACCCAAGGATAGACTGAGGATTCTATTATAGTACATGTCCAACTTAGAACCTTACCCAAGCCTTCATCATCTCTCTTTCTGCATTCATTGGCTGACTTTCATCCCCTCATAGGGATCATGGCAACCTGCCTACCTTGGTCAAGCCCCATACTGGTTACCTCCATGGTAACACATCCATATGCACGTAGAGATGGTTATCTATGGGTCTGCAGGTTCATTCTCATACCATGTACTCTTCACTTAGCTTCACAAGATCCTCTGAAACCTCTTTCGGTTACCTCGAAACCAACAAAAAGGGTATACACCCCACAAAAGGGTCCCTCTCCCAGGATGGGAGGAAACTACACCTTGATAACAGCGGTCACAAACGCCCTTAGGTCTAGGGTTTACATCCACATGCTTAACCCTAGTAAGCTATTAAGGCACAAGCAGACCACTAAACCAGGCTAGGTCATCTGGGTTCTCATTCCTCATCATTAGATCAAGATCATACCTTCCTTTATCAACAAATTAGCTGTGAGGGGTTCATCATACCTTCATCTTAAGGAGTTTCCCTTTTTCCTCTATACATGAGGAGTATCATGCTCGAAACTATAGCAACTTAATTCTCATCATGAGCATTAGGTACACATCTTCCCCTCTCAGGCCTAGGAACCCTAGGTTCACCTTTGGGTGTCTAACTGCATGCTCAATCTCTTTACCACGAATCAAGCATGTCTAAGGTATGTCATGTACTTCCATGATCCTTCTACTTGAGCAACACTTCAGAGTCGAGTCCTCCTTAAGGACAACCAACATGGCATAAGGCCCCACAACCTGTCAAAAAACCTCTCTAGGGTATACAGAACTTCTTCTTCCTTTCTCCGAAGGTAAACACTTATACCACAGACACATAGTTCCAGAAGCCTCTTCCTCTCTCTAGGTTTTGGTTCCTCTTAAAGGAAACCAAGATATCATCAGCCTCTAGGGATTGAGCATGAGGCAACCCCTATCATCCATTTGGGTCGCATCATTCTTGACTCCCCACTATTCCTCACATCTTGGGGTTTTAGGTTTCCAACCTTCTTGCTTGGTTCCTTCTTTCTCTCTCTAAAGCTAACTCCACATCCAACCATACTACTAGAGGTCATCTCTCCATGAAGGATCAAGCTCACAGGCATACCTCTACGCAGGTGAAGCCTATGCTCAAACTTATGTTTGCTCATGATTATCCATAGCCCCTTATGCTTATCTCATAATCCATCCATCATGTCCTTCTGGTCTTAGTTTTATCTTGCTACTCGTACTACTAATGTACTCTGGGTGCAAGCTATATCCTACTTGCAGCATCCCATAGGGTTCTATAGGTTTTTCTCTAACCTCGTTAATGAAGGAGTTAGCCTTCACTCTAACATGCACGACCCTTCCCAGGGTTGGGTCTCCAAAGGTACTAGGTCATCCAACCTCTCATTGCTCATATGTCATCCAAGGCATGTCCATCCAAACACCTAGTTTAACTCATCATGCCATCCCTCCTTCACTTAGGGTTAGGGTTAACATCATCCTTAGAGGATGTGCCAGGTCTCTACTTGCAATGGAGACCTCTATATCCAAGACTAACACTCCTTATTTATCCTCCTGACAAGAAGGCCTAGCCTCAGGTCTCTTCTGAGGGCATGACAACTTATGTCATATGACCTAAGCATGTATCTATCCTTTAGTTTACGCTTAAACTATAAAGCTTATGTCCATGACATCTTATTTACATGCTTTTCATTAATTTGGTGGAGGATTCCTTAGACCTTATTAACCATACCCATACCTCAAGAGGGTGAGGAGAAGAGAGAAAACCATAATCCTTAAGGTCCTTAACAGAATTTGAGTTGAGAAGGGATGAATCAAGATGAGAAAGTCCTAATGGTATCTTATTTCGATTCATACCCTAAGACTTTGGCCAGGAAGTCACACAGATCTGGGAGTCCTCGTATTCTGACTAGCGGTGCGGAGGAAAATATTGCCAGCCCCCGGTCGTGATCCTTTTCTAGACACCTCCGTCTTTCGGATAATCCTCTAATAACTCCCTTGGGTTCTATGGAGTTCGTAAAATTTAATAATTATTAATGGTTAAGTGAGGAACCTAATCTTTGATACCAATTGTAATGACCCCACCTCCTGGTAACCCCCAATTAAGGGAGACCGAAAGGTCAGAGCCATTAACCAATAATTCGGATCAAAGGTTTAGCAATTAATCAAGAACAATTATTAAATTTTAACAGACTAAACTTAAAAGTTGTAAGAAAATAAACTTTTGCATACCTTTTTGAAAACTTGGATCTCTAAACTTCTATCTACTTATGGTTTCTACTCTAACTAATCCACCTTGTATTTTACTTCAAGTATTTCACAATATGATGATTTACTGTTTGTTCTTTTGGCTTGTACCTAAAACTCTGACAAACAAAACGTCGGTTAGCCGAAGCTGGTATGTGGGGGAAACAAATAATGTGCAACTATGTTAACAATGTAATCATTCAATTAATCATTTAACAACCAAGATTACGTTTTATGCCATACTACTGAATCCTCACCTATCCCCTAACTCTGTGTTGTCCATGCAGTGGACTTGTATGCTACCTCTCTTTAGGTAGATTCTTACCCCCATGGTCCTACCTTACAAGTAGCCAATACATAGGGTAATAGAGTCACATGGCACTACCCAAAGGTAGCCCAATATCTAACTCAAAGTGACTTGATGGTCCTACCCCATTGGTAGCCATGTACTAAGTCATCCAATGACCTGATGGACCTACCCCATAGGTAGCCATGTACTAGGTCTACTATTAAGCCACAGAGGGGACCATGATCTAAGTTGGTAAGCACATATCTTATATGATAGTCATATCCACATTAGAGTTTGCATGAATTAAATTTATCCAACAATTAATTCATGACATCGATGAAAACTTCGGAAAACCTCAGAAAACTAACTCGAGATATTCATAAGCATAACCACATACCTGATTTGATGATTTCACAAGCATTAAGCAATTCCAACCAAGAAAGCAATCCAAGCAAGCAATTCAACAATCACATAATTCTTGAAAAGAATATGTACTCTATATAGGGTTCACTTTCTAGGGTTTCTAATCCATTTTAGGGTTTCGTTTTGCAATTAGGGTTTCCCTTCATCTTTTACCATATTAAACCCTAATTTTATGCCATTACTCATAAATCCTAATTATCTCATCTATTCTTCAATATTAAGGTTATCTTAACAACATATAACCCTATTTTCGGATTTAAAGGCACCATTAACCATTAATTAATTTCATTAATCCTATTTTACATTAAAGCTACTATTTTTACCCTTTTAATCCATGACAAGATCATTATATGCATTTATCATCAATTCAAAGTTCATTATAGTCTAATCACATATGAACTCGATTTGCCATAATTCTACCTTTTAATCATGAGAAAACCCTAATTACTACATTTAAGGTATTTATCCTTAATTAGGAACTTTAATGCTCAAAATAGATTAGAACCATCATATAACAACATTTTTCAAATTAAATATGATCTTATCCTCCTTGACCCTAAATTAGGGTTTCTAAGTACTTAATCATTCTCATATGAGGTAAAAACCCTAAATCATGTAATCTTACATCTAGATCAGGTTCGAATCTAACATTATCATTCAACAGGTTATTAATACTTCAATTAACCCATTAAGCATACTAGATTCAACCTTTAATCACAATTAAGGTTTTTATCTTAACTTTAATGCACTTTTCATCAACTTATTATACTTTTGCAATTAGGAACGGAATCAATCTTTAATATCATTTTTATTTGATTCCTCTCGTTCTCCTGATCAAAATTCATATATTACATGTACTAATCCGAGCTATCAATTTTTAGTTATGAAATTCACAAGGATTTACTTACTTGGCCAATCGGGTTGCGCCACGTCACGCGATGCATGCAACATTGTTTGGATTTTGTAAACATAACCAAAAGTCGAGATTGCCCTCCTTTAATTCGGGTGTTGCTTCAACCCACGAAGGGTAAAATGGTCCAAGGCCCTGGGCCTTCCTCTTCCTCCGTGCGATGCTACTGGGCGCATTGACCTGTAGCCCTAGCCGCAATCCACGTGGCTTTCTTCTTCACGCCACGGCCTGCAGCCTACCGGAAGTGGCCGCCCTACCTCCGACCTTCCCCGCCGCAGCCAACCATGCTGCAACACATGGCCAATATGGCCAGTTCCATGCACGGCAAGCCCGCGATCTCTTGCGGGTTTGGAACCCTCCTGCTGGTGTTGTGCAAGGATAGAAGCAAGGGGAGGATGTTCGATCACTCCTCGGTGGTCGTGGGTGTGTCCCGCTTCCATCAAGACTACAAGCGGATCCCCTCGTTTCTCCAGGGATAGAGGTACACCTAGGTTAGGGTTATCACGGAATGAAGAAGCAGAAGAGGTTAAAGACACGTGGGGTTCCCTTCCCTTCAAACCAGGGTTCTACCCCTTATATAGGGTGAGAAACGAAGCCCTAGGTAGGCTTATACACGACTCAAAGAGTCCCTTTCCAAAAGGATTCATATTCCTTCTAGGAGAAGTATTCTTCTCTCCCCTCATTAACCTTTTGTTAAGCTTTATTTCATGGATAATTGGAAAAATGAAAATCCTTTCTCTTATTATCATTGTTCTTGCATTTTAATCCATTAGCCACGAAATTATATTTCCTTTTGTGGAAACAATACTTCTTTTTAACAACACCTCATAATCATTCATTATGCATCATATTATATTCTTATTTGACTTTATTGGTATTTTCTCTTTCCTCTTTCTTCATTGAGAATCCTTGAATCCCAAACACTTTATTATTTCGAAATTCCTTTTTCAAGGATAGTTATTATCCTTCTAGATGCATCTATATGCATTATTTCACATTATCTTGTTTATTTCTCATTAAAATAGTTATTTTTGAGGATTTCTCTTTATTTCTCTTTTATTTTCCTTGTTCGTATTCCTTTTATCATTAGGAATCCTTGGGATACGAAATTCCACCAAGAATAACTCAATTACACCTCTTTTCACTTGTTTTCCACATTTTACCATTGTTTTCCATTTCTTTCTTAATAAAGAAATACTTAATTAATCTTTTCTTTTCTTATTGCTTTCTTTTTGCAACTTTGGACTCCTTGGAACCCAAGAGGCTCGAAATCCATCCTTGGATTACATCTCTTTGCCTTCTAGAGGTTTCTACCTCTTTCTTTTCTCAAATATTCAATTATTCATTTACTAATTGAATTTTCTTGTTATTCGGGCCCAATAGCCAATAAAGCCCTCAACGCAAACATCAAGGCTATTGTAAACGAAATCCATTTATTCGAACCAAATTATATCATTATTTTTTAAAATATCTTTAATATGAAAAATTACATTTCTCGGCAACTGAACCCAAAAATTGGGGTTGTAACAAGGTTTCATCCTTATCACATGTCTATGCCAAATTCACTATTGTGAAAGAGAGTTTGTTAGCTACAACTCCTTTATTGTTATCAACCCATTTACACCTAAATAATTGAACATTAAATTCTATGTAGTTAATTTCTGATAGGTCTTCAATGGCACCAGAATAACACATATATCCTTCAAGTGTACACTTATCCTTGGCACTAGAAAAATAAAATCAAGATGCTTGAAGGGTGACCCCGCTATTTTGGATAACACTCTTATCATCTAGACATTTTTTGTAGTATGAAAATCCATTTACTTCAAACCCTTTGTAAGATGTACCATGGGTCTTTGGCTTATATGCGAGCTATTTCATAATTTCAGTAGCATTATTTGGTGTTTGAGATAGTTTATTGAACACTTTATCTTCAAACCACCTAATAAATGTCTGATTATGCTCTATAGCAAGCTACATTTAATTGGCTCGAGGATAACTTGTGTAACGACCCCCTACCCATATTATCCCCTGATCAGGTAGACCGAGAGGTAAAGGGCCCTTAACATTAATATAGGATCAATGATTTAGCAATTAACTAAAAATAATTAGTAAATTTCAGTAAATGGGACTTTAGCAATTAACCAAAAATAATTCTCACAAGTGTATTAATTATTATCTATTTAATTTTTTAATATTGAATTTTCTTCTTCCTTTTCCTTTATATCCATCATTGGACTAACAAAATCAGTAGAAATCACAAAATCCATTGCAAAGGGAATTTTTTAAAAGAAAGCCATACTTTTAAAACATGGCACACAATTTTCTAATATGTTCTTTTTATTGAAATAATTGCATTTTAATAAGTAAAATACAACTGAAAACTATTGGAAAAATTGGACATTAGCATACCCTTTGTTTTTATGATGACAAATATGTCATCCTTGTGGATCTAACGTGCTATTTGAGTATTTAAGGGATCAAAGTAATAAGGAGATTCTACTAATTGAAAAATAGAAGATCAATGCATAATTGAAGATCAAATGTGCTTAATTGTATATGTGTTCATGATTGTACTCAAATGTAAACACTTGTACAAGGATATAATGTATAAGTACTTAAATAGAATGTAAATCAAGCGTCATATCTTCCCTATCCACTTATAACCCTTAGATAGGTTTCCCCCTAAAGTTAGAGTCACCAACACACATTGAAACACACACTTAGTAGGTGATTCAAAAGTCTAAATTAGGGACACCCTCGATCAAACAACTTGTCAAATTATACACACTCAGTGAAAGATTTTGTCGACCGAGATCAACTTCAGTCGAACTTGTGAGCATTGTTCAACAATTCACACAATTGTGCCCTAAAATAGTCTTCAGTCGAAAATACTCTCTACCGAGTAAGATTTGGTCTTGTGACCATTAGGATGAGTGGTTGGTAGTTGGGAGTTAGAAATAGACATTGCAATACTTTTACCTTAAACCTAGGCTCGTTCGAATAAAATCTCAACTGAGACACAGTTCGGTGGACCAAATTGTCAACCGAGTAGGGTCTGGATTGTTCTTTTCAAGCACAAACAAATTAGCAATTGATAGCCAACTAATGTACACTGAATGACTAGTTAAGCACTAAGAACACTCTATATATTCCGTAGAACCTCCCTAGACACTTGAAAACCATTCTTATAAATATGAGAGGCCTTATGACACCTAAAGTATCCAAGCTACACTTGAGCATTCACTATTGAGAGCCACAAAGCTAGTATTCACTTGCCATCTTCTTCCTTGTTCTCTAGAGTTGTGTCCTATAGTTACAATATCCTACCCACCACATATAGACACATACATCTTAAGTGGATAGGAGATCTAAACACTTGAAATAGGATGAAAGCATTGTACTTCATTGGATAAGTATTTTCTTTCTTCCAATCTATTTCTTCTATATTGCACTTTGTTCTCCTTGACTATTCCTAGGGTTGGAGGCTTTTGAAAGGAGGTTGCTTGGTGCTACTTATACAAAGTGAAGGCTGCTCCAAGGTGTGATTGAGATTACTCTAATAAGGATGCTTCAAAGGAGGTTGGAGCTACTTCTAGGTGAAGGCTATCTAAAGGTGGTGGAACTACTTCAAGGTGGTGAAGGCTGCTCCAAGGATTGCTCGTGGTTACTTCATGAAGGCTACTTCAAGGGGCTTGAGGCTACTTTGACTGGAAGATGATTGAATTTTATGTAACATGCTTGGGAGGTAATAAAAATTAATCCCTTTCAAAATCCCAATTAGAAATAATTGGGTAGTGGACTGACAATCTTTGATTCAAAGGTTGGAACCACTCTAAACTGAAGTGTCTACCTTGTTTCTTCCTCCTTCTTTGGTTGAGTTTTCAAATTAATTTTTATAGTACAAAAAGCTCTATTCACCCCCCTCTAGATCTTTCAATTGGTATCAAATTAGGTTTTCAAGGATCCATAATAAGTCTTGAAGAATGGGGGATGATGTACTTCACAACCTCAACCTTGAAGGAACCTACGTAAGTCAACCACCATCTTCTGATGGAAGCAACTACACTTATTAGGAGAGAAGGATGCAATTTTACTTCCAAGGGATTATCTTGGACCATTGAAGGATGGTATCTACACCCTATGTACTTCCCACGACAAAATATGCAAAATGGGATCCAAATATGGAAAAACAAGTTCAATTAAATGCAAAGGTGGTAAGCATTTTATATTGTTCTAATTCTGTAAGTGAGTTTAATAGAATATCTTTATCTGATACAGCTTACGATATATGGAATAAACTCTCCATAACACATGAAGGAACTACCCAAGTTAAAAATACCAAATTTAATATGTTTAAGAAAAAGCTTGAACAATTTCATATGCAACCTAATGAATCCATTGGTGAAATGTATGCAAGATTTTCTTCTATTGTTAATAGTTTGACAACATTAGGTAGGTATATAAGTGAAGAAGATCATGTTTCCAAAATTCTCAAATATTTGCCTCCAAAATACAAGCCAAAGGTGACAGCCATTGAAGAAGCTAAAGATCTCACCACAATGAGGATGGAGTCGATCATTGGCAATCTAGAGACTCATGAGGTCACCCTTGAAGAAGAAGAAAGATTAGCAGCCAAACACAAGTAGGATAAAAGGAAGGATATTTCTTTTAAGGAAGAAACTAAAGAATGTAATGAAACAAGTGAAGAAGACAGTGAAGAGTAGGCACTCATTATAAATGGTAATCCATATAGAAGATTTAAAACTAATAAAAATTCTTCTATTTCTTCTCCTTCCTCCATTAGGTACTTTATATGTGGAAAGAATAGACATTTAAAAATGAGTGTCATAAAATCAAGAAGGGAAAGAAATCCTTACTCAAGAATAAAGAAAAGGCATACAAAGCTTCTTGGGATGACTCAAGCAATGATAGTGGAAGTGGAGAAAAAGAATTAGAATGTCTCATGACTAAAGAAGACGAGGTAATTTGTTTCATTGCAATAACCAATGAAGAATAAAATTAGGTAAGTCTTCTTGATTTATCTAAAGAAGAGTTAATCACTAGTATTGAAGAATTACATGATAAATATGTTGATTGTAAAAATCAAATTGAAAATTTTTACAAAAACTAATGAAGATTTCTATGCTGAATTGAATGATATTACTTTTGAAAAAGAAAGTCTTATGTCTAAAAATACTACTTTGAAATCATCTATTAATGATTACAATATTAAGTTGCCTGCTCTAGAAACCAACAATAATTTTCTTTGCCAAGAAAAGGTTGAATTGCTTGCTAAAGTAAATGATCTTTAAACTCAACCTATTCTATGTACACATTTGGAGTATAATGCTATTGTCCAAGAAAGAGACAACTTATTTTCTAGTTTAGATCAAGTAAAGTTAGACATTAGAAGGAAAATGGATGAAATTGCTCAGTTACAAAAAGAAATTAGTAACTTGAAAAACAATGGCATTCTTGATAAAATTCTAGAAAGCTCATATGGTAAAATTGAGAGAAGCGGTCTAGGCTATGTACCTAAAGAGAAATCCTATCAAAAGCCTAGAACTAGAAAAACACAAAAACCCAAAACTAAGGTCATGTGTGTGACTAAAGACAATCTAGCTAAGAAGAGAAATGAAGTTGATTCGATTTGCTTTCATTACTATTTACTTCTTGGACATTATTCTTTCTCTTGATCATATAAGAAAAAGGACGTTGACTTGGTTTGGGTTCCAAAAACCCCAACTTAGAAATATTGAACTTATTAGTTGAGATTGACCTAAACTTCACCTTGAAATTTATAGTGTCTTATCTCAATTGAATTAAGCTTGAACTTGTATACATTTGAATATTTTGATTGCATAATTATGTTATCAAAAAAGTATGGGATGATATGTCAACATTAGAAATGTTGAAATTATTGAAAATGCACATAACTTCATCACGGTCAACAACTGGACCGAGATCTCTTCTAGTTGAAGAAATTATCGACTGGAGGTAGTTCTATTAACATTGTTGTTAGTAACAAATATTCCCGGTCGACAAATAGCTCGATCGAGAATTTGTTTGATCGAAGAATAGTTTGATCGAGAATAGTTTGATCGAGGGTAGTTTTGTCAGAATTGTTTAATAAGAATAAAATAGGTCACTTGCAAATAACTTAGGTGACTCAAATATGTAATGAGCTCTTCATATTAGATTGTTTGAAATGATAATATATTGTCAATAATTATCCTAACCAAAAGGACCACCATATGGGGATCAAAATTTTATGCTTTGCAGGTTTCTATGGTCTATGGAGATTACTCTAAAAAGCACATCATCTGAAACAAGAAGATTTTCATATATTGGGGAAAAAGGTAAACTTATTGACCACATGTGAAGAAAATTTCAATGGTAAAATTATTGGAATAGGTGATGATGGGATAAATTTTAAATGAAACTTTCACAAGTAATGTGCCCATGCTTGAGATCCATAGGAAAACATCAAAGGAAATTATAAACCCCTTAACTCTATCAACATTATTTACAAAAATAAATTATGGTATAAAAAGACTATTCACATAAGAAAATTTGTTAAAATCATTACCTAAATTTTAGTGATAAATCCAAAATTTGTGTAATCTAGGCAAAAAAATGTAAGATTTCTTTTCAAAACCCACATTTTCTCATTCACATAAATTTGTTTGGCTCTATTTGTATTCTATCTTTAATTGAATATGGTAAAGACAAATTTGATCTTAAGTAACAAAAAGGATTTATCCTAGAATGTTCACCATCTAGCAAAACATTTAGGATTTATAAGTGTACATAAAAAACATCTAGTTGATAATTGGATAGTTTCTATATAACATGACTAAGAATAATGCATAAGATTCAGCATCTAAACCTAAAGACAAAACATTGGAACTATATGGGCTTGATGAAATAAAATTAGGATTAAATGAGAAAGAATAGACTAGTATGTGATTTATGCATTAATGGGTAAGACAAGAGGTCATGACATCATCAATATGCATAAGGTAGATTGGTCATTTATAAAAGAAAATATTACATCTTGGTTCATTCTAAGAATAAAGCTGCATTAATTGGAAATTTGCAGAAATGCCTCTTGGTCGAAAAGGAGTTCGACCGAGGGGCGCCTCGGTCTAGGTAATTATCGACCGAAAATAATCCTAAAAAATGCATATTTGTATATCAAATCATTCACTTGCACCCAACATTGGTAGATTAAATTTGGAATTTGCTCAACATGTTGAATACATAGAATGAGAGAAATTTCCAAATCAATATAGTACAAAAAAAACAAGATTGATTTTAAAAATTGACTCGTAATCTTACTTAATCACTTGATTTTAAAGATGGTTATGATTTGAAATACCTTAGTATTTTTAAAATCACTTTTGTTATGAGAATAAGGGGGATCTCACAAAAATTCTTTGATATAATTTATATATTTTTGATCTTGCTCTTAATTGGATCCTCTAAACCAATTTGGGCTTAACATCCCTTATATTAGGTTAGAGATAAATTTATTATGAGCATAAAGGAGTCTCATATCATTTCAGGATTTAACATCCCATGTAAATGGTTGAGAAATTAATATAGAAATATATTTAGAGATTCCACTATGAGCTTAAAGGAATCTCATATCATTGCAGGGCTTAACATCCCTTATAAATGGTTGAGAAATTAATCTTAGCTTTTGAAATATGGTTAAAGTTGACATTCTTTTTGAAGTAAACAATTAAGGGGGAGTAATCAATCAAGGGGGAGTCTTATTGACTTACATGTATGATTATCGTTTTGAAATGACAAAGGGGGAGAAATAAAATAAATCAAAATAAAGTAAAATCTTATCACAAGTTTTAATGATCTCTTGGCTTGACATTAATTGGTTCTAAATTGCCTTGAGAGATGGATATCATGTTCCAAATCTCTTTAGGTGTATTAGCACACATTTTATGAGATCAAATATTCATCTCAGGTGTAGCACATGTATGAAACTCATTTTCATTTTAAATATTTTGCTTATATTTTAGGAATGTTTGTCATCTTCAAAAAGGGGGAGATTGTTGGCTAAATTGGACATTGGCATACCCTTTGTTTTGATGATGATAAACATTTTATACTTGTGGGTCTAATGTTCTATTTGAGTATTTTTGGGATCAAAATAATAAGGAGATTCTGCTAAATGCAAAATAGAAGATCAATGCAAAATTGAAGATCGAATGTGCTTAATTATATATGTGTTCATGATTGTACTGAAATGTAAACACTTGTACAAGGATATAATGTCCAAGTACTTAGACATCATGTAAATCAAGCGTTAGATTTTCCCTATCCACTTATAACCCTTAGATAGATTTCCCCCCAAAGTTAGAGTCACCTACACACATTGAAACACACACTTAGTAGGTGATTGAAAAGTCTAAAATAGGGACACCCTCGGTCAAAAAACTTGTTGACTGAGACACACTCAGTCAAAGATTTTGTCGACAGAAAACCACTTCGATCGAACTTGTGAACACTATTCAACAAATTTCACAATTGTGCTCTAAAATAGTCTTTGGACAAAAATAATCTCAACCGAGTAAGCTTCAGTCTAAAGCTTGTAACTGTTAGACTGTGTCATTGGTAGTTAGGAGTTGGAAATAGATGTTGCCATACTTTTTCCTTAAACCCGGGCTCGATCGAGACACAGTTTGGTCGACCAAATTGTCGATCGAGCACAGTTATGGATTATTCTTTTCAAGCACAAACAAATTAGCAATTTCTAGCCAATGAATGTTCACCTAACGACCACTTAAGCACTAAGAACATTGTAGACACTCCCTAGAACGTCCCTAGACACTTGAAAACCATTCCTATAAATAGGAGAGGCCTTAGAACACCAAAAGTATCCAAGCTACACTTGAGCATTCACTATTGAGAGCAACAAAGCCAGTATTCACTTGACATCTTCTTCCTTGTTCTCTAGAGTTGTGTCCTATGTTACAATCTCCTAGCCACCACATATGGCCACGTCCATCTTAAGTGTATAGGAGATCTAAATGCTTGATATAGGATCAAAGCATTGTACTTTAATGGATAAATATTTTCTTTCTTACAATCTTTTTCTTCTATATTGTATTTTGTTCTCCTTGTCTACTCCTAGGGTTGGAGGATATTAAAAGGAGGTTCATTGGTGCTACTTCAATAAAGTGAAGGCTGATCCAAGGTGTTCTTGAGATTACATTAAGAAGGCTTCTTCAAAGGATGTTGGAGCTACTTCTAGGTGAAGGCTATCTCGAGGTGGTGGAGCTACTTCAAGGTGGTGAAGGCTGCTCCAACGATTTCTCATAGTTACTTCAAGAAAGCTGCTTCAAGGGGGTTGAGGCTACTTCAAGTGGAAGGTGATTATATTTTATGTAACATCCTTTTGAGGTAATAAAATTAGTCACTTTCAAAATCCCGATTGGAAACAATTGGGTAGTGGACTGACAACCTTTGATTCAAAGGTTGGAACCACTCTAAACTGAAGTGTCTTCCTTGTTTCCTCCTCCTTTGGTTGATTGTTTTGATGATTTTCAAAATATCAAAAAGCTCTATTCACTCGCTCTAGATATTTTAAAAACTAGGTCATAAAAATTGTATTTAGCTCATAGGTGTGTTTGATGATATAAATACCTACAAAATCAATGTTTTGTTAAACATACAAGTGTTCTTGTTCCCACTGCACACGACTAAAATTCATTTATTTTTCTCCCAAAATATTTTTTTGGAATAGATGTCAAGATTCACGGTATTAGTAGGTGATTTTTTTGGAACTCAAAAATTCATTTAAAAAGTCCATAACCTGACTAGAAACATATCCCTCGATGATACTCCCTTCAGGGAGACAACACTTCTTAGATCACCTTCAAAAACACCCATATACCGCTCAAAAAGATACATCCAATGCAAGAAAACTAGACCCAACATTTTCACTTCCCTAGTCAAATGACCAAACAGATGTACCATGATATCAAAAAATTAAGGGGGAAAATACTACTCAAGTTGGCATAGGGTAACAACCACTTCTCTTTGAACCTTAACTAGAATCTCAAAATCAATTACTTTCATGCATATAGTGTTGAACAATAATCAAAGCCTATTCATTCCAAACCATACATGCTTAGGCACAAGCTATATATGTTGCATTAGAGTGTGACAATCATGATATTTATGACCTCTCATCTTCAGATCCTTCATTGATACCAATCTATGAATATTCACTGAGTATCCCTATGATACCTTAATATTACATAAACACTCACAAAAAATTCACCTCCTTTGTATGAAAATTGTAACAAGTAGGAGGTAGATATGTGTGGAAACCTTTGGTGACTTCTTTTGTTAATTATTTCCTTTTACCCATTTCACATAGGTCCATTATGGATTTGATGCCATCTTTTGTCTTACCAGATATATTCAACTGATTATCAATAATTCTATCACAAACATTTTTCTCAACATGCACTGACATCGATACAATGTCAAACTGTCAAAGAACTCCAATAAGAAAGATCCCTGAATATTGACCTCTTTTTGAATAAAAATTGTTCATGTGTTGGAGTAGTACATGGTCTCTTACCAAAATGATTTATTATGTTGTTTACTCTTACATAAACATCCTCCCCTAACATAGATAAAGAGGGACATTGTTCCTTAGTTGAGCCATTGAATGTTTTGTTCAAATAGAATCTATATTTTCCTCACATATAGGACATGCCTTAGTTCCTTTGATGTTGTAGCCAAATAAGTTCCAATAAGTAGGAAAGTCATTAATAGTGAAAAACAACATAGCATGTAAATTAAACATCTCTCTACGCAAATCATCATAAGTCATCCTACCTTCTCCCCATACTTTCTTTATGTCATCAATTAGAGGTTCAAGGTAAAAATCAATATGATTGTCAGGTTGTTTGGGGCTCGATATCAACAATGACATCATGATGCATTTATTCTTCATACACATCCATGGAGGAAGATTGTATACAATAATCATGACAGGCTAAGTGATATGTTGGCTTCTTAATGTTTGATATGGTTCATACCTCCAGTTGAAAGTCCAAATTTTAAATTTCTGACTTCTTTGCAAATTTAAGATAGAATAAATCAATCTTTTTCCATTGTGAGGAATGAGGTGCATGTCATGGCATACCATCATTGTTTTTATTTACCTCTGCATGCCAAGATAAATTTTGTGGATCTATGGTATTAGCAAACAAGCATTGAAATCATGGTATTATAGGAAAATACCACATCACCTGGGCAGGAGACTCATTTTTTGTCTTACTCGATCTTCCTTTTGTACCTAGATGCCCCACATTTCGGACATTCTTTCAGATCGATATAGTGCATTTTAAAACAACACACAATTATTATAGAATGCATGTATCTTCTTAGCATCCATTCTCATTGGACACAACATCATTTTTGTTTTGTATGTTGATATTGGAAGCTCGTTGCCTTCAACAATGACAACAGATAATTGAAGCTTTTGTTACTTCATCTATTGTTAGCCTTCAGAGTACACAATCTCAACTTTGTAGACTTAGTACAACCTAATTATAGTGGTTTTTCAACATCATGCACAATGTTTCTAAACAAGGGAAGTGGGTATGCAACATTTACCGTAGAACTATCTAGCATTCTATCAACCATGTCTGTCAAAATCGGTTCGTTCTCATCAACATCGTCATCTATTTCTTCTTCAACTCAAGTACCACTACCAACGTATACTGATCTCATACTATTGATATCTCCATGCCAGTACCATTCTATATAGACATGTACAATCCCATTTCCCATGACATAATCTTTGATCATGTCAACAATGTCAACTTTCAAGTTGTTACTACAATTCTATAGAGGAAATCGAACCTATCTCCAGATTATTCTCTATGTTCCTCTACAAATCTTACAAACTCATTGAGACCATTAATAAACTTACATTTGCATCGATTTGATTTAGATATCAATGATCGATCCATTTTTGTGATCAGATAGGAGATGAGTATCTCATCAGGTTCTAGCTAGTAACTTAATTTTTAGAAAAATAATATGCTATGTGTACCACATGTCCCATTCTTGAGAAATTCATCTAACTAATAGGTGTATAATGTGTAAGACCCCTGACCTTGCTTTTTGGTTGTTACACACTTTCTTGTCATAATTACATACTTAAAACCTTAATCAAACCTTGTGGTGTGCTCTAAAATTATGTTACAAGCTTATGTTTCAAGTTTGATCTAGTTTGGATGTTGTTTGAGCTAGTTATACTTATATGTGCTTGTTTTGGACCTAATTGCAATTTATTCATCTCTATGGATTTTCTTACAATTTGTCACATGTTAGTTGTGCCTCACATGTCTTGACTTCATGTTTGATATAGTTGAGCTTAGGTCACCTTGTCACCCCTTGGTTTGCGTGGTGACATCTCATGTTGAGATTAGGGTTTTCATGGATGCCCTAAGTTGATGGTTGACCTTAAAGTGTGTTGACCTATGAACCCCCTTGTATTTGTTGATCGCCAAGTTTTCCTTTGGCCTCAGTTTTTTATGGTAGATGATGCCCCCTCATGCTACCTAGGGTTGGCACTCAATGAGGTTTTCCATTCATATAGGTCGCCAACACCACCTGGGGTTAGCTACTATTTGCTTTTCTATTCTCTTTGGTCGCTAACAACTTGTTTCAAGGGTCGTTTGCTTTTTCTAGACTAAGTTGGTCAAAGGTTTTTCTTATTGGGGTCTCCCTTGTTTCATGGGTGTTTATTGTGGCACATTGTTCGAACAAAATGTCATTAACTAAGTAGAAGCGAACATTAACAACGGATTATTGAAAAATCACTAAAATTTAAAAACTTTCTGCAAAGAGATCCAATTCCAAGAAACTCTTAACAATAAGAACCAAAGTATTACATGTACATTCTGGTCCACATGTACATACCATGTACCATCTCTTCTTAAGGATTATATACATCAACTGCTCTGTTAAGGCTGTACATGAGCAACACAAAACCTCGAGCCATTCAAGCCAAAATCTCATATCGATTATAAAAGCACTAACTACTGACTTTGAGGACCTGAGAGTACAAAGACGACACATAGGACTCATATCTACAAGACACAACAGTTAGTATCTCCACCTAAGATATTACTGTTGTCACTGATGTTGTTGTCCTTCCCTTGTTGTATGGTTTTTGTCTCCTTGTCCGTGTCTACCTAAAAATGTTGGATCCCATGGGGTGAGACAATTGAAATTGTCTCAGTGAGAGATATAACTCTCCGCCAAAAACATTATTATTGTAGTTAAATAGTATCAAACTAAGTAGAGGATAAGCACTTTAGAACATTCTCATATTTTAAAGCATTTCAACTATCTATGATAGAGTCGTAAATCATCTATTCTCTTTATAAGGAATAGGAAGAACATGTATATCATTTATACATCATACTATATCAACATCTCAAGCTTATCCTGTGATACTCATTATCATGGTATGTCATCCATGAATCATTCTAATTTCTATCTGTTGGCCTCAGCCAATCTGCCAACCAGATATTGAATTGTACCAGTCATGTGAGTATACATCATCATATTTTTTCCAGGCATTGGACTATGCCAATCCTATGCAAACATTCCAGGCATTGGGTTGTGCCAATCATGTGCAAACATTCTAGGCATTGGACTATGCCAATTCTGTGCAAACATTCTAGGCATTGGACTATGCCAATCATGTGCAAACATTCCAAACATTGGACTATGCCAATCCTATCCAAACATTCTAGGTATTGGACTATGTTAATCCTGTGCAATTATTCCAGGCATTGGGTTATTACCAATCTGGTGACATTATTCTAGGTATTGGGTTATTACCAATCATGTGCAATTATTCCAGGTATTGGGTTATGACTAATACTGTGACATTATTCTAGGTATTGGGTTATTACCAATCATGTGCAATTATTCCAGGTATTGGGTTATGACCAATCCTATGACATTATTCCAGGTATTGGGTTATTACCAATCCTGTGCAATTATTATAGGTATTAGGTTATTACCAATCATGTGAAATTATTCTAGGTATTGGGTTATGACCAATCATGTGCCTTTATTCCAAGTATTGGGTTATTACCAATAATGTGCAATTATTCCAGGTATTAAACTTTGGCCAAGCCATCATACTAAATCACATCCTTTATGTAATTCAATTATTCCTCGTATCTCCTTTAAGCTTATTCAAAACACTATATCCCTTATTTGGCTGTAAACATAAAGCATGTATGATCAAGATTTCATTTATATTATTCTATCCATTAGTTATTATTATGTTACTAAGTTTCCATTGTTTATTTTGAACATTATCATTTCTTACATGAGACTTTATAAACATCTTGTGACTTTTCACTAGGAAACAACTACTCTCATGGCTTACAAGGCCCATTACACATCTTGTCACCTCTCACTAGGAAACAACTACTCTCATTGCTCACAAGGCCATTAAACATCTTCTCACCTCTCACTAGGAAACAACTATTCTCATGATTTATCATTAAATGATTATCGACATGAGGTATGAGTTTCTCTCTCATCCTTACCAGAGTATGAATACATCATACTTTATTAACTTGGCTTAACTCTTTCTTAAGGTATGTTAGCCTACACTTATCAAAGTGCATTACTTCTCATTATAATAATTGAAATGACACTCTTCATGTGTTACTCATCTAAGTATATTGGATTTAGGATATATCAAGGTGTATCAATCTTAAAGTATTGGATGTGATATCTATCATGTCATGATGTATCACTTCTCTCATCACCTTTATCTTAAGTTCATCAACTTATCTTGTATTAGGGTATTTCCCATCCTAATACTTTATGCACCAGTTCATCACATTTATCATGTAATGTATTGGTCATAAGTCACTCATTTGAAACATGCAACCATTGTCAATGATATGGACTCACCTCGAGTTAAGGCATTATTGATATAAGGCTATCCATTACCAACCACTTTAGGTGTTTCACCTACCAATATATTATTCACTATTCCATTATTAGGAATAGGGTTTCACCTCTTTATCAATTAGGATTTTACATAACATCACCCTATATTAGGGTTTCACATATCACGTTGTATCAGGGTTTCACTTAGCATTACATGAAATTAAGGTTTCTCTACTCATAGCCCAAAGCTAGGATTATGGTTTATCATGATATTGTCCAGATTAGGATTTCATATATATTCACCCTTTATTAGGGTTAGGGTCTCATAATAGGGTTTCATATAGCATTACATAGCATCACCCAAGATTAGAGTTTCACATCACATCACTGCATTAGGGTTTCACATAGCATTACCCTAGATTAGGGTTAGGGCTTATCAACCATCTCGATTAGGGTTTCATGATTTCTTTACCAAGAATCATACTCTAATTACATATTTTATTCATGTTGAAAGTGTTGAGGCTTAACCACTACATGATTATTATACATGTATGAATTCCTCTCTCTCTCATCCTTTCTAGGATGTTGATTACTTCAAGCTTGATTAGATTAGGTCAACCTTTCATTCAAGTACACATATTTAGGGTTAGCATAGTGTATTGAGATATTGCTACCATAAGCATCAAAGGTTAACCTCTCTAAGGGTACTAAACACCCTAGTACATTAAAGGTACAACCATTGTAAATATCTTTAATAAACATCATTAACAAAAATAGGGTTAATTGATCTTTCATAGCTTTGAGACTATTAGGTCTCCAAATGGTTTTGATACTTTTGAACCTTCAAACGGTTTTGACCTCCTTGTCCTTCAAACGGTTTTGAGACTGTTTGCCCTCCAAATGGTCTTGAGACCGTTTAGGCATCCTGGGGTGAGACTGTTTGCTCTTAAATGATTTTGAAACCGTTTGGTGCTTTCATCCTTTGAGACTGTTTGATCAAATTATCATTGAAACCAAATGAACAACCCATCATTGAAATCAAATGAACATCAAACGGTTTGAGACAGTTTGCCCTCCAAATGGTGTGAAGACCGTTTGGTCCAAACCACCTTGAAACTGAATGGATCAATTAGGGATTCTTAATCAATTAATTTAGGGTTTTCACTCATTCAACCATCCAACATTAAGACCATTGAAAGTAGATCAACTTGCAACCCTTTAATCTCCATCCATCCATGACTCCTCTTGACCTCAAACGGTCTTGACTCCGTTTGATCTTAAACGGTCTTGAGACCGTTTGCCCTTAAACGGTCTTGAGACTGTTTGAGCCATTTAACATAGAAATTGACTCAATTGATTTAGGGTTTCAACCAATCAATCCGATTAGGACTTGTAATATGTGGATCATCCATTCCTAAAACCATTATAATTAAATCAATTAGAACCATTGGATCTTCATCCAACTACATCAGAAATTGACCCCAAATGGTCTTGAGACTGTTTGGTCTCAATCGGTCTTGAGACCGTTTAACCTCAAATGGTCTTGAGACCGATTGGTCACCAAAATTGAAGACCATTTGCTCATGATATTTATTGAGGTGTGTTATAAGATGAAATCATCATCTTCAAGCTACAAACCTTATAAATTTTCTGTGATCTTTGTGGTGATTTCATCATTTAATAAAAAGGAAAATCGTGAATGAAAAAGGAATCAACACATGATAAAGAAATGAAATCAATAATGATATTTAAGGGTTCAAGTTATATAACCCGCCTTCAAAGTTAAATCCAAGCTTCAAGCTTCACGTATTTAATGTTGAATGAAGCTTTGTCAACTATCCAAGGTCCGTTCTCAACTCTTTGGATGCAAAGGATGATCAAGGTTGAACATTTAATGGAGAAAAGAAGAAAATAAGCATTGAATTTCGATTTCCGCCATGAAATCAAGGTTGAAGATGACCATGGATCTTACCTATAGGTTGGGGAACATTCTCCTCTTGATCCTAAGCTCCTTAGTCTTCAGCCCAAGCAAGGAAAGAAAGTGGATTCAAAAAAGAGTCTTTCAAGTGAGTGGAAAATGGGGTATATGTATGTGAATTTTCAAGAGAGAGAAAGTAGTAGAATATCCTTCATCTCCTATTTCATATGCCACATACCCCCCTCTCTTCCTTGCATACAAAGCCATCTTCCTTGCCTTCAAAAGCCTCTCGTTTATCCTTGAATTAAAAGCAACCGCTTTAAGCACCTTAATCATTACAATACTATTATCCATTTTTAGTGGACAATTCTTTTTAATTAACAAATGTGAGTGGGTTTCTTCACCTACTTAGGATATTTCGATGCAACCCAAGGCCTTTTTACGTCCTTTAATTATAGTATTTAAACCAAAGCCTTATTAATTGATGGGAAATTCAATTAATATATTTATTTTTGCATTAAATTAAATTAGGGTTTCAATTATGCTTAAATCTAGATTATTTTAGTATTAAGATTTTCTCTCCTCCAAAGAGATTAAAATGAGACGCCCCTATGATTTTCTTGTCTCTAATTGATACCAAGAATCATTAGGGACTCTTTAAAAGTGGTATTTTTCATAATGAACCCTAGGTTTTGGGTAAATTACCCATTACACCAAAACTAGGTTTTAATGCACAAACATTGCTTAATCAACTCTTTCTTGGTGTTTAGGCTTGTGGAAGCCATACCTCAGCACCATTCTAATTCTTATGATTCTATAAAACCTGAGGAACATTTATCATGTAACATTTGCAAGTTAAACCCTTAAATTGGGTAAATTGCACTTTAGTCCAAAATAAGCAAATATTATTTCAACATTATTCAAACAAGTTTAAACATAGAATTTGGGCTTTCCATCAGCCACCACCTTGCATCATTTTCTCTATAATGATGTTATAACACATGAGGCATATTCAACATATGACATATTGCAATATAACCCCTCAACTTGGGTAAATTGCACTTTGGTCCAAAACAAATGAACATTGCTAAAATAGCATTTAATCAGGACCAAACTTGGAACATAAATGTGTCACATGATAACAAAACACCTTAGAAGATTATATTAAAGTCCTAAGCAACTTATTTATCCAAAATAAATAGGGTTACCTCATAACCCAGGTCAGGGATGTTACAAGTTATAAACCCCTAACAAGGATTTCATCCCCGAAATCCCAGGTAAAGGAAGACAAATATTTTTCATTCATCATATCATCAAGTCTCCACATAACATCTTAATTTCATGGAGATGCCATAGAACTTTGATCAACACAAAGTCCTTCCATACAGGGTTATCATAGAACTTGTCACACAGGATACAAACTCTATTGTTTCTTTTCATTATTGACTGTAGAGTCAACTCTGTGTCAGGTAACACTTTTCTTAGTCATAGATACATTATACATACCTCATTTAATTCAGGTGTAAAACCTCACTGATTTATCACTTTTCTCAATTTACAACTTTATGTGACATGATTCTTGATTCTGGGAAGTCTCAATCAGGGAGTCTCCCATACTCCTCATTAGTTTAGCATTTCACTTTCAAGAAAAGACCAGAGTTACATTTTGTCACCCACTTGTGACTACAAGTATTATCATGCATTTTTTGTGCCACTCAAATCTGCTGACACAACACTAAACTTTCTTATGATTTGTATCAATTATGCCTTTAGAGTTTTATTTTCTTATCATAAGGAGAGGCTACTTATTAAGAAGAACCATCTCAGAGGTATCTCTAGATGTTATGTATAAGCTACCTTAACAAATCTAGATAGAGATATTCTAAGAAATTATTATTATTTTTTAGCTTGATCAACTTTTCCCAAAACAATATTTTTTACAATTGTTCCTTTGACTCATACATTTTTGCTGTTGTCATGTTTATGCGGGGCATAAACCCCTAACATACGATATCCATACTACAGTATGTAACTGGATAATTTCAAAGTTGGCCCTTCTAGGCAACCAAACATTACTTCTTATGAGGACTCATGTTCCCATTTTCTCATATCATTGAAAGTTCTTGGATTCTAGGATTCTTTACCTTGGTATCCATTATATGTGCCAAAAACTCATCACATCATCATCATGATTACTAGATTTGGGTATTCAAACCCACAGTCCATCATTGAACATTGTTACCTCTCATCAGGTAACTATTACCTCTAGGTCCTCAGACCAAGGTATAAATTATACTATACATCTTATTTTGTTTATAAATTGATTTATGACTAACTCAGATTTCTTCGTATTTCAATTAGAATGTGGTAGAAATATCCATGCCACATATTCTACCTCATTATGCTCTTTAGATTGTCTCAATATGACTAATTGATCAGAGTAATCAGAAAGATAACAATCTAAGACTGGCATACTTACCTTATCTTCAATAGATGAATACCTGGCCAGGGTATTCAAGAATTGGAATTAGGTAGTATGTATTGGTTTTTATATTATGTTTCATCTCTTTAAGTTTTACTACTTAGTATCTTAAATTTTCTCTGGGTGTTTCTTCTATATCTCTTCCCTTTTCTATATGAAGAGAGAAATTTCAAAACATACAAGAGAATATTAGACTGAATATAAGTTCTCATCCTTCTTAGATCTTCTTCATGTCCTCATAATATTAATTAAAGGAAGCTCAACAACAACTACCTTTCTTATAATTAGTAGGCAGAGAGTATAAAAAAAGAAAGATGATTCAGAATGAAAAGTTCTATGTTTACATGTTGCCTCTTACGAGTTATCTAGTGTCTTATTTGACTTAATACATGGAGTCAGTTGTCATCTGCTATTGCCTTTGTCCTCTACTACCAGAGGTAGATGGACCAAACTGTGACACTTTTCTTCGTCCTCGGCTTTCTGTTTCACTACATTGGGGTCCTTGTGGGTTTTGTAGATTATGCCTTGACTGTTGAGTCACTACATTATTTCTTCTTGGACACTGCTACCTAAAATGTCCTATCTATCTACATTTATGGCAAGTTCGGCCCTCACTTGATGACCACTACATTGGTGTACTATATTGTGGTTGATCGGTGTTACCGAAAACTTTGGTTGTTTAGTACCACCAATCCACGATTCTTGTGATTGTGTAGACCTCCTATTGAGGTTTGCCTCATGTTTCTTTGTCACAAACCTTTCTATCCTCCGAATTGACTCCACAAATGTGGCAAATTTCTCTCTACTTTCTAATGCAGCTGCCGAGATAGACACCTCATCATTCAGTCCTTTCTCAAAATGTCAAATCTTCTCCTTCTTAGTAGCAGCCATTTGAGGACAAAACTGTAAAAGTTCCATAAACCTAGTCTCATATTCATTTATTGACATGGTTCCCTGCCGAACCTTCTCAAACTGTGTGATCTTTTCGTCTAAGTATGTTCTTGGATAATACTTATTGACGAATTCTTGACGAAATTCCTCCCAACCAACCTCTTCATCACTCATTTTTACTTCTTCTATGGCCCACCAATGGCCAGCACTACCCTTCAAAAGATATACATCATGTTTGACTTTGTCAACATCTAGAATACTAAGGATATTAAAAGCCTTTTCTAACTTAGTGAGACATAGATCAACATCTGCTGGGTCAATTGTTCCAGCATATTCTATAGCTCCTAAATGACGCAGTCATTCAAAAGACTTACTAGACCCATGTCCCTCATTGGGAGTTGGTGCCCTAGGTGCTGGTGCTGGCATCCGATCTGCCATATGCCTCATTATGGTCATGAATTCCCTAAATAGAGAATGAAAGGTTGGGTTTTCTATCATACCTTCATCAAAATGGGGATTCTCAGGCACTGATTCCTCTCTTTTCTGATCCCTTCCACCTCCTACTGGTGCAGCAACATTGCATTCAACAACGTAATCCTCGTGTTCTCCAGACATCTTTAAGTTGTCTCCCTTCTTCTGCATAAGAAGAAGTCACTATAAGATATACTGGAGGACACTAGAACAAACTCAATACATTATTCCTATGTCTTTGTAGACTCAACGAACCTTAAGCTCTGATACCACTAATTGTGGCACACTGTTCAAACAAAATGTCATTAAGTAAGCGGAAGCAAACATTAACAACGAATTACTGAAAAATCACTAAAATTTAAAACCTTTTTGCAAAGAGATCCAATTCTAGGAAACTCTTAACAACAAGAACCAAAGTATGTACATTCTGGTCCACAAGTACATACCATGTACCATCCCTTCTTGAGGATTATATACATCAATTTCTCCATTAAGGCTACACATGAGCAACACAAAACCTCAAGGCATTCAAGCCAAAATCTCAGATCGATTATAAAATCACTAACTAATGACTCCGAGGACCTGAGATTACAGAGACGATACATAGGACTCATATCTACAAGACACGACAGTCAGTATCTCCACCTGAGATATTACTGTTGTCCTTGATGCTACTATCCTTCCCTTACTGTATGGTTTCTGCCTCCTTGTCCGCATCTACCTAAAAATGTTGGATCCCATGGGGGTGAGACAATTGAAATTGTCCCAATGAGAGATATAACTCTCCACCAAAAACATTATTATTGCAGTTAAATAGTATTAAACTGAGCAGAGGATAGGCAATTTAGAACATTCTCATATTTTAAAGCATTGCATCTATCTATGATAGAGCAGTAAATAATCTATTCTCTTTATAAGGAATAGGAAGAATAGGTATATCATTTATCCATCATACTATATCAACATCTCAAGCTTATCCTATGATACTCATTATCATGGTATGTCATCCATGAATCATTCTCATTTCTATCTATTGGCCTCAGCCAATCTACCAACTAGATATTGAATTGTACCAGTCAATTGAGTATACATCATCATATTATGTCCAAACATTGCTATGCCAATCCTATGCAAACATTCCAGGCATTGGACTATGCCAATCCTGTGCAAACATTCCAGGCATTGGACTATTCCAATTCTATGCAAACATTCTAGGCATTAGACTATGCCAATCCTGTGCAAACATTCCAGGCATTGGACTATGCCAATCCTATGCAAACATTCCAGGCATTGGACTATGCCAATCCTATGCAATTATTCTAGGCATTGGGTCATTACCAATCATGTGACATTATTCCAGGTATTGGGTTATTACCAAACATGTGCAATTATTCTAGGTATTTGGTTATGACCAATCCTGTGACATTATTCCAGGTATTGGGTTATTACCAATCCTGTGCAATTATTCCAGGTATTGGGTTATGACCAATCATGTGACATTATTCCAGGTATTGGGTTATTACCAATCCTGTGCAATTATTCCAGGTATTGGGTTATGACCAATCTTGTGACATTATTCCAGGTATTGGGTTATTACCAATCCTATGCAATTATTCCAGGTATTAAACTTTGGCCAAGCCATCATACTTAATCACATCCTTTATGTCATTCAATTATTCCTCATATCTCCTTTAAGCTTATTCAAAACACTATAGCCCTTATTTGGCTGTAAGCATAAAGCATGTATGATCAAGATTTCATTTTTATTATTGTATCCATTAGTTATTATTATTATGTTACTAAGTTTCCATTATTTATTTTGAACATTATCATTTCTTACATGAGACTTTATAAACATCTTGTTACCTTTCACTAGGCAACAACTACTCTCATGTCTTACAATGCCCATTACACATCTTGTCACCTCTCACTAGGCAAAAACTACTCTCATGGCTCACAAGGCCATTAAAAATCTTGTCACCTCTCACCTAGGCAACAACTATTCTCATGATTTATCATTAAATGATTATCAACACAAGGTATGAGTTTCTCTCTCATCCTTACCAGAGTATGAATACATTATATTTTATTAACTTGGCTTAACCCTTTCTTAAGGTATATTAGCCTACAATTATTACAGTGCATTACTTCTCATTATAATAATTGACATGACACACTTCATGTGTTACTCATCCAAGTATATTGGATTTAGGATATATCAAGGTGTATCAATCTTAAGGTACTGGATGTGATAGCTATCATGTCTTGATGTATCACTTCTCTCGTCACCTTTATCTTAAGTTCATCAACTTATCTTGTATTAGGGTATTTCCCATCCTAATAATTTATGCACCAATTCATCACATTTATCATGTAATGTATTGGTCATAAGTCACTCATTTGAAACATGCAACCATTGTCAATGATATGGACTCACCTTGAGTTAAGGCATTATTGATATAAGGTTATCCATTACCAACCACTTTAGGTGTTTCACCTACCAATATATTATTCACTATTCCATTATTAGGAATAGGGTTTCCCCTCTTTATCAATTAGGATTTTACATAACAACACCCTATATTAGGTTTTCACATAACATCACCCTGTATCAGGGTTTCACATAGCATTACCTGAAATTAAGGTTTCTCAACTCATAGCCCAAAGTTAGGGTTATGGTTTATCATGATATTGCCCAGATTAGGATTTCATATATCTTCATCCTTTATTAGGGTTAGGGTCTCATATTAGGGTTTCATATAGAATTACATAGCATCACCCTAGATTAGAGCTTCACATCACATAACTGCATTAGGGTTTCACATAGCATTGCCCTAAATTAGGGTTAGGGCTTATCAACGTTCTCAATTAGGGTTTCATGATTTCTTTATCAAGAATCATACTCTAATTACATATTTTATTCATGTTGAAAGTGTTGAGGCTTAACCACTACATGATTATTATACAAGTATGAATTCCTCTCTCTCTCATATTTTCTAGGATGTTGATTACTTCAAGCTTGATTAGATTAGGTCAACCTTTCATTCAAGTACACACATTTATGGTTAGCATAGTGTATTGAGGTATTGATATCATAAGCATCAAAGTTTAACCTCTCTAAGGGTACTAAACACCTTAGTACCTTAAAGGTACAACCATTGTAAATATCATTACTAAACATCATTAACAATCATAGGGTTAATTGATCTTTTATAGCTTTGAGACTATTAGGTCTCCAAACGATTTTGATACTTTTGAACCTTCAAATGGTTTTGACCTCCTTGTCCTTCAAACAGTTTTGAGACCATTTTCCCTCCAAACAGTCTTGAGACCATTTGGGCATCTAGGGTTGAGACTGTTTGCTCTTAAATAGTTTTGAAACCGTTTGGTGCTTTCAACCTTTGAGACCGTTTGATCAAATTATCATTGAAACTGAATGGACAACCCATCATTGAAACCGAATGAACATCAAACAGTTTGAGACCATTTGCCCTCCAAACGTTCTAAAGACCATTTGATCCCAAATGGTCTCAAGACCATTTGGACTCAAACGGTCTCAAGACCATTTGGTCCAAACCACCTTGAAACTGAATGGATCAATTAGGGATTCTTAATCAATCGATTTATGGTTTTCACTCATTGAACCATCCAACATTAAGACCATTGAAAGTAGATCAACTTGAAACCCTTAGATCTACATCCATCCATGACTCCTCTTGACCTCAAACAGTCTTGAGTCTGTTTGACCTTAAACATTCTTGAGACTGTTTGCCCTCAAACGGTCTTGAGACTGTTTGAGCCATTCAACATAGAAATTGATTTAGGGTTTCAACCAATCAATATGATTAGGGTTTGTAATCAATGGATCATCCATTCCAAAACCATTATTATTAAATCAATTGGAACCATTGGATATTCATCCAACTACATCAGCAATTGACACCAAATGGTCTTGAGACCGTTTAGTCTCAATCGGTCTGGAGACTGTTTAACCTCAAACGGTCTTGAGACCGATTGGTCACCAAAACTCAAGACCGTTTTCGCATGATATTTATTGAGGTGTGTGATAAGATGACATCATCATCTTCAAGCTACAAACCTTAGAAATTTTCTCTGATCTTTTTGGTGATTTCATCAATTAATCAAAAGGAAAATCGTGAATGAAAAAGGAATCAACACATGATAAAGAAATGAAATCAATAATGATATTTAAGGGTTCAAGTATTATAACCCACCTTCAAAGTTGAATCCAAGCTTCAAGAATCATGTATTTAATGGTGAATGAAGCTTCCTCAACTGTCCAATGTCCGTTCTCAACTCTTTGGATGCAAAGGATGATCAAGATTGAGCATTGAATGGAGAAAAGAAGAAAATAAGCATTGAATTTTGATTTCCACCATGAAATCAAGGTTGAAGATGACCATGGAGCTTACCTAAAGGTTGGGGCACGTTCTCCTCTTTCTCCTAAGCTCCTTAGTCTTTGTCCCAAGAAAATAAAGAAAGTGGATTCGAAAAAGAGTCTTTCAAGTGAGTGGAAAATGGGGTATATGTATGTAAATTTTCAAGAGAGAGAAAGTAGTAGAAAATCCTTCATCTCATATTTCATATGCCACATACCCCCCTATATTCCTTGCATACAAATCCATCTTCCTTGCCTTAAAAAGCCTATCATTTATCCTTGAATTCAAAGCAACCACTTTAAGCACCTTAATCATTATAATACTATTATCCATTTTTAGTGGACAATTCTTTTTAATTAACAAATGTGAGTGGGTTTCTTCACCTACTTAGGATATTTTGGGGCAACCCAAGGCCTTTGTACGTCCTTGCATTATAGTATTTCAACCAAAGCCTTATTAATTTATGAGCACTTCAATTAATATATTTATTTTTGCATTAAATTGAATTAGGGTTTCAATTATGCTTAAATCTTCATTATTTTAATATTAAGATTCTCTCTCCTCCAAAGAGATTCAAATGAGACGCCCCTCTAATTTTATTGTCTCTAATTGATATCAAGAAACATTAGGGACTCTTTAAAAGTGGTATTTTTAATATTGAACCCTATGTTTTGGGTAAATTGCACATTACAGCAAAACTAGGTTTTAATGCACAAACATTGCTTAATCAGCTCTTTCTTGGTGTTCAGGCTTGTGGACGCCATACCTCAGCACCATTATCATTCTTATGATGCTATAAAACTTGAGGAACATTTATCATGTAACATTTGCAAGTTAACCCCTTAAATTGGGTAAATTGCACTTTAGTCCAAAACAAGTAAATATTATTTCAACATTATTCAAACAAGTTTAAACTTGGAATTTGGGCTTTCCACCAGCCACCACCTTGCATCATTTTCTATATAATTATGCTAGAACACATGAGGCATATTCAACATATGACATATTGCAATATAACCCCTCAACTTGGGTAAATTGCACTTTCGTCCAAAACAAAGGAACATTGCTCAAATAACATTCAATCAGGACCAAACTTGGAACATAAATGTGTCACATGATAACAAAACACCCAAGAAGATTATATTAAAGTCCTAAGCAAATTATTTATCCAAAACAAATAGGGTTACCTCATAACCCAGGTCAGGGATGTTACATGTATGGTGCTTGCATGGATGATATCTCTTGAACAAATGGCATGTTTAGCATGACACCTAACCCTCTATCTCTCTCTCCAATCGTATGTTATATAAACCTATCACTTTGTATGCAAATAACCTCTTTAAACCCCTAGTTCCTCTCTCTTCTTCCTTGGTTGCTCTTGGAGCTCATCCCCTCTTTCTTGTTGTGAGGGAGGAGCTCAAGGTTGAAGAATGTGGGTCGATATACCTTGCATATTGAGCTAGGGTTTGGAGCTACCCTTCTTATGATTGTTCAATGCTAGATTTCTTCTCTCTTGGTCTGGGTAAGTCAGATCTCCCTCTTTAACGATGTTTTCCTTGTTGTTCTTCCGCTCTTCTTTCTATTCATCGTTGATCCATGGTTCTCCATGGTAGTGCTTTAATTAGAGCTTAAAGAACATCTCTTTCTTGCCTTTTCTACCTAGGGTTTTCGTTTGTTTTGGTTGAGGAGATAGCTTGTCCGATGAGGGGTGCTCCATCTAGGGTTCTGACCCTATTTCCTTTGAGCTTCTTTGTTGTTTGGAGTTGCTTCATCTTCTGTAAGGCGAGTTGTATAACTTTCTCCATGATTATTTCTTACTTCTACTTTGCATGCACCTAATCTTTCCCTCAAACGTGGTCACGGGTAGAAAGATAAGTAAAAATAAATGTAAGTGCACTTTTGTGGAATATGATGTATCTCTATTAAAACCATGTTGTAAATCACTTGTAATGATTGTATGAATTGTAATTAATCTTAGAAAAAATCAGGAGCACTTCATTTGAATATTTAAGCACTTTTATGGCACTTTCTAAAATGCATCACAGGCACCCTGATCGGCCTAGTTTCCCTCTTACAAACTCGATCAAAGCCTTAGATGGGTATTGGAAACTGCTAGGTGGAATTGAGTTTCTCCCAAGTTAAACTCGACCAAGACCCTGCACAGACAAAGTGATTTTATGTAATCTGTTGAGTTTTATCCATGATAAACTCGATCAACAACTCAAAATGAGTTTGTCACATATTTCTATCGGTCAAGTTTCTCAAATTAAACTTGAACGAATGCACTATACATAGTGTACAAAAAGTGTTTCTAGTTGTTGGAGTGTTGTAAAACTTGAAAATATATCCTTTGCAACACCCAAAATGGCTAGAATTCAACTCTAAATGTCTCTATTGGCTAGTAGGCAACCTCAACTATAAAAGGACCCCTTGGTCTTCATCCCATGGTTAGGCAAGAACTATGAAGGTACTTGTATTATAGTTGAGAGAGATTTTCCTCCTTCCACTCTCTAAGAATAATTAATCACTTGCTACATCCATTAAAGTGAGTAGAAGATTTGTAGGAGAACTAGTCCTACATGTATATCTTGTGAGGCTCTCACTTCCTCCACCTCCAAATCTCTTATTCAACCATGAAAATGAAGCTTATCTCTCTTGTCTAAGAGAAGTGAATAAGAAGGGAAGGAGTCCCTTGGTGAAAGCTTCTCCTTGGAGAAGGTGAAGTCAAAGACGGAAGATCCAAGAAGAGTGGGCAATTCCTTCAAGGTGGAAGTCTTATTGTAAGAGTGGGTAAGTCCTTGGTGAAGGAGGAAGACTCATTGCAAAAGTAGGTAAGTCCTTTTTGAGGTTGAAGACCCTTGGTATTGGATAGGTATGCCCTTTGGTAGGTTTTTGTCTCCCTTGTCCTTAAATGGAATGTTAGGCACCCTTGACTTTTAACAACGAGGTCTTATGTTGTAGCTAATGGAATATAAGGAGTGAAACATGTTGCAAAATCCTAGAGGTTGACTTCTCTAGGGAGTGGATGTACATCTCCTACTTTGGAGGTTGGAACCACTATAAATACTTATGTTATGTGATGCTTGTTCAATCTCTCTCTCGCTTGCTATGTATGTTTTGTTGCACTCAAAGTTCATATTTGCATTGTTGCCATAGCAAATATCTTTAAGGTCTAATGACTTTTTCTTAAGTGGTTTTAGATCTATTCACCCCCTGTAGATCACATCTTAGATCCAACAAGATCAAAAACCATGTTCTTCTAGTAAAATAAGTAATTCATTCCATGTAGGAAAAAATAAAAGAAAAAATGATGTCCATTAAACTTGTCATGTTCAAAGGCATTGAGCTGGAACTTCATTGAGGACACCCTCCCTAGAGTAGACCTTCCTTAGCAACCAGCTATCACTCATCATGCATATCATTAGGTCAAGCAATCCCTCAAATCTATGGGATGGTGTTCCATTATAGTCCTTCATGGAAAACTAAGATTTGTGGCAAGGGAACTCCTAAGACCATATTTGTGTGCATTCTGTATGGAGAGTCTGAGACAAGCAATTGCTCAATCCACACCAAATAGGGAATGTAATCCCATATCCCTAGTGAAAGGAGGCACCCCTCTCACCCATGAGTGATTTTGTAATGATATCATCTTTTTGGAAGAAACATCTACATCTCAAGATACTTAATACTAAAAATCCACAAGTACTTTTCACTATCATTTGGGAAGAAAATCTTCTTATAAAATCAAAATTCTTATTCTCCTGCAACACCACCACGGTGAGGAATCAATAACAAGTTAGAAGCTAGGTTTCCCATGCATTGAGGACTTGGACCTTAACCAAGTCATCCCCATCATTTACAAAATAATCAACAATGTTATACACTCCTACATGATAGAGGTGATCAAGAACAAATGGATAGATAGATAACAAATCACCTCTATATAGTTGTTTGGATCATTCTCATAAAGTCCATGTTGTAGTACATACCCACCTATATGTTTCATATGATGAGGCTCTTGTCAACCCTATCTAACAACATCAACCGCCACATGAACTCCAACTGGTATGGTGGAAGAGAGAAGAATAAAAATGTCACTCGTCTAGTGTAAAATGTCAAAACAAACTAAGTTTAGGGAGGTCTTAGAACTAAAGATACTAGAGACCAAAATCAAGACCTTATTCTAAAAAATATTTGTCCATTCACGAACCAATTCTCTAAACTCTGGGTCAAGATCATGAAGGGAATACATGTGGACCAATGACACTCAACCTTAAGTCCATGTTCGTCTGCATCGGGCTTCATCAAACAACATATTCACAATGTGCAAGAAATAAGTGAATATATCCTTGGTAGGAGGAGGGATACATGTTTCTGGTGAGACAAGTGGCTATCAAGACAAGCCATCTTCACTTTGGCACCGACATGGTCACACCCAAAGGACACTTGAAGGTCTGCCAATCAACTTCATGCAACTTGATTGGGTGAATAGGATTAGAATTTCATCTACTCTCACCTTCCCTCCAACCTCATAGAACATCATAAAAACAACACCTCCTCCTGACCCTTATGTAGGAGATGACTCCTAGACTTTACCCCATGACCTATGTTGGGAGTTGACAGCCAACTCCACCTACCGTTGGTAAAATTAAACAAATAAGTCTCCTAGAAGGAAACTAGGGTTCAATATGGACCAAGAAGGTCCCAAAGAGAGTCTGATTTCCTCTGGCTACTGCAACATAGGGAAATTTTGTTCAACATAGAGAAACATTATCTTTGAATCAAAGTCTCATTCCTCTACCCCTAGTGCAACACTACCAACAAAATAATTAGTCAAAATATACATGATTGTCCCCTCAGGAACTAGGTGTGGCTTGGACTACAACCACGCTATAACTTCTTCCTAGAGGATGAAGCTACCAGGATCAAAAACATCATGCAAGGATCCTACTCGAGCACATGACCTACTACCTTAGCCATATAATCCTGACACATGTGGTTGTTGAGGAGTGAGCATGTCCATGAGGGCATGATGATATGAACAAAGATCACAATATGGTTAATATTGGAAAGAACTTAAACATTTTCTGGGGTGACCATAACTATGTGACCTAACCCATGCTAAAGACTTCTACAAGTGCATGCCCTCTCCCCATGACCCAAACCTTCTACCATATGATCTACACATAGACAAAAATCTTAAACCTAAAAAACAAATCAACATATGGTTGCATAGCCTATCACAACAATGGTTCACTAGCTAGGGGAAGTGGCAAAACCATGATGTCATGCTCAACTACTAAAGTTGAGATCATTGTTATCATGCTAGCAATGTTCATTGTTATTGAGAGTGGAGGGCATAACTTCCTCATGGTGTTAGATTCTTCAGTGAAAATGCAATTATTCAACACGATGGTGTTTGTCCTCATAAAGTTTAAAGCATACAAGAGTCAATAAAAGAATGGTACCCACAACAATGCCTTGGCATGTCTGTATGACATACCCTGAGAATACAATGGTGTGTTTGATACATAGCTAAAAAAGTACAAAAGCATAACAGTAGTTTATCTTTGACTATTAGCCCCACATATATAGCTCATGGAAGGGGGTACACTAGACTTATCTTTTGTTTGGTTTGCTACAGAAAGAAGGATGAAGAATAGCTAAAATCCTTTTATAGGAAAAAAAGAACACCTATTCAAGTCAAACTTATCTATGTAAGGTAGCTTGCATCTATAGGAAGTTTTTTTATGATTATTTTTGTACCGAATAAAAGACAACTAATCCTTTTACTAAGAGAGTGTAGGTAGCCCTAGTAGAGAAATCCCAGATGAAGAAGGGGTTGAAACCCATGTCTTATTCACAGATGACATCAACTCAACCTAACTGAGTTGAGATCCCACAAGTTAGACTCACTATGTTAATAGCTAGCTATTGGTGGACTAATGGCCCTTGAAAATAATTACACCCTCATATATGTGTATCTATCTCCTGGATATATCTATGTTTCATAGATCAAAAGATAGCAAGGGAATTCTTTGCTAAATTTGGTCGAGTCCTATGAAATTATGTTTGTTGTGCTTTGTTGTAGATGTCAATCTAAGTAAATGATGTTGTGTGGACGAAATATACAAATTGTCAGGTTCCTATATCAATCATGATACTGGATAAGGATCTGTGGCATTACTTGCATCGCCCCCAGAGATCACTATAGCCTATTATTATGTCACTAAAATATACACATTCAGATACAAACTTGAGGTTCAAGTGCTATGCCCAACTAGGCCATGTAAGCGTAACAATAAATATCTAAGACTGTGATTCAAACCGGAGTGTATCGTTTTGAACAACAAAATGTTATATATGTTTGGTCTGCAGTTTTACTACTAGACTTTGTGGGCTACCGTTAGATTTGGGTCATTAGGTCTAACGGTAGCAATCCCTTCTTGTAATGTAATGCCGTGCACTGTGCTATGAGTTACTATTAGTCAAACATTACTTACCTCCATGTTTAGGTTAATCGTTATATATGGGAAGTAGTAGACTTCTATTGACAAGGACTAAAAGAAGGCGTGGAGACTATACACGTGCATCCGCACGTGCACGCTGCACTATGTTGGGTTTGAGACTTACGAATTTAGTAATGGCTGAAGTCCAATCTGAATAGAGGTGCACGTATAAGTTGTATATCCGTCTTTCGTTTGGGAAACATGAAGTATAGTTGGAACACTATATTCTGTAAGTACTAACAGACCACCCTATCAAGATAAGTTACCACCCTGTTTTATCTTTGATTTCATCTTTGTATTGTTTGGTTTTCACGTTTCTTATTGAATAAGTTGTTTATAGTTAATGGTGATTTTTTGGATTTTTTTCAATTCCAAATTAGCCAACATTAACTATCATCGCTGATGTTGTTGTTTCTCATATTTTATGATTATTATTTGCAACAAACAGAGCTGTACTTGGGGAGGATATTTGGCACAACATAGTGTCGATGACCTGTACTAATCAGTTTTGACGTTTGCTATACTGCAGCAGTTGCAGCCGTCTCGAAGACAAAGTAAGTTTCGCGCTCAACAACCAACACCCTACAAGTCACTCGTTGTAAGATAATTGCAGAGACATTTTCAATGGGTACCTTTCCAACTTTGAGTTCTCTAAACTCGGAGCTAATTTTTATTATTCCCAGGTAAGGCACAGCAAATTTGTCTGCTAATAGCTCGTCTCATGGCATCTGAATCGGTAAACCAATGTGAATTCAAGGGTTATGGACCAGACTTATTCTGCAAAATCAAATCACAAATATATAAGAACTTTTAAGTAATTTGGTGAATCTAAAACTCTCTGCGAGTCACATGATGACAAGGACGGTTTAAGGTCGTTGGGAGGTACGCCACGTTGCATGAATGGACGAAGGATATGCCACATCATATAGCACGTACGGCTAAAGGATGCTCCAAAGCCTATGCTACCACTTTGATTTATTCGATGAGCAATTAACAGGAAATTGCCGGTAAAGGTGAAGACTGTCTGCCTTTAGGGACGAGCGCAGACGTGTCTATGCTTTTGACCAACCGTCCGCGGGAGTTAGAAGCTTCCGTGCAGCTTGGATTGCATGAAGCTCTAGCGCACTGTACCACCATAACCGCCGCTGAACAACCATTTTATTAGGTTGTCAATTCAAAGAACGATATATCCACTGTGAAAGGACACAGGAATTTGATATCTCGGATATGCCTAATACATGTGGCAAGAACAAAAGCTCCACCATCGATACAGAAAGAGGACGCACGCCGAAGATGATTGGTTATTTCGTTGGCCACCAGAGTTGATTGTAATTCTCAAGTACGGATCTTCATTAATACAAATTATATTACAAGCAAGAAATGGGGAACATAGGTTTATTTTTTTTTTATGACCGAGAGAACCCATCACAGGCGAAGCCGACATGGTAAACTTTCGAGACATGAGAGAATGTGGTCTAGTCACTCCCCTTTCCCGCCTAATCAGCGTGAATTATTGTTCGCAAAGTGTCTTCGGTGAGGCTTGAACCCGGATCCTTCATTGGGACTTACCGAACTCTTACCACTCGGGCTACTATGGCCGGACAAGAACATAGGTTTATTATTACTGTACATGACTGTATCGCCTATCTGGACCCTCTATGGAGGAATGAGATGGAATGGAGTCATTCTCAATGTCGATATAGAAGGAAGGTTGATGTGTCCAAAAGATTACGTTTATCTCGCTCCAAGACTACAATAGCACGCGTTAGTTTGCTCTGGAGGCTAATTGGCACAGACTTTCTCCTCCCTCATTGAGCGTCCATCACGCAGTTTGTGCTGTTTCGGTTTTGATTTAAGATTGGTCCTTCCCCTCCATGTTTGGGAGCGTGAAAATTGTAGAGCTATCTTTTTTATTCACTTGGGCATGATCCAGTCCGCACTTGGACCATGTTTCTTTTTGGCGAAAGTAAGACCGAACATGGATTTAAGGGGCTCTTTATCAAAATAAAACCCAAATTTCTCAAATCCAAAATAACTCAATTTAGACATGGGCCATGATTCTGAATGATATATGGATTTGATCTCGTCTTACTATTAACAACATTATGTGATAATTTTTTAGATCAATCATTGGTGGAACACCTTTCGATCCAATTCATGTCAAGTCTCTATATCCCTCCTTTCCGAACAACACCTAACCAACTCATTTCAGGTAATGACAATAACTCCATTCGGATTTCAATATCCAGAATTGTTTCCAAACAAGCCCCTAGTCCCTTGTTTTCTCCCATAGGAAAACTTTCAAATCAAGGTAAATAAAAAAGTTAATTTGTCAATACTTTTCTTCCCTCTCTATCTCCAGAATTCATAACTCCTCTTATAAATCTAGATATATATCCACTCACTCTTCCTCACCTCCTTATTGCTGCTTCTTAAGAATGGGGATATAGACTTTAAAAAATTCAACACATGTGGTAATTTCGGGTGTCTCCTTATTAGGTCGTTGAATCTTCCCTCAATACTCTATTATTCCTCTTCCTTAGCCCACATCTATACCTAAACCCTCGCATAGCCAACACAATATTTATCAATGACTCCTCACTGACTCCTAGTGAAAACTCATTCGTTTAATAGGAGATTCTTCACTATGTTGATGAACAATGACATGATTCTCCTCGATTCTCTAGCGCTTGATGGTCTAGGGGAGGGATGTATAATGCTCACATATGAGAACAAAACCTATCTCATACTAGTTCAAGTTGATTTATCAGGCATGTTCTACTGCTCTAAACATTGGTGCAATATGATTCACAATTTTGCTATGTGAAATAGTTATAACCTTGCTTTCAACTAGATCAACCATCCATTTTAGCCTCATTGTTTACAAAGACAATGGTATTGACACCCACCCACCTTCCTACTTATATTGTGTAATCATGATTACCCTTACAAACCTTGGTCTTGTTGATGATCCTCTCCAAGAGAATTACCTAGAGTCCTACATAGACAATGAAGATGAAGATTTGTTTATGAAAACAATTCCCTATTATCCCCAACAACTTGCGTCAAAACAACTACTATGCTATGAAGACATCAGAAATCATCTTGTCCTTATGTAAGGATTAATATAACCCTTTTTATAAGGCTCCCTTTGCAACCTCAAGTAACTCCCTTACACTTAGGTCTTGTCATACAATTCCTTCTTCATATAGACTTATTATTAACATAGTTCTAGTTTGATTCCATGTTGTAGTACACAAAGGGAAATCTCATTTCAAAACTAGGACTCACCAAAGGTGGTATTCTGACAGCAATGGTCATCCTGGCCTTTAAATCTGATTCTAACAAGAAAATTTCTTTGTTTCCTATTAAATACTCATGAAGATTATTTCAGAAAATGTAGTTTATGTAAATTAAACTTAGGATAATAATAAATATTTTAAAAAATGTATTCTTCTCTTCCCTTCTCCTAAAATAATATCTTATAAATATAAAGATAAACATAATTCCATATATTACATGTTTCTCAAATAAATTACACTCTTAATGCAATGTATTTTGACTCCCATAAACAGATGTTCCTACTACCATAGGTAGATTGTCATTTATAAAACACATGTCCATGCACATCAAAGTTAACCATGTAGGATACAGGTCATGCCTTTACAATGGCTACCTCCTAACCCTTAACCTCTTCATACAATCTTAACCATCATAGCATGCTCCTCACACCTACTATAAATAAGCATAATTTATATCTTCTACACTCTTTCTAGGAGACTCCCTATAAATGTTGTAAGGACCCTGACCTCCGTTTTGGGTTTACCATGTTTGATTTGCCTAAACCTTGTGTTGAGATGCTTGCTAATCACCTGAAGTTGTGATTAGGGTTTGTTTGCGCTTTGTTGAGAGGTTGAGGTGCAACTTACAAATTACCCAAGTTTTAGGGTTGGTGTGCAAGTTTGTCACCTTGAGAAATTTCTTTCTCTCTCCTTGCATCCTCTAGGGTTGAGAGGATGGGTTGGTCTCTTTGTTTGAGGGCTTTGGGATTTGTTGAGCCTTGTTTGAGTTGTGTTGAGCCTTATTGGAGCCTGTTTCGGGCTGGACCTTGGTATATCGACCAGGAGTGCTGGTTGTGTCGGGCAAGGGGCTGTGTCGGCCATGGTGTGTCGGGTTTCCATGTTTGGTGACACATACACCCTCCACCCTAGCCTCATTTGTGTCACCATCTTGGGACAAGTGGTCGTTGCTTTGCTAAGTGGGTGGCTAGTCGTGGACAAGTGGTTTGGGGTGCTAGCATGTGGCATAACCCTTGGACAAGTGTACTAGGGGTGGGTGCCACCTTGCCTTGCTTTCTCCCTTCACCCCATAGTATATAAGTGAACCCCTCTTTTGCTTTATAGGCTCTTTGGTTCCTTTAGATGCTTCCTTTCCTTTGGTGGTCGAGCTAGGAGTAGTGTGGAGCAAGTGGTGGCCAATACTACTGGTGTGTTAGGCGACACACTTGCTAGCTTGTCCCTTTCCTTCTCTTGTGGTTGGTATCTCTCCCTTTTCTTGGTATCTTCTTCTTCTTCTTCTTCCTTCTCTTCGGCCATGGTGGTTATAAGTTGTTCTTCTTTATGTTGGCCGAAGGTGGTGCCTTGGAGCTTGGAGCTTGGAGCTTTAGAGCTTGAGGCGGGTTACATAACTCCTAACCCTAGATATACTACTTCTTTTTCATGTTGCATGCTATATGTGATATCTGGATCGACCATGTCATCTTTTAGCTATGTTTCTTGCTTTAATGGTTATGAGGTTGCTTTAGATGTACCCTAGACTTTATGGAGATAGTTTCCTTGAGTTGGTCGAACCATGGATGTGGAGTTCCTTGGGCAAAACCCCTCTCTCACTTAGTTGTTGAGAGGTGAGCCTAGGGTCTCCAAATCCAATAGTGAGTTGAGCTTTGGTAGGTTGGACGATATGATGTGATGGACCTCCTTGTTGCCCGATAGGTGATGGAAGTTGTGCAATACCCCTCTCTCACGTAATCATCTAGAGAGGTGAGCCAACTCTCTTGAACTTTTAGGGCTTCTTGGTGACAGTCTTTAGGTTGAAGATGACCAACCCGTCATGGTCTTTGAACCCTAGAACGATACCCTTATGATGTGTTCTGCCCGATATCCCCCTTCTAGAGTTGATCCTTGGGCGATATGCTAAGTGGTGTTTGACCCTTTTGACCGATATGAACATTTGCCTTAGATGGCGTTTGTGGGCATTATGCCTTGGATCGATATGCTTGGTAGACAACCCTAGTTGGACGATAGACTACCTTGGGAGACATGGTGATGTTTGAGGGACGACAGTAGTATACCTTGGGCGATATGAGAGTCCCTTGGGCACCATGTTGTGCTAGGAAAGAAGGTGCTTGTTGGGCGGTATGGTTTTGGCCTTGGGCGACATGGTGTTGATGGTTGCCCGGTATGGAACCCTAACCCTAGAAGGGCGATAGTGGTCTTGTCCGATAGGGTTGTTGTGATGCTCAATATCCTCTTTGTGCATATGCTTCCCATTACACCTGCACCTGGCTGCACGATACACCTTTAGATCTAGTCTTCCCGTTATCCCCTTGTGCATGGGTGCATGTCATGCTTGTAGCCGATATGTGTAGTTGGTACCTTAGGGTTTTAGTGGCCTGGCCGATAGCGTTGGGTGAGGGATATGACCCTACCCGATATCCCTTGGGTGAGGGATAGTGCTACCTGCCACACCTTTGGTGAGGGTAGGCAATATCTTTGGCAAGGGATGCGCTTAGCCCGAGAACCCTAGATGAGTTTGGTGTCTTGAGCCCACACCTTTTGTTGATGATGAGATGTGAAGGATAGGTTGTGACCAGTGACGTGTTTGTTACCTAAGGTTGGTGTTAAGTAATGGGGCATAATGAATGCTCATGGTTTGATAACATTAATACCAAATGTTTGACATACCAGCTACAACTTATTGCTTCATATGATCATAATAATGGATGTTGTTCCAATCATATGCAACCTCAATCTGAGTGGCATGATAATAATAATATGTTATCTAAGATATATGTTTGGTGATCCAGTTATCTCTTTTGATAAGCATACTAACCATGTAGGTGTATCAAATGATTGAGGTGTATGTTTTTGAATAACATTGAATACTGATGAAAATTCTTGTTAATAAGATAACATGTATCACCATTATGAGGAGAAAGGTCTGGTGACCTGATAAGGGATGAGTGCCTAGTTGAGGTGTTATCCTCTGATGCTGAGATGAGGGATTGCTATCCCAGGATGATGATGTATGATGATGATGCCTTGAGAGGTAGTGGCATTCTGTGATGAGGGATTGAGATCCCATGATAGTGTGATAATGACAGTAACAATGTGAGACAATGTTGTTTATGTTTTACAACTTGGTTCCCTCAACAATCCACTTAAAATATACTAATTAATTACAGTGGAACATATCATGTAGTTTTCCTTGGCCATAGATCCATCATTGTCAGTAGTTGGTGATGGTGAAACATGTTTATCCTACGGGATTACCTAGAGCGCATATTGTTGAATATGCGGGGTTTCTCCTAGCTAAACATAGGAGGATTAGAGTGCAACTGTAGTTGTGGACTCAAGATGTGTATACGAGCATGGTGAACAAGCCCATGGCTTAGTGTGATGGAGCACGAATGTGTTCATGGCTCAGGAGCACGGTGAATAGGACCATGGCTCATGATATACTAGCGTCAAGACTTGTACCAAGGCAGGCTAGAGAAAAGGGTAGCCTGCGAGCTGACCCTGTGGCTGAGGCCATTCAAGCAAGAGATTGCGGTATTGCTTTGGTTATCGTGCACTGACCACAAAGAGGTGATGTCGTGGAGTCTGGCTATTCCGTTGACCTTGTATGGCACCGATTTTAGGCTTCACAGCCGAAGGTTGGATTGGAGCGGTGCGACTCACTTCCTTAGGGCATAATAAATCGTAATCCAGCCGTATAATATATATTGCTTAAGCCAAAACACAGAACATTGGTTGAGGCCTTTCTTGTATAGTTTACCTAGTTATATCTTGCAGTTATTTGTACATTCCTCATATCTTGTGAAAAGTTCTTATAAAGCTTGTCTAGTCAATCATGTTCCATAAAGAAATATCTAGTTATATTCCTCCCAGATATCTTGGTAAGTTGTTAATAAAGTTAAGCTATGTTCAATATGCTACTTATATTAGTTACATGCTTTATCTAAAGTTTTATAGTTTGACAGAGAGTTATGTTTCTTGCTGGGACTGTGTGTCTCACCCCGGTGGTTTACAACCTTTTTAGGTGATCGTGCTAGACATGGTGGTGGTCATGAGGTTGCGGCCGAGCAGCAAGAAGAACAGTAGGAGGCAAGCGATGGATATGTTGTTGGTTTGGTTGTTTTGTAGTAGAGTCCTAGAGTCATTCATGTACACTCAGGTCCTTGGAGGTGTTTTGACGACGTTTCACAATGTAGAATTATTGTAGCTTTGTTTATCATGTTGTTGGCCTGATGTGGCCCGTTCTGTATATGTATAATCAGGTGGTGAACTCTCTATGCTTATGAGATGGTTGTGGACATATATAAAGGTTATGCATATTTATATAACATGTTTTCTTGTAGGATAAGGATCTAGATGTAATAGTTTCTTTATTACCTATTTCCCGCAATCAGTTTTAATTAACACGTGTTTTTGATGATATGTGGTTTATGGAAGTTCCACACATTTTCGCATGGCATTTCATTGTCTATGTGATAGCGGGATGTCACACATGTCATTCTTTGGGTACAACTTGATTATTTCTACTCAAATTGTTATAATTTTGGACATCACAGTCACATCATTCCATTAGAAAAGATATGTGGACACCCTTCCCACTAATCAATAATCATCCAGTTACCTTCCATCATACTTTAACTTCAACACACCCACTACTCCCTATCCACCTAATACAAACTCTATCAAATTAAAAAAAAAACTAAATAAAAAAAGAATGGATTATACCTATGCAAAAAACACATCAACCACAATGCTACCTTGCTCATTAGACTAGTCTAAGGCTTTCCCTGAAAAAAGACAAAAACTTATGTTTCTAACAAAATTCTCATTTTATTTATATGGCACAATCATCCAGTTACCTTCCATCATACTTTAACTTCAACACACCCACTACTACCTATCCACCTAATACAAACTCTATCAAATTCAAAAAAACTAAATAAAAAAAGAACAAATTATACCTATGCAAAAAACACATCAACCACAATGCTACCTTACTCATTAGACTTGTCTACGGCTTTCCCAGAAAAAAGACAAAAACTTATGTTTCTAACAAAATTCCCATTTTATTTATGGTGAGAGTTGGAATACTAAGGTTAAACCATGTGATCCCTTCCACCTTGAAACCTATCAGTGAGAATGTCCTTTGCAAGATGTGATCCCATTATTAAAATGAATTTTCCATCTAGATTAAACCTATGACCTCTTACCAAGCCCCCATAATTCTTAAAACTTGTTCAACTAATTTTTTTGCTTGAAGAATCAGACATTATGGATTTTCTTTCTCTATTAGTCTTCCAAGATGATAATGATGATTATGTCAAAATCTTGATTACTGATATTAGTTATAGACATATCATGAATATTAGATGAATATGTATTACAATAGAAAAATCTCCTTGGATCCATTAAAACAAGGTCACAAGAGGCATACAATAATTAGGCAAAATGTCAGTTGTGGTGATGATTTTTAATCCAAACCCAATGCTTGACTTTGAATCTATAACAACCTAGATTTTGGTAAAGTGCCCAAAATCCCATATTATATTTCTTAAGTTCTAGCGGTATACAAAACAAAATTCAAGGGATTCATATTATGTCTTTTGGTGAAACATGATACTTGAAGAGCTACGATGCACAATTGATATTTGGACCTTAGTTAGGCACTAAGATTAATCAAATTACAAAACAATTGAAGTTAGGCCTACATTAGGTTCTTTGAAATGAAATAACAAGAACTCATGGTTAATAAAATAAACATGCAATGTTTGTGGCCCTAAACATGGTTGTTTGTTTGTTGACCTAAATAAGATCTAAGATTAAATTGTCATTAATTTTGTATTACGATTCTTCAGCTAATTAATAGTTCATATGATAGAAGGTGATTTGGAAAGTTATTTGGAGGTCCAAACCTTACTCAAACAATCCTATGTTTGGTTTTGAACCTAATTTTCTAGGGAGCAAACGATGCCTTCATTTTAGAGGGAAAATGATAAATATAATTAGAGTTATTGAACTATCTTAAGTTGACATTTGAAAAAAGTATAGGTAGCAAACCCTTTTATTTATGTCCTTAATAAGGTCATGTGGGGTTAAATTATTAATCTTTTGGAGACCTACTCCACCTCTTTTTCAAAGTAAGGTTTGGGTGATTCACTATCCAACCCACAACCTATAGAAGGTGAGAGCTAACCATGTGGTTCTACCCCTCTCTTTTAAGGGCTTATCCAACTTTAAACTAGGTTAAACATACTTCCAATCACTTTTTTCATCCTAACAAATAACTTCAACCCTCTTATCTAGGTCTATTTGCATGAATAGAGGGACAACAAGCCATTTTCCATCTCTTTCTTCTCCATTACCCAACACAACAAGATATTTCTCCAGACGAGGTTATCAATAGGATAGTTGATTAACAGCAGGGGGTCAGAGGAGGAAGAAGATTCTAGTACCTACAGAAAGTTGTGAAGTAAATTCTTGGATATCATGAAAGTTGGTTTAGGGTCTCCATGCCAAACATACACTAAAAGATAGTTGAGGCTGGGAGGTGGCTGTAGAGACCTCAAACTATCACTCGGGGATAGATTTGAGTCACGAAAAACTCCAAGAATGTCTTTATGGTATTCAAGGTAGATTGGCGGTGCAAGATCATCTTTGAACCTATTTATGGAAGTCATATTACAGATATAGGGTAGTGTTTGACAACGAATATGATGTCATGTCTTCCCACATGCCAATAATTAAAGGAAGCCATACAACCCATAACCTAAAAGAGATAAGCATTGAACCTTCATTTCTTTTTCACCTTTGGAGGATAGAAGGACATAAACATCAAGGCTTCCTAGAGTTTTGTAACGACCCCATCTCTCGGTAACCCCCACTTAAGGGAGGCCAAGAGATCAGAGCCGTTATCCCAATAAATCGGATCAAAGGTTCCAAAAATAATCAATAATAATTATGAAATTCTACTAACTAAACTGTAATCTGGTAATAAAATAAAAACTTTACTTACCTTTTTAAAACTTTGGAAATCTATCTATCCAAGCTTGAGTCTACTCTATCTAATCCTCCTTGCACTTTATTTCTTATTCTCACAATGTGTCACTTTACTATTTGTTCATTTCAGGGTTGTACCTAAAACGCCGACAAACAAAACATCGATCGACCAAAGCTGGTATATGGGGGAAACAATAATTGTGCAACTATGTTAACAATGTAGTCATGCAAATATCATTTAACATCCAAGATTACATTTCAAGCAATACTACTCAATCCTTACCTATCCCCTATCTCTGTGCTGTCCCTACAGTGGACATGGATACTACCTCTCTCATATGGTAGATCCTTACCCCCATGGCCCTACCACACATGTAGCCAATACCTAGGGTTATGGAGTCGCATGGCCCTACCCAAAGGTAGCCCAATCCCTGACTCATGGTGCCTTGATGGTCCTACCCCATTGGTAGCCATGTACTAAGTCATTCATTGACCTGATGGACCTAACCCATCGGTAGCCATATACTAGGTCAATCTATTAAGCTACAAAGGGGACTAGGAACTAAGCTAGTAGGCACATATCTTAGGTGATAGTCATATCCACATTATAATTTGCAAGAATGAAATGCAACCAACAGTTTAACTCAAGCCATCGATAAAACCTCAAAAATCCTCGAGAAACTAATTCGGGATATTAATAGGCATAACCTCATACCTGTTAAGTAGACTTGAATGCATAAATAACTCAACCAATCAAGAAATCAAGCAAGTACACATAGATTGATCTGGAAAATGCATCCAATTCTTCTATCATTAATCATTTCATCATGATCTCTTAATCCTAGTTGTTACCTAGGGTTATTTGTCCATTTTAGGGTTTTGAGCATAATTAGGGTTCCACCTCATTTTTATTACTTTAAATCCTAATTATTTCATCTTTCTTTCACAAAAGGTTCTAATTTCATCTTTTAGTAACAGGAAACCCTAATTTCAGATTATAAGTACTTTTCTTTTCTTTTCCCCTAATTTAGGGTTTCTAAGCATATTAATCAACAAATTAGGTTTAAAACCCTAAACCTTGCAATTCCATCATCAAAATAGGTTAAAATCCATATTTTTCATTAATTAAGTTAATAATGCTCGAATTAACTCCTTTGCAAGATTAAATCTATCTTTTCTCAACAATTAGGTTTTCTAATCACAAATTAACACTTTTCCCATCAAAATATGCACTTTTGCAACAATATAACGATTTAGGTGTCCAAACCATTTTTAATGTATCCCTCGTATTTTTATAATCATTTTGCATTTATTAGTTTTCCTCATCCGAGTTTTCTAGCTCATGATATGATTTTTATAGAGAAAACCCTTTTATTGCTTTATTTGTTATTTTCAGAAAAATTGTGGATCGTTTGATCCGTGGTCCACTGGTCCACTTAGGATCTAGTGACCAGGATCATGCACGCCCTTCCCTTGCAATCAAAATAAACCAAGGACGAAAAAACCCTTACCAGGATAGAAGACGTAGCAGGGTAGTTTGGTAAATCTACGGATCCTCTTCTTCTTCTACCTCTCGACCTCGTCGCGGTAGCAGCGATGGTCAACCGCGAGGTTGACTTTGGGATGTTGGCCACCTGCGAGAAAGGCGATGGGTCAGGGAGCTTCTCCTCCCCTCGTCAAAGATGACTACATGTTCAATTGTTCACAAAAAAACACGCCGCAATGCCCTCCTACTCGCCGGACTCCGGTGAGGCTCGCTGAGGTATCGAGAGTGCAGGTCAAGATGGTTGGAGCAATTGAGGGCACTAGGATGCTCCTTGCTCTCCGCCACAACAGTTGGGCTAACAAAAAGAGATTTTGGTTCCCTCCTTGACCCTCCCCTATATATAGGGTCAAGGTCAGGTTCACGAGGATTTGGAATTTCCCAAATCAACGACCAAACCTAAACAAAATAGGGATGGATCTCTGTGGTTCCCCCTCCTGAGTCCAAAGCGACTGTCGATAGGCTGGCATATACATTGGATTACAAGAAATCTGAGATGGAAGTTTCTTCCTGTAACCTGCAAAGTCCCAGTCTGTGTGGGACTTTAAAGATGAGCGACCAGCGTTAGATTGAGATCCAACGGTCCTCAAAGCACGCGTTCATCCAAAAGGAAACTCCCTTTACAAATTGCCAAATTAAATCTTTATTTTGGTGATAACTTGAGAAATTGATATCTCCCAAACCATAAATCATTTTTGTCTCAAATTTTAAGTGAACGTTTGTCTTGACATTATCTAGCTTTGCAAGAAATTTGGGGAACAAATTCCAATGTGTGAAAAGCCTTCCTTCTCTCCCAAGTTATCCATTAATTAATTCAAAATTAATTAGTAATCCTTTTCCCTTTGCCATTATCTTGTTATTTTGGGTCCCTTGGACATCAAGAAATCCTAAAGGCATGGATTCCCATATTGGGGAATATCTATTTGCCTTTATTTATGTCTATTTCACATATTCACCTTATCTTTTTGTATCTCTTTTTGAGGATTTCTCTCTTTATCTCTCTTTTATTTTCCTTACTGGAATTCCTTTTAATATTAGAAATCCTTTGTATATGAAAATCCACCAAGGATAACTCAATTGTACCTCTTTTAACTTATTTTCCACATTTTATCATTGTTTTCAATTTCTTTCTAAATAAAGAAATATGTAATTAATATTTTCTTTTCTTATTGCATTTTCTTTGCAACTTTGGACTCCTTTGGACCCATGGAACCCAAGAGGCTCAAAATCCCTCTTTAGATTACATTCTTTTGCCTCCTAGAGATTTCCACATCTTTCTTTTCTCAAAACTCGATTATTCATTTATTAATTGAATTTTCCTTGTTATTGGTCCCAATAGCCAATAAAGCTCACAACACAATAATCCAGGCTATTGTAAACAAAATCAATTTATTCAAAACAAATTATATCATTATTTGTTCCAATATCTTTAATATGAGAAATTACATTTATCTCCAAATGAACCAAAAAATTGGGGTTGTAACATCCTTCCCCTCTTATAAGAATTTTGTACTCAAAATTCCATCAAGCAACCAAACAAACAAGATAAGTCTTTCTTATGTCCATTAGGGCTCCCATGTGGCTTCACCTGTTACAACCCCAGTTTTGGGTTCATTTGGTGAGAAATGTGATTTCTCATATTAAAGATATTTGAACAAATAAAGATATGATTTGTTTTAAATAAATGGATTTCATTTACAATAGCCTTGATGATTGATTTGTGGGCTTTATTGGCTATTGTGCCCAATAACAAGGAAGAGACAAAAGGAACTCCATTATTAATAAGAAATGGAGAAAATAAAATGTAGAAACCTCTAGGAGGTAGAAATATATAATACAAAGGTGGATTTCGTGCCTCTTGGGTTCCTTGGGTTCCAAGGAGTCCAAAGTTGCAAAAAGAGAAAGCAATTAGAAAAGAAAAGATCAATTAAATATTTCTTTATTAAGAAAGAAGTTGAAAACAATGATAAAATGTGGAAAATAAGTATGATTGAGTTAACCTTAGTGGATTTTAGTATTCCAAGGATTACTAATGTTAAAAGGAATGCCAATGAGGAAAATAAAAGAGAAATAAAGAGAAATCCTCAAAAAGAGATATTTTAATAAGAAATAAATGAGATAATGAGAAATAGTGGATAAAGAGGCATCTAGAAGGATAATGAATATCCAATAAAAAGGAATTTGGAAACATTAAAGTTTCTTGGGATCCAAGGAGTCCCAATGAAGAAAAATAAAAGATGAAAGGAAAATAAAACAAAATAAGAAGATAATGTGTTGCATCTTTAGTGACTTTTGATGATATAAAAAGGATATGTTAATTTCTTTAAGAAAATAGATTTTCGTGGCCAATCGAGTTAAAGCCAAGCACAAGGAAGATAAAAAGAGGGAATTTTGAATTCCTTAATAGTCAAGGATCATAGATAATCCAGGAATTAATTAAAGGAGAAATCTTATACATGTTTAAAAGAGAGAAAGTTTTCTTTTGAAGGGACCTTATTGTCTTCGTAGGCAAGTATCCTTAAGTGTTGCTCTCCTCCTCTATAAAAGGATAGAGCACTGGCTAGGGCCCAAGGAAGATCAACACATGCATCCCTTTCTTCTTCTTCTTCTCCTTCATCTTCTTCGTCCTAACCCTAAACCCAGGTGCTATTGTGACCCTGGAGCGATGAGGATCCACGGAGGGGAGTAGGGAGGAAGTGCGACGCTCCCACGACCCCAGAAAGGAGACCGACCACCCACGACACCACTCTAACCCCTGCACAACACCACAAGAAGGCTACAGGTCAGCCACACATCGTAGGTCTAACTGTGCCACCCCAGCTGCGGTTGAGGGGGGGTTTCTGAGCACGATAGGGGGCAGCGGACATAGGGGAACCAAAGGTGGTGGTTGTCGAGGTCGGGGGAAGGGATCCGGAGCCACGACAGACCCTGAACAGGCTGAACTCAGTGTCCATGTCTTGCGTCGGAGGTTGAAGACAACCTGGGTAGGTGTTGGACAGTTATACCCCACGGGGGTATGAAGCGCCGAACTTTTACGCAATGGCATATGCGTAATTCAATTATATTTCCAATTCGGCGGGTTGCATGCAATGAGGAACACGTGGTACTTGCTGAGTGGTCCAAACATGTAATTCTTACAAAATTCATTTCTAATCACTGTTAGCTCAGATTTAGATGAATTATATATGAATTTTGATCAGGAGAACTCAAGGAATTAAAAATATTTTTGAAGCCTAATTCTTATTGCAATTTGAAAAGTAATGGAAGTTATTAACTTTAACGTATTAATGATTATGAAACCCTATTTTCAGATGATTAATCTATTTAGAAGGGTTTTATGGATGAATAAAGTTCATATTAACCTATTTTTTTGTAAAAAGGTATATTAAATATAAAGAGGATGAATTTTGCATGTAATTAGTTTAATTTAGAGTTTCATATGCATTAATATGCTTTAATGGGCCTTGAAATCCTAATATTGGTAAATGTGACTCTTAATAGCTTTAATTATTCAAAATTGTGAATAAACCTAAGTTCTGATGATCCTAAGATATTTCTAGTACAAAAGTCCCTAATTATGGATAAATGCCCTAAATGTAGTAATTAGGGTTTTCTCATGAATAAAAGGTAGAATTAATGGCAAATCGAGTTCAAAAGTGAATTAGACCATAATGAACTTTGAATTGATGATAAATGTGTATAATGATCTTGTCATGGATTAATAGGATAAAAATAATAGCTTTAATAGAAGCTTAATGAAATTAATTGATGGTTAATGGTACCTTTAATATGAAAATAGGGTATATGTTGAGGGTTTATGAGTAATGGTATAAAATTACGGTTTAAAAAAGTAAAAGATGAAGGGTAACCCTAATTGCAAATGAAACCCTAAAATGGATACGGAAACCTTAGGAAGCAATTTCAAGTTGAATAGAAAGAATCTTAATAAAGTGTGTAGTAAATAGAGTACATGTATTTTTCAGGATTCTTGATTGTGTGGTTGAACTACTTGCTTGGATTGCTTTCTTGGTTGGAATTGATATTAGCTTGAGAAATCTATTGAATAGGTATGTGGTTACGCTTATGAATATCTCGAGTTAGTTTTATGAGTTTTTCTGAAGTTTTCATCGATGACTTGAAATAAACTGTTGGATGAATTTAGTTCATGCAAACTATAATGTGGCTATGACTATAATATAAGATATGTGCCTACTAGCTCTCTGTGGCTTAATAGTTGACCTAGTACATGGCTACATATGGGGTAGGTCCATCAGGTCATTGGATGACTTAGTACATGGCTACCAATGGGGTAGGTCCATCATGTCACATTGAGTTAGATATTCGGCTACCTTTGGGTAGTTCCATGCGACTCTATTACCCTATGTATTGGCTACCTGTAAGGTAGGACCATGGGGGTAAGAATCTACCTAAAAGAGAGGTAGCATACAAGTCCACTGCAGGGATAGCACAGAGTTAGGGGGATAGGTAAGGATTGATTAGTATGGCTTAAAATGTAATCTTGGTCGTTAAATGACTAATTGAATAATTACACTGTTGACATAGTTGCATGATTATTGTTTCCCCCCACATACCAGCTTCTTGCTGACCGACGTTTTGTTTGTCGGCGTTTTAGGTACAAATGAAAAGAACAAACAGTAAAGTAGCAAATGTGGAATTAAATGAGAATTAACGTGAAAAGGAGGACTAGATAGATTAGTAACTTCATGGATAGAAGTTTAGAAATACACGTTTTCAAAAAGTATGCAAAGTTTTTATTTTTTTTAGCATATTTCAGTATAGTAGGTAGAATTTAGTAATTGTTATTGATTATTCGACGAACCTTTGATCCTGTTAATTGGGATAATGACTCTGACCTTCTGGTCTCCCTTAATTGGGGGTTACCGGGAGGCGGGGTCGTTACATTTGGTATCAGAGCGAAGGTTCCTTACTTAATCTTTAATAATTATAAAAGTTTACAAATTATGTAGAACCCAAGGGAATTATTAGAGGATTATCTAACAGATAGAGGTGTCTAGAATAGGATCACGACCAGGGGATGGCAATATTTTCCTCCGCATCGCTAGTTGGAATATGAGGACTCCCAGATCTGTGTGACTTCCTGGCCAAAGTCTTAGGGTATGAATCAAAATAAGATACCTTCAGGACTCCCTCATCTTGTTCATCCCTTCTCAACTCAAATTATGTTAAGGACCTTAAGGATTAGGGTTTTCTCTCTTCTCCTAACCCTCTGGAGGTATGGGTAAGGTTGATAAGGTTTAAGGAATCCTCCACCAAATTAATGAAAAGCATGTAAATAAGATGTCATTGACATAAGATTCATAGAAAAAGTGTAAACTAAAGAATAGATACATGCTTAGGTCGTATGACATAAGTTTTCATGCCTTCAGGAGAGGCCTGCAGCTAGACCTTCTTGTCAGGAGGATAAGTAAAGAGAGTTAGTCTTGGAGGTAGAGGCCTCCATTAAAAGTAGAGACCTGGCACATCCTCTGAGGATGATGTTAACCCTAACCCTAAGTGAAGGTTAGGGAGAAAGATGGCATGATGAGGTGTTTGGATAGACATACCTTGGATGCCATATGAGCCATGAGGGGTTGGACGGCTGAGTACCTTTGGCGACTCAACCTTGTGAAGGGTCGTGCATGTTAGAGCGAAGGATAGCTCATTCTTTGATGAGGTTAGAGAAGAATCTATGGAAACCCTATGAGCTTATATGAGCATGGCATAGTAGTCACCTAGAGTACGTTAGTAGTGTGAGAAATAGGTTGAAACCCTGTCCATGAGAGTATGAAGGATATCTATGAGAAAAGCATATAGAGCTATGGATAACCTTGATCAAACATAAGCTTCATCAGGTAGGGGTATGCTTGCGGGCTTGATCCTTCAGGAAAAGAGGACCTCTGATAGTAAGGTTGGTTGTAGGGTTGGCTCTAGAGAGAGAGAACATGACTCATACAAGAAGGTTGAAAGCCTAGACTCTAAGATATGAGGAAAAGTGAGGATGATGCGACCTAAGTGGATGATAGTGGTTGACTCATGCTTGATCCCTGGAGGCTGGTGGTGTCTTGATTACCTTTAGAGAAGCCAAACCCTAGAGAGAGGATGAAGCTTCTAGTACCTATATGCTTCACCTTCTGAGATAGGAAGAAGAGTTCCTTAGACCTGGAGAGGTTTAGTACAGTTTGTGAGGCCTGGTGGTTGTCCATGAGGAGAACTCGACCCTGATGTGTTGCTCGAGTAGAAGGATGATAGGGAGTGCATGTCATGCCTTATACATGCCTGATTCATGGTTAAGAGATTGAGCATGCAGTTGGACACCCAAAAGTGAACCTAAGCCTAACAGGGGAAGTGGGATACCTGATGCTCATCATGAGATTTAAGTTTTTATAGATTCGAGCATGGTAATCTTCATAGTTAGAGGAAAGGGAAACCCCTTAAGTTTAAGGTAAGTTTGATGAACCCCTCACAGTTAAGTGGATGACAAGGGAAGGTATGATCTTGATCCAATGCTGAGGAATGAGAACAAGTATGACCTAGCAGAGTGGTCTGCTTGTGCCTTAGTAGTTTCTGGGTTAAGCATACTCATATGTATGTAAACCCTAAGGATGTTTTTGACCTTGTTGTCAAGAGATAGTTTCCTCCCATCCTGGGAGAGGGACCCTTTTGTAAGGTGTACACCAGTTTCTATTGAAGTAATCTAAAGAGGTCTCATAAGATCTTGAGAAGCTAAGTGAAAAGTACATGGTATGAGATGAACCTGTAGACCCATATATATCCATCTCTATGTGCATGTGGATGTGTTACCATGCATGTAACCGGTAAGGGGCCTGACCATGGTAGGAAGGTCACCATGACCCCTATGAAAGGATGGAAGTCAACCCATGAATGCAGAGAGAGATGATGAAGGCTTGGGTAAGGTTCTAAGTTGAACATGTACTATAAGAGAATCCTAAGTCTATCCTAGGGTCAGGTAGGGATAAGACCGATGGAAGTAGGAGTTTCCTAATTCCCTAGTGCACATGACCATAGGGTCGGGAGGTAACACCTATCATTGTCTAAGGGCCATGGGTTAGGAGATTGATCACTTTAATGAACTCATGGGACCCAAAGGACGGATGAGTAGGATACTCTCTGGATGCATAAGGGAAGATGGATGACCCCAAAAGTGTCGGCACCCTATAGACCTAGAGGTGATGACCAAGGAATATGTGTGGACCCAAGTAGGTTCGAGACCAGTTTTCCATGGAAGTAACTTTGATATCATGATGATTGTGATGTAGAGACATAAGTTGCATGTTTCAAGTTAGATTTGAAGGTGTATTGGCAATGTGGGATGTACCATCTCTACTCTTGAAACATGAAGAACTTTGTGTTTGGACGGTGACGTGATATTTTGAATGCACTAACAAACTCGCTTGGGGTTAAAATCCCAAAGCTTTTACCTAAAACAAAGTGTAATAATATCACCCGCAAGCAGATGAGTCTTATCACAGTATAGTTAAGGATCAAACCCAAAGGACAACATTTTTAGAATCTTTGTCAGTCAAATCTAGCTCAAGTAAAACTAATATTTAGAACGATTGGTTGATGTGAGGTTAATTAAACTAATTGTAAGAAATTAAAAGCCGAATTAAAGTAGGATTTAGATCAATGATATGGAATCGCTGGGATGGTATCGGGTTTCACCACTGCTACACACGCAAATACATTCAATCACAAACAAACCATGTAAGATATATTAATCCAACTAGAGCTGCTGCAGAACCCCCCGTTAGGGGGTTAGGTTCGCGTAAGCATCACCTTAGGCATCATATGTCTCGTCACCAACCAGATCACTTACTTACGGCTTAGAAGAAACCCCATTCTATTTCTAGTTTGGGAGTCAACTGCATTAATCGATAAGCAAGCTAGAGATAGATCTACAAACTAACATCGACGATAAAAAAAGACAATACAAAATCCAACTAAGGTTGTGATCCTCCCTGAGGGATGTTTAGACCACAGAAGCGTCACCGTAGGCTAGATGTCTCGTCCCCTAACGGATCATACACTTACGACCTCAAGGAATCTTCTCGGAAGTTCTTGTCAAAGAGTCAAACTTTGTAAACCGCCATTCCGTCCCACATATAGAAGGTTTCACAATATAGGAAAGAACAAGATGAAAGTAGGTAGATAATCAACTAAAAGCGTACCAACTAACAACGAAATGGAAAGTTATATACATTGCCATGGAGAGTTTAACAAAAGAACATGATTTGCATTGGCAGCGGGGCTAATCCCCACATCCCAGTGAAAAGGGACTACTCTCTCATGATGCGAGAAACAAGAAGAGTAAGAAAGAGAGAGGAATCTGCCATGAACTCAGTGTAGAAGGTAGTCGCAACTCGGTGAAGAAGATACGACCTTCTACATCATGTCGGAGCAGATCTGGACATGAACGGGAGATGCCAAGATAGACCGGACAGTCTCCCTTGCTCTGTCTTCCTTCTCTCCTTAGCCTCCTTGGTTGCAACACGGGCACTAGGTGGAATGAAACTGGTGCAGACTAGACTGGTTTTGGATCGGACCTGTGTACAGGTAGCTTGTCGGCGTCCCAGAACTGATGCCTAAGTGAGGACCCTTGGGGTCCTATTTATAGGCACAAGACTGATCCCAAACGATCTTGGATTAAAAGAAACCAAACGATCTGGAGATATTTTTGCCCAAACGGTTTCACTTAATTTATCCCAAACGATCTGTAGAATCTAAACAAATGGTCTTGCATAACCTGGGCAAACGGTCTATAAACCATATAAGACCAAACGGTCTTGTGCAGCAAATAGTTTGGAAACCGCATGAGACCAAACGGTCTCACAGACCATTTGCTCTTTTCCAAACGATCTTGTGCAAATGGTCTTCAGGTAGGAGTATCAAATGGTCTTAGGATCATTCAGTTTTGTTGTATTCAGACGAAACAGTCTTGCAATGCCTCCTCCAATCGGTCTTGAGCTAAAGGGGCAAACGATCTTCACATACCCCAGCAAACGGTCTTCGTCTTTGGGTAAACGGTCTGGAATCTCAGCAGATGTCCAAACGGTTTTCGAATCCGTCCAAGTGGTTCTTCAATTTCTCAAATGGTCTTGACGTTTCCTAAAAACAGTCATTGCAGCAGGTTTGACCGATCCAAATAGTTTGCTCTATTTGATTAAGCAAGCTACTCAAGAGACCAAAGGAGGCAACTATGCAGTCCGTGTCATAGATGTGCGACGCCGAGGAAGGTAACAAAGAGGGCCGACGTGATCATGGTAGTCAGACAAATCGAAGAGAGGAAGTGCTGCTCGCCGGAGGTGTAGAGGTAGAAGACGACGCACCACGGTCGTGGCGAGGCACCACAATCATGGTGATGCTACGATCCCACGGTCGTGCCGCCTTGCACGAGCGTGGTGGGTGAGAGAGAGTCATTGTAGGTGGGGTGCCACGGTCGTGGCTCGACGACCATGATCGTGGCGAGTGATAGCTCAGGCGTTGGGGATGATCTACCACGGTCGTGGCCTCATCACACAGTCATGGTGATGACAGCGGACCACAGTCATTTTGAACCACCACGGCTGTGGTCTAGGCTCTACTTTGAGACCTTGAATTCATGCACTTCTCGATCCCTTGCGGCTGAGTGGTGCCTCTAATCGGTCTCTGCTGGTCAAACGGTCTTGAAACTGAATGGGCTCAAACGGTCTTGAGACCGAATGAGTAGAATTGCTTGGTTAGATTTCTTGATCAGAGCCAGAGATGAAGGTGGACCCCAACTACTTGTTCAGCTTTATCAGGACCTGCATTAAATCAACATAAATTCGGTTAAAACCTCGATAATCGAATCAATTAAGTAATTTTGCATATTATGATGCATTTTGATATTTAATGAGTGAAATTAAATGTGTTGTTGAATATGTCCAAAAATGATAATCAAATTCCTTGGTGAATATGCATTCATCAAAACACCCCGAACTTAAACTTTACTCGTCCTCGAGTAACATAAAATCTGAAATAGTCGCCAAATGAATACTTTCAATTCATGCGATTACTTCATCTTCACATTACAAATATTTTCTTTCTTCTCAATATGACTCAGTATCTCAACCTCCTAAGACCATAAACACATCTTATCATATCTTCATTCCTGAATTCGCTTTCCAATATCACTTCCTCCTCACTTTTTCTAACAACAAGCATGTTAGAGAATTTTGTAAGAATCCAGAGACACCCACAGAAGAACAAGTATGCATTTTATCTGACACTGGTGTTTTTCAGGATAGGGTAGGCATTCATTGCGCCATTAGATAGAAAGTGGAGTGAATGGTGGTATGGAAGGAAGAAATAAATCTCTCCTCTATTCGACTCGAGATTTTTATTTGCTTTGCAATTCATTTATTGCATTTTTTTTGTGTGAATCTCTCATCTATTCGGCTCATGATTGCATTTCTTTATGTGTGCGCTTTGGCATCTTTTTGTTTGCAAATCTCTCCTCTATTCGACTCAAGATTGCATTTTTGGTGGTACACCCCTATTTATTTGTGAGGGGTATAGAAGAAGCAGATATAGAGGGAAGTGGTGTGCCACACCGAACTTAGGGTTTGGCATGAATTTGGATATTTTTTATTTATTTTTGATGAATGGAGGGGTACGAAGATGATAGAAGAAGTGTAGAAGAGATTTCAGATCAGAATGCAACTTGATTTACAATTCAGTACACCGAGTTTGTGGAAACACATCCCACTATTACACAGACAGCGAGGTGTTACATGAAAATGTGCGAAAAACACCATAATCCACAAATTACCAAAAACACGGGTTAATTAAAACCGATTGCAGAAAGCAGATAAACCAAGAAACTATTACATTCATATCCTTGTCCTGCAAGAAAACATGTTATATAAACATTTACAAGGTCTTGACACGTGTCCACAGCTTAGGAGATCAGCTGTCTAGTCATCTCATGAGTTCATCACCTGTTATACATACATAATGGCCCACATCCGGCCAACTGTAGGACATACAAAGCATCAACAACTATACATCGCAAAACAACATCAAAACACCTCCAAGGACTTGAGAGTACAGGGATGACTCTAAGACTCTACTACGAAACAACCAAAACAACAACATGTCCATCTCTTGCCTTCTACTGCTCATCTTGCTACTCGGACGCAACCCCGCGACCACCACCACGTCTAGCTCGAACACCTAAAAAGGGTGTAAACCAGCGGGGTGAGACACACAGTCCCAGAGAGAAACATAACTCCCCACTGAAACCATAAAACCATAGAAGGATTAAAGCAACAACAGCAGATAACTAGTAAAAGGTATAACAAGAGCAGTCTATATAGAAAATCTATTTATACCATCAGGCTTACCAAATGTAAGGAAGGCATATAACCAAATATCTCTTTATGGAACATGATTGACAAGATAAGGTTTATAAGATCTTACCTTATAACATAAAGAATGTATAGGTAAGTGTAAGTATAACATGATTAAGTACGCAAGCAAGGCCTCAATCAATGTTTCATGTTTTGCATTAAACAATAAATACTACTCAGCTGGATTACGTATTATTATGCCATGTGGAAGTGAGCCGTACCGCTCAAATCCAACCTTCGATTGCGAAACCCAAGTCGGTGCCATACAAGGTCAATGGAAGAGCCGGACTCCATGACCTCCCACCTCGTGGTCAGTGTACGAGTACAACACAAGCATGACTGCAGTCTCATGCTTAAGTGGCCTCAGCCATAGGGTCAGGCTACCCTCTGCCTAGCCCACCTCGGTACAAGTATCGGAGCTAGTGAAACTGAGCCACGGGCCTGTTCACCGTGCTCTGAGCCATGAATGCATTCTTGCTCCCATATCACATATTCTGAGCCATGGGCCTGTTCACCATGCTCTTAACATACTGAGCTACGGGCCTGAATCTGCACTCTAGAGTCTACAACAGAAGTTGCACTCTTACCTCCTCACTTTAGGCTAGGAGAAACCTCGCATACTCAACAATATGTGCTCCGGGTTAACCCGCAGGAGAACCCGTTTCACCATCACCAGCTCCTGACGATGATGGATCTATTTCTAGGGAAAACTACATGATATGTTCCACTGTGATTAGTTAGTATCTTTTAAGTGGATTGCAAGATTCAACCAAGTTATATAACCTGCAAACTATAACAAGAATAAACAACATGAAACTCAATACCATGCTTTTACTGTCATCAACATCATCCCGATCCATCACAAAGATCCAACATTACATGTCATCACTTGGTCTCTTGCCAATCATCAAGATCCATCTCAGGGACCATCATATTGTCATGGGATCTCAATCCCTCATCACATAGTGCCACTACCTCACAAGGATTACATCATCATAATGGGATAGCAATCCCAAACACATAATCAGAGGATAACACCTAAACAAAGCACTTTAGCCAAACTCAGGTCCTCAGACCAAAACACATCCTGCATGGTTAGTATGCACAAGCATCATGGGTTAATAGAAAGATCATATTATCAACATAGGGTGACATTTATCATTCATGCCTCAACCTTTGATCATAAGCATAGGTCATATCATTAAGCAAAGCATCTTATATGCTTACCATTTATTCAACATTATACATATAGTTCCAGATGATCATAAACACATGTACTACCATGTCAAGCTACATAGATGTGATCCATTATATCAACTATCAAGTATATCAGGGATCACTATCATATATCAAACGTGATTATATAAGCAAAAGCTAGCATATAAGTTTTCTAAAGGAACAAAACCCTCACTAGAGGTCCCCACTACCCTCACCAGAAGTGTGCCAGGTAGGGCACCCTCACTAAAGGTAGTATCTGGCAGGGTACTTTCCCATATCGCCCAACCACTACAACCCCATAACGGTCAAGCCAACCAGCCATATATCGGCCAAATACTAAGAAAGGCTGTCGACTATCAGCTCGAGATGTAAAGGGCAACCCTAGGTGACGTGCACCTATGTGTATCATGTAGCATGTGTTGTGCAACCACATGTATTGGGCAACCAAGGCGTGCAACTCAGCCAAAGAGGCATATCGTGCAATGACACATCATGTATAGGTGTATAACGTGCACAAGATGTATCGGGCAGTACCACTCGACAAGGCATAACGCCCAAGGGTGTAACTCAGCCTGTCGTTTAAACCAACCTAGCCATGATCTATCAGCCATCACACAGGGCAACAATAGAGGTGTGACACCTGTCACAAGGTCAGCCCACAACGCCCCCTATCGTTCAAGGTGTAACAGCACTAAGCAACCACCTGAGCTAGGTGTATTGGGTAGGATACTCAATCGGGTGTAACGCCTACCACCAAACAAGGCTAATCATATCGGGCAGGGTAGTCAGCATAGTGTGACACCCGACATACAAAAGGTCAAGGACCAGGGTGCATCACCCAACACAACCACAACAACATGACATCCAAGGCTCTAGGTCAAGATGGGTGTCGGGCAACGCCAACCCCAAGCCATATTGGTCAAGATGCAACCCACATCAAGGTCGTCATCAACCTCAAGCATAAGGGCACCAAAACCCTAAAGGATCAAGAAGATGCTCACCTCTCAACAACCAAGAGAGGGGTCTTGCCTAGATTATTATCACCAGTCGGGCAACACAAAGATCAACCCTAACAAAGGTCTACAACCACCACAAAGCTCACCTCTCAAATCCATGGTGAGAGAAGGGTGTTGCTCAAGCAACTAGAATACAAGCTCACCTCTCAACTTAAACGAGAGAGGAGTATTGCCCATATTACTAGAGTTCAAGCTCACTTCTCTAGACCAAGGAGGGAGAGGGGGGTTTCTCAACAAGAAAACCCTAGAACATAGTTCGGTCAACAAGAACAACTTAAGCAAGAAACTCAACTAACAACATGCATAGCCGATATGATCACAGGAAACATACAAGAACATAGAAGAGGTAGTATAGTTAGGGTTAGGAGTTATGTAACCCACCTTAAGCAAGCTCCAAGCACCACCACAAGAAGAGAACAAGGTACTCTAGGGTTCAACCACCACTAGAGGAAGAAGGAGACTCCAAGGCAAGGATCGGCCACCAAGCTTGCAAAAGAAGAGGGTGACGTGCACCAAGGGAGAGGGGGAACTAAGGAACTAAAGGGATCCTTAGCAAGGGAAAGGAAACACATATATAGGAGAGGATGGAGGAGAAACCAAGGTAAGACAAGGCAAGGTGTCTCCCACCTAGGGACACTTTTCCAAGGGCAATGCCACCACTCAAACTTGCCTTAAACACATGTCCAAGGTCATTGCCACATGCAAGCATCAAGCACCAAGTGTCCACTAGTGGTGACACAAACGAGGTCAAAGGGGTCAAAGGGCCCATGTGCGACACACCTCTACTCCACCATGCCCGACATCACACACTGGGCGACACACCACAGGCTGACACAGCCATGGCGGACACACCTAGGCCGACAGAAGGCACTCTTGCCCGATACAAGGTCCAACAAGGCAAAAGCAAGGCACAACAAGGCCCACCAATTCTCATCCAAGCCTAAGGCAACTCAAGAAACGAGCCCAACCCTTCCTCTCAACACTAGAGGAAGCAAGGAGAGGGAGGAACACCTCACAAGGTGACAAACTTGCCCACAAACCCTAGACTTGGGTTAATTGCAAGTAGCACCTCCAACTCCCAACAAGGCACCAACAAACCCTAAGCACCACTAAAGGTAATTAGCAAACAACTAAGAACCAAGGTTAAGCAAAGCAAACAGGATAAGCCCTAAACGAAGGTCAGGGTCCTTACAAGCTATAACCCTCTACAAAGGGATTTCACCCTCAAAATCCGAAGAGAAAAGCGAGGGATACTTCCTCCTCATCTCTTCCTCAAGCTCCCACGTGGCTTCCTCAACGCCACGATGATGCCAAAGAACCTTCACAAGAACCAAGTCCTTCCTCTTCAGCTTCTTAACTCTTCTGTCAAGGATCATCACAGGACCTTCCTCGTAGGTCACATCTTCATCAAGCTCAACCTCTACCGGCTATATCACTGTCCCTGTATCTGGGTGACTTTTCTTCAGCATACTGACATGGAACACTGGGTGTATCCTATGCAACTCTGGCGACAGCTCTAACTCGTAAGCTACCTTGCCCATACGTGCTATGACTGGGTATGGCCCCATATATCTGGGTGCTAGATTACCCTTCCGACCAAACCTTAGCACACCTTAAAATGGCGAGACTTTAAGATACACTTTGTCTCCTACCTGGAACTCCAAAGGTCGTCGACGATTGTCTGCGTAAGACTTCTGCCTGTCCTGTGCCGCTTTCAACTATTGATGTATCACCTTGATCTTTTATGTTGTCTGATGTACTAACTTAGGACCCAAAAGCTGATATTCACCAGACTCATACCAACACAACGAAGATCTGCACTTCCTACCATATAAGGCCTCATAAGGAGCCATGTTAATGCTCTGCTGATAACTATTGTTGTAGGCAAACTCTATCAAACTGAGATGTACGTCCCAACTACCTAGGAACTGCAAAACACAAGCCCACAGGAGATCCTCCAAAGTCTGAATAGTCCTTTTAGACTGTCCATCTGTCTGCGGGTGGAAGGCGGTGCTGAACCTTAACTGCGTTTCCAATGCTTTGTGCAAATGTTCCTAGAAATGACTCGTGAACTGCGGACCTCTGTCGGAAACTATCATTACTGGAACAATGTGTAAACGTACTATCTCATCTACATATACCTGAGCAAGATTCTCAGCTGTATATGTTGTCTTCACCGATACGAAATGGGAAGACTTCGTCAATATGTCCACTATTACCCAAATGGAATCATGTTTCTTAGTTGTCCTGGGTAGACCAACTACGAAATCCATGGTTATATGATCCCATTTCCACTTCGGTATCAGCAGGGGTTGCAACGTACCTGCCAGCTTCTGATGTTCATCCTTGACTTGCTGACATACCGCACATCTAGCCACAAACTCAGCTACATCTTTCTTCAAGCCGAGCCACTAATACAAGTCCTTCAGATTATGATACATCTTGGTGACTCCTGGATGCATAGAATACATCGACGTGTGTGCTTCTTCGATTACTAGCTTCCTTAGATCATCAACATCGGGAACCACCATCCTATCATGATAGCAAACTAGTCCATCCTCGGACTCATGGAACCCATCACGCTTTTCACTGCCAAACTCTGATCTGATTAATTGTACTGTATCATCTGTTTGATGTGCATCTTTGATCTATTGTCTCAGCATAGGCTTGACTTGCATATGTGCTTAAAGTCCAGATAACAAGGAAACTTCCATCTGCACATTCATCTGCCACAAGGAAACAAACATATCCTGTCTATGACATACTAAGGAACTAAACTGTGCCTTCTTTGAAGAACGCCTTACATCCTTGCCGTAGAAACTTCTCTGCCACCATATCCGACACTAGACATGTCAGAAGAATCTTCCTATCTCCTTGTAAGACCCACTTCTTACTGCCATCATCAAACAAAACTTTCTTGGAACCACAGTCCAAAACAACCTTATACCTCTCCAAGGTATCCATCCCAAGGATCACATCGAAACCATGCATATCAAGTGGTATAAGATCCACTTGTATACTGTGTCCCAAAAAAGATAAGACACAAGATGGACACTCTTCTCGAAGCATCGAGGAACCATCAAAAGGGGTTTCTAACAACAAGCTATCTTTCTTACAACTAACATGTAAACGACAATTTTCAAGCATACAATAGGCGATAAAAGAGTGTGTAGCACCCAGGTCAACCAGAACAGATATAAAGCAAGAAGAAGACATATCAGAATGAAATAACTCCATCTGACCTATCACCACTTGCAGGTTGACTATCGCCTCTGGCTGACTCATAGCATAGAATCAAGACGTTGCTTGTTGTCCACATCCTCTACTTCCTTGAGCAGACGACCCCGCTTGCGATGCTTGACTGCATCCTCGCTCTCTGCTACTACTGGGCTGCTATCTATGTGACCCTTGTTGATTCTGTCTCAGCTACTGCGTCACTTCAACATCTCTACTTGGGCAATTTGACCTGAAATGCCCGATTTGACCACAAAGATGGCATGATTGGTCTCGCTGTTGTGGCCTAGACGGCCCTGTCACTGCCACTGAAGTTGTACTATGTGCCTTTTATGGTGAAGAAACATATCCTCTTCCCTTACTCGGAGACCACTGCGATGGTGCACTGGAACCTCTCATCATGGAAGGTGCTAAAAACCACAACTTCTTGAAGCCACTAACCTCTGTCCCTGGAACTTAGCACGCCTCTTCTTAGACATGGATTCTCTTTTCTCCCTGACTGACCGTTCAATCCTCCAGATAGATTCCATAAACATGGCAAACCGCTCACGGTTCTCCAACACAGAAGAAGGTGTTGTCAGCTCATCACTCAAGCCATTCTTAAAACGTCTGATCCGCTCGTCATCTATTGCTGCCATGTGAGGACAAAACCTCAACAGATCCATGAACTTGGCTTCGTACTCGGTGATGTTCATCGTTCCTTGGCACACATGCTTAAACAGGATGATCTTCTCATCCAGATACGTCTTCAGAAAGTATCTACTGATGAACTCGCGTCAAAAAACCTCCCAACCGATCACCTCACCGGGTCGCTTCTCTTCCTTAATGGTCCACCAGTGACCAACACTACCCTTCAGAAGGTAGACAGCGTGCTTTACTTATTCTTCTTTGGGGATGTCGAGGATCCGGAAAGCCTTCTCAAGACATGTCAGCCATATATCTGCATCTGCTAGCTCAGCCGTCCCTGCATAGTCTGAAGCTCTGACTCAGCGAAGCCGCTCAAAGGTCTTCGCAATAACCGATGTTTCACCATGGGGAGCATGTGCTCTCGGCGGAGGCACTGACAATCTTTCTACCATGAGATTCATCGTAGCCATCATCTGCCCCATAAGCTGCTGATAGGCAGGGTTTTTGAGAATTGCTGGGTCAGGTTGGGGGACCTCAGGCACCCGATCTTCATGTGCCTACCCTATGGCTCCATCAACTGATGCAACATCGCTGTTCTCGGCAGCATGTTCTTCATGGTTTCCAGACATCTTGACTTTTTCTTCGGCTGAGGGCAGAAGATGATTGTAAGAAAAATCTGGAAAACGCACAAGAACAGACACAACCTAGTCCTAAGTCCCTGTAGACTCAGCGAACCTAGAGCTCTGATACCAAATATTTGTGGCAACACATCCCACTATCACACAGACAGTGAGGTGTTACGCGAAAACGTGTGGAAAACACCATAATCCACAAATTACCAAAAACACGGGTTAATTAAAACCGATTGCAGAAAGCAGATAAACCAAGAAACTATTACATTCATATCCTTGTCCTGCAAGAAAACAGGTTATATAAACATTTACAAGGTCTTGACACGTGTCCACAGCTTAGGAGATCAGCTGTCTAGTCATCTCATGAGTTCATCACCTGTTATACATACATAACGGCCCACATCCGGCCAGCTGTAGGACATACAAAGCATCAATAGCTATACATCGCAAAACAACGTCAAAACACCTCCAAGGACCTAAGAATATAGGGATGACTCTAAGACTCTACTACAAAACAACCAAAACAACAACATGTCCATCTCTTGCCTTTTACTGCTCGTCTTACTGCTCGGCCGCAACCCCGCGACCACCACCACGTCTAGCTCAAACACCTAAAAAGGGTGTAAACCAGAGGGGTGACACACATAGTCCCAGCAAGAAACTTAACTCCCTACCGAAACCACAAAACCATAGAAGGATTAAAGCAACAACAACAGATAACTAGTAAAAGGTATAACAAGAGCAGTCTATATAGCAAAGCTATTTATACCATCAGTCTTACCAGATGTACGGAAGGCATATAGCCAAATATCTCTTTATGGAACATGATTGACAAGATAAGGTTTATAAGATCTTACCTTATAACATAAAGAATGTATAAGTAACTATAACTATAACATGATTAACTACGCAAGCAAGGCCTCAATCAATGTTTCATGTTTTGCCTTAAACAATAAATACTACTCAGCTGGATTACGTATTATATTGCCCTGAGGAAGTGAGCCGTACAGCTCAAATCCAACCTTTGGTTGTGAAACCCAAGACGGTGCCATACAAGGTCAATGGAAGAACCAGACTCCATGACCTCCCACCTCGTGGTCAGTGCATGAGTACAACACAAGCAGGACCGCAGTCTCATGCTTAAGTGGCCTCAGCCACAGGGTCAGGCTACCCTCTGCCTAGCCTGCCTCGGTACAAGTATCAGCGCTAGTGAAACTGAGCCATGAGCCTATTCACCGTGCTCTGAGCCATGAACGCATTCATGCTCCCATATCACATATTCTGAGCCATGGGCCTGTTCACCATGCTCTTAACATATTGAGCTACGGGCCTGAATCCGCACTCTAGAGTCTACAACCGAAGTTGCACTCTTACCTCCTCACTTTAGGCTAGGAGAAACCTCGCATACTCAACAAGATGCGCTCCAGGTTAACCCACAGGAGAACCCGTTTCACCATCACCAGCTCCTAACAATGATGGATCTATGGCCAGGGCAAACTACATGATATGTTCCACTATGATGGTGGATTGCAAGATTCAACCAAGTTATATAACCTGCAAACTATAACAAGAATAAACAACATGAAACTCAATATCATGCTTTTACTGTCATCAACATCATCCCGATCCATCACAAAGATCCAAAATTACATGTCATCACTTGGTCTCTTGCCAATCATCAAGATCCATCTCAGGGACCATCATATTGTCATGGGATCTCAATCCCTCATCACATAGTGCCACTGCCTCACAAGGCTTACATCATCATCATGGGACAGCAATCCCAAACACATCATCAGATGATAACACCTCAACAAAGCACTTTAGCCAAACTCAGGTCCTCAGACCAAAACACATCCTGCATGGTTAGTATGCACAAGCATCATGGGTTAACAGAAAGATCATATTATCAACATAGGGTGACATTTATCATTCATGCCTCAACCTGTGATCATAAGCATAGGTCATATCATTAAGCAAAGCATCTTATATGCTTACCATTTATTCAACATTATACATATAGTTCCAGATGATCATAAACACATGTACTACCATGTCAAGCTACATAGATGTGATCCATTATATCAACTATCAAGTATGACAGGGATCACTATCCTAAATCAAACATGATTATATGAGAAAAAGCTAGCATATAAGTTTTCCAAAGGAACAAAACCCTCACTAGAGGAGCCCACTACCCTCACCAGAAGTGTGCTGGGTAGGGCACCCTCACTAAAGGTAGTATCGGGCAGGGTACTTTCCCATATCGCCCAACCACTACAACCCCATAACGGTCAAGCCAACCAGCCATATATCGGCCAAACACTAAGCAAGGGTGTCGACTATCAGCTCGAGATGTAAAGGGCAACCCTAGGTGACGTGCACCTATGTGTATCATGCAGCATGTGTCGTGCAACCACATGTATCGGGCAACCAAAGCGTGTAGCTCAGCCAAAGAGGCATATCGTGCAACGACGCGTCATGTATAGGTGTATAACATGCACAAGATGTCTCGGGCTGTACCACTTGACAAGGCATAACGCCCAAGGGTGTAACTCAGCCTGTCGTTTCAACCAACCTAGCCATGATCTATCAGCCATCACACAGGGTAACAACGGAGGTGTGACGCCTGTCACAAGGTCATCCCACAACGCCCCCTATCGTTCAAGGTGTAACAACACTAAGCAACCACCTGAGCTAGGTGTGTCGGGCAGGATACTCAACCGAGTGTAATGCCTACTACCAAACAAGGCTAAGCATATCAGGGAGGGTAGTCAGCATAATGTGACGCCCGGCATACAAAAGGTCAAGGACCAGGGTGCATCGCCCAACACAGGCACAACAACATGACGTCCAAGGCTCTAGGTCAAGATGGGTGTCGGGCAATGCCAACCCCAAGCCATATCAGTCAAGATGCAACCCACATCAAGGTCGTCATCAACCTCAAGCACAAGGGCACCAAAACCCTAAAGGATCAAGAAGATGCTCACCTCTCAACAATCAAGAGAGAGGGGTCTTGCGTAGCTTCTTATTACCAGTCAGGCAACACAAAGATCAACCCTAACAAAGGTCTACAACCATCATAAAGCTCACCTCTCGAATCCATGGTGAGAGAAGGGTGTTGCTCAAGCAACTAGAATACAAGCTCACCTCTCAACTTAAACGAGAGAGGAGTATTTCCCGTATTACTAGAGTTCAAGCTCACTTATCTAGACCAAGGAGGGAGAGGGGTGTTGCTCAACAAGAAAACCCTAGAACATAGTTCAGCCAACAAGAACAACTTAAGCAAGAAAATCAACTAAAAACATACATAGCCGATATGATCACAGGAAACATACAAGAACATAGAAGAGGTAGTATAGTTAGGGTTAGGAGTTATGTAACCCGCCTTAAGCAAGCTCCAAGCTCCTAGCTCAAAGCACCACCACAAGAAGAGAGCAAGGTACTCTAGGGTTCAGTTACCACTAGATGAAGAAGGAGACTCCAAGGAAAGGATCGGCCACCCAGCTTGCAAAAGAAGAGGGTGGCGTACACCAAGGTAGAGGGGGAACTAAGGAACTAAAGGGATCCTTAGCAAGGGAAAGGAAACACATATATAGGAGAGGATGGAGGAGAAACCAAGGTAAGGCAAGGCAAGGTGTCACCCACCTAGGGACACTTGTCCAAGGGCAATGCCACCACTCTAACTAGCCTTAAACACATGTCCAAGGCCATTTCCACATGCAAGCATCAAGCACCAAGTGTCCACTAGTGGTGACACAAACGAGGTCAAAGGGGTCAAAGGGTCCATTCGCGACACACCTCTACTCTACCATGCCCGACATCACACACTGGGCGACACACCACAGGCCGACACAGCCATGGCCGACACACCTAGGCCGGCACAAGGCACTCTTGCCCGACACAAGGTCCTACAAGGCAAAAGCAAGGCGCAACAAGGCCCACCGAGGCTCATCCAAGCCCAAGGCAACTCAAGCAACGATCCCAACACTTCCTCTCAACACTAGAGGAAGCAAGGAGAGGGAGGAACACCTCACAATGTGACAAACTTGCCCACAAACCCTAGACTTGGGTTAATTGCAAGTAGCACCTCCAGCTCCCAACAAGGCACCAACAAACCCTAATCACCACTAAAGGTGATTAGCAAACAACTAAGCACCAGGGTTAACCAAAGCAAATAGGATAAGCCCTAAACGAAGGTCAGGGTCCTTACAGGGTTGTTCTCTTTATCGTACTCTGCTCAAATAATGACGTGATGAGGATCCAGTGGAGATTCCATGTTATTGTTCCACTAGTCATTTAGGAAGCACGATGTGTTTGATCCCTATCACTTCGACAAACGCTTATCATTTTTGCATAAAAATCATGATGTTAGGAATCATAAGCTTCACAAGATGATTTCAGTCAAAAAGTCTTATTTCAAAAAGTGGTTCTTTTGAGGATCTACTTCAAATAAGGAGAGTATAATGATTCAAAATGCATATCAGGATAGTTAGTGAATTTTAATGAAACCAGGAAGTGTCAAAAATTCATCAAGTATCTGTTCAAATTCTTTGAAAGTTTTAAAACTTTAAAATTTTGAAAATTTATTAGAAATTTTTGAAAATTTTGGTCAAAAAGCGGAGATGTCAAAAATGCGGCTACGAAAGTCTAAGACTGATTTAGATGGGTGAAGGTGGAAAGTAAGATACGTACCACCCACCCTCCACCCCGAACATAGAGATTTGCTCGTCCTGAGCAAACCCTAAATCCAAGATGGAGGGGAAAATTCATGCCAGAATGACCACTAGATGTGGTTGCATTCCAATCAGCGCGCATCCTCTTATCTGAAAATCTCAAAGGTAAAGAGCAAATAGATCATAAAATAGCATCTTGCGATGCAAATTTTATTTAATGAAAAATTAACTAGAAGGTAAAAGTAAAATTGAAGAATCATTTTAATTTGAAAAGGAAAGTGAAACAAATTTATTGGTCGGGTTGCCTCCCGACAAGCGCCTTTGTTTTATGTCGATGGCTCGACTGAGCCCTTTAGCTTTACGGTGGATCCTTTGGGTCGGTGAGTTCCAGTGTTGCTTTAGTGCCTATTTCAGTTGAGGTAAAATATCTCTTTAAGCGGTGACCATTTGTTACAAATTCACCTGACTTTTCATTCCATAATGAGAAGGCACCATGTGGGGAGATGCTCTTGAAGATGTATGGTCCAGACCAGCGTGAGAAGAGTTTCCTTGGGAATAACTTCAACCTTGAGTTAAATAGCAGAACTTGGTCTCCCACATGTATGTCTTTTCTTTTCAGATGTCCGTTGTGCCAAAGTTTTGTGCGTTCTTTGTAGATTCATGCATTCTCATAGGCTGTCATCTTGAGTTCATCCAACTCTTGGAGTTGCAGAATCCTGGCTTGGCCAACTTCTTTCATATCAAAGTTCAGTTGTTGAATTGGCACCATGCCTTGTGTTCCAGTTTGACTGGAAGGTGGCAAGCCTTTCCATATATTAACTGAAAAGGTGTAGTCCCAATGGGAGTTTTATAAGCAGTTCGATAGGCCCATAAAGCGTCGTTGATTTTTGTTGACCAATCCTTTTGATTGCGTCCTACAAATGTTTCTAGAATAGCATTTAGTTGACGGTTAGAGACCTCTACCTATCCACTTGTTTGTGGATGGTAAGGTGAGGCTACCTTATGTGTTATGCCGTATTTTCTAAGTAAAGCTTCAAATCTTCTATCTAGGAAGTGGGACCCTCCGTCAGATATCACGGTTAGTGGTACTCCAAAATGGGGGAAAATAATATCCTTGAATAATTTGATGACGGGTTTGGAATCACTAGTGACGGTTGGTATAGCTTCAACCCATTTTGAGACGTAGTCTAGCGCCACTAAGATGTATGAAAATCCATAAGAAGATGGGAATGGACCTATGTAGTCCACCCCCCCAAACATCGAATATCTCTACTTCTTGCCATAGATTCAGCGGCATCTCATCTCTCTTTGTTATATTACCTGTTCGTTGACATTTGTCACATGATAGGACAAAGTCATAGGAATCCTTGGATATGGTCGGCCAGAAGAATCTACATTGCAAAACCTTCAAGGCAGTCTTTTTACAGCTCATATGTCCTCCTACTTGTCCCGAATGACATTATTCCAAAATAAGTTGAGCTTCTTCTTCGGCGATACATCGTCTATACAGACCATCAACACATAGTTTAAAGAGATATGACTCATCCCAGTGATATTGCTTCACATCATGCATGAACTTCTTCAGTGCATTCCCAGTGCATTGGGGATGGATAACCCCAACAACAAGGTAGTTTACAAAATCTGAGTACCACGCTACAACTTTTGAGACCTTCATTAGTTGATCATCTGTCAGGGAATCATTGATCAGAATTTTCTCAGTATCCAAAGTGTGGATGCGACTAAGGTGGTCTACTACAACATTCTCCGTACCCTTTTTATCTCTTATCTCTAAATCAAATTCTTGTAATAAGAGGATCCATCTAATCAACCTGGGTTTTTCATCTTTCTTTGCCAGAAGGTAGCGAATGGCAGTGTGGTCTGTGTAGACAATGACCTTCGAACCAATTAGGTAGGATCTGAACTTGTCAAAGGCATACACGACTGCTAGAAGTTCTTTCTCTTTAGTTGCATAATTCCTCTGAGCTTCATCGAGAGTCTTCGATGTGCAATAGATCACATAGTGTTTCTTCTCTATGCATTGCCCTAAAACAACGCCCACAACATAGTCACTGCATCACACAAAATTTCAAAAGGGTGGTCCCAGTCGGGAGCTCTAATGATGGGGATGGTCGTAAGGGCTTGCTTCAGTGTGTTGAAGCTTTTGACACATTCTTCGTTGAATTTGAATGCAACATCCTTTAGTAACAAATTCGTCATTGGGTTGGTTATCTTTGGAAAGTCTTTTATGAATCTTCTATAAAATCCTACATGCCCTAGGAAAGAACATACGTCTTTTACATTTGTTGGGATAGCCAGTTTAGAAACCACTTCAATCTTGGCTTTATCAACTTCAATCCCTCTACTACTGACCCTATGGCCGAGGACTATGCCTTCCTTCACCATAAAATGACACTTTTCCCAATTCAACACAAGATGTGCTTCTTCACAAAGTTTGAGGACCAGGTAGAGGTGCTTTAGACATGAATCGAATGAATCTCTGTATATAGAAAAATCATCCATGAAAACCTCCATAATTGTTTCAGTAAGACCAGCGAATATGGCAGACATGCAACGTTGGAAAGTTGCAGGTGCATTACAGAGACCAAACAACATTATTTTAAATGCATATGTTCCGAATGGGCAGGTAAAAGTTGTTTTCTCTTGGTCATCTGGATGTATGGGTATTTGATAGAATCTAGAGTAACCGTCAAGATAACAGAAATATTCTTGGTGAGCCAACCTTTCTAAGATTTGATCAAGGAAAGGCATTGGAAAATGATATTTTCGAGTTACCTTGTTTAATTTTCTATAATCTATGCACATCCTCCACCCTGTTACTGTTCGAGTGGGGATGAGTTCATTGTTTTCATCCCGTATAACAGTTGTTCCACCGTTCTTTGGGACAACATGCACAAGACTCACCCATGGTGAATTTGAGATCGGATAGATTATTCCAACTGTGAGAAGTTTAATGACCTCGCAACGGACCACTTCCTTCATATTTGGATTTAATTTCTATTGATGCTCAATAGTAGGCTTGTGATCTTCCATCATAGGGATCTTGTTCATACGCAACGCTTGAATAACCCCAGTGAGGTCACTCATTTTATAACCGATATCTTTCTTTCTTTCCCTTAATTCCTTCAGGAGTTTCTCTTCTTGTTTAGCTGTTAGATTGGAACTTATAATAACTGGGCAAACCTTGAGATCGTCTAAAAACACGTACTTCAGTCCTTCAGGTAGGGGCTTCATTTCGGGAGCCTCTGGTGTTTCGCATGTTTCTTTTGTAGTTTCCATAGCTTTGAGTTCTTCACTAGTGGCTTCAGCGTCTTCTTTAGCAGATTCGATAGATTCAATGCAATCCTTTAATTGTTTGTCAATTGGTTCATCAACTGATGGGTTAGTTAGAGAAACTTCTAAAGGATCATCAGATTCATAATTCTCTTGGGTCAGAAGTGACATTTGCTCAATGCAGTCAGTCAGATAGACTTCTTCTTGCATACTAGGTCTTCTCATACTTTCAAAAACTTTAAATTCGAGAGTTTCTTTGCCTAATCTGAGCAGTAAGGTACCAGCTTCAACATTGATCAGGGCTCTTGCAGTGGCGAGGAACAGACGACCAAAGATGAGAGGATATCTGGCATCTTCCTTTATATCCATAATGACAAAGTCACATGGAACATATGTGTCGTTTCCTACCTTGACCGGGATATCTTCGAGGATTCCTAACAAGCATTTTATCAAATTTCCTACAAGCTATATAGTCATGCTAGTAGGTAGCAATTCTGCGAGCCCTGGTCTCTTGTACAGGCTAAGTGGCATAATAGAGATGCTTGTGCCGAGATCTGCCAAACCTTTCTTGCATGATGAGTCGCCAATGTGACATGAAATTCTAAAGGATCACGTGTCTTTTTGTTTCTTAGGCATCTTGCTCAATATGATATCAGATGTAGTTGTCTCCAGTTTTACTGTCTCATACACTTCAGTTATATACTTCCTGATGAGGAGTGACTTTAGGTACTTAGTACAGGCAGGTATCTTAGCCAATGCATCTAAGAAGGGTATATCAACATGAAGTTTCTTCATAGCCTCTTTAAACTTATTGAATCAGGTATCAATCTTGGTCTGCCTTAGATGAGCTGGGAAAGGTATACGAGGCTTACATACAGGAATATCAGGTTCTGGAGTTTTAGTTTCTTCATCAGTAGGTTCCTCAGGATATCCCTTATCTGTCTTATCGACTTTTGATTGAGACTCTTGTGTTGTTGAGTCTTGGACAATCACAGGTTCATCCTCGTCTGTAATAACCACATGTGTCTTTTCAAGGGGATTTGAATAATCTTTCCCTGACCTAGTGGTGACTGGCTTCAACTGTTCAGGATGCTTAGGATTGTTCTCGGGTTGGCCAGAAAAGACTCCAGGAGGTGGCTTTATGCTAGTTGCGAGTTGAGCTAGTTGAGATTCAATAGCCTTCTGCTGAGCTTGTTGGTTGGCTATCATAGTTTGCTGATTTTGTAACATCTTTTCAATGGTTGCTAGCTTGTCATCAGAAGATATGGGTCCTGCTTGTTGTTCTTGCTGTTGATTAATATTTTGATACTGTGAGTTGTTTTGAAAATTATTGTAGTTCATATTTTGAAAATTCCCCTTGAAATTTCCTTGATTCCCAAAATTCTGTTTTTGATTATACTGGAATCCTGGTGGGCCTCTTAGTTGATTGTTTGAACCAAATTGGTGTGAGTTTACTGCTCCTAAGGGGTTTCTATATTGAAAACTGGGATGATTCCTATTCTGATTTGGATTGTAATAACTTTGACCAGGAATGGCGTTGATAGCATTAAGATTTTCCATCTGACCATTATCTCCTTGTCCACACACGTTGCTTACAACAACATCATAGAGAACATTGCATGATAAGGTGGAATGATCGGTGCTCTTACATGCTTCACAGAATAGGGAAGCAGACTTGACCTGTTCCGATTGTCGAGTGGGTGAACGTCCTCTTCCAATAGCAGCAAGAGATGATTCAATATGGTCTTACTTGGCACCTAAGAACTTCAAGGTTTCAGCGATACACTTGTACTCGGGAGTAGCTTCGGCCATAGCTACTTTCAAAACTCCTTTACCTACAGATCTACCCTAATTTGCTTGATTTTCTACTCCCAGGGTGACGACTCTCCATGCACTGTCATAACATTGACGCATGAAGTTTCCTCCAGACGAGGAATCTAGGAATCTCTTAATATCATCATCCACACTCCTATAGAAAATCTCAATGAGTTGGTTCTTGGGAATTCCATGGTGTGGACACTTGCGTAGAAGCTCTTTGTATCGATCCCAAGCTTCAGCAATGGTTTCTCCAGGAACTTGAGTGAAATTTGTTATTCGCCCTCTGATTTCATATGTAAGAGATTGGGGATAAAATTTTTCTAGAAACACATTTTGCAGTTGTTCCCAAGTGGTGATGGGTATTTCACTTTGCAACGAATTGTACCAACTTATAGCTCTATCAACAAGGGAATACTTGAAGAGACGGAGTTGAATGGCATCATCTTTGACTCCATTTTGTTTTGTCATGGCAGATAGATCAATAAATCTCAGAAGATGTTCTTGGCTATCTTCACCTTGCTTGCCATAGAAAGGGTTATTCTGAAGTAGGGTGATCCAATGCGCTCTTATCTCAAAATTAGTAGCGTTAATAGGAGGAGGTTGAACTAGATGATGAACATTCACAACTTTCAGAATTGAGAACTCTGTAAGATCCTTTTGTAGTTTAGCTGCTTGCACTACTGCTTGCGCTGCTAGGATTTCTTGTTGAATCGCAGCCTTGGCTTCTTGCATGAACCTCTCTCTCTGTGCATTGATGGCTTGAGCCACCCTTTGGTCTACTTCTTCTTCTTGAGTCATCCTTGCTTGATTTTCTCTGATCTGACGATGAAAAGTTCTATCTATCTCGGGATCAAAGCTCGATGTTAGTCTGGGGTTGTCCAAACGGTGCATGCACTACACCTTGGATTGTACCTAAAAATAGAAAGGATGTTGGAAATTAGATTAACAAAATAGAGTCAAATTCAAGTAGATGATTGATTGTTTTAAAAAGGAAAAGCAAAATCCTAAATAAGTCTTAAAAGAACTAGATTTGACTAACTGATTCTGTTGTCCCCGACAACGGCGCCAGAATTTGACGTGGTATTTTGAATGCACTAACAAACTCGCTCGGGGTTGAAATCCCCGAGATTTTACCTAAACCAAAGTGCAATAATACCACCTACAAGCGGACGAGTCTTATCACAGTATAGTTAAGGATCGAACCCAAAGGACAACATTTTTAAGAATCTTTGTCAGTCGAATCTAGCTCAAGTAAAACTAATATTTAGAACAATTGGTTGATTTGAGGTTAATTAAACTAATTGCAAGAAAGTAAAATCCGAATTAAAGTAGGATTTAGATCAATGATATGGAATCACTGGGATGGTATCGAGTTTCACAACTGCTACACACGCAAATACATTCAATCACGAACAAACCATGCAAGATATATTAATCCAACTAGAGCTGCTACAGAACCCCTCGTTAGGGCGTTAGGTTCGTGTAAGCATCACCTTAGGCATCCAATGTCTCGTCACCAACCAGATCACTTACTTACAGCTCCGAAGAAACCCCATTCTATTTCTAGTTTGGGAGTCAACCACATTAATCAATAAGCAAGTACGAGATAGATCCACAAACTAACATCGACGATAAACAAAGACGATACAAAATCCAACTAAGGTTGTGATCCTCCCTGAAGGATGTTTAGACCACAGAAGCATCACCGTAGGCTAGATGTCTCGTCCCCTAATGGATCATACACTTACGACCTCAAGGAATCTTCTCAGAAGTTCTCGTCAAAGAGTCGAACTTTGTAAACGGTCATTCCGTCCCACATATAGAAGGTTTCACAATATAGGAAAGAACAAGATGAAAGTAGGTAGATAATCAACTACAAACATACCAACTAACAATGACATGGAAAGTTATATATATTTCCATGGATAGTTTAACAAAAGAACATGATTTGTATGGGTAGCGGGGCTAATCCCCGCATCCCAGTGAAAAGGGACTACTCGCTCATGATGCGAGAAACAAGAAGAGTAAGAAAGAGAGAGGAATCTTCCATGAACTTGGTGCAGAATGTAGTCGCAGCTTGGTGAAGAATATATGACCTTCTATGTCGTGTCAGAGCAGATGTGGACACGAACGAGAGATGCCAAGACAGACCAGACAGTCTCCCTCACTCCGTATTCCTTCTCTCCTCAGCCTCTTGGGTTGAAATACAGGCAGTAAGTGGAATGAAACTGGAGTGGACTGGACTGGATTTGGATCGGACCTGTGTACAAGCAGCCTGTCGACATCCCAGAACTGATGCCCAAGTTAGGACCCTTGGGTTCCTATTTATAGGCACAGGACTGATCCCAAACGGTCTTGGATTAAAAGAAACCAAACGATCTGGAGATATTTTTGCCCAAACGGTTTCACTTAATTTAGCCCAAACGGTCTATAGAATCTGAACAAACGGTCTTGCATAACCTGGGCAAATGGTCTGTAAACTGTATAAGACCAAACGGTCTTGTGCAGCAAACGGTTTGGAAACCGCACGATACCAAACGGTCTCACAGATTGTTTTCTCTTTTCCAAACGATCTTGTGCAAACGGTCTTCGGGCAGGAGTATCAAACGGTCTTGGGATCATTCGGTTATGCTGTATTTAGACCAAACGGTCTTGCAATGCCTCCTCCAATCGGTCTTTAGCTAAAGGGGCAAACGGTCTTCACATACCCCCCCCAAACGGTCTTCTGCTTTGGGCAAATAGTCTGGAATATCAGTAGATGTCCAAACGGTTTTCGAATCCGTCCAAGCGGTTCTTCATTTTCTCAAACAGTCTTGACGTTTCTTTCAAACGGTCATCATAGCAGGTTTGACCGATCCAACTGGTTTTCTCTATTTCATTAAGCAAGCTGCTCAAGAGACCAAAGGAGGCAGTTATGCAGTCCGTGCCGCAACTGTGCGGCGCCGAGGAAGGTAACAAAGAGGGCCGACATGATCGTGGTAGTCGGACGAATCGAAGAGAAGAAGTGCTACTCGGTGGAGGTGCAGAGGTAGAAGACGATGCACCACAGTCGTGGTGAGGCACCATGGTCGTGGTGATGTTGCGGTCCCACGGCTGTGCCGCCTTGCACGGGCGTGGTGGGTGAGAGAAAGTTGTTGCAAGTGGGGTGCCACGGTCATGGCTCGAAGACCACGGTCGTGGCGAGTGAGAGCTCAGGCATTGGGGATGATCTACCACGGCCGTGGCCTCATCACACGGTCGTGGTGATGATAGTGGACCACGGTCATTTTGAACCACCATGGCCGTGGTCTAGGTTTTGCTTCAAGACCTTGAATTCATGCACTGCTCGATCCCTTACGACTTAGTGGTGCCTCCAATCGGTCTTTGTTGGTCAAACGGTCTTGAGACCGAATGGGCTCAAACGGTCTTGAGACCGAATGGGCTCAAACGGTCTTGAGACCGAATGGGTAGAATTGCTTGGTTTGATTTCTTGATCAGAGCTAGAGATGAAGGTGGACCCCAACTACTTGTTCAGCTTTATCAAGACCTTCATTAAATCAACATTAATTTGGTTAAAACCTCGATAATCGAATCAATTAAGTAGTTTTGCATATTATGGTGCGTTTTGATATTTAATGAGTGAAATTAAATGTGTTGAGTAGAATATGTCCAAAAATGATAATCGAATTCCTTGGTGAATATGCATTCATCAGACGGCCGCCAAATGCTTATTTCCTCTTGTTATGGGAGGGAGAGATGGGACAATACGCATGCCATACACCAAGGATAAAAGATGATGTGAGTTGGAACGTTGCTATGAGGTATGGGGACAGAGATGATAACATACCTTGGTGGAATGAATGATACATGGATGGTTTGCAAACAATACAAGGAATAAGGTAGTCATCTTATACGAATGTTTTTAGCATGAGCTATGTGGAATTTGCAAGTGATGCAAGGTTGAGTTTGATCATCATGAGGATGAGAGTTTGAGATGATAAGTGAAATACATGGAAGTGTATGTCTTCAATGTTACCTAACACATAAGGATTTGAAGTGGTAATAGATGCCCTGGTTGAGATATAGTTGCCTAGTTTGACTAGAAGAGGTTGTTAGGCTAACCCTCAGTTGGAAAAGAGATAAGTTTGGCTAACACTCAGATGTAACAATACCGGTTTATCAAGTTAAAGGTTGTTTGGTTAGCCAGCATAGTCTCTGATGCAATAAGAGGATGGTTATAGAACCTCAGATGCACTTCTTTGGAAAGGAAGGTGATAAAACCCTATTGAGAGTGGTTTAGGGTTTTTGAGGAATCGATCTTGAGGAATCATGACATACAGGAAATCATGATTTTAAGATCACCATATACCATGTACTACAAGGATAGTAAGTGATAAATAGTACTTTGGATGCTTAAGATAAGGTTGCATGTGGTGTGTTGCCATGCAAGCCAGGAGGTGAAGGATGAATACCAGTAACCCAGTGTATCGATAAGAAGGATAAAAGAGTCCCTGAGAGGGAATGGGAGTTCATCACTATGGATGTTGTAAGTCTCCCCCGGACCAAGGAAGGTCAGGATGCAATAAGGGTTATGAGAAAGAAAGAGCTCTTTCAAGAGACAGATCAGGTTGAACTACACATGAGAGAGATGGTTCAACTACACCATGGTGCAAGTTCAAAAGTTCTTAAGTATGACCTAAAGGTTCACTTCCATAAGGTGGGAGTAGGTACATGAAGAACTCGATGTTAGTATAGTTTATCACCCCTAACTAATGGTTAGTGTGATCTAGACTAGAGGGTCTGATGAGAGCATGTGTGCTCATTCATGGTGATATCTAGAGATAGTTCTTGTCTTCAGTAAGATGTGATGATAACCACCATAGCCAGTATCGTGATGTAAAGAAGCTCTACAAAGGAGGTTGTGTCGGTCACCACTTCATTGAGATGATGATGGTGAAGGGACCTCGCGAAGGTCAAGAAAAGACCACAATGTGTGCAAATGAAGTCACTTTGATCAGGCAATGGCTGAAAGGAGCCTAAGGACGACATAAGTTGTAAGCTGATGCAAAGTAGACTGAGATGCAGTTCACTGTAAGAGAGTATGTGATATGAAAATCTGACCCCTCTAAGTTATAGCTAAGAGAGTTGAGTCCCCAAAGCATGGGTTCTTTTGACATGGTTTAGTGGAGAAGGATAAGTTTGACCTTACCCCTCAGGATAAAGAAATGTGTGATGAGGTCCAAGTGTCCAATTTAGAGAACTATGTGAGGTACCCCGACCATGTGCTGAGCAATGAACCTAGTGAGCCCCAAGGGAGGTTGAAATGACCTGAGTCACCTATGCAATTTATAGACGCCAGAGTGAAAGATCTCAGAGAAAAGAATATGTGATGATAAAGGTTCTTTGGAAGCACCATGGATAGGGAAAATCCAAATAGGGGCCAATGATGGACATGTAGAAGTCTTATCCTGAATTGTTTGTTTTCTTAATGAAATTTTGAAGACAAAATTCCTATATGAGGGGAAGGATGTTACAACCCCAGTTTTGGGTTCATTTGGTGAGAAATGTTATTTCTCATATTAAAAATATTTGAACAAATAAAGATATGATTTGTTTTGAATAAATGGATTTCATTTACAATAGCATTGATGATTGATTTGTGGGATTTATTGGCTATTGGGCCCAATAACAAGGAAGAGACAAAAGGAATTCCATTATTAATAAGAAATGGAGAAAATAAAAATGTAGAAACCTCTAGGAGGAATAAATATATAAACCAAAGGTAGATTTCGTCCCTCTTGGGTTCCTTGGGTTCCAAAGAGTCTAAAGTTGCAAAAAGAGATAGCAATTAGAAAAGAAAAGATCAATTAAATAATTATTTATTAAGAAAGAAGTTGAAAACAATGATAAAATGTGGAAAATAAGTATGATTGAGTTAACATTGGTGGATTTTCGTATCCCAAGGATTACTAATGTTAAAATGAATGCCAATGAGGAAAATAAAAGAGAAATAAAGAGAAATCCTCAAAAAGAGATATTTTAATAAGAAATAAATGAGATAATGAGAAATAGTGGATAAAGAGGCATCTAGAAGGATAATGAATATCCAATAAAAAGGAATTTCAAAATATTAAAGTTTCTTGGGATCCAAGGAGTCCCAATGAAGAAAAAGAAAAGAGGAAAGGCAAATAAAACAAAATAATAAGATAATGTGTTGCATCTTTAGTGACTTTTGATGATATAAAAAGGAGATGTTAATTGCTTTAAGAAAATAGAGTTTTGTGGCCAATAGAGTTAAAGCCAAGCACAAGGAAGATAAAAAGAGGGAATTTCGAATTCCTTAATAGTCAATGATCATAGATAATCCAAGAATTAATTAAAGTAGAAATCTTATACTTGTTTAAAAGAGAGAAAGTTTTCTTTTGAAGGGACCTTGTTGTCTTCGTAGGAAAGAATCCTTGGACATTGCTCTCCTCTTCTCTAAAAGGATAGAGCCCCTGGCTAGGGCCCAAGGAAGATCCACACAACCATCCCTTTCTTCTTCTTCTTCTCCTTCATCTTCTGCGTCCTAACCCTAACCCCGGGTGCTATTGTGACCCTAGAGAGATGAGGATCCACGGATGGGAGTAGGGAGGAAGCGTGACGCTCCCACAACCCCAGAAAGGAGACCGACCACCCACGACGCCGCTCTGACCCCTACACGACACCGCAAGAAGGCTGCAGGTCAGTCGCATGTCGTAGGTCTAACTGCGCCACACCAGCCGCGGTTGAGGGGGGGGTTTCTGAGCACGATAGGGGGCGATGGTCGTAAGGGAACCGAAGGTGGTGGTTGTCGGGGTTGGGGGAAGGGAGCCGGAGCTGTGACAGACCCTGAATAGGCTGCACTCGGCGTCCATGTCTTGCGTCAGAGGTTGAAGACAACCTGGGTAGGCATTGGATAGTTATACCCCCCAGGGGTATGAAGCGCCGAACTTTTACTGTGGCATCCAACTTATAAAAACAAGATTTACTTTAAGTAGAAGCGGTTCATTTGCAGCGGATTATTGAAAATCACTAAAAATTAAAACCTTTTTCAAAGAGATCCAATCATAGGAGAACTCTTTCACCAAGAACCAATGTATTACATTTACATCCCGGTTCATAAGTACATAACTTATACCATCTCTTCTCGAGAGTTACAACATCCACTGTCTTGTTAAAAGCTAAACACAGACAACAATGGACCAAAAAGGTCTTTCAACACTTACACGATTCATGATATCAATGGTTGAACCAATTATCAATTGAGTCCTTGATTTCTTTATCACTTGAACTATTGAATCAACCTCCAATTAGACCATCAATTAGGGTTTTGAACCCAATTTACCTAGGAATTCAACTCGAGGAACCTTCAATTAGGGCTTGAATCTAGTAGCCATCAATGATCAACATTGTGGAATTAGTTCATTTGAAACCAATGAACCATCATTAAGCTTTTGATATGACCTAACTCCAAATGGTCTTGAGGTCGTTTGGATGACCTCCAAACGGTCTTGAGACCGTATGCCCCATCCTATCCTTAGAATTTGTGAAACTTCATTAGGGTTTAGATCATTGGGTTGATCATCAAATCAACAATTAATTGTATTTCAATTTGGTATCTCTGGACCTTCAATTACTCAACCATACTCAACCCTAGACCTCCAAACGGTCTTGGTTGAGCTCCAAACGGTCTTGAGACCGTTTGGGTGACCTCCAAATGGTTTTGAAATTATTTGGGTTAATCAACCCAAAGTTATAAAATAATCAATTGCAAAATCAACACTTAACCCGATTCGGGTTTGCTACTTGATAATTATCTATGTGTTGAGTTAATCAATTGGATCCATTAGATCATCATCCAACATGTATTAGGGTTCTGACCTCAAATGGTCAACCCATCCATACGGTCAACTCCTCTAAAAGGTTTGGGGTCCAAACCTCGAAACGGTTTGGAAACCATTTGCTCTCCAAACAGTTTGGTGAAACCGTTTGGACCAAATTGTTGAAACTGTTTTCAATAGCTATTTGGGGAGGTGTGTACTTATGATGATGTCATCATCATCAAGCTCTAGACCCACGAAACTTGCTGTGATTTTCATGGTGATTGCAAATAACATTTCGGAAATGAAGAAAGGATCATCAATTGATATGGAATGGAATGCAATAACAATAATCAGGGTTCAATTTATAAAACCCGTCTTTAATTGAGCTCCAAAGCTTCAAGCTCACGTCAACAATGGTGGATGCAACTCCTTTCAGTATTCCAAGGCTCGTCCTCAAGCTTTGAGTGAAAAGGAATGGTTAGAATTGAAGAGGAGATCGAAATAACAAGAAATCATGCATGGATTTGTGATTTCCACCATGGATTTAAGGTGAAAGGAGGTCAATAATCTTACCAACAGGTTGGGGGTCGTCCACCTGATCCTCCAAAGTTCCCTTGGTAGTTTTCTAAGCAAGGAGAAGAAGTGGAATTGGAAAAGCCTTTCATTTGGCTTGTAAAGGGTGTTTTTATAATAAAATCAATGAGAGAGAAAGTGCCTTATAAAAATTCATTTAATTCCAAAATTAGTGCCGCCTCTTCCTCCTCAACTCCGTGGATACGAGGATATCCTACTTTCCTATTATTCCTCTCAATTATCCATGATTTAAAGAAAAGTAAATTAAGCACCTTAAATCATTTTATAATAATATCCATAAGTGAGTGGATATTTCTTTTTCTTATAATAATGTGAGTGAGTTATCCACTTCCTTTGGATATTTTCATGCCTTTGCAAGGCACAAGCTCGTACAACCCCTTTGCAAATTCATCCTTCAACTTTTGGTTGAAGGGCTCTTTAATTAATATATTTCTTTTTGCATTAAGTTGAATTAGGTTTTCAATTATACATAAATCTTGATTATTTTAATATCAAGATTCTCTCTCCTCCAAATTAATTCAAATGAGACGCAACTCTCATTTTATTTCCTCTACATGATGCCAAGAAACATTAGGGACTATTTTGAAGTGGTAATTTTCATATTGAACCCCAAAGTTTTGGGTAAATTGCACTTTACACCAAAACTAGGTTTTAATGCACAAACATTGCTTTATCAGCTCTTTCTTGGTACTCAGGCTTTCAAAAGCCATACGTCTACATAATCTTCATTCTCATTATGCCTCAACACATGAGGAACATCCTATCATGTAACATTTGCAATTTAACCTCTCAACTTGGGTAATTTGCATATTAGTCCAAAACAAGCAAAATAATATTTCAACATTATTTGAAAAGGACTAAAATTGAAACATAAGTTCCTCTTGAACCTTAATTACTTTTCGAGAAATAAGACCAATCATATAATTAACTTTATTAAGCAAAACATCTAGGGTTAAGGCATAACCCAGGTCAGGGAGGTTACAAATCATAAACCCCTAACAAGGATTTCATCCCCAAAATCCCAGATAAAAGGAGACAAATATTATTCCTTCGTTATATCATCAAGTCTCAACATAACATCTCATTGTTATGGAGACACCATAGAACTTTGATCAATACAAAGTTCTTCCACACAAAATTCCCATGGTATCAAACACATAGGATACATGCTTCACTGTCCTTTCATTATTGACTGTGTAGTTAATTCTGGGTCAGGTAACACTTTTCTTATTTAGATAGAGGTTATTTTAATTTGATAAACTTTTATATTAATATTTTTTTTTCAATTATTCCTTCAAATAGATCATCCTCATCAATGTTATGTTTATGCAAAGCATAAACCCCTAACATATGATGTCCATACTACATTAGGTAACTGGACTGATTCCACAGTTAACCATTCCATGTAACTATCATAAGATAGCCTGATATTTCTCAGATACCAGAATCCCTTACCTTGGTATCTAACACATATGTTGATAACACATCATATCCTCATCTTCCTTTTTGTTTATAAATTAAATCAAATTCCTCCGTATATCAATTACAATGTGGTAGAAATATCCATGCCACATCTCCTTCTTGATTAGGTTTCTTTGGATTGTTCCAGAATGATTACTTGATCAGAGTAATAAAAAAGATAACAATCTAGATATGTCATACTTACCTTGCCTTCAATAAATGAATACCTGGCCAGGGTATTCAAGAACTGAAATTAAGTAGTATGTATTTATTTTATATTATGTTCCATATGCTTAAGATCTTTTTAAATTTCACTACTTAGTATCTCAGATTTTTTCTGAGTGTTTCTTTTACATCTTTTCCCTTTCTGCAAGAAAAGAGAAATTTTCAAACATATAAGAGAATATTAAACTGAACATAAGTTTTCATTCTTCTTATCTCTTCCTCATATCCTTAAAGGATTATACAGGTGAACTAAACAATAACTACCTTTCTTGTAGTAGGAAACAAAAGGTAACTCAAAATAGAAAGTTTTATCTTGACAAGTCTACCTTTTACAAGCTAACTAGTATCATATCTGACCCAAAACATGGACTTAGTTGTTATTTGTTATTGCCTTTGTCCTCTACTACCAGAAGTAGATGGACCAAACTGTGACACTTGTCTTTTTCCTCTATTATCTACTCCACTGGACTAAGGTCCTTGTGGGTTTTGTAGATTATGCCTTAACTGTTGGGTCACCTCACTATTTCTCCTTGGACATTGTTGTCTAAAATGTCCTAGCTGTCCATATTTATGACAAGCTCAACCCCAACTTGATGACCCCTGCATAGGTGCACTATATTGTGGTTGAACTGGTGAAGATTTTGGTTGTTTGTTGCCACTACTCCACTGTTCTCATGACTATGTAGTCTTTCTTTTAAGGTTTGTCTCATTTTCTTTATCGTAGACCTTTCTATCATTCGTATAGACTCCACAAATGTGGCAAAACTCTCTCTACTTTCTAGGGCAGATGTCGGAATGGACATCTCAGCATTCAATCCTTTCTCAAAACGTCAAATCTTTTCCTCCTCAGTAGCTGCCAATTGAGGAAAAAATCACAAAAGTTCGATAAACTTAACCTCATATTCATTTATCGACATGGCTCCCTATCGAATCTTCTCAAATTGTGAGATCTTTTCATCTAAGTATGTCTTTGGAAAATACTTATTGAAGAATTCTTGACGAAATTCCTACCATTCACCCTCTTCATCATTCCTTTTTATTTCTTCTATAGCCCACCAGTGTCCATCACTACCCTTCAAAAGGTACACAACATGTTTAACTTTGTCAGCATCCGGGATACTAAGGATCTTAAAAGCCTTTTCTAACTCAGTGAGCCAGAGATCAGCATCTGTTGGGTTAGATGTCCCAGCATATTCTATGGCTCCTACACGACGTAGTCATTTAAAGGTCTTACCAGACCCATATCCCTCATTGGAAACCAGTGCCCTAGGTGTCGATGCTGGCATCTGGTCTATCACATACCTCAGTGTGGTCATGAGTTGCCCAAAAATATTATGAATATTTGGGTTTCCTCCCATGACTTCATCAAGATGGGGATTTTTAGACACTGGTTCCTCCCTTGCCTGATCCCTGGTACCTTCTACTGGTGTAGCAACATTTCTTTCAGCAACATGTCTCTCATGTTCTCTAGACATCTTGAAGCTATATATCTTCTTCTGCATAAGCAGAAGGCACTATAGGATACACTGGAGTACACTTAGAACATACTCGATACCTTAGTCCTATGTCTCTGTAGACTCAGTGAACCTAGAGCTCTGATACCACAAAACTGTGGCATCCAACTTATAAAAACAAGATTTACTTTAAGCGGAAGCGATTCATTTGCAGTGGATTACTGAAAATCACTAAAAATTAAAACCTTTTTCAAAGAGATCCAATCATAGGAGAACTCTTTCAACAAGAACCAATGTATTGCATTTACATCCTGGTTCATAAGTACATATTTGATACCATCTCTTCTCGAGAGTTACAACATCCACTGTCTTGTTAAAAGCTAAACACAGACAGCATAAGAACCTCGAGGCATCAAGCCAAAATCTCAAAACGATTCATTAAAAACACTATCTATTACTTCGAGGACCTGAGAGTACATAGACGACTCATAGGACTTCTATCTACAAGACACGACAGACAATACCGTCAACTTGAGCTGTCACTGCTGCCACTGCTGCTGCTGATGTTCCTCCTCTGTAAGATAATCTTAGTCTCCTCCGTGCTGGTCCACCTAAAAATGTTGGATCCCACGGGGGTGAAACAATTGTAATTTCCGTAGCGAGAGATATAACTCTCTGCCAAAAACATTATTATTGCAGTTAAAGATATAAAATTGGGCAGAGGATAAGCAGTTTAAAGCATTCTCATCTTAAAGCATTGTAACTATTTATGTTAGAACAATAGATCAACTATTCTCTTAATAAGGAATAGGAAGAACATATATATATCATTTATCTGTTATATCAACTCAACATCCCCTACTTTTCTCATGATACTCATTACTCTGATAAGTCACCCATGAATCTTTCTTGTTTCTATCAGTTGGCCTTAGCCAATCTGCTAAATATATTTTGGATTATGATGGACATGAGAGTATACATCATCATGTCTTGTTTAGGCATTGGTCTATACCAATCCTATATAAACATTCTAGGCATTGGATTATACCAATCTTGTGCAACTAGTACAAGCATTAGACTTATATTATTCCTGTATATCCATTACAAGTATTGGACTATGGCAATCCTGTGTAACTGTTCCAGGTATTGGACTATGCCAATCCTGTGCAACTATTCCAGGTATTGGACTATGCCAATCTTGTGCAACTATTCCAGGTATTGGACTATGCCAATCCTGTGTAACTATTCCAGGTATTGGACTATGCCAATCTTGTGCAACTATTCCAGGTATTGAACTATGTCAATCCTATGTAACTATTCCAGGTATTGGACTATGCCAATCCTGTGCAACTATTCCAGGTATTGAACTATGTCAACCCTGTGCATCCATTCCAGGTAGTGGATTGTGCCAAACCTATGCACACAATCCAGGTATTCAATTGTTACCAATCCTGTGTAGTTATTCTAGGTATTGAGATTTAACCAATCCTGTGTTATTATTCCAGGTATTGGGAGTTAGCCAATCCTGTGATATTATTCCAGGTATTGGGAGTTAGCCAATCCTGTGATATTATTCTAGATATTGGGAGTTAGCCAATCCTGTGATATTATTCCAGGTATTAGGAGTTAGCCAATCCTGTGATATTATTCCAGGTATTGGGAGTTAGCCAGTCCTGTGCATCTATTCTAGGTATTGAACTATGTCAATCATGTGCAACTATTCTAGGCATTGAACTATGTCAACCCTGTGCAACTATTCTAGGTATTGTACTATGCCAATCCTGTGATTACATCCCATGTCTGTTTACACTGCATTGGGTACCTCATTCTTCTACTGACATTTAAACTTTGGCCATGCCATCATGCTCAATCACATTCTTAATGTAATACAAGTATCCCTCTCTTCTCCATACTTGTATAATCAAGGTTACATCATTGATATTGTATTCTTTTGTTATTATTATTATATTGCTAAATTTCCATTCCTTGGTTTGTTATGAATGTTATCATCCCTTACAAGACACTTTTATAGTCATCTTGATACCTTTCACTAGGTATCAACTTACTCATGTGATTCTCAAAGCCCATTAAAACATCTTGTTACCTCTCACTAGGCAACAACCATTCTCATGGCTCATAAGGCCCATAAAACACCTTGTCACCTCTCACTAGGCAACATCTAACCATATGGCTCACAAGGCCATTACACATCTTTAGTATCCAATCATGTTCATTACTCTTGACATTTATCATTAAATGATTATCAGTACAAGATATGAGTTCATTCCTCTTCCTTATCCTGGAAGGATTACATCATACTCATTAGTTTGGCTTAACCTTATTCTCAAGGTATATTAGCCTATGCTTATCAAGGTATACCAAACTCATTACATTTCATTGTAACAATTTACATAACACACTTCATGTCTTTCTTGTACAAGTATATTGGATTTGAGGTGCATTAAGGTATATAAATCCTAAAATGCTAAAAGTGATATATTTCATATCTTGATGTATCACTTTCCTCATCACTCCCAACTTTCTTAAGTTATCAGCTTATCTTGGATTAAGGTATTTCCCATCTTAATCCTTTCATCCATTAACCTATCACTCTTACCATGAAGTGGATAGGTCTCACATAAGAATGGTCCAACTATCTTTAATGATATGGACTCATCTCAGGTTAATGCATTGCTTGTTATAAGGTTACCTATAATCCATCACTTTAGGTATATCCCTGTTATAACCACATTCTTCTAAAGCATGTAATGAGATTTGTAAATCTCTTTTTAAAAACGATAAATGAAATCCATGGTTGATTTGGATGGTTTGATTTGATTGAATTTCATGTATAATATCCTTGCATGCTTTCTTCATGGGCCTTATTGGCTATTAAACCCAATTGAAAGAAAAAGAAAAAGAAATGAAAAAGGAATTCAATGGGATAATGGAATATATAAGAAAATGAATAAAGGACGATTGAAAGGCTAAACGATATATTCCTAAAATAGGATTTCAAGTTATAAAGGTTCCTTGGGGTTCAAGGAACTCAGGATAATTATATAATAGCAAGGGAAATAAAGAATATGAGGAAAATATGAATAAAAAGGTGTTTTCTTGCAACTAAAGAAAAGGAACCGTTTAATTAAGATAATGATCCCAATTTTTGCAGGGTGAAAAATAAAATCATAAAAGAGGTTCCCTTAAAATTTGAAGCAAAAAAGAGTTAAGAGTTGGGAGTTATAGATTTTTCAAGATTATCTTCAAAATAGGATTTTCCTTGGGAATTTGGGAAATCTTTCCCTTTTTGTTTGAGCGAGGATGATAGTGGTCGTTGGATTTTGATCCAATTGACCGGGCTCATTGTCTAGAGTCCTAGAGGGATGCGGACTATAGCATGATCACAGGTGACTTTCCCCTCTGTTCCCAATCGATCCAGCGCATGTGCGCGCTTGGAAGGAGTCCCAATGACTTCGACAGGAGGTTGTGAACCTTCCAGACCATATTTTGATGAGCTATTATCGTGTCTTCGAGAAACACCCAATTGGGATGTGATCTGAGGTGGAAGCAGGATTGGGAGAACTCTAGAGAGTCCTCCACACCCTATAAATAGGGTCCCTCTTGGATCCTCGCACCTTCATGATTCCACACGGCTACTCCATTAGCTCCAAAACCCTCTCTTGTGCTCAATTGCCCCTGCTCCGATGAGCTTCAGCCGCGGTGCCGTTGTGTGGTTCGAAGAACAAAGGAACATGAAGGACAAGCAATAGTCATGCGATTGCAATCCATTTTGGACTCGCAAGGGGATCCGATGATCCAGGGCCGACATTCCTAACTTATCAGCGTAGTGGAATGGTTTAACACAGAGCGTTTCATCAAGGGTCCACCGTGGACCAAGGAGCATCCAACGACCAGAAGAGAGCGGTGGGGCGTACAACTCAGTTAGTGGAGCCGGCCATTGCAGAGCATCAGATTGATCAGCGTGCCAGCGGCGCACCAATCTGATGACCAAGAATTTTTGGTAATTATCTCTCTCTGATCAAAATTATAGGCAATTGTTTTTCCTTGCAAAATTAATAGAGAACGCCAGGAATATCCAATGAAGGAACACTATACATGAAAGTTGTATAGAAAAATATGAGGAACATGATAAAAATACTTTGAGAACCTAGTTCTACCTCGTTTTGCAAAAGTGCTTTAATTTGATAGAAAAGTGTATTAAAAATTAATTAGAAACCCTAATGGTGTATAAAGGATGCATCTTTGTAAGTTAATGGATTAATTAGAAAGGTAATAACCTGTTGATGCTTATGATGAAGTTTTTATCCGTACAAAATTGGTTACTTTAGGGTTCCATATGATTTAATGAACCTTGAACCCTAATTTTGGTAATTATGACCCTTAATGATTTTAATTGGTCAAATTCATGTACAAAACTGAGATATGATGGTTCTAATCTATTTAGAGTACAAAAGTCCTTAATTCTGGATAAATACCCTAAAAGTAGTGATTAGGTTTTTCTCTTGAATAACAGGTAGAATTATGGCAAATCGAGTTCATATGTGTTTAGACCATAATGAACTTTGAATTAATGATAAATGTGTATAATGATCTTGTCATGGATTAAAAGGATAAAAGTAGTAACTTTGATGTAAAAGAGGCTTAATAAAATTAATTGATGGTTAATGGTGCCTTTAAATATGAGAATAGGGATATATGTTGTTAAGATAACCTTAATGTTGAAGAATAGATAAGATAATAAGGGTTTATGAGTAATGGTATAAAATTAGGGTTTAAAAGAGTAAGAGATGAAGGGAAACCCTAATTGCAATGGAAACCCTAAAAGTGAACTAGAAACCTTAGGAAGTGATTTCAAGTAGAATAGAAAGAATCTTGATAAAGTGTGTAGTAAATGGAGTACATGTGTTTTTCAGGATTCTTGATTATGTGGTTGAATTACTTGCTTGGATTGCTTTCTTGGTTAGAATTGATATTTGCTTGAGAAATCTACTGAACATGTATGTGGTTACGCTTATGAATAATCGCTTTAGTTTCACCGCAATTTCCGAATGTGTTTATCGGTTACTTGAAAATAACTGTTGGATGCCTTTTATTTCATGCAACTATAAAGTGACAATGATTATCACCATGAATATATATATATATATATATATATATATATATATATATATATATATATATATATATATATATATATAACTGGCTTAGATCCGAATCCACCTATGTGGCTAGTAAAGGATAAAAAGGGGTAACCTAGAGTAAGGCCTAGGTTATCGTGGGTTAGAAATTGGGCTACCAAGTGTAGTGCCATGAGACCCTTTAGCATGCCATGAGTTAAGGAGTGGGCTACTTACGGGTAGTGCCATGTGACTCAACCCTAGAAACTGGTTCACCTATAGGTGGGACCATGAGGGGTTTAATGGGGAGCTACTATAAGGAAAGTAGTATCCAGGTCCACTGCAGGGACAACGCAGAGGACAGGGAATGCATGGATCACACAGTTATATTTAAAATGTAAAATTGTTTGTTAAATGGTAATTGGCTGCAATACATTGTTATGAATAATTGCATGATTATTGGTTCGCCCACATACCAGCTTTATGCTGACCGGCGTTTTGTTTGTCAGCGTTTTAGGAACAAAGCCAAAAGGAAAAATAGTAAATCGTCATATTGTGAAATACATGAATTAAAATGCAAGGAGGATTAGTTAGAGTAGAATTCATATGTGGATAGAAGATTAGAGATCCAAGTTTTCAAAAGGTATGCAAAAGTTTATTTTCTTATAGCTTTCCAGTTTAGTCTGTTAAAATTTAATAATTGTTCTTGGTTAATTGCCGAACCTTTGATCCGGAAATTATGTGTGCGGCTTCGACCTCTCAGTCTCCCTTAATTGGGGGTTACCGGAAGGTGGGGTCATAACATTTGATATCAGAGTGTAGGTTCCTCACTTAACCATTAATAATTATTAAATTTTACAAACTCCATAGAACCCAAGGGAGTTATTACAGGATTATCCGAAAGACGGAGGTGTCTAGAAAAGGATCACGACTGGGAGTTGGCAATATTTTCCTCCGAACCGCTAGTCGGAATACGAGGACTCCCAGATCCGTGTGACTGCTTGGCCAAAGTCTTAGGGTATGAATCAAAATAAGATACCTTTAGGACTTTCTCATCTTGATTCATCCCTTCTCAACTCAAATTCTGTTAGGGACCTTAAGGATTAGGGTTTCCTCTCTTCTCCTCACCCTCTTGAGGTATGGGTAAGGTTAATAAGGTCTAAGGAATCCTCCACCAAATTAATGAAAAGCATGTAAATAAGATGTCATGGACATAAGCTTAATAGATTAAGCGTAAACTAAAGGATAGATACATGCTTAGGTCGTATGACATAAGTTGTCATGCCCTCAAAAGATACATGAGGCTAGGCCTTCTTGTCAGGAGGATAGATAAAGAGAGTTAATCTTGGAGATAGAGATCTCCATTACAAGTAGAGACCTGGCACATCCTCTGAGGATGATGATAACCCTAACCCTAAGTGTTGGTTAAAGAGAGATGAAGTGGTGAATAGATATCACGATAGACCAAGTGTTTGAAAGGACATGCCTTTGGGATGCCATATGAACCATGGGTGACCTAGCACCTTTGTCAACCCAACCTTGGGAAGGGTCGTGCATGTTAGAGTAATGGATAGCTTCTTCGATGATGATGTTAGTGAAGGACCTGTAGAAACTCTATGGGCTTATGTGAGTAGGGCATAACATGCACCCAGATTACGTTAGTAGTGTGAACAATAGGTTGAAACCCTAACCAGGAGAGAGTGAAGGATGTCTTATGAAATAAGCTTAAAGAACTATGGATAACCTTGAGAAAATATAAGTTTAACACAGGCTTCATCCATCTAGGGGCATGCTTTCGAGGTTGATCCTTCATGAAGAGAGGACCTCTAATGGTGAGGGTAGTTGTAGGGTTAGCTCTAGAGAGAGAGCAAGAAATGCAGTAAGAGGGTTGGAATCCTAGACTCTGAGATATGAGGCGAAGTCGAGAGTTGAGGATGATGCGACCTAAGTGGATGATAGTGGTCACCACATGCTTGATCCCTAGAGGTTGATGATGTCTTGGTTGCCATGGGAGGGACCAAACCCTAGAGAGAGGATGAGGCTTTTGGAACCTATGTGTCTATGGTATAAGTTTTTACCTTCTGAGAAAGGAAGAAGAAGTTTTATATACCCTGGAGAGGTTGAGTAAAAGGTTATGAGGCCTTGTACCTTGTTGTTTGTCCTTGAGAAGGACCCAACTTTAAAGTGTTGATCAAGGAAAAAGGATGACAGGAAGTGTATTTCATACCCTTTACATGTTTGGTTTGTGGTTAAGAGGTTGCACAGACAACTGAACATGAAGAAGATGCACCTATGGTTCCTAGGCCTAAGAGGGGAAGTGGTGTACCTAATGCTCATGATGAGAATTAAGTTGCTATAGTTTTGAGCATAATACTCCTCACGTATAGAGGAAAAAGGGGAAACTCCTTAAGTCATAGGTATGATGAACCCCTCATAGCTAAGTTGATGATAAAGGAAGGTATGATCATGATCTAGTGATGAGGAATGAAAACCGAGATGACCTAGCCTAGTTTAGTGGTCTGCTTGTGCCTTAATTTCTTACTAGGGTTAAGCATATGGACGTAAACCCGAGACCTAAGGGTGTTTGTGACCTTGTTGTCAAGAGATAGTTTTCCTCCCATCTTGGGATAGGGACCCTTTGGGAGGGTGTATATCAGTTTTTATGGTTTAAGGTAACCTAAAGAGGTCTCATAGGATCCTAAGAAGCTAAGTGAAAAGTACATGGTATGAGATGAACCTGTAGACCCATAGATATCCATCTCTAAGTGCTTATGGATGTGATACCATGGAGGTAACTGGTATGGGGCTTGACCAAGGAAGGCAGGTTGCCATGATACTTACGAAGGGATGAAAGTCAGCCGATGAATGCAGAAAGAGAGATGATGAAGGCTTGGGTAAGGTTCTAAGTTGGACATGTACTATAATAGAATCTTCAGTCTATCCTAGGGTCAGATAGGGATAAGACCGATGGATGTAGGAGTTGCCTAATTCCCTAGTTGCACATGACCATAGGGTCGGGAGGTAACATCTATCATTGTCTGAGGGCCATGGCTTAGGAGATTGATCACCTTCGTGAACTCATGGGACCCAAAGGGAAGATGAGTAGGGCACTCTCTGGATGCGTAAGGGGAAAGGGATGACCCCAAAAGTGCCGACACCCTATAGACCTAGAGGATATGACCAAGGATTGTGTGGTGACCCAAGTAGGTTCGAGACTAGTTCTCCATGGAGGTGACTTTGATAGAAAGATGATTGTAATATAGAGGCATAAACGACACATTTCAACTTAGATTTAAAGGTTTACTGGCAAGGTGGGATGTACCATCTCTACTCTTGGAAGAGGAAGAACTCTGTATTTGGACTGCAACTAAATGCTTATTTCCTCTTGTTATGGGAGTGAGAGATAGGACATTACACATGCCATACACCAAGGATAAAAGATGATGTGAGTTGGAATGTTGCTATGAGGTATGAGGACAGAGATGATAACATACCCTGGTAAAGTGAATGATACATGGATGGTTGGCAAACACTAAAAGGAATGAGGTATTCACCTTATGAGGATGTTTTTATCATGAGATATGAGTCATACAAGGTTGAGGATGAACACCCAGAAGATGAGCTCAAAGTGTTCTCAATGAAGATAGACTTAGAGTTCGAGTTTGAGATGATAAGTGAAATACATGGAAGTGTATGTTTTCAATGTTACTTAATATCTAAGGATGTGAAGTGGTAATGGACGCTGTGGTTGAGATATATCTGACTAGTTTGGCTAGAAGCTAGAAGAGGTTGTTAGGATAACCCTAAGTTTGAAAAGGAGATATGTTTGGCTAATACTCAGAGGTAATGTAATATGTTGAACAAGTTAATGGTTGTTTGGTTAGCCCGTCTAGTCCTTGATGTAATAAAAGGATGGTGGTAGGACCTCAGATACATTTCTTTGGATAGGAAGGTAATGAAACCCTATTAAAAGTGGTTTAAAGGTTTCTGAAGAATCGATCTTAAGGAATCATGACATACAGGAAATCATGATTGAAGATCACCATACACCGTGGTACTACCAAGATAGTAAACTACAATAGAACTTTGGATGCTTAAGATGGGGCTACAGGTGGTATGTGGCCATGCATGACAGAAGGTGAAGGATGAGCACCGATAACCGAGTGCATGGATATAGAGGATAAAGAGTTCATGAGAGGGAATGAGAGTTCATCACTATGGAAGTTGTGATAAGTCTCCCTAGACCAAGGAAGGACAAGATGCAATATGGGTTATGGTAGACCGCCTTACCTAGATGACATGAGAAGGAAAGAGTACTATCAAGGGACAGATCGGGTTGAACTACATACGAGAGAGATGGTTCAACTACACCATGATGTGAGTTCAAAGTTCTTTGAGTTTGACCTAAAGGTTCCCTTCCAAAAGGTGGGAGTAGGTACACGAAGAACTCGATGTTAGTACAATTTATCACCCATAACTAATGATCCAGACTAAAGGGGCTGATGAGAGCATGTGTGCTTGTTCAGGGTGATATCTAGAGATAGTTCTTGTCCTATGGAAGATGTGATGATAACCACCATCGCCAATATCGGGAGTTATAGAAGCTCTGTAAGGGAGGTTGTGTCGGTCACCACTTCAGTAAGGTGATGTTGGTGAAAGGACCACATGATGGTTAGAAAAGGACCACAGTGTGTGTAGATGAAGTCTCTTTGATCGTGCAATGGCTGAAAGGAGCCTAGCGACGATGAGAGTCATGAGCAAATGTAAAGTAGACTGACATGTAGTTCATTGTGGGAGAATATGGGACATGAAAATCCGACCTCTCTGAGCTATAGCTAAGAAGGCTGAGTCCTTGATACATGGGTCCATTTGAGATGGATTGGTGGAGAAGGTTATGTTTGACCTTACCCCTAAGGATAAAGAGATGTGTAAGTTCCAAGTGTCCAATTTAGAGCACTATGTGAAGTACCCAGGCCATGTGCTGAACAATGAACCTAGTGAGCCCCAAGGGAGGCTGAAATGGCTTGAGTCACCTGCGCAGTTTATAGACGCCAGAATGAAAGAACTCAGAGAAGAGAATATGTAATGATAAAGGTTCTTTGGGAGCACCATGAGTGCGGTAAAGCCACATAGGGGCCAATGATGGACATGGAAAAGTCTTATCCTGAATTGTGTGTTTTCTTGATAGAATGTTGAGGACAAAATTCCTATAAGGGGGGAAGGATGTTACAACCCCGATTTTGGGTTCATTTGGTGAGAAATGTATTTTCTCATATTAAAGATATTTGAACGAATAATGATATAATTTGTTTTGAATACATGGATTTTGTTTACAACAAAATTGATGTTTTTACTGTGGGCTTTATTGGCTATTGGGCCCAAATAACAAGAAAATTCAATTAGTGAATGAAAAATTGAATATTTGAGAAAAGAAAAATGTGGAAACCTCTAGAAGGCAAATCCAAAGAGGGATTTCGTGCCTCTTGGGTTATCTCTAGAGAGAAGGCATATCCCAATTTGTTTGTTTAAATGATGCATTTTGAGGACACAATTCCTATAAGGAGGGGAGGATGTTATAACCCCATTCTTCTAAAGCATGTAATGAGATTTGTAAATCTCTTTTTAAAAAAGATAAATGAAATCCATGGTTAATTTGGATGGTTTGATTTGATTGAATTTCGTGTATAATAGCCTTGCATGCTTTCTTGATGGGCCTTATTGGCCATTAAGCCCAAATGAAAGAAAAAGAAAAAGAAATGAAAAAGGAATTCAATGGGATAATGGAATATATAAGAAAATGAATAAAGGATGATTAAAAGGCTAAAAGATATATTCCCAAAATAGGTTTTCGAGTTATAAAGGTTCCTTGGGGTTCAAGGAACTCAAGATAATAATATAATAGAAAGGGAAATAAAGAATATGAGGAAATTATGAATAACAAGGTGTTTTCTTGCAACTAAAGAAAATGAACCGTTTAATGAAGATAATGATCCCAATTTTTGCAGGGTGAAAAATAAAAGCATAAAACAGGTTCCCTTAAAATTTTAAGCAAAAAGAAGTTAAGAGTTGGGAGATATCGATTTTTCAAGATTATTTTCAAAATAGGATTTTCCTTGGGAATTTGGGAAAACTTTCCCTTTTTGTTTGAGCGTGGATGATAGTGGTCGTTGGATCTTGATCCAACCGACCCAGATCATCATCTAGAGTCCCAGAGGGATGTGGACTATAGCACGATCATAGGGGACTTTCCCTTCCGTTCCCAATCGATCCAGCGCATGTGCGAGCTTGGAAGGAGTCCCAATGACTTCGGCAGGAGGCTGCGAACCTTCCAGACCCTATTTTGATGAGCTATTATCGTGTCTTCGAGAAACGCCTAATTAGGCTGTGATATGAGGTGGAAACATGGTTGGTGGAACCCTAGAGAAGCCTCCACACCCTATAAATAGGGTCCCTCTTGGATCCTCACACCTTCACGATTCTGCCCGGCTACTCCATTAGCTCCAAAACCCTCTCTTGAGCTCAATTGCCCCTGCTCCAGAGAGCTTCAGCTGCAGCACCGCCATGTGGTTCGAAGAACAAAGGAAGAGGAAGGACAAGCAGTAGTCATGTGATTGCGGTCCATCGTGGACTCGCAAGGGGATCCGACGATCCAGGGCCAGCGCGCCTAACTTATCTACGTAGTGGAGTGGTTTAATGCACAGCGTTTGATCAAGGGTCCACCGTGGGCCAAGGAGCATCCAATGACCGGTAGAGAGCGTCGGGGTAGACAACTCAGTTAGTGGAGTCGGCTTTTGTAGAGCGTCAGATTAATCAACTGACCAGCGGCGCACCAATCCGACGACCAAGAATTTTTGGTAATTATCTCTCTCTGATCAAAATTACAGGAAATTCCTTTTCCTTGCAAAATTAATAGAGAACGCTAGGAATATCCAATGAAGGAACATTATACATGAAAGTTGTATAGAAAAATACAAGGAACATGATAAAAATACTTTGAGAACCTAGTTCTAACTCATTTTGCAAAAGTGCTTTAATTTGATAGAAAAGTGTATTAAAAAGTAATTAGAAACCCTAATGGTGTATAAAGGATGAATCTTTGTAAGTCAATTGGTTAATTAGAAAGTTAATAACCTATTGATGCTTATGATGAAGTTTTTATCCATTTTGAATACAAAATTGGTTACTTTAGGGTTCCATATGATTTAATGAACCTTGAACCCTAATTGTGGTAATTATGACCCTTAATGATTTTAATTGGTCAAATTTATGTACAAAACTGAGATATGATGGTTCTAATCTATTTAGAATACAAAAGTCCTTAATTATGGATAAATACCCTAAAAGTAGTGATTAGGGTTTTCTCTTAAATAAAAGGTAGAATTATGGCAAATTGAGTTCATATGTGTTTAGACCATAATGAACTTTGAATTAATGATAAATGCGTATAATGATCTTGCCATGGATTAAAAGGATAAAAGTAGTAGCTTTGATGTAAAAGAGGCTTAATAAAATTAATTGATGGTTAATGATGCCTTTAAATCTGAGAATAGGGTTATATGTTGTTAAGATAACCTTAATGTTGAAGAATAGATAAGATAATAAGGGTTTATGCGTAATGGTATAAAATTAGGGTTTAAAATAGAGATGAAGGGAAACCCTAATTGCAATGGAAACCCTAAAAGTGAACTAGAAACCTTAGGAAGCGATTTCAAGTTGAATAGAAAGAATCTTGATAAAGTGTGTAGTAAATGGAGTACATGTGTTTTTTAGGATTCTTGATTATGTGGTTGAATTACTTGCTTGGATTGCTTTCTTGGTTGGAATTGATATTAGCTTGAGAAATCTACTGAACAGGTATGTGGTTATGCTTATAAATAATCTCTTTAGTTTCATGGCGATTTCCGAACGTGTTTATCATTTTCTTGAAAATAATTATTGGATGCCTTTTATTTCATGCAACTATAAAGTGACTATGATTATCACCATGAATATATATATAGAACTGGCTTAGATACGAATCCACCTCTATATCTGGTAAAGGCTAAAAAGGGGTAACCTAGAGTAAGGTCTAGGTTATCGTGGGTTAGAAATTGGGATACCAAGTGTAGTGCCATGATACCCTTTAGCATGCCATGAGTTAAGGAGTGGGCTACTTACGGATAGTGCCATGTGACTCAACCCTAGAAACTGGTTCACCTTTAGGTGGGACAATGAGGGGTTTAATGGGGAGCTACTATAAGGAAAGTAGTATCCAGGTCCACTGCAGGGACCACGTAGAGGACAAGGAATGCATGGATCACATAGTTATATTTAAAATGTAAAATTGTTTGTTAAATGGTAATTGGCTGCAATACATTGTTATGAATAATTGCACGATTATTGGTTCCCCCACATACTAGCTTTATGCTGACCGACATGTTGTTTGTCGGTGTTTTAGGTACAAAGCCAAAAGGACAAATAGTAAATCATCATATTGTGAAATACACGAATTAAAATGCAAGGAGGATTAGTTAGAGTAGAATTCATATGTGGATAGAAGATTAGAGATCCAAGTTTTCAAAAGGTATGCAAAAGTTTATTTTCTTACAACTTTCCAGTTAGTCTGTTAAAATTTAATAATTGTTCTTGGTTAATTGCTGAACCTTTGATCCAGAAATTATGTGTGCGGCTTCGACCTCTCAGTCTCCCTTAATTGGGGGGTTACCGGAAGGTGGGGTCATAAAAATCCCTTATCAATATAATAATCACTATTTCATTATTAGGATTAGGTCTCCCATACCATCACCCTTTATTAGGGTTTAGGGTTTCACATACTATCATACTTCATTAAGGTTAGGATTTCTCATACCATCTCCCATCATTAGGGTTTCACATCACCTTGCCCATAATTAGGGTTTACTATTCATCACAACTAGGGTTTCTCATGGCATCACCCTTAATTAGGGATTCTCATGGAATCACCCTTACTTAGGGTTTCACATGGAATCAACCTCAATTAGGGATTCTCAATTCATATAAAATGGAGATACTCATCCCAATTAGGGTTTCACTCTCCATTACCATAATTGGGGTTTTACATTATGTTACCCCGATTTAGGGTTATGGTTCATTAACCTTCTGGATTAGGGTTTCATGATCTCTTTACTAAGGATCATAACCTAATCACCACATGATCAATACTCGTGTATGAATTCCTTTCTATCATCCTCTAAACTTGATTAGGTTACATCAACCTTTCAATCAATTATATATATACAAATGGTCGACATAATGTATTGATGTATTTCTTTCATAAGCTTGTAGGGTTAACCATTTTAAAGGTACTAATTATCTAGGTACTTAATGGTTACAACCTTTATACCTATCATTGGTAATCATAATGATTAACCCTTGGATCAATGGACCAACCATTACTTTAAGTTTCCAATCAATTTGATCACATAGAATCATCCAATCGGTTTTGACCTTTTTCACTTCAAACAGTTTTGAAACCATTTGATTCCAAACGGTCCTGAGACCATTTGACCCCAAACGGTTTCAAGACCGTTTGGACTCAAACGGTCTCAAGACCGTTTGGGCCAAACCAGCCTCAAAACCGAATGGTTCACTAGGACATCCATCAACCAAATTGAATAAGATTTGCACCATTGAATTGGCCATGAATTGGACTATTGAAGGATTCATCAATCAACATCATTGGATCTTCCTCATCAAATATAATCAACCTTGGGTCTCTAAATGGTTTGAGACCGTTTGGTCCAACCATCTCAAAACCGAATGGAACAAAAAGTCCTTTCAACACTTACACGATTCATGATATCAATGGTTGAACCAATTATCAATTGAGTCCTTCATTTCTTTATCACTTTAACTATTGAATCAACCTTCAATTAGACCATCATTTAGGGTTTTGAACCCAATTGACCTAGGAATTCAACTCGAGGAACCTTCAATTAGTAGCCATCAATGATCAACATTGTGGAATTAGTTCATTTGAAACCAATGAACCATCATCAAGATTTTGATATGACCTGACCCCAAACGGTCTTGAGGCCATTTGTATGACCTCCAAACGGTCTTGAGACAGTATGCCCCATCCTATCCTTGGAATTTGTGAAACTTCATTAGGGATTAGATCATTGGGTTGATCATCAAATCAGCAATTAATTATATTTCAATTTGGTATCTCTGGACCATCAATTACTCAACCATACTAAACCCTAGACCTCCAAATAGTCTTTATTGACCTCCAAACGATCTTGAGACTGTTTGGGTGACCTCCAAACAGTTTTGAAACCATTTGGGTTAATCAACCCAAAGTTCTAAAACAATCAATTACAAAATCAGCACTTAACCCGATTAGGGTTTGCTACTTGATAATTATCTATGTGTTGAGTTAATCAATTGGATCCATTAGATCATCATCCAACATGTATTAGGGTTCTGACATCAAATGGTCAACCCATCCAAATGGTCAACTCCTCTAAACGGTTTGGGGTCCAAACCTCCAAACGGTTTGGAAACCGTTTGGTCTCCAAACGGTTTGGTGAAACCGTTTGGACCAAATTGTTGAAACCATTTGCAATAGATATTTGGGGAGGTGTGTGATTATGATGATTTCATCATCATCAATCCATAGACCCACGAAACTTTCTATGATTTTCATGGTGATTGCATCAATCAACCAAATAACATTTCGGAAATGAAGAAAGGATCATCAATTGATATGGAATTGAATGCGATAACAATAATAAGGGTTCAAGTTATAAAACCCGCCTCCAATTGAGCTCCAAAGCTTCAAGATCACGTCAACAATGGTGTATGCAACTCCTTTCACTATTACAAGGCTCGTCCTAAAGCTTTGAGTGAAAAGGAATGGTTAGAATTGAAGAGGGGATCGAAATAAGAAGAAATCATGCATTGATTTGTGATTTCCACCATGGATTCAAGGTGAAAGGAGGTCAAGAAGCTTACCAACAGGTTGGGGGTCGTCCACCTGATCCTCCAAAGTTCCCTTGGTTATTTTCCAAGCAAGGAGAAGAAGTGGAATCGGAAAAGCCTTTCATTTGGCTTGTAAAGGGTGTTTTTATAATAAAATAAATGAGAGAGAAAGTGCCTTATAAAAATTCATTTAATTCCAAAATTAGTGCCGCCTCTTCCTCCTCAACTCCTTGGATACGAGGCTATCCTACTTGCCTCTTATTCCTCTCAATTATCCATGATTTAAAGAAAAGCAAATTAAGCACCTTAAATCATTTTATATTAATATCCATAAGTGAGTGGATATTTCTTTTTCTTATAATAATGTGAGTGAGTTATCCACTTCCTTTGGATATTTTCGTGCCTTTGCAAGGAACAATCTCGTCCAATCCCTTTGCAAATTCATCCTTCAACTTTTGGTTGAAGGGATCTTTAACTAATATATTTCTTTTTGCATTAAATTGAATTAGGGTTTCAATTATACATAAATCTTGATTATTTTAATATCAAGATTCTCTCTCCTCCACATTAATTCAAATGAGGCACTTCTCTCATTTTCTTTGCTCTAAATGATGCCAAGAAACATTAGGGACTATTTTGAAGTGGTAATTTGCATATTGAACCCTAGGTTTTGGGTAAATTGCACTTTACACCAAAACTAGGTTTTAATGCACAAACATTGCTTTATCAGCTCTTTCTTGGTACTCAGGCTTTCACAAGCCATACCTCTGCATCATCTTCATTCTCATGATGCCTCAACACATGAGGAATATCTTATCATGTAACATTTGCAATTTAACCCCTCAACATGGGTAATTTGCATATTAGTCTAAAACAAGCAAAACAATGTTTCAACATTATTTGAAAAGGACTAAAATTGAAACATAAGTTCCTCTTGAACCTTAATTACTTTTCAAGAAATAAGAGCAAGCATATAATTAACTTTATTAAGCAAAACATCTAGGGTTAAGGCATAACCCAGGTCAGGGATGTTACATTTACGCAAGGGCATATGTATAATTCAATTATATTTCCAAATCGGTGGGTTGCATGCAATGAGGAACACGTGGCGCTTGTTGAGTGGTCCAAATAGGTAATTCTTAAAAAATTCATAACTAATCACTGGTAGCTCGGATTTAGATGAATTATATATGAATTTTGAAAAGTAATGGAAGTTATTAACTCAAGGAATGAGAACTCAAGGAATTCAATAAAAATATATTTGAAGCCTAATTCTTATTGTGATTTGAAAAGTAATGGAAGTTATTAACTTTAACATATTAATGATTATGAAACCTCATTTTGAGATGATTTATCTATTTAGAAGGGTTTTATGGATGATTAAAGTTGATATTAACCTGTTAATTGTAAAGAGGTATATTAAATATAAAGAGGATGAATTTTGCATGTAATTAGTTTAATTTAGAGTTTCATATGCATTAATATGCTTTAATGGGTCTTGAAATCCTAATATTGGTAAATGTGACTGTTAATAGCTTTAATTATTCAAAATTGTGAATAAACCTAAGTTATGATGATCCTAAGATATTTCGAGTACAAAAGTTCCTAATTATGGATAAATGCCCTAAATGTAGTAATTAGGGTTTTCTCATGAATAAAAGGTAGAATTAATGTCAAATTGAGTTCATAAGTGAATTAGACCATAATGAACTTTGAATTGATGATAAATGTGTATAATGATCTTGTCATGGATTAAAAGGATAAAAATAGTAGCTGTAATAGAAGCTTAATGAAATTAATTGATGGTTAATGGTACCTTTAATTTGAAAATAGGGTATATGTTGAGGGTTTATCAGTAATGGTATAAAATTAGGGTTCAAAATAGTAAAAGATGAAGGGAAACCCTAATTGCAAATGAAACCCTAAAATGGATACAGAAACCTTAGGAAGAAATTTCAAGTTGAATAGAAAGAATCTTGATAAAGTGTGTAGTAAATAGAGTACATGTGTTTTTCAGGATTCTTGATTGTGTGGTTGAATTACTTGCTTGGATTGCTTTCTTGGTTGGAATTGATATTAGCTTGAGAAATGTAGTGAATAGGTATGTGGTTACGCTTATGAATATCTCGAGTTAGTTTTATGAGTTTTTCCGAAGTTTTCATCGATAACTTGAAATAAACTGTTGGATGAATTTAGTTCATGCAAACTATAATGTGGCTATGACTATCACATAAGATATGTGCCTACTAGCTCATATCCTGGTCCCCTATGTGGCTTAATAGTTGACCTAGTACATGGCTACCTATGAGGTAGGTCCATCAGGTCATTGGATGACTTAGTACATGGCTACCAATGCGGTAGGTCCATCCAGTCACATTGAGTTAGATATTGGGCTACCTTCGGGTAGTGCCATGTGACTCTATTACCCTATGTATTGGCTACCTATAAGGTAGGACCATGGGGGTAAGAATCTACCTAGAAGAGAGGTAGCATACAAGTCCACTGCAGGGATAGCGCATAGTTAGGGGGATAGGTAAGGATTGAGTAGTATGGATTAAAACACAATATTAGTCGTTAAATGATTAATTGAATGATTACGTTGTTGACATAGTTGCACGATTATTGTTCCCCCCCACATACCAGCTTCTTGCTGACCGACGTTTTGTTTGTCGGCGTTGTAGGTACAAATGAAAAGAACAAATAGTAAAGTGGCATATGTGGAATTAAATGAGAATTAACGTGCAAAGGAGGACTAGATAGATTAGTATCTTCATGGATAGAAGTTTAGAAATCCAAGTTTTCAAAAGGTATGCAAAGTTTTTAATTTTTTTACCATATTTCAGTATAGTTGGTAGAATTTAGTAATTGTTATTGATTATTCGTCGAACCTTTAATCCTGTTAATTGGGATAACAGCTTTGACATTCTGGTCTCCCTTAATTGAGGGTTACCGGTTGGCAGGGTCGTTACATCACCCTTTCCATGGTGCTTCCCAAGAACCTTCATCATCTCATATTCTTCCACTGGAGTTCTTTCTCACCTTGGTATATCATACCTTCATAGGTGACTCAGGACATTTCAGCCTCTCAAAAGTTGAATAGGTTCAGGGCTCATCACATGGATTGGGTACCTCACATAGTGCTCTAGATCAGACTCATGTAATACATTATACATCATGTTATCCTGAGGGGTAAGGCTAAACACAACCTTCTCCACCAATCCATCTCAAATGGACCCATATCTCAGGGACTCATCTTTCTCAACTGTAGCTTAGAGGGGTTGGATTGTCACATCACATACTCTCCCATAGTGAACTGCATGTCAGTCTTCTTTGCATCAGCTCATGACTCATTTCATCTCTGGGCTCTCTCTCAGCCATTGCACAATCAAAGTGACTTCATCTGCACACACTGTAGTTCTTTTCTGGCCTTTGTGAGGCCTCCTTCACCAACATCATCTTAATGAAGTGGTGACCGACACAACCTCCCTTTATAACTTCTTGCATCCCGATAAAGGCTATGGTGGTTAACAACACATCTTAAGAACTGTCTCTTTGTATCACCCTGAACAAGCAGACTTGCTCTCATCAGACCCTCTAGTTTGGATCATACTAACCATTAGTTAGGGGTGATAAGTGGTACCAACATTGAGTTCTTCCTGTATCTACTTCCACCTCATGGAAGTGAACCTTTAGGTCACACTCAAGAACTTTTGAACTCGCATCATGGTGAAGTTGAACCATCTCTCTCTCTTAAGTAGTTCAACCAAATCCGTCCCTTGACAGCATTCTTTCTTTCTCATGTTATCTAGGTAAGGCGATCTACCATAACCCATATTGGATCTTGTCCTTCCTTGGTCTAGGGGAGACTCACAACATCCATAGTGATGAACTCTCATTCCCTCTCGGGAACTCTTTATACTTTATATCCATGCACTAGGTTACTGGTGTTCATCCTTCAGCTCCAAGCTTGCATGGCTACATGCTACATGCAACTTAAGCATCGCAAGTACTTCTATCACTAACTATCTTTGTAGTTTCACGGTGTAGGATGAACTTAAAATCATGATTTCCTATATGTCATGATTCTTCAAGGTTGATTCCTTAGAAATCCTAAACCACTCTCATCAGGGTTTTATTACCTTCCTATCCAAAGAAGTGCATATCAGGTTCTACATCCATCCCTCCATTGCATCAAGGACTAGGCTAGCTAGCCACACAACCATTTACTTGATCAACAAGCTTCATTACATCTGTGTGTTAGCCAACATATCTTATTTCCCACACTTAGGGTTTGCCTAACAAACTCTTCTAGTCTCTAGCCAAACTAGGCATCTATATCTCAACTAGAGCATCCATTACCACTTCACATCCGTAGGTATTAGGTAATGTTGAAGACATACACCTCTATGTATTCTACTTATCATCTCATCTCAAACTCTAAGTCTATCTTCATCAAGAACACTATGAGCTCATCCTCTTAGTTATCAGACTCCACCTTGTGATTCTTTGTAACACTTGCAAAAATCCACCTAGTTCAAGATAAAACATCCTCACAAGATGATATCCTTAATACTCTTAGTGTTTGTAAACCATCCATCTATTATTCACTCCACAAAGGTATGTTATCATCTCTATCCTCATACCTTGTAGCAATGTTCCAACTTACATCATCTTTATCCTTGGTGTATGGCATGCGTATTGTCCTATCTCTCACTCTCATAACAAGAGGAAATAAGAATTTGGTTGCAGTCCAAATTTAGAGTTCATCCTATTCCAAGAGTAGATATGGTACATCCCACCTTGCCAGTACACCTTTAAGTTGAAACATGCATCTTATGTATCAACATCACAACCATCTTGATATCAAAGTCACTTCCATGGAAAACTGATCTCAAACCTACTCAGGTCCACACACAATCCTTGATCGTCTCCTCTAGGTCTATAGGGTGCCAACACTTTTGGGGTCATCCCTCTTCCCTTATGCATCCAGAGAGTGCCCTACTCATCTACCCTTTGGGTCCCATGAGTTCATGAAGGTGATCAATTTCCTAACCCATGGCCCTTAGACAATGATAGTTGTTACCTCCTGACCCAATGGTCATGTGCAACTAGGGAATTAGGCAACTCCTACTTCCATCAATCTTATCCCTACCTAACCCTGGGATAGACTTAGGATTCTATTATAGTACATGTCCAACATAGAACCTTACCCAAGCCTTTCATCATCTCTCTCTACATTCTTGGGCTATCTTTCATCCTTTCATGGGGATCATGGCGACCTTCCTACCTTGGTCAGACCACCATACCAGTTACCTCCATGGTAACACATCCATATGCACTTAGAGATGGTTAACTATGGGTCTATAGGTTCATTCTCTTACCATGTACTCTTCACTTAGCTTCTCAAGATCATATGAGACCTCTTTAGGTTACCTTAAAACCAACAAAACTGGTATACACCCTATAAAAGGGTCCCTCTCCCAGGATGGGAGGAATCTACACCTTAAAAACAAAGGTCACAAACATTCTTAAGGTTTATATTCACCTGGGCATGCTTAACCCAACAACTACTAAGGCATAAGCAGACCACCTACTAAACCATGCTAAGTCATACTTGTTCTCATCCTCAACATTAGACCAACTTAGTTGTGAGGGGTTCATCAAACATACCCTTAACTTAATGGCTTTCCTTTACCTCTACACATGAGGAGTACCATGCTCGAAACTATAGAGACTCAAATCTCATCATGAGCATCGGATACACTGCTTCCCCTCTTAGTCCTAGGAACCCTAGGTTCTCCTTTGGGTATCCAACTGCATGCTCAATCTCTTAACCACAAATCAAGCATGTCCAAGGTATGTCATGTACTCCCATGATCCTTTTATATGAGAGACACCTCAGAGTTGAGTCCTCCTCAAGAAAAACCAACATGGTATAAGGCCTCACAACCTGTTACTAAACCTTTCTAGGTCTAATGAACTCTTCTTCCTATCTTTGATGGTAAACATCTATACCATAGGCACATAGGTACTAGAAGCCTCATCCTCTCTCTAGGGTTTGGTTCCTCTAAAGGCTACCATGATATCATCAGCCTCCAGGGGTCAAGCATAAGGCAACCACTATCATCCACTTAGGTCGCATCATCCTCAACTCCCCACTATTCTTGATATCTCGGGGTTTTAGGCTTTCAAACCTCCTTGCTGGGGTCCTGCTTTCTCTCTCTAGAGCTAACTACACATCCAACCATACTACTAGAGGTCCTCTCTACATGAAGGATCAAGCTCACAGACATACCTCTACGTGGGTGAAGCATACACTCAAACTTATGTTTGCTCATGATTATCCATAGCCCCTTATGCTTATCTCATAAGCCATCCATCCTATCCTTGTAGTCTTGGTTTTAACTTACTGCTCGTATTATTGATGTACTATGGGTGCAAGCTATATCCTACTTTCAACAACCAATAATGTTTCTATAGGTTCTTCTCTAACCTCATCCATGAAGGATTTATCCTTTTCTCAAACATGCACGACTCTTCCCAGGGTTGCCAAAGGTGCTAGGTCATCCAACCTTTCATGGCTCGTATGTCAATCCAGAGGCATGTCCATCCAAACACTGTCAACCATGACATCTAACTCATCATGTCATCTTTCTCTAACCTCCACTTAGGGTTAGGGTTAACATCATCCTCAGAAGATCTGCTAGGTCTCTACTTTTAATGGAGGTCTCTACCTCCAAGACTAACTCTCTCTACTCATCCTCCTGCCAAGGAGGTCTATCCATAGGTCTCTCCTAAGGGCAATGACAACTCGTGTCATAAAATCTAAGCATGTATCTATTCTTTTATGCTTACTCTATTAAGCTTATGTCCATGACATCTTATTTACATGCTTTTTATTAATTTGGTGGAGGATCCCTTAATCCTTATCAACCGTACCCATACCTCAAAAGGGTGAGGGAAAGAGAGAAAACCCTAATCCTTAAGGTCCTTAACAGAATTTGAGTTGAGAAGGGATGCATAAGATGAGAGAGTCCTAAAGGTATCTTATTTCAAGTCATATCCTAAGACATCGTCCAGGCAGTCACACAATCTGGGAGTCCTCATATTCCGACTAGCGGTGTGGTGGAAAATATTGCCAGCCCCCGGAAGTGATCCTTTTCTAGACACCTCAGTCTTTCAGAAAATCCTCTAATAACTCCCTCGGTTCTATGGAATTTGAAAATTTTAATAATTATTAATGATTATATGAGGAACCTATGCTCTGATACCAATTATAACGAACCCGTCTCCCTGTAACCCCCACTTAAGGGAGATCAAGAGATCAGAGTTGTAAGCCCAATAAACGGGATCAAATGTTTGACAAATAATCAATAATAATTATGAAATTCTACTAACTAAACTGTAATATGGTATTAAAATAAAAACTTTTCTTACCTTTTTAAAACTTTGGAAATCTATCTATCCAAGCTTGAGTCTACCCTATCTAATCTTCCTTGCACTTTATTTCTTATTCTCACAATGTGTCACTTTACTATTTGTTCATTTCAGGGTTGTACCTAAAACGTCGACAAACAAAACATCGATCATCCAAAGCTGGTATATGGGGGAAATAATAATTGTGCAACTATGTTAACAATGTAGTCATCCAAATATCATTTAACATCCAATATTACATTTCAAGCAATACTACTCAATCCTTATGTGGCATACAACTCATAAAACAAGATTGACTAATGCAGAAGTGTATTATTAGCAGCAGAATTACTAAAAATCACTAAAAATTAAAACCATTTATCAAGAGATCCATTTAGAACCAAAGTAGAACATTACATACTGTTTCATTTGTACATTACATGCAACATTGCACTTCGGGGCATACATGCACAAAATCTCAGATCGAAGTATCAAAACACTAACTCCTAGGACCTGAGAGTACAAAGACGACTATAGGATTATCTACACAAAACTAGACAGCCAATGTCTCCACCTGTTGGATCACTGTTGTCCATGTGGTTGTTGTTGTTGCTCTTCACCTACAGAAGAGTTTTTGCCTTGATGTCTGCATCTACCTAAAAACATTGGATCCCACAGGGGTGAGACAATTATAAAAATTGCCCCAGTGGGAGATATAACTCTCTGCCAAAACATTATCATTGCAGTTTAAAAGAAATAAACTGTGCAGTGGATAATATAATTCAGTGGCAGATGAATCAACATCTATACATATTAGAGAAACATTCTTATGCAAGTAATTTAGTTCTAACTTGATTGAGCAGCATGTCTCATATTCAATATGAATTAAAGGAACATAAGTACATTCCTGTATCAAGGGCATGCTAAGTAGTATATCATCAATCAATGTTTCTCATATTTCAATCTTATGCAAATACGCTACACAGCTAATTATATTTTACAAACAAATTTAAGCTCTGAGGAGATGAGGTATACCGCTCATACTCCAACCGACCATTTCTAGAATCGAAATCGGTACCATAAATAGGTCAATGGAAGAGTCGGATTCCCATGACCTCCCACATCCTGGTCAGTACATGACTACAAGCAGGACTGTACCGACTGCTCAAATAGCTTTCCAGGGTATACCAGAACTTTGCTATAGAGTTACATCGTCAACTTCACTCTCATCGGCAATCGAGAGCATTAATGATTATCTCCATCGACCTGACATAAAATAACGTTGGGAGATTAATGATACATCCATCCCAACCATCGGGAAATTTATTGTGACGTCCCCGGATTTTCTAAAACTTAATCTGATGTGTGACGTCCAAATTGAAACCCTCACCTCAGCGAGAATCCCAATTTAAACATCCCACATGAGGCTAAGAAGAAGAAAATCAGAGGAAGTCAGAAGGAAACGCAGTAGCACATGTACATGAACAATAATAAAACCATACACACATGTTCACCATTCAACATATAATTACAACATGAATTGTTACAACATTTGATATTACATATTGACCACAAAACTATAACATATACATGCACTAAATCTAAACAACAGGATCTTAAGACAACAGGTCCACCTGTACATCAGCTCGCTATACAACTCTCAACTTTCCTGGATCTTCAAGAGCAAAACCACAACCTAAACAAAAGATTACATGCGGTACACGTCAGCACAATATTTCATGAATATTGTACTGAGTACGCCTACGTGTCTTTTTATATACCTCTCATCATATCTTGGCAATAAGATAAAACTAATATACTTGGCAGTAACAGAAGAATATAAGAAAAGCGTATACTTGCACAAGGATATTCATTAACAAAAGAGAACACATATTTTAAGCTTATTTTCGATTATATCTCAAGGCCTTTATGATCACTACCAAAGAGTTAGATCATTTGTACAAGGTGACCACTACCAAAGAGTTAGGTCAGACCACTACCAAAGAGTTAGGTCATATGTACAATGTGACCACTACCAAAGAGTTAGGTCACTTCCAAGCACACTACCAAAGAGTTAGTGCTTTCATATAATGGAACAGATATATTATGTTTGATGTGTTCATAATCATAAGTACAGAGAATCATGCAACATATCATACAAGAATAATCATTTCATCCAATATCATATGCCAAGTATTTTACTATGCATATAACACAAGCATATTGTATAATAAGCCAAGTAAGAGGTAATGGCGTACCTTCCAAAGAGACAGATCATACTAAACACATATCACTGATGTCAACTATAAGCTTGGTCAAACCTGATCAAAACAAGACCATATACTATCATCAGGTTCTCATCTTATTATATCTCATCTTAACCCTAGTCGTGCTCATATTAGGGTTTGCTTACTCATTTGGATATGTGTACCATTACTTGTATTCTTATCTTATGATTATCTCACTGATGTAATTTTCCAAATTACATCTTATTATTAAAGTTCATCATCTGAACATTAGGTTCCATATCTTTAATGTGCACATATTAGCCCTAGGTTGCATCATTAACCAAGATTAGGGTTTATATCACATTAAGAGCAAACATCATCATATAACATAGATTATGTGTATCATATTGATCTCATATTTAATTCTGAGGTTCCAGATACTGATATGAGCTTATTCTATAAATTTCACCATTTATAGAGAACGTATGCATTAATTGCATTTTAATTTAGGATTAAAAGCCCTAATTAGACATATTAAGCAAATTACATGATTTTGTACTTCAACATGATCATCCTTGACATCAGGTGCATTATAAACATGAAATATGATTTACAGGTATTTTCTCATAATTTTAGGGCATCGTTTGATATTTATTATCTATCAATTAAGCATGTCACAACTAACAAGATATCACTGATATTAATGCATCAAAAGCCTGATATTATTGTTCCAGGTTGTTCTATGCATTTTTCTGAGAAGTTTGGTATATTATACTTATTTTTCGGACATCAGAGCTATTTTATACGATTTATACAAGATCTTAACATATTTTGGGATTTTACCTTATAGGGCCAATCAGAGATGGCCACGTAGACACAAAGGTGATGCTGCACCTTGCTAAGCCGGCTGGTCTGGTTCATCATTGAGCCGGTCTGCTTGAGTGCTTGAACCTGATCTGTCCTTTCTTTCTTTGGTCCACGCTAACTCATGCCCAAGTCCCCAGCGGGATTCTGCTTCCGCAGTGCAACCTCTGCCGCCGCCTGGGGCTCTGCTCCGGTCTAGGTCAGGGTCGCCGCCTATGTGAGCATCACCGCTGGACTCCTTAAAGCCAGCACCTTCCACATTGTAACCAACAGTTTCTTCCACACTGCCGGCCTCCACGCTGCTGTCGCAGCTGCATCATGCACCGTCGTGGGGTGTCTTCTCTTTCCTCCTGTATCCTACAGCGATGACAGCTACTGCCGCCGTCTTGAGGGATCTGCTCCGGCGGGTAGCTTGAAGCTCCTCCCTCTCCTTCTCGACACCCAGACTATGTCGTCTCCTGGAATAGCCGCCGCCACAGCCTGTTTCCAGATCTCCGAACTACTTCTCCCCCCATGGTGGCATCGTGTGGCTCCCTGCCTTGCATCCGCCGCCGTGGCTGGGCCCTATCCATGGCCGCCGATGATGGCCTCCGCTGTGGCGGTGTCCTCCTTCGATGAGCGGTCTAGCCTACCAAGGTGCAGCGCTCGACGCTGCCTACATGAGCCTTGCTGCTCCGCAACGCGTCTCCTTCTGCGGCAAGGCAGGGCACCGTCGTACTCTCAGGTTCTGCAAAAGATGACCCTCGTCTCTCCCATATCCCTCCTCCTCGCACCACCTGTTGTGGACGGTGGAGAAGCAGCAATGATGGGGAGGGGGATTTCACTCTTGTCTACTCCAACTGACTCACCAGATGGGTCTACAGACAGCCCACGATGAGGAACCAGTGCTCCTTCAAATAGAAACCACCTCCGGGCCACGATCGCTTGCTAAGGAACTGCTCCCCATGACTAAGATCAAGGTGGATATCTCTCACACGAGCCGAACTGCCAACCCACGTACCCACTGAATAGGGATTGATGGTGATATCTATATCATCAGATCTGGACACCGCATGGCCAACACTAATTCATGCTACTGATACGGTGGTTAATCATTATTCATTGGAAGCGTGACTTCATAAGATATGGCTCTAAGTCATAAACCCAAAAGCCAAGATTGTAATTACCAATCCTTCAATTGCATACATTATGTTATCATCCAAAACTCCACCATCTCTCTCTCTACAATCATCCCAACAAGATGAAACTCCAACCATGGTTTCAGAACCATTCCTTCTACATTTGAGGTACCAAGTTATCACTAATTGACCAATCAATTAAATTCCTCAAAATAACTCAAGCACAAAGATCCATCTATCTCATTAGGTATTCAAAATACTCGAAAAGTTCACTCCATCACATTTATGATACATCTATCCCGACACATGAAGGATTGAGAGGTTTAGTGTTTACCTTCCCTCAATCTCTTCACCCGAACGTAAGGGTATTTTCTCCCATTTACCCCCACATATTCAAAATATGTGAATTCCAGGAATTCCATAGATAACCTGTTTCACCATCACCAACTGTTGACGATGATGGATCTATGGTCAGAGCACTATATGAATAGATTTCACTTGATTAATTAAGTACATTTTCATATTCTTTTAGCATCAAGCAAGTTCTCAAACACAACTTATTATAACAATGCTATAAAGAAACATGTACTATTTTCATCAATCTTAAAAAGGCATTGGGGAATCAGTCCCTTATTTCAAAACTGGGAATTCTCATTCTTTCTCAATTTCATCACCATAATCATATGGCCCTGGGTAATTAAACCCTTGATTCGTCATTAAGCATTGTTACCACTTTTCTAGGTAACCATCACCTTCAGGTCAATTGACCAAGGCAAACATGATACTTGCTATTACAAGCATCACACATGGTACTTGAGGCCCATTAACTCTCTTGTTACCTCTTACCAAGAAACAAGGTATATTATGACACTCAAGGTACAATCACAGTAGTGAATTAAACATCATAGCTCATACCTGGCCATGATCATCATTTCATCATACCTGCATGGTTAGCATAGATGATAACAGTGATATCAATTGCATATCAGAACCATGTTCAACAATTATGAATTCACTATTCATGGGTAACACCACTATTCCTTTACCAGGATTAGGGTATCTCATTTCATGTCATATGAGGATAATCATCTCATTACCACATCATAGTTATGGTTTCAGTCACCATATTGCCCAAAATTAGGATTCATTAAGCATTACATAGTATCACCCTGGATTTGAGCTCCATAGAACATCAAACATCAGGGTTTCTCATGAAACCATCCCTAGTTAGGGTCTCACATCAAATTCACTCTATAAAAGGATTTACATTCAATATTCCACAATTAGGGTTTACTATTCATCCCAATGATGGTTTCATGTTCCATTACCCATAATTAGGGTTTAATCCCAATTAGGGTTTCATGTTCCATTACCCATAATTAGGTTTACTATTCATCCCCATTCGGGTTTCATGTTCCATTACCCATAATTAGGGTTTACTATTATAACTTGCCCTGAATTAGGGTTAAGGTTCAACAACCTTGTCAATTAGGGTTTCATGATCTCTTTACTTAAGGATCATACCCTAAATCACCACATGAATCATACTCATGTATCAATTTCATACTATCATTGCTCTCAACTTGATTATGTTATATCAACCCTTAGTCAAGTTCATACAACTATGAATGACATAGTGTACCAAGTCATTGCACTTATAAGTAATTAGGGTTCCCTCCTTAATTGACACTAATCACATAGGTACTATTAGGGTTTCAACCTTTGTACCTTTATGATTAACATTACTAACCATCATTGGATAATTGGAACCATCATTGCCTTCAACATCCAAGTGATTGAACCACTTACAACCTCCATGCGGTTTTGAAGTTTCAACACCAAACGGTTTTGAAACCGTTTTCCACCAAATGGTTTTGAAACCGTTTGAACCCAAACGGTTTTGAAACCATTTGTCCCCAAACGGTTTCAAGACCGTTTGGGCCAAATCAGTCCCAAAACCACAAGGGCTCACTAGGTCAATTATCAATCAAATCGATTTCCAATTACACCATTGAATTGACCATTGATTATTCAATTGAATGGTTCATCAATCTAAACCATTAGATCATCATGCATGGGTCAAGGATCAACCTCTAACCCACCAAATGGTTTTGAAACCATTTGGTCCCAAACGGTCTCATGACCGTTTAACCCAAAATCATTAGGACCAATCAAGGATTTCTTCTATCAATTCAATTAGGGTTTCTACTTGAAGGATCGTGCACACATTGGATCAATCAATTAAGTCCATTGGATCATCATCCAACAAATAATCAAGTTCAGACCTCAAACGGTCAACTAAACCAAATGGACAACTCAACCATGTGGTTTGGAGTCTAGGGCACCAACGGTTTGCAAACCGTTTGGTCCCAAACGGTTTGGTAAAACCATTTGGACCAAAAGTCCAAGACCATTTGCTATTGTTCTTTGATTAAGGTGTGTGCTTATGAACATGTTATCATCTTCAACCTTTAAACCCACGGAACTACTGCCATTTACCATGGAAACTCCATCAATTAAGCAAGGCTATTGCAATAATGACAATTAAATCAATTGCAAGTAGAAATCGAATTCAATTACAGAGATTAAGGGTTAAAGATATATAACCCGCCTTCAAATCTGATCCCAAGCTCAAAGATTCATGGATGCAATGGTGGTTGAAGCTCTAGCAACCTCCCAAGGTCGTTTCTCAAGCTTTTGCAGTGAAAGGATCGGCTAGGGTTGAAGATGGAGTGAAGAAATGAAGGAATCATGTATTGTTTTATGATTTTCACCATGAAATCAAGAAGAACGAAGGTCAAAGGCTTACCAACAGGTTGGGGGCGTGATCACTGCTGTTCTTAGCTCTCTTGGTCGATTTTTCAAGCAAGGGGAAGAAGGGAATAAAAAAGGATCCTTAGGTGGGTTGGAAAAGGCTCTTTTATAAGAAAATTGATGAAAGAGAAAATGTTTTATAAAAAAATCAATTAATTCCAAAAATAGTACCACATATTCCTCCTTGGTTTTCTTGCATGCAAAGGCAACTCAATCCCACCGAACTCCCTTCCATTATCCATGGATTAAGGGAAATCAAATTAAGCACCTTAATACATTATAATATTAATATATATTTTGAGTAGAAATTCTTTTCCTTATAATAAGGTGAGTGGAATTTCACCTCCTCAAGATATTTTCGGTCCTTGAAAAGCTCAAGGACGTCCACACACACATATGAATTCCACCATTTTAATTTTGGTTGAAGGTCCTTAAATTATTATATTTATTTTTGCATTAATGTTTCCATTATGCTTAAATCTTGATTATTTTAATATCAATATTCTCTCTCCTTCAACTTAATTTAAATGAGGCTCCCTTCTCATTCTCTTTGCTCTTTATGATTCCAAGAAACATTAGCGACCTTATTAAAGTGGTAAATTACATATTGCTCCCTAGGTTTTGGGTTTATTGCACATTACACCAAAATTAGGTTTTCATGGACAAACATTGCTTTATCAGCTATTTCTTGGTATTCAGGCTATCACAAGCCATGCCTCTGCATCATCTTCATTCCCATGATGCTTTAACACATGAAGAACATATTATCATGCACAATTTGCAAATAGACCCCTCAACTTGGGTAATTTGCACTTTAGTCCAAAATAGGAAAAATATTGATTTCAACAATATTCAAAAAGGACTAAAACTGTAATATAAATTCCTCTTAAGCCCTAAATAATTTTCAAAGACAAAAGCATGCATATAATTACTCTCATTATGCAAAACACCTAGGGTTACTTCATAACCCAGGTCAGGGATGTTACACCTCACCTATCCCCTATCTCTGTGTTGACCCAACAGTGGACATGGATACTACCTCTCTCATATGGTAGATCCTTACCCCCATGGCCCTACCACACAGGTAGCCAATACCTAGGGTTATGGAGTCGCATGGCCCTACCCAAAGGTAGCCCAATCCCTGACTCATGGTGACTTGATGGTCCTATCTCATTGGTAGCCATGTACTAAGTCATTCAATGACCTGATGGACCTACCCCATCGGTAGACATATACTAGGTAAATATATTAAGCTACAGAGGGGACTAGGATCTGAGCTAGTAGGCACATTTCTTAGGTGATAGTCATATCCACATTTTAATTTTCAAGAATTAAATGCAATTAACACTTTAACTCATGTCATCAATAAAACCTCGAAAATCCTCGAGAAACTAATTCGGGATATTCATAGGCATAACCACATACCTATTAAGCAGACTTGAATGCAGAAATAACTCAAACAATCAAGAAATCAAGAAAGTACACACATGTTGATCCTGAAAAGGCATCCAATTCTTCTATCATTAATCATGTCATCATGATCTATTAATCCTAGTTGTTTCCTAGGGTTATTTGTCCTTTTTAGGATTTTGAGCATAATTAGGGTTCCACCTCATTTTTATTACTTTAAACCCTAATTATTTCATATTTCTTTCACAAAAGGTTCTAATTTCATCTTTTAGTAATAGGAAACCCTAATTTCAGATTATAAGTACTTTTCTTTTGTTTTCCCCTAATTTAGGGTTTCTAAGCATATTAATCAACATATTAGGTTTAAAACCCTAAACCTTGCAATTCCATCATCAAAACAGGTTAAAATCCATCTTTTTCATTAATAAATTTAATAATGCTCGAATTAACTCCTTTGCAAGATTAAATCTATCTTTTCTCAACAATTAGGTTTTCTAATCACAAATTAACACTTTTCCCATCAAAATATGCACTTTTGCAACAAAATACTGATTTAGGTGTCCAAACCATTTTTAATGTATCCCTTGTATTTTTATGATAATTTTTCATGTATTAATTTTCCTCATCTGAGTTTTCTAGCTCAAGATATGATTTTTATAGAGAAAACCCTTTTATTGCTTTATTTGTTATTTTCAAAAAAATTGTGGATCGTTTGATCCGTGGTCTGCTGGTCCACTTAGGATCTAGTGACCAGAATCATGCGTGCCCTTTCCTTGCAATCAAAAGAAACCAAGGATGAAAAAAACCCTTACCAGGATAGAAGACGCAACATGGTAGTTTGGTAAATCTGTAGATCCTCTTCTTCTTCTACCTCTCGACCTCGTCGCGGTAGTAGCGATGGTCAACTGTGAGGTTGACTTTGGGATGTTGGCTACCTGTGAGCAAGGCGATGTGTCAGGGAGATTCTCCTCCCCCGTCAAAGATGACTGCAGGTTCAATTGTTCGCAAAAAAATGAGCCGCAATTCCCTCCTACTCGCCGGACTCCGAAGAGGCTCGCTGAGGTATCGAGAGCGCATGTCAAGATGGTTGGAGCAATTGAGGGCACTAGGATGCTCCTTGCTCTCTGTCGCAACAGTTGGGCTAACAAAAAGGGATGTTGGTTCCCTCCTTGACCCTCCCCTATATATAGGGTCAAGTTCAGGTTCACGAGGATTGGGTGTTTCCCAAATCAACGACCAAACCTAAACAAAATAGGGATGGATCTCCGCGGTTCCCCCTCCTGAGTCCAAAGGGACTGTTGATAGGCTGGCATATCCAATGGATTGCAAGAAATCCAAGATGGAAGTTTCTTCCTGTAACCTGCAAAGTCCCAATCCGCATTGGACTTTGAAGATGAGCGACCAACGTTAGATTGAGATCCAACGGTCCTCAAAGCACGCATTCATCCAAAAGGAAACTCCCTTTACAAATTGCCAAATTAAATCTTTATTTTGGTGATAACTTGATAAATTGATATATCCAAAACCATAACTCATTATTGTCTCAAAATTTAAGGGAACGTTTGTCTTGACATTATTTAGGTTTGCACGAAATTTGGGGAACAAATTCCAATGGGTGAGAAACCTTCCTTCTCTCCCAAGTTATCCATTTATTAATTCAAAATTAATTAGTAATCCTTTTCCCTTTTCCATTATCTTGTTATTTTGGGTCCCTTGGACCTCAAGAAATCCTAAAGGCACGGATTCCCATATTATGGAATATCTATTTGCCTTTATTTATGTCTATTTCACATATTCTCCTTATCTTTTTATTAAAATATCTCTTTTTGAGGATTTCTCTTTTTATCTCTCTTTTATTTTCCTTACTGGAATTCCTTTTAATATTAGAAATCCTTTGGATATGAAAACCCACCAAGGATAACTCAATTGTACCTCTTTTCACTTATTTTCCACAGTTTATCATTGTTTTCAATTTCTTTCTGAATAAAGAAATATTTAATTAATCTTTTCTTTTCTTATTGCATTTTCTTTGCAACTTTGGACTCCTTGGGACCCAAGGAACCCAAGAGGCACAAAATCCCTCTTTATATTACATTCTTTTGCCTTCTAGATATTTCCACATCTTTCTTTTCTCAAAACTCGATTATTCATTTATTAATTGAGTTTTCCTTGTTATTTGGCCCAATAGCCAATAAAGCCCACAACTAAAACAAATTATATCATTATTTGTTCCAATATCTTTAATATGAGAAATTACATTTCTCTCCAAATGAACCCAAAAATTGGGGTTGTAACAAGTTTGGTTAGTATTTCAAACAAAAATCACTCCCCATATTAGCCTAAAGTTTGCACATGTTGGAGGTAAGGGTCATACTAAACAAAAATCAGTCCCCATCTTAGCCTAAAGCCTAATGGTGGTGATGGGTTCAAAGTTTGTACTACCCACTGATTGGATAAAATACACCTAGGTGGTGATGGGTTCAAAGTTTAAACACAATGAGGATTGCGCCTATAAGAAAATAGGGGCCAAATAGTCATGGTTAATCCATTCTGGGAAGAAACAAAGGGTTGAACTCGGTGTGCTTAGATTTAGAATTTAGTGTTTCTACTCATGGTTCCACGTGGTACAAATATTTCTATCTCCATAAGAAACATAACAAATAACATATTTCACATATATATAACATTATCCAAAACTCAAAACTACATATATCTTTTCAAATGACTATAAAATAGCTCAATTATCTGATAATTTCATATAGTTTATGCATTTTTAACATCTCAATGTAATATATCCAATCAGAATATTAAATCAAACCTTTTACGCTTTTTTTGGGCCTTAAATGGGTAAAATATACATCCAACATGTAGTGTTGGATTGTTGATGTTAATTAATGGAACAAGATGGTTATATTTTTGGATGATACATTAGCAGAACCAAACATATGTCCTACGTCAATGATATATAAGTGTAATAATGAAGCTCATTGATCTAGCTTGACAAGGAGTACATTGTTTTATGTCAAAGCTAATAATTTCATATTTGGGATAAAATCATGAAATAACTTTTACATATGGAAGTATTTTATAACCTTAATGACAATTCTAACCTAACCTAACTACCTCTAGGTTTATGTAACATATCGAAACCTAGAACTTAATCTTATTCCAGGGTTAGGAAGTTAGAAATCTTAGTCTTTAATGTTAGCCAAACAAGGATAAGAGTATGCTCTTTAGTGACCTTAAATATGTTAATGCATGAATAAATCACCCTAGAATGTACAATATAAATTAATATTTCCTAATACTTTCAAATTAATCATAAAATCAATGATAGGTACATTAGATATGTCACATGAGGTAATAATGTGCATGAAAAGACAAGGTGTCCATAATTGAGAATAATGAATTATAATTCCACAAAAAACCAAATAAATAAACTTATGTGAGATAATGGTAGAGTAGATTCATTCTAGATCATTCCTTTGCCTTATGGTGCAAGGAAGAGAAAAATAAATCAATAATAATGCTTAAAATATGTTAATGAGATATTGAATTATTCATGAGAAAAATAATAGAAATAATGGATAATGGGTTAAAAGGAAAACTTATTGGGTAATAATAACCTCATATTCATTTTGTTTGGATATGCTTTGGCTTGGAGGCCAAGTTTCACCAATTTAGGATAATAATAATCATACCTATTTTATTTAGAAAAGAAAAGGCGTTTTCCTTAAAATATTAAATAAAATACTAAATGACTCCAAAAGTGGAAAATAATCTTAGATTCATAATATACACATTAAAATATTCCTTTGGGTGAATTTTCACTAAATTTGGAGAAAGTTTGATTCAAAGATGAAATTAGGAGAGAGAAAGTGTGTAGAACCTTCAAATATTAAAGAAATGCACAAATAAGTCCAACATGTAAAATTGAAGGAAAATTTGAATCCAACACACTAAATATGACATGTGGGTGAAGTTTCATAAAATTTGGAGAATCTTAAAGTCATTAATGAAGGAGGAAAGAGAAAATAGTAATTGATTTATTTAACATATTAAAATTCTCAAAAGGAAAATATAATTGATAATCGGAATCAAAATGCTTTAATTGGCCTCTGTGCAAAATACCAATTAATTTTGGATTCGTTTGTACCCTCAAAAGAGGAGAGAGAAAATAAGAAATAATTGTATTCACACTTTATTCGAATCTGATTAGAATTAGCATTTAATATATCACATGCCCCTTATCTTTTTTTTCTATGCAATCTTGATTGTCAAATATTTGATCCAATGGTTCACGAGTTGTCTCCCAGCTCGATATGGTTTTGGAAACAGGCGCAGACCCTTGTGGATATTCAGAAGCCGATTTCTCTGTGTGTGGTCCAAAAATCTTCTCAATTCTTTTTTCGTTCAATTTTTCATGTGATTCCACATGCACAGACCCTCTACTCATGTTGTTTTAGCAAGTGTGTGGGAAAACCCCAATTTGTGGACTCCATAGATCGGTGATCACCCCCTTCCTCCCAACTTCTTGCCCCTTCGCCTATATATATCACTACCTCGACCTCCGTCTACCTTCACCTAGTTTTCCTCTCCTCTCAATTTCTCCACACATCCTTGTTTCGGTTGTCGACTAGTTGGATTTCAGTTCTTGGTTTGTGGCGTCCTTTTGTGGCCCTCAACAACACCGACACCTCAATTGAGGCTTTGGGTAAGTCTGGTTGTCCCTCCTCTTTCTTTCCTTGTTGTGGTTTTCTCGAGTTCTTAACAACTATAGTTTTGCCCAATTCCATGTTGGCTTGCTCGAGCTGCTTCACGCATCCATGGTGGGGGCCTGGTGGGGGATGATACCCCATCATGTTTTCCTATTTCTACCACCTTTCTTTCCTTCCTTATTTGTTTTATCGCCCAGGGGAAAATCCATCTTTTCATGCCTTGTTTTCCTTTGTTTTGGGCGAGGTCAAAGAAGAGCCATGACCGTACGACTTGGTCGCATGCTATTGGGCCAAGTCATCAGGGTCGGTCCCTCTCTTTCTCGCTTAGTTGGCAATTCTTGAAATTCTGATTGGTCGAGCTTTAAAACTTTATAACTAGTTATCTACTTATCCAAAAATTAAAAATAAATACTCATTGGATTCAGAAAAATGTAATCTTTTTAATGGTATTGATTTTGTTGTTTAAATCTAATGTTATTGAGAGGTGATTTTAATGGATTAAGCTTAATAAGTAATAACTTGTAAAATTCATAACTAAATATATATAAGTCAGAAAAATATAATAAAATATGTTTTGAACTTAGAAAAATATAACCTAAAACATGGCTTGGTTTTGATAACCTAATTCACTAATGATAAAAAGGTAATTTTTAGGGTTTTGAATAATCAATGCAATTCTAACCCTAATTTCACATACATGATATTAGGTACTTTGGAAACCTAGATTTGGATCTAGAAGTAATCTTGTTCTATTAAGACTCTATGGAGTGGTATGTTTGCATCACCTGTTCTTTGTTATTGAGTAATAACCTAAATTGTCTTTCTCTTGTTCCTATGGACACTAGCCCGTACACAATTTTTTTTCTTTTGAAATTATGCTTCATGTGAAGTACCCTACTTGTTACTAATCTTGTGATCATAATATCTTCTGTGACATTCTATTCAAATCTTTATTATGCTTTGTTCATTATGGAACTCAATTTGTTGTTATATGCCCTCTTTGATGTGGATGATAATGTTGATCACTTTTTTTTTTTATGAAGTTAATGGATCTTATATATTAGATTTGCAAATCTGCTCTAATGAAGTTCTTTACAATAGAAGGGAAAGAACTAAAGCTACTGGAAGAAAAACTGCTACTAGAGGCTAAACGGGCTACATGATGTGCTACCCCATTACCCATTCTACGACAGAAAACAAAAGAAATGTTAGTGAAAGAAAAACTAAGATGAGCTATATCCTCAAGGATGGTTCCCAGGAGATCTTCTCTTCTAGTCCCGACCTCAATAAGCCTGACCACTGCTTCAGCGTCTGATTCCAGGATCACATGGGTGAGGTTCATGTCTTTGGAGAGGATGAGTCCTTCTCTAATGGCTAGTGCTTCAGCGCATCTCTGGTCCTTTAGTGACGGCTGCTTCTTCCCAACAATTCTTGTTGCTTCACCATCCACTGTCCTCCACACCATCCCGAGTCCATCCATACCCTGTGCGTTCACTGCAGCATCACAGTTCACCTTCACCTTCCTCGCCGGCGGCCTGCTCCAGCCCACGGCTGCGGCTGCATGCGTGAGGCCAACCAGCCTGCTCGTCGGCTCCGGTTGATATCGGACCAGCGGTAGAAGAGAATTCTTGATAATCATCGGACTGCGGACCTTGTTCCCAAATGTTACGTCATTTCTCCTGCTCTAGATTGCCCAAAGAGCAGCAATCATATCATCATCTGCCTTCCCACGTATCGGCCAAACTGCTGCCATGAGAGCTGCACGCACCGGTTTGGTGCCCAGCTCGCCTACGCGCCACTGTGTTTCCATTGGATAATCCTTCCATAGTTCCCACGCCTGGTCACATTTGAAGAGCATGTGACTGATGTCCTCTTTTTCCTTCCCGCAAATATTACAAATCCCATCTTGATGGCAGTACCTATCAAACAACCTCCCCACGGTGGCCAACGAGCCTACGGCGCAGCGCCAAAGAAAGTGTGCCGCTTTGGGAGCTAAGCCCGTCTTCCATATCGCCCGCCATGCTTCGCTTTCCACTTGATTGGTCGGTCGCTCATTGCTGCTTGGTTGTTGTGTAGCCATCCAATAGGCAGACCTCACTGTATACTCCCGCTTCTGCTTGGTTTCCAGAAGATTCCATCTGTTCTCGTCGAGACTCCTAGAGGAATCGCACACACCATGTCAGCCATGTTTTGTGCTAGTAGTTCACAAATCAGCCCACGGTTCCATTGTAGAGTTTCGTGGTCAATTAATTGGTGCACCTGCTGTACTGTCGGTGAAGATATTCCCAACCTAGATTCTATGCTGCCATCTAGATTGGGAATCCAGTTGTCGGACCATATATTTATGTCTTTGCCGTCACCCACTCTCCATTGCATGCCTTCTAGAATTATGCTCTTTGAATTCCATATACTCCTCCACGTGAAGCTTGGGTTGTGACCCCGTCGGGCTTTGAGGACACTGCTGGATGGGAAGTACTTAGCCTTGAGAACTTTGTACACCAACGTCTCACTCCTATGGAACAACCACCAAATTTGTTTGGCAAGGAGAGCTTGATTGAAGACACCAATGTCACAAAAACCCATGCCTCCTTGGTTTTTCGGTGTGCAGAGCTTTTCCCAGCTGACCCAGGCTATTTTCCTTTCACTATTTTTGGCTCCCCACCAGAATCTGGCAATGGAACTGTTGATGGCGTCAAGAAGATATGCTGGTAACTGGAATATACTCATCAGGTACGTTGGAATCGCTTGAGCCACTGCCTTGATTAGAACCTCCTTTCCCACTTTGGATAACAGCTTTTCCTTCCAGCCTTGAAGTTTATTCCATACCCATTCCTGGATGTACGAGAAGGCTTGCTTCTTGGACCTCCCCACCTCTGCTGGTAGGCCTAGGTATTTACCATGTTTCTCCACCTCTTTGACTTGAAGTACTTGGCATATCTCGTCTTTCCTCTCTCTGGATACTCCTTTGCTGAAGGCTACCTCAGTTTTTGATAGGTTAATTTTCTGTCTGGATGCCCGTTCGTACTGGCTGATGATTTCAGCTAATATCAGGCATTCTTCTTTGGTAGCCCTCGCAAAAAGAATGGAGTCATCTGCAAAGAAAAGGTGAGAAATGCGAGGCCCATGTCGGCTGGCTCGCACTCCATGAATACTCTTCTGTTGTGTTGCCAAGTTTAGTAAAGAAGAAAAAGCTTCACCGCATAAAATAAAAAGGTAAGGGGAGAGAGGGTCACCCTGTCGCAGTCTTCTGGATGGTTGAGTCTACCTGGTACGGTCCCCATTGATAGCAAAGGAATGAGATACTGACGACATACAGTTCATAATTTTCCTCCTCCAAATCTCTCCGAAACCCAACCTCTCCTGCACGAAATCCACAAACCCCCATTCTACTCTGTCATAAGCTTTTGACATGTCAAGCTTCAGCGCTATATGGCCCTTCTTTTTACTCTTCTCGCCTTTCATAGTATGAAATAACTCGTAGGCCACAAGCACATTGTCGCTAATAAGCCTTCCCGGAATAAAAGCACTTTGCTGTTCTGAAATGATTTTATCCATCAACGGACGCAAGCGGTTGGCAAGGACTTTTGCCGCAATTTTATAAACAACATTGTACAGACTTATAGGCCTGAACTCCCCGATCTCCTTTGGTGTTTTTCACTTTTGGTATGAGGACTACCAACGTAGAGTTCACATCAGCTATACTGCTATCAGATTTCCACCATCCCTTGATGTAGTTTGCCACATCGTCACCCACAATGTGCCAATATTTTTGGAAAAACATGGCTTTCATACCGTCTGGCCCGGGTGCTTTATTCGGATGCATACCTTTCAGCGCTGCTTGGATTTCTTCAGTGCTAATATCCCTTTCCAGATCTTCATTCTCCACACCTCCAATTTTCCTCTCTATCCCTGCCGCTGCCTCCTCCCAGCCCGTCGGATTTGATGTTTTGAACAGCCCCTGGAAAAAAGTAGTGATGACTCGCTCAATTTCTTCTTCCTTCGTTTTCCATTGTCCCTCATTGTCATTGATCCCCTCGATCTTGTTTCTTTTCTTCCTTTGAGATGCTTTGTGATGAAAGTACACCGTGTTCCGGTCTCCAGCTTTCATTTCATTCACTCTTGCCCTAGCATGCCAATATTTTTCATCACGTCTGTGCCACTCCTGAAGCTCGGCTGCCATGCGTGAGCATCTGTCAAGGTTGGGTCTATCCGGCGGAAGAAGTTGTGCCTCTCCAAGCTGTGTTTCTAGCTCCTTGATTATGCTCTTCATCTTCCCAAATTTCTCGTTTGCCCAGGACTTTAATTTAAGGCCACATCTTTCCATCTTCCCTTGTAACTCCATAGAAGCTCCGCCTTCCCATGCTTCTTTGATGATTTGTTCACACGTCTCATCCTCCATCCACATGGGCTCGAAGAAAAAATTATCCTGTTTCCTTCTTTGTCGCCTTCGCCTGTACTCCGTATGAATGATAACCAGGGAATGATCCGATTCTATAATAGGGAGGTGGATAACTCTCGCCTGTGGATATCTCGCTGCCCAATTGGGGCACGCTAATGCCCTATCCAGCCTTTCACGAACAAGAGTTTCAGGTGTTGTTCCCCTCTGCCATGTGAAGATACTGCCATTATATCCCAGATCTATCAGATCACAATCATCTATCACGTGTCGGAAATCCTGCATGTAGCAGAGGGGCTTTGGTGGACCTCCCATTTTTTCTGTGTTAGAAACTATTTCATTGAAGTATCCAAAGAACACCGTAGGTAGATCAGATGCATTTTTTAATTCACGTATCAAGTCCCAAGTATTGTGCTTCTGCTGCTGGTCCACCCAGCCATCAATACCCACAGCTCTCCATTTCCCAGTTTCAGTTCCATCTTCAACTTCACAACTGCAATGATGCTGAGAATAAGATATGATGTTAAGATCGACATCCTTCCACCACAAGCCAACTCCACCTACCCTGCCCACTCTATCAATACATATACCTTGTGTGAAGCCACATTTCCTTTTAATTGATTCCAGATCTACACCTGTTATGAGCGTCTCCATTAAGAAGACAAGGTTCGGGCTCTCCCTCCAACACCACGATCAGAGGGCGTTAACCGTGTCAGGGTTGCCCAATCCCTGACAATTCCAACTCATGATTTTCATGGCTGTTCACGGAGCTGGTCTTCGCCAGTCTCCGCTACTTGAACATTTGCTGTCCCATCATTGTGCACTGCCACTTCACTGTTCCTTGCTTTCTTGGTCGCATCTTCCGTAGGGCTGACCATGTATAACTCCATATCACAGTATTCAGATTGACTTCCTCTCTTCCCCGTCATCGTGTCCCAGACGACTTCATGCTCTGGTATCCTGAGACGTTGTGCCCTGCTCATCTTGTACACCCACGGTGGCTCCCATATTTTGTTCGTCTCACCCTTTCCTTTCTTCCCTGTCTTCTTTCTGTTCTCGATCTTTTTTTGTGCCCTCGTCCGAGCATGGATCAGAACGTTCTCGTTGCTTGCTCTCCGTTGTGTGTATATGGCCTCAGGTACCGCAGTTATAACCTCCTCATCAGCGGCTTTCCCGTTGATTGTTTCCTTGCTTGTGGTTCCTTGGTCCACCTCTACAACCATGGTAGGCTGAGTTCTGCTCCGCATTTCCATTAACTCGGTCCTTCCGTAGGATTTGCATCTGTTTTCCTTCTGCCCTGTTGCTTTCTCCTCACCAGCCGTGCCCTTGCTTATGCGTCCACTTTTCTTCTATATCTCCTCCCGTTCTGGAAACAGATCATTTAGGTTGTATTCGGATTCCGCACTAATCTCTTGATTTTGCCGTGGATGCTCCCGTTCTTTGATCACAGCCTTCTGCCCGTCTCTAATTGGTGCCACAGCTTCTCCTGTTGTTTCCTCCCGTCTGCTCGGAACCCTACAGAGGCTGACTTATGTGGTGATTAATTTGTAAAATCATACCTTTTACTTGCCTCCCTATTAAGCATGTTATATGACTCAGTAGCCCTAGATTAATATAATTTGCATTGGTTTTTGGGTTATGTTCCCTTACTTACTTTTGGGATGGAGGTTGTGTGCCCCACACCCGGGTTTCAAATTTATGAGGTTTGGCCCAACATTTATATATATTGGGAGTTTTGTTATGTGTCAATCTCTACCAGGTTTAAAGTTTATGATTCTTGGCTGCCTCTATTATTTATGTAGTTCTAGTGCTATGTTTATCTCACCTACATGTAGTTTGTTATGGGTTTTGTGCCCTAAAAACATTATGAGTGCTTTTGTGGCTCCATTTTTATAATTGATTTTATGGCAAGTATTCCTTTTATCGTATGTCAGTGATCCTTTCCTTTTATGCCTATTTGGGTAGTTCTTACCTTTTTCATGGGAATCCTTCTATACTTGATGTACCTCTTTCCTAATATATATATTGCTCAATTTCTTTTTAGCATGCACATACCAATTTTTTGTTGATATCCTCTTTTCTTTTCCTTTTTTGGGGTACACTTCCAACCCCAGGTGTGGGACAATGAGAAGGAAATCTAGGAGGACCTGGACCACAACAAGTGTAGCTAACTTTGTGGGAGACTTTGCTTGAAATTGTAAGGTACTCCAGAACTAGTCCTATATGTAGTTAGTTTTTCCTTTTTATCACCCTGTGTGGTGGAAGATTAGTATGTTAATAAGCTTTGTAATGGTTAGATACATTTTTTATTCCACTACTACTTTGTGTTTGCCTTTTTCCATAGGTTGCTTATACCTAGAATCTTTACCTTGTGCAAACAAAAACCCTTATTATGGGAGATAACTTGACTGTTGACAACTAGTACGGTTACAAGACACCCTAGAACCATAGGTTTGGTATGCCAAGGATGGATATACCGTTTACCAAACTAGTGACTCAAGTTACTCCTCTGACTGAAAGTGGGGCATCAGTAGGTCAGGAGACCCCAGCTTCTTCTAGTACGGGTGTAGTCATCTCTCTAGAGCAAGAGTTGGCTATGTTTTAGAAACTTTTTGCTACTACCATGGTGGGGAAGATGAAAGACCCATATGTACCCAAAAAGCCTAAGGAGTTCTCAATCATGGAGTTCATGAAGATGCAACCACATTCCTTCAAGGGTGAAGGTGAAATGGAGATGGTTGACAAGGCTGATGATTGGGTGCTAGCCTTAGAGAGGACCTTTGATGGTATGACATGTCCTCCCCACTAGAAGGTTAGGTTTTCTTCATATGTTTTGGATGGACCCACTCGAGTTTGGTGGAACGGGATAGGAAGGACACGTGATATCTCTTCCATGACCTAGGAGCAGTTCTTGGTGATTTTTCATTGGAAGTACATCTACAATGCTGCCCTAAAGAAGAAAGAAGCAGAGTTCTACAACTTGAAGCAAGGTTCCTTATTTGTTTCTGCGTTTATACAAAATTTCTACTATTGGAACGTTATGTAGTAGGTTTGGGTGAGGAACATAGGGATGACGTATTCCTTCAAGTACTCAACTACAATGTGGGTCATGCTCTTATCCCACAGCTGCCCTTGACCTTTCAGTAGATGGTTGATAAAGTTTTGGCCGTGGAGTCATACCTAGGGTTTAAACCTAGAGAGTTTGATAAGAAGAGGAAGCCATCAGGAGATGAGTAGAGAAGAGATAAGTGTGCTAAGTGAAATGGTTACCATCCTCTGGGAAAGTTCTCTCAAGATAAGAATCAAGCAAAGTATCAGCCTGACTTTTGGGTTGTGTGTCATCATTGCAATGAACCTAGACATATTAGCCATAGGTTCCCTTGGCTTCATAATGGACATGTACTGGCTCAACAACAACAACCTCAAGTGCTCCTTCATAATAATGGTAACAACTATGGTAAAAGACCTATGAAAAGGCAAGCTGGAAGAGTTTTTTCTTTGGATGGTCCAGAAGTCTATGATTATGATCAAGTTGAAGGTAACCCTTAGTCCCATAGTTAGACTTTCAAGTTATGTTTCCTTTTTTATGGTACCATGTGGATATATATAAAGAATTACCTTGGTACCTATAGTTTTGCTTGGCTTATTAGGATGAAACATTTTAAGGGTGGTAGATAGTTGTTGTGGAAGTTTAGATTTCAAGGACGAAATCTCTTTAAGGGGTAGTATGTTGTAACATACCGAAACCTAGAACTTAATCTTATTCAAGGGTTAAGAATTTAGAAACCTTAGTCCTTGATGTTTAGCCAAACAAGGATAAGAGTATGCTCTTTAGTGACCTTAAATATGTTGATGCATGAATAAATCACCCTAAAATGTAGAATAAAAATGAATATTACCTAATACTTTCAAATTAATCACAAAATCATTGATAGGTAGATAAGATATGTCACATGAGGTAATAATGTGCATGAAAAGACAAGGTGTCCATGATTGAGAATAATGAATTATAATTCGACAAAATACTAAATAAATAAACTTATGTGAGACAATGATAGAGTAGACTCGTTTTAGATCATTCCTTTGACTTATGGTGCAAGGAAGAGAAAAAGGAATCAATAATAATGCTTAAAACATGTTAATGAGATATTGAATTATTAATGAGAGAAATAATAGAAATAATAGATAATGGGTTGAAAGGAACACTTATTGGGTAAGAATAACTTCATATTCATTTTCCTTGGATATGCTTTGGCTTAGAGGCCAAGTTTCACCAATTTAGGATAATAATAATCATACCTATTTTATTTAGAAAAGAAAAAGTGTTTTTCCTTAAAAATATTAAATAAAATATTAAATGACGCTAAAAGTGGAAAATAATCTTAGTTTTGTAATCTACACATTAAAATATGCCTTTGGGTGAATTTTCACTCAATTTGGAGAAAGTTTGATTAAAATATGAAATCAGGAGAGAGAAAGTGTGTAGAATCTTTAAAATATTAAATAAGTGTACAAATAAATCTAACATGTAAAATTCAAGGCAACTTTGCATCCAACACAATAAATATGACTTGTGGGTGAAGTTTCTTAATATTTGCAGAATCTTAAAGTCATTAATGAAAGAGGAAAGAGAAAATACTTATTGATTTATTTAACAAATAAATGTTCTCAAAAGGCAAATCTAATTGCATAATCAGAATCTACATACTTTACTCGACCTCTAAAAAAATTTCCAATTAATTTGGGATTTGTTTGCACCCTCAAAAGAGGAGAGAGAAAATAAATAATAATTGTTTCACACTTTATTCGAATCTGATTAGAATTATAATTTAATATGTCACGCACCACTTATCTTTTTTTTCTGTGCAATCTTAACCGTCAAATCCTTGATCCAATGGTTTGTGAGTTGTCTCCCAGCTCGCAACGGTTTTGGAAACAGGTGCAGACCCCTGTGGATCTTTGGAAGCCAATTTCTCCTTGTGTGGTCCACGAATCTTCTCGATTCTTTTTCCATTCAATTCTTTACGTGACTCCGCACACATGGACCCTCTACTCATGTTGTTTGGCAAGTGTGTGGGAAAACCCCAATTCATGGACTCCATTGATCGGAGACTACCCCCTTCCTCCCTACTTCTTGCCCCTTCACCTATATATATCACTACCCCGACCTCCGTCTCCCTTCACCTAGTTTTCCTCTCCTCTCAATTTCTCCACACATATTTGTTTCAGTTGTCGACGAGTTGGATTTCAATTCGTGGTTTGTGGAACCCTTCTGTGGCCCTCAAAAACACTGGCACCTCAATTGAGGCTTTGGGTATGTTCGGTTCTCCCTCCTCTTTCTTTCCTTGCTATGGTTTTCTTGAGTTCTTGACAACTATAGTTTTTCCCAATTTCTTGTTGGCTTGCTCGAGCTGCTTCGGGCAGCCATGGTGGGTGCCTATATGGGGGATGATACCCCATTGTGTTTTCCCACTTCGACCCCCTTTATTTCCATCCTTATTTGTTTTATCACCTACGGGCAAATCCATCTTTTCACGCCTTGTTTTCCTTTGTTTTGGGCTAGGTCAAAGAGGAGTGTTGACGTGCGACTTGACCGCACGCTATTGGGCAAAGTCATATGGTTCGGTCCCTCTCTTTCTCACTTATTTGGAAATTCTTGAAATTCTGATTGGTCGAGCATTAAAAATTCATAACTAATTATCTAATTATCCAAAAATTACAAATAAATACTCACTGGATTTTGGAAAAATGTAAGCTTTTTAATGGTATTGGTTTTGTCACCTTAATTCAATTTATTAAGAGATGATTTTAATGGATTAATCTAAATAAGTTATAACTTGTAAATTCATAACTAAATATACATAAGTCAGAAAAATATAATAAAATAAGTTTTGAACTTAGAAGAATATAACCTAAAACATTGCATGGTTTTGATGAACTAATTCACTAATGATAAAAAGGCAATTTTTTGGGTTTTGAATAATCAATTCAATTCTAACCCTAATTTCACATACATGATATTAGGTGCTTTGCAAACCTAGATTTGGATCTAGAAGTAATCTTTTTCTGTTAAGACTCTATGTATAGGTATGTTTGCATCTCCTATTCTTCATTATTGAGCAATAACCTAAATTGTCTTTCTCTTGGTCCTATGGACACTGGCCTATACACAATGTTTTTTTCTTTTAAAATTATGCTTCATGTGAAGTACCCTACTTGTTACTGATCTTGTGATTATAATATCTTCTTTGACATTCTCTTGTAATCGTTATTATGCTTTGTTCATTATGGACTTCAATTTGTTGTTATATGACCTCTTTGAGGTGGATGATAATGATGATCACTTATGTGGTGATTAACTTGTAAAATCGAACTACACCTTTAACTTGCCTCCCTATTAATCATGTTGTGAGACTCAGTAGCCCTAGAGTAATACAATTTTCCTTGGTTTTTGGGTTATGTGTCTTTATTTACTTTTGGGGTAGAGGTTATGTGCCCCATACCTGGGTTTCAAATTTATGTGCCAATATCTATCACGTTTAAAGTTTATGAGGCTTGGCCGCCTTTGTTATTTATGTTGTTATAGTGCTATGTTTATCTCACCTACATGCAGGTGGTTATGGGGTTTGTGCCCTAAAAACATTATGAATTCTTTTGTGGCACCACTTTTATTATTGATTTTATGGCAAGTATTCCTTTAATCATATGTTAGTGATCCTTTCCTTTTATTCCTATTTTGGTAGTTCTTACCTTTTTCATGGGAAGCCTTCTATACTTGATGTACCTCTTTCCTAATATATATATTGCTCAATTTCATTTTAGCATGCACATACCAGCTTTTTGCTGATATCCTCTTTTCTTTTCCTTTTGTGGGGTACACTTCCAACCACAGGTGTGGGACAAGGAGAAGAAAATCTAGGAGGACCTGGACCACAACAAGTGTAGCTGACTTTGTGGGAGACTTTGGTTGAAGTTGTTAGGTGATACTCAGCCATTCTATATGTAGTTAGTTTTTCCTTTTTCTCATCCTGTGTGGTGAAAGATTATTATGTTAAGAATCTTTGTAAAGGTTAGATACATCTTTTATTCTGCAACTACTTTGTGTTACGATACAATCATGATAAATAAATTAGGTTTCATCCCTTACAAGAAAAAGTTTTTGTTGTGTGTTGTTTGGGTTGTTTCCTTTTTATTTTTAGTAAGGAGTGGGTCCCAATGGGATCCCACTCCTTACAATTTAACTTCAGGTAATAGGGTGATGTATTATGGAAATGCACTATTCGACATACAAAGTATTGATTAACAATTGATCTAATAAAATATTACATTATCTAACTTATTTTAGGGAATTATAGGTTATTTAGCCATCATTGGGGTTGTGTGTTGCAAGAAAGGACCAGTTAGCTATTTGTTACCCTAGGAACCATAAAATAGAGGTTTCATGGAAGTACCATAATGACTAAAGTTTGACTCTATTATATAGTAAGCATTTTTTGTTATACATGATATATCATGCTCCACATGTGGATTATGTTAAAGTTTAGGTTTATACAAAGTATTATGAACCATGTTATATTTTTAATTTATCGACGTGTGAATATTTGAATTGGGTTAATGAAATGATATAGCCATTTAAATGGGATGATTAAGTTTATTATATATGATGTATGGTTGGGATACAATAGTATTGTTGACTAGATATTGATATGCCAACAACATATGTGCAAAAACATGTGTACAAGCATCAAGTAATAAAGAGACAGAAGAGCTCTGAGTTGTCAAATCTCTAGGTGTTAAGCCACTGGAAAAGGTTACGAACTAATTATTATCATATAGATTGATGAAAAGATTAAATCATATTTTATTATTAACTAAGTAATTGATCTAAGAAATTAATCAAATTGATTAAATATTAAGGCAAGGAATTCCCTGGAATGCCAGTTTCACCACCACAATCCACTGCTATAAATTAATTAAATGACATCATGTTATTACTTTATATTTTAATAGGCATTGCAAGTATGTGATAAGTAATTGGGGATTACATCACCATATTTATTAGCGATGAAACCTAATTCCAAGGTATCCAAACATTAGTAAACCTATTGTTGTCAATGTTTACAATGAAAAAAATCTCACAAACATTTGGCTACTTTTGTGATCTTATGGATGTGTCTTTTTCCAATTTAGTAAGACTAGTGTCATCTAACAAAAAATCATATCTAAGGCATCAAATAAGGTAGACAATATCTGTAACATCCCAGGATTTGAGGCCTCAGATAACATGATCTTAAAAGGAATGATTGGACTACCCATATCACCAAGGTGCACCTCCTTTTCCGGGAGCCCATCTCTAAAGAACTCCATAGTTAAGCGTGCTCAGCTTGGAGTAGTACTAGGATGGGTGACCAGTCGGGAAGTTGATCCTGGCTTGCGCGCGAGTGGACAAAAGTGTGCAGTTAAGGCTAGTGGTGGTCTGTGGGGCCAGTCGTCATTCCTGAAACTCTACTAGAGCCTTGGGCAGTGGGCCCGGGCATTACAATATCAAATGCAAATCAACGTTCTTTTATCAAAGTAAAATAAACAATAATATATAAATTAGTTAGATGTGGTTACAATTTCATGTCAAATAGTCCCCAATTTTGGAGAAAAGAAATTTATTTCCTCATAAAATAATTTTTTTGAAAAAACTAAGAAAACAGAATGAATTACATGCTGGAATTATGAAAATAAAGAGAAATCATATTGTAGTACATAATGTGTCAAGTCCTTAGTGTCTTGAAATGGCTTCTATAAATTTAATCCACCTCCGAATGCTAAGTAGGCACCAATGGGACCTTTTCTCCTTTTTTTCCATGGTCTCTGGTTGTCTTTGAATGTGATAAATTTGGTAGATAGAACTCCCCATGATTTTATTCGTAAAATACTTGATTTTCTAAAATATAACTCAAACATCAAATTAAAATAATCAATTCTCACAGATGTGTCTCTCGTCACTTTGGATGCATTGACAATATGGTCGACACATCAGCGAACTTTATGATGTACATTGTCATTGGTTATTGCCACTGACTTTGCAAGTCAAAGTTTTGAATTGTAGGATAGTTTTTCCTAAGCCATTCTGGATATAGGGTAATGGAATCATCCAAACGATCGACATAATGATGTTCTATTAGTAAGTTTTGCATTACTCTACAGTAAAATACATATCCATTATAACTAAAAATATATATGGTAATATAATTGGATAACAATACGAAAATAGTGTAAATTGGTGCAAAACTCTCCTATGAAAAGTAGTTTCCTCAAAAAAATATACAATAATAAAAAAATGTCTAGTGGTTGAGCAAGGAAAAAGGTGTTGCACCGGCCCACACACCAACCCTTTGTATAAGAGGGTAAGTTTTGTTTTTACCTGGCGAGGGGCTAACTAGGTGATAGATAGCTTTCATTACTTTGGTTCAAGCGAAGGGAGTATGAATAAGAGGGCCTCCTAACTTCTCCAAAAAGAAATATAAGTAAATTTAATTATATTAATTTGTAGAGAGAACATAGAGTGATTATGCGAGAATCAACTTCCCCAAGATTAAGTAGTTGCTCATCATCGAGTACCAATTTCTAATATTGAATACCTCAACAACAAGATACATCTCAGAGAAAATGAAACTCTTAACCAATGCTCCATGAAATCATCCAAAACAATCTTCTAAAATATGCTAAAAATGATCATCAAGAAATTCACAGGGATATTAGAAAAAAAAATTAAAAAATACTACAATTCATTTGAAGCAGATGAAATTCTATTGTCAGGGAAAAAGTATTGAGTGTGTCAGAATATCTCCCTATGCTACATTTCCCTTAATGTCATAAAAGTTTGAAACAAAAGTAGTTGTTTGATATTAATGCATGAGTGCTAATTAAGGCAATATTCTACCAAAAAGAGAAATTCTTGAAAGGAATATGTAGTTAGGATTAAAATCACAATGAAATTCAAATATCTCACGTAAAGGAAGGTGCTCCTATATGATGCTTGGTAATCATCCAAATGACTACAATGTAAGTGTAACAGAAAATGATGTATGCAATGGATTCCTTAGCTTAATGAAACGAATGGCATAGAAGGTTCTTATGGCTAACTAGATTTCATACTTAGATATATGAATTTAGATGTCAATACATGACACCTCATTAAAACACTCCTCATTTTTTTCTTTTATTCTACTAGTTTTCATTCTTTTTTCTCATAACATGCCTTCCTCAATAATAAAATTTCTTCATAGGGCTTTTTTTGAATAGGTTATGGATAAGTTAATATAGTTTCCCAAATGTGATTAATTAGGAACCTCATAATCACTAATATGCAATGTAAAGAACACTATGTTGCAATTCAGAATTGATTATCTATTTAATTCACGAATACCAACCATTAAAACTACTTTTTTGTGTTAATGAAAGTTTAAATAAACATACTTCCATATCATGTAGTTCTAAGTGTATGAATATGAAGTAATTGATGAATTAAATGGAGGTGGTAAATATGGACGAGGGTGGACAAAGCATACTATGACTAAGAAACATCATCCTGCATGACCATCATAAAACCCTCCTGAAGTTGACTTGTCAATCATGGTGGTATTTTGAACCTACATACTAAAAACTACATGAAAGAATAACATTGCACATTCAATTGAATACACTCAAACCCCCATTATTTCCTAAAATGATGAATTAATTTGGAGTGTCAAGATTTATAAATATTATCTTAAAGTTGACCAACCCTAGTCAAATCTTAGACTAGTCATGATGCAAAATATCAACATAAGATAAAAAGTTTCTTGTAGAGAAAGATTACTTGACACTACTACAGAAAAGGCCTTTGGCGTCGGTTATTTAAACCCTTTAGCATCGATTTCCAAGTGATACCCAAGTGGGCACCGCTAAAAGTCGACATCTTCAACGTCAATTTCTAACCGATGCCATAACCCTTCCCACCACTGAAAATGCACCAGCAAGGGAACTATAGGTGTCCGTTATTAAAGAAAACTGACACTATATCATGGTTAAAGATGTCGGTTAATATATAAAAACCGACACCATAATCCTTCCGGCCACCAAAAATGCCCAACAAGGGAACTATAAGCGTCAGTTAGTAAAGAAAACTGACACTATATCATGGTTAAACACGTTGGTTATTAAACAATAACCGACGCCATATCCCTGCCAGCATGGCCGTGCCTGGACACAATAGGCGTCGGTTCTTATAGATTACTGATGCCAGCCATATAAGAGACGTCAATTTTTTGCTAATAATCGACGTCGTATGTCTTTGGTGTCAGTTTTATACAAATAACTGATGCCTATGTTCTGATTTTTTTCTTATCAGTTTGCAGGCCTGATGTATGGCAGGATGCAGAACCTGCAGTTCTATTCTAAACTACAGGTTTACAAAACCCATTGATATCAGCCAACAACAGGCCACAAACCTACAAAGTCATTCACATTCAAACACATATATTGATCAGATACATGTAGAAACCTGCAAAGTCATTTACCTTCACATTCAGTTCCATTCATTTCATCTCATTTCACATTCATACATTCATGTATTGATCAGAAAAAGTCATTCACATTCACACATATGACAATTCAGAAAAAGTCATTTACATTCACAAAGAAATAATTATGAGAACAAAGTTTAGAAATATCATTCTTTATTCATCATCGTCATCATTGTCCCAATTATATTTAAAAATTCCCACTACTTGTAGGGCTTTTGCCCATTCTTCTCTTACAACATCTAATTCCTCCCTTGTATAGGGATTATGTACATCTAATAACTCTCCACCTATGCTGAAGTCAGTTTTAAACATATGCAAAGAGAATGACATATATATATAATTAATAATATATAATAAGATTGATATATTTCATATTATCTAATGAGACTATATATAATGCCTGATGTATAGTATCAATTTCCATTACTACATATTTGATGATTAGGTCCATAAATCACATCACATAGTAGGCACATGCCCAACCGTTGTCTTGTGTAGCACACTATAAATTGAAACATACAAAATATTCAAAAATACAAATAAGAACAGTTCACATAAATAATATATACATTGGAGTCGGGAAATTACTTTCACATTCTCCCAAATTAGTGGCTGAATCTTTTCCTGGGGACCTTTCCTCTAGCTTTTTTGAATTTTTCTAAAGCCCTACATGTTAATGTAACACATTAAATTGCATAATTAAATAATAATGTAATAACATATGTTAACGGATATAAAAATATGAAATATTTCTCACGTGAATAATGTCCTTTTCATTGTGTGTCCATATAATGTATTCAATTCCTTCTCCACAGGATCTAGATAATAGACAGTGAACGTCTAGGGGACAATAACTAGTAAATCCCAATGCCTACCACTACATGTAAGAAAGTTCAAAATTAATAACTCAAAATCCACAATAAAAATGTAAGTTTCTTAAGTCCAAATTACAAGCAAAGTAAACTTACTTGACATTGAATGGAGCTATTATCACCATCTTCTTATTTTTACCAAAATATTCAAAAGCATAACAACAATATTAAGTAACTGAAGAAGGGTATGTATCTACAAGACTAATCAAAGATGGAACCAAAAATCCCCCATGGGAAAATGCAAAATCGGTACATATCGTGTGTAAGTGGCTGCAAAACATGTATTACATATGCATTAATATATAAGAAACTAGATCACCGTATATAAAACAAGGTATATGGACGTATAAACAAGATCTCACCATATCCACAACTCTATCATAGATGTGTTCAGCCAGTCATAATGAAACGACTCCAACGTATCTTGTATAAATAGCTTGTTATCATATGATTGACCTACATTAATACATATGCAAAACTTGTATTACGTATGCATTAATATGTATGTAAAACTTCTATAAATAGATTGTTATCATATGATTGACCTGCAACATCCTCCGGAATAGTAAAATATATAGGGAAATTTGAATCATGTTCGCCTATACATACTACCATACCCCTACAATTAGGACCTAACGAGGTGTGTAGGTCCCTTAGATGCCAACTCGGTACTTTAGGAGCTGGAGGTGGAGGCCGAGATGTAGCGGGTGTCTTCCTTTTGACCTATATATACAATTTCAGATCAATAGACTCATATATACACACTAACAAATTAACATAATGTAAATTTACCATACAATATTAGTATAGATGACATCCACTTTGGGCCACATTATCACTCCACCGTCGGCCTCACCAAGCGTTTCAGAATCTGGGTGGGTATATGGTAGTGGAAGATCCCTCCAATCGGGGAGTATATGTATCAGGATCACACGAACTGCACCAACTGGTACTGGAGTCCCATGAAACATCTCCCCTGGAAGGGCTGGGTAAGCTTGTGCATCTGCAATGATATATTCTTTACTTTTTAGATGACATGGCTTCAAACCCTACAAATTTACATAAAGAATGTTTATATATATAAACATATCATCTTGAAAAGACTAGCTACTATATATGTCATAAAAATACTTACAGTGAGTGGGCATGCTAAGTGGTGGGTCTACAGGATTACTCCCAACCTCTGTAGTAGGAGAAGAGCGGCCCAACACATGTACTGTCTGAGTGGCAGTCTGAGACACCTGCCACTTGCTAATTGCTTCATTGATTCTCTTATCAAGTGCTTCCTCGACTCTCCCATCAAGTGCTTCCTCGACTCTCCTATCAAGTGATTCCTCGACTCTCCTATCAATTAACTGATCTACCTATACATGGATAAAAGAAATGCTAGCTTTTGATTTTTGAATTCTCTTTTGCAATAACATTCTAAAAAAAGAATAAGTTACCTTAGCTTGTGAAAGTCTCAGTTTTGGGACTGGTTTGTGTTGTGATGACCCAAAGAATACTTTGATGCCCACACCAGCGCCTACACTGCTAACATGTCTAGGATGCTCTCAGTTACCCAGAGCAACTGTCAATTCATCCCTTCTGCCCACAGGGATGAACTTGCCTTCCTTCCTCTGCTCGTGCAGCTCCCGCTAATAGCCATAAATAGAAATTGGTAAGTAAACATAACAATAATCAATATCGATCGATTTCTCTAAGAGTTGAATTTTACTATTTTTGCAGCTGCCTCAGTAGTTGTGGGTTTCGTTATATCTCCCTTCTTGTTTTGCCTCCCAGCTATCCACATAGCATGGCAAGGTAGAGGTGCGGGACCAATAGTAGAGGACTCTTGAGTAGCAGCAAACTGAGCAGTAGACTCAGCCTGTAGTCTTTGGCGAACGCCTGCATAGCCTCTTGGACCCATTGTGTGGTCATGCACATTCAGTGCACGCCTTGCTCTTTGAGCATCGTTGATAGCCTTGTTAGTAAGCACATGGATTTGGTTAGTAACACTAAAGATTAATCTTGAATAGGTGAATACATAAGAATGTATATTAATTAAATTGGGAGTGGCGCTTAATACCTTGAATTCACCTATTTTTCTTTGGGTAACAAAGTCCTCCCAGTCTTTGGTGTCTAGGTAGTTTCATTGCTTAGTGGCTTCTTTCTGCCTAAATTTATTTTTTAAAGAGAATACAAACAAAAATTATTAGTGTAGAGTTAGTCAAAAAGTGATCAATGTCTAGAATTGGAAATCAATCAAGAACCTCTTATCAGCATCGCGTATGTAATCTCGGGTGAGATTTTTCCTATATTTCCTTAGGACCCTCCCACAACATTCCATCACGCATTTATGATGCATCTTTTCATCCAGATCAAATATACTCTGCAAAATAGAATTTCTATTAACTAGTATCCTAAAAATTAGTAATCTACAAAAATAGAATTGCAAATAATAATAACTCACACATAGTTCCTTCCATACTAAGTCTTTCTTCCCCTTAGGAACTTTATGCCAGGATTCAATAATAGGACTACAATGGCTGTGAGTAAGAACCCTAAGATATGAAATGAATGAGTTATGGATCACTCGAACTAGATTTCCTGCATGATCAAAATCCACAGCTAGTTTGGGTCCATTGCCCCTTTGCTGTAGTAACTTGTTCATCATTGTGATGCCCCTCACTTTCTCAATTTTTTTTGCTGCTCATCAAGTGCCTCAATTTCTTCAGGGGGTACATCACCAACCTAAAATTTGACCAAAAAAACACACTTACAAGATATAACTATAAATGAACATATAGATAGAAACCTCTAGGATATATTTTTAAAACTTACATTGTGAGGTGGCACATTGACGTCCTCACCCTCATAGTCATCAGGAGAATGCTCAGCCATCTAAAACTTCACATTCACATTTTAAAGTTCACATTGTAAAGTAATTCACATTGTAAAGTTCACATTCATATTGTAAAGTAATTCACATTATAAAGTTCACATTCACATTGTAAAGTTCACATTGTGAAGTTCACATTTAGAAAAATAAAACATATAAAAAATATAAACATGCATGCCTCTAATATTGCGATCTGTTATCAATTAACAGTCCTTCATTGTGATCTTCGCGCACATACAAGTCATCATTAACTTCAACATTTGGTGGTGTTGGCAACCCAACTGAGAATGGACTAGAGTCATCATAATTATCATAGTACTCTTCTTCATCTATCAGATCCTCAATGAACTGTCTTTTACCATGAAGAACAACCGACCATTTATCATTTGTAGGTTCATCGATATAAAATACTTGTTTCGCTTGTGATGCCAATATGAATGGTTCACCCTTCTCGCCAATCTTGTCAAAGTTCACTAATGTGAAACCTAATTCATCCACTATAACTCCTTTGGTGTTATCAAACCAATTACATTTAAAGAGAGGAATTCTGAAATCTATGTAGTCAAACTCCCATATGTCTTCAATGACACCGTAATATGACATTTTAGCTTCATGTGGTCTCTTATCCTTTGCACTTGCAAAAAACAATGAAGATGCTTGAAGGGTGACCCCACTGATTTAGATGACACTCTTATCATCTTGACACTTTGTGTAATATGAGAATCCATTTATGTCAAACCCTTCATAAGACATAACATTCAATTTTGATTTAAAGGTGAGGCATTTGATAGTTTCAGTAAGATTATCTAGTGTTTGAGATAGTTGATGTAAGACTTTATCTTCAAACCACTTAATAAATGTCTTGTTATGCTCTCTAGCAAGCCACATTGAATTGGCTTGTGGATATTGTCTCCTGATGAAATTGGTATGTTCCTCGATATAAACACTCACTTCGTCAATGTTGTGTAAAATATACAAGTGACCTTGTTCCAACTACTCACGGCTGATTACTTTCATCCGTGATCCCAAAATTCCTTTGCTAAAATTCACCTCAATATTGTTGTCATTAATAGGAGCGTCATTAGCACTCAGAAAGTCATTGTAAAAATCCATAACCTCTCTTACCACGTGACCCTCAATAATATTCCCTTCAGGCCGATAATGGTTTCGAACATCACCTTTAAAAATGCTCACGTATCATTCAAAGGGATACATCCAATGCAGGAAAATTGATCCCAACATTTTCACTTCCCGAGTCAAGTGGACAATAAGATGTACCATGATATCAAAGAAAGAAGGAGGAAAATACATCTCAAGCTGACATAGGGTAACAACCACTTATCTTTGCAATGTATCGAGCGTATCAGGGTCAATAACTTTGTTGCACAGACTGTTGAAAAAGAAACAAAGTCTGGTGATTGCAAACCTTACATGCTTCGACAATATAGATCGAATTCCCACGGGAAATATTTGTTGCATTACAGTGTGACAATCATGAGATTTAAGACCTACAATACGGATGGAATTTTGGATTTAACCCCTGGTATAGGTTTAGGTGAACTCTTTTCGTCATTCAATCCATTGAATGCTTTGCGTAACCTATGATACAGATGGAATTTTGGAAGAAACCTTCGATGACCAAGATATGCAGTCTTGCCACCATGTTTTAGTCGTATTGAATCAGTGTTCTCTTCACATATAGGACACTCTTAGATCCTTTAACACTATATCTAGACAAGTTCCCATATGCTGGAAAGTCATTCACAATGCAAAACAACATAGCGTGCAAACAAAATGTCTCTCTCCGTGAATCATCATAGGTCATCACACCTTCACCTCAAGTTTCTTCAAGTCATCAATCAGATGTTTAATATAAATGTTAATATCGTTTCTAGGTTGTTTAGGGCCCGATATCAACAACGACAGCATAACGTACTTATTTTTCATACACAACCAGGGAGGAAGATTGTATATAACAAGCATAACTGGCCAAGTTCTATGTTGGCTGCTCAATGTCCCGTACGGATTCATCCCATCTGTACAAAACCCAAGTCTTAGATTCCTAACTTCTTCACTGAATTTAGGGTACAATAAATCAATCTTCTTCCACTGTGGGGAATCAGACCCATGTCGTAGGATCCCATCATTATTTTTCTTAACATCTGCATGCCACCTCAAATTTTTCGCATCTATCAGATTGGAAAACAAGCATTGAAATCGTGGTATTATAGGTAAATACCACATCTCCTTGGTAGGAGAACCAGTTTTGGACTCCCTCAAAGTCATCAATTTATACCTTGACGCACCACGTTTGGGATAATCTTTCAAATCCACATAGTCCTTTTGAAATAATACACAATCATTTGGGCATGCGTGTATCTTCTTGGCCTCCATTCCCATTGGGAACAACAATTTCTTTAACCGGTATGTTGAGATTGGCAGCTCGTTTCCTTCAGGAAGAATTTCTTTCAACAAAGACAATAATGACGTGAAGCTTTTGTCGCTCCATCTATTGTTAGCTTTCATCTTATACAATCTCAACACAGCGCTAAGCTTCGTAAACTTACAACCTGTTTATAACGGTATCTCAGCATCATGCACAATGTTTCCAAACATGGGAGGTGGATCGGTGTGCCCTACCCCACAACTATCCAACATCGCATCAACGATGTCTACTAGAACTGGTTCATTCATATCTACATCATCAGAGGCCATTTCTTCTTCCAAATAAGCACTTTTATTGACATCCACTGATTTCAGGTTTGAAATCTCTCCATGCAAGTGCCATTTTGTATCGCCTTGTATAATCCCGTTGCACATGACATGACTTTTGATTTCGTCACCAGTACTGACTTTCAAGTTGTTACCACAATGCCTACATGGACAGTAGAACCTATCTCCAGGTTGTTTCCTATGTTCCTCGGCAAATCTAATAAACTGATGAAGACCAGAAATAAACTCTGGGGTGCAGTGATTTGGAATGGACATCCATGATCTATCCATTCTATGATCAAAGAGAAAACAAGTATATATTAGAACAAGATTTGGGTCTAGGGTTAAAAGATTATGGTGTTGGATCCTGGATGGGTGATTAGATGCTCTAGAGGGGGGTGAATAGAGCTGAAGGCACTGAAACAAATTCATTAGACCTTCAAGATATATGATAAGATAAGGTTGCTAAATAGGTAATTTGAGTGCAACTAAAACATACATAGCAAGGATGAGAGAGATTGAGCAAACACAAGTAGACAAGATATTTAGAGTGGTTCCACACTTCAAACTAGAAGTATGTCAGTCCACTTACCTAGAGAGGTCAACCTCTAGGAGTTCCTAACCATTGCATTCTTATATTCATTCATAAGACTTACAATACATGACCAAACAAAGGACTTACCTATCCAATACAAAGAGTCTTCAACCTTACCAAGGACTTATCCACTTTGCAAGGAGTCTTCTGCCTTCTTCCAAGGACTTACCTACTCTTGCACAAGTCTTCAGCCTTGTAGGAATTACCCACTCTTCTTGGATCGTCCGCCTTTGACTTCACCTTCACTCGGAGAAGCTTCCACCAAGGACTTACCCACTTGAGCAAGGAGTCTTCTACCTTCTCCAAGGGCATACCCACTCTAGCTCCAAGTCTTCAGCCTTGATCTTCACCAAGGGACACCTTCCCTTGTTCTTGTTCACCTCTGTTAGCTAAGAGAGAGAACCTTCATCTTCATGATTGAATTGAGAGAGAGGGAGGTGGTGGAAGTGAGAGCCTCACAAGATATACATGTAGGACTAGCTCGAGTTTAAGCTTCGAGAGAGAGAGGAGGCTATAGGAATCACTCAACTATAGAATAGGAACCTCAGAGTTTTGTAATGAATGCTCAACCTTAGAATGAAGTCTAAGGGGTCCTATTTATAGCTGGGGATGCTTATTAGCCTTTGGGAATACTTGAGAATGAAAACTAGCCATTTTGTGGCTTGTAACGGATATATGTTCACTTGTTGCAACTTGACAATGGCTAGAAGCACTTTTCTGCACTTTTCCGTACAGTGCAATCAGTCGAGTTTCTATAAGTTTAACTCAACCGATAGAGTAAAAGACAAAGCTGATATTCAGACCATCGGTCGAGTTTGTCCTAGGGAAACTTGACCGACCAATGAAAATCGATTTGGTTAGTTACTCCATCGGTCAGTTTCTGTGTAGTGTAAACTCGACCGATCAAAAGTCATTTTCAAGATCCAATCAGGATCGGTCGAGTTTGCAACTCACAGAACTCGACCAATGAACAACCTGATGTGAATTTTGGAAAATGGCTTTTGAGTGCTTAAACATTCGATCTAAGTGCTCCTAATTTTTTCTAAGCTTAATTACAAGTCATACAATCATTACAAGTGATTTACAACATGATTCTAATGGATTTACATCATATTACAAAAGCGTGCACTTGTATTGACGTTGACTTGTCTTTTCTGCAATTTGAGATGCGCAAGTTAGGGCATTTGGAGTGTGTCTATACCTAATCTGAAATCACTCAAGTAGAGACATTAGACACTAATATGTAGAATGGTTAGTCATCATAAAAACACGGGTTTAGTCAATTTAGACGTGAGTCAACATTGACCTAATTGACCTTGAGTCAACATAGTGATTATGGTTAAAACTTTAGGGTTTAAGGTCTTATATATGATAAATGGTTAAAACATCCTAAATGAGATTAGGTGTTCAAGAACAGTCCCAAACCGGGGACTATCCAAGATTTTCTCCTAATGAGTAATCCTTGGACGGGTTTCTAGGCCAACAAATACATGTGTTGTCATTCTTATATATAATAAATGTGTACCACCTATCCCATTCTTGAACACCTAATATCACTAGTAAGTGTATAATGTGTATTGGGTTTTAAAGAAAATTTCAGCAGCATTTCTCCATTTTTCTCCGAGTACATGTGTACTTAGAGAACAAATGGGGAAATTCTACCAAAATTTTCTTGATAACCCAATACACATTATACACTTACATCCTATGTGAGATTAGGTGTTCAAGAACAGTCCCAAACCGGGGACTATCCAAGATCTACTCCTAATGAGTAAATCTTGGACGAGTTTCTAGGCCAACAAATACATGTGTTGTCATTCTTATACCTACAATCCTAGTTTCATCATTCATATCCTAGTTCTTCAAGTTAGGGTGATTATTAATGTCTTTAGAATCATGATTGGCAATCTAGGGAAAAGGTCATTATTTACATTCCAAGCATGTCACGTGTGTGCATTAGAGTTCATCATTAAGCAAGAAGGGTGATTAGGATTCTCAATAAACTCAACAAGGAAACAAGTTACCAATTTCATAGTTAGGACGGTAGAGATACCCTAGCTAAGATCTAGATCTAATGGTTCATAATGAGCCTGTGATAAAGTTACATCCCTAGATGATTATATAATTTCAAAATCAATACACAAATAAATTCAAATGAGTGGATAACTAAATAAAAAACAGTAGACAAAAAAATACAAATAAGTATATGAATTAATACAAATTTGTTGTTAAACTAATATAAATCAGTAGATGATCAATTAATTCCCGAATACATACATAAATAAATACAAATATTAGATGAATAAATACAAATCAATTGATAAATAAAGTCAAATCAGTTGATAAAGAAAGTTAAATAAGTAGATGACTAAACAACAACAATATCAGTACATAAATAAACACAAATTAGTAAATAACTTAATTAAAAATTCAAAAACACCCAGCAGTAGCCTAGGCGTGCCTTGGCAGCGCCCAAGCATCCTTCCAGTCCACCCAGGCTGCCCAGAGACCTAACTAGACAATGGCGGCAGTGGAGAAGTAGGCGTCGGCAGTGGATGAAGCATACCTTTTGATTAAGAGAATGAGCAGTGTGGTGGCGGGGAGCAGGCGAGCAGGTCACAGCTGGGAGGAGCGGCGATGGCGAGTAGGGAGCCGACGATCGAGCAAGAGCGGAAGAGAAGCAGCCGGTAGGCAACATCGGGAAGAAGAGGATCGACGGTGTGCGCGGTAGTAGGTGGCGGTGGCAGGAGCAGCAGCAGGAGCGGAAGGCGACAACAGTAGTTGCGGTAGAGAGAATCACCCGAGAGACCTAACTTGAAATCGACAATCAAACAGAGAAAGAGGAAGAGTTGTAGCTCACGTGGGTGCTATTAAGTTAATAATAGACATCGTTTATTAAAAACAACCGATGCTTAAAAAAATAGGCATTGGTTCCCACCAAAAAACCGACACCTATCTTCAATGATAGTCGTCAGTTCTAACTAGAAAAACTGACGTCTATCTACATATGCCGACAAAAAATTCTAGAGGATAAAATGGAATTCTTTATGGATGACTTTAGTGTTTATGGCAGCTCCTTTGACGATTGCCTGAATAACATGTCTCTAGTGATGAGAAGATGCGAGGAACAAAGTCTTACCCTTAATGGGGAAAAGTGCCACTTCATGGTGCAAGAAGGAATAGTCCTAGGACACAAGGTGTCTAGCTGAGAGATTAAGGTTGATCGATCCAAGGTGGAGGTGATAGTAAAGCTTCCCCTATCCTCGTATGTAATAGGCATTAGAAGTTTCTTGGGCCATGCTGGCTACTATCAACGCTTTATTAAAGACTTTTCAAAGACCACAAAGCCCCTATCGAATCTGTTGATAAAAGATGTAAATTTGATTTCTCAGATGAGTGCCTAAAAGTGTTCTCCACTTTGAAGAATGCTTTGGTCTCCACACCCATCCTCCAGTCCCCCAACTAGAATCTTCCTTTCCATCTCTTGTGCGATGCCAGTGATTTTTCCATAGGCGTAGTCCTTGGCCAGAAGAAAGATAAAAAGAACCACATGATCTTTTATGCAAGTAAGATGCTAGATGAGGCACATCTGAATTATACTACCACTGAAAAGGAGATGCTAGTGATTGTATATGCTTTTGATAAGTTTTGATCCTACCCTATGGGCTCTAAGGTGATTGTTCACACCGACCATGGGTCTATCAAGTATCTAATGCAGAAGAAAGATGTGAAGACCAGGTGTTGCATTGGGCATTGCTGTTATAAGAGTTCGATCACAAAATAATAGATAAGAAAGGTTTTGAGAATGTGGTCGCTGACCACCTTTCGAGGATCCGAGTGGAGGATGATCACCCGCTGCCAATCAATGAAAGTTATTCAGATGCAGTGATTTATGTTGCCCAGTTGACAAACCCTAAGGGGCCATGGTATGCTGACTTCTGTAACTACTTGGCATGCAAACAACTACCCCCAGAAATGTCCTACAATCAGAAGAAGAAATTCTTCTCTGATCTGAAGAACTATTACTGGGATGACCCTCTATTATTTAGGTGTTGCGTTGATGGCTTATACATGAGTTGTATACTTGAGGAAGAAGGCCTGAAGATCCTATTTGAGTGTCACTCCTCCCCCTATGGAGGTCACTTGGGAGGTAAAAGGACCGCAACCAAAGTACTACAGTCAGGCTTTTATTGCCTGAATCTCTTCAAAGACACTCACGCCTATGTCAAGGCTTGCAATGAATGTCAAAGAATCGGGAATATTTCACGTCGAAATGAGATGTCACTGTTAGAATGGGTTGAGGTAGAAATCTTTGATGTGTGGGGGATAGACTATGTGGGACCCTTCCCCTCCTTCTACAGTTTCAAGTACATCCTTATTATAGTAGATTATGTCTCAAAATGGGTAGAAGTCGTACCCACCACCACATGTGATGCTAAGGCCGTGATAAAGCCCTTTACTAAGATCATATTTCCAAGGTTTGGAGTGCCGAGAACCATCATCAGTGATGGTGGATCTCACTTTGCAGAGAGGCAGTTTGAATCACTTTTGCACAGATATGGCGTTTGTCACAAGGTCGCCACGCCATACCATCTGCAGACGTCGGGACAGGTTGAAGTTTCCAACCGGCAGATGAAAAAGAGCTTAGAGAAAATGGTTCAAAAGTCTCACAAGGACTGGTCAACTAAGTTACATGATGCTCTCTGGGCATACATGACTGCCTACAAGATGCCTCTCGGCTCTACACCGTATCACCTGATATTTGGGAAAGCTTGCCACCTACCTTTTGAGTTGGAGCACAAAGCGTTCTGGGCCATCAAACGCCTCAACATGTACCCGACACTAGATGGAAAGAAGAGATTTCTTCTGCTCCAAGAACTTGAAGAACTTAGGCTTCATGCCTATGAAAATGTAAGGATCTATAAGCTGAGAATCAAAGTCTGGCATGATTCCCACCTACGGGTGAAAGACGTCAAGGAAGGCGATAAATTTTTATAGTTTAATTCTTCCATTCAACTTTTTCCAAGAAAATTGCAGACTAGGTGGTCTAGACCATTCATAGTAACGAAGATATATCCGTCTGGGATGATGGAGCTATATGATAAAGATGATCCAGAAAAGGTTTTTCCAGTCAACGGATATTGAGTGAAGATGTTCTATGAAGACAAAGCCTTTGTGAGGAGATCTGAGATGCCCCTGGATGATGTCGAAGCTGCACCTACCAAAGAAGCATAGTAGCATTCGAAGACGTCGAACTAACGATAGAAACCACAACGCTCCTTGGGAGGCAGCCCAAGCTTTTACTTTCCTAGAATAAGATGTTATTTCCTTTTCCTGCAAAGAACATTATGAACAATCTCAATGTAATAAAGCCTGAGTCTGTGCCCGCGCCACGTGCACAGACTCTGTTTTCATGGGCCACCGACTTAGTTTTTCACCTTGGTGAGTAATACTATCTGAGGCCGAAGTTTACCCTTAGGCCAATGATGTTTTACCCATCAAGTGCCTTCTGATTTTTAGCTTTTCTATCCTTGTTTTGTTGCTTTCCCTTTAAGCCCTTTAACGACATATCGGGCATGCATGATACCTTCCTATTTTGCTTTTCTCTACGTGCCAAGTCATGTGATAATTGTGTCGCTCAACCCACCTTGATGAGTATCGGGTGACCCCTTGGTTTTAGTTTTGCACAGTTTTGCCGAGGCGTGCCGGGTGAGAAACGCACCCAGTCATACCGTGTGATAAGCGTATTGGGCAGGCCTATCGCCCAGCGCATCACGCGCCACGCAACACAAACTATCATGTGAACCCATGTTGTGTGAGGAGTACGTCGGGCAATGCTTATAGGGTGACACATCCTTTCCACCTGATACGTGTGTAACGCGATGCACAAGCCTTCTCGAAATTTTCATGACGCGACGTGATTAGACTCATTTTATCGTGCTTTATAAGATGATTCTTGTGCATGCGCGATACGTGTCCCTGTTTTTACTCCTTTTTACCCCGCTCGCGGCCGGCTATATATAGTAGCTCGAGTTTAACCGTATCGGGTACCAAGTTACCTGGTTTTTCTTCTGTATCGCGCACTCGCTTCCCATCTCAAAGCTCCCATGCCAGCCTTTGCCTATCGACCTCTGTGTTGTGATCAAGATCTTCTTTCTAGACAAAGGTAAAACCTGTGGTGCCCTGCATATCGCGTGACTTTGTGTCACGTGGTCTGTATCGGCCAAACCCTTTCGCACGCCACTTTTTCGTGTGTTGGCCCATGTTGGGCAGATCCTTTTTAATGCATATTAAGTTTCTTCTTATCGCATGATAAGCATGTCGGCTTTCGTACCGCTTTGTTTTGTTTCCATCTTTTGCCTGTGTCGGGCGATACCCATATCGCGCAACACGATGACCAGCACACTTATATCGGGTAAAGACCTCGAGCTTACAATGATGACTTTATTGCTCTGTTTGTTTTGCAATGATTTAATCAATGTTGTACGACATGAGTATCTCCTGACACGGTGCATCACACATCTCCTTTATCGCGTAAAGATGTTATTGTGTTTTCACCTTTACCGTGTGACACCCATATCAGGAGTCACCGGATACTGCTCTGTCGGTTAAATCATATCACCTAGACCTTATCATTTCCTCGATGCCGATCTCAATTGTGCGATATTTTTACCTTTTTCCCGATATCGGCTCGTGCCGAGTACCGTGCAAAAAATGTATCGACTTTTAAGTACCAGGCATTCACATATCGCGTGCCAGATTTTCTTAAGTGCCCAACCCGATTTCGGTTTTAAGCATATCACCCAACCGTATCGGGCGACACTCTTACCTTTGTCCTCTTCCCGATATCGAGTAAATATAAGTTTGAGCGAATAACTCTTTTTGACTTAGCCTCTTTATGTAATCTTTATAGGAAATGGTATGCACCAAGTAAATTGTTGTCCAAGTTGACGAGCAAGGCCGGAGGATCAACCCCAAGGCGACAAATGGAGCCACCACCGGGCAGAAATGCCCAAACCCTGAGGCAGATGGGCCCTCTGAGGCCAAAAAGCAACCTAGAATAGAAGCAACCCCGACACCGACAATGAAGGTAGAACTGGAAGTCATGGCCCACTCATCAGGCCGGTTCATTCCAAGAGACGAGGAACACCAACGGTGTTACATAGAGTTGGCGGTGAAAGTCTACCGCCAACTCGATTCTTCCATCAAGCATCTTTCCACCAGATCAGCGTCTTTGACAGACTAGATAACGTCTTAGAAGCCGCCAGACTGCGGAAGATATGCTTCAGCCACTCTGCCGCCTACACCAAGCTCACTAGGGAGTTCATCTCCTCTCTCTGTTGACTTCCAAATAGACAAGAAGAGAGCAAAAGGTTCGGCGGAACGGATAGACTCCATGGGTGCCTCTACAATGCCGAGCACAACATCTCAGAGAGGTTGCTCAATGGAATATTCTCTTCCAATGAGGCTGAAAGAGAGCTACTGAATAATGGTGCCTGAATCACCGAAGGTGATGGCTTTGACCCAGTCATGCCCTGGAGGAAGCTGACTAGCAAATCACCCTTCAAGCCAGGGAGCAAAGTGGCGGCAGTCCACTCATGCTTCTGGAAGATCGTACATAAGATCGTGGTGAGCCTCCTCTTCAGTAAGTATGAGACGAGAAACTTATATACTGAAGAGCTCCATCTTATCTAGTATATGATGAAGGGCCAGTCGATAAACTTGGGGCATTTCCTGATGAACTGGTTGCACCCTATAAAGGACGCCACCAAGGAGTACAAAAAAGGAGGGGTCCTCAACCTGATCGCGGGAGGGCTAGGGTATGCGAAGGAGCCGCTCAGCCTATCATGCAATCAGGGAGACGACAAGATTGACATCAAGTTCCTCACGAGGGCAAACATCATCAAGAAGGAGGGTCACTGCTTCTTCTACAAGTTCGTGAGGATAGACATCCTCCTGTCCCTCCCACTCTACATCAACTATGACATAGAGAAGTTGGTCTTCACACCAATAGAGATTGAAGTTGTAATTGTTGAAGCCACTTACGCCATCACAAAGGCCATCCACAAAAATATGGCTGCAAAAGGGAGTCATGCACCCCTTGACGCTCGGCGGGACAAATCATCGGCAATCATCATTAAAGACTTTCCTGTCACCACCACCACCAAGCCGACCACCATCGCCACACAACCTGCAGCCACCACTCCGATGGTCACTGCTGCTACCACCAAACCAGCTAAGGAAACCACAACAACGCCCACCACAGCTATAGAAGAAGTGTCGACCATCGCAAAGGTCATCAACACCATTGGGGCTGCTATAATGGTCATCACCCCAGAGGCCACTGCGGTAGATGAAATAGCCATAACACTTGAAGCTTTAGCACTTCCAGAAATAGTAGAGGCATTGGTACAACTGGACGCCTCCCACAACAGTGAAGAGGCATTCACTAAGGTCTTAGAGGCGGAGCTCAGGTCCGTACAGCCGACACTGACACCACTACCATCTACGACGATGAACGCCATGGAGGAGGAAGCTGAGAGTCAGATGGTTGATCAGCATCTGCCTACTCCACAACCTTCTCCATGACCCCAGGCTAAGGAGCCAGAGGTGACCACAAAGGTGCCAACACCCCATCCGGAGGCCACACCCTCACGTACTATCTAGGTGGAATCAGCACTGATAGATGATGCCTATTCATCAAGCCGCACCACAAACATGAGGAGCATGACGCAAAGCCGAAGCGGATCAGTGGCATCCCCTTCACACTAAGACAGGCCTTCGGCTTCGAATTCATCAACTTGCGGTAGGTAACAAGCAACCACACTGTAACATTTGCTTCCCTGACCCACAAGTTTGAGTTTTCTAGTGGAGGCTGAACGAGTGGGACCGTCAGCTACTAACTCTATTTGGTCTCCCCGACCAACTAGAGGAGCTGAATAACACAATACAGGTGGTGCTCCAACTCCTCGATGCCATTGAGTAGAGGCTCGACGAGAGGGACAACCACCACTGGTCAAGGCATCCTAGGAGTTTGCCATCATCACCAGCCTCTGGCTCTCCACCACCATCATCATCCTCTTCATCTGGTTCGTCGTCCTCATCCACCTCTAGTGGGCCCTCCACAATGCCCAAGGATGAGACGTCAAACAAAACCACTTATGGGTCTCCCAAAGGATAGGGGAGCACTCGTGGCGTTGACATATTTACAACCCCTTAGCCGCCAGAGGCAACTAAAGACGTAGAAGAGATATCTATAGGGCTAGTGGAGGATTCATATGAAGAATCTAGGGGAGAAGGGGGTGATCTGTATAGCTCGAACGTTAAGCAACCCCCTAGAGCAAGGACTTCGATGGTTGACGTGTTTTTTGTGACATCGGAGATTTTTCTTCTTTCGAGATGGCCGATTTTAATAAGTGTGCCATCGGCTACCTGACAATCTAGGACCAACAACTATTGAACATGTTCTTGAGGCTGTAGGAAGAAGAAGAAGTCATCGTCTCGAGCTGCTAGTACTTCTCAGTATGACGCACAACACTCCAAGGCATGTTCTGCTCAGAAGTCATCGTAGGGAAGATACTATTTAGGTTCCTGGAGGGCGCGATGCTCAAGAATATCACCATCAGGATAGGCCGACAGCCAATCTACAACACCACCCCGGCCTACGCGAGAAGACTACTACTAGGGGCATATGATGCAAGGCAGGTGGATGATATGCTACAACACATCAAAGAGCACAACCCAGGCCTGGTGCTAGCCCCCTACAAGCTCAGAAAGCATTGGTTCCTATGTGTGGCAGACCTCTACAACCACGACGTCATGATGCTTAGATGCTGCACCGTGGAGGTCCCACATAGAGTGCACATCTTCGTACGCCCCAAAAACAAGTACCTCAAACTTCATCCTCTGCGCCTTCACCGGGTCATCAAGCAAGGAGTCCAACACCACAACGACATCTGGAACTTCTACGCCATTAGAGACTTCCCAATTTAATAAGACCCGGGGAGCAAAATTAGCACCTTCATCATCCTGTGTGCCATGGAGCTGCGAAATATCTTTAGATACATAAGGAAGCTCCAGGACCAAGACTTCTACCAACTAAGGAGCATATACACGCTGTTGCTGATCAAAGACAAGTGCTATTTTCAAGACACAGAACTACCAGAGGACTTGTTCGAGACAAATGCTAGTTCTGATGCTGACTCCCATTCTACTCAACCCAACAGTCCTCCAAGGGATGAAGTTGAGGACTCTACTGACGTATGCATGATAGGAAAGCAGATAGAAACTCTAAGAACCATACTCGCCCCTAAAGTCGACGCCATTGAGGTCTATTCTGCTTTTCCTGCATTCTCTGAATATCTAATCAGTAATTTTGACCATTCCACGAGCAATTTTCTATCTCAAGAACTGGTCAATGAAATTCTTCTTCGTCTTGTTGATTCTAACACTATAGACATCATATATGAAAAAGATAACACAGTGGTCCCCCTCGACAATAAGTGGGACTTAGTCAAGGCAGGAGGGTGTCTAGCAATGACAGTGGATTCAACTTGCATCCCCATCCTATAGAAGAAGATTGGACAGCCCTACATCACCATCTGATGTTGTTCAACGACCTGTGCCTTGCTGATAAAATAGGAGCGCACCAGTTGTTTTAGCTCGAAGTAAAGAAGTGTCTGTCGTGCATCATCTTCCTACCTATGTTGCATGACAACCACTAGACGCTCCTGATGATGTACACCCGTCCATGCATCGGTGTCTTCTACAACAGCTCTGACGCAAACAAAGACTATCTAACAGAGTGTGCATCCACACTGGCAACATCCCTCGAGTAGTTAGCAAGGAAATATTATATCGAGGTGGTGTCTTTGATCCAGCCATATCTTGAAGACCCAGCAGCCAAGTGGCATGAACTCTAATACTGCCACCGTAGTCCACAACAAGTTCCCTTCTCAAATAACTGCAGTGTCTACGTGTTGCACTGGATCTATTACACAATAGCTCTCAAACAGACGCCAGATAAGCTCCACAACCTCGGCTACCATAGCCAATGCGAAGAATATGTGACGAAGCTCTTATCTGCCGAGGGCGCGCACATTTGTTGAACCCTCACTGATCTATGCCTATCCTTTCCTATTTATCTCACAACTTTGGGATAGAGTGTGAGGTAAGTTGGGGGGGGAACACAATAGTATAAGTGAGGGAGGTACTCAAAATTTTCCCTTTTTGCCTTTTTTCTTTTCTTACCATACTCTGTATATACATGTATATAAATCATTTATAGAAAGCAATACATACACAACTGCCTATTTCTCAAAAACTATAAAAAACACGTTATAGTAAATATTTGGTACATCTTCTTCTAGTTTGTTCTCTCTGTATCTATGGCGGTGCACATTTTGGTTATGCTCTTTTGAAAACGTAGTCTCAAATGACAAAGGCTATAACTTTTCTATGCCAACTTTGAAAAATAATGTCGCAAAATCTAAGAGATGTGCATGTGAAGGAAAAAGTTGCCCAAATAGCAAATATACTTTTTACCTACCCATCAAAATCCCAAAAAGAGAGGAAAGCCTTATGAGAGTGAATAAAAGAATGAGAGTTGAGCCCAAAAATAAAACACACTTGCCCTCCCAAAAGTACCCATCTTTAGGCATGGTAGATCCGGGGCAGTGGTACATAGGATGTGAAATCACTGCTCTAAAACCAACTGGCTTGGACTGCAGGGACCACTTTCCCGTTAACGGACTCGTACCTGGATGGACCAATGGGAAGCAAGAGAAACCCAAAATGCCTTAAGCCTTCCCAAAAACCCCACTTTCTACCCTCAAGCAGTTTGATGTGAAAGCTAACTTCGAAATCACGCACCTAAGTCTCACAAAAGCTGAAGAGAATTTTTTTTCTTAAATAAGGCAAGAAAAATAAAGTCTATTGCTCGTAGTTTGACGTATTTTTTCTCTGGACATCTCAAAAATTCACTTAACCCCTTGTCCAAAGACTACGTCTGGTTTTGAAAAGTACCACAAAACAAAAGTTTTAAAATAAGTACAGATTGATTGAGGACAATCAAAATGCTATGTTTGGGGGAGTTGATAACACCCATTTTATGGCTGCTAGAGCTTATATTTTACTATCAAAACTGCCCCCAAACCTGACTTCCTCTCTATTTTATCTTATTTGTCGAATAGAAATAATGCCCACTATGCTCCTGACAACATTTTCTATCTTTTGCAGAGTTTCTCTTATTTTCCCACCAAAAGAATGCTAATGGGCCCATCTCGACCCATCCACAACAAGTTAACCACCCCGCTCCATCCAAAGACGAAGTGACACACCCTTTACCCGTCACAGTCGCTTCCTGATATTGCAGCAACCCAACACGGGTGTGTTTCACATGAGCCCTGACAGGATGCAAGCTATTACCTAACAAGGAGCCTTGCTAGCCACGACTCGTCAGCCATTGGAGTCGATCGCGCAACATGGCCACCCCTCGGTGCAACAGCCTGCCAGAGTCTTTACCTAACATGATCATGCATGATTTACTCACAACCTAACACATGAAGACCCCCGCTAGCCGTATTGGGCGACATACGTGTCGACCCTCTCCCGAAGCCATATAAACAGAGCAGACAGAGGACATGTGGCCCGACAAGAGCTGCAACTCCCACCAGCTCACTGCCTATAAATAGCAGCTACAGGCCTTTGATGGGATGGGTCAGAACCCTAGGAGAGCTAACTCTTAGAGAAAAGGAGCTAGTGCATCATGTTCCAGAGCTTGTCGAGCGATACTAGGTTAGCACACCCCCAACCCGAGAGGGATGGGAGGAGTTAACTTAGAACTCAACCCGGTAGCAGCAGCAGAGTGACACGACCCTCAAGGCTACTTCAAAAGTGTCAGGTCTCTAGCTGGGTTTTAACCCGAGAAGGCTCACCCGTCCATACCCGACATGAGGAACTGAGAACCTAAGATAATTCTAACCCGACACATGTCCTAACACAACATAGTACCCAACCCGATATGGCATACCTCTCATGGCTGCTGCCCAACAGGGCCAGCAACTCGACATGACCATATCGGGTAGGGAGTCCTTTCCTGATACGTCCCTCACCTGTCATCGTTCACAACCCAACATGGTCAAGAACCCGACATGGTCATATCCCGATAGGCCCTTCCCGGTATCGGGTTAGCGTTACCTTAGGGGTCCGCTACTGTGTATATCGACCTCCTACTTCAAGGAGGCTAATACATATCTTCCCTTCTTCAGCACTTTACTTTCAAATACTATTGCATTGTAACTAAACCTTTTTATCTCTTTATGCTTATGGAATCTGTGGAGTTTATCTCATGTTGTTCTGTGTACGGTTCCTTTTTGTTGGATGATTTCTTTATAGCATCTGAGCTCTAGTCTCTTCTGTTTGAATCATGCTTTTGACTAGCTATTGAATCGTGTTTCTCATTTTGACTCCTTTGAGAGAAGGATGTCGTAAACTCTAAAGTTTAGTTTGATTTGGGTTTTTGAGAGTACCTAGGATCAGGGTTGCCCCTGCATATCTTTCCTCTCTAGTCTATGCTTAGTACCCTTGAGAGAGAGAATTGGTGCATGGTTAGAGGCACCCTCTTTGAGAGAAGAGGGTGCATGATGTATTCCGTTGCCGCTTGTTATATTTAAGTTTTCTTCCTTCGTGCTTTACTCCGACGATAGTTTTATCTCCTCAGTTTCCAGTATACAAAACCTCTATAAAAATTGCTAAACTCTAAAACCTTAATCTTTCTGGTAACTCCTTTTAGAGAGAGACTTTTAGTTTAATTCTTTATGATTCTTTCCCATTACATCAAAACCTTATCCTTCGACCTTTTTGACGTGATTAGACAAGTAAAACTTGAGTTTTGAAGTGCCATTCTTCATATCCTTGTGTTCGACCCTGAACCACTTCGACCCTATGCTAGTTGCAGGAGTCTTAAACATTCATGTATTATAAATTTCAAAATATTGATGACCTAGGCCTGTCTCCATTCTTGGACCCATGTTTAAGGCTTGTCAACGACATGAATTCAGATGATAAAAGAATGTTTATTTGTTTAAATATAATATTTCTTCATCAAGAGAACGATCTGATTTGATTTATCTTACTCTATTTATTTGTTTCTCCTTCTCTATTTATACTTACATTTCATTTCTCATTCTTATAATTTGCCTAAAAACCTATAAATAAAATTGTAATTGTCAACTATTTCTTATAACAACATTTTGAAATCAAGTAGTCTTTAAGAAATCATGTTTAGTCGCTAGTTAACATGGATGGTCATTACTGTTATGTATTAATATTGATACTTTAAGTAGGCCTGAAAAAATTGACAAAGCCAACTCTGCATGTTGGAAGATCCATATGAAAATTTGGCTCAGGAGGATAGGATTTCTTGAATATATTGAATAGGGTGAATGTAAATCTGATGAAAATAATCCTCAGAGTGCTAAGAAAATGGATGATTGGAAGCAGTATGATAAGTTGTATAGAAGATGTATCCTCTTAGCACTAAATCATAAGTTGTATGATGTATACTCTAAATCTCCTATCCTGGCTATCATTATTCTATGTGATATTTTGTACAAGAAATATAAAGCATTATATCAAGATGGTGAAAATATTAGATTTCTAAATTTTTAAGTTTTAGATGGTTGATTTTTAAATCTATATGTGATCAAGTACATGATTTCCAAATCTTATGTAATAACCCTTCTAAGTGGGTCTGAAATTACATGAAAAGTTTATCATTGTATATCTTGAAAAGTTTCCTAACTCATGGAAGTCCTTTGGCCTACATTTCAAGCACAAGAAGAATGACACATCCCTTAGTAAACATATGCTATATATTTTAATATGGGAGTAATACTTGAAAAAGGAGGTTGTTTGGGTACCAATCGATGTCAAACCTAAAATAAATCTAATGGTGGATAAAAATAAACATAAAAGATAACCACCAACATAAACTTGACGTAAAGATTCAAAAGAAATCAAAGAACAAACCTTGTTGGACTTGTGGACAGGTTGACCACTAGAACAAGAATGGTCTTGTAAAGAAGGCAAACAAACCTACTACATCTATGGTTTAGGAGGTGATGGTCAATATGATGACTACTTCCATATACCTAAATGATGGGTACTTTTCTATTGAATTTGAAATCCTTGCTATTTTTGAACCGATTTACTGAATTATAGACACTGGAGCTAATGTACATGTTTGTGCTGATTAGTTTTTCTTTGTTTTTACTAGGCCTCATCAGGACAATCCATGACTTTAGGCTATGAAATCTCTATAGAACTCAAAGGTGAAGGATGTGTAGGTCTGTTGTTTTCTTTGGGAAAGGTTTTGAGACATCACAGAGTCATACATGTTCCATTTATTTACTAAAATATAATTAGTGGTGCAATTTTAGTTAGAGATGGTTTAGGAATAGAATACAAATGTAATAAAGGAATTATTACACATACATGAGATGCATTATATTATTGGAAAGAGTTATTTATGTGATTTTTAGAACTAGTTTAAGATTCATATTGAACCTTATGTTTCAAATCTTATTCTTAGAAATAATTTAGTTTGCATGAATTATCGTTTGAGTCATGTGAATGTTGGCTATATAAAACATACAATGAATCTGGATTTGATCATTAAATTTAAAATTAGTTATAGTATATGTGAAACTTGTATGCAAGATAAATTCCCTGGAAAGCCTCTTTATTCTTCAAATAGGAATTAAATTTTTTTTGATGCAGTGCATACTGATATGTATGAATTTGTTGAGATTTCAACTAGGGATCATAAAGGTTATTTCATAACTTCCATTGATGACACCATTAAATATTGTCTATTTACTTCAAGGTAAAGTTGAGGCATTAGAGAAACTTTAAAAAGAATCATAAATGCAAACATGTAAGACACTTAAGAGATTAAACTATGGTAAGGGAGGAGAGTAAACCTCAAACTTGTTCTTATAATTTTGTCAATCCCACAATATACTTCATGAGATTATTACTCCATATACATGACAATCTAGTGGGATTACTAAATTTAAGAATAGATCATTGATACATACGGTAAATACTTTGATCCAAACTTCATGTTTACTCAAGTTAATGTGGGGGGGGAGCTTTGAATACGTCTTGACTATATTTTGAATAGACTTCCCCAAAAACATAAAGACAGTAGTCCATTTGAGTTATGAAGGGCCAAAAGGAAAGTCTCAAATATCTTTCTGTGTGGAGATGCCATGCAAAATTACTTTTCCCTTAACAAAAAAACAATAAACTGGGACCAAAAAATAATAGATGTGATTTTCTTGGGTTGTGGAGAGAAATTTTTTGCCCATAGATTCTTGATTGTGAAATTTGTAATCTTAGACTCTGATGTCAATACAATTAAAGAACGTCATGATGCAACATTTTTTGAAGATGCCTTCCCCATGAAATCTATTGTTCCCAAGATAGTTTCTCAGAAGGATCTAATTACCATAGGTTATGTTCTCGAGAACATGGAAAGGATGACAAATATGGGGGATAACTTAGAATGTATAATTTTTAAATCTAATTAATATGAGGAAAATGATGAACCAAGAACAAGTAAATGGCATAGGATATCAATGAAGAAGTGAGTTCCTCACTTGCAATGTTGAGGATGATCCTCCAACCTTCAACAAGCTATGACGTTCTCAGAGGCTAGGTTTTAAAAGAAATCCATGAATAATGAAATCCAATCATTTCTTCCAAAGTAACTTAGAATTTGGTGGACTTGCCTCTTGGTTGTTCTATAGTTGAATGTAAGTAGATCTGTAAGAAGAAATTCAATGTAGATGGAACAATTAATACATACAAGCCTAGATTAGTTGCAAAGGGGTGCACAAAAAGGAAGGGAGCAAAATATTTTGATACATGTTATCATGTTTCTTGCACGGCCACAATGTGTGCTATAGAACTAGCTTCGATTTATGAACTCTCTATCCATCATATGGATGTGAACATCACATCTTTAAAGGCATCTTCTGGAGGAGATATACATAGAATAACCTAACCATTTTGTGGGAAGTGATAACCAATGTAAACCTTGTTCACTCATTAAGTTTTTATATGGATTAAAACATGCCCCTAAATAATGACATGATATGTTTGGGTATGTGATATCAACTTTTGGATTCATTTCAAATGATTCTAACAACTATATTTGCTTCAAGATCATTACTGATGTATTTGTCATCTTATATACTTACGTGTAGAGAATATCCTACTTTTTGGTTCCAGTATGAATGTAGTAAATGAGATACAATATTCTTGTATAGAAAGTTTGAGAATAATGAAATAGGTTTGGATGATGTGATTTTAGGGCCTAAGATCACAATGACTACTTGTGGCATTACACTCTCTTAGTATAACTATGTTGAGAAGATACAAGAGAGGTTTGAGTACACATCGTGTAAACCTATTAAGACTCCATATGATTCATCAAAGCCCTTTTTCAATAATGAGATTGGTGTTCATGTGTCTCACTTATGATATATCAAAAATTTGATGTATCTTATGGACTGCACACTCCTATACATTGCATTTTCCATGAGTAAGTTGAGTATATATACCATTTGTCCTAACAAGCCCTATTGGAAAACTCTTGATAGGGTGTTTATGTATATCAAAGAAAATGGTTTCCTTGGGTTGCAGTATGGTAAATATCCTTCTCTAGTCGAAGAATATAGTGATACAAGTGGGGTTTCCATGAACTATGGGATAAATGATGGGTCATGATATGTATCCTAATTGGGAGGGGTTTTGTCTCTATTGGGTTCTATAGAAGGGAGTAACAGAATAAAAAAAAAACCTTCCCTATATACCTTATCCATCAAGTCTTTCGTAGATATAAAATATCAATAAGCAAAAGATATAGGAAGGGAACAGTTATCCAACATCTAGATTGTCTTTTTTTGGTGAACAACTCAATCTTTCAGATCTAGTTTCAGATCAACCACCATGATTTTTTAATGAATCCATAAGAGATACAAATTTTCCACCAAGATACTGCATAGTTCTTCTTCCTAGCATGTAACATGTTCTCCAAGTCTCTACACATAAGCCTCAAACTCTACCATGGTCACCAAGTCGAGAGCAACATGAGTTTTTGACGTGCTACTTGTCCTGCAACTCTAATTCTACTCCTATCTTGGGAAACAATCCTTAGGGTATCTTCCTCTCTCTAAGAGAGAAGTTTGATTTCCAACTTATCTCACATGTTATCTCAAGGATATTACAATGATGTGTTCAACCTTTTTGGGAGTTCCACCTTATATAGTATAATTATGGTCGTGGAAAGCCTAAATTCCAACCCTTTTCCTATTTGCAATCCTAAAAATATTCTAATGTTAAAAAAATCAGATTATATTATGATTTCTCAATTAGGTTACCTAATCGGTCGATCAAGATCCTTTTAGGCACTTTGATTTCCTGATAAGGTTAGCTTGTCATCCGATTAGGATACTTCGGATCCACATCAAAGTTTCTTTCAAATTTGAGATTTTCCCTATTGAACTCTGATCGGTCCATTAGGTTTGTTAATTGAATGATAAGCTCAGTCCGATGGAGAACTGATTCAACAAATCAACAATAACTTTATCCATTGTTCCAACTAATCTGATCAAATGATCAGACATTCTATTTACCCAATCATAGGATTAATTAGTCTTTCATGATTTAGAACCATTCTAATCATATGTTTGATTTCAAGATTCAAATCCCTTTTAGATCCTTATTATCGTGACCCAATAGATTCCAAATTACATTGGTAGTGATGTTGAAAACAACACAAATAAAAGATTGGTCTAGCCACACATAACTGCCATCTAAGGAATAGGAATGAACTAGAGATCAACAACAACCTATAAAAGTGATCCATGTTGCCATGACTACTTAATCACTTTTTCATAGACAACCAATTGAAAATGAGTTATGATATATCATTCTCTAAGTACTCAATCAATTCTCCTTGATGTAGAGAAGACTATTCGAGATAATGTGAGCACAATATCATATATTGATTCACCTAAGTGCTGCCTTGCATTTTATAGTAATGCTTATTAGGTGGCCAAGGATATCACTCCAAAGGATGAACAACTTCCATCTACATCACTCATAGTATTCCCCATGTGTCATTGTATACCCAATCACCACATTCTTAGCAACTCTTTTAGAGCATGTTGGGATAATGACACAACACACGCGACAACATGTGTTATTATAGTGACTTCAGATGTAAGGATCTCAATCACCACTATCACATTGAGATATGACTCTGACATGTCAGTACATGACTTCCATGGGTAGATCTCAAGGTGGGATTGTCCATTAGAATTTGTTTTATAACAAGTAGCCATGTAATTGACTTGATATTCAATAGCATGTCTAAAAAGACATAGTCATCACTTGACATACATTATAGTCTATAGTGTTATTATTGTCCTATAATATCCATAATATAACTAGGGACATAAATAGAATGAAGACTCTTATCATGCATATATTATCATTTTTAGTTACTTAACTTAAAGCACATGTTTTTGAGTTTAAACATTCTTATAATATTTTTAGGTTTATTCATTATATCAATACTTAAAGAAGTATAATATGTGGAATTTCCTGTTATTAATAATCAAGCACCAAATATCCCTTTTATAATAATCACATTATGGAACTCATGGTATATAACCAACAATCACATGCACTACAAGTAATCACTCATGAACCTAAGTCCAATTGATCTAGAATATGACTGATGTGTTTCTTTTGTGAAAGTTCTTTAGTTATAGGATCAATAACATTGTTTTAGTTAGTAGCATGCAAAGCATTATATTTACTCACAATACAATCTCACATATGAGATGTTATTGTCAAAGTATGTAATTGGAATACTGATGCGATCTGGGTTCCTTAGATTTTCGAATATCTTCATTGTTACCACAGTAACATTCTAATCTATTTTCAATGGTTGTAACCACCCAAAGTTCACTAATGAACTTCTTGATCCATACTTCTTCCTTTGATGCATGGGAGGAAGAATTGCACTCAACCTTTATTGTAGAATCAACCACTATCTATTACTTGGAGCTCTTCTCACTTACAACTCTATCATTTAGGCAAAACATGAATCCTATTTGTGATCGGAAATTGTCCTTTTAGATATGAAAGCTTGCATCAATGTAAACTTATACAACCAACTCTTCCTCACCACCATAAATTAGGAACTAATCCTTAGTTCTTCTCAAATACTTAAAAATGTTCTTTACCACTATCCATTGATGATCGCCTGGATCCAACCAATACCATTTCTTCATGCTTAAATCATACAAGACATTTGGGTGCATACATATAATTTCATGCATCATAGATCCAATTTTCGAGGCATATGTAACCTTACTCATGTATGCCTTCTCTTCTAAAGATTTGGGATGTCACATTGTAGAGAGACTTACTTCGTGGGACACCAGTAAGCTTCCTCTCATAGGATTTGGCATGCTAAACCTCTTCAGCACTTTGTCATCTACATACAATACGAGATATATAATCATGATTTCACTAACTTTGTTATAAACACAAGGTTCATCTTCATTTAAAATGAAGCCCTTGAATTTTTCATCATAATGGATATTCCAACTTTAGATTTTTGCTAAAATCTATAGATTGACCTTTGTAGATTACAAAATCTATTTCCTTCATTTAAAGAGATAAAATCATTTGTTTGTGTCACATACACATCATGTAGAAGATTCCCACTAATGAATGAAGTTTTAATGTCCATTTTCCAAATCTCATAGTCATGATAAGCTACATTTGGCATGCATGATCCTGATGCATTTAAGTATGGAAACTAGTGAAAAAGATTCATTGTATTCATCACCATGAACTTATTTTGAATCTTTTTCTATCAATCTACCTTTTTAGGTTCATACATTACTATCGATGTCGATCTTCTTCTTGAACACCCATTTGCAACCTATGTTTCTTACCACATTGGGTAGACCTATCAAGGTCCATACCTTACTGATATACATGGGGACCATCTCAGATCTCATGATCGCAAGCCATTTCTAATATGGTCCCTCAATAACCTGATTGTAGGTTGTTGGTTCATCATCCTCAATGACCACCAAACCAACTTCTTGAGTCATGAGAAAACCATATATATCTTTATCAAGACATGCCCTATGAAACCTTTGAGGTTCTTGTGTTAATATAGGAACTTGAAGTTCCACAACAGTTTGCAGTTCCTCTTTTTGATTATCAACCTTCTTAGGTTCAATGTTATCTTCTTGGTCTTGAATTTACTCATGTTCTATTTTATTTCCACTAGTTCCTTTGGAAATAAGCTTGTATACAAGGAATAGAGTGTTTCTAGCAACAAACACTTTATTTTCAAATGCAATATAGAAGTAGGAACCATTAGTTTCCTTAGGGTGTCTAAAAAAGATACATTTATTCAATATTGGTCCAAATTTTTCATAGAAATTCTCCTTGACATAAGGTTCACATTCCAAAACATACATGTAACACATATTGGGATGATTCTCGTTCCATATTTCATATGGTGTCTTTCCAATGGATTTGGTAGGTATTCCGTTAAGCGTAAACATAGTGGTTTCAAGAGCATGTCCCCAAAAAGAAAGTGAAAGATCATCTAAATGTATTCTTGATCATACCCTATCCGAAAAGGTGTGATTCCTTCTTACTGATATACTATTATTTTGTGGTGTTATAGGTGGAGTCCATTATGATACAATACCACATTTCTCAGAAGGCCCCCAAACTCTTAGCTAAGATATTCACCACTTCAATATGATCAAAGTGATTTAATTGTTTTGGTAAGTTGATTTTATACTTCATTCATGAATTCCTTGAACTTTTCAAAGCTCTCTTATTTGTGTTTCATAAGATACACATATCCAAATATATTGAAGTCATCAATAAAAGTGATGAAGTATTGATACCCATTTCTAGCACTTTTCTAAAAGGTCCACACATATAAGTATGTATGAATTTTACTAAGCCACTTTCTCTCTCACCAATTCTAGTGAAAGGTGTTTTTTTCATGTTCCCTCAATAATTAAGATTCACATGTATCTATGAACTCAAAACTAAAAAAGGTTATATAACCAACTTTATGGAGTCTAGAAATGCACTATAATTTATGTGCCCTAGACAACAATGCAAATGACAACTTTTGTTTGAGTCATTGAGTTTTAACTTCTTGGTATTTATGATATATACATATGTCTCAAGATCTAATACATAAAGACCATTATATATTGGGTCACTTCGATAAAAGATGTCATGTGTAGAAATTGAAATTTGAATATTCTTTATTAGAAACTCAAAACATTCTTACCCAACAAGATAAAAAATAATATCTTCATTTATGACGTACATAAAAGAAATTCTCTAACTCTGTTACAAGCCCACTTGTCAGGGATAAAAAATAGGTTCCTATTGTAGTGGTAAAAACTCTTGCTTTGTTTTTGGCACATAGTTTCACCTCTCCATTTGTTAAAGGTCTACCTCTTTTCAGATTCTACATATTTGAGAACATGTGAGATCCACATCATGTATCCAATACCCATGATGAAGAAGTAGATAAGATTATTTATATAACATATATACATGAAGTGGAGATCTTTATCATCTACTTCTTGTGCTACTGTTCCTCAAGGTAGAGAGGAAAATTTCTCTTACAATGTCTAGCCTGGTGATAATGTTGACAACTGCATCCCTTGGCCGCTCCTGATATTTCCTTAAGTGCAAAATACTATTTGTCAGCTTTAGAACCTTTACTATCTTTGACATTTTCATGGACTTTCATTTTTCTTATTTGACCATCAATGCGGAATTGGGCTTTTCTGTCATTTGCCCTTCAACAATTCCCACCATGCCAAGTAGCTCTATCAATGGCTTATCAAAATTGTTCACGTTGTAATTTATGACAAATTATTTATATGAATCCAATAACAATTGTAAGATCACATTTGTGGCCAACTCTTGAACCAAAAGAAACATTTGTCTTGCAAGACTTTCCACATACCCAATTAAATTGAGCACTAGGGTCCCACAGTTTCACCTTCTACCATTTTACACTTAAGCAACACCTTGGATATATCACACCTCTCTTGCCTTTCTTATTCTTGATACATGTTCCCAAGATGTGTTATCATATCAACAACATTCATGCTCTCGTATCCCTTTTGAAGCTCATGATTCATGGACCAAAGGATGGGCACTTGATGTCCATATTGTCATAAGAATGCTTCTTGTGAGCCTCTCTTTTTTCATAGATGCATTCTGAGTTTATTCATTAAGTACTATTGTATAGATGCATTCTAAGTTTATTCATTAAGTACTACCACGTCCAAGACATAGAGATTATGCTCATGTGTGAGAACAATTATCAACATCCTAAACCATTCAAAAAACTATTCCCATTAAGTTTGTCTTTATCAAGGACTGATCACAATGAAATACATTGTTTCTAGTAATTTTCATTTGTTACATAGGATATATTTTGCATGAGTAAAAATTTGATCTCAATACTAAATTTATTTAAGAAATCTATTTGAAACATTAGCTTAGAATTTAATTAATTATTCTACTAGAATTTTTATTTAAACTAATAGTCATCACTACAAATTTAGAAGATTACAATGAGTGATCTTCTAGTGAGCCAAGATCTGAAATACACTAAGTCATGAGTTAAATATTGCTGACCACTCACGACTTAATTATTAATCTAAGTAACAATTACCGGTTGCGTCATATGCAATTCTTGGATGAATGATTGCACAAATATATGTCAATAATTCATCATATGCATAATATTCAATCTTATGCCTCTTGATTATTAATCCTATAATGGTCACCTAGTCAATCCAATCTCAGTCCAATATAATAAGATATGCACCATACTTAGCATACCCTCATACTTATTATCACACTTTCCCGAGGTAAATGATGCACCTCACTAAGTGTTCCCACACTTAAGAAAATAATTTTTTCATGTGTATTGCACATGGAAGGCATCTTCGACATTGGCATTATATTGAGGTATGTACATATATGTGTGCATATATGTAAACATCCAATCCCACAACATATTTATTTGTATATATATCATATACTATAACAAACACCACATGTGATAAAATTGGATGTAACAAATATACAAAAAATTCAGCCAAAAAGAGATGTAGATAAACAACCAAGAGGTTCACATCTAGATGTGATCTAGAATGTTCCCTTTTCGGGGTTCCTGGTCAACCGACCAGGCATACTGATTGGCCGATCAAAAGTCTCTAATTTTGGGCATACCTTGTGTTGTTGTTGACCAATCATCTAGTCTTAATCAAAAACCCTCCAAGGATATTCTATTTGGCATCGTCTTCTTAATGTTCCTCCTCTCCATCATGGTCCATTGGTGATGTTTTCACATCATCCTACTCAAATTGCATTTTTTAAATTTAAATACATAATGGATATTATTGTTTTCAAATCACAAAATGACATACTAATTTCTATATCCACATTCATTAAAAAATTTCAAGGTATTTCATAGGTATATGTAATATGTAGTATATATATATAATATTTTGTGATAACCGTGAATACAAGTTTTCAAATAATTCATCCAACAAATCAATCTCGATTCATAACACAAACCAAGGTTAAAATCATATGTTGTTGGCTCTGATACCACTGTTAGATTAAAAGGAAGGGGGCACAACAAAATACCAAAAAAAACTTCTCTTTATATCCTAGTCGTCAAATCTGGTGCAACTATAAAATGTCAGAGAACAACAGACAAAAGAAGGGATAAATGTTATATCTTTGAGTACACCAGTCGTCCAACAACTCGACATGTCTTTTATAAATGAAGAACTCAACTTTTCTAATCTAGATCCAGATCAGACATTGAGAATTCTAGATTTATATATAAGAAATCTCGATTGGCCACCAAGAGTACTAGATGTATAAAATAGAGAACTGGAATGGCCACCAAGTTTTTTCATTGTTGTATTCATCACAACACCCTATTGTTGTGTTATAGAAAACCTTGTCGAAGCTTCCGTACATGTGTCTCATCCTTTACTTTTTTCATGTGGATGAGGAAGAACATTGTGTACCACTTTGGTCACTAAGTCAAAGAGGAACATGAGTTATACGTGTTAGACGTCTTGAAACTCCATTTCTTCTCATATGTTGGGAAACCATATATAGGGTAACTTCCTCCCTCAAAGAGAGAAGTTTGATAGCCAACTTGTCTTTCAATTTATCTAGAGGATGTTTCAATGATGTATCCAACCCTTTGAGATATGCCCCATTTTTATAGAGAGTTATGGACTTGGAAAACCCTAATTCCAATCCCTTTCCTAATTGTAATCCCAAAAACAATTCAATGCTAAAAAATTCAGGCTAGATTCTAAGCACCCAATTAGGTAAACATGTTCGGATGACCAAGTTACCTAATTGGCCGGTCTGGGTCCTATGTGGCACCCTAATTACCTGACCAGGTTAGCTAATCGACTAATCAGGATAATTAAAATCCATATCTAAATTATTCTTTCTAATTTTAGACTTCCACTATTAATCTTTGATCGACCTATCAAGTTGGTTGATCAACCAATCAGGCTAGTCCACTAGAAAACTCAGTCGATGAACTGACAATTAATTGATTCAGATGCAACCAATCCGATCAACCGATTAGACACTCTCATCATTGAATTAGATGGTTAATCATCCTATTCATGATCCAAAACCAATCCACATATGTTTGATTCAGAACTTCAAATCCCTAGTTCGTCTGTATGCATGTGACCCAACAGGTTCCTAATTACATTAGTAGTGGCATTCAAAACAAAACAAGTAAAGAGTGTTGTCTAGACACACATTGTTTCCACCCAAGTAATAGGAATGAGTTGGAGAACAACTACAACATGTAAAAGTAACCATTATTACCATGACTTTATAGTCCACTTATCACATATATCTAGACTAAAACTGAGATGTACGTCATGTCACCCTCTTAACACTCAATCTATGTTCCTTAAAGTAGAGCAAACTATTTGAGATAGTACCAGCTCAATATCATATATTGACTCATATGAGCATGTCAATGCATTCTATAGTCTCTCTTATTAAGTGGTTGAGGATATCACTCCAAAGAAGGGATAAATTCCATCTACAACACATAATATCGCCCTATGTCACATGGTACTCAATCACCACTTTTTTGGCAAGTCGTATTTAGATCACGTTGAGCTAGTCCCAAAGTACAGAACAACATGTGTTACTATAGTGACTTCAGGTGTACGAATAAGTATCACTACTATTACATTGAGATATGACTCTTACATGTCATTACATGAATTCTCTGTGTCAATCTCAAGGTAGGTATATCTGTTACAACTTATTCTTTAACAATTATCCATGTATTTGAGTTAATATACAATATCATGACTAAAGAGACATAGTCATCGCTCATCATACATGCTAGTCTTGTGTATTATTATTGTCCTATAATATCCACAACTAGGGACATAACAACATTAAATCCTTATCATACATATGATCTCACATTTAGGTTTTAACTTAAACAACATCTCATCAATTCTAAACATTCTTAGGACATTATTAGGTTTATTCATTGTCTCAATACTGAAACAAACATTATAAGTAGAATTTCCTTTCATTAATAATAAAATCAAGTACATAATACTCCTTTTACAATCATCAAATGATGTCTACCAGGACATATAACCAACAATTGCCTAGAGGTCTAAGCAACATATCGTATTGTTTCGGTCCTCCTTTGAGGTTGAATTGTGTTCTTTATATGAAATTGTACCGGAAGTTAAATGGTTACAAGGACTCATATTTAGTTTACATATGGTAAAGAAGTTGCTTTATAGAAATTGAGTTCATTGTGATAGCTCAACAATTGTTTCCAAGATAAGGGGTTCCAAGTACAATAAAAATAGCACAAACATATCCAAATCAGACTCAAGTCTGTAAGGGAGCTAGTGCCTAATGGGGTTGTGGGTATGACTACGTAGCTACAAAAGAAAATACAACTAATCATTCAACTGAAGGTCTTACCTTGGCCTTAGTTGAGAAATTCAGGTTGGGGATGGGACTGAATTCTCTTATGTTTCACAGACACTAGCATCCAAGCTCAAAAAAGTAGGGATCCCATAAATTGGGTTCAACATGGTAATGACTAGCTATCGAGTGAAGTGGTTGACACTATGTAATTTACATGATGTTTGGTGCATCTGTGTGTCTATCTCTTAAAACCTATTAATGTCGTGAATGCAAATTATTAAGAGATTGGTCTTTAATGGTGTCAAGTCTTTGGTTAGGATGTTGTAGTACATCCTTGGAGACTCCAATAAATCATTGATGTTGTGTATGACCTAACAAGACAAATGGGTTGTTCCCTGATGTCAATCATGATTCTTGATTTGGATACATGGTCTTCAATGCATCATTTTTCTATGTTTCCGTTATCTTTGTTGTGTTGTTATCAACCGATACTCTTGCACCCAAAGTTGAAGTTCAAGATCTTAGTTCACCTACTTTCTGTGGGAGTCTATGTCAGATAACTCAAGCATGGTTGACGATGAAAGAGACCTACTAAAAGTATAGTATGGAGGACTAAGTGGTGAGCACACAATACATTAAACTTTATGGGGAAATTCTAGCTCTATTAGCTTGTTTAATCCTAGTTAACATGGGATAAGTCCAATGTAGGTTCATCCAAATCATAAAGAGTATGGAGGAAAAGGTAATTTTTGTCTTGTGAAACTGGATAACTACTTATGTAATTTGCTTCCATCTTCCATCTTCTCTTTTACAATTGAATAACCACTTGGTTAATACTTTTTAAATTGGAAAGTGGCACGTCATATTCCTTCTACGTGTACAAAAATGGTCATGTGATTGCGTCAAATTAGAAATAGGATTGAGCATCAAATTACTGCAACAAAGGCCCATGGGCATAGTGTTGTTAATATTGGTTATCGTCGTTCATGCAACTGCGACAGGTGCAAAATAATTAACAGTGCAGGCAGATCCGAAATAAGAATCGAAGAACAAACAAAGCAGGAAAATAGAAAACAGAAGTTAGATTCAAAAACCAGATCGTTCGTTGAGAAACTAACGTGTTACTTAAAGAAATCAGTGCCCGACAATCCTCGCGGATAGACACCATTCTCCCAGTCACGATCCGGCATGAACCTGGAACTCGCACGTCTTGCTCATGCTCGACGTAGTCGCGTCGCACTGCTACCACCGCAGCACAGCAACCGCAGGAACCATCGCCTGACAGTTGCGTCTTGAGGACAGGAAGGAGGATTCGCACTTTGCTCAGGAGGACAACTCCACAAAGCAACTCTGGGACGAAGCTCTCGCACTCAGGTTTAGGGCTCACAAAACACACGGCGGCAGAAGACTGTTTTTGGTGTGTTTAACCCTAATGACCGGATGTGTATATATAGCCACGCACGTCCCTAATCCTATTCCCAGTAAGACACAAACACTCAGTTGCTCTTGTACACAATACGGAATAATCCGCAAAAGAGAAACACTTTCTAATTAGGATTAAGAAATCCGAATAAGAAAGAAACAATTAATTACACGAGTAATTAATTACGTAGTTGTATCCTAGTACAAAAAGAAGACGGAAGACGAAAGACATTCCGAGCCCGAGCCCGGGCCCGGCCAGGCCAGGCGAGGCGAGGCGTGGCGTGGCACGAGCGCGCACGTGCGTGCGTGCGTTGTGATGTGGTAACCCCACCCACCAAAGAGGTGAGCATACCTCCCTCCTAGGACTCCTTTGGACACTAGTGCCCCATGTGATCCTACATATGAGGACCACAAAAGTTCTAGGAGTGATCAATATGGGATAAAACTTCTTTGCCATTTGCACTAGAAACAACACAACATTCTCACATGTACTTGCTGCACTACATTGGGCTTAACCCATGCTAAATAAGTGATTACTACATTAAATGCATTAAATGCACTACAGTAACCAGCTTCTATATAACATCAGCTACAGTACTTACGTAATGTTGTTAATCACATATCTAACAATCCCCCACAAAGTCCAATGTGTAGTGTGCTCTACCATTCAGTCCTCCATATTGTGCTTTCAGCAGATACCTTTCGGTTTGAATCTACCTGAGTTATCCAACTGTGACCCCTGTAGGAACTAGGTGAACAAAAGTCTTGAACCTGAACCTTGGGTACAAGAGTATAGGTTGGTAACAACACAATAAAGACATGGTAGTAAAGAAAAACAATGCATTAAGGCCATGCATACAAAATTTTATATCATGATTGATAACAGAGAACAACCCAATTCTCCTGTTGCGGCCTACACAACATCAATCACTTAGCTGGAGTCTCCAAGGATGTACTGCTAACATCCTGTCCTAAAACTTGACACCATTAAGAGACTACTCTCTTACTAACTTGCAGTCATGACACTAACAGGTTTCCAGGAGATAGACACACAGATGCTAGAAGCATCAAACAAGAATACACAATGTCATTTGATTTACCTGACAGCTTGTTATTACCACATTGAACCCAATTTGTGGGATCTCCACTATTTTGGGTTGGGTTGCTACTACCTGCAAATCTATAGGGGTTTCAGTCCCATCCCCAACCTGGATTTCTCCACTAAAGCAAGGTAAGACCTTTAGTGAAAGGATCAGCTGTATTATCTTTGGTACCGATGTAGTCCACAGCCACGACCCCATTAGACACTAACTCCCTTACAGATTTCAATCTGACTTGGATGTGTCTATGTTGTTTTTGATTGTACTTGGAACTCTTTATCTTAGCAATAGTTGTAGTTTTGTCACAGTGAACTGAAATTGCAGGAAGCGGCTTCATTACCATAGGTAAACTAGACATAAGTCCATGCAGCCATTCAGCTTCCAATCCGGTTTCATCTAAAGAACACAACTCTGCCTCAAAAGTGGACCGAGATAATATGGTCTGTTTCTTAGACCTCCAGGAAACAGCTCCTCCTCCCAACAGGAATACATATCCTGAGACACCATTACTCCCAGAATTCACGGCAATCCAGCTTGCATCACTATATCCTTCGACTACGGAAGGATGTTTACCATAATGCAGCCCAAGGGAACGTGTTCCCTTGATATACCTCAGAACTCTATCAAGAGCTTCCCAATGGGTCTTGTCGGGACAACTGGTGTATCTACTTAACTTGTTCACAGCAAACACAATGTCTGGACGTGTACAGTTCATAAGATACATCAAACTTCCGATAATATGAGAGTATCGTAATTGAGACACTGGAACCCCAGTCTGATTCTTAAACAAGGGTTTGGATGAATCATATGAAGTCTTAACAGGTTTACGTGATGTGTACTCAAACCTCTCCAATATCTTCTCAACATAGTGAGACTGAGAGAGAGTTATACCATCAGTAGACCTTATGATTTTAAGCCCAAAAATCACATCAGCGACACCCATATCTTTCATCTCAAACTTGCTACACAAGAATGACTTTGTCTCTTTTACTACTTTCATATCGGAACCAAAAAGCAAGATATCATCAACGTATAAGCATAACAAAATGAATCCATTATTGACAATCTTGCAGTAGAGACACTTATCAAATTCATAAGAAAAAAAGCCAAACGATGATATCACAGAATCAAACTTCTCATGCCATTGCTTAGGGGCTTGTTTCAAGCCATATAATGACTTAACAAGTTTACACACTTTGGACTCATTCCCACGACCCACAAATCCCTCAGGTTGTTCCATATATATCTCTTCTTGAAGATCACCGTGTAAGAACGTGGTCTTCACATCCATCTGATGAATATAGAGATTATAAATGGAAGCCAATGCTATAAGCACTCGGATTGTGGTCATACGGGAAACAGGTGAATAGGCATCAAAATAATCTATTCCTTCCCTTTGTGTGTAACCCTTAGCAACTAACCTAGCCTTATACTTATTGATTGTCCCGTCTGCATTAAGTTTCTTCTTAAAAATCCATTTGCAACCAACTGTAGAACAACCAGGAGGCAAATCCACCAATTCCCAAGTTCCATTCGAGAGAATTGATTGGATTTCATCATTAACGGCTTCTTTTCAAAACTTAGCTTCTGGAGATTCCATAGCTTGTTTGAAAGTAATAGGATCATCCTCAACATTGTAAGTGAGAAACTCACTTCCAAAGTCCTTTGATGTCCTAGGCCGTTTACTTCTCCTTGGTTCAACTATTTCTTCAGAATCATCAGATTCAAAAATAGCATGTTCTGAGTCACCCCCCACATTTGTCATCCTTTCCACGTGCTCGGGAATGGAACCTGTGGTAAATGAATCTTCTTGAGAAACTTCATTGGGCACACCAGTTTTCATAGGAAACACATCCTCAAAGAATGTTGCATCACGTAATTCCACAATTGTATTGACCTCAATGCCAGAGATATCTGATTTTACAATCAGGAATCTATAAGCATAACTTGTCTCTACATAACCTAAGAATATGGCATCAACCGTTTTCGGTCCTAATTTCTTCCTTTTGTGTTCAGAGACAAGTACCTTCGCAAGGCACCCCCACACTCGAAGATATTTAAGACTCGGTTTCCTTCCTCTCCACAACTCAAACAGACTACTCTCTGAATGTTTATGGGGAACTCTATTCAGAATATGGCAAGCCGTATTCAAAGCTTCCCCCCACATAAAGTTGGGTAATCCAGATGTTTGGAGTAAGGTATTTACCATATCTATTAAGGTTCGGTTTTTACGTTCAGCTATTCCATTTGATTGTGGTGAATAAGGAGCAGTTACCTCATGAACTATACCATGTAATTGGCAAAATTCCAAAAACAAATTCGAGGTATACTCTCCTCCCCTATCAAACCTTAATCGCTTAAGTACTCTACTGGTTTGAGTTTCAGCTTCTTTCTTATAAATTTGAAATTTATCCAATGCCTCATCTTTACTTCTAAGTAAATAGACATAACAATATCTACTCGCATCGTCAATAAAAGTTATAAAATAACGTTTTTAATCTCTCGTAGAAACACCATTAAATTCACAGATATCTGTATGAACTAAATCCAAAATTTCCGAATTCCTATTCACAGAATGAAAAGGCTTACTAGGAAATTTAGCTTGTACACAGATTTCACATTTATTGTTGCTAACTTCATATTTAGGGATCAAATCTAGATTCATCATACGCTTCATTGAGGCAACATTAACATGTCCCAAACGTGAATGCCATACATCGAATGAAACAAGATTCATGCAAACAGAACTATAATCATTCAAATTTAAAACGGAATTTGAAACAGGTTCAACATGAATCTTAAACAAGTTCTCCACATCACATAAGTACCCCTTGCCAAAAAACAAAGAATCACGAAGGCGTGTAATAATAGCATTATTACATTTACAGTCTACTCTATAACCTTCTCTAACTAATATGACGCCACTAAGGATATTGCGTCGAATGGTTGGAACATGTCTGACCCTATTAAGAGTCAAAACCTTCCCCGAAGGGAACTTCAAGTCCACCCATCCTTCACCTTTGACTTCTATAGAGCTGGAATCACCCAAAGTCACGGACCGACCTCGAGAGGCCTGATAAGACACAAACATGGATTTATCAGCACACACATGTACATTAGCACCAGTGTCAATTATCCAATAAAGTGGTTCAAATATAGAAAGAATTTCAGGTTTAATAGACATGTACCCATCATTGAGGTTTAAGGATGCAATCATCATGTTGACCACAACCTCCTCAGTTGCAGATGTGGTAGCTTTCTTTGCCTTCTTAGTAGGACAATCCTTGTTCCAGTGGCCAACCTGTCCACAAGTCCAACAAGGTTTGTTCTTCGGTTTCTTTTGGATCTTTGCCTTGGGTTTATGTGCATTCTTAGATTTCATATCTTTGGTGTTTTTCGTAGAAGTAATATTAAAAGTTGGATTAGCATCAGTAGGCACCTTGACCCCTTTCTCCTTTAAGTGTTCTTCTTGTATATTAATATCCATCATTAATTCATCCATGGTGTGTGTCCCTTTGCGATGCTTCAGAGACATACCAAACGACTCCCATGACTTAGGGAATTTTTCTATGATAGACATAACAACAAATTTCTCAGGCAACACCATCTTGGCATCTGAGAGTTCATGAACTAGGAGTTGTATATCGTGTGTTTGATCAGAAACTGACTTACCCTCAACCATCTGAAACTTAAGAAATTTAGACATGCAGTATTTTTCAACACCTTGATTTTCAGTGTGAAAATTCTTAATTAACAATTCCCATAAAACCTTGGACGTAGTGACTGGCGGCTTTGAGTAAGAATCATACAATTTGTTATTTAAACCAAACAGAATCAACCCGCCGCGACACGTTTTATCACCCTTCTTCCAATTAGCAATAATGTTTGCATTATCAGGAATTGTTTCATCAGATACAGGTTCAGTTTCAACTAAATACTGATCATAACCCGCAATATTCAGCCAAATTTCCATACGACTCTGCCAACGGACAAAGTTCGTACTAGTAAATTTTTCAGGCATATTAGTTGTATCAATCTTACATCCCGAACCACCGTGACCGGCCATAGTTAATTAACGACATATAATGATTTCTTTAAGACTGTTGTTAATATTGGTTATCGTCGTTCATGCAGCAGCGATAGGTGCAAAATAATTAACAGTGCAGGCAGATCCGAAATAAGAATCGAAGAACAAACAAAGCAGGAGAACAGAAAACAGAAGTTAGATTCGCAAACCAGATCGTTCGTTGAGAAACGAACGTGTTACTTAAAGAAATCAGTGCCCGACAATCCTCGCGGATAGGCACCGTTCTCCCAGTCGCGATCCGGCACGAACCTGGAACTCGCACGTCTTGCTCGCGTTCGATGTAGTCGCGTCGCACTGCTACCAGCGCAGCACAGCAACCGCAGGAACCACCGCCTGACAGTTGCGTCTTGAGGACATGAAGGAGGAGTCGCACTTTGCTCAGGAGGACAACTCCACAAAGCAACTCCGGGACGAAGCTCTCGCACTCAGGTTTAGGGCTCACAAAACACACAGCGGCAGAAGACTGTTTTCGGTGTGTTTAACCCTAATGACCGGATGTGTATATATAGCCACACACGTCTCTAATCCTATTCCCAGTAAGACGCAAACACTCGGTTGCTCTTGTACACAATACAGAATAATCCGCAAAAGAGAAACACTTTCTAATTAGGATTAAGAAATTCGAATAAGAAAGCAACAATTAATTACACGAGTAATTAATTACGTAGTTGTATCGTATTACAAAAAAAAGACGGAAGACATTCTCCACAATCCACAATCCCCAATCCCGAGCCCGGGCCCGACCAGGCGAGGCGTGGCGCGCGCGTGCGTTGTGATGTGGTAACCCCACCCACCAAGGAGGTGAGCATACCTCCCTCCTAGGACTCCTTTGGACACTAGTGTCCCATGTGATCCTACATATGAGGACCACAAAAGTTCTAGGAGTGAGCAATATGGGATAAAACTTCTTTGTCATTTGCACTAGAAACAACACAACATTCTCACATATACTTGATGCACTACATGAGGCTTAACCCATGCTAAATAAGTGATTACTACATTAAATGCATTAAATGCACTACAGTAACCAGCTGTTACAGCAGCTACAGTACTTACGTAATGTTGTTAATCACGTATCTAACACATAGATTTAAACACACATTTCTGATCTCTGATCTAAGATATCATATCTCACATATCTAAGACAACAAATTCTGTCATTCATGTTTTATAACCTACCACTTGCTGCCTTTCGTAGATGCTTCTTGCTGTGGTGATTCTTTCTTGGAGTTCATGCCTGAACGTGAGAAATCGTGTTCTCCGTCCCATCTTTCGTTAACATGATCGAGATGACATCTTACTATATGTTCATGGTCGTGTCATGACTAGAAGAACAATGTGCGTACGGAGGGTAGCGGAGCGCTAATTCATTTAAGCAGCATCTCTCTTCCTCAAAAAATCAATTTGGTTTGAGTTACCCAACTCTCTTTTATTTATTTCTCCTGCTCTGCTTATTTTCACATTTCTTTTCTAATTCTTTAATTTGCTTATAAATATGTTAGATAAATTATAACTGCTTCTATTACTTATAATGACGTTCTAAAATCCAACATGGGATCATGGGATTATCCTATGTGAAAAAGTGTTGCCGACATATTGCAACACATAAAAGAGAAGAAGCGTATCTAAATCTACGGAGATCATTTGATTTGATAAGGGCTGACTTTATGTTTTTTTTGGTTCTCCTGCTAGTAAGTTTTGTTGTTGATTTCTCTTCAACCCACGTATATTATAGCTATGAACATGTCAATCGTACTTGAGTTATAATTCTTGAGATGTTTTAGAAGTCCTGTTATCATGTTAATTCTCACAATCTTGATATCTAAATTGGAGTTGTGGAAACCAGGAACGCCCAACCTAACTTCTAACATTTGAGTCAAGAATCACGTGGAATGTGAAGAAGTGATTCTCTAATATTAATCTCCAAAGGGATTCCGTGCGGTGTTTTTGAATACCACCCCAGGGAAGGCATATCTTGAAGGAATATGTATGCCAGTATTTACTCATGGGTTAAAGGGGCACATCACTAGGTTCCATTGAGGTTGTCTTTGGGTATGGTGCTGTGGGAAGCTTGGCGAACTCGACTAAAGGGGCAAATGGCAAACGTATCTTGAAGGTGGACGCGAAGGATACCCATATCGACACAGAAAGTGACAAGCTCATTATTAATCAAAATGAGTCCAATGCTTTTACACTTCCTGGTATATTGATGATTGAATTGATTATCTCATTTTAGTTATTTGAAACTAGAATACTGTTCGACTTTACCTAGGTCCTTGGGATAATGTATATGCAGATTGTTGGGGCCGTGCCTCACACGTTATTGATGCTGACCTGGTCTTCCTTAGTTACTGTACAGTGTATACTGTGATGGGACGATCTTGCAGTTTTTTCTGTGACTCTATCTAACAGCATCTGTACCAATGAAAGTAGCTTCCGGTTTAAAATTTACTGCTATTTTTTTAAAATGGGTAGTAATGAATCCAGCGCGTTTCTCCCATCTGGTTTATCCTAGTGAATAGTCATCCCATTGATGAAAAGCTCGGATTTTCTCTGCCTCGACGACCCACTCCACTGTAGCATTGCCACTGGACTCCGCTAAAAGTCGCCCCAATACAATTCCAGCTTGTCTTTTTTTTGATCTAGACATCGGCGACCCATCTTCCACGACGAACAAAGGATATATTACAACAGTGGATCCAACGTCGACCTCGTCTTACGCGTCATTTTCATCCCTTTTGTTGGAAAGCATGTGGAAGGATGAGACAAAAGATGTGATGGTGGTGGTTTATAGGAAGTCGTTTTCTATCCCATGTTCGGATCAAACAAAAGAAAGGATACGGCTTCAGTTTATGATGTTTTGATTAGAATCGTAGTGGCAATGTTTAATAAGAACAGGGGTGTCCCCAATTTACTTAATAAATTCAGGAATATAATTCCCAAAATAAGGTAATCACCAAGGGATGAATAGGTATATTACATATTTCTCCTTATTGACAGAATGTATAGCTATATTTACTTAACTTTAGTTTATAAAAACTTGATTGTAAATATTATACGTAAATGTAAGTAGTATATAGAGTATTCTAATCGCATGGATAACTTATTTGTCTATACCCTATAAAAAGAATATGAAAACAATTGCACAGATCATGTTTCGTTAATCTAATTCTCAATTTAGTTTTTCCAAAACACACTAGGTCAATAGGGAAATTTCTACTAATGACACTAATGACAATCTTAATTTAAATCTAAAAGATTTTTGAAAAAAAAATTATTAAGTGCTGTAATTGAAGCGTACACAACACACATAACCAATGCATATTCTACATTGAAATATATCAACTGAATGAAATAAAATAAATGCAAGGCTTTACCAATTTTCTCCAAATAAGTAGATGACATTTAAACACATAATTTAACTAAAACGCATCAGTGTCAGTTTCTAAGTATGACATATTACTAAAATACAAGGCCAAAATAAAATACATATCCGTTTTCATAACTTTCTTATAATACTTTCCCCATTAATCACTCGTAACCTGAAAGAATTCACAATACAAGGATTCATTTCCAGTCACACAGTATGGCAGACTCTTTAGATTTTCTCTGCATTACTAGGTTTCTTAGCTTCACAATTTCCATATCAATTGATTTCTTTCCCCCCCTCTAAAATCAGGACATCACACAGAATTCATGGCTTCGATAAACACGTAATTAGACACCCCCATATCTCCTCTGAGCCATTATGCAAGATATGTCAAAGCACAAAGATTTTCAAGTTCAATTTTTTGCTTTATTTTATCTCGTGAGTGATGTTGTCCTTCGATTGTTTCAACTTTAAATGTTTGTTAAATTGCTCAATTTGTCGATTTCCTTCTAAATCTTCATCATTAATGGCATTGTCTTGTTGAATCCATTGCATATCTTATATACCGTCGCATATTTTCTATCATTTTCTCAACATCTTGTGTATTGCTTCTAGTTGACAATCTTTTTTGAAGTCAATGCCAAGAGTCTTTAGTGTTGGAATTTTTGCTTCTCTAGTTAACTCAGAATGACTTTAAACTACAAGGTATCAATTTATAGAGATATATGTTTATTCATTTTTATGTATTAATACATTAGATTTTATGCAACATAATCATCCCAAACATTTTTCCACCTTGACAGAAGAACCACATAAGCTTCCTCGGTCATGTCAAATATGATGTTGAATTCTTTGTTCTGAATTTTAAATCAATATGTGGTTTCCCTTTTAGAATACATTCTTGAAACTTTTGTTCAATTCTTTTTCTTTTGAATGCAACAAAAAATTCAACATATAAATTGATGATATTACATTTCCTAGATATATCCGTTACAGACTGCCGTAATCAATTCCTATTATTAATTGTTTGTCCAACTCTACGAATCTTCTTGTCGGTATGTTTTGTTCATTTTAGTGGTACTTAAATTTTTTCTATGTGCCTTTTTGTTTTTGAATACTAACCATAGCTTATTCTTTGAGCTTGTATTGTAACCAATCTGAGGTGATAACAACCAAGCAAGTTGACAAATATAGTAAAATCCTATACAAATGGTGAGTTATGATATATTTATACAAAAAAAATTCGTTTTTAATATAAAATATGGTGAAATATATTTGATTCTATATTATCTTACCTCTAAGTTTCACCATCAATATTTCTTAAGCCCAAACAAACATGAGATAGTTGATCCTCTACCTTCCTTGGTCGGTGTGAAATATATAAAGTAACCAAGACTTTAATCCCAACTTCTACACATTTCTAGTATAACAAGAACCTAAGACATGTGATTGTACCATGAAATCCATTAGTTTTAGGTTCTAGGAAGAAGCCATTAATAATGAAACCTTGAAAATGATGAAATATAACTGATGGATTCTTACAACTCTTCCTCCTGGCTACAAAACTATTTAATGTAAATGGTTCGCAAGGAGGATGACATGAGTAGATGATTCTTATATAATCGAAGGTCAAAATTGTTGAAAAATGTTAAAAACTGGCAATATGAGTTGGTTACTTATACACATATGCTCTTATAACCAAGATAACATCCATCTATTTCCATTTCACCTTGACAACAATCAATAACCTTGACATCAATTACGTGGATGTCAATACTGCAACAGTCAATGGTGACCACAAAGAAGCAATCACTATTTATCAATCTGAGTCATTTATGATCCTTGGAAAGATACACAAAGACTACAATTTGGTTAATTTCCTATATGGACATAAATGTGCACTGAAAATTACAACGATTAGTTTAATGAACCCAACTTATTATGCAATGGGTATAATAAATGTTTAATTATGAGTATATTGACGTGGCATTAGTTAGTCTATGCTTATACGTCAATGAAATTCTATTATTCTATTTGACACTTCAAATACTGCATATAATGAAACTTTTGTTTTCAAAGAATTTTAGATAGTTGATTTTTTTATTGTTCAAGTTATCTTGACAATATAAATGATTAGATATGATTCTAAATATACTTTATATAAATATGGCTACATGTGAGAACTCTAAAGGAGGTTGGATATTTAGCATTGCACTATTACAAGTATACATTGAGATCCATCAATTCTTATACATCACATAAAGTATATCCAAGTTATATGAAGTATAATGTACTACAAAATTTATTCTGGAACTACTATTACTAATTTTTATTCATCTAAATAGACACACTAGTCACTATAAGTCTTTTCATTGAGAGTTAATGTATATTAAGGATGCCATCTATTGCATTTTACATTACATTGGTTTCCTAACTTCACCAGAATCCTACACTAACACATTTTGGATTCATGAATGAGGAGAAATAATACATATATGTGTTTATGTATTTTACCTTGGTGGTACTTTAGTTTTCTAAAAACCATAAAAAATGAGTGCTAGACCCACTATGGAGATGGGGTTTACACTTCTAGGTTAGAGTATTGTTAGTATGATGACTTCAAATATTTTTCTCTATTTACAACTATTTGATGTCAATTTATTCAAATTATGTACCTTGTAATAATTAGGCCAGCCATAGATAGATCTACAAAGTCTAATAGAATTCTGCATGATTGCACTATGATATTAAGGTGTGTATGGGTGCGACATTTTAATTCTTCTAGAGTTATATCTCTATAGTTTGCAATGTATGTGAGCAAACTTTTTGATCTCATAAGAAAGTCATCTATCAAAAATCAATGTCATAGTACATCAAATGTTGTTGGTTCTTCTTTTACCCATTATTTGAACACAATAATATTAACCTTAAATTTTCAAACCTAGATATTCCCTGAGGAGTGGTACAAACTAAACAAGGTTTATGTTTGGATAGAACCAATGTTTAGGAACCTTACCGTGACCCTCATCCTAAGGTCTTTATGTTGCGATGTTGTGATTGAAAGGGAAATTCTTTTATCAGAATGGGGCCAGGCCATATTTTGGTAGGTTGTAGGACTAAATAGTATGCCATTTCTGAGTCATACTATATGTGTTACTCAAGGTTGTGAATTATGTGAATTGGATAGAACAAAAATCATAATACAAATTCCTATAGAGTTTTTGAGATGCGCACCTAATATTAAGATGTCCCTTTAACTAATCATTGTTTCTATCACTTTTTTATGTCTGATGTAGCACCCAACCCTAGGATCAAGACACAAGCACAACCTTAGGTCACATAGGCTACAAAGTGAGAAACACCATATTAAATAAAGATGAAACAATTTTAATTAATATTTCTCAACAAAGAAGGCGGGAAATTTTCCAAATAAAAGATTCTAACAAGATTTAGGTATACCAATATTATGAATGGGCCACATTTCATATATATTCAAATAACCATAAAATTTTCATCATGTGTGTCCAATGTCACAACCTATTTATATAAAAGATCTATTTATTCATATTTATAAAACCACAATCAACAGCATAGAAGAACCAAGGTATGAAACAACATGGCATATCAAAAGACACTACTACAGAAAAGTCCTTTGGCATCGGTTATTTAGAGTCTTTAGCGTCGGTTTCCAAGCGACACCCAAGTGGGTGCTGCTAAAGGGCGACACCTTCAACGTCGGTTTCTAACCGATGTCATAACCCTTCCTGCCACCGAAAATGCACCAGTAAGGGAACTATAAGCGTCAGTTCTTAACAAAAACTGATACTATATCATGATCCAAGATGTCGGTTATTAAACCAACACCGACACCATAACCCTTCCCGCCATCAAAAAAGCGCCAACAAGGGAACTATAAGCGTCGGTTAGTAAAGAAAACCGACACTATATCATGGTTAAACATGTCAGTTAGTAAAAAATAACCGACGCCATATCCCTTCCAGCACTGTGGTGCTTCCCAACACGATTGTGGTACCTGGCTACTATAGGCGTCAGTTCTTACAGATAACCGATGCCAACCATGGAAGAGACGTCAGTTTTTTGCTAATAATCGATGATGTATGTCTTTGTTGTCGGTTTTATACAAATAACCGATACCTATGTTCTGATTTTTTTTCTTATCAGTTTGCAGGCATGTTGTATGGTTGGTCAGTAGGATGTAGAACCTGTAGGTTAGTTCTTAACTATAAGATTACAACATCCATTGATATCAGCCAACAACATGCCACAAACCTGCAAAGTCATTCACATTCAGATACGTGTATTGATCAGATACATTTAGAAACCAGCAAATTCATTTACATTCACATTCAGTTCCATTCATTTCATCTCTTTTCACATTCAGACATTCATGTATTGATCATAAAAAGTCATTCACATTCACACATGACAATTCAGAAAAAGTCATTCACATTCACACAAAAATAATTATGAGAACAAAGTTTAGAAATATTATTTTTTATTCATCATCGTCATCATTTTCATCAAAACCCAATTATATTTAAAAATTCCCACTACTTGTAGGGCTTTTGCCCATTCTTCTCTTACAACATCTAATTCCTCCCTCATATAGGGAGTATGTACATCTAATAACTTTCCACCTGTGGTGAAGTCACTTTTAAACACCTGCAAAGAGAATGACGTATATATAAAATTAATAATATATAATAAGATTGATATATCTCATATTATCTAATGAGATTATGAGACTATATATAATACCTTCTGTATAGTATCGATTTCCATTGCGGCATGTTTGATGATTAGGTCCATAAATCACATCACATAGTAGGCACATGCCCAACTGTTGTCTTGTGTAGCATACTATAAATTGAAACATACAAAATATCTAAAAATAAAAATAAGCACAGTTCACATAAATAATATATACATTGGAGTCGGGAAATTACTTTCACATTCTTCCAAATTAGTGACTGATTCTTTTTCCTGGGGACCTTTCCTCCAACTTTTTTGAACTCTTGTAAATCCCTACATGTTGATGTAACACATTAAATTGCACAATTAAATAATAATGTAACAACATATGTTAATGGATATAAAAATATGAAATATTTCTCACAAGAATAATGGCCTTTTCATTGCGTGTCTATATAATGTATTCAATTCATTCCCCACAGGATCTTGATAATAGACAGTGAATGTCTTGGGGATAATAACTAGTAACTCCCAATGTCTACCACTAAAGGTAAGAAAGTTATTAATTAATAACTTAAAATCCACAATAAAAATGTAATTTTCTTAAGTCCAAATTATAAGCAAAGTAAACTTACTCGACATTGAATGGAGCTATTATCACCGTCTTCTTATTTTTACCAAAATATTCAAAAACATCACAGCAGTATGAAGTAACTGAAGAGGGGTCTATATCTACAAGACCAATCAAAGATGGAACCAAAAATCCCACATGGGAAAATGCAAAATCTGTATATATTGTATGTAAGTGGCTACAAAACATGTATTACGTATGCATTAATATATAAGAACCAGATCACCATATATAAAACAAGGTATATGGATGTATAAACAAGATCTCACCATATCCACAACTCTATCATAGATGTGTTCAGCCAATCATAACAAAACAACTCCAAAATATCTTGTATAAATAGCTTGTTTTTGTATGATTGTCCTGCATTAATACCTATGGATTAATATGTATGCAAAACTTGTATAAATAGATTGTTATCGTATGATTGACCTGCAGCATCTTCCGGACTTGTAACATTTATAGGGAAATTTTGATCATGTTCGCTGATCTATACTGCCATACCCCTATAATTAGGACCTAACGAGGCGTGTAGGTCCCTTGGAAGCCAACTTGATAGTTGAGGAGGTGGATGTGGAGGCCGAGATGTAGCGGGGGTCATTTTTTTGACCTATATATATAATTTTATATCAATTGACTCATATATACACACTAAAAAATTAACGTAATGTAAATTTACCATACAATATTAGTATAGACGACATCTGCTTTGGGCCAAATTATCACTCTGCCTTCTGCCTGACCAAATATTTCAGAATCTGGTTGGGCATATGACAGTTGAATATCCCTCCAATCGGGGATTATGTGTATTGGGCTCACACGAACTACACTAGCTGGTACTGGAGTCCCATGAAACATCTCCCCTGGAAGGGCTCGGTAAGCATGTGCCTCTACAGCGATATATTCTTGACCTTTTTGATGACATGGCTTCAACCCCTTCAAATTTACATAAAGAATATTATATACATATATACATAAACATATCATCTTGAAAAGACTAGCTACTATGTCATAAAAATACTTATAGAGGATGTGCTAGGTGGTGGGTCTATATGATTACTCCCAACCTCTATAGTAGGAGTAATAGAAGTGCGACACGTCACAGGTACCGTCTGAGTGGTCGTCTGAGATGCCTACCACTTCACCATTGCTTCTTGGACTTTCCTCTCAATTAATTCATCTACCTATACATGGATAAAAGAAATGTAGCTATCGATTATTGAATTCCCTTTCATAATAACATTAAAAAAAAAGAATAAGTTACCTCAACTTGTGAAATTCTCGCTTTTAGGACAGGTTTGCACTGGGATGGATCAAAGAACGCTTTGATGCCCACACTAGCGCATGCACCCCTAACACGTCCAGGATGCTCTAGGTTACCCAGAGAAAGTATCAATTCATCCCTTGTACCCTCAGGGATGAACTTTCCTTCCTTCCTCTGCTCGTGCAGCTCCTGCTTATCACCATCAACGGAAATTGGTAAGTAAACATAACAATAATCAATATTGATCGATTTCTCCAAGAGTTGAATTTTACCATTTTTGCAGCCGCCTCAGTAGTTTTAGGCTTCGTTATATCTCCCTTCTTGTTTTGCCTCCTAGTTGTCCACATAGCATGGAGAGGCAGAGGTGCGGGACCAATAGTAGAGGACTCCTGAGTAGCAGCAGACTGAGTAGTAGACTCAGCCTGTAGTCTTTAGCGAATGCCTGCATAGCCTCTTGGACCCATTATGTGGTCATGCACATTTATTTCATGCCTTTCTCTTTGAGCATCGTTGATAGCCTTGTTAGTAAGCACATTGATTTGGTTAGTAACACTAAAGGTTAATCTTGAATAGGTGAATACATAAGAACATATATTAATTAAATTGGGAGTGGCACTTAATACCTTGAATTCTTCCATTTTTCTTTGGGTAACAAACTCCTCCCAGTCTTTGGTGTCCATGTAGTTCCATTGCTCAGTGACTGCCTTCTGCCTAAATTTATTTTTTAAAGAGAATAAAAACAAAAATTATTAGTGTAGAGTTAGTCAAAAAGTGATCAGTGTCTAGAATTAGAAATCAATCAAGAACCTCTTCTCAACATCGTGTATGTAATCTCGGGTGAGATTTGTCCTATAGTTCCTTAGGACCCTCCCACAACATTGCATCACACATTTACGATGCAACTTTTCATTCAGATCAAATATACTCTACAAAATAGAATTGCTATTAACTAGTATCGTAAAAATTAGTAATCTACAAAAATAGAATTGCAAATAATAATAACTCATGCATAGTTCCTTCCATACTAAGTCTTTCTTCCCCTTAGGAACTTTATGCCAGGATTCAAAAATAGGACTACAATGACTGTGAGTAAGAACCTCAAGATATGAAATAAATGAGTTGTGGTTCACTCCAACTGGATTTCCTACATGATCGAAATCCACAGCCAGATTGGGTCCATTGCCCCTTTGCTGTAGTAACTTGTTCATCATTGTGATGCCCTTCACTTTCTCAAATTTTTTTGATGCTCATCAAGTGCCCCAATTTCTTCAGGGGGTACATCACCAACCGAAAATTTGATAAAAAAACACACGTACAGGATATAACTATAAATGAACATATAGATAGAAACCTCAGGGATATATTTTTAAAACTTACATTGGGAGACGGCGCATTGACATCCTCACCGTCACGATAATCATCAGCACGGTCATCAGGAGAATGCTTAGCCATCTGAAAGTTCACATTCACATTGTAAAGTAATTCACATTGTAAAGTTCACATTCACATTGTAAAGTAATTCACATTGTAAAGTTCACATTCACATTGAAAAGTTCACATTCAAAAAAACAAAACATATAAAAAAATATAAATATGCATGCCTCTAATATTGTGATCTTTTATCAATTAGCAATCCTTCATTGTGATCTCCGTGCACATACAAGTCATCATTAGCTTCAATATTTGGTGATGTTGGCAACCCAACTGAGAATGGACTGCAGTCATCATACTTATCATAGTATTGTTCTTTGTCTATAGGATCTTCAATGAACTATCTTTTACCATGAAGAACAACCGACCATTTATCATTTCCATGATCATCGATATAAAATACTTATTTCACCTATGATGCCAATATGAATGGTTCACCCTTCTCGCCAATCTTTTCAAAGTTCACTAATGTGAAACCCAATTCATCGACTATAACTCCTTTGGTGTTATCAACCCAATTACATTTAAAGAGCGGAATTCTGAAATCTATGTAGTCAAACTCCCATATGTCTTCAATGACACCGTAATATGACATTTTAGCTTCACATGGACTCTTATCCTTTGCACTTGCAAAAAACAATGAAGATGCTTGAAGGGTGACCCCACTATTTTGGACGACACTCTTATCATCTTGACGCTTTATGTAATATGAGAAGATTGTATATCAACAATGATAGCATAACATACTTATTTTTCATACACAACCAGGGAGGCATATTGTATATAACAAGCATAACTGGCCAAGTGCTGTGTTGGCTGCTCAATGTCCCGTACAGATTCATCCCATCTGTACAAAGCCCAAGTCTTAGATTCCTGACTTCTTCACCGAATTTAGGGTACAATAAATCAATCTTCTTCCATTGTGGGGAATCAGACGCATGTCGTAAGATCCCATCATTATTTTTCTTACCATCTGCATGCCACCTCAAATTCTTTGCATCTATCAGATTGGCAAACAAGAATTGAAACCGTGGTATTATAGGTAGATTCCACATCACCTTGGCAGGAGAACCAATTTTGGACTCTCCCGAAGTCATCAATTTATACCATGATGCACCACATTTGGGACAATATTTCAAATCCACATAGTCATTTTGAAATAATACACAATCACTTGGGCATGCGTGTATCTTCTTGGCCTCCATTCCCATTGGGCACAAAAATTTCTTCAACCGGTATGTTGAGATTGGCAGCTCGTTTCCTTCAGGAAGAATTTCTTTCAACAAAGAAAACAATGACGTAAAGCTTTTGTTGCTCCATCTATTGTTAGCATTCAACTTATACAATCTCAACACAATGCTAAGCTGCGTAAACTTACAACCTGTGTATAACGATATCTCATCATCATGCACAATGTTTCTAAACATGGGAGGTGGATGAGTGTGCTCTACCCCACAACTATCCAGCATCGCATCAATGATGTCTACTGGAACTGGTTCGTTCACATCTACGTCATCGGAGGCAATTTCTTCTTCCACAAAAGCACTGCTATCGACATCCACTGATTTCAGGTTTGAAATCTCTCCATGCCAGTTCCATTCTATATAGACTTGTACAATCCCGTTGCACATGACATGACTTTTGATTTTGTCACCAGTGTTGACTTTCAAGTTGTTACCGCAATGCCTACATGGACAGTAGAACCTATCTCCAGGTTATTTCCTATGTTCCTCGACAAATCTAATAAACTGATCAAGATAAAAAATATACTCTGGGGTGCAGCGATTTGGAATGGACATCCATGATCTGTCCATTCTATGATCAAAGAGAAAACAAGTATATATTAGAACAATATTAGGGTCTAGGGTTAAAAGATTAGAGTTTATGGTTAAAACTTTAGGGTTTAAGGTCTTATATACAATAAATGTGTACCACCTATCCCATTCTTGAACACCTAATCTCACTAGTAAGTGTATAATGTGTATTGGGTTTTCAAGAAAACTTTGGCAGCAATTTTCTTGAAAACCTAATACACATTATACACTTACATCCTAAGTGAGATTAGGTGTTCAAGAACAATCCCAAACTGGGGACTATCCAAGATTTACTCCTAATGAGTAAATCTTGGGTTGGTTTCTAGGCCAACAAAATATAACACCAGTCCCTTGTTCACAACCCCAATCAACACACAATTTTCTTATAAAAACACTTGTGGACAACCATAACAACATATCAATGCTTCCTAAATTAATCAATGTATTATTTTATAACACAAATTGTGGAGGGTATAACATAGCAAAAAACTCAACATGTCACAACAGAAACATGTTCTTAACATAATATACAAATATTTGTAACAAAACTCATTAGGAAGAGAGACCATGAAACACCCTGCATCGATTTGAAGTTTTCTTTCCCATCTAAGGTTATTTGCAATCTCATGCTTGTTTCATTATCTTTCTTTCTAGGATTTCTACTTGAATTGCATATATAATCAATTTCACTAGTCCATTATCATATGAATGTTTAGATGCATTTATACTATCAATTCCTAGGGTTTACTTTTTTACCGTAGAAAAATATAATAGAGGTTATTTTGATCATTTTTTTACTAAACATTGCATGTCTCTATTTAACTTCCATAAATAAACTATTATATATTAGTATGATTAGAAATCTATATATCATTAATCCAAAGAATGCATTTATTTTAATGACTATGTTTAGAATTCAAGTGATTTTGTAGTAAGAATTACCAATAGTATTCGATGAATTTATTCTTAGGTCTAAGGTTACTACACATATATCTACCATCTTACTACATATAAGTGTAAATTTAGTATCACATGAAACAATGCAAGCAATTGGATAATCTATTCTATCAATATGAAGAGTCTTATATGTAGAATGTTCTAATTATTATCAATATGTAAGTGACCACTAGATAATAATCAAGATTTTTACTAACACAAATATAGGAAGAGAATCAGTTATGAACAACCAGTGGTTTTGAACTGGATGGCAAGTTGCAGCTTTTTTTCAATGAAAAAAAATGTAGGACTTTTTGGTTTCTCCATCTCCGGTAAAGCAAACATAAACTTCATGGCTGTCGAGCTTAAGAATGCAATCCAATACAACATTCTACTACAAAGAAAACGTGCCCTAGGTGAAGGAAGAAGGGTACCTTCGCAGAGTGGCAGCAGTGGCGACCAAGAGCAGCAAGTAGGCAGCGGCGAGTAGGAGAAGGCAAGCAGGAGCAGCGAGTAGGCGGCGGTGAGCAGAGGAGTATACGGCAACGACCGGAGTAATGAACGGAAGTGGCGGTGGCGGCGATCAGAGGAGCAGTGAGAAGTGGTTGGATTAGGGAATCGATTGCCAGACCTAAGCGCGAAGTCAATGAAATAGAGAAAGGGGAAGAGCATGGCTCACGCGGGTGTATTAAGTTAACAATAGACGTCGGTTATTCAAAACAACCGACACTTAAACAATCAACATCGGTTGCCATAGAAAAACCGATGTCGAAGGGGGGTGAAAATTTTCACGGGGACAGCTCGCGAAAACACATCGGCGTCGATTATTGGAAGAAAACCGACGATAAAAATGTGCCCAATTTCTGTCTTGTGAAAAACCTTTAGTCATCGGTTAATTAGTTAATAACCGACGCCGTTTGTTAAATTTTGGAGGTAATTTTTTTCCACTGGAAAATTTGGATTTGTCCGTCGATTTTAGGTGTCATTTGCTTATTAAGGAACCAACACTAACTTAAAAGTGATAGTTGTGTCTGACCGCTCTTCATAGATACAAGTCGGTTTTTGTATTCAACCGATGTTGTAGGGTTTAAGCATCAGTTTGTTGTATACAATTGGCGCCTGAAAATGTGACGATATAAACCATTTTTGTAGTAGTGAGAATATAAACTAGTAGTTGATGTACGATCTTAGACACAATTTTCAAACCATATGAATTCCATTTGAATGTCATTATATTCCCATATAGTAAGAGAAACACATCATAATAATAGAGAAGAAGCAATCAATATAATTTTCATAGTGTACCTATTAAATAAAGTCATTTAATGGGTACACATTGGCACACATGGACTGAGTATGCCATAAAAGACATAGAATCATAGGGTTTAATATATCATGTTTTTCTTGGAAACTTATATGATAAAAAGAATAAAGAAAAAACATTAATTGCCTTCTTGTTAACATGTAACTATGTTTTAACTTCATTTCCATTGACCAACTTTCCAAAGCAGGGTCCATGAATGTCATCATTAATGCCAATGGTCTTAATGACATATGTTTTAATGGAATGATTACAATACTAAACGTAGATATTTAACCATATTATCAACATGGTCCACCGTTCTTAATGAATAAAGTAGGGCACCCAACCTTATGTCCTTACACTGAGAAAATAGGTAGGTGCACAAGGTTTGTATAACAGACAATTGTGATTTAAGGTTTGTTCAACATATTTCAAGAAAAAGGAAATTTATAGTCATAGGGAACAAGTATCTCAAACATGTATATAAAGACAAGTATTTTAAGAATGTATACATACAAACAAGTTTAATAGAACTAGATTGGCCAATAGGAGAATAAAGTGTACCTTGATTAGAGCATAAGATTAATTATTTATTTAGAAAACTATGTATATCAAGCTTGACTATATATTGGTAATATTTCCTCAAATTGTTCCTAAGATTATACATAAGTGTAATTTGATTAACCTGAGAAATACTTGCTCTCATTTAGCAATCTCACGGTGGTTGTATGTGTCACCTAAGTCAAGGTATTATTTCCCTTAATATTGTTTTCAAAATCTCAAACAAGGTCTTCTAAGTTCATTATGATGTTATAACTTATTTCATGGATTCATCTAGAATCTAGGATGACACGTCATAACTTAGATTATAAATTTATAATTAGGGTTACAAAATCTTAAATCGAGCAAACATGAGGTTTGATCAAGATAGTCAACATGAGCATCAACATTGTCAATATTAAGTCAGTTTGAGCCATTATCATGCAAGCTAGTCATCATCAGAGCATAAAAGAGATCCAATTAGATTTTGTTTCATAATGATCAATAAGTTATTGATTTGAGTAATTAAACATGGGTGATCATTTGGGTGATATTTGAACAAGATTAGATCTTCATATATCAATCATTCATAGGAGGTCATATTTCAGGCCACATATATGTCATTTAATCACAAAAGGGCCCAAGAGTGATCCTCATGACATTTAGGGGTACAAAGGAATATATGGTTACTGATTTTGTTGTCACACACTTATTTTTAACATAAAAGAATAATATGTGCACAAGGTTTGAGATTTCACATCAAGGTATCCATGTTAAACATATTTCATTTTTCATTTCACATCATAAGATAAATTAGAGAACAAGAATAAATGAATTTGAATATTGGTACATCAAGAAGTAAAAGTTACCGACTTAGATCCAACACAAATATCAGGAATGCAATATTAGGCATTAAAGTAGTGATATTTAGCATAAAGGTTCACATTTTAGGTCATACAACTGACATTAGGTCATATTAGGGTTCACATGTGAGCTCAAGGTTGCCTTATAATTCATTAAAAGTTACTGATCTATAATCACAAGAATGTTTAGGGTCATAAAAGATAATGCTTAAATAAAATACATTATTCATCATGTGAAAAGAAATAAAAGAGATGTCATTTGTATCATGAAGGAGCCAAGAGAGGAATTAGGTCTTGAGAATATGCTGATATATCTTGTTATATAAATTAAAAGTCATATGTTACATGGCATATATGGCCCTAGGGTTGACTTTATATGAATCTTGCAAGATTTGGACATTTCTAGCAAGATAGAGTGCAAGACTATACCATGTGGTAATGACGTGGTGCAGCCTAATTTGCTTACGTCATGTCCACTAGCTGGATGTGGGGTCCACAGTTATGTTTGACTAGTCAACATAAAGTAAACTAGATAGAGCGAGGAAGAGATAGAGAGAGAGTTCATGAGGCGATATGGCCTTTGGGGAACATGTCGCCTTAGAATCTGGAGTCTTGATCGTCATTCTCCATTGACCATTGTGCGAGATTGATGTAGTGGGGCTCGATGGCATGGTCTCACGAGACATGGGAAGCATGATCGGTATTAGGGGGCAAGCCTTAAAACCTTACCGCCCATGAATGTAGTTGTTCTATAGATCTACCTATGCCCTTAGATTCTCCTAAGTTGGTGTGGGTGCGACACACCAAAAAGCGGTCTAGCGAAGGAGATGAATGAGAACTAGGAAGAACAAGGAGAGGAAAGGAGGATTTGTGGTGCACCACAATGGAGGAAAAGATATCGGAAATGAAATAGAAGAAGAAATAAATCAAAGGGGGTTTCAATTTTTCCTAAGGGGTCGTAGAATGGTGGGATTTGATAGGGAAAAAGTTGTTGTACCTTGCTTAACACAAGGTAGAGGACAAATCCCACCACTAGATTTTCTCTGAGGTATGACCTTTAGACGAGTATCCATGGCCTCTCATTGTACAAGAGGGAGAGACATGGATCATTTACATGTATAAGTCAAGATAAGGCAAATTCGAACTATGTTTCTATGTAAATATTGCAAAAATCATATCTCTCCAACCATAACTACAATTTGCATAAATTCATCACTTTTGTGTCAAAAAAATTCTATAATAATTATACAAAAATTATGATCCAAGAGGATGATGATGATGATGGAATTGAATTATTGAAATTCATATTCAAAATTCTAATTATGCACTCAACTTTACTCAGATTATTCGAATGTGATTTAATCACATCCAAAACATCCAATTGAGTATATTGTGGTTCAAATTAATCTATTTGAGGGTGAGGGAGGTTACTGATTTCAATTTATCATTTTATGAGTCTAGATGTTCATAATTAGAAGAGTAAGAAAATAGAGTTTTTTTAGATCCTACCCACCTTAAGGAAATTTTGTCCCCAAAATTTACTCATTCCTTTAATTGAAATTTGGACTTCATATTATATATCATATCTATCTTTGTATTTCACATAAAGTATCATGATCAAGACAACAATTAACCTATTTCCAAAATTAGGAAATCAAACATAAAAGGTGGGGCATAGTCACGTAGATCGACTGGAAGGATTATCACATGAATCACAAATTTGGAGAGACCATCATATAGACCACAAATTTGGAGAGATCACATTTTAGGTTAAAGGAATAGAGATATTTGAAATAAGATTAAAGCATGACTTCTATTCCCAATATTTAGTTTTATAGATACTACATTGGCCTAGTTGGGTTTATACATCCATGATTGAGATTTAATGTTTCAACCGTTTGAGATAAACAACATATTACATATCACATTTTCATGATAAAATTCAGTGACATGTTTCACCCTAGTCCACATGAGAGCTTATCCCTAAATAATTAATTGAGAGGTTAACATAATAATCATTTCAAATCTGTTGAGATTAGAAAATAAGAAAGTCATCAATCATATATTGAGGGTTATCTCAAGATCCAAATAGGGTGATTATAGGAGTCAAATAAATATCAAGATTAATAATAACAAGTGAAGATTTTGTCAATCAATATAAAGTGTCAAAGTTTGGACACAAAGGTCATAGGACCAAAAATTGTGAAGACATGGTACAAGATTCCTAATTTGACTATGTTGTGATCAGTCGTCCATAAATAACAATTTGGCAAAAATCGAGAAACATTTTAAATATCAATATAAATTTTTTTATGATGGTTGTTCAAGGTTAATAAATGATCTAGACCTGGGTAATTCTAGAAACTTAACCACAATATAAAGTCAACATCATCATATTTCATGATCATGATCATGATCATGATCAAAATAAGATTCAAGATAAAATATCAATATCATCATCAAAATGATATCCAAGATCAAGTGTCAATAATATCATAAACCTACCATATTAGAGACTTAGGTCAAGAAATAATAATTGTATGGAATGGTTGCCTTTTCCAAAACTTAGAATAATTAACAAGGTGAACATTTTGAGGCAAATATTACTGGAATGGCCTACATTACATGAGTTATAAGTAAACTACCACCCTAATCTAGAACATTAGTTGTTGGGACCTCTCTTTTGAATAGCATAAATACCAACCATTAGAGATAATACCAAAACCTAAACCCAGATAATGAAATAAAATAAAGAATTCTCGACAAAGGTGATTATACAATATATGAAAAAGGCAGATAAGTTTTTGCATTTTCTTTCTTCACAAATTCATAAATCAATGTCACATCAAGCACATCACATTTAGATATCACAAATATCATTCAACTCCAATAAAACTAGAATCAAATCTTGTTCTCATATGTGTTTTAGTTTACATTAGATACATTTACATTGATGAACACCTTTGTCTACAACCCAAATCGAGAAAGAGAGAGTACAAGGACATTCTAATCTATGTAGATTATGCTATCTTCTTTGTCATGACCTCTCCTCTAGATAACATTATACCTAAAAACATTTGAAACAACCTCATGAGACTCATATAGAGCCTCAACGAGTGGATACCTCCCACTCAAGCTAGGTACATGCATCAACATCAGATTAAGTATAATAAACTTAACATAAACATGTTGATATTGAAAACTCTAGCAGATAGTTCAATCACAAGTCAAATCTAGCTTACAATAGTAATCTAATCCAGCATATAAGGTAATCTCCTAAACCAATTATAACTTTGAAACATTTTTTAGAGCATGTCTATGAACAAATGAGCAGATATTTCTTATTTCAAATTAAGAATACTAGTGTATGAGTATTATGTCAGGTTCTAAAAATTTTCAATCAATACATAACTTTAACATTATCTTTGTGACACTCCACCAGTCAGACCAGGAACACATCCTATAATCCTGAAGCTGAAGTACACATAATACATATCTACCAAATAATACTATCAAATAGCAAGCAATGCAACTCATATTCAGAATCCATATAAATCCCAAAATTTATAACTTGTCAACATGATAGATCATAATATGAAATAAAAAATGTCCATTGCAACATGATTACTTACCACAACAAGAAGCATAATCAACAATGACAAATCATCAAGTAGCAGTACAAGTAATGTAATAATCATTCAAATCATGTTCTACATGACTTGTCATCTTTGATTCATTTTCCCTAAAACTACTTAGCTAGTACCTCACCAAGTAGAAGTCGCCACGCCTGATTCTCGTGTCAGCAACTCACCGTCACTATATTAGGGTTTAGTCGGCCACCCTAAGATATCAACAACAGACCCTGGCCACCTTAGGGTTGCTTAAAGAGCCTCAACCTCATCTCTAGTACACAAGATAGGAACCAGCAAAATAGTATATCAAATATCACAATATTTCACATATTTTCACATGTCACAATTTTCATTTCATAAGAGTCTATTCCATCTAGACAGACTTTTACAATAAGGATTTAGGGCCAGAGCCACTCAAGATGACTCACTCCTAAATCCTGGTGGTCTAACCTTTAAGGTCTCGATCCACACTCTAGAAATCTTTCTCATAATTCATCAATTACTACAAGCCAATCCATTTTGATTCCCCAGTGTGGCCCTTGAGGGAAACTCACAGTGTTTAGGGAACCTAACTAGATGTTTCATCATTTCACTTGTTATTAATATCTTTTACTCATCATAAAAGAATTCAAAACATCATATATCATATGTGTGTATTCTTGCATAACTAGAATAACATGAAACATGTTAAGTTTATAAAGAAAGATAATGACTAAAACATGAAGCACCACAATTTGTAGTTTGCAACATATGTAGTTCTTGAAATTTCCACATCATCTCACAACATTCATCATCATTGAGCTTTCAACTCAATACATAATCTCATTGTCCAACATTTAACCCATTAGGGTTTTATCATCATCAGTGGGCTTTCAGTCCAAGATAGAATATCTTTGTGTAACATTTACCCTCATCAGGGTTTCTCAAATGTAAGAAGTGCATATTAAATTCTATTTCAACATATTTCTTATCAACTCAACCTATGTCATAGTTCTTAACAAATACTCACATAGGTATCTAAACTAGCAACAATAGAAACATATATATATCTTGTTTCATTGATCATACTTAGGGAAGATTTATCATACAACATATACTTATTCCATCCAAATTCAACATATGTAAATAAATTTCATGCATAAATATGTATAACACACTTAGTTATCTTCTTCTTTTATTTCACATTCTTCAATTAGGGTTACTAATCAACACATGTTGAATATCATTTGAAGTCCATCAAAATAGATCATTCTCATAGTACAATTATTCTAACAAACAATCACAATACAAGAACACATTCTTGTAAATCAATGCAAATGCTTGAACCTCATCTTGTAATTGAATTCAACTACATCTACGTGCATTCCTTGATCCATTATTTGAGATCGTTAGTCGTTAGTTTTATATAACTCATCATATTTAGGGTTAGAGTTAGGTTCTTAGATTGATCTACTAACTCCCATCTTTTTCTTTCAGTTTATATTCATTAATCTCAACTTATCTCATGTCATGTTCATTAACTTTTAGGAACCAATCATTTTTAACTCACTTGATATACAATGCTTCTCTATTCATTGATATCCATCAAAGTCCACTTTTAGTATGTTTCATTAAATTTGGCTTAAGCCACATGTAATTCAAATAAAGGATTAAAGACTTTATCATAATGACTTCATTAATTTCATCTTTAACTTGCCATCACCATCAGTACATTTTTCTTCATATCATTTCTTATATTTAGATAAGTGTACAATGTTAGTGACTTGTAAAGTCATTCCCATAATAAAAAATGATCATTATGTATTATACTACACAATATAGCTTAAAAGAATGGTTTAAGTTAGATCTTCTTACCCCATAATCTCGAATCATCCTTTACAATTCATTGTTGTGTAGCTAGTATAAAAGGACCCACATTCATGTGAGCGCTTACTCATTATTTCATAAGTTATACTAAAATAGATGCATTAGACATAGATCATATTAGTAAGACTCATCATATTCAATTGAAGTATTAATACTTACAACTTCAGCATTACATCATATTTACAACATCATATACAAGTTCTAGCTTTATCACTCATAGTCACCTTAATATGAAACTTTTAGGGTTTTCAAAAAGTCATTAATTAGTTCAACATATCACAAGAATCATATCATTCAGTAATAAAAAATGATTCAGGGGTTCATTAGGGCTATTCACAAACATGGAAACCCTAGTTTCAATTTTCACACATTTCATTCATCAATCATAAGTATACATTTATTAATTAACTCATTCGATTCACTTTCTCAACACAAAACCTAATCAGGAAAATGTGGTCACCTCATATTGGTCCTTATGTGTATATGATATTCAATTCCATTAAAATTCAACAATACACTTATATAATACATTCCAATACAATTGAAATATTGTTCTATGTCAATTCAATTCCAAGCATATCGGCCATTGGGATGATGTTTAGGAAAAATTCACATGAAATAGCATAGTCATTTCTCCATAGGATTCTCTATGAATCCTAAAACAATATATTAGGAACTAATGAAGTTCCAATTAATTATAAATAATCAAAATCACTAGAATTTGATCCCCTAATATCTTTCCCAAATCAATAATCAATCATATACATATACAAGCAAGGTTTCTTCTTATTTTAGCCGGATAGAATTAAACTTTCAACATGAATACAAAGCTTAAGTGGGAGAAAAAGATTCACCTCAGGAGCCAAGAAGCTTAAAAAATGTAAGTCAAGCTCTGAACTTTTGGAAACCCTATCAAACTCTATCAAATGAATCCATTACTTCCTCCTCTCAACTCAAAAACCCTAGAAATGGAGACCAGGAGAGAAAGAGTGAGAAAAGGGTATGTTTGATGTGATTTCAAATCAAATCAGAGGAGGAATGGAATCTTGACATGTGACAAAAGATTCACCATGAAATTCTATGCACAGAAGCTAAATTTACTTGATTTCATCATATCTCAGATAGAGAAATCCTAGGTCAGCATCTCCACCACTTTCACTTCTCAAAACCCTAGCTCTCCTCTCTCTCTATAATTTCATTTATTGGACAGGACTGACGAGTTTTGAGATATCCTTGTCTGTTAGGTTAGTCACATAGATGAATTGAGGTTCTTAGAACAATTGCAAACAAGCCCACCATTGTATTTTAATTTTGTTCGGACTGGTGGGTTGACAAAGTTATAAACTCGATTGACACCACACTCTTTAGAATTCAAACATCGTCCAAAATTATGAAAATTTAGCTCAATGTCTGAAATTGAGTTTATAAGTCAGATCAAAATTTTAGATCATTTGGAGTTACCAATAAATAAATAAAAATCAAATACTAGACTACTATGTTGTAGTCTGCAGACACCCCTCTGCAGAAGTAAAATATGGCACTCCATGAGTAAGAACATAGTGGGAAAAGATTGAGGTCTATATTTATCATGTTTTGCAAATCTATTTTAAAAAGAGGGAAAGAAATCAACATGTAAAATGACTCTTATATCAAAGTCTATCATCAGAATTTTGAGACTCCAAAAGCATAGTCATTTTAAATCATGACCATGGAACATATCAGTAGGGGAAAGTAAGATCAATTATGGTGAGTTTAAATAAAAAACATGGCAATATATACTTAATCAATAGGGTACTCATCAACTATATGGTATACAATATGTTTTCTACTTATTTTGTCATATAAAAATCATTATCTTTTTCCTATAACATAGGAAATATATAGTCTAGATTTTGTATAGTTGAGTTTACATGGCCTAAGGGGTCACACATGAGTACATAACTTCAAGAGTACTTTCAATTATCATAATAGATATCCAATTAAGATCATATCATGAACTCGTTATCATGGTAGTAAACTTCAACCAGTTCCTTTAGATTATATTTTCCCATGCCTAGACTGCCCAAAATTGAGACATCAAGTGAGAAATTTGTCATTAGAGTAAGATCAAATTTGTAAATCCTACACCCACTACCCAATGCTCTAGAAGAGTTGTAGGAATGATGATTGGTCCCACAACATGCTTTGTCCTCACTCACACACATCCTAGGATCAACTTCTCAGTAGGTCACCCATCCTAGTACTACTCTGGATAAGCACGTTGAACCACAAGGTTCTTGGTGATAAGCTCCCCGAAATGAAGGTTCGCCATGGTGACATGGGTAGTCGAACAAACCATTCTAAGATCATGTTATTTGCGGCCAAAAGACTAGCGATGTTACAACATTCCTCACTAATAATCTTGACATCCTTGTTAAGGATCAACTATATGGCCTTATAACCTTTCCCCATTTTAGTGCAGACCTAGGGCCCATGTACACCTGGATCCTGATCATAGATAGGATTGAAAGGGTGGCTCCATAACCATGGATGGCCCCTTCCAACATGCCTAGACTACACAACTCAAAGACTGGCATGCCACATGTCGTTGTGGGCCCCACATAATAGAGGTGAGCTGACTCTGATACCATTTTTGATGCAGGTACCCACCACTCTAAGGCTATAGTAGAGTTTGAAGAATGATAAATGAACCAACATACCATCACTAGCCTCATCTACGCACTTTGTTCTCACTCACACACATCAAGGGATCAACTTCCCAACATGTCACTTATCCTAGTACCACTCTGGGTTGGGAACACTTAACCATAAAGTTTGTAGTGCTGAGATCCCTAAAAAGAAGGTGCAACTTGGTGATATGGGTAGTCTAACAATTCCTTTTGAGACAATATCATTTGAAGCCTAAAATCCTAAGATGTTTCACAATGATAGAGTGACCAAAGTCCGAATGAGAGATAAACTATCTACATAGTAATCAAAGTATGGAGCTACAACTATATATATTGAATAATGCATTTTTTTCTTAAAAGACAACTTCTATAAAATGTTATAGAGTAATAAAGGCAATACACAATCAATGGAAGTAAAAACTATACAATGAATATTACATAAATAGTTTACATATTTTATTATTAACACATGTGTAGTTGGGATGTATTGTCAAAATTACTAGCTATTGACTATGAAGTCCCCTGGACCACCATGGAAGATCTTATGATTACCTGGATTCCCTAACATTTTGTGGCACCTCAATCGGTGTGAGTATAGAAAACAAGGATAATCATCCTATAATCTACAAATAATAATGAAGGTCATCTTGGATACTCAAGTCATGGACATATGTTTTTGTATTTTCAATACTACCACACACATCATATCACAACATTTACAATCACATTGACAGGACTATCATATAGAATAGAGAATACAACATCAACAACAATTATATAAATGGACAATTTTAGGGTGTCGAAGGGGCCCATTTCACATAATAATGATCGATAACTCATGTATAATCAGTAGTATATTAATCTAAGTACCTTTTCATAGTATGGGGATGGATACACAAATACTTGTTTCCCTAACGTTCAAATAATGGGGATGTTACAAGATCACACTAAAATTATATGAACAAGAGATTTGCTAATTAATTAGTAAATTTTTTCATATATCATTTATCATAAATGTGAATTTAAAGAATTTCATGTTTATATATGAAATAGCAAAAAATCTATCTTGTATCAAAGATTTACAAGCATAACTAATAAACTACAAAATCTAGACATACATACATAAATGGTGGTCAAAATCCACTTCTATCTACTCTAACATCATTTTCAAATGTAAGGAACCAATTTTGAAAGCTTCTTTGAAAACACCTGCATATGAGTAAAATATGGAAGAAGTAGTAATAATTGTCTAATTTTACGGTTGAATATATATATATATATATATAGTCCAGCTAGAATACACTCGAGTGTATAAATTGCACACTACACTCAAGTTGTGTTTGCATATCAACTCTAGTTTTTTTACAAAATGTAAACCATTGATCTTCATTTTCATACTACAACTAGGCTACATACAAATTTTGAACCCATTTGGATGAGTGTAAGTCACTCATCCGAGGGAAACACAATCGACACACAAAATTAATTTGAAATGCATTATTTTTGTGATCCTCATAACTTAAACTATAAATGTCCAAATGGGCTCAAAGTTTATATATGAGCTATTCACACAAACTTTAAGAAGATCAATGGATTAGATTTAAAAAAAATTGCATCATTAAAAAGTACTTGAGTGTATTATGCTCCGGATACACTCAAGTGTATTCTTTTTGTTTTTAAATTGGCCATTCTATTCATCTTGTGGCCTGGGCTCGATCCTGGGACCTCTCGTTAACAAACTGAAGTGTATTCCAGCCTGACTCTACACACACACACACACACAGATATAAATATATATATATATATATATATATATATATATATATATATATGTATATGTATATATATATGCAAAAACATAATCTTTCAGTGACATGGCAATACAAAGTACATATTTTTACATAAGATCAGAAATTAATATTAAAGAGGGTGATAATTCTAATTTTCCTAAAGTTTTACCAAAAACCCTCATAAAACACATATCAGCTTATATAACATGCATTTAGTGAAGATTGGCGATTATATGTAGATACATCCTGATTTTTTTTTAAAATGGAGATTGAATCACTCATATGAAGAGAGGAACATACTCTTAATAGGATCATATGCGACCTTAAAAGAGGCTATCAGATGATGCTTAATAATATACAAGCATCACCCTCGATAGACACCTTCCAAAACCTCTACCGAGTCCACTTCAACTCCTTCACCTTGCTACCAACTTCAAAATTTAGCCATGATAGAGGGAAGTTTCTCCACCACTACCTAGTGGTCCTCCACAAGGCTCAATCGAAGAAAATAAGAAGATGTAATGATTAGGTGGGAATTCAAAGGAACATATTGGGTTATCTTTAATGTTGCGTCAGGTCGTTCTCTCCACTAGACTCCAATATTTATTATGCACACTAGAATTATGTACCTCCTACTTACAACAATGATGGGTTTTTCTTGATCTTTTTATATTCAACTTATAATTGCTATGAGGAGTGAGTACTCCTCTTGCTAGTGTACAATGAATATCCATGCTATATATTTTTGTTCTTTTGTCTTGCATCAATGTTTGTATGAAGCACATTATATTTTGAACCGATCGCTTATTGCCAAGGTGATGTCTTTGGATGATACCTTAGTATGTTTATGAGGACTTGAGTGTATCTTCAAAACAAAGATTGAGTGTTAGTTTGATTCTTATTAAACTCTTAATGAGAACTCATACACATGTTTTATAAGGTGATGGGTAAATGACCTATAGGTAACACGATGGTGATCTTCGAGTGGTATCTCTCATGGTCAAACCCTTATTCTGATAGGAGTGGATTCACCCTGCCTTAGTATTTATTTATTCATTCTTGTGTATGATGTAGTGAGACATCAAACACAAGTAGTTGTGGTGAAATCCACCCACCCTAGTGTTTCCATCAATTGTTATATAGATGTTTTTAAAAAGTCAAAGAATTTATTTATTTATTGATCTAATTATGATCAAAGAAACAAGTATAGAGTTAGGATGTATATAAAAATTATAGTCAAGACTTGGAACTACATATATGAAAGGGAAAATTGGATGAACAAATTCTACACTAGGTAAATGAGAGTTATGATAAGATTTAATTAACCTTGGTGATGGAGATATTGCGTAGAGAATCTTGTAGTCACTTAAATCAATAAGAAGTCTGATAATGCAACAAACTATATAATGTCCTTGTGTTTCATTAATAAAATCTAATTCAATATGTATATAGCTTCCTCCTTCATTTAAAGCCAATTGTAAAGAGAAAGACATTTTTGTTGTTTCTACTACATGACCTATTTTATGAGTATTGTATGACCTTGACCTTTTAACAATCAACCATCATGATCTTTGGAAACAACTACATGAACAGATGTTCCATTTTTCATTTCCGCATCAATATTGAGTTTAATACAACCAAAAGGTGGGTGGGGCCATGACATTAAGGAGACATTTAGTTCATGTATTGATGATGTGGAAGCACTAGTAATAGTTGTATTAGATGATTTTGCTTGGCTTGGATCATTAGAGATTATGGATTAACAAAGGGAGAAGGGACACTATGGTAACTTTTGAAAAATATATTGATTCCTAGATATCCACATATGTTAGTGGGTGGAAATAAAGACTAAAATTACCTTTGAAGTGGATATAAGTTCATAATTAATAATTTCTCAAGATAATGGTTTAATAAATCATATATGTGATCATTGATTTTTATAGTCATGCATATTTTGTTAACAATTGGAAAGTCTTATAAAACATGGACGACTATTTCAATAGGATCATGACCTAAATGAAGTGATAAATCATCCATACAATGTCTTTGTTGCCTTCTGAAATTTTTCACTAAAGCTTCAAACTAATTGGATTAATAGTTATACTTGTTGGTAACCTTGAGTGCCAATATTGTAGTCCAAGGTCCAACTTTTCTTCTTCCAACATTATCGTTAAGCATACCACAAGAAGACTTAGTTGAATGTAGACCCTTGCTATGTGTAATCCATACCCATCTATCAATTTAGAATTAGTTGGTGTTTAATGATCTAGAATCTTCTCCAAGATGTGTAGAGTAAGAAAATAGTCAATAGAAGTTGTATCCCATTGATGCGACCTGGGTTACACCCAGCCAATTGATGTAGCTAGATATTACTTAGGCACACAATTGGGCTAATAAACCTATAACCATAAATGACACATTTAGAAAGATAAAACACTTTCCCACAAGTGTAGATATTCAAGTTACAACATAGAAGACAACAAGTTAGGATTCACAACCAAGGGAGAGAGGGAGAACTAGAGCTTCGTTTGATTCTCTAGGTTCTTAATAATGAGACTAGATTTTAAATGTTTTATCTTTGATTTTCGATAACACTAATATGGTCAAGAAAGCAATTAAAGATGGCAAGAAGCAAATCTAAGTTAACCCTAAAAATTTAAGACGAAAAGAGTAAGTAATAACGAAAATATGCAATTACTCTAGAGAAAACAAGATAAGAGAATTAGTAGGTACTACAATAGATAAAGAATACTAATTAGCCCACAAGATTAGTAATAGGAAACAAGAAACACTGAACTAGAATCAAGGCAAGAAAGAGAAATTTGGGAACTATAGTAGCAATTGATTAGATAAACTATCACAAGAACCAAAAGTAAGACTAACTACCCTATCTAGGTTAAAGTAGCATGAATAAGAAGACAAGTATAGACTAACACTAGCTAAGCAGGGGAAAAGAATTCAAAATTTAGATAGTTATGTAAGACTGGACTATTTGGGATAATGTGACTATCAACTAGGTTGGGGGTCATAGCATGCAAGAATCAAATACTAATATAGAAGATGAAACCAAAAAAAAGTTAAGTGATAGAGAATTACCCTAAACTACTAGCTAGTCATGGATGGAATAGGGTGTGTACAAGGAAACTAGTCCCTATCACCCCTACCTACATTGTGAGAGTCATTTAACTACGGTTTTAGTGTAATTCAACTACGACCCAACAAGTCTAGTTTCTAGGATGTAATATCTGAGGTCATATGGGGGCCAAGGGTATTAGTGGGGGAGGAAATGAGGTTTTTTCACCTCGCATCACCTACCATCTAGCCTTTTTGTGGCACCAATTTATTTTTACTAAGTGCTTCTAAAATAGCTACTTGATCTCACCTTTAAGTGGGATCAAGTCATTTTTACTAAGTGCTTCTAAAATAGCTACTTGATCTCTCTCCTAGGTGTAGGAGGATAGTTTTATATGTAGTAAGATGGGTAGCTAGATAGGGATCATGTAGATGGACGTAGAAGCAAATCTCAAAATACCTACATATCATACATTTCACATAGAACCTAGGTGTTTCAAGTACAAATCACAAAGTAATTCATGGGAAACAACCTATAAGTAGAGTATAATCATTAGGAAATGAAATCATACACTTTACTCATTTTTCCCCACAACACGGTATCAAAGTCACATTTTACACCCCCAAACATCCCACCTAAGGGGTTTAGCTACTCATAATATAAGAAAGGGAGAAAGGAGTAAAAGTGTAAAATCCATGGATCTTGATAAATAATTTTTCTTCTTCACCTCCAGTTTTATATGGACAAGTTCCTCCCTCCTTGATGGGTGTAAAGCATGGAAAGATAGATGAGAGTGGTTAAACCCTAAGAAAGATAGGATTTTGAGATGGAAGAAGGTGGAAATGAAGTGGGAGTAGGTGGTGGTGAGTAGGTAGATGAATGAATTACTAGAAAGTGATAAAAAGTGCTAACCCTTTCTCCATCAATGTTCATATAGTGGATAGAAGAGAATATTGTTAAGTGGGGGCATTTTTGTTAAATGATCAACAGGTAGCACAAGGATTTGGGTGGAAGTATCGCCATTCTAGGTAGATCAGCCGTGGTGGATGGATGATGGAATGGGAATGCAGAGGAGGAACAAAGGTAGTGGTTATGGGAAAATGCCAATGGAAATTTGATTTTAGGGTGCTAGTAGCATGATCATGATGCAAGTTAGGTAACAAAACCTTGTTGGGGTAGCACGAACATGGTAGATGGATTGGAGTATGGTCATTTCCTTGAGCAAAGGCCTTCTAGGTGCTTGCAACACAACCATTTTGGATAGAACGACCGTGATAGGGTCTTCTTTGCTAAATTTTTGTCACCAAAATGATGGTGATATTGTAGTTTTTTGGAGATTCTTCCTTTTTGTTCTATATTGTGATTTCAACTTGGTGTCATGACCATTCTGTGGTTCCATGATTGTGTAGGGGTATTTTCTTTGCAATTTGATCTTCAATTTGGCTGTCTTTTATGCTCTTAGCTTTACTTTGATATTTGGCCACTTGGTGTATATCAGGCTTTTCTGGTCTCACATTTGGTTCTTCAAATGTTGAAGGAATCCTATGATCCTCCTCCTTATATCCCTTCCTTCCAAAGTGTGGTCAATGCATGTTATAACTATGCAAATTACATTTATAAGTGAACTTGACTATAAAACCATTAATTGAGGGAGTAACATGCTTTCATGTGTAGATGTGATTTTATATTAAATAGTACAATATGAAGCCCTAAATTAGGGTTGCAGCACCACTCCCAATTAAAGCATACTTTTCCTCAAGTATGGTCCAACTTAATCTCATTTTTTATTCATTCAAGAAAGACATGTAAGAATGAAATAATTATAATGGTCATTAGCTACATTGAGATCATATGTAATTAGGCATGCAACCCACTACATGCAAACCTATTTTCATATTTATGTGATTCGAGAATAGAGCACACAAACTTCAAATATGGAACACCAATCAAATATGTAAGTCATGTAACTATCACACTACTTCGGGTAACATGTATCATGCATGGCATACATCAAAATGGTTAGGGTTGTTGTTTCATTTTCGAGTACTCAATCATACACTTTATTCCACCTCATATGACCCACATAAATTGTGTAGGGGTAGATGGGATATAGTTCATTTTTCCCTAACCCACATAGGAACAAAAATAGAAGAAATCATTGTGGAAAGGAGTCGGTGTGCTATTTCATATATCACCAATATATTATTTCTTGAGATGTTATTACATAGAGCCATCCTTTTTTCTTCTTTGTTTTCTTTTTCTTTCCCCATTTGTATGGAGGGCATATGGTAGCGGAAGAAGTTAAGGAATGTAGATATGTTGAACTCAAACATTTGGAGGGTGTTCAAGGCTAATATTTTCACCTTGGCATCCTTTAATGGGTCGGACTTGCAAAAGTAATGGAAGAATTGTCGGGTCAAAGAGGGGTTATAAGAAATGGTAATCCATGTATGGCTTCATTCAAGCAAGATAATCCAATCAACATTCACCAAAATCTACAAACCATGTATATAATGACAAATTGTGGTATATCACACACTTTCCACATGGAATGAGTTATTCCCATCATTCAAGGCTTAATATCACATTTGTATTAGAACAATCAATTTCCTACAAGAGGTGTGGAGCACATGCACAATTCCAACATGAAACTCTCATATCCAATAATCATTTTTGGGATTCTGAATCCAATTTTTAATCATTTACACTTCAACAAGTAGAGATTAGGTTGAAATTCACAATTTGGCAAATACATTCAAATTTGGGCAAGATTGGCCAAAATGGTTCCACATTGCCCTAAAATCACATCCAAACTTACACTACAAACTAGTAAATAGCAAGCAAGCAAATCATAGCTAAAACACATAGGAAATTAACAAAAACTACATGTAATGCAATGCAAATGCATGGAATGGCAACAAAGCCAATTTTATTAAAATTAAACAAAAATGCAAGAAAGTAAACAACATGCATGCATTCATGCAAAGCAATTAAGCCCTAAGCTAGATAGTAGGTGTTGCTGACAAGAATCACAAAATCATGGTGACATAGGTGAAACATGCATCAAAATGCGAATGAGATCAATGATGCATACCACCATATCACACCATCCTTTTAAATCATGTCGTCCTCATCATGAAACATAAATTTAGGTATGATAGCATGTTGTCACTATGGTGGTGGATCTTGTGGTGGTACTCCATGTGGCGGAGGTTGCTGGTAGGAGATTCTAATAGTCTGCCTATGATAGTGTGTATGCCTCCTATATCTATATAGTGCTCCCCACAAATCCTCCCCCCATTGGGGGTCTCTCTAAATCTGCATCTGTCGGTAGCCGTAAGCATGGTATATATGATGGGGTGTGTTCTTATTATCTAACCACATGGAATGTTGTGGCTGATATATCCCCTCCAACCGTGCACAGATGGAAGACATGTCATATGAATTTTTTGTAGGAGGTTGCACATCAAAATTATCTTGTCTTTCCCTAGTGCGATAATGTTTCTGTAAAGTGTACTGCTACTTTGGGACATTTCTCTCTTCTTCTCCCTCAGGTAGATAATAAGTTGTTCCCTGAAGCCCTTTTTGGAATGAACCTTTTCCCAATGTGTTTTTCAGATAGGGACAATGCATCTTGCTTGAAGTTGAAGTGTCAACCCCTTGATTTACTTTAAAGAATAAGATGGAAAAGAAGAAGATTGACGGTGTCACAGTAAATGGGAGCCAAACCAACCCTTTTTTTTATCCAATGGGCCAAAGGCCTGACGAAAGAGCATTGTCTTCTCTTTTTCCTAAAAGAATTTGTAGAGTAGTTTTTACAAAAACACTGGCACATCAGACAGAAAAGCAAGCATAGTCTCAATGTAGGTCTCTTGGACCTCAATTGGAACTTTTTACAAACTGAATGGCTCTCGATATAACTTGAATATATAATTGGTTCGCAAGGCTTGCATAGTTGAGATGAATGCACACCTTGGAGGAATCACTCTCCTTGTGGTTCACTCAGGGAGGAGAGGCATCACAAAAAACCTTCTCTTTGATCCTCTACCAAAATTATCTCCTTGGGGTTGTTTCACTAAAACCTTCAAGCGGTGCACTTCCAACCTCGACAAAATGTCTACTGACTCTTCATCCACTTTTCACTTTTGGTGCCTTCTTCTTCTTATTAATAGTCACATGACCCTAAACTTGTGTCCATGTTTAGAGTAAAAATCTTATTAGGCTCTTCATTTTCCTCTTCCTCAATCAACAACCTCCTCTATATCGGTTGTTGTCTAGCATGTGTTTGCTCAAAAGAAGTGGAGTGCCTAGAAAGAGTAGGTTGTGGAGGTGGGGTGAAGATGATGGTGTTTTTTCTTTGTTACCACACCTTGGACTTGTCATAGATTCAATGTTGATTGAGTCGGTGATATCATAAATCTTATGATTGGAAGGGGCTTCCTCCTCCCTATGATGGCTATATGTCAGATCCATTGCATGTAGGCTAGAAGAGGAACAAAGACAGGAATTGCTTATCAACACCAAACGTGGAAGAGAATTAGAAATGGAATTAGATGTTGATGGAATGGGGCTATGAGATGGTGGTATGATGTTGGAGGCTCTCTTGGTACAATATTTAGTGTCAATGATGTCTAGGAAGCCACCTTGTATCCCCTAATTCACCATCTTCATGATTTATTTCATTTTTTCTAGGTATTGGGTGGATTTGAATGGATAATGAAAATAGGTAGGGGTGGGTGAATTTGCTATACATGGAGGATTAGGGTTGAAATGGAGTAGGATGAGGTTTTGGAGATGAAGGGAGACTCCCAGGAGCTTGAGGAAACTTGCACAAAGGTTGGAGGTGAAGTTTTAGAGGATTGGAGGAGATGGAGGTGCCCCTATGTCACTTGTTGTGTGGAATGCTCGTTCTGGAGAGTAAGAAATGAGGGGGGTTGTAGTGACTTCCACAAAGTTTTCCCACTAGAATCATTTGGGGTTAGGCCAAAATGGTTGTACTGACTAGAATGGCCATGCTGGTGAAATACCATAATGACCGCTTTGGCCTGCATGGTCATCGTGGTTGGTCCAAATGATAAAAAAGTCTCCAACAATTTTCTTCTTGCTAGCACGACTGTTGCATGGAAGCACGACTTTTTTGGCCCATTTTAGTGTGATTTTCTTCAATTATTCACATATCTTCTAAAAATATCACATGTCATTCAAATCTTGATTCACATATGATGTTTTCTAACTTCTTCTACTGATTAGATCATTCCCTATCACTCTATGATCTGTTTCCCCTACAACACTTCAAAAGTGAAAAAAATATATTAAAGTGTGTGTACTTCTTGGAATGTTTATAAAATAATCAAAAAGCATCAAAAAGTAAAGGTTGGGTGCAAAAGTTCCCAACCTTATTGGGTTGCATCTCACTAATTTTATGTTTAATGCCTTCAGTCAGGCTTTCTATTTTTTTATTCAATCAACCTCTTGAAAATGTAGAAACATCCCCGCCATAGTAAATCTTTTTCTCATGTGATTTGAAGCACAATTTTTCATCAAAAGGAACTTCCTCAACTAACATCATGATATTGAAGATTTGATTGGTCTTGTCATTCTCAACCTCAATAACTTGTTTCAACCTTTGACCATTCACTATGATTTTTTTGGCATCTTCTTTTTCTTGGATTACAATATCCCACAACAAATAAACATGATTAACTTGTTAGGAGCCTTCCCATATTGACCTTTTCTTCTCAGGGAAGAATTTCATTCGACAATTTTACAGACATGCCCATTGACCATCCTTAAATGTCTTTTCCTTAAAAAATTTATCATGCAAACACTTTATGCTATCTTTTTAGATCTTGGATAACCCATAGGCTTCATGCTGGATTTCTTCAAGTTCATTGAGTTGGAGTTTTATTCTTATCTCAATAGTTTGCTTATACAAGTACATTTTTCTCTTGTCACATAGTGCATTATACAACAATTCCATTGGAAAGTGGAAACTTTTTTCCATATATGAGCTTGAGAGTAGTATTTCCTATCTAGGTTTTGAATGTAGTCCTATAGGCCCATAAAGTCACACTGAGATGGAGTGACCATTTATTATGGACCGGTATCACTGTATTATCAAGAATGAGCTTTATCTCCCCATTTTCTAACTCAATTTTTCCCTTCATTTGAGGATGGTAAGGAGTAGCTACAAGTTGTTTCACACCATGTATTTTAAACATACTTCCAAATCTTCTATTAATGAAGTGGATTCCTCCATCATTAATTATTCCTCTTGGGACTCCAAAGCAGATGAAGATGTGACATCCCAGAATTTTGTATATAATCTAGAATCATTAATGAAGTCCTAATGAAATATAACTTAAGGAGCCAATGCAAAAAACCTAAATAATAATATTTCTTGTTAAGAAAGAGTAAAATTTAAAAGAACCAAAAAATCTTTTCTTTTACATTATTTTGAAATGAAAAAGAATATGTTTTACCTTCACTTTCTCTCTACTCTATAGCTTATCAACATTATATTGAAAGACAATGAGGGAAAGTCACTAAGTGGATAAATACCTATTTCATGACTACAGAAAGGTTAGTTCACTGTATCTCATCTCTTAATACCTCTAAATCAAGACAATGATCTTATGGAATTAATGGATAAAAGGTATAGATAAGTCAAACCTTCTTAGCTAGTAATGTTGTAGACCCTCTAATTATTATGTGGTCAAATTTGAAGTCATTATTAGCTCGTTTGACCCCTCAAACAAATTATGAAAGAATTCCATGTAGTTTACAATAAAAACAATCAATAGCTCAATAAATGTGTTAATATACTTAAAGTCAACAACTTTAATGTTTGTCACACTCTTGTTTCCTCTTCATGTTTTTTTTATCTATTAGACTCTATTTAGGTCGTCGAATGGCAATGAGGTCCAACTCATGTCATCACAACCATCAAAAGTGTCCTCTTCCTCCTCTAGGTTTCTCAAAGACAACTACCTTGTCAATTTGATCCATATTTCTTGCAATGTAGTCCATGAATTTGAGAACACAAAGTTGCATTAAACTAAGGGTTTTTTTTTGCTCTATATAAACACCACCTTGAGCCCTAATACATCTCTGACATGAAATGCCCAAATCATAGCCATCTATCATCTCCAGTGTTAATTACAGACGAAATTCCCATCATATGAGTAGAAGCACAGTAGGTCATAAACCCTCGACATCGACACATACCCGATCCTCCTCACCTATGATGATGACTTGAAACTAGTAGTTTCCAAAACCAATACTCAATCAACCCTCCAATATAATTCCTATACTAGGCCTTTCTCTTCACCCATGTTTGTAAGCAATGTGTTTTACCCTGATGGGATTCCTGAATACAAACTACTCATCAAAGATAGTAGTTCTCGTCAAACCCTTTATTCAGTGGTTTCTTTTTGGTTTTTCCTTGCACAAATTTGGTAATATCACTATGAAGTAATTTCCACCTTCAATATTGAGTTTCCTTCAATGATGCTTTGATTCATGACCCAAGTTGTACAACTCTATTTTGGCAACAGTAAGATGACCATTCTCTCAACTTTGTCCATTATAGGGTTCGCAAATGGGGTCGTCCTGACCGTGAGAACCCAAGAAAGCTTTCTCCTCTATTATTCTCGTGAGATATGGAGGCTACCTCAAATTGTTTTAGATCCTTCTACTCCAAGAAATTAGTAGTACCATGATTCAACGAAGAAGATTACTAGGTTGAAAAAGACTTGTTCACCCTCACTATTTTAATGATTTTGTCATTCATGCTAGCGTGGTATAGGGTTTTGCCCACGATATTAAATATCATCAGCAAGATATTTTATTTTCTTTAACAAGTCACTTCATATCATGCATGTGATTATTAAAATAGCTCAATGGGAGTGTCCATCCTTTCATTTATGTTTTATTAATTCACATAAAATTATTAAGTGGTTTTAACTCATGTGTAATTGGTTGATACAAGAAAATCATATATTTTTATTGGTATGTCCAATGGGGTCAAGTTATATATATTTTTAATCAATTTATTGAGAGCTAGGAAATGAGTAAGATCATGAGTTCTGATTTCTACTTTAGTTTATTGAATTTTGATAATTTAACTAGTTAAGGTTTACTAGTTGTTAATTTGGATTTGGGTTATAAGGATAGAAAAATTAAAGGATTGAGATCCGAATATTCTAGGAGCAATTGTTCCTACTGAATTAAGGTAACCGGTCCATGCCTTGGGTCTAATGTTTATATTGAACACTAATAATTTAAGAGGTATCTTTTATAAGTAAATCTTGTTATGATTTACTATATACATGTCTATATTATAAGATCATATCAATAAGTATTATACCTCTTCATGTTTGAGTTATACAATTATTGGTGAAAACCCTAAGTAAGATGAGATCATATCAAAATAAAAATTAATAATTAGGCATTATTTCATGAACATGTTATGGATGTTTGGTGCCTCATGTGAACCCTTCAGTTTACGGGTTCAATCCCAAGCTTGCACACCTTGAATATGTTTAGTGATGTTAATGTTTTTGGGTTCAAGCCCAAGCTTGCACACCATGTATGTGTTTAGTGAGATCAAATCAAATAGGTTCATTGGGTAGGTTTCCTTATAAGAATGCTTGATTATTTTAAGAATGCATCTTAAAGGAATCATTAATATTTATGCATGCTCATATCAGCCTTAGGCTTTATGATAAGTTATGTTCATATTGTTACTGGAACCCAACCACTTACAAGGGCACATATTTGATCGACTACATGGGATAGATCTTAGGAGGGTGATGCTCGTACGAGTTCAAGACATGGTGGGGTACCATCTATATGACCCATGGAGGTCTAATTAGTTTTCTCTTTTTCATGTATCATGTTCCCTTGTTGTAAGCTTTGAAAAGAGATTGTATGTGAGGATAAATGTCACTATATCATGTGTAATATTATTATTTTTATAGCAATAAATAATATATGTTGTTTGTGACATTATGTGAGTGTGATTTTGATGGTCCATACTTCGGTGATATTATATATGGATCACACTTGGGGAATGCAACAAAAGTGGTATTAGAGATATAATATAGATAGTCACCAGGAAAGATTGTCACATTCTCATAATTTTCACACCACAGATGAGTGTTAAGAGTAACGAAAGTCAGATCAAGTCATATTGGTAAGATGCTCATTAAGTAATATTGATAAGATGCATGATGTGTTCCATGTGTCCAATTTGAAGCACTATGTGAAGGATCATGCCCATGTGTTGAACACTGAGCCTAAAAAACTCCAAGGGAGATTGAATATCCTGAGTCACCAGTGAGGATAATAGACTCCAAGGTGAAATATCTCAGAAATAAAAAGATAGAGACGGTAAAGATTCTTCAGAAACACCATGGTGAGGATGAAGACACATAGGATCTAAAGACGGACATGGAAAAGTCTCATCCTGAACTTTTTCTATACTAGTCAAATTCTGAAGACAACATTCCAATAAGAGAGAAAGGATGTTATAACATGGTTTTTCACCTGTATTTATATATCTTAAATGCAAATATTTGATTTCTATTAATGTATTAGAAATATTGGTATGCCTTGTTTTAAAAGTTTGGTTTAATTTGCAAATTCTTGTTTGCAATGGGTTTTGTGGATTTACTGTTTCGATAATTCATTATTTGATAATGAATAATAGAAATAGGGAAATCGAATAACTGAAAGAAATGGACATATTATATCCTAAATATGGAGTTGTGTTGAGTTTTCTAGCAAAGAATAGGGTAAGAAAAACTAATGAATTAGTTTCAGTTCCATGTTATACTTAATAGGAAAAGATATCAATATAAGAAATCTTGCCAAGTTTGAAAGAAAAATGGTTTATTTGATGATTTAAATAAATCAAATAAAAGTAAGACTTAGGGATAGAGAAAAGTGATAACTTTTGTATTTTGGTATCAAATCTTGTCGACACCTTGATATAAGTGTTAACAACTTTCTTTTAAAATTTTGGATTAAAAGTATTAAAGGAAAGGGAGATGCAAATTATTTACTTTTTGCTAAAGTGAAAGGGATAAAATAACAATGTATTAAATGCCATAATATTTATCAATAAACACAACACTTTTATTAGTAAAAACACATCCGGATGGTCATCTTATCAAGGATTGATGGTTGAAAGACCATCCCCTACCTTTGATAGATTAGGAAACCAAGAACAATTTGAGTTCCTTTTCCTTTAATACTTTACTCTCCCTGAGGTCCATGTACACGTAATGAAATCCTTACCTTGAGTAGAAAACAATTTTTCACCAACCTATCCCATGTTTTGACATCTTTGAAACGTAATTAAACAATTCACTATAGCAAACATTCACATTAGTGGCCTTTTAGAAATGCCACTGAAAAAAATAAACGTCACTAAACATGTTTAGTGGCATTTGTTGACTTTTTAAAAAATGCCTCTAGTACCAGTGCCACTAGAAAGATAGTGGCATAAGTTGTAAACGCCACTAAACGGTTGGCTTTAGTGGCTTCCAATAAATGCCAAATAAAGTCCACTAAAACATCATTTTGCATTTACAAAAATGCCACTATCCATCAATTGGATTTTATACAAATTCCACTATTTTGTATTATGTTGGTGTATGAAACGATTCTTTCTGAGTGTAATGGCGTATAAAAAAAGCTACTAATGACATACTAGTTTTGTATTACTACATTTTTATGGCTTTTAGTCATTCAATTTTTAGTCATTATCAGGTTTTCTAATTGAATGCCAATTGGAGCTGAACTCAATTTTCCAAAAGTATGAATATTTTTTATTTATAATCAAATGACAATTACGTGGGGAGGACATTTTAACTTGCCCCTTATATTGAATACAACATCATTGATATACTTTCGTACACCATTTTTCTATTTAGTACAATAACTTCTACATCATTGGATTAGTCTCTTCCCTGATATGACTATCTACTTTTCTACATGTCGACTTCAAAGCTCCTTTAAATATGATGAAAAAACCCCTATAAAAACATTGACCAGGCCCCTTCAAAGTAGGAATTATAATATTAGAGATAGTAACAAATCCAATATGGTTCGTGTGGAGGTACTGATTTATCTTCAAAAAGACTCGCCTGCTGGACATCAATACTAAGAGCCCAAACATCAATGGTGATATGAACACACGTAGAACTAGACCTGAATTCTGACATGATAGCATCTTGTTCCTTATGAGGCATATCACCATGCATAGAAGAAAATGTAAAGTTGTTGTTTCACATCTTCTCTGTAACCAGTCACCCTGCTGAAATTATCAAAAAGAAGTTGATTAAAACACTACAATTTTTCAAGAGTACACCATAATCAAAAGATAATAGTGGATCACTACAATTGATTTGGAGACAACCTGAAAGATAGAGTAAAGGATAAATATCAACAATTATATCATCTCTTCTAAAATCAAATAGAAAATCAAAGTCAGAAAAGATCCATAGAGGAAATTTGAAAGATATTTCCTTATGTATTCTAAATAAATTGGCCCAATTCCTTGTGTCTTCTAAATTAACCTGACTAAATATGCTATGAATATGTTGTTGTTATTGAATCTAAGTTGATGTATACATATATCATTATAACAAGGTAAAGTTAATGTGAAGCACTTCCTTTATCTTGATCAACTACTACAATATGCCAACATGTTACTATGTTCATAGAGTCACTAGATAGAACTTGACAGATTTCATACCTATAATAGGGCCAATGGAAGGGGATGGGCATGTTTATTGTCATAGTTCATCCAAAGATTCAACATTGATAAGAAATAAAGATTTAGAATTAATCATTACCTCCTTCAGGGGACCCTCAAGGAGCCTATTGACAAAGAATCTTTGTCTAAACTTGAACTTACAGATTTTGAAATAATAGTGTGTGACTACGCCATCAAGTGCTGAAAACTGAATATCTAAAGGGGAGGAACCAAAAGAATTCCAATGTGCTACCCCAAAGTTTATGCAAACTACAAAAAATAGAAAATAGAAAGTAAACTATCTATTTACCAAAGAAGAAAATTCAATTTCTACAAATAGACTATTTTTTGTAATTGCAGCTGCAAGAAACATCAAAGATGTCATATTCAGCCTCCAAACAACCTCAAGGCAGGGTGTTGACAACAGGAAGATGAATCAAGTGTTGATGTTGTTGTACAAGATGTCAAAAACAATCGTCAGAGATCTAGCCCTGTAATGGGAACTATTACTGATATACATCAGATTGTAAGCATTCTTGTGGAGCTTTCCTTCAAGCATTCATATAGGGAGCAAAATGTACAAATAAATCACATAACCTAGCAGTTTGTCCTATAAATCACAGTCTGAAACATAAGTTAGCATTTTTCCTAACAAGTCACAGTCTGAAACTGAACCTAGAAGTTTGTCCTAGTAATCATAGTTCTTTAAAAAAAACCACTTCAAGATCACCTCCGATCCCCTTCAACTCCATTCATGCCCCTTCCCCTACTTAGATTAAAGGTCACACACCACCTACAATACATATACACCCCCCTACTTTCTAACCTTCTTCTCATATGCCCGACGTCAAGTTGTGTTTCGGGAGGTTTCATATCCCTTATTGGAGAAGTGGGGAACTTGTAGGGAGGAGACCCCTTGTTTTATAGGGCCAGTGCGTGTTTTTACTCTAATGTTTCTAGGGAGAAGACCCCTTGTATGATATACTAGAACTAGTCATCTTCACCACCATTCTTGTTCTTCATCTCCCATGAACTACTATAACATGTTTTAAATGGTACCTTAAGTTACTCTTGAATGTCTCATACCTATTCCCTTTCTCTTCCAATATCAAATGTAGGAAGGTGTGTTAGAATCTGGGCTCCATTCATGACATCATTACAAAATTATACATTCAGAATGAATGATGGGATAATATCAGTCCTATGAAGCTTCAGTTGTATAAGTTACTTGGCATGGGTGGCAACATTTAGTTGCATATTGCAAGTAGATGAACGATAGACCAAATTAACATGAAAGGATAGAAACTTGGGAACAACTAATCAAAGAACTATGATGATTACTTCACAGAGGACAATCATATAAGATGTTTGATTGTGTATACTACCAACTTTGTCATAAGCCTATGATCATAACGAAAATGATTTTTTAAAATGGGCTCATCTTATAAGGAGATGTATACTCCTATCAGGTTGACAAAAAATCCATGTTAGGAAAGTTGTCTTTAATAGCCTCAAGTCTAAGTAGGAGGGTATTACAATTGTCTTGTTGATTATGCAACTGCATCCATCTTCATTATACTAGAAAAAGTGGACCTCACCTCTCCTCTATACAATGATACATGCATCTAGAAGGCCCATCCTAATATCAATAGGGTTACACTGTAGAAATAATATTGATTCTTGATTCATATACTTAATGTCCCACCTTTAGTCCCCTAATCACTTGCTACAACCCAGCTACACCCTACTACTACCCTCATCTACTGCTAGCCATGTTAAGAAAAGGAAAAAGAATGAAGAGAAGCAAAGGAAAGAAAGAGATAGAACAGATAATAAACATCCTTCACTGCCTCCAAACACTTCCAATCCCAAAGCATATGAATGTCCATATATCCTAAAGAGGGTTCCAGAAACCTGATTTAGTCCTAGTGCAAGACATAATCCTTCTCTAAAAAAATACAATATATTATGTCAATGAATTGTTCAATTGGTATTCAAGAAAGAATTCATGGACCCATCATTCAACTTCAAACCAATATTTTAAATATTGTAGCAGCAAACATTGTTCCTAGTTGAATTGGAGAGGAGTAGTTTCCATTAATTGTCCAAAGAAAATGCATATAATTTGTAACTCAGTTGACAAAGATCGATCCATGTTTGTGTGATCAGCCATTGAGATTGCATGTCTGGAGCTCCGGAGCCATTATAGTAGACATCAAAGTGGCGGATTTTAGGAAACATGAGGATGGGTGGGATTGGGAGTTGCTCAATCAATTACTTACTAAGGATGGTGTAACCATCTCTAAATGAAGAAAAAAATGATTTGTTGCCTATTAGATATGTACACAGTATTTAGTGAGGTGTTGTATTTGTGGACAATATTTGACACTCATCATTGAAGATGGTTTCTCCTTTCTTTAAAATTGGTAAGGAACCATAAAGCTTGGAAAGTTACAAAATATTAAGGAACTAGGAATAAGAAAGCTTAAGTGAGGTACCAATTACCTATTTTCATGCTTATGTTTCATCGGTTGCCACATATATCTACTTGTGTGGTTGTTGTAGCATGGTGCACCAATGAACAAAGGCATGCATGCAAATGGCAGTGTACATAGTTGATGTTAGGCAAAAGGCCTCATTCTAAGGTCAAATAGTGAGTACAAGGACCATGTTATTCTTCTGTTTAGTTAGCTACATGTGCCTTTCTCCATAACATAATATGAATATTTCAAAATGAACAAATATATCAAGTATTTACTGACAAAAAATAGTAAGGAACAATTTCATGTTTGAGGTCAAATGATGTATAAGGGAAGAGGAAAACTAAAAACTACAAGAAGGTGAGTAGTTACCAACAATAGTCAACTTGGGACATGTAGTTAAACATGTTGCTTGATAAAAAAATGCATACACAAGTCACTAGAGTAGGCATCCATTTGTTAGATCGAGAATATGGTGCAATTGCTTGAAGAACCTACAGTATCCAGCAATCAAGAAAATGTATTTCCAAACAATGACCAAGGCTAATTAACTGACGCAGCAAGGCAGAAAATGACTGGAGTCCACTGTCACCCGTGCATAATGGGACAAGATGAGACTTTTCAAATGGACATTCAAATAAACCATACATATGAATCATTGCTTGAGAAAATCTCATGGTCCAGAAAATAGTGGAGAAAAATACGAAAATGTACTTACACCAATAAGACGATAACTCTAATGCTTGAGAAACATTCATCAGTCATTTCATGACAATGTTATATATAGCAACTATCTGTGAATGAGTGATATAATCTGATAATTAATTGAATTTGAATAGAAAAACAAGATGAAGTTGTGATGGAAAATTGTATGAAAACATGAAGAGAGTAGGGTACCACATATGAATTGCAACCACTCTATGGATAATTCTACAATGTCAATCAAATAAGGAGGCTAACACATATACCTCATCAAATTACAAGTAGTACTAAAATTTATACCTATATAAGTATGAGACGGCCAAAAGACACAACATGCAACCTCTTAGTCATTCCACTTTAATACAACTAGTTCTGGATTCCATCATGATCAGCAGAAGAAAGACTTACATGAAGTTTCAAAACTTTTGGTCACATATCGTTGAAAATTGTGATAACTCTTATATCTATAATGATATATCTAGAACAAAGTATGCATGTGGAGATACAAATGCAAAAAATGAGAAAGAATGATAAGAAAATTTCATATTATATTCCTCTTCCTTTAAATTACTCTTACATAGAATTCAGGTTTTAGTAGAAATTAGCTAAATACACCAAAATATATGGATTACGACACAAACACCTTATTCAGGTTTTAGTACATCATTTATCAAGCACTTGTGATGCACAAATTTCTATAGTATTAACAAAAAAAGTTGGATTTGCATGTATTAGGTTGGAAGATTTTTTTCTCTTAGTACCTACACTCTATCTTGTAATGCATTCAACTTGAATACAGTGCCACTCTTACCTTCGTAGCATGGACCCCAGTTACGAACAGATTTGCTGACTCTAATAAAACATGTCATCTCACAGATAACCATTTTTGTTGACTCTACTTTAATTCAAACAAGACATCTAATCCATTTTAGTTAAATTAAGACAGAACATAAATAAGAGGTGATTCCAAAACATCGTTGACAATATAAATCAAAGGTGTAATTGGTACAAAAATGAGAAAGGAATTGAGGCATTTTACCCTTCTTTTTGCCACCAAACCCACCGCGAACTTCATGGAGCAAGACTTGAGCTTGCTATAGTTTACATTTCTTTACCGTCTGTTTCTCTAGAATCTCAATAGATATATATAACCATATAAGAGATTGCATATGAATGGTTTTATACAGTGAAGATATGTGCCGGTGGATTATGGGGTCCTCATCCAGATATACCTTGTAATCTTTAGAATAGTTTCAGAAAGACTGAGGGATCACTTTGAATGGGCATCAGCTACATCCTTTATGACATCTGGTTCTACCTATAAGTAATGCAAACTAGTTTTATAAGAGATTATACTTGCAACATATTACAATGTTCGCATATTACAATTTAGGGATTTGTCACAACTAATTGAAAAAAATTGAAGACTAGAGAAGGAGCCCAGTCATCCATTGTGTAGGGATAGCTAAATAAGGCCTATCAAGAGAACTAAAATTGCCTACAATGAAGAAAAAGTGCTAACTATTTTCCCAAAATCATGAGAATATAATATCTAGGCCAACCCTTTAGAATACAACACATTATATGTTCAAGAAGTCCCAAGCTCAATCATCCATGTCACATTGCCTCATTTAAATCACACTCTAGATTTAGGTACCAACAATGGGTAGACTCTTTTGTTAGGGACGCAACGATAATTAAAATAGTAATAATAACTTACTAAGACAATTTTAAATATTGAACTAGTTGTCTCCTTGCTGATTTTGGAGCTTTGATATAGCATGAATTCCTCGTAACCTATGTTTGCCTATAGAGTAATAGGTTCTAATACGACTGGAACTACACTCATAGATTCAAACTTCCCATTTTAGTATCAAATCTAAAAGGTTTCTAGGTTTTAGAAAAATAACATCAGTACCATCAACCATTTCTAGGTTTCAAAGGACAAGAGTTTTTCCTCCACTAATGATCATAAGCCCATGTGTTTTAGAGAAGAGAAATATGGTTTCGTACCTGGTCACCAAGGCTATATTGCTGTTAGAGTTCTAGTGATAGATCACTAACACTATTATAAACAGACTACCTAATAATATGAGGCATATAGAAATACTTACTAAAAGCCAACTAGAAACAATACAATCGTTTGACATTGTAGCTTCATTCCTAATAACCCTAAATACATCTTTGGACCAGAGAATAAGAGCATAAATTAACAAAAACAAACACAAAAGTTGTGTGTTTGATAACTACCTCATTATTACTGGCCATTTTTTTCTAGCTTTATAGTCCACTCTGTTCTTCAATGTCTTTTGTTACTGATCATTTTCTATAGTCGTTGACAAAGAAAGAACCATCTTGGGAGTCAATTTCCCCAATCATAGAGGTATGATATTGGCTACTTTTTCTCAATTGCATTCCATGAAAGGAATATATAGAACAACAAGTACGATATAATTTTTTTTTGCTAATAGAACAACTTATTTTAGGTATAAGAAACATCTATTAACAAACTTACCTCTAGAAAAATCCCCATTGGAAGCTGCATCATTTTGTGAATGAAGGTTAGCAGGGAGTCTTACCAACTTGTTCATCCCCAACGTCTTGCATAAATATATCATGTACGACACCTTGGCTACCAAGGTGTCAAGACACCCATCATTGTTCTATTTAACACGAACACTTCACCACATGAACAAAAAAAATCAGTAAATAATAGAATTGTACAAGATTTAAATAGTAGAAAGTAGTTTAGAGCATTACAACAGAACAAGAAATAGTATTGAAAAATAGAACTCAAAACAACTCCTTGTTCCTAGAACTCCCCCTTAAGCTGGACTAATCACACATCATGTATGTGTTAGCTGATAATATAATAACAAGAACCTATTATGATATTGTGTTGTAATCCTCAAATAAAGATATACCTTAGCTTGTGGAGCATAATAAGGTGCAAATGTAGGGACAACATGAATTCGAGGTTGATCATTAATCACTCGAAGGGGAAGAGAGTCCAACAGTTGAGCCCTGCTGTAAAAACAAACATTTTATTCAGAAAGTCATTTGCATGTATAGCCCAAAACTTTTTGAAGGCCAGAGTGAAGTTGAACATTGGATAACTAGGTCATTTTTATTTTCACAGTTACCTCAGGGTAGGCTATCTTGTTATGAAGAATACAATAGCCAAACAATTCTAATAAACATAGGTCAAAGTTTCAGAGGGTGGATAACAAATGATTCAAAGTGACCAACAATTGAAGACAGAGAATCATATGAGCAAGTTTAGGAATTTTGTTTGATATTGCGGTAGATGTTTCACTATGGGCCTTAAAGCATACATCACATGAAAAATTATGCATTAAGATGGGAGTTTTTACTAAAATAAAAAATCAGAATAGCTCAAAAAGTAAAACATCAACAAGCTATTTAGTACTACAGATATATACATATATACATCTACAAGTAGGATATTCAACTATCAACACTTAATTATAAACACTTCCTGACAAACCATGAAAAATACCACCAACTTTTTTGTAAAGTTCCCCTGCTCAGAGTTGCTTCTTTTGATTTGACTGACTAAATTTTAGCATGAGCTATTAATCTGAGCAGAGAAAATATTTATGTGTTACAAAAGGACCAATCAACAATGTCCCAATATATTTAAGAAATTCATTTTCTAAAATCTCCATAAGATCATCACTTTTGAATCAAGATCTCTTTCAAATTGCCACATTTCGAAGTTATTCTCATTGGTTCATCGGTGAAGGGAATTCACATATAGCTGAAGATAGTGTTGATGGAGATAACAAACATGCTTTATCCTTTCCCATAAAAATTTGTAACTGGTAGTTGAACAGTTGACAGTGGCTTTAATAATATAGGAAAATCTTTATTCCATATGTAAACATACTACAAAGTATTATGTTATGAATCATAATTTTCATCAGATAAATATACATGATGACAGAAACTAGTATAAGCATAACTAATTAACAAAACATAACTATGAAGAAGTAATAAAATTAAATAACCTGTAAAGTGATATGAGAAGCCCATGCAATCTCTTGTTTTAAAGCAACTTCAGAATCCAATCTGATTTGTTCATTTTCTAAATCCAAATCGATACACAAACTAATTTTTCCTATATAATCAAAGAACTATGCAGTAATGCTCTCCTTCCCCTGCCTTGCCATTGATCTCCATCATAATCCAATGAAAAAAACATCCCACCCTCAATCTCCATCACTATGTGATTTAAGACTATCTAGTTTGTTGGGAGTAACAGGTTATTTTGAATAATATACGATTTCAACAAGGAATGAACACATTGTTCTTCATTAAACCAAGTGTCCATAACCTCCCTATACTACTCCTAAAATGCCTTGCAACACCCTTAAAAGTCCTTTATATTGATAGATCTTTGTGGGGTTGTAGAATAGATAAAATCACATAGTAGTGCATAATATCCATTTAAGGATAAAAATATTCATCAAATAAAAGAACAGATTTAGTTGCTGGACAGGAATCACAACAGCCAAGCATAATTAGCCATATTCCTGCCATGGCAAGGAATTCACCTGTCAGCCAATTGTCAATTCTTATTAATGAAATGCCCCTGCATGGAGTCACTCTGAATTCAACTGTCAGCCAATTGCAATAGTTTAACAACAAACAAGGATGAAGTTTATGCTTCCATAAATTTATATGGGCACTTAAATTTTGATTAATATGACTACTATCTTATCCTATGCTTGTCGTTCCTCACTTGGCTGCTATTACATGGCGTGGTAATGGACATGGAATGGGAACCAATTCAATACTCTTCATTTTAGCTGTTAGGATATGGTCTTGTTGCAGGTGATATGGCCTTGTTGGATGAAATATTTGCAGCATATTAACACTCCTTCTAGTTGTTAAGTGTAGAGAATTGACCAAGAAATGTATTAAATTTCCTAAAGGCTTTTGCGTGCAATGATAAGGAGAAAGTACAAGTTGGAACATATATTAGGGGTATCAAACAAACTAAATAAGCAGTTGAAGTCATCAACAGGCAAAAAGACATGTATGCCTATGTGTATAATACATAAGAGGAATTTATTAGAAGCTTCAATGTGTCCAAAATTTTTTTTAACAAATCCATCTCACAATGGCAGAACTGAACTAGATTTGAAAGAACACTTACCTATTGGGATGCCATTCCCATTAATTCCTTGCCAGTAAAATGTCCATCCACCACATTGGTAGCAAGGTTGTCAGCATGATATCCATCAATAAGAATCATTAATGTCTTGTTAGGGAGTGGTATTAAAGGTTCATGGAAAAAACTTTTCAATCTTAGTTACAATGTTTTTGAAAATTTGCATTTCAGATAATATTCAGACTTGTAAATTTATTTAGAGTTCTTAAAGGTAATACTTCTAAGAGCAGGGATGTTCCATCTTTGTATATATAGACATTCCACTTGGTTTATATCCTTGTTCACTTATGGAAATATAATAAAAACTATCTATCCAGTTCATGTTTAGTTTATTCTTCAAGATATAAATACAAATGCAACTACAGATTTCTAGAGTAGCACTTACATTTACCTTCTTTATTATATAAGATGATAACATGCTCTAGAGGTTTTGGTACAACAAGAGACTTCTGCAATCGTGAATTATTCATCAAAAGCTTTGAGGATAACCTAGTTACATAAAGTCTAAAATGAATTACCCAGAAGGTAAGATGTGAGACCTCAAGTGATGTGAGACCTCAAGATGTGGAAATATCAACTGACAAAATTGTTTTGTTGTACTTCCTATTTCAATATTCCTCCCAAATAGCTAGATCTGTAAGCTTTCTACATCTCAATTGATATAGATAAAATAGCTAGATCTGGAAGCTTTCTACATCTCAAGTGATATAGATAAAATAGCTAGATCTTAAAGGGCCTTATTCCAGCATAACCAAGCTAGCTAAATACAACAATGGATCTCAAGGACCAATTTCTAATCTCAAAATCAGATCTTGAATATACTAAGATGAAACATTCATATATATCACAAAGTCATTAATCCATAGTAAGAACAAATGAATAGATGATCCATCACAAATGCAAACATTGCTAATATGCAAATCTCACAAACAAGAAGCTAAAATACATCAGGTAGTTGAGTTTAGCATCAAGCCTCATAAAAAAGATTGATGGTCCATTCCAGACAGAAGATAGAAAATATCACAACACCCAAGACATATCTATCACAGGAAGGCCTTCCCCTAAAAAACACCAACAATATCCAAAAGAGCCACACAACCATCAATTTGGACCAGAAGCCAGGGAACCACAATATAAACTAAAGCAATTGAATCATCTAACAGAGAAGCATAGAATGCCATGCAAGTATGAAACTGAAACATCTAACACAGAAATAACACACTTGCACTAGAGATCTAGTTTTTGAAAACCTAACCCAGAAACTCAAACATTGCTCATATGTAAATATCACAAACAAGAAGCTCAAACACTGCTCATAGTTAAAAACCACAAACTATTCATAGTGAATGTATTATTTATAATACTAAGATTCTCCATTAAAAAATCAAAAGCAGGTCAAAACAAAATAGGATTGTCATTTGTCAACATTGTCTACTATAATGGACATGAAACAACATTATTTGGATCGTCATGTACTAATAAAAAATTGGATAAAAGAAAAACAACTATATATGTCATCTCTTTAGACAGTATCCAAGAATGCAATTATGTTTAAACTTCATGTCCTGTAGCAAATGGAAATGACTTTAAAAACTACTTTTGTTTTCAATTATGTAATATTATAAGAAATACTTTATGCTCACCTTAGCAATATATATGTTTTCGGCCATGCTATGTCGTTGCCAACAACATCATCAATAGATTGATATTGATCATAAGGTCTCACTAGAGGATCGTTGCCCAACAAAGCAACCTATACAAAAACAACAACAAATGAAGAGCCTAAAATTGCACCTCCCACCCTTTTCATGGGGTCAACCTCAGATACTTGACCAAATGCAATTCTAGCATCTGGATCAGTAAAACTCAGTAGATACACATCCTAGAAACAAAATACAGTTTACATAACAATTTTATATAAATGTAAAATGAAGTGCAATTTACACAAATACAAACATACTTGTCCCTGCTTAAATGATGAATGTCTTATATGAAGTGGAGTTTTCATTGATAAGTTTGTCTACACAATTATTTTATTTTTGTCATAAGTCCATAAAAGTCAACATGGAAAATAATTGATACCACACATCTTGTATAAAATGTATTCATACTTGGCCAGTGCCAACATGTTGTACTTGATTGTTTCTTGCTCTATTTAAGGCAAGTAACTCCTATAATTTTTGGTTAAATTCATCCTTTTGTTCTTGAAGTTTTGCATCAAATTTCAACTGTTGTTCTTTAAGCTTATCCTGGAAATGCTTCCTTTGCGCTTCTTCAGCTTCTCGGGATTTACGGTTCTTGCCCCAGATATCAGAAGGTGATGGTACAAGTCCATAACCACAAACATATCCTGGTCTCTCTTCTCCCATAGCATGCCTATAAATTTCATCTGGAGTAACATCAGGTTGTTTTCTTCGCAGTTGTTCTCCTACCTCAGAAACATTTTCCCACATACAACAAATCATAGGACATGCATTTTATACCAAATATATACCTCTTTCAAATTAGTATATGTAACATAATACAATAGGATAGGATGTGTTGTACCAAAATTTTGGCAGATTCAACATCAACTATGCTCCCATCTTTTTTACGATGAGTTTTCTCAGAAAACATTATGGGATCCACTTCTCCGCTTGTTTCCTTCTCCATCTTTATCATTCAAACAAGGTTATTGTAAACATCAAATAAATGGATGCCATCAAATAGTCTAAATGGATCACAAAATTACTAACTTACATCATATTTCAAACATGCAAATGACTTGGTTCCTGTTGTATGGCTAACCTTTTGAAATTTTCTACTTGTCTTGTTAGTTATGGACTTCCTCTGTGGAAAACATTACAATATTGTGCATAGTAATTATCTGTGAGGTACTTTAACTATCAATGAATAGAAAAAAAATATTACCTTTCCTTTATTACTCCTCCAATAATCCACAAGAAATTTCCAATGAGACTATTCCACGCGGGGAACAACTTGTTCAAGCTATTGTTTGTATGGACTATCTTCTAGGAAGTATAGTCTCCTTAACTCCCACTTGTGGTCCTTCCATTTCTTTCCTAGTATCTTCATTTTCCACTCCTTCAGATCTGAATCCATTGTGAATTTACTCTACTGACATAAAGGATATCAATTAGAAGCTTCATTTAACCATTTAAAAATAAAATTTAATAATATACCTTCACAAAATTCCATACATAATCTTTTTTATTTATTGGAAATTGTGTCTAGTCCTCATATTTTAGTGGACAAAGATTGGGATCTCTTGCAATGGTTGTCAGAATACTTGATAAGTGACATTGGTTTTCACCTACTGGTTGTCCAAATTGATTTTTCTCAATGGGAATTGGATCATCAGGCTTTCTTTTCCAGACTTTCAAACATTGTGTTCGGCCACGTGCTCAATGTTTTTGACCTAAGCATTCATTAATAAAGGATAAAATATATATGGAAAATTATATATCATTAAATGCAACACTATAAATGCAATGATATGAATGAAATGATTACCTAGCCCATCAGAAGGTGTTGTTGTAACATTCAATGACTCAACATGGTGATCAGAGATGCCATTTTGGTCCATGTTATCAGGAAATGCATTGCTATTTTGGTTACTGGCAGCTCTATTCTCTACAATTCTTGAATAAATAGACATAGAAGCATTGACATTAGGCACACGTGACAGATGTGAATTTCTTGATCTTGTAACTTTATCACCACTTTCTTTGTTGTGCTGATTTTGGAACCTTGTTCCCATCTCCTTTTCAGTTGTGAATGTTTGAGAGGATTTCAAACCACAAACTATATTAGAGTCTTGCGGAGACGTGGCTGATTGGGTATTTTTTGTAGAGCTAACAACAGTTTTATTGAATTTGTTTGCTCTATCATTATGCATTTCAGCTGGAAGGGAAGCTAAATTTTTTTTAGAGTGATTTGAGGATGACATGTTCATTGCCAACAACCATGTCAAGTAATGCTAGGTAAATGAGTTGTCAACAAGAGTCATTATTGTTGTTCTTATCATTCCTTGTGGTTGTCTTGTTATGGCAACTATCACTGTACTGTTCTCTCATCCTGAGTATATTAAGTCACATAAAAATGAAGACATTTAAAAAAATATTGAACAACATAATAACAATTTTATAATTAATATTTAAGAATGAAACACAAATATTTAAGCAAATATAATTATAAACAATAGTAGAGACAAGGATAAATTTGATTAAGAAGAATGTCATACATGTAAAATGCAAACACCTAGCTAGAGAACAATGTGAGATAGTAAATTAAAGAGATACATCGCACCAATAAAGGCTTATATAAGTCAAATAATTATGACAAATGAAAAGAAACATTGGATTCTATTTTGTAATATTCTCATTCATAACTGTCATCATCATCACTTTGAGATACACTTTCATCATCCTGCTGAATTTGGGATTGGTCTTTTTCAATTGTTGAACTATCAACAATAATTCCTTCCATATCCAATCTAACTATGTCACAATCAGTATCTTCATCCTCTGATGTCATTGATGGCCCATCTCTAGTTTCACCTTGCACATAAGCTTCAACATTCTCAATACAAGATTGTTTTTCCATGTTGAACATATCTCGTGGGGCAATCTTTACAGCAAAATGCCACCCTTTTGCAGTGACATCTTCTACATAAAATACTTGTCCAACTTGAGATGCCACTACAAACGGTTCTCCTGTAGTTTGAAGTCATCTCAAATTAACAAGAGTCAGCCCATGTTCATCATGCTTGATTCCCCTCTTTGAGTAGATGTCCACCCAATCACACTTAAATAATGTCACCTTGAAGTGTTCATAATAATTGAGCACAATAACATCCTTCAAAACACCATAGTAGGTAACATCTCTAGTAATTGGATTGTGGTCAGTGGTTTTAGAATAACAATCAGTCTTAGCTACCAGAAAGACTCCACTATTTTGTTTTGTTTGATTTGCATCATTTTCCTTGGTATGAAATCTATGACCATTGACAACATAGCCCTTGTACTTAATGGCCAGTTGATGTGGACCTTGAGAAAGAAACTTGATTTTATCATCCACCATCTCTGTTCTTAGGAGTGTCTCAATCTAACAAAAGAAAAGTTTGTTAGACTTTATTCATGAAGCATAACAAATTTAATTAGCACAACTAAACTTACATGTTCCTTAAACCATCAATCAAATGAGTTACTGTGCATTCTCTGAACCTCCTTTAAGGACTTCTGAGGATGTTTTTGCCTAATGATATCATAGTGCTTCCTGAATACAAAATATGTGCAATACGTCATTGGAATATGTTATAGCATTTTATTTATAGAAGACAATTGTCACTAACTTACTTAATGTAGGGTTCAATTGCTTCACAATTTAATAGTACATTATTATGGGATTGTTTCAATGTATGTTCATCCAAGACACATGTTACCATTTTACCAATACCACGACCTACTGTCGAGAAAATAGACCAATCATCACTGTCAAGTTTTGGCTCATTTTCCAAATTTGCTTCATCAATATCGTTTCTATTTGGTCGGTTTAGTTTTGTTTCAACTCCATCCAAGTATCTTGAACAAAACCTTAGACACTCTTTGGCTACATATCCTTCTTCTATTGATCCTTCTGGATATCTTTTATTATGAACATATCCTTTTAGGGTCATTAGATACCTGATAACAAAGTTGAGGAAGTATTATGACAAATTACATTCTAATAGGTAAAGTCATCATAACGTATGAAAAGTTACCTTTCAATTGGATACATGTAATGATACTGAACAGGGTCAGCTATCTTAGCTTCATAAGTGAGATGGACTGATAAATGCACCATTACGTCAAAAAAACATGGAGGAATATCTTATGAATCTCACAAAGTGTCATAGCTATTGCATTTTCCAATGCAGCAAAATCATTTGGATTTATGACTTTAGTGCACAACCTTTGAAAATAGCGACAAAGATTAATAATACATGACGTAGCATTCTTGCTGGGCAAGGACGCAGTGACAACTAAAGGCAGAAGTTGTTGCATCAACACGTGATAATCGTGACTTTTCATTGGTAGCATCTTCTGATCCTTCAGCCGTGCACATCTAGATATATTAGACGCATACCCGTCTGGAACTTTGACAGATTTAGGAGGTTGCAAAATAATATTTTTTCATCTTTTCTCATTGTATAGGAAGCTGGAGGTAGGATGGTATATTTACCAATAGTTTTTGGATGAAGCGGAAATCTAATTCCCATATCCAACAAATCCTTCCTTGCATTCAAGTTGTCCTTACTTTTATCCTTCAAACCTAGCAATGTTCCAACAATACTCTCACATATATTCTTCTCAATGTGTATGACATCGAAATTGTGCCTTACAATGTTAGATTTCCAATATGGTAGCTCAAAAAATATGATTTTGCTTTCCCAATTGTGTGTTGAATCTTTACCTTTTGGCCTTTTCTTACCAATTACAGTTCTTCCATCCTCCAATTGTGACAAGATTTGAGCTCGAAAAGGAGGTTTAGGTGGACACCTAAATTCTTTCTCACCGTCAAATGCCTTTGCTTCTTTTCAGAATCTGTGGCTAGTTGGCAAAAACCTACGGTGTCCTATGTAGCAAACTTTACAACTATGTGGCAACCAATGTGAGACAATATCTTTATTACAATAAGGACATGCTTTGTAGCCTTTAGTACTCCAACCAGATAGATGTGCATATCCTGGAAAATCACTAATAGTCCACAATAAAGAAGCACGCATCAGAAAGAATTCCTTGGTTCCAGCGTCATATGTATGTACACCAGTATCCCATAGTTCTTTCAACTCATCAATCAATGGATGCAAGTACACATCTATATTTTCGGGTGAAGTTGGTCTAGGAATGAGTAGGGACAACATAAAATATGGTTGCTTCATGCACAACCAAGGAGGTAAATTATATGGAATAATCACAACAGGAAATGTACTATAAGAAGTACTCATTGTCCCGAAAGGATTAAATCTGTCAATTGCAAGTCCCAATCGAATGTTTCTAGCATCTGCAACAAATTCTAGATGCATCACATAAAATGTTTTCCATGCAGGTGAATCTATCGGGTGTCTTAACTTGTCATCTTTTTCATATTCTTATGCATGCCACCTCATTAAGGAAGAGGTTTTTGATGACATGAACAATCACATTAGGCGTGGTATAAGTGGAAAGTGTCAGAGCACTTTGATAGGTATTCTCTTGGACTTTTTTGCAAGCTCGTCATCATCATCTAGGATTGTAATCATTTTCCATCTTGGTGCTCCACATGTATCATAGACGTCTTTATCAGTAGAATCCTTCCAAAACAACATGCAACCATTTTGGACAAACATGAATCTTCACATAATCTTAGCCCCACCCCGTAATCGTCTTTTTCAGCTCATAAAATGAATTTGGTAATTGTTCTCCTTCTGGTAGCATCTTCTTAAAGAATGTAAGAAACACATATGATGCTTTCTTACTCAAGCCATTAAGACAAACCAGGTGATATAATTCTAGGATGCAAGTAAGTTTGCTATATTCTTACACCCTCGATATAATTTTGTCCCAGAATCCTTTAAGAAGATATAAAATTTGTCAGTATTGAAATGTTGATCACGAGATGGCTCCACTCCTTCTATATTTCCATCTTCACTGAAACTCGGAAAAGTATCATGCAACATATCTTGTAAATTTTCAACATTCAGGAAATCTCCCTGATCAGTAGGAGCATCCATTATAACATCGGTATCTTCACCATGAAAATCCCAAGAAATATAGCTTGGTAAGAAGCCATGCCACAATAGATGGCTCAATGCAGTCTTTCTGGTGACCTGGTATCATTAGCACACTTTCTACACTGGCATACAATCTTATCTCCAATCGATGAATGTTCAAAAGTGAAATCCAAAAATTTTGATACTCCACATAAGTATTTACTGCTCGTTCAGTCATCCTATGCTATCCAAGACTTATCCATTCTATAAAAATAGTAAAACATATAACATATATGAGTAAGTATGTCATATTAAAAAAGACTATACAATATGAGAAAATACTAGTGTAATCATGCAATGAAGTTCACATGAGCTTATCTGACTAGGCGGGAGACCAAGAATTTTTTGAAATACTTATAATAAGGATAAAATAATATAGTTATAATAAGGATAAAAGAACATTTATAATGAAATTTATGAGTAATTTGTAACATAATAGGATATGCATATTTCTTTTTGTTGTTGGGTTTCGAATGTGTCATTAGATATGATAGAATTGTGAATTTGGAACATTCATTGGAACACACACTTTAGTTATAAGCATTCATGTAGCAACTTTAAGTTCCATTCATTAATCTCTTTTTACATCCACACACAGGGGTGTACCCCTAAACAGTAACTAAACAAAGGGGTTGGTGTACCCGTAAACATGCACATAATTAAAATAACTATTAATACAGACAAGTCTAGATAGATAAACAACTAAATACTACACCAACATGGTCCCACATCAGTAACATCAAGGCCTTTTCATTGTGGCAATATTCTCCTGAAGTTCAGAAAAGAAAGTAGCTATGAGGATTGATTACTTTAAGACAAAAAGTGTAAACACAATTTTTTTGTTAGGACAATTATATTTGTTAATTGCACCTACCATGGTGTTTTTTATGATTGTGATGTGTCTCGGAGCTCCTCACTGTATTTATATGAATATGAACTAACTGGTGCCTCATCATCAGATTTGTTTGAGCTGGTTTGCTCCATCATGTGCTCATACCGCCGTAGATGATTGGGGGTCTCATTGTTCATGTTGGTTATCCAAACTTTGATGGTATTATGGCCAACTGGACGGAGAAAAAGCTTATCGCTACGACCCAATAGCATTTTTCTAATCCAATCACTCCAACCGGATTTTGATATAAGATTTGTTGCCAAATCATACTCAACCTCGATAACATGTGAAGAATTGCCAAAATTTAGGGTCACTTCACCATGCATGTAGTCTTCCATTTAGAAAATGCCAATGTTCGGGTATGGTTAGTTGGTTTAAGGAACAATCATCTAGGATGATGTCCAATTGTTCTTCTTCAGGGAATAATAACATTGGCATAGAGACCCAGTTCATAGTGACTGTTGTGGGTGGACAGAGACTGCAAAATATTAGTACTAACAATTGTAAGTGCATATAATGATGTTATATATTTTCAAAAAAAGTATTATAACATCGGTTAACCTTTTATTCCTTGTCATAAACAACTTTATTGTGGTGGACATGATAGATTGAAAAGAAATCTAAGAGAGGATCATGTCCTATATCTTTGTAATTGGTCCAATGTTATGTAATCCTTCTTTGAGAATTTTAAGGAAGTAACTAGTATTTTCTATAATTTGATGTAGCTTGGTATTTCATACAATGAGATGACACTTATTAACTATTTGTGGAGTCAACACTCATATTTTATCTTATCAAAGAGGTTACTGGTGTCTGGCTTATTTTGTACAGGTGTGAGACCTAATTAATTTGGAGTATCCATGCACTACTATAGAAGGTGTGAGACCTATTTAAAGTGGTTATTGATGTCTTTCCAAATTTTTTCTATAGTCTTGTATTTATATGTATATCAAAACACTACTATAAGATATCTTATCATCTTATTATTTTGATAGTACCACAAATTTTATGACAAGAAGGATTCATCTAAAAATTGTAAATTTTCTAAAGGAGTTATGTGAGGTTATTATTCTCTGACCTATATGTAAATGGGATATATTCCTGCCTCTTTAGTTTTATGAGTACATGACACTATGTTTGAAATACTTTTTATAAGGATAAAAGAACATACTTATAATAAGGTCCCAAGCACATTCTAATCATTCTAAATTGAATCAGAAAATGAACAGGAGCCTGGGTCCTATCCACTAGTATCAAAGGAGAATTTGTAAACCTCAAAACCACCAACATGGTTTCCAAACCTACAACCTCAGCTTCTACAAGCTCACCTTCTACAAACCTTTAGAACATATACAGCCAAAAAGTATCAATGATTGCACGTATCAATGACTACAAAGTCTATCATGCAGCTTGCTTAGCACATGAAAGAGAGACATGTTCAGTTGTATTGGCCCAAGTGGAAAGCAAACCCTATTAGGGATAGGTCTAAATTTGACTCACAAGCACTGTTTGGCAAATTGTTTGGCTAAAACTAAAGTAGGCATACAAATTGTGGTATGCCCTGAACTAATTGCATTGGATGTACTAAAAATGTCATGTCCCACACAGTAAAGTTGTGACATCAAAAAAGTCAAACCTAAAATCAGAAATACACACTGCAAATTCTAGCACGATCGTGTATGTATGCAAAACAATATTGAACTGAATTTGGATCAATCATAGGGATTGGTTAACTGAATTACCATTGACATCTACTTGTTTAGAAAATAGGTTAAGCCAAGGTCAACACACATTAACAACCATAGTAAAGCCTCATCATGATTTATAGACTAGTTGCAGACTCTTAACACATGTATCAATGACTGCAAAGTATGTCATGCAACTTGATTTGCACATCAAAAAGAGCCATGTTCAGTTACATTGGCTAAAATGGAAACCAAACCATATTAAAGGTAGGTCTAAATCCTACTGATGGCTAGAATTTGGCAAATAACTTAGCTAAAAATGAACTAAGCATACAAAATGTGGTCTGGCCTGAATGTATTAGGATTATGAGATGAAACTACAACAAAAATAATATGACCCAAATTGAGGAAAATGTGGCATGAAACGAAGTGCTGGTTCATATCAATTCAATCCATATAAAAAAACACAACTAAAGCTAAGCGTGGGGAAAAAATCAGTAAATCTTAAGTTAAAATCTCTATTGAAATCTTGTATAATTTGGCTTAGGAAAATATTTTGTCCCCAATCAGTAAATCTTAGGGGACTTCAAAGCCAAGTATTAGATTATCCTTGAGAAAAATGTGTGTGAGATAATCCTTAATATGAATAATGTGTGTGAGATAATCCTTGAGAACAACATAGGATGGGACCTGGATGCATTCTTACAACTACTACCTAAGGAATACAATGAATCAATTAGCATGGTTCCTTTCCAACTCACGGTTACAAATAATATGTAGATGTGGTGGTTAAACTGCTTGAGATCCTTTAATGCCCCCTCAGCCTATTGGTATGGTGTCACTATCATGAGCAATATCAAGAACAAAGTAGGAGCAACCTGAATAGATTATCCACACTGATTTGGACTTTGAGGTGGCTATAAAAATGTCATATTTTCTCTGGTGATTGGCAACTGAAATTTTGGTTACAATAGGGAGGTTGAAAGATAGACACTGCATAATTGGAGACATATCCCCATCAATGGATGAAGCAGGGAAATAATACAACGCATGATCGATCAATTCAATGGGACTAGGGAAGTGGCATCTTGTAGGTTACATCAGTGTTACATCAGGGTCGAATGACTCATCCCGCAACTGGTATGTAAATTATCCCACACATGATCGATCAATTACTATAGGTTTCTAACAACTTCTCAACAACAGGAAGCAATGTTGGTCAATAACATTTCTACCCATAGATGGAATGTGATTCCTAAAGGTAAGATTCATGTCAACAAGGATGCTTCCATTACAATAATGGTGGGAGTTTTCTTTAGAGTAATCATTAGATATGTGAGTGGAAATATTGTGATGACAACATACCTCTTTAGAAAGATGCAAAGCTTAGAGGAATTAGACTGAGGTGATCAGAGTCCCTCACTCAAGCTTGCGGGCGTCGGAGGGGCAGATTGATCCCGCGGCGGTGCTTCGGCTTGGCTCGATCCAAATAGGCGGTGGAGGAAGGTTCCCGATGATAGATATCCACGCACGGCCGGCAAGTTGGCACTCCACCACTGGCAAATGGCACACAACACGCTGCCACCAGTCTCCACCAACACCAATCTAGGGCGACGATCGGCCAGGTCGACGCTCCACGTGCTAGTCTGAGGAGCAGAGAGCTAGATCAATTAGGAAAGAGCATAGCGCTAGATCGGACTATCACAATTTTTTGGAGTGTGAAGGGGAAAACATGGAGCGGGAAGTAAAGATTGTGTTACCAATTACTTTTGTAATTTGGTATTGCAATTTAAGATTGCCACTAATTAAAAATAAAATTGACTTTAATGTTATGTCCTTGTTAGAGACTCTATAATAGGTGGTTTAGAGGCATTTTATTTAAAACTGACAATATATTAGAAAGATAGTGGCATTTTTTTATAAAAGCCACTAAAATAAATGCCACTATTGGGTAATTTTGCTGTAGTGATTCCCCAATTTGCTGACTCCTCACCGACCTATTCACCTTATCCATGGGTTATATAAAAGGTTGTCGTCCCCTGAAAGATCATGAGTATGTCTGCAAGACTCTTCTTGATTCCAATTCTTCCCTTCTCTCAATTTTGTTGTGAGCATCATCCATCACCTCTAGTCGCTCTCTGAACCTCGCCAGAGTTTCATCTTCATCGTTCTTGCTGCGCCCAACCACCTCCTAGCCAATTGAGGCCATCAAGGACTTCAGTGAGGCAAGACAAAGGTATATGTACCCTCATCAGTTACACAGGAGACCAAGATCTCAAAGTCAGATTCCACCATTAACTCGTCAAAGATTCCCACAAAGTAGCGAGGTTGAAGAGGACCCTCCTTGCATAATGTTATAACCTGAAATTCCTAAGTATATAATGAAAAGTGTAACTCTCTTTTAAAGAATGAATGAAATCTATTTCTCTGATTTGTGATGGATTTCGTGTGAAATTGCCATGATTGATTGATAATGGGCTTTGTTGGTCATTGAGCCCAATTGAAAAGAAAAGAGAAATAAAAAGGAAAAGGATTTAATTAAATAAAAGGAGAATATGTGAAATAGAAATAGATAAGAGGATAAAGGCAAGTAAATATTCCCCAATATGGGAATTCGTGCCTTTAGGTTTTCTTGAGGTCTGAGGGACCCAAAATAACAAGAGAATAGCAAAGGGAAAAGGAATACTAATTAATTTTGGATTAATTAAAGGATAGCTTGGGAGGGAAGGAAACCTTCTCATACATTAGAATCTGTTTCCCAAATTTTGTAAATAGCTAGATAATGTCAATATGAACTTTCCCTTAAATTTTGAGATAAAAAGGATTAGGAGATATGATTTTCTCAAAAATATAGCATTAATTTGGCAAATAGGAATATATATTTCGTTTTGGTTGATCGCGAGCAATGGGAACCGTTGGATCTTGATCCAACGCTGGACGCTCATCGTCTAAGTCCCCCTGGGACTGGGACTCTATGAGTTACAGAGGGTCTTTCCTCTCAGGTTTTCTTATGATCCAGGGAGTGTGCATGCCTGATGATGATTGCTTTGGACTCATTAGAGGGAAATGAACAAAACCAAACCTACTTTGTAGGGGATTGGCCGCCTATTGAGAGAATTCCCAATCCGACAGGAACCTGCCCCGACCCTATATATAGGGGAGGGTGAAAGAGGGAACCAGCAGATCTGGTTGCTATCCCAAACTCTGTGGAAGACTGCAAGGAACAATTTCTTGCCTTCAATTGATTTGTTCACCTTGACCTGCACCCCCATTCCAGTGACGAACCTCGTCAGAATCTGGTGAGTAGAAGAGGGTTGCGGTGTGTTCTGAGAACCCAATTGAACCCTCGATTGAGTTCAACGGAGGGAGGTGAAGCTCCCTGGCCGATAGGTGTGCTCAAAGGAGGACGAAAGCCCGGAGTCTAACTCCCAGGTTGACCACCGGAGTTGCTGTGCTCGACGCAAGGTCGAAGAAGACCCCTTGGTCTTTTATGTTTATACCCCTTCACGTCTTCTTTATAGGTAAGGATGTTTCTGTCCTTCAGCTTACTTTTGATCACAAGAAAAGGAACGTGCATCCCTGGCCATTGGATCCTGAGTGGACCAGCGGACCACGAATCTAATGATCCTTGTTTTTTGGAATTAGTAAATAAATCAGAAAAATGGATTTTCTTGTTAAAATCATATCTTTTGATAGAAAACTCGGATGATGAAAGTTAATACATGAAAATTGATCAAAAAAATATGAGGGATATGTTAAACATGGTTTGGGAACCTAAATCAGTATCTTTTTGCAAAAGTATATAATTTTTATGGAAATAGTATTAATTTGTGGTTAGAAACCCTAATTGTTGATAAAGGATAGATTTAATCTTGCAAATAAGTTAATTCGAGCATTATTAACTTTATTAATGATAAAGATGGATTTTAACCTATTTTGGTGATGGAAATTCAAGGTTTAGGGTTTTAAACCTAATATGTTGATTAATATGTTTAGAAACCCTAAATAAGAGAAAAAGGAAAGAAAAGTACTTATAATCTAAAATTAGGGTTTCATGTTGCTAAAAGATGAACTTAGAATCATTTATGAAAGAAAGATGAAATAATTAGGGTTTGTAAGTGATTTTATAAAATTAGGGTTTAAAGTAATAAAAATGAAGTGGAATGTTAATTATGCTCAAAACCCTAAAAAGGACTAATAACACTAGGAAACAACTAGGATTAATAGATCGTGATGACATGGTTAATGATAGAAATAATTGGATGCCTTTTTTAGGATCAACTTGTGTGTATTTTCTTAATTTCTTGATTAGTTGAGTTATTTCTACATTGAAGTCAGCTTAACAGGTATGTGGTTAATTATGAATAACTGCCTTAGTTTCCTGAGGATTTTCTGGATGGTTAATCGCATTGATTGCAACCAACCAGTTTGGATGTTCATAAATGCAAATTATAAAGTCACTATGATTATCACAATTATAAATAAGTGTGTATTATCACACCTACATGCCACCCTGATGGATGATGCAAAAAGATCAAGCCCAGGAGGGACGACCAATGGGCACCATGAGAGGTGACCCCAGACACCAAGCTCGGGAATGAGAAGGTGGTCTATGATGCATGACTAAAGGGAACCATGAGAGGTCACCCTAGGCACCAAGCTCAGGATTGAGAAGGTGGCCTTAAGTCAAACCCGAAAGAGGGTAATCCAGGGTTAGGGCAAAAGCAGTGGAGATTCACACATTGAAAATGTAAATTGATTTGTTAATTTACCTTGGTTGTGATAATTAGTTTGTTAGCCATATTTGTGAACTTTTGGTTGTCCCCACATACCAACAAATTTTTATATGTTGACCGTTGTTTTGTTTGTCGGTGTTTTAGGTACAACCCTAAAATGAACAAACAGTAAAGTGACACATTGTGAAAATAAGAAATAAAGTGCAAGGAGGATTATATAGAATAGATCCAAAGCTATGGATAGAAGTAGATTCCCCAGTTTTTTTTAAAAGGTATGCAAAATTTTATTTTATACCAGATTTTAGTTTAGTTGGTAGAATTTCTTAATTATTATTGATTAATTGTTGAACATTTGATCCAGTTTATTGGGATAACAGCTCTGCCCTCTTGGTCTCCCTTAATTGGGGGTTATCGGGAGGCGGGGTCATTACAATTGGTATCAGATCATAGCTTCCTCATTTAATCTTTAATAATTATTAAATTTTACAAATTCTATAGAACCTAGGGAGTTATTAGAGGATTTTACGAAAGATAGAGGTGTCTAGAAAAGAATCACATCTGGGGGATGGCAATATTTTCCTCCGCACCGCTAGTCAGAATACAAGGAATCCCAGATTGAGTGATTGCTTGGCCAATGTCTTAGGATTTGACTCGAAATAAGATACCTTTAGGTCTCTCTCATCTTGTTCATCCCTTCTCAACTCAAATTCTATTAAGGATTTTAAGGATTAGGATTTTCTCTCTCTTCCTCACCCTCTTGAGGTATGGGTAACATTGATAAGGTTTAAGGAATCCTCCACCAAAGTAATAAAAGATATGTAATTAAGATGTCATCGGCATAAATATAATTAGTTAAATATAGACTAAAGGTCTGTTTGTGTGCTTATGTAGATGGCTTGTACAAAGACTGTGGCTATCCTGGTTGCCACAAACAGTGGTGGGCCTCCCCGCAAAGAGAATGGGTCTTCTGAAAAAAAGAAGCAGAACCATGGTGGTGAAACCTCAAAGAAGAGAAAGAGACATGAAGGAACTACTCATGAGACCCCCAAGCCTGACCCAATACCCTTCAACAACCTTGATCAAGAGGACGGACCGGGATATGAGGGACAACATGTGTACGAGGAGGTAACCCAGATGGAGGAGGACCAGGCTGGTGGTCCGGAACTGGCTATGGTGGTTCACACTACAAATGCGGTGTAGATGGAGCAAAAGAAATAGCTGACTGAGGCTATCCATGCCTTAGCCCTCAGGGACATAGCTAGAGATGAGAATGGCAAATCACTACATGTTCATCCTCGACTGGGAGCCACCATCTTGGAATTCGTCAAGCTGAACATCGAGAAGTTCTGGGGAGAAGATAAGTCGGAAGTGGTTGACAAGGCGGAAGCTTGGCTTCTTGTAGTCGCGAACGGATTTCGTATGCTTGAAGGACATCCAAACAAGAAGGTTCTATTTGCTACTCACCTTTTGGAAGGTACAACCAAAATATGGTGGGAGAACCATATCACGGGAAGAGACATAAGTGAAGAACCGATGGCGTGAACTAGTTTTAAGATCATCTTCACCGCCAGATTCATCCCCGTCTCAACCAAGAAGGAGAAGGAGTGAGAGTTCACTAACATGACTCAAGGAAGCTCGTCAGTTGCGGACTTTGGTCGCAAGTTCTGCATCCTGGAACGTTTCGGTCACATGATGGATGAAGAAAGAAGGGTGGACCACTTCATAGAGTGTCTACACCCTTCCATCAAGCCACATGTGATGGCTAGTAAGCCAAAGACCTTCTCTAAAGCCTACAACACTGCCTTGGACATGGAAAGGACGGTGATGCCTGCATAGAATCCCTCCAAAGGATACCTGGGTTTCACTGAAGGAGCTCAAGGGCAGAGGAATGAACATAAGAAGGGACAAGGATGCAACCACAACAAAAGCAAGCATGGGCACAAAGGCAAGCCCCGTGGTCACCTCCAGCAGTGTCGCACCTGTGGACAGACACATCTTGGGAAGTGTCATTTTGAGAAGAAGGTGTGTTTCAGATGTCAGCAAGAGGGACACTTCATTGCCAATTGCCCTCAGCCCGACCCAAGAGGACCTTTGGGGTCACAGCCTGTTGCAACACAACCAGTCGTTGCAGCACCTCCAGCCAGAGCACCCCCAGCTAGAGAGAGAAGGCAAGCTAGAGTGTTCGCCATCAACAATGAAGAAGCTCAGGCGAATGCTAATAGGCTGATCGAGGGTAATAACCCCTAGAGTTTTCCTTTTAGTTTAGTAGATCATGTAATAACCTTCTAATGTGGTATAAACTATGTAGGCCTATTGGAAGTCATGGGACAAAATGTAAAAGCACTCTTTGATTCTGGTTCTACTAATACTTTTATTTCGAGAAATCTGGAAACTATGCTTGGTTTGGATATCAAGGATTTGGGTTATGTTTTGGATGTCACAACCCCGAGTGGTCGTATTTATACCTCTCTTTTGAAAACCCCTTTTTTCCAGTTAAGTATCTGAACCATGAGATTCCCACTGACTTCATCCTTCTCGATATGAATGACTTTGATGTAATCATCAGTATGGATTGGCTTTCCACCTACAGAGCCCAGATTGACTATAGGGAGAAGAAGATTCTTATTAGAAAGACCGTCCATCCACACTTTACCATTCGAGGAAGGAGGGATGCAACAACTAGCCTTTATCTGTCCGCTTTGAAAGCTGAACAGATGTTATCCAAAGGTTGTCGAGCCTACCTAGCCATAGTTATTGTACCTGAGGTTAAGGGGCGATCCTTAGAGGAGATAGAGGTGGTTTGGGAGTATGTGGATGTGTTCCTAGATGATCTACAAGGAATTCCCCCTGAGAGGGAGGTAGATTTCTCCATCGAGTTAGCTCCTGGGACTAACCCTATATCTAAGGCACCCTATAGAATGGCCTCTGCAGAGTTGCTTGAGTTAAAAACCCAGTTGCAAGAGTTTTTGGATAGAGGCTTCATCCGACCCAGTACATCACCTTGGGGAGCACCAATCCTCTTTGTGAAAAAGAATGATGGGTCGCTTTGGATGTATATTGACTATCGGATGATCAACCAGGAAACCATTAAGAATAAGTATCCTTTGCCTAGAATAGATGACCTGTTTGACCAACTCAAATCAGCCTGAGTCTTCTCCAAGATCGATTTGAGGTTAGGATACCACCAAGTGAGCGTAAGGAGTGAGGATATACCTAAAATGGCTTTTTGAACCCGCTATGGCCATTATGAGTTTGTGGTCATGCCGTTTGGATTATCCAATGCACCTAGTGTCTTCATGAACCTCATGAACAATGTGTTCTAGCCTTTCCTTGACTCTTTTGTGATAGTGTTCATAGATGACATGTTGGTGTACTTGGATGACCTAGCCCAACATTGTGACCACCTGGGTAGAGTCCTTTATATCCTGAGAAAGCATAAGTTTTTTTGGAAAGTTCTCGAAATGTGAGTTTTGGTTAGACCAAGTCATGTTTCTTGGACACGTCATCTCAGGAGGAACAATCACCATAGATCCAGCCAAAGTATCGGCAATTTGAGATTGGCCGGCACCAAAGAACCCCTCAGAGATTCACAGCTTCTTGGGGTTGGCCGGATACTACTTTCGCTTCATCAAGGATTTCTCAAAGACTACTTTGCCGCTGACCATGTTAACCTGAAAGGATGTGAAGTTCGTGTGGTTTGACATATGTGAAGCTCACTTCCAGGAGTTGACGGAGAAGCTGACCACAACCCCTGTGTTGACTCTACCTTCTGGGAATGAGGGTTTTATGATATTCACCGATGCTTCCAAGATGGGACTTGGTTGTGTGTTGGAACAGAATCGACACATGGTTGCATATGCTTCCCGACAGCTCAAGCCCAATGAGGTGAATTATTCGACACCTGACCTAGAGCTAGCTACTATTATCCATGCCTTAAAGATATGGCAGCATTATCTGTATGGTTCTACCTTCGAGATCTTCACCGACCATAAGAGCTTGAAATACATGCTGACACAGAGAGACCTGAACCTACGACAACGATGATGGATGGAGTATATGAGGGATTACGACTTCACCATCGCCTACCATCCTGGTAAGGCAAATGTTGTAGCAGATGCTTTGAGTCAGAAATATCTTAAATGTGCAGTTGTTTTGTCCAGTCCGTGGAAGAGTTTGGAAGAGCTAGTGGAATGGACTCTACAACCGCTAGAAGATTGAGTTCGTTTGGCTAATATCTAGACTCAATCTGAGTTCTTGGGTGAGATCATAACATCATAGTTGACCAGTGAAGAACTAGATAAGATGAAAGGTTTAATGTTGAAGCCACAAACTCGTCTATCCGTGGGAGTAGACGGAGGAATCAGGTTTGAGAATCGCATATGGGTTTCGGCAGATTCATCGATAAAGGAACGTATCTTGCAAGAGGCTTATGGATCCAAATACACAGTACACCCAGGAACTACTAAGATGTTCAAGGACTTGCAGAGGTATTTTTGGTGGCCAGGAATGAAGAAAGACATTGTGGCATGGGTGGCTAGCTGTCTTACGTGCCAGATGGTGAAGGCTGAACACCAATGACCCAGCGGCTTTTTATAGTCGATAGAGATTCCAGAGTGGAAATGGGAACATATCACCATCGATTTTTTGGTGGGTCTACCCCAGACCAAGAAAGGTCATGATGTGATATGGGTCATGGTAGATCGTCTTACCAAGTCAGCACACTTCCTTGCCTTAAAGACCACTGCTAAGGTGTTAGACCTAGTTGAGTTGTATACCAGAGAGATAGTGTGTTTGCATGGTATACCTGGATTGATCATCTCTGATAGAGACCCAAAGTTTACTTCCAAGTTGTGGAAGAAAGTTAAAGAAGAACTTGGTACCAGGTTGAAGTTTAGTACCACTTATCACCCCCAGATGGATGGTCAGTCTGAACGGACAATCCAGACGTTAGAAGATCTGATGAGAGCTTGTGTGCTCAATTGGGGTTGCTCATGGGAGCAATACTTTCCTTTAGCTGATTTTTCCTATAATGACAAATACCAAGCTAGTATCGAGATGCCTCCATATGAAGCTTTATATGGGAGACTGTGTCGGTCCCCACTTCACTGGGATGATGTGGGTGAGAGGACCTTGTTGAGGTCAGATGAGCTCCAAGTGTATGCTGATAAAGTTGCTTTGATCAAGCAAAGGCTGAAGAGAGCCCAGGATCGATAGAAGTCGTATGTTGATGCAAAGTGGATTGATGTGCATTTCACTGTGGGAGAGCATGTGTTTTTTAAAATCTGACCGCTCCGAGCTATAGCTAAGAATAGAGGAAAACTGAGTCCCCGATATGTGGGTCTGTTTGACGTGTTAGAACGGATTGGTGAAGATGCATATTATTTGGTGTTACCCCCTCAATATAGCATGATGCATGATGTGTTTCACGTGTCCAACCTGAAGTGATATGTGCAAGATCTGAGCCATGTGCTGAGCATTGAACCTATTGAGCTTCAAGGGAAGCTGACTTATCCTGAGACACCTTTGCAGATGCTAGATACCAAGGTGAAAGAACTCAGATGTAAGAATATAGAGATGGTAAAGGTCCTTTGGAGGCACCATGGAGAGGATTAGGCCACATGGGAGCCGAAGGCAGGCATGGAGAAAGCATACCCTGATTTGTTTATTTGATTGTTTGAATTTTGAGGGAAAAATTCCTATAAGGAGGGGAGGATGTTATAACCTCAATTTCCTAAGTATATAATTAAAAGTGTAACTCTCTTTTAAAGAATGAATGAAATATATTTCTTTGATTTGTGATGGATTTCGTGTGAAATGTCCTTGATTGATTGATAATGGGCTTTGTTGGCCATTGAGCCTAATTGAAAAGAAAAGATAAATAAAAAGGAAAATTATTTAATTAAATAAAAGGAGAATATGTGAAATAGAAATAGATAAGAGGATAAAGGCAAGTAAATATTCTCCAATATAAGAATTCATGCCTTAAGGTTTTCTAGAGGTCCAACGGACCCAAAATAACAAGATAATACAAAAGAGAAAAGGAATACTAATAAATTTTGGATTAATCAAAGGATAACTTGGGAGGGAAGGAAACCTTCACATCCATGGGAATCTATTTCCCAAATTTCGTAAATAGCTAGATAATGTCAAGATGAACTTTCCCTTAAATTTTGAGATAAAAAGGAGCTATGGTTTTGGAGATATGATTTTCTCAAAAAATATAGCATTAATTTGGCATATAGGAATATATATTTCCTTTTGGTTGATCGTGAGCAATTGGAACCGTTGGATCTTGATCCAACACTGGATGCTCATCATCTAAGTCCCATTGGGACTGGGACTCTATGAGTTATAGAGGGTCTTTCCTCTCAGTTTTTCGTGCGATCCAGGGAGTGTGCACGCCTGATGATGATTGCTTTGGACTCAGAAGTCGAAAATGAACAAAACCAACCCTACTTTGTAGGGGATTGGCTGCCTATTGGGAGAGATCCCAATCCGGCAGGAACCTGCCCCGACCCTATATATAGGGGAGGGTGAACGAGGGAACTAGAACATCCGGTTGCTATCCCAAACTCTGCAGAAGAGCACGAGTAATGATTTCTTACCTTAAATTGACCCGTTCACCTTGACCTGCACCCCCGTTCTAGTGGCGAACCTCGTCAGAATCCGGTGAGTAGAGGAGGGTCACGACGTGTTTTGGGTACCCAATTTAATCCTCGGTTGAGTTTGACGGAGGGAGGTGAAGCTCCCTGGATGACGGGCGTGCTCAAAAGAGGATGAAAGCCCGGAGTCAAACTCCCTGGTTGACCACTTGCGGTGCTCGACGCAAGGTTGAAGAAGACCCCTTGGTCTTGTACGTTTATACCCCTCCGCGTCTTCTTTATAGGTAAGGACGTTTCCGTCCTTTGACTTACTTTTGATCGCAAGAAAAGGCGTGTGCGTCCCTAGCCATTGGATCCTGAGTGGACCAGTGGACCACGAATCTAATGATCCTTGTTTTTCCGGAATTAGTAAATAAATTAGAAAAAAGGATTTTCTTGTTAAAATCGTATCTTTTGATAGAAAACTTGTATGAGGAAAGTTAATACATGAAAATTGATCATAAATATATGAGGAATACATAAAAAATGGTTTGGAAACCTAAATCAGTATCTTTTTGCAAAAGTATATAATTTTGATGGAAAAAGTCTTAATTTGTGGTTAGAAACACTAATTGTTGATAAAGGATAGATTTAATCTTGCAAATAAGTTAATTTGAGCATTATTGACTTGATTAATGATAAAGATGAATTTTAACCTGTTTTGATGATGGAATTGCAAGGTTTAGGGTTTTGAACCTAATATGTTGATTAATATGCTTAGAAACCCTAAATAAGAGAAAAAGAAAAGAAAAGTACTTATAATATGAAATTAGGGTTTCATGTTGCTAAAAGATGAACTTAGAATCTTTTCTAAAAGAAAGATGAAATAATTTGGGTTTGCAAATGATTTTATAAAATTAGGGTTTAAAGTAATAAAAATGAAGTGGAACCCTAATTATTCTCAAAACCCTAAAAAGGACTAATAACACTAGGAAACAACTAGGATTAATAGATCATGATGATGTGATTAATGATAGAAAAAATTGGATGCCTTTTGCAGGATCAACTTGTGTGTACTTGCTTGATTTCTTGATTGGTTGAGTTATTTCTGCATTCAAGTCAGCTTAACAGGTATGTGGTTAATTATGAATAACTGTCTTAGTTTCCCGAGGATTTTTTGGATGGTTAATCACACTTATTGCAACCAACCAGTTTGGATGTTCATAAATGCAAATTATAAAGTCAGTATGATTGCCACAATTATAAATAAGTATGTATTATCACACCTACATGCCACCCTGATGGATGATGCAAAAAGGTCAAGCCCAGGAGGGAAGACCAATGGGCACCATGAGAGGTGCCCCCAAACACCAAGCTCGGGAATGAGAAGGTGGTCTATGATGCATTACTAAAGGGCACCATGAGAGGTGACCCTAGGCACCAAGCTCGAGATTGAGAAGGTGGCCTTAAGTCCAACCCTAAAGAGGGTAATCCAGGGTTAGGGCAAAAGTGGTGGAGATTGACACATTGAAAATGTAAATTGATTTGTTAATTTACCTTGGTTGTGATAATTAGTTTGTTAGCCATATTTGTGAAGTTTTGGTTGTCCCCACATACCGACATATTTTTATATGATGACTGTTGTTTTGTTTGTCGGTGTTTTAGGTACAACCCTGAAATGAAAAAACAGTAAAGTGACACATTGTGAAAATAAGAAATAAAGTGCAAGGAGGATTAGATAGAATAGATCCAAAGCTGTGGATAGAAGTAGATTCTGAAAGTTTTTTTAAAAAGGTATGCAAAATATTATTTTATACTAGATTTCTATTTAGTTGGTAGAATTTCTTAATTATTATTGATTAATTGTCGAACATTTGATCTGGTTTATTGGTATAACGGCTCTGACCTCTTGGTCTCCCTTAATTGGGGGTTACCGAGAGGGGGGTCATTAAACATAAGGTCACCACTGTCCTCGACTCCCCTTCTATACGGTCAGGGTCTTTTCTATCCTTTCTCCTTTATTTTTCTCTTAAAAGAAAGCAAGACCAAGTGCTAGTGAGCCTAAGTGCCTGTGAATCATGAGACGATTGGCTCGACTGTGGCCCATTGGCGCGGACCATGCTGGCTGGTCCACCTATGTGGCATGCTTTTATTGGCTTATATGGTTTTAATTTGTAATAATTGTAGAAAATTGTAGGAATATCAAAATAAGGCAAGTCATGTGTGAAAGTTGATCAGAAAAATATGAGGAATCCAATTAAATTAGTTTCATGGCCTAGTTCTACCTCGAATTCTAGAACTATATAAATTTGATAAGTTTAGTGTATTAAAAGCATGATTACACTAATTTCTTAGTTTTAATGATCATAACTTTTTTTACATGACTTTAATAGATAAAGACTAAACTTTTTGGATAAAAGTACAAATTGGATCTAATTTTAGATTTAAAATTCATATGATATAAATATTAGAGGCTATAAGAGAAAAGCATTAAATGTAATAATTAGGATCTGGAAAGCCAAAACCCAAATGAAACCCTAATTGGACCATAAAACCATAATTTGGAAACTAAGTCAGTCTTAATGATAGATTATGGACAAAGTAGTAACTCTTGGGTGTTATGCATAAATTTGAGGGTGATTGCTTGGCTGATTTCTGCTCTACTTCTTTACTTTACTTTAAGACACTTCTAAGAAAGGTATGTGTTTATGCCTATGACTACTCGCCTTGTCGAGTTCTGTGGTTTCTCAAAGTTCTCCTGATTGGATTGCAATTACAAGCTTGAATACTTATTTACTTCTCGTGATCTTTAAAGTCGTTGGATATCATCTTATTTAAATGCAACATGATCAACCCTAAAGAATCTTTGGTGAATTAAAGAGAATGGGGTGAATGAAGTCATTATGGGAATGACTGGTGATCAAGTCCAGAAAGGAAGATCACCACAGGCCAAGCCTGGAAAGGAAGGCCTCTGTATGAAACCTATCCCGGGTGAGGGAAGGTTATGAATGTCCACTACAGGGACCAAACCCTAAAGAGAGGATTCCCCATAAATAGCCTCCCCTAAAGAGAGGGCATACCATAGAGAAAAAGAGGATAAGGGTGGCGAGGTTAAAACAAGAAAATGCTCATTTAATTTTGTAATCATAATTGTTGCTATGGCTCGGTACGTTGTTACACCTACATGTGCATGTTTTGTTTTCCCCACACACTCAATATATCTTGATATACTAGTTATGTTTTTGTTTAACAACATTTTAGGTTGACCTACTATTAATATGCAAAACATACTTCTAGTGAAGAAGGCACCAAATGAAAGATGCTTAAAGATAACCTAGAGGATTTAGATAGATATATTTTTTTAATGTTACAAACAATAGATTTTCCTTTTCATGTATCTCATTAAAGAAGAGTTTATCTTCATATTGTACCAAACTCTTCTCCAATCAATGAAATTCATAATTATTTTTGGTTAATTGCTAAACCTTGATCCTATAAATATGATAATAGCCCTTGCTCTCTCGGTCCACCTTAATTGGGGATAACATGGGGAGGGGTTCATTACAGGGGGCATTTAGGTAAAATGGTAACAAGGTAGTAGTAAGTGGTTTGGGTGGCAAAATGGTTGTTTTGGGCAGAGTGACTATGCTAGATGGACAACAGAACGAGCATGCTGACGAGGAATGACCATGGTGGTTTTGGAAAAATGTTAGTGGATATTTGGGTTTTGGTGTGTTGGTAGAATGGTCGTGTTAGGTGGCATGACCTTGGATGTAGTGAGGCAGCAGAGTGTGATGGGTAGCACGATTGTGGTAGAGGAATAGGGGTATGGTCGTTTCCTTTAGGATGAGACAATAACCATTAAAAGTAATCGTAGAGATGACATGTAGGTGAAGTAGTTTCTTTGGAACATGACTCTGATAGGTCATTATATAGATGGTATACATGGATTATACCATACACTGGTATCATCTCCATTGCAGTCCTTATGACTATGTTGACGTTAAAAAAAATTTAGCTTGAAAGTACTTTTCTAGAAAGGTGTACTTCTGATAGGATGTCTCATAGTATAAAATTTATTCTCAAACTTTGACACCACAATTATGATTATCCACATTGTATGTGCCAGGCATTCACATCAGTAGAGTCATATTCCATTCATGCATGGACAGAATACCCAGCCCCATCTTGTTTTCTAGTAATAGGTTGATCCCAATAAACCAATGAAAAATGTTCTTGGCCTTCTCTAGTTCTCCATATAAACCGTATAATATTATTTTCAACAGAGGCACAAACTTGGACAGGAAAACGTAATGTCAACATAGAATTTGTTAGTATAGTTTCTAACATAGATTTAGCTAAACATACCTTTCGAGCTAGTGATAATGTTGTTGTTATCCAAGTAGTAATTGTCTTTTGCACAGAGTCTATAACACCCTGATATGTTGAAGTGTAAACACGGCTATGTAAAGTGGCACACCTAAGTAGTGACCAAGGTCTTCATTCTGTTAGAATCCAGTAGTAGAAAAAATAGAATTTTTTACTATAGGAATCGATATAGCTAAGTACACTAATTTTTCATCAATAGAAATGGTTTTTCTGGACGACCTTTGAAACAATTTAAAACATTAATATATAGTATGAATATGTTCTTCATCTACACATGCAAATAAAATTAAGTCATAAGAAAATGCAACACGTGGCACATGCTGACCATTGTGGAACAACTTCAATGGTGTTCAAGAACCATTGAGCACTTTCTTTTAAAATTAGGTGAATAGCCCATTCAAACACATCAAAGAGATATTGAGATAAAAGATCTACTTGTCTTAGTCCTTAGTTTGTTTTGAAAATTGATAATTGTTCTTGATTCCAAAGAACATTTTTTTGACACTAGATAAATGCTAGTTCTTGCATGGCTACTTTGAATAGATAATTCTTATGATAATATCCGTATCTAAATTTTCATGTCTGATCCAATATCCGATCCGATATCCATCAATTACAAAAAAAAATCTAAATGAATTCGAATTCAAGTTATATAGTTTGAATTCAGATAATATCTGAATCTGAAATTTTATTACGAAAGAACATACTCAAAGCTTGATTAACCTATAATTCAATGCATGGAGCACTTATAAACTACAAGTGAAATATTTTTTTTCAATGCTACACACTACATGTTGAAGGTGACATTCTCTTAATGTAAAAGTAAAAAAGAAAATAGAGAGCTCAATGGTCTTGTCAACAATTCCAAAAGAACAAGAATTCAAAATGTTATTCTCCCAGCAATTACCCCAAAGCTACATAGAAAGCACACAGCTACAAACTTTAGTTGTTAATGGAAATCAAAAGTGGAGTTTTTGTGCATATATTTCAACTTTCTTGTTGTACATACAGCTAAAACGACTGACATTACTTCTACTAAAAATAGTAGATCATGTAAATTTAATATATAACAATCATTCCAACAAATCAATCAACACGACATAAGATTCACAAAATAACCATTCAGTATCACCACAAATGCATTACAACAGAAAACACCAAAGACATTTACTGATTTGTACTAAAAATACAAAACATAACAAGAAAAGCAATAATATTTCGTATGGGTATGAAGCTTGAGATATTTAGTATATTGTCATTATGCATAAAACAAAGTATGATCTCTAGAGATACTCAATCGTAGGATGTTAAACCTACAATTTTCTTAATCTTACAATGAAGAGAAAACAAAGAATCTATCCTGTATCAAATGCATTCACACAGACAGGTTTTTTGGGGGCATAGCTCTAGGCGATAATATCACTAGAATACCCCTTTTCAGATGAAGTTTGGTTGATTCTGTAGGAAAATATAGTACAAAGTAGGAAATAGAATTTAAAATTTTATTATCATGTTCCCCATAAACAGTAGATTTCATTAATAACTATAATACAGGAAGGATGATTTATGGTATATACCTGGTCTTCGAGAAAGTCCAGCAACAATATTCATCATTGTAGACGTACAAATTTGAACCCTAGTTACACTGGGACTCATATGACTGTTGCACCTCCTGTTCTGCACCACGGACTGTAGTCACGAACATTGTCTTCTTCAACAACTACTCTTGTCACAGACTGCTAGTTGACGTTGTCCTCCAAGCCACACGGACTACCTAGAACTCCTGTCATCCTGCTGAACCAGACAAGAAGGAGTTGTCCCTCTCTATCGGTGTACTAGTCACCGACTTGCTCTTCTACAATGACAACTCTCAGTTGTTCTCTCCTGTGGCTGTCCCTCGCTTGTCAGGTAGGACTTGTCTGGGCACTCGTGGTTACCACAACTAGAGAGGATAACAATTTTCAGAGGAACTGATTCTCAGTGTTCTGTGTTGTAGTTGTCTTTTTGGCAGCCCCCAGTACCCCTCCATATATAGGAGGGGTTAAGGTTAGGGTTACCAGTCCTCAACGAACGTGGGACTAATGTGGGAATGGAAAGGATAAGTAATTCTTGAATTTTCACAATTTTTTTGGAAGTTTCAGAACCTGGGTGCGACAAAACGGTCATCGCACACGTGAGACGGTCGTTTTGCTAAGAGAAACAGTCATCTAGGATGCAAAGGTCATCTCGCTAAGTGAGATGCTTGTTTTGCAATTTTGTAGTCACATATGAATTGGCAAATCATTTCGTAATTAATTTCATAGACTAATTTACTTGCACCACAAGTATGTGCAATTGAAATGAGTTTGGAAAAATTCTAGAACTTTTATTCGTCCCAACCAAGCCATCTCACACAAGTGAGACGCCCATCTCACTCACCCAGACGGCCGCCTGGTGAGTTCATGTCGAGCCGATCGGTTCAACAGCTTGAACCGGTCGGTTCATAGGGAAGAACTAAGCCAATTCATTTTCTGATCTTCCTGACAACCCAAATGACCGTCTGCACATTTGAGATGCCTGTCTAGCTTTCCAAACGACCATCTCATCCAATGAGATGATTGTTTGGTAGTTCAATCAGCCAATCTATCGATCTGTTGTGTGAATTGAGTACCTAAACACTTTAGTACTTAATTCAAATATCATTCAAGATCAAACTCCTCTCCACTACTACAGATCTATCCTTTGGCGTCAGTTATTAAATCCCTTTTCACGACGGATTCCAAGTGATGCCTATGTGGGTGCCACTAAAAGTCAAACCCTTTCGGTGTCAGTTTTCCAACCGACGCCAAAATGCTTCGCACCACCGAAAACGCACCAGCAGGGCCCGCATTGGCGTCAGTTATAAGTAACTAAACCGATGCTATAATCATCCGTGCCACAAAAAGGGCACCATCTAGGACACTATCGGCGTCAGTTTTCTACTAATATTCGATGCCATATCACCTGCCGCCACGGTCGTACTGGCCAGCACGACGTCGATTTTCTACTAATCACTGACGCCATATCACCTGTCGCCACGGCCGTGTTGTACAACATGGCGTCAGTTTTCTACTAATCACCAATGCCATATCACCTGCCACCACGGCCATGCTGGACAGCATGACCGTGTTGGCCAGGCTGTCTGGCAACATTAGGCGGCGGTTTTTTGCTATTAACCAACACTGTAAGCCTTTGTTGTCGGTTTTAGACAAATAATCGACGCCTATGGTTTGATTTTTTTTTCTTATCAGTTTGCAGGCCTACTGTGGCTGGTCGTAGGATGAGAACGTGTAGTTTAGTGGGACTGAACTGCATGTTTATGACATCCATTGATATCAGCCAATAAACATGTCACAAACCTGTAAAATCAACAAATATTTTTTTCACACATCAGTAGATACATTCAGACATCAATTCAATTTTCACATTCACACATGTAGAAACATTCAAATACATGTAGAAACATTCATACATGTAGAAACAAATGTATAAACATTCATTTACAAAATATCATTCATCATCGCTATCAACATCCCAATTACATCTTACAGTCCCCACTGCTTGTATGGCTCTTGCCCATTCTTCTTTTACATCATTTAATACTTCCATCGTATATGGAGCATGTACATCTTTTAAGGCTTTACCTATATTGGGGTCAGTTTTAAACACCTGCAAAGAGAATGATGTATATATATAAGTAATAATATATAAATAATTTTGATATATTTTGTACTATCTAATGAGACTATATATAATACCTTAGGTATGACATTGATTTCATCTGCATGTTTGATAATCATGTCCATAAACCGCATCACATAGTATGCACATGCCCAGCCGTTGTCTTGTGTAGAACACTATAAAATAGATACAAAATATTAAAAAATACAAATAAGCACAGTTCACATAAAAAACATATACATTGGAGTCAGGAACTTACTTTCACATTCTCCCAAATTATTGGCTGGTTCTTTTTACTGTGGACCTTTCCTCCAGCCTTTTTGAATGCATCAAAACCCCTACATGTTAATGTAACATAGTAAATTGCATAGTTAAACAGTAATGTAATAACAGATGTTAACATATATAAAAATGAAATATTTCTCACCAAAATAATTTCATTCTCGTTACCTATCCAATTTTTGGATTCAATGTACTCCCCGTACGATCTAGATAATAGACAGTGAACTTCCTGAGGAGAATAACTAGTAACTCCCAATGCTTAGCGCTAGAGGTAAAAAATTTAAAAATTTATAACTCAAAATCCACAATAAAAATGTAATTTTCTTAAGTCCAAATTATAAGCAAAGTAAACTTACTTCACATTGAATCGAGCTATTATTATCGTTTTCTTTTTTTGATTGAAAATTGTAAAAGAATCACAATAGTATTGTTGAACACTATTAGGGTCTTTAGCTACCAGACTAATCAATGATGGAATCAAAAATCCCACATGTTCAAATCCAAATTGTTTACATTGAATTTCGACTAAGTAGTTGCAAAACATGTATTACGTATGCATTAATATATAAGAAACCAGATCACCAGATCCTACACAAGGTATATGGATGTATAAACAAGATCTCACCTTATTCATGCCTCTATCATTGATGTATTCAGCTAATCATAGATAAACAACTTAATAATATCTTGTATAAATAGAGAGCTTTCGTATGATTGACCTGCATAATCCGCTTCTAAAGAAACAACTATAGGACAATGTATATTATGTGTGCGTAGCCATACTGCCATTCCCTTACAAGCAGGACCTAACAGGAATTTTAGGTCAGTTGGAACCCAACTTGGTAATGCAGGAAGTGGAGGTGGAGGCCTAGATGCTCCGGGTGTCTTCTTTTTAACATGTATATAGAATTTCAGATCAATTGAACTCATATATACACATTAACAATTTAACGTAATGTAAATTTATCTTACAATTTCAGTAGTGTAGACGACATCTGCTTTGGGCCACAATATCACCCTACCTTCTGCCTCAGCAAGTGTATCAATATCCGGGTGGGAATATGGCAATGCCGCTTCCCTCCAATCGGGGAGTACACGTATCGAGCTCACACGAATGTAACCATGTGGCATTGGAGCCCCGTGAATCGTTGCCCCAGGAAGGGATGGGTAATCATGCGCCTTTACAAAAATATAATCTTCAATTTTTAAGCAGCATGACTTCAACGCCTACAAATTTACGTAAAGAATGTTATACATATATACATATAATCTTGAAAACATATCATCTTGAAAAGACTAGCTACTATGTCATAAACGATACTTACAACAGACATGCTAGGTGGTGGGTCTATAGGATTACTCTCAGCATGTGCATCAGGAGAAGAGCGGGTCACCATAGGTTGATTGGAAGCCTGAGATGCCTGCCACCGCAACATTTCTTCCATGACCTTCTTAGCAACTATATCATCGACTCTCTTATTCTCCTATACATGGATAAAAGAAACATTAGCTTCTTATTATTGAATTCCCTTTTTGTAGTAACATTCTAAAAAAAAGAATAGGTTACCTCTTCTTGTGAAAGTCCCTCTCTTATGACAGGTTTGCGTTGGGATGGCCCAAAGAATACTTTGATGCCCACACCAGCGCCTGCACCCCTAACACATCCAGGATGCTCTGGGTTACCCAGAGCAACTATCAATTCATCCTTTATGTCTTGAGGGATGAACGTGCCATGTTTCCTCTGCTCGTGCAGCTCCCGCTAATCACCATCAATAGAAATTGGTAAGTAAACACCACAAATAATCAATATTCGAATGACATGCATTGTTGATTTGTATTTTACCATTTTCGCAGCCGCCTCGGCAGTTACAAGCTTCTTTATTTCACCCTTCTTATTTTTCCTCACAGCTATCCAGACATTATGGTGAGGAATGGGTGGGGTACATGTAGTAGAGGACTCCTGAATAGCAGCAGACTCCGCCTGTAGTCTTTGGCGAACGCCTACATAGCCCTTTGGACCCATTGTGTGGTCATGCACATTCAATGCACACCTTTCTCTTTGCGACTCACTGAACGCCTAGTTAGTATGCACATTGATTTGAATAGTAACACTAAAGGTTAATCTTAAATAGGTGAATACAATGTATATTAATTAAATTGGGAGTGATGCTTAATACCTTGAATTCTTTAGTTTGTCTTGAAGCAACAAACGTGTCCCAATCTTCTTTGTCCAGGAAGTTCCACTTTTCAAGGGCTGACTTCTTCTTCTTATCACCATCTTTTATGTATTCTCTATTGAGATTTTTCCTATAGTTCCTTAGCATCTTTCCAGTGTGTTGCATCACACTTTTACGATGCAGCTTATCATCCAATGCAAACAGATTCTGTAAAATAGAATTGTTATTAACTAGTATCCAAAAATAGAATTGCAAATAATAGAATTTGTAATCTACAAAATAGAATTGCAAATAATAATAATTCACTCATAAATCCTTCCATATCAAGTCTTTCTTCTCCTGAGGAGCTTTATGCCAATTATCATACTTAACACCGCAATGGCTTCGAGTGACACACCCAAGATAGTTTACAAAATTATTACGGTTCACTCCAATTGCATTTCCTACATTATCGAACTCCATGGCCAATCTGGATCCACTGCCCCTTAGCACTGTTAACTTCTTCAGTAGAGTGATGCCCCTTTTCTTGTTAAATTTTTGGTGATGCACATCAAGTGCCTCCAGTGCTTTAGAGGGTACATGTGCATCATCAACCTAAAATTTGACAAAATAAACACACTGAATTAGCCCAATATAGAAATATAGGATATATGACATAACTAGAAGATAATGAATTTCTATAGAAATATAGGATATGTTTTTAAAACTTACATTGGTATCCTCGTCATGCTCATCATGGACATCATCATCATCATGGACATCATGGTCACCCATCTGAAAATGTCATTCAAAAGGCAAACATTTAGCATTTGTATTAACTAGAAAATAATGAAACATTATATCTGAAAATGATATTTATATTAAAAAACATGCCTCTAAAACATTGAAAAATGAAACATATAAAAAAATATAGACATGCACGCCTCTAAAATTGTGATCTTTTATCAATTAGCAATCCTTCATTGTGATCTCCACACACATATAAGTCATCATTAGCTTCAATATTTTGTGGAGTTGGCAACCCAACTGAGAATGGACTGGAGTCATCATACTTATCATAGTACTCTTCTTCATCTATAGGATCTTCAATGAACTGTCTTTTACCATTAAGAACAACCGACCATTTAGCATTTGCGGGATCATCGATATAAAATACTTGTTTCGCCTGTGATGCCAATATGAATAGTTCACCCTTCTCGCCAATCTTTTCAAAGTTCACTAAATTGAAACCCAATTCATCCACTATAACACCTTTTGGTGTTATCAACCCAATTACATTTGAAGAGCGGAATTCTGAAATCTATGTAGTCAAACTCCCATATGTCTTCAATGACACCGTAATATGACATTTTAGCTTCATGTGGACTCTTATCCTTTGTACTTACAAAATACATAGTCGACGCTTGAAGGGTGACCCCACTATTTTGGATGACACTCTTATCAACTTAGCGTTTTGTGTAATATGTGAACCCATTATTGTCAAACCCTTCATAAGACATAACATTCGATTTTGGTTTAAAGGCGAGGCATTTGATAGTTTTCATAATATCATCTGGTGTTTGAGATAGTTGATGTAAGACTTTATCTTCAAACCACTTAGTAAAAGTCTTGTTATGCTCTCTAGCAAGCCACATTGAACTGGCTTGAGGATGTTGTCCCTTGATTAAATTGGTATGTTCCTCGATATAAACACTCACTTCGTCCATGTTGTGTAAAATATACAAGTGACCTTGTTCCAACTTCTCATGGTTGATTACTTTCACCCATGATCCCAAAATTCCTTTGCCCTCCTCAATATTCTTGTCATTAACAGGAGTGTAATTACCACTCAGAAAGTCATTATAAAAATACATAACCTCTCTCGCCACATAACCCTCAATAATACTCCCTTCAGGCCGATAACGGTTTCGAACATCACCTTTAAAAACACTCATGTATCGTTCAAAGGGATACATCCAATGCAAGAAAATTGGTCCCAACATTTTCACTTCCCTAGTCAAGTGGACAACAAGATGTACCATGATATCACAGAATGAAGGAGGGAAATACATCTCAAGCTGACATAGGGTAACAATCACTTCTCTTTGCAAATTATCGAGAGTATCAGGGTCAATAACTTTGATGCACAGACTGTTGAAAAAGAAATAAAGGCTGGTGATTGCAAACCTTACATGCTTCAGCAATATAGATCAAATTGCCACGGGTAATATTTGTTGCATTAGAGTGTGAAAATCATGAGATTTAAGACCTATCAACTTCATATCTTTCATTGATACCAATCTACGGATGTTGGATGAGTAACCCTATTGCACCTTAACATTTGCCAAGCATTCACAAAAAGCTTTCTTCTCCTTTCTAGAGAACGTGTAACAAGCGGGAGGTAAGTATGTTCTTTTATTACCCATTTCATGTAATTCTATTAATTCTGACCTTATTCCCATTTCACGTACGTCCAATCTAGATTTTATCCCATCTTTAGTCTTACCTGGTATATTCAACAGAGTACCAATGACACTATCATAGACATTTTTCTCAACGTGCATGACATCGATACAATGCCTGACTGTCAAAGAACTCCAATAAGGAAGATCCCAAAATATTGACTTCTTCTTGAATGAAGAATTGTCACTCTGTGTGGCCATAGTACATTGTGATCTCTTACCAAATTCATTGACAATGTATTTTACTCTTTCATAAACAACATCCCCTGGTATAGGTTTAGGTGCACTTCGTTCCTCATTCCTTCCATTGAATGCTTTGCGCTTCCTACGATATGGATGGAATTTTGAAAGAAACCTTCGATGACCAAGATATATAGTCTTGCCACCATGTTTTAGTCTTATTGAATCAGTGTGCTCTTCACATATAGGACACGCTTTAGCTCCTTTGACAGTATATCCAGACAAATTCCCATATGCTGGAAAGTCATTAATAGTACAAAAAAACATAGCGTGCAAACGAAATTTCTCTCTTCATGAAGCATCATAGGTCATCACACCTTCACCCCAGAGTTTCTTTAAGTCATCAATCACAGGTTCAAGATAAACATTGATATCATTTCCAGGTTGTTTAGGGCTCGATATCAACAACGACAGCATAACATACTTATTTTTCATACACAACCAGGGAGGAAGATTGTATATAACAAGCATGACTGGCCAAGTGCTATGTTGGCTGCTCAATGTCTCGTACGGATTCATCCCATCTATACAAAGCTCAAGTCTTAGATTCCTATCTTCTTCACCAAATTTGGGGTACAATAGATCAATCTTCTTCCACTGTGGGGAATCAGACGCATGTCATAGGATCCCATCATTATTTTTCTTAACATCTGCATGCCACCTCAAATTCTTCGCATCTATCGGATTTGCAAACAAGCGTTGAAATCGTGATATTATAGGTAGATACCACATCACCTTGGCAGGAGAACCAATTTTGGACTCCCTCAAAGTCATCAATTTATACCGTGACACACCACATTTTGGACAATCTTTCAAATCCACATAGTCATTTTGAAATAGTACACAATCATTCGGGCATGCGTGTATCTTCTTGGCCTCCATTCCCATTGGGTACAACAATTTCTTTACCCGGTATGTTGAGATTAGTAGCTCGTTTCCATCAGGAAGCATTTCTTTCATCAAAGTCAACAATGAAGTGAAGCCTTTGTCGCTCCATCTATTGTTAGCTTTCAACTTATACAATCTCAACACAGCGCTAAGCTTTGTAAACTTAGTACAACCTGTGTATAACAGTATCTCAGCATCATGCACAATGTTTCTAAAGATGGGAGGTGGATCGGTGTTCTCTATCCCACAACTATCCAACATCACATCAATGATGTCTACTGGAACTGGTTCGTTTACATCTACATCATCAGAGACAATTTCTTCTTCCACCGAAGCACTGCTATCGACATCCACTGGTTTCGGGTTTGAAATCTCTCCATGCCAGTGCCATTCTATATAGCCTTGTACAATCCCGTGGCACATGACATGACTTTTGATTTCATCACCAGTGCTGACTTTCAAGTTGTTACCGCAATGCCTACATGGACAGTAGAACCTATCTCCAGGTTGTTTCCTATGTTCCTCGGAAAATCTAATAAAATGATCAAGACCAGATATAAACTCTGGGGTGCAGTGATTGCGAATGGACATCCATGATCAAAGAGAAAACAAGTATATATGAGGACAAGATTAGAGTATAGGGTTAACAAATACATGTGATGTCATTCTTTTATATAATAAATTTACATGTACCACCTATCCCATCCTTGAACACCTAATTTCACTAGTAAGTGTATAATTTGTATTGGGTTTTCAAAAAAAACTCAGCAGCATTTTCCCGTTGTTCTCTAAGTACATATGTACTTAGAGAAAAAATGGGGAAATGCTACTAAAATTTTATTGAAAACCCAATACACATTATACACTTACACCCTAAGTGATATTAGGTGTTCAAGAACAGTCCCAAAATGGGGACTATCCAAGATTTACTCCTAATGAGTAAATCTTGGCCGAGTTTCTAGGCCAACAAATACATGTATGTTGTCATTCCAATACCTATAATCCTAGTTTCATCTTATATATAATAAATGTGTAACACCTATCCCATCCTTGAACACCTAATCTCACTAGTAAGTGTATAATGTGTATTGGGTTTTCAAAAAAATTTCGGAAGCATTTCCCCATTGTTCTCCAAGTACATATGTACTTAGAGAACAAACAGGGAAATGCTAACAAAATTTTCTTGAAAACCCAATACACATTATACACTTACATCCTAAGTGAGATTAGGTGTTCAAGAACAGTCCCAAACTAGGGACTATCCAAGATTTACTCCTAATGAGTAAATCTTGGATGGGTTTCTAGGCCAACAAATACATGTATGTTGTCATTCCAATACCTGCAATCCTAGTTTCATCATTCATATCCTAGGTTTCATGTAATATCATTTAATCTAGGTATCATATTCTATAACATTGATTTCAACATTTCGAGTGTCCATGCATGTTCATCATCTTGGATAGATATGTAAATGTTAGGGTTTCATCACAATTGATGTTAGGGTTTCATCACAATTTTAGGTATCATATAGAGTATGTAGATGTTAGGGTTTCATCATGCAATAGGGATTTAGTTGTTAGGGTTTCATCACAATGTATTTCATCACAATTTTAGGTATCATATACCCTCTTTTCTTCCTTCTCCCTCCTTACCAACAGCAAGCACGGCCGTGTGGGCAGGCCATGGCTGTGGCTGTGTTCGCCGCCCGCCTCCTTGCTACTCCAGCCACCCGCTCAGTACTCCTGCAGGTACCCTTCTTCTTCCTCTTCTTGCTCCTTGGCGCCCCTCTTTTCTTCCTTCTACCTCCTTACCAACAGCAAGCATGACCGTGTGGGCTGGTTGTTTAAGGAAAACCGACGCCTTATATGTTAGGCATCGGTTGTTTAAGCAAACTGACGCCTATATTCGAAGACCAGCCAGACACGGGTACCGCTTTGTATTCAGCGTCGGTTGTTTATAACAAACCGACGCTGAAAGTCGGCCACGAAATCCAAATTTTGATAAAAAAAATAGAGTCATTTTCAGCGTCGGTTATGTAGGTATAAACCGACGCCTATGTGCGATGAAAATTTGCCCGAAAAGTGTCACTTTCAGCGTCGGTTATCCTTTTATAACCGACGCTGAAGGTGATTCCCGCCAAACAATTTAATGAAAATATCGTCCAATTGGACGTCGGTTGTTTAAAACAACCGACGCTAAAGATGTTTAGGCGTCGGTTGTTTTAAACAACCGACGCTATTTGGGAACTTATAACCCGCGATCGCCCGACTCTTCCCCTTTCTTCTGTTTCATTGCGAGCAATTACCTTCTCTGCTGTCGGCGATTTCTCTCCGGCGATTTCTTCTCCAGCGCCATTTCTCTGGCTATTTCTTCTCCGGCGCCCCCTTCTCCGGCGCCCCCTTCTCCGCAACCACTCCTTCTCTGCGCCCCCTTCTCTGCCGCCCCTGGTGCCCGCCCCTACTGCTCCAAGCGCCTGAGAACCGGCGCCGCCGCCACGCTTGAGATTAGGCGCCGCCTGGTGCTTTTCCACCGTCGTCGTGCCGCCGCAACCACCGCCAGAGCCACCGGAGCTGCTAGCTGCTCCTCCACCGCCGTCGCTGCTAGCTACTTCTCCAGCCAGAGCCACCAGAGCCTCTGCCTTCTTCCCTCTAACAAGGTTGGTCTTCCCGCTGCTAGCTGCTTTGCTTTTTTATGCATCGATCAAATTGTTGTGATAAAAATGCATGTAATGTATTTGATTAGAGTTAATCTAATCTAGATGTTCATAATAATGGTATGTTAAATATGATGATTAGGGATAAATATAATGTCTAGTACACAAATGTTAAGAAAATCTGAAGAATTCAAGGTATTAGGCGTCACTCCCAATTTAATTAATATACATTATATTCACCTATTCAAGATTAACATTTAGTGCTACTAACCAAATCATTAATGTGCATACTAACTAGGCCCTCAGTGACGCACAAAAAGCAAGGCGTGCACTGAATGTGCATGACCACACTATGGGTCCAAAAGGCTATGCAAGCGTTCGCCAAAGACTACAGGCGGAGTCTGTGGCTACTCAGCAGTCTGCTGCTACTCAGGAGTCTGCTCCTACTCAGGAGTCTGCCACACCCATGCCTCGCCATGATATCTGGATAGCTGGTAGGCAAAACAAGAAGGGTGAAATAAAGAAGCCTGTAACTGCTGAGGCGACTGCAAAAATGGTAAAATACAACTCTTAGAGAAATCGTTTGAATATTGATTATTTGTGGTGTTAACTTACCAATTTCTGTTTATGGTGAATAGCGGGAGCTGCACGAGCAGAGGAAACAAGGCACGTTCATCCCTCAGGGCACAAGGGATGAATTGACAGTTGCTCTGGGTAACCCAGAGCATCCTGGACGTGTTAGAGGTACCGGCGCTGGTGTTGGCATCAAAGCATTCTTTGGGCCATCCCAGTGCAAACCCAGAGCGGGACTTTCTCAAGAAGAGGTAACCTATTCTTTTTTTAGAATGTTACTACAAAAGGAAATTCATTAATAAGAAGCTAATGTTTCTTTTATCCATGTATAGGAGAATAAGAGAGTTGAGGATTTAGTTGCTAAGAAGGTCAACGATGTAGTTGCTGAGAAGGTCAAGGAAGAATTGTTGCGGTGACAGGCATCTCAGGCTTCCAATCAGCCTATGGCGACCCACTCTTCTCCTGATGCACAGACTGCGAGTAATCCTGGAGACCCATCGCCTAGCACGTCTGTTGTAAGTATTGTTTATGACATTGTAGCTAGTCTTTTCAAGATGATATGTTTTCAAGATTATATGTATATATGTAGAACATTCTTTACGTAAATTTGTAGGCATTGAAGCCATGCCGCTTAAGAATGCAAGACTATGTTGTTGCAGAGGCGCAGGCTTACCAGTCCCTTCCTGGGGCAACGTTTCATGGGACTCCAATGCCGCAGGGCTACATTCGTGTGAGCCCTCTACATGTATTACCCGATTGGAGGGAAGTTGCGTTGCCATATGCCCACCCAGATATTGATACACTTGGTGAGACAGAAGGCGGGGTCATATTGTGGCCCAAAGCAGATGTCATCTACACGACTGAAATTGTAAGATAAATTTACATTGATTTAGACTGTTAATGTGTATATATGATGTCAACTGATCTGAAATTATATATACAGGTTAAAAAGAAGACACCAGGAGCACCTAGGCCTCCACCTCCACTTCCCGCATTACCAACTTGGGTTCCAACTGACCTAACATACCCGTTAGGTCCTGCTTGTAGGGGAATGGCATGTTGGCTACGGGCACATAATATACATTGCCCTATAATAGTTTCTTTAGATGCAGATTATGCAGGTCAATCATACGATAGCTCTTTATTTATACAAGATATTATTGAGTTGTTTATGTATGATTGGCTGAATACATCAATGATAGAGACATGGATAAGGTGAGATCTTGTTTATACATCCATATACCTTATGTAAGATCCGGTGATCTGGTTTCTTATATATTAATGCATACGCCTATATGTTTTGCAGCTACTTAGTCGAAGATCATTGCAAACAATTTGCATATGATCATGTGGGATTTTTGATTCCATCATTGATTAGTTTGGTAGCTAAAGACCCTGATAATGTTCAACAATACTGTATAGATGCTTTTACAATTTTTGGTCAGCAAAAGAAGACGATAATAATAGCTCCATTCAATGTCAAGTAAGTTTACTTTATTTATAATTTGGACTTAAGAAAATTCCATTTTTATTTTGCATTTTGAGTTATTAATTGTTAACTTCTTACCTCTAGCGGTAGACATTGGGAGTTACTAGTTATTGTCCCCGGGACATTCACTGTTTATTATCTAGATCCTGCGGGGAGTACATTGAACACTAAAATTGGACACGTAATGAGAATGCCATTATTCTGGTGAGAAATATTTCATTTTTATATCCGTTAACATCTTTTATTACATTACTATTTACTTATGCAATTTATTGTGTTATATTAACATGTAGGGGTTTAGATGCATTCAAAAAGGCTGGAGGAACGGTCCCAAGGAAAAAGAACCAGCCAATAAATTGGCAGAACGTACAAGTAAGTTCCCGACTCGAATATATATATTATTGATGTGAATTGTGCTTAGTTGTATTATTTTGTATGTTTCAATTTATAGTGTGCTACAGAAGACAATGGTTGGGCATGCACATACTATGTGATGTGATTTATGCAGATGATTATCAAATATGCCGCATTGGACATCGATACCATACATGAGGTATTTATATAGTCTCATTAGTTAGTATGAAATATATCAATCTTATCTTATTTTTATATTTTTACTTATATATATACATCATTCTCTTTGCAGGTGTTTAAAACTGACCACACTATAGGTAAATGCTTAAAAAATATACATGCTCCATATACGATGGAAGCATTAAATGAAGTAAGAGAAGAATGGACAAAAGTCATACAAGCAGTGGCAACTGTAAGATATAATTGGGATGTTGATAGCGATAATGAATGATACTTTGTAAATGAATATTTCTGAATGTTAATACATGTATTTGAATGTTTCTATATGTGTGAATGTGAGAATTGAATTGATGTCTGAATGTATGTACTTGTGTGAAATTTTCCTTGACTTTTGCAGGTTTGCGGCCTGTTTGTAGGCTGATATCAATGGATGTCGTAAACCTGCAGTTCAGAAAACTGAACTGCAGGTTCTCATCCTGCTGACCAGCCACAGCAGGCCTGCAAACTGATATGAAAAAAAAAATAGGCGTCGGTTATTTATAGAAAACCGTCAGCAAAGTCCTACAGCGTCGGGTTTTTACAAAACACCGACGCCTAATGTGGCCACAGCCGTACTGGAAATGGCGTCGGATATTCGTGTCAAACCGACGCCTATTTAATCTATAGGCGTCGGTCTTTTGATATATAACCGACGCCAAAAGTGTTCGCGCCACAGAAAATGGCGTCATGTAGGGCACTTTATGCGTCGGTTATCTACTAAAAGACCGACGTTATATTCCATATAGGCGTCGGTTGTTTAGTAAATAACCGACGCAGTAAGTGCCCTAGATGACGCCATTTTCTGTGGCGCGAACACTTTTGGCGTCGGTTATATACTAATCGACCGACGCCTATAGAATAAATAGGCGTCGGTTAAAAAACCGACGCCGAAGTGTTCGACCTTTAGCGGCGCCCACATAGGCGTCGGTCGGAAACCGACGCCAAATGGGGTTAAACGACCGACGCCAAAGGCCGTTTCTGTAGTAGTGAGTCTAGTAGCTAAAGACCCTACGTCAGTTCAACAATACTGCTGTGAGGCTTTTTCAAATTTTGTTGTAAATAAGAAGACGGTGATAATGGCTCCATTCAATGTAGAGTAAGTTTACTATGCTTATTATAATTTGGACTTAAGAAAATTACATTTTTATTGTGGATTTTGAGTTATTAATTTTTAACTTGTTTACCTCTAGGGGTAGGCATTGGGAGTTACTGGTTATTGCCCCCGAGACGTTCACTGTGTATTATCTAGATCCTAAGGGGAGTAAATCGAATACAAGATTTGGACACATAATGAAAATGGCATTATTCCGGTGAGAAATATTTCATTTTCATATCCGTTAACATATGTTATTACATTACTATTTAATTGCAATGTTCCGTGTTACATTAACATGTAGGGGTTTTGAGGAGTTCAAAAAGGCTGGAGGAAAGGTCCCCACGAAAAAGAACCAGCCAATAATTTAGAAGAACGTGAACGTAAGTTCCCGACTGCAATATATGTATATATTATTTATGTGAACAATGCTTAATTAGTTGTATTTTTTAATATTTTATTTGTTTGAATTTATAGTGTGCTACACAAGACAACGGATGGGCATGTGGATACTATGTCATGCGATATATGCACATGATTATCAAACATGCCGCACTGGATATCGAGTGTATTGCTCAGGTATTATATAGTCTCATTAGATAATATGATCGAAATATATCAATCTTATTTATAGCTCATTAATTATATATACATCATTCTCTTTACAGGTGTTTAAAGCTGACCCCATTACAGGAGAGGCCTTACCAGATGTAAATGCTCCCTATACGATGGGAGAATTAAATGAAGTAAGAGAAGAATGGGCAACAGCCATACAAATAGTGGGGGCTTTAAAATATAATTGGGATCCTGATAGCGAATAATGACTAAACAATGATATTTTGTAAATGAATTTCTGAATTATAATATATGTGTGAATGTTTCTATATGTGTGGATGTTTCTACATGTGTCTGAGTGAAAATAAATGGAAGTGTTGGTTGCTATATGAATGTTTCTACATGTGTGAATGTGAATGAATGGAACTACAGATTGCTAGCTACATTAATGTTTCTAAATGTGTGAAAATAAAATGGAACTGCAGGTTGCATTGCTAAATGCATGTGTGAATATTTTTGTTGTTAATTTTGCAGGTTTGTGGCCTGTTGTCGGCTGATATCAATGGATGTCGTAAAACCTGCAGTTCATAACTGAACTGAATAGGTTTCTCATCCTGTGACCAGCCACAGCAGGTCTGCAGACTGACAGAAAAAAAAACAAAACAATAGGCATCGGTTATTTGTATAACACCGACACACAAAGTTATAGTGTCGGTTTTATATAAACAACCGGCGCCTGTTTCCTGTGGCGCGAAGGTATATGGCGTCGGTTATTTTTAAAAACCCGACACTGATAGTGCCCAAGATGGCGCCCTTTCTGTGGTGCGAAGGGTTTGGGAATCAGTTTCTTATATAATAACCGACGCCTATAGTCCCATGATGGCGTGTTTTCGGTGGCGCGCGAAGAGTTTGGGTGTCGGTTTTGGAACTGACGCCTAATGGGTGAGCTTTTAGTGTCGCCCACATAGGTGTCGCTTAGAAACCGACACTAAATGTTTTAAATAACCGACACTAAAGGTAGGTTCTGTAGTAGTGGTGCTTAGTTTGATATAGTTGTATCATGACCAATGAGACTCATCATCAACCAACTCACACTCTCATCTTATGTGTGTTATTGATGTCTGTCAACCTTCCACAACAACAGTCGATCAGAGACATAATGTAAATATGTACTTTTATCTATATGATCTCATTTCTTCCAAGTCACATATTTAAATACATACGTCATTGAGTAATAATATTCTTTAGACATTTATCATGTTACATCATTATCTCATAACTGAATTAAATAAAATAAATTGGACTTGCCTTTTATTAATAATCAAATCATTTTTATATGATATATCATTACAATCATCACATGATTCACTCTCTGGACATACATAACCAACATTTTCCACAGGAGGTTCATCTACATCACCTCCTGCATATTTTGTACTATATGCTAGCGCGAGTACGCCGCCCTCAAACCTTGGTGCAAGAAGACATGTGGATTCATCTATGGTACCGTCAATGTTGTGTCCCCAGCGATCCTGAATGCATCTAGCTCCACTGGAACGATCAAGCTACGGAACCATGAGAAAATACCCTTGCACCCCTCCGGATGCCGGGTTCGTCATTTCATTTGAGAAGGGGGATTACGTCTTGGGGAGAGGGAATGCTATCTGCCAAGCATGGTGCAAGAAGGCCGCTAGTTTCATCTACCGCCATCATTGTTGTATCAGTTGGAAAAAGACTAGATCTTGGATGCGTCGAGCTTCACTGGAATGTTCGGGTTGCAGAACCACAGAGAAAACACCCTTGCCGCCCCTGGATGCTAGGGTTCATCAGTTTGGGTGGGGGTTATGAGGACATGATGCTATTGTTGGGACGAGTAATTTTATACCTAGGGTAGATCTGAAGTACAATTTATATAAATGAGTAAATAAAATTACTAATCTACATCACATCATCAAGGGGGTGTTGGTCGTTGCGTGCGTGCTGCCTAGTTATATTGGTGGTCAACGAACTACAGACATCTAATATTGTAAGCTTTAACGTATACAACTAATATTTAAATTTAAAATGTATGTTCAGACTGAATATCGAATGTGGATATTTTTCAAAGTGGATAGTGGTATATCCGATATCTGATCCAAAAATATCTAAATATTAGATTCGATATCAGAATTTGACTCCGAATATGTCGAATATGATTTTTTTCTTATTTTTCAAATTCGGATTCGGATCGAATATGCAAATTTTGAATATCCATTTACAGGTCTAATGACAACTATCAATTTGATTATGAGTTTATCCTTATAAAGTTTTTCCGATGTGGCACTTCCGATAGGTGGTTCGTTAATAACAAGAAAATTATATTCTTTGAAATCAAATTATAGTATTCTGGAAAAATATATTTGGTTAGTAATTATTGTGCTACAAAATATAGTATCATATATGTGGTAACGTAGTAATCAGTTTGTTAGAAAATTGTTAACTAGAAGCCGACCTAACTCCATTGGTATAATGGAAGATTGCTGGAGGAGGGCATAGGTATTTAGAATAAAAGAGGTGGGTTGGGGGAGGGGTCATGAAATATAAGATAAGAGTCTTAAGAGAGAGGTTTTTATGGATATTGGCAAACATAATATGGGAGTTCGAAAAAAAACTCAAAAGTGGAACAATGAGTCTTTGAGATTTACTTATTTGAATATTAGAGAGAGGCAATAACGATAGATATCCCGGAAGTTCATGCGTGCCAATAATAAAAGAATCAATGAAATGTGTTTGCCAAGGAATAAAGTTAATGATTTGAGATACGACACTATGACCCAAGCCAGCAGTATATGACGAGTCTTATATTTTTTATATAGGACAGCCAATCAGAATGCATCATCTCTTTCTCACTCATCTTCAAAATCCAACCCCCTAGAAAAAATAAGAAGAGAGAAATGCAAATTGCCCACTATAACGCAATCTTATTGGATCCTATGGAGTTTTTAAAAGACTCTCCTATAGAATAGGCGTCGCGCTATGACCGGTCTTTTATGGGAAAAACTTGTTATAGAACATGTCCTATAGAAATATATAGGACATTCAATCAGCAGATCACACCTGTATGTATGGCCAGTCACATTAAACAGGGAGCTGGGACGTCTACATTTCCGTCCGAATGGCGCCGTCTGCCGTTTGCCATACCTCTGCCAGGTTAACACAAAATTAATAATGGATAAAGAAAAACACAGCCAGAAATTTTCGCAGGAAACTGATCTTTCTTTTAGTTTTCGGTGCTATCATCGTTTAGATTGCCTGGATATTTTCTTACGGCGGAAGAAATCGGAAAAGATTCTTTGCCGAGAAGGTCAGCAGTACCAAACTAGCAAAGATAACGCCATCTGCTAGCTATACGTCCATAATCTTAACAGAAAAAAATAAAGAAAAACCAATCCATTATTACCTTGCGGCGACGACAGAATAGTCTATCTTTTGGTTAGCCTACAAAATTGTCATCTAATTTGTATTTGACTTAAATGGCCTCTTATAGAAAAAATTGTCTGGCGGCTGAAGTCACTTCAGAATATGTGATGCTTCACTTTGTTTCTAACTTGTCATTTGTCATCTTATCTTGTTCATTTTGTCAGTTTTTGTCTTAATTTGAGTATATATTATGAATGTACTGAAACATATTATGAATGTTAAGAATTTGACTCTAGATCAAGTTGACACTGATGGTTGGAATCAGAATTAACATGGATAAAGATTTCGATTATTGTGCCCAAATTTGCAACTGGCCTAATTGTAAAAATTGTACCAAGAATCGACTCCACGCCTGGATTTTGCTTCATCTACTGAAACATATTTATGAATGTTAAAAATTTGACTCTAGATCAGGTTGTCACTAATGGTGGGACTCAGAATTAACACGGATAAAGATTTCAATTATTGTGCCCAAACTTGTAACTGGCCTAATTGTAAAAATTGTACTGAGAATCAACTCCATGCCTGGATTTTACTTCATCTATAGAAACATATTTATGAATGTTAAATATTTGACTCTAGATCAAGTTGGCACTAATGGTTGGACTCAAAATTAACACAAATAAGGATTTCGATTGTTGTGTCTAAACTTGTAATTGGCCTAATTGTAAAAATTGTACCGAGAATCGAATCAGAATTAACACAGATAAAGCATATATACATGACACACAAAATAACAAATAAAGACCTCTAACAACTCATTGAGATTTAAAAAAAAAATCCAAAATGATAAATATAAAGTATACTATGTCATGTTTTGCATATATAGAACTACATTCGGTCACAAACAACCATGGTAGTAGTAGTGACACTCTTTTTTGTCAGTGACATCTAAGACTATTTATTCTTCAAGTGGTAGTCTACACCATTTGACGGGCTGGTCAGTGAAACATGATGCAAGATTAACTGAAATATATTCAATTTAAATGTCAACTAAATAAGATTCAACTGTAATATGTACTAAGGCATGTGAAAATATAATACTGACTAGTTCTTTTAATGCTTGCAATGATTTGAGATACTAGTGGTTGCATTGTATTGGAATGACTCATATAAGGTTCGTGCTTTTGGTGAACATTCCATAACATAACACTAAAGCTTGTAGTCTCCATTGTATTACTGAATGGTGGTCGCGATGTATTTTCATCTAAAAAATTTATTAGTATATATAATTCAAATTAATAAATAAACTTTTAAACATGATAATAACCTGATTGTAAGCCATATCGGGAGAGCTCATGTACGAATGTGTATGTATCATATCATGAGAGATCATGTACAAATGTGTATGTGGTACGATGATTGTTTGCTCCTGAAATGTATATTATTATTTGTTGTAGAAAGATATATAAGAAAAGTTACATATGCAATTGAAAAAAATATGAAGAATCTCACATGCATGCAGTCATCCTTTTGTCTCTGTACAATGCGCAGTTGCGATGGTGGTCCATTATATGTCGAGTCCTATAGGATATGTCATTAAAAAATATTGTTCTAAAAAATAGACAAGAATAATAACCAATCAAACATGTATATTCTTTCGGGGAAGTTTTTTTCCTTTCAAAAGCACTTAAGATCCTACATGAAGGACCAGTCTTTTTTGGAACTTGAGGAGGCCTCATGGTGATCCTATCATCAAGAATTGAAATATCTTTCTCATTAACAATAGATTTATCATTCACATCTTGTTTGTAGTTACAATACAACTCATCAATACGATCTCCAAGAGTATCAATTTCTATTTCAACCATCTCAACTGCTTCCTTAGATATAAAAGGTTTCACTGCAAGATTTAGTAATTTAGTTGTCACCCTCTTAGCGTGTATACATACAATTTTGATATATAATGCTCCATCAGAATCCAAATCTACAGTTTTCTCTACAACTGACATCCCTTCTGTTGCGTATTTGGTCCAACATTTTAATATACAATGCTCAGGAAGAGTGAATATGTCGTTTGTAAACAATACTCTAATAGCATGCCAACATAAAATTCCCAATGAAGTAAATTTCACACATGAACAATTTGCAACTTGAGACATAGGATGAAATGTCACAAGAACACTTTTATTCTTGGTTGGATGAGTTACTTTGTAGATACATTTCTCTTGATTATTACTCCCAATAGGTTGAAAAAGAAAATAAGTTTTCTTTTTGAATTCTTCTTCTATCAAATCATAAATGTACCTGGTGTACACTTTTGTAGAATTGAGTACAAACGAACATTCATTATTATACACAATAGGACGGGTGGATCGTAACATGTGATCTTCTAATAGTTCTTTCCTTCTAAATTTATCCATTGATCTGTCGAACTCTTTCATAAACTCAGCTAGATTTAAACGACGATTGAGTAACTTTTTGAAGTGTGCATTTATATTTTCAGATATCTGTGTTGTGGTTAATGTAGCACAAAATGATTATCTATGATATACAGATGACCACTTATCTCTAATAGGATATAATTCTTGCAACCATGTATTATCTTCAAGATCATAGGCTTTCAACATTTGTTTCCACCTCTCTTCAAAATCTTCCACAAATCCATCCTCATATAATATTTTGTAGAAATAATTTTTTAATGAAATGTGGTATTGATAAATATGTGAAAGTTGTTCCCCTTCATTTTGTCTAATATGCCATAAGCATAGACGGTGGAATGTGTTAGGAAGTACAAGCCTAATAGCCTTTGCCATTGTAGAACATTGATCTGTAAATATAGTTTTGGGAGCTTTTTCAAACATAGCAGATAAAAATATAGTAAAGAACGAGATAAATGAATCAGTTGTTTCATCCAGTAACAAAGCTGCTCCAAAAAGTATAGTTTGATTATGATGGTTTACACCAATGATAGGAGTAAATGGAAGACAATATTTATTCATGTTAAATGTTGTATCAAAATGAAACAACATCACCAAAAATATTATAGTCCACAATACATCGTCCATCAGCCCAAAATATGTTGCTTATCTACCCAACACAATCTACTTGAATAACATAGAAAAAGTTTGAATCTTGTTCTCGTTTTTTCTTTAAATTGTCAAGTAAAAATTATACTTCACCAACACCCAATTCACGTTGTTGCTTAGACCTTAAATAATTGTGGTGGTCACTTTGTATGAAACCTACATTCTGGACTCCTCCAGTAAAATCAAATGCTTTAGAAGGACCTATTCCAAAATCTTGTAATTGATTGAGCAATTTTTTCTATACATTTGAGATCCCCCTATGTGACCGAAGTATGTGTACTTTATTTAGACTCGTAAAGGAATGATTATGGTCATCAAGAAATTTAGTTATTTGCCAAATACCACACTCATCCACTCTTATCTCAGCTCGGGCTTTGCAATCAGTATGATCAATTGGACGTAGTTTCAGTGTTTTGTGTGTCTTATGCTTTGTCTTTTGTCCTTCTCGGCTGCATAAAAAGTAACAAGCTATGATGTCACCATTTTTATTCGTTTGCACATGTCCCTTACACACACCAAACCCCTTAGCTCTAACATATTTATTGTAGAAATCATAAGCTTCAGTGTGAGCATCAAAAGTCATTCTGACTTTAGGAGTGTAATCAAACTTCTTGCTATGATCCAAACAAATATCACTATCACTATTCACAATACCACTTCCATCATCTAAATATCTTGCACCAGATTAATCATCGAAGTTAACAACTTTAGTAGCATGATTTTCTTCACTCATGTCAGATCTAAATAAAAAAATTAATGTGAAAAAACTAATAATCAAGCAAACTTTGTAAAGTACATTAGCATATCATAAACAATAATTATTGTGTGAGAAAAACTAATAAGGAAGCAAACTTTTTAAAGTACATTAGCATATGAAGAACAAGAAATGATCCAATATTATATTGAACGTAACTTTGAGGGTGCCACAAGTGGTCTACTCTTCAGAAATTAACTATGTATTCTTGCCAGAGGTAGGATGTTAAGAGGCGATCCCCGATCAAATCTTGTAGGTCACGGCTCTAGTACTGGTTGTTGTTCGATCATGTCTAGTATGGTTATACCCTTCTCTGTACGGAGTCTTTGTCAGGTTAGCATCCTTCTCAAAGAGGAATCTTTGCTAGTTTGGTACTGCTGGCCTTCTCGGAAAAGAGTCTTTTCCAATTTCTTCCGCCGTAAGAGGATATCCAAGCAATGTAAACGACGATAGCACCGGAAACTAAAAAAAAAGATTAGTTTTCTGCGAAAAATTCTGGCTCTGTTTTTCTTTATCCATAATTAATTTTCTGTTAACTTCACAGACTTATGGCAAACGCCAAACGGCAAACGGCAAACGGCAAACTGCAGTCGGCGCCATTCGGACGGAAAGGCAGATGTCCCGGCTCCCTGTTTAATACTACTGGCCTCACATACATGTGTCATCTGCAAATTGAATGTCCTATATATTTCTATAAGAAATGTCCTATAATAAGTTCTTCCTCTTTCATGAGCCAAAATCAATGAATAGTTACCTGACTATATGGCCAACGTTTGGGTCGTCCGCCAAATTAATATCTAAACATTCCATCAAGTTATTTATTTGTACCAATAGTGTATATAGCAACCAGCATTAACACGAAACAGAAAATCGCAAGTCACAGGACCTCACTACTGAAGAAAAACACCAAATAAAGTAATAACACGACAGTTTGACATTTAGTCATAATTTACCAATATCTTGGCGAAAACTAGCTGCAATATGGCAAGGAACTCCAGAGCAAAGTATCAAATTTTTCTAAGTAATTTGTAATATAAAGTAAGATCAGTGATCAGGAAGATTATTTGTCAACCATTACGAACAAATGAGTTTTCATTCACACGCGGTATATTCACTAGATATATAACCCAAGTTATTTGGTGAGTGTGAACATGCATAGCGAGATATTTGAATAATCACTTAGCACATGCTATAATCCGCTTGTAGGTTTCACGGTTTCCTGTGGGCGTGTGCCTCTGTCTTAATCTTGACAGTGGCAGTAAACCCAATTTTAAGACTGTTTTGACCTATAAGAGGTAATCCGTGCCCGTGATGTGAATCTCCAGCTCATACTCAAATATGTTTTGGTCTCCTCACCTGGTAACTTTTTTGACTTCTTCAGATATATTGCACAAGCTTCTGAGGAATGCGCCGAACTATCTTATACTTTGCAGATATTAATGAAATTGCGGATTAATGCATATATTAATGGCGTAGATGTCATCACTCCCGCGTCCTCTGGAACATGTATTATATAATACAAACGTCGGAACACAACAGAAGAAAAACGTCAAGATCCGCGGCTACCAGCTCCGGTCTGCAGTTTAAGCCTTGCCAGATACGTTGAATATTGTACTACCGGTATTAAGGTCTGCGGTAAGCGTGTGCATGCCTTGGTTAGCATCTGAGTTTCATTATTATGGTTGTTGGTTCAACGTTTCCTCCTAGCTGGGAAGATACGTTGCCGACGTTAATCTTATGCAATATATATAGCCTAGTGCATAATAGAAAATCCTTGTGCTTCAAAGAATCAACACGTTAAAAAGCAAAGATGGAAGAGCACAAGATGCTGACGACGACAATTTGCACTATTTAATGACATGGAATCTACATGAGTGCTCAGTTTTGGATGCATCTACGGAATACTTCCTATATTTGGATGTTCTACTCGGCCAACTTCTTTATGATTGTATAGCTGCATTTCAATGCACGCATGAACCCACAAGCCGGGCAGTTATATTCCTCATCTTTCAAATAGAGATTTTTCCTATAAACCCCCTTCCCCTTTCCCACAATTCCGGAATTTCCCCTTTCCCACAATTCCGGAAACGGGTTGTGCTTTCCGAAATCATGTAAATAAAAACGTTGTTACTTCCTACTTAACGGCAATTGCTCTTTTTTTTTCTCCTCTAGAGGCCAAGCCTGTAGTATAGGACGCGTCTTATAGAAAGTAGGACCGTCAATAAGGCGAGAGAAATGCAAAAGATACTCTATAACGAAATCATATTGGATCCTACCAAATTCTATAGGACCCATCCTATAAAACAAGCGTCGGTCAGAGCAGGCTTTATTGACGAACCGCTTTTTCAGCGCAACGATGCAAACAAACAAACATGCCACTGTATATATTCTTCAGATTTTCATTTTTTATATCCTCATTTATGTTTGAGGAATATGTGTTTGCCTTAAAAGGCAAAACACTAACATGGTACACAATAGTAAACAGAAGGCTTATCCCATGATTTGCAGGGGTCTTAGAAAATTGGTTTACTTTAATTTTTACAAATATAATATTGGATTACTTTGGAGAGTATAAAGCACGATATTGTATAGCTAATAAAAAAGATAAAGTGAGAGTTGATAGACAATTTCATTATGAGCAAAGTAGGTTAGAGGAAAAAATATGTGTTACTTTTTTAGAATTCATTCGGTACCAGACATAATCTTAAGGTAGAAAATGATCATTTAAAAAAAATAGGAAATAAACATAATAATAATAATTAATTCCTAGTTTGACAAGTTACCACGGGGATCCTTGTGAACTCATATCAGAGCCATAATGTTCTACCTTTTGATATAGGACTTACTGAATGTGTCTTGACGTATGTTTTGCTCCTTGATGTCAAGGCGTATTCATTAAGTCTTATATGGATGCAAATTAGAATGATTTTCTTTTCTCATTATGAGATCATATGCTTTTAAAATTTTGAACCCTCCAGGCCATAATTAAAGACAGAGGAAAACTAAGTCATGGTATATGGGTCTGTTTGAGATTCTAGAAAACATATTGGAGAGGCTTCTTATAGCCTTGTCCTACCATCCCAGTATAAAATGATGCATGATTGTTCTATATGTTCAACTTGAAGCGCTATGTAAAGCATCCCACCCATGTATTGAACATCGAACCAATAGAGGTCCAAGAAAGGTTGTCCTACATTGGGTCATCTTTGATGATCTTAGATCTGAAGGTATAGGATCTCATAAATAAAAGAATCAAAATGGTAAAATTCTTTGAAAAGAACACGACAAGAATGAAGCCACATGGGATGTGAAGAGGCACATGGAGAAAACACACCCACACCTATTTTCTAGCTAGGCAATTTTTTTAGGAAAAAGTTCCTGATAAGAGGGAAGGATGTTATAACTTAAAGTTTTGTGTGTTTTCTTTACTTGTATGCAATTATAGTATTAAACAAGGTTATCTTGGAAACCCTATATTTCTTTATTTTTATTTAGCAAATTTTGTCTGTGAATATAAATTATCCAAATTAAAGGAATTTTACACTTTTACTCGATTTCAAAAATACATAAAGAGTTGAGGGTTGAAATGTGAAGACTAGAAGATTTCAAGATTATCAATCAATTTGATAGTGAATGCTTGATAATACTCTAATTTCCTTCGAACTTATTTAAAGGAAATTTGGTTTGGTCCTGAGTAGTAGGTTTCAGTATAGAGGGAGTTGGTATAGAGTCAATCCAACATATATATAGTCCTCCAATCCCAAGAGGTCATGATAACAGGAAAAGGAAAGAGGGGTTGAGTACCATTGGGAAAGAAGATGAAGATTAGAGGGATTTAGCATGTACATCTCACTTCGAGGGGGTCTTCACACTGCACCTAAACCAACGAGCTTCAATGGGCCCCACCTTCAACCCAACATAGGATAATGTCTAAATAAAGATAATTTCCAAGTGTGAGTGGATAATAAGTATATATGTTACCTAGGTAATAAATTTAATAAATTACTTAGAAGGTAAGGAAAATAATAATACCTTTGTGTTGTATTATTAAATTTTGCAAAATCCTAGATATTGCCTAGATAAAGATTTCTTCAAAATTTTGGATCAATTGGATACTTCTAGAAGCTTATATTATTTTATAAAGAACTGGCTATATTGGATATTATCCTAGAATAATTGATTGTAAATAAGATCTAAATCGAGAGGCCTTCTAAAGTTTTTCTAATGTGGGACTTAGCTTTGTAACATAAATGTATGCCTCGCCTGGAGCCCTTAGATGTGGATCCAATGGAAGTGACGTCACTTTTGACCTCACAATGAGAGTCCCACACCACTTAGACTCAACCCTCGACCCGATATCACTCATTTGTGAACGATATGCCCTCAAAATTGTCCCATTGGGATCTAGAGATGACAATGAGATGAACATGATAAACCTTGGGCATTATCATTACCTGTTGGGATAATACCTAAATTGTGTTCAATCGAGGAGTTATGGTAAGATCCCTGATATAAATAGGGTACCCCTAGATTCCACACACCCACACACACTCAGATCATCCTTTAATTGGAGCCCAAAACCACTGTGATAAGCTGACCCTGAGCCACCTCCTCCTCCGACAATGACGACCTAGAGAGCTATATCTCCTATTAGGTTAATATAACTCTATCCTTCATTCAAAAGGTGACCCTGATCAAGTCAATGTTGATCTTCGACCCCATTTATCTGATGCAAGTGACCCAAATACATGTATCTATTTGTGGGCAGATAGATCAGACTATTTAAAATTTTCTCTACAATGGTCACAACAGTTTAACCTCCCAACTAGATTCCCATACCATTGAAACTCAACCCCTGACCTGATCTCACTCATCTTTGAACCACATACCCTCAAAATTTTCCCATTGGGATCTGGAGATGATAATGAGATGAACATGTAAATCTCAAACATTATCATCACCTACTGTGATAATACCTAAATGTCATTCAACCAAGGAGTTTTGGTTAGATCCCCGACATTGCTAGCCTCTAATCCCTTCTATAAATAGGGTACCCTTAGATTCCCCACACATACACGCACTTAGAGCACCCTTCAATTGGAGCCCAACACCACTATGAGACCCTAACCCTAAGCCACCTCTTCCTCCAGCAACGACGACCTCACAAATAAAGTTGGTCTTACCAATTTAGCTGGTAACGAGCATTGTAGGGCATTTATGTGAAGGTTTGAGTGACCAGAACTAAGGGAAAAGCCCTTAGTCGATCGCTCATGTAAACGAGTAGCTACTAGACAATGAAGTTCACCAGATTTGTCTCTCTAGCACACCATAGAGCATCCCAAGTAGCATGGTTGATGTAGAACAATCCCAAGAACCTTCTCCGACTTTTAGACGCCCTTGAATTGAGGTATTCTTCCCCATTTCTTCTTTGTTTGCTTCCCTGTCATTTTTATCCCTCTATAACCCAGGTTAGATCACCTCCATTGTAGTTATTTGTCTATCTAGCTTTGAAGAGACATAGAAAAGGTAACAAAACCCTCAGCTAAGGTTGCCACACCCCTAGAAGTAGAGTCCACTATGGGTTGGCCCCATGCTCACCTGCAAGTTTGGGCTGGCCAGAAGGAACAATCCTAGAAAGGAATGGACTGGTTTTCCCTAATCCACATGAAATAAGTGTCACAACTTAATGGTCAAATAGGTCCTTTCCTTGGGGTTTAAATATACATGTGTCATGCTGGAAAATTGAATATCCAAGTGATGTGTCAACTTGTTATTTTGTGATTAGGCTTTAATTTGTAATAAATATGGAAATTAAAGGGAAACTCTGATAAAAATAAATATATAGGAAAAAATTAGAAACATATATAGAATACCATAAAGTAGGTTTTAGGGCCTAACTATAGATCGAATTCAAAAAGTATATTATGATGCATATTTTGATGAAATTAAATAAATGTAAACCCTATGTTCATGAAATGAATATTAACATCTTGCTTAGTTAATGTTGATGTATGAAATCTAACCTAAGACGATGATGAGATATAATGAAGTTTAATATAAGATTTTGGGTTTCATGTAATGTCAAATTAAGATTTTCTAAACCTTGGGGCCTTAATATGTGACAATTAGATTAGTGATATCTAACTTAATACAACCCTAATCCAACCCAAAACCCTGACCTCAGATCCACATGAAAACATAAGAGTGATACCTCAGTGTTAAACCCTAATTATAGTTTGATTGGTTTATTTGGTATATTGGTGATTAATTCAACATGTTTACTTGGATTTTAAGTCACCTCTGAGGTATGGTACATGGTGAATTATGATTACTTGCTCATATTTAATTTTGATGTTTGACGGTGCTTCCCTATGTATTGCAACTAAATTGTTGGATATTTATTTACTTCCTACACAATATAAGGCCATATGTGAATCATCTATAACAATATTAATTTCTTAAACCTATTATGCAATCTCGAAGATGTGGTTCAAGGAGGTAATACTATAAGAAAAACAAGTTTAAGTCATTGATGAAGTAGTTTATATTGTTGATGTACATGTGACCAAGTCCAATGATGGATAATAACCCAGAGTAAAATGTTGAACCAAACACTAGAAATGTAATGATGGGGTAAGGGTTTAATGTACCCACTCAGATAGGGAAATTATGGGAAGGAATTTATATATAAGTTGCAAAAATCAATTGTTGGTAAATAATTGTTGATTATGCTTGATTAAATTGTTACACCTACTTCCACAAATTTTGGTTGCTCCATGTACACAATATAGCAATACATTGATTCTCATGGTTATAGTCAGCTTTTTAGGTTAATCTATATCCATCATATGAATACATGGATATCTAGATGTTGGAACTATAAGAACACATAGCAAAAGATTACTAGAGGTTTAGATAGATAGTTATTTCCTTTCCAACATAATTTTCCTTTTATTATTCATGTAACTTCTTTGAGGAGACCTATCTTCATATTGTTATTGAACTCTTTTCTATTCAATGAAATAATGAATTATTATTGGTTATTTTATAAACCTAGATGCAAAAGAATTGACAAAGACCATTGTCATCTTGGTCACCCTCAATTGGGAATAATAGGGGTAGGGGTCATTATAATTATTTTGCTTCTCTGATTGTTTCAGATGATGAGGTGCATCCCCATGAGGAGGCGTACATGCAACCACCATTTCATTTTTATATCTCATCTCTAGTCATAGTCCTTGAAAAACCCTTAGGTGAATTGGTTGCATTTCACAAGGAGGATCTATAGACACATGTTAATATTTTTGATGGACCCCATTACTTTTATTGATTTTGATGTTGATTGGATGGTGGACCATGAGGATGCAGGCTTCCTAAACATAATCACATAGCTAATTTCACAGATGAGGTAGTTTCTTATATCTATATGATGAGAAGAAGCTAGATCCAAATCCTCTTCATAATTTCATCATAGTTGGTAGAACTAATTGCAGATTTATCACATAATGCCTTAACCATAAAACAAGATCATTCAGCTCATGTCATTATAGAGGAGATTACATAGGAGCCACTAGGCATACACCACTCCTATATTGTCCCTTTCTTATAGATCCACGTGTAGGTACTAGACTACCTCTATGGAAGGAGGAGTATTCATGGATCTTCTGGGATGATTTTTTTGGGTGAAAAGTAACATCATTTGAAGCATCCTCAATGCTAGTTGAGTTGCCATGACAATGGAATTCTCATGTTTAAGGTTATCAACCTTGTCTATATTCCTTTCCATTGGACCTTCTTTGAGTTTTTAGGGCTACATGAATGAGCATCAATGATTTATTTCCCACCATCTTAGGTTTATTTTTTGTGCACAGATGAGAAAATTTCTAAGTTTGGGTTAGAGGTTGAGTGGATGTACTCCCTTCTACCTACACCTATTTTTTTATTCTTATTTTTATTTCAACATGTTATCTTTGCATTTATCTATTGCATTTCTATTACTTACATTGCATTAATCTTTAAAATATATTCTTTTCAATTCTTATTTCTTGCAATGTTAGTTGAATCCATTATCGATTCACTCAATTTTACATTCATATTTGTGTTGCATATAGGATTTGTCATACAACCCCCATTTTAAAAGTAACTTCTTGATGTTACCGTTATGAAATATGGCAATGGTTAGATATTACTCTTTCTAGCTATTAATATTAATAGCATGTTTGTTGGAAAAGATGGCAGGTTTGGATCAAACACCATGTTCCTCCTACTAATTAGCAAATCATATATATGGGATTGTAATGTATTCCTTTGTCATGTCAGTATTTGGGTGTAGTAAATTAGAGGAGAAATCCAATGTACTTAATCATAGAAAGAAGTTTTACACATTATCTAAACCCTCTTGTACACTACTTCTCCATCTTCTTAGCATTAATCTACTGAAAAGAAAAGAATTCCATAAAGTATGTAGAATGGTTAGCTTCGGTTGGTATATCATCATTCTTTCTGAATTTTCTTTTTCAAAGACGCTCTCCATGTAATATGGGTTTATGATAAAAATTAAGAAATACGACAATGGGGACAAAAGAAAAAAATAATATATGTATGTACAAAAAAATGCAATCTCAAGACAAATACAAAATATATACATATTCTTTTTTACATAACTTCATTCACTCCATTTTCCACCTATGGGCATTTTACATACTCCATTTATATCCATTTGACATACCCAAATGTAGGATTGTGTGTATACTTGTCATTTCGTAGGATCCCTCATTTGTTTATGAAGTCCTAAGACATACATGGCACTATGGATTATGGTGAGGCATTACTACATAAGAATATTTGGGAATGAAGACATAGCTAGTCGTATTTCATGATCCCAAAAACTTGGATAGCTTGGACATATTAGTGGGAGTCATTCAAGAATGATGCAAGTATGAGACATGTACATTAGATGAAAGTAACTATTTATAGAGTGCTTTAGATTTTTTACTTCTCAATGAAAAGTAAATTTCAATCTCAAAATTTTCCTATGAATGTCTATCATCACATTTTAAGTACATTTTATATTTATATTTGCATATCTATATTAGATTTTACTTGACATTTCATTTGTGTTTTCATTTTAGTAGTTTATGATTTTAATTTGATATTTATACATTTTTTATGTTTGAGTTGTAGGTCGATGAAAGAAAAAGAGGACAAGTCAAAAGTACTTCATGGAATTATGAAGAAATAAGCATAAGAGTTAAATCCTCACTCGTCAACTCCAAAATTTGGATTGAGGATTATTAAAATATATGTGGTCAACAAAACCCCTATAAATTATACATAAAAAATCATAATCAAGTGATTGGAAATCCATTGAATGTTTGGTTATATAGACTTACACATTAATTCAATTATCTCACTCTTTAGTCATAGTTTGGGAAGTCATATAGAAAAAAATATTACAGGTAAAATGATCATTCTATTTCTTGAGAGGGTCGATTCACCTATTTCAGAAGTTGCATCATCTTGCAAATTGATTATTTGACTTTTCAAATCGACTAGCTCACTAAATAGGGATAATTACAATCATCATGAAAACTTTTTAGTTCATTGATCCATTCCTCATTCGAGCAGTTGGCTATCAGTGCACATTACCCATCTACATGCCAGTCGACCAATTGATAACTATACTCAATAAATAAAATAGCTTCATATCTAAGATTTAATATGATAATTAATCCAATATGCTTTTGAAGATTTATTTAATTATTATACAATGGGTATGTTTATTGACCAATCTCAATCGACTTATAGATCTTTAACTTGCTTGATTCTCGAGTTTCACAAATCTACAAAAAAATACATGATAGTTGTTGGATGATATCAGTCAACTTAATACAACGGGCAATGCTATAAAAAACTAGAGGAAAGTATAGAGAGGAGATCTTGTTCCATCTTATCCCATCCCAAACTTGGCCTTTATTAGGAATACTCGAAGGAAACATCGATGGCTTTACGCGAAGATGTGCATGTCGGTGGATGTGAATGAATATTGTAGTTAGCAGTTTCATAGACAATGAAGCCTTTTTACTACACTGCTAAATTTATCCATAATAATCTTGTTCTTTTATCTTTTATATTATATTATGAACAAGATTAGAGATTAATTCATCCACCGAGGCACAAGGATTAAGCCCCACTTCCTGCATTTGTAATTTTGCATTATCAATTACTATTAGAATGAATTCTAAAATTGATTTCTGGTTGCTTAACTCATGTGTTATAGATTCATCATCTATCTTGTGTGTCTATTATAATATTCAATGCAACATTAAAACCTACACATAGAGTATTGACAATTACGGTTGAGCCCCCAAGAAGGCATTCTTTGGTGTAATCTATTTAAAATCTTTAGGTAACCTACACAGAGATTAGTCCTTGTATATTTCATACTTTAAATGAACAAAATATATCTTTGACCCCGATTTAACATCCATATGTTTGTTTGATTCATATAAGGGAGATGACACATAGGTATTGGCAATGATCTCTGTCGTCCCTATAATTTTTTCATAGTGTTAAAAATCGTTTGTTGATTAGTTTATTTTATTTTTCTTTGTTACATAAATTAGTTAACAACAAACTATCAATCAATTTCTCATTTTTTTGTATAATATTTGAACCCTTATTTGAAGAGAGAGAAAAAGAGACATTAAATGCAATTCTTACTTTATTTATTTGATCGATTTTTCCCTATCATGCTTTTGATTTTAGCGCGCCCGATCTGGACCATGGATTTTGGATCCAACAATTCTAGGATCGTCTCTTAGCTCCGAATCGGAGTAGGAGTACAGGTTGTATCTAGTGATTTTCGGTTGGGAATATCTCCCTCAATTCTTACTCTTTTTCGACGATTTCTTCGCTAGTGAATTCATGATTTAATTCTTCTTAAGGCGATCCCTTATTTACCTAGTTTCATTGAGTTTCCAAGAAACGCCCAAAACCTTGCTTCCCAAGCCTTGCATCCACCTACCTTCTCGCCTCCCTACCCATCCTTGTCTATAAATAGATCTACCCTAGGCTCTCTGGAGGTCGTTCTAGCGATTCTATCAATCCAATTGAACCAGAATATGTGTGTGTGTCGCCAGAGCTCAACCGGATGTCCTGGCTATTGCGGCAGGTCTCTCTCTCTTTCCTCACTCCGAGTGAATTGAAGGTATGGTTGGATTCATATTCCTTTTGGCTTTCTTTCGGTACCCTCATCGCGAAGTTTGGTCATGTGTTGCGAAATCACTCAAATCGAGCTAGAGCTCCTTGGCGCCATGGCTATGACCAAGCTTGGGGACGATCCCCTTGATAAATTTACCTTTTCACCCTCTGCTTTTGTCCTTTACTTGTTTATCACCCAGGGGTGTTTTGATCTTTTCTCCTTAATCTCCTTTGCTTGGAGCAAGACAATCGATCCTTGACCTACTGAGTTGTCCAACGTTCATTGGGTCATGTCAGGCTGGGCCCCACCCTCTATCTTTGTTTCTCATCTTTGAATTTCTGAGTTTGCTTTTCTGATTTTTCCTATTGGTGGATTTTGTAAAATTAATAACTAATTCGACACTGATCAGAAAAGTGTGCATAAATACTCATTGGATTCAGAAAAATAAGGGCTTCCTAATGGTATACATCTTGGTAATTGAATCTAAAGATTAATAACATGTGTTTTCATAAATCTAATTAAATATGAATTAACTTGTAAAAATCATAACTAATTATAAGTAAGTCAGAAAAATATAATAAAATATGTTTTGGAGTCGTAACAACCTAATCTAATAAGTGGCATAGTTTTTGTAACCTAATTCACATGCTAATAATAGCGTAGCTTTTAGGGTTTTGTATATTAATGAAACCTAACCTTAATTCCACATATATGCTAATAGGTCCTTTGGAAGCCTAGGCTTGGGCCTAGAAGTGGCTTTAGATCATTTGAATATGATGTTGAGGTATGTTTGCATCCCCGATTATTCTTCTTGAGCAATTAACCTATTTTATTCTTTCTCTTGGTCCTATGGACAATAGCCTATACACATTGCTCTTATCTTTTGATATCATGGTTCATGTGAACTACCTTTTATTTGTTATTGATCCTGTGATCATAGATATTCTCTTGGAATCTTATCTTGTTGCCTTGGTGCAAGTTGAACTTTTGATATTATATGCCCACTATGATGTGGAAGTTTACTTGGTAATATATGCCCACTGTGATGTGGAAGTTTACTTGGTGATATCTGCTCACTTTGAAGTGGATTTGTTTATATGCTTGTATTGTCCATTGTGTGATGGCAACATTGTATAAATTTGACTGGTACTTCTCTACTTGCCTCTACATTTAGCATGCTATGTGATTCAGTAGCACTAGAGTAGTGTAATTACATTGGTCTTGTCTCATTATGCAACATGGCAACATTGTGATATCTTTGGGATGGAGGATGTGTGATTCCCCATACCCGAGAAGGATGTGTGATTCCTGGCCCTTGTTATATATATTTGGATGGTGGATGTGTGATTCCCCATGCCAGGGCAGGATGTGTGATTCTTGGCCCATGTCCCACCAGGTTCAAGATGTGTGATTCTTGGCTGCCTTTGTTATTTATATTGTTCTAGGACTATGTTTATCTCACATGCATGCAAGATATTGATTGTGGGGTGTGTGCCCTACAGGTGCTTGTTTCCCACCATGGTAGTGGATATCTATATGGCACAATCCTTTTTATGGAAAGTATCCCTTTTGTTGTGATATTCTCTCTTGATACCCATTTGGGTGGTACTTATCTTTTCTATGGGAAGCCTTTCACATTTGATATCTTTATTTCCTCTAATTTCTCAATGTTTTCTTTAAGTATGCACATACCAACCTTTCTTGATGTCTCCTTTTGTTTCTCTTTTGCTGGGGTATGCTTCCAACCCTAGGTGGAGGACAAGGATGGCTTGACATGTGGACCCAGACTTAGATTGAGAAGTTAAAGCTTGTAGACAATCTTGAGGTGGTTTAGATTTCCTCTACATGGATCCTTGTGATGTAAGTTTGTAACACTTTGTTTTATAATTGAATATAGTCAAATTTTTATTCCGCTTCTATACTTTGGTCTTTTGTTACCATTATATAAAGATTTGAAAGTTTTACACCCACTCCAAGATACCTTGAAGGTGTGTTTGGTCTGGAGGTATTATTGTTCAAATTTTTAGTAAGGAAGTGATTTCACTTCTTTACAACATGGTATCAGAGCCCATGGTAGTCGGAATCGACTATTTCAATTTTGTCTCCCTTTAGAACCCTTGACTTAGTTAGTTACCTTTAAGTGAGATGTTGACCCTAGATTTGATCAATGATGATCTTTTGTGCAACAAGGTTTCGTTTGAGGATGAGAATATGTTAGGAGATCTAAATATGGAAATAATGTGACTTGGTTTCTCGCTTTGATTTTGGTCCCTAAATTTCAGTTTTCAATCATAAAAGTTTTTCACAAAAAATTATTTTCCATATAATACTATATGTACAAAATAAAATGCTTTCTCTGGATTTTATCAATGTTTTCTTGAACTAAGTCATAATGAAGTGAAACTCTAGTTTGAGTAGAATCTAACCTTAGTTTGTGATTAGGATTGATATAAAGGTGTAGTTGACCTACCCTATGACTTTTTGGATGTTCATGTAGGGTTGATAGGTTAGAGACATAAGGACTTAAAATCTCAACCCTGGATAGTGACTTTAGTTGGATACATGAGAAATATAAATCTCTAAAACATTCACAACTAAATAATATGTGGGTAGTCTTAATACATTGATGATGATTAGTTTGACTTATTAGGTTGAACCCTTTAAGGGGTGGAGAATAGTTGTTTGTTTGATGTTTGGATTAATAGATTTCGAGGAAAAAATCCTTTTTAAGGGGTGGAGTGTTGTAACATACCAGATCTTGGACCCTAGCTTAAAACTTTGACCTTTTGGGTTTGGCCAAGCAAGGTTGCGGTTAGTATGATCCTAATAATCAAATATAGGAATAAGGTAATCTAATAAGTCATATAATTCATTTGGATGGTAATAAGATGATAAAGAACTTAATTGAATGAGTAATTGATCTAATGGGCCTCTAATGGGCCTAATGGCATAACCCATGTAATAAACCCTTAAAATAAAGAATAGACTTCAAATTCGTAATCTACACATTAAAATAAGCATACATGTCAATTTTCATTTAATTTGGACTACCTCAAAATAATATGATAAGTTAGGAAAGAGAAATTGCCTAAAAGGTGTAATTAATAAATAAATATAATTCATGACTCCCAAAGAGGAAAATAATCTTATATTCATGATCTACATAATAAATATAGCCTTTGGGTGAATTTTCATCCAATTTGGAGAAAGTTTGCTTAAAAGGTGAAATCAGGGGAGAGAAAGTATGTAGAACCTTCAAAATATTAAATATAAGCTCAAACAACTCCAATATGTAAAATTGATGACAAATTCGTATCCAACACATTAATTATGACTTGTGGGTCAAGTTTCATAAAATTTGGATAATCCTCAAGCCATTAATGAAGGAGGAAAGAGAAAATATGATTTGATTTATTTAACCCATTAAAAGTTTCCTAAAGGCAAAACTAAGTGCATAATCAGAATCTACATGCTTTTATTGGCCTCTGTGCAAAATTTGGCTTAATTTGGATAATGTTGGAACCCTTATTTGAAGAGAGAGAAACATAGGCATTAAATGCAATTCTTACATTATTTATTTGATCGATTTTTCCCTGTCATGCTTTTGATTTTAGCGGGCCCGATCTGGAACATGGATTTTGGATCCAACGGTTCCGGGATCGTCTCCTAGCTCCGAATCGGAGTAGGAGTACATGTTGTTTCTAGTGATTTTTGGTAGGGAATATCCCCCTCAATACTTACTCTTTTTCAACGATTTATTCGCCAGTGAAGTCGTGATTTAATTCCGCTTAAGCCGATCCCTTATTTACCTAGTTTCATTGAGTTTCCTAGAAACACCCAAAACCTTGCTTCCCAAGCCTTGCGACCACCTACCTTCTCGCCTCCCTACCCATCCTTGTCTATAAATAGATTTACCCTAGGCTCTCTGGAGGTCGTTGTAGCGATTCTATCAACCTAATTGAACCAGAACATGTGCGTGTGTCGCTGGAGATCAACTGGATGTCATGGCTATTATGGCAGGTCTCTCTCTCTTTCCTCACCACCTCTGCATGAATTGAAGGTATGGTTGGATTTGTATTCCTTTTTGATTTCTTTCGGTACCCTCATCGCGAAGTTTGGTCATGTGCTACGAAATCACCCAAATCGGGCTAGAGCTCCTTGGTGCCATGGTTGTAACCAAGCTTGGGGACGATCCCCTTGATAAATTTACCTTTTCGCCCTCCACTTTTGTCCTTTACTTGTTTTTCGCCCAGGGGTGTTTTGGTCTTTTCTCCTTAATCTCCTTTGCTTGGAGCAAGTCAATCGATCCTTGACCCGCTGACTTGGCCAGCGTTCATTGGGCCATGTCAGGCTGGGCCCTGCCCTCTATCTTTGTTTCTCATCTTTGAATTTCTAAGTTTGCTTTTCTGATTTTTCCTATTGGTGGATTTTTTAAAATTAATAACTAATTCGACACTGATCAGAAAAATATGATTAAATACCCATTGGATTCAGAAAAATAAGGGCTTCCTAATGGTATACATCTTGGTAATTGAATCTAAAGATTAATAACATGTGTTTTCATAAATCTAATTACATATGAATTAACTTGTAAAAATCATAACTAATTATAAGTAATTTATAAAAATATAATAAAATATGTTTTGGAGTAGTAACAACCTAGTCTAATAAGTGGAATAGTTTTCGTAACCTAATTCACATACTAATAATAGGGTAGTTTTTAGGGTTTTGTATATTAATGGAAACCTAACCTTAATTCCACATATATGCTAATAGGTGCTTTGGAAGCCTAGGCTTGGACCTAGAAGTGGATTTAGATCATTTGAATATGATGTTGAGGTATGTTTGCATCCCCGATTATTCTTTTTGAGAAATTATCCTATTTTATTATTTCTCTTGGTCCTATGTACAATAGCCTATACACATTGCTCTTATCTTTTGATATCATGGTTCATGTGAACTACCTTTTATTTGTTATTGATCCTGTGATCATAGATATTCTCTTGGAATCTTATCTTGTTGCCTTGGTTCAAGTTGAACTTTTGATATTATATGCCCACTGTGATGTGGAAGTTTACTTGGTAATATATGCCCACTGTGATGTGGAAGTTTACTTGCTGATATATGCTCACTTTAAAGTGGATTTGTTTATATGCTTGTGTTGTCCATTGTGTGATGGCAACATTGTATAAATCTGACTATACTTCTCTGCTTGCCTCTACATTTAACATGCTATGTGATTGAGTAGCACTAGAGTAGTGTAATTATATTGGTTTTGTCTCATTATGCTACATGGCAGCATTGTGATATCTTTGGGATGGAGGATGTGTGATTCCCCATACCCGGGCAGGATGTGTGATTCCTGGCCCATGTTATATATATTTGGATGGTGGATGTGTGATTCCCCATGCCAGGGCAGGATGTGTGATTCTTAGCCCATGTCCCACCAGGTTCAAGATGTGTGATTCTTGGCCGCCTTTGTTATTTATGTTGTTCTAGGGCTATGTTTATCTCACATGCATGCAGGATATTGATTGTGGGGCGTGTGCCCTACTCGTTCTTGTTTCCCACTGTGGTAGTGGATATCTATATGGCACAATCCTTTTTATGTTGTTTTTATGGCAAGTATCCCTTTTGTTGTGATATTCTCTCTTGATACCAATTTGGGTGGTACTTATCTTTTCTATGGGAAGCATTTCACATTTGATATTCTTATTTCCTCTAATTGCTCATTGTTTTCTTTAAGCATGCACATACCAGCCTTTGCTGATGTATCCTTTTGTTTCTCTTTTGCTGGGGTATGCTTCCAACCCTAGGTGGACAAGGATGGCTTGACATGTGGACCCAGACTTAGATTGAGAAGTTAAAGCTTGGTGACAATCTTGAGGTGGTTTAGATTTCCTCTACATTGATCCTTGTGATGTAAGTTTGTAACACTTTGCTTTATAATTGAATATAGTCAAATTTGTATTCCGCTGCTATACTTTGGTCTTTTGTTACCATTATATAAATATTTGAAAGTTTTACACCCACTCTAAGATACCTTGAAGATGTGTTTGGTTTGAAGGTATTATTGTTCAAATTTTTAGTAAGGAAGTGATTTCACTTCTTTACAGCATGGTATCAGAGCCCATGGTAGTCAGAATCGATTATTTCAATTTTTTCTCCCTTTAGAACCCTTGACTTAGTTAGTTACCTTTAAATGAGATGTTGACCCTAGATTTGATCAATGATGATCTTTTGTGCAATAAGGTTTGGTTTGAGGATGAGATTATGTTAGGAGATCTAAATATGGAAATATTGTGACTTGGTTTGTTGATTTGATTTTGGGCCCTAAATTTCAGTTTTCAATCGTAAAAGTTTTTCACAAAAAAATATTTTCCATATAATACTATATGTACAAAAGACAATGCTTTCTATGGATTTTATCAATGTTTTCTTCAACTATGTCACAATGAAGAGAAACTCTAGTTTGTGTAGAATCTAACCCTAGTTTGTGATTAGGATTGATATAAAGGTGTAGTTGACCTACCCTATGACTTTTTGGATGTTCATGTAGGGTTGATAGGTTAGAGACACAAGGACCTAAAATCGCAACCCTAGATGGTGACTTTAGTTGGATACATGAGAAATATAAATCTCTAAAACATTCACAACTAAATAGTATGTGGGTAGTCTTAATACATTGATGATGACTAGTTTGACTTATTAGGTTGAACCCTTTAAGGGGTGGAGAATAGTTGTTTGTTTGATGTTTGGATTAATAGATTTCGAGGACGAAATCCTTTTTAAGGGGTGGAGTGTTGTAACATACCAGATCTTGGACCCTAGCTTAAAACTTTGACATTTTGGGTTTGACCAAGCAAGGTTGCGATTAGTATGATCCGAACAATCAAATATAGGAATAAGGTAATCTAATAAGTCATATAATTCATTTGGATGGTAATAAGATGATAAAGAACTTAATTGAATGAGTAATTGATCTAATGGGCCTCTAATGGGCCTAATGGAATAACCCATGAATAAAGCCTTAAAATAAAGAATAGACTTCAAATTCGTAAACTACACATTAAAATAAGCCTATATGTCAATTTTCATTTAATTTGGACTATCTCAAAATAATATGGTAAGTTAGGAAAGAGAAATTGCCTAAAAAATGTAATTAATAAATAAATATAATTCTTGACTCCCAAAGAGGAAAATAATCTTATATTCGTGATCTACATAATAAATATAGCCTTTGGGTAAATTTTCATCCAATTTGGAGAAAGTTTGCTTAAAAGGTGAAATCAGGAGAGAGAAAGTATGTAGAACCTTCAAAATATTAAATATAATCTCATACAACTCCAATATGTACAATTGATGACAAATTCGTATCCAACACATTGATTATGACTTGTGGGTCAAGTTTCATAAAATTTGGATAATCCTGAAGCCATTAATGAAGGAGGAAAGAGAAAATATGATTTGATTTATTTAACCCATTAAAAGTTTCCTAAAGGCAAAACTAAGTGCATAATCAGAATCTACATGCGTTTATTGGCCTCTGTGTAAAATTTGGCTTAATTTGGATAATGTTTGAACCCTTATTTGAAGAGAGAGAAAAAGAGACATTAAATGCAATTCTTACTTTATTTATTTGATCGATTTTTCCCTGTCACACTTTTGATTTTAGTGCGCCCGATCTGGACCATGGATTTTGGATCCAATGGTTCCAGGATCGTCTCCTAGCTCCGAATCAGAGTAGGAGTACATGTTGTTTCTAGTGATTTTTGGTAGCGAATATCTCCCTCAATACTTACTCTTTTTCGACGATTTCTTCGCCAGTGAATTCGTGATTTAATTCCGCTTAAGCCGATCCCTTATTTACCTAGTTTCATTGAGTTTCCTAGAAATGCCCAAAACCTTACTTCCCAAGCCTTGCGACCACCTACCTTCTCGCCTCCCTACACATCCTTATCTATAAATAGATCTACCCTAGGCTCTCTGGAGGTCGTTGTAGCAATTCTATCAACCCAATTGAACCAGAACATGTGTGTGTTTCGCCGGAGATCAACCGGATGTCCTGGGTGTTGCGGCAGGTCTCTCTCTCTTTCCTCACCACCACCGCATGAATTGAAGGTATGGTTGGATTTGTATTCCTTTTGGCATTCTTTCGGTACCCTCATCACGAAGTTTGGTCATGTGCTGCAAAATCACCCAAATCGGGCTAGAGCTCCTTAGGGCCATGGCTGTAACCAAGCTTGGGGACGATCCCCTTGATAAATTTACCTTTTCGCCCTCCGCTTTTGTCCTTTACTTGTTTATCGCCCAGGGGTGTTTTGGTCTTTTCTCCTTAATCTCCTTTGCTTGGAGCAAGTCAATCGATCCTTGACCCGCTGACTTGGCCAACGTTCATTGGGGCATGTCAGGCTGGGCCCTGCCCTCTATCTTTGTTTCTCGTCTTTGAATTTCTGAGTTTGCTTTTCTGATTTTTCCTATTGGTGGATTTTGTAAAATTAATAACTAATTTGACACTGATCAAAAAAATATGTATAAATACTCATTGGATTTAGAAAAATAAGGGCTTCCTAGTGGTATACATCTTGGTAATTGAATCTAAAGATTAATAACATGTGTTTTCATAAATCTAATTAAATATGAATTAACTTGTAAAAACCATAACTAATTATAAGTAAGTTAGAAAAATATAATTAAATCTATTTTAGAGTAGTAACAACCTAATCTAATAAGTGGAATAGTTTTCATAACCTAATTCACATGCTAATAATAGGGTAGTTCTTAGGGTTTTGTATATTAATGGAAACCTAACCTGAAGTCCACATATATGCTAATAGGTGCTTTGGAAGCCTAGGATTGGGCCTAAAAGTGGCTTTAGATCATTTGAATCTGATGTTGAGATATGTTTGCATCCCCGATTATTCTTCTTGAGAAATTATCCTATTTTATTATTTCTCTTGGTCCTATGGACAATAGCCTATACACATTGCTCTTATCTTTTGATATTGTGGTTCATGTGAACTACCTTTTATTTGTTATTGATCCTATGATCATAGATATTCTCTTGGAATCTTATCTTGTTGCCTTGGTTCAAGTTGAACTTTTGATATTATATGCCCACTGTGATGTGGAAGTTTACTTGGTAATATATGCCCACTGTGATGTGGAAGTTTACTTGGTGATATATGCTCACTTTAAAGTGGATTTGTTTATATGCTTGTGTTGTCCATTGTGTGATGGCAACATTGTATAAATCTAACTATACTTCTCTCCTTGCCTCTACATTTAACATGCTATGTGATTCAGTAGCACTAGAGTAGTGTAATTACATTGGTTTTGTCTCATTATGCAACATGGCAGCATTGTGATATCTTTGGGATGGAGGATGTGTGATTCCCCATACCCGGGCAGGATGTGTGATTCCTGACCCATGTTATATATATTTGGATGGTGGATGTGTGCTTCCCCATTCCAGGGTAGGATGTGTGATTCTTGGCCCATGTCTCGCCAGGTTCAAGATGTGTGATTCTTGGCCGCCTTTGTTATTTATATTATTCTAGGGCTATGTTTATCTCACATGCATGCAGGATATTGATTGTGGGGTGTGTGCCCTACTGGTGCTTGTTTCCCACCGTGGTAGTGGATATCTACATGGATCCTAGGTGGAGGACAAGGATGGCTTGACATGTGGACCCAGACTTAGATTGAGAAGTTAAAGCTTGGAGACAATCTTGTGGTGGTTTAGATTTCCTCTACATGGATCCTTGTGATGTAAGTTTGTAACACTTTGTTTTATAATTGAATATAGTCAAATTTTTATTCTTCTGGTATACTTTGGTCTTTTGTTATCATTATATAAAGATTTGAAAGTTTTACACCCACTCCAAGATACCTAAAAGGTGTGTTTGGTCTGGAGGTATTATTGTTCAAATTTTTAGTAAGGAAGTGATTTCAGTTCTTTGTGAATCTTGTTTGTTGGGAAAGATGACAAAGACTCCCTTCTTAGTTAAAAATGAGAGAGCGAGTGATCTATTAGGACTCATACATACTGATGTATGTGGGCCTTTTGGAACAAATGCTAGAGGTGGGTATCAATATTTCATTAACTCTACTGATGACTTCAGTAGGTATGGCTATGTTTACTTGATGAAACATAAATCATAAACCCTTAAAAGGTTCAAGGATTTCATGAGTGAAGTACTACTACATAAAAGCCTTTTAGCGTCGGTTATTTAAGCTCTTTGGTGTTGGTTTCAAAGTGACACCCAAGTGGGCGCCGCTAAAGGGGGACACCCTCGGCATCAGTTTCCAACCGACGCCACAACGTTTTCCGCCACCAAAAATGTGTGAGCAAAGGGACTATAGGCGTCGGTTGTTTAGTAAAAACTGACGCTCAAACTCTTCCCGCCACCAAAAACACGCCAGCAAAGGGAATATAGGCGTCCGTTGTTTACTAAACAACCGACGCTAAAACTCTTCCCACCACCAAAAACACGCCAGCAAAGGGATTATAGGCGTCAGTTTTAGAAAAGAAACTGATGCCACATATGATGAAAAGACGTCTATTTTTAACATTAACCGACGTCATATACCCTGACAACACGGTCAAATAGATGTCAGTTTTAAGTGCAAAACCGCCGCAGTATGTCTTTGGTGTCGGTTTTCTTCAAATAATCGACGCCTATGTTTTGATTTTTTTTTCTTATCAGTTTGCAGGCCTGCTGTGGCTAGTCATAGGATGAGAACCTGTAGTTCAGTGGAAATGAACTGCAAGTTTACGACATCCATTGATATCAGCCAACAACAGGCCACAAACCTGCAAAATTAACATAATGGACAATATTATATATGTGATTCACACTCATGTATAAGAACATTTAATTCATATTATTTTTTCATCACACGCATGTAGAAACCAGTAGCAACCTACAGTTCCATTTATTTCATCTCTTTTCACATTCAAACACATGTAGAAACATTCATGTATTGATGATTTTCACACACATATGACATTTCATAAAAATCCATTCACATTCACACAAAATCAATTATGAGAACAAAGTTATTCTTTATTCATCATTGCCATAATTGTCAACAAAATTATATTTAAAAATTCCCACTCTTTGCAGGGCTTTTTCCCAATCTTCTCTTACAACATCTAATTCATCTCTCATATAGGGAGCATGCACATCGAAACGCTTTGCACCTGTGTTGAAGTCCTCAGTTTTAAAGACCTACAAACAGAAGGATGTATATACATAATTATAATAATATATAATAAGATTCATATATTTCATATTATCTAACGAGACTATGTATAATACATGTTGTATGTTATCGATTTCCAATACGACATGTTTGATAATTAGGTCCATAAATTGCATCACATAGTAGTCACATGCCCAGTCGTTGTCTTGTGTAGCACACTATAAATTGAAACATACAAAATATTCAAAAATACAAATAAGCACAGTTCACATAAATAATATATACATTGGAGTCAGGAAATTACTTTCACATTCTCCCAAATGAGTGTCAGATTTTTTTTTCCTGGGGACCTTTCCTCCAACTTTTTTGTACTCTTGTAAAGCCCTATATATGTTAATGTAACACATTAAATTGCATAATTAAATAGTAATGCAGTAACAGATGTTAACAGATATAAAAACATAAAATATTTCTCCCGAGAATAATGGCCTTTTAATTGCATGTCCATATAATACATCCAACTCACTCCCCGCAGGATCTAGATAATAGACGATGAATGTCTTGGGGACAATAACTAATAACTCCCAATGCTTAGCACTATAGGTAAGAAAGTAGAAAATTAATAACTCAATCTCCGCAATAAAAATGTAATTTGCTGAAGTCCAGGTTGTTTCCTATCTCCAGGTTGTTTCCTATGTTTCTCAATAAATCTAATAAACTGATCAAGACTAGAAATAAACTCTGGGGTGTAGCGATTTCGAATAGACATCCATGATCTATCCATTCTTTGATCAAAGAGAAAATAAGTATATATTACAACAAGATTAGGGTCTAGGGTAAACAAATTAGAGTTTATGGTTAAAACTTTAGGGTTTATACATGTGATGTCATTCTTATATATAATAAATGTGTATCGCCTATCCCATTCTTGAATACCTAATTTCACTAGTAAGTGTATAATGTGTATTGGGTTTTCAAGAAAATTTTGGCAGCATTTCCCCACTGTTCTCCAAGTACATATGTACTTAGAGAACAAATGGGGAAATGTTACCAGAATTTTCTTAAAAACCAAATACACATTATACACTTACATCCTAAGTGAGATTAGGTGTTCAAGAACAGTCCCAAACTGGGGACTATCCAAGATTTACTCCTAATGAGTAAATCTTGGATGGGTTTCTAGGCCAACATAATATAACACCAGTCCCTTGTTCACAACCTCATTCAACACACAATTTTCTTATAAAAACACTTATAGACAACCATAACAACATATCAATGCTTCCTAAATTAATCAATATATTATTTTATAACACAAATCGTGGTGGGTATAACATAGAAAAAAACTCAACATATCACAACATAAACATGTCCTTAATCTGATATACATATATTTGTAACCAAACTCATTAGGAAGAGAGACCATGAAACACCATGCATTGATTTGAAATATAGATTCATACATTCTTCTTTGAAAGAGATTATTTATAATGTAAATATAGATTCATACATTATTCTTTGAAAGAGATTACTTATAATGTAAATTGTCTCATCTTTGATCTAAAATCTAATGCATGAAAGGTAGAAAAGCAACAAAAAGATCTCATGTTTCAGCATTAAAAGAGTAAAGAGCAGAAAACTTTCAACATTTATAAGTCATGTCCCCTAATACCCACTTCATCTACTTGGGATCCATACCTAGTTCACTCTGTCACACAATAGAATGTTATTTTCTAGGGATACAAACAACAGGCAAGAAGATATGCTAATTATGTTCCTCCAATCATTGTGGCAGATAAGCTTGCATTTTAGTAGGTAAGACATTCAGAATCACTCTAGTTGAGGAAGACAAGTCCCTAAGAAGGGACTGAATCTATCAGTTCCAGGCTATTGTTTTGTAACGAGACGAATCAAAAATCAAGCAAAGCAAACAGAAGGAGCAGGGTGAAGGTTCCAAAGTAACTTGTTCCTCACCTTTCGACAAGTAGAATCCAGGCGGACAAGCTCCTCTCCACCTTGCAAAAGTTGAAGATCCTTCACAGGTCCAGTGGCTCAACCCAAGTTGCCTCTTGTCCCTTGACTAGCCGCCGACACCGCAGCTACTGGTGAGTGGTAATGGCGTCGAGGTGGGTGGCGAGCAGAGAAGGGGGGGGGGGGGGGGGGCGAGCAAAGAGGGTGGCGAGCAGAGAGGTACCAGTACCACGCGCATCTACTAGTGGCACCGAGGTGGGCGGCGAACAGAGAGGGCGGTCGAGGTGGGCGACGAACAGAGAGAGCAGGTGATCGAGCTTGGGTGGCGGCCGGCCTAGAGCGCAGCGGCCGGAGGACCAACCAATGGCGGTGGTGGAGGCGTGCGGCGGCACAGGAGCGGTGAGCTGAGGAATCGTCGCCAGAGCTTAAACCCTCGAAATTGATATGAATTAAACAGAGAAAGGGGAAGGGTCGGGCTCGCGCGGGTGCTATTAAGTTAACATTAGGTGTCGGTTATTAAATAAAACCTACATATAAAACTAAAGGTGTCGGTTCTACAGAAAAACCGACACTTATTCTCAATGATAGTCATCAGTTTTAACTAGAAAAAAACCGACGTCTATCTACATATGCCGATTAAAAAAATTGTTCTCGATTAATGACCATAGTCATCGGTTTATATCACAAACCGACGCTCAAAGGGTGTGAAAAATTTCCCGCGGACAGTGTGGGAAAACCCATAAGCGTCGGTCACTATTGTAAAACCGACGACCAAAATGTGCCCAATTTCTGTCTCGTTAAATAACCTTTAGTCGTCAGTTTATTAGTTAATAACCGACACCATATGTTAAATTTTGGAGGTAATTTTTTTTGCTGGAAATTTTGGATTTGGAGGTTAATTTTAGGCGTTGTTTTGTTATTAAGGAACCGACACTTAATAAAAGTGATACCCATGTCTGGTCGCCCTTCACAGATTGATGTCGGTTTATTTTATAAACCGACACCGTATTGTTTAGGTGTCGATGTATTTATACAACCAACGCCTCTAAAAGTGACGTTATAAGCTATTTCTGTAGTAGTGAGTATAGAACCAACTTGGCAAAAGTATTAAGGCACTTTGATCCGATCGAGGTGGAGAATACTTAAGCCAAGAGTTTGAGGACCTTCCGAGAGCATGTGGTATTATATCACAACGGACTCCACCTGGAACACCACAACATAATGGTGTGTCAAAAAGAAGGAATCATACATTACTAGATATGGTGCGACCTATGCTGAGTTTTGCTAGTCTTATGACAACATTATGAGGTTATGCTCTTGAAACCACCACGTTTACACTTAACTGAGTACTGTCAAAATTGGTTCAAAAGACACCATATGAGATATGGACAGCGAAGCGTCCCAAATTGTCTTTTGTGAGGATTTGGGGGTGTGAAGCTTACGTCAAGAAAATGTTTCCTAAAAAGCTTGGTCGTGGATCTGATAAATGTTACCTTATTAGATATCCCAAGGAAACTAAGGGATATTACTTGTCTAACCCAACTGACAACAGAGTGTTAGTTGCCAAAGATGTCACATTCCTTGAAAAACAATTCATATCCAAAGGAATCAGTGGGAGGCAACTAGAACTTGAAGAAGTTTGAGATCAAAAAGAAAACATTGAACTGATAGATGAACAAGAGGAACATAGAGAATCACAAGCTGTTGTGGAATCTCAAATTCCTCAAGTAACACAAGGACCTCGTAGATCTAGTAGGACACACCATGAGCATGAAATATTTGGATATCTTATGAATCAAGAAGGCGGTGAGTTGGTCATAGATGATGAGCCAACTACCTATCTAGAAGCTACGTAGGGACCATGTTATGAGAAATGTCTTGAGGCCATGAGATCTGAGATGGAATCTAGGTATACCAACAAGGTATGGACCTTGATGGATCCACATGAAGAGGTAAAAACCATAGGGTGCAAGTGGGTCTTCAAGAAGAAGACCAACATGGATGGCAATGTGCAAACTTATAAAGGCAGATTGGTTGCAAAGGTTTTCATACAAGTTCAAGGTGTTGACTATGACGAAACCTTTTCTCCAATTTTCATGATTAAGTCCATTCGGATCGTGCTTGCTATTGCAGCCTATTATGACTATGAGATTTGGCAGATGGATGTTAAAACCACCTTCCTTAATGGGAATATTGTAGGGGATGTGTACATGACATAGACTGAAGATTTTATAAATCCAAAAATTTGTAAATAAAGTATGTAAGCTACAAAGGTCAATCTATGGATTGAAGCAAGCATCTCGGAGCTAGAATCTTTGATTTGACGAAGTAGTCAAAGAGTTTGGCTTTAGTTAAAATGAAGATGAAACTTGTGTGTACAAGAAGGTTAGTGGGAGCACTACATTCCTCATATTGTATGTAGATGACATACTATTGATGGGGAATGACATCCTTTCTTTATAAAAGGTAAAGACATGGCTTGGAAATACATTCTCAATGAAAGACTTGTGAGAAGCATCCTATGTCTTAGGAATTACAATCTATAGAGAGATCCAGATGGCTTCTTGGACTAAGTAAAAGCACATACATTGAAAAAGTGTTTAAGAGGTTCAACATGGAGAACTCAAAGAGAGGAAACATACCCATGGTTCATGGAGTTCCTGTCTCTAGAGCTCAATGCCCCACCCAAATCTTATGAAGAGAGGGAACACATGAGTGAGATTCCATATGCATCAGCAATTGGATCCATCATGTATGCAATGTTGTACACTTGTCCCGATGTGTCGTATGCACTCAACATGATGAGCAGATACTAGTCAGATCCCAGAGATGCTCACTGGATAGCCATGAAGAACATCCTAAAGTACTTGAGAAGGACTAAGGATCAGTTCCTCATCTTTGTCGGTGAGGAAGAGTTGGTGGTAAAGGGTTACATTGATGCAAGCTTCCTAACCAATAAAGATGATTACAGATCGCAATCAGGATTTGTGTTTTGCCTCAACAATGGATCTATGAGATGGAAGAGTTCCAAGAAAGAGGCAGTTGTAGATTCTATGACAGAGGCCGAGTATATTGTTGCATCCCATGCGACAAAGGAGGTTTTGTGGATCAAGAAGTTCATCTCTAGTTCCTAGCATCTGTGATGCAATTGAGCTTTATTGTGACAACAATGGAGCTATTGCACAAGCTAAAGAACCCATATCACATCAGCGGTCCAAGTACATACAGCAGCACTTCCATCTCATACGAGAGATCATACAGTGAGGAGATGTGAAGATTTATAGAGTACCAACTGAAGACAATATTACGGATCCCTTGACTAAGGCACTTTTGTAGCATAAGCATAATGGTCATGCTAGATCACAAGGACAGAGGTTCATGGGTGATTGGCTCTAAGTGCAAGTGGGAGTCTGTTGGTATGTATGCCCTTAGAGCTAGTCATATAATGATTGTAATGACATACTTTGTAAATTATTTGAATAATAATAAAGGCAATTTATGTCTATATGTTTTAACTATTTTTTAGATAATAGTATTACGTGATAGATGTCAAGAGAATGACAAACCTCAATTATGTTTGTCTTCAAGTACGTGACTTGAACAATGAGATCATATGGATTCTAAGATTATGTACATTCTCACTAATGTCCCTAGTCAGTTGTTATTGTGGAAATAACCATAGACATCAATAACATAAAAGACTAGAGTGTGTGTTGGTTGATGATAGAATCTCATCAGTCATGATATATGATATAAAACCAAGCACATAAATACATGTTAGAGAATAGTGTATCAGACATACCCACCATAAGAGTGATGCATGGAAACCACATTTGGTTAGTCAGGATCACCTCTTATTGTATTGGTGGTGACTGTGGTTCTTAGACCTAAAATCATTGCACTCATCACATGTGGTTGGGTACACTTTGACATCATCAAATGCAGTCCTGAAACATGGGTTGTTATAACAGTGATGATTGGGGGACTTTGACACATGGGGGCTTGAATGTGAGTGATAGATATGGAATTTGTCCCTCCTAAGGGAGTATGATATCATGGCCACTTGATAAGTGAGACTGAGAAATACATGGCCATGTACATGCGAGTCAATATATGATATTGAGCTTGCATTTATCTTAGACAGTATGCTCTAGTTAAAGAAACATGGATTGAACATTTGTAGGGGATGACAAGTCCATGCCTCAAGTTCAATCCGGATATCTGCGAGAAAGGGACTATACATTCACTATAACACCAATAACAGATTGTAGGTTGAAAGTTTCTCTCCAACCTTCCTCTTCACTTGGGTAGCATTGATGTGCAACTAGGCACCACTCTTTGCTTGTGATGTCATAAGTTAGTTATGGACATTCACTGCCAACGTGAAATGGACCCTATAGGGTCACACACATAGTATTAACCTGGAAGAGGAGTTTATCCATGAATGATGTTTAGATTGATTACTAAAGTGTTTAGCTACTCAATTAAACAATCAATAAATAGACTTGACTTAGAATCATCAAGTTCAAGTGTTGAACCAACTGATTAGAGTATCAGATTGATTGAGAATTGCATTGATCGAGTTCTGTACAACCTGGACCACCAAATGACTGATTCACTAGGTGAACCAATTGGCTCATGGTCAGTGAGATGACCGATTCACTCTAGTGAACCGATTGGTTCACATGGACCAAACGAGCAAGTATTGGGTTTCCCAGTTCATGAGAAAAGATCCTTGTTTCACTTGTTCAATTCAATTGGGACAAGAATTAATCTTTGCATTAATTAGAAATGAATAAGGAAAGTCAATTGTGGGCAAGTCTGAGAAGTGAAATGACCAGTTCACTAGGTGAACCGATCGGCTCACCTGCCCAAATGACCTATTCAATTATTAATCGATCGGCTCACCTGGCCAAATGACCAGTTCATTTATGAAACAATCGGTTCGCCTGCCATAGTACAATCAGCTCATGGAAATTCTGGACCCTTCTATTCCCGCACATATTGGGAACCCTGACCCTACCCTCTACTACAAATAGAGGGGTATAGGGGGCTTCTTAGAACACACAACTTAGTACATCAATTGCTCTGTAAAGTTATTGTCCTCTCTAGTTGTGGTAATCGAGAGATCCCAAGCAAGTTCTACCTGTCCAGGGAGGAACAACGAGGGAAAGACAACTACAAAAAGTGAATGGTGGTGGGAGAGTATGTTTACACCAATAGAAGGAGATGAATCCATCTAGTCTGTCCTTCAAAATGACTAGAGTTCTCAGTGGTCTGTGTGGACTATCTATAGAGGGAGAGATTTTTGCCGCTCAGGAGGATGACTATCGACCACAGTCTGGGTGAAGACTAGGAGCTACACAAACATCGTTGAAGACTAGGTGGTTGAAGGAAACACTAGTTTTAAGGTATTGTCACTGAGCAAGCCTTAGGACCAGGTATATCTCACTAAACCATCTTTCCTATTGCAAATTTGTAGATGCAATCTGCTAGTTATGGGTTTGTGGTTTGATATATTTTTTTTAATTTCGCTGCCTGTTCTGTCCCACAAAACCCAAAAAATTCACCCAAAGGCTATGTGTAATGTGTAAATTATGAATCCAAGATTTTTTTTCACTATTGAGTAATTAAATATTTTATTTCATATTTAGAGGAAACTCACCTTTTCTTTTCTAAATAAAATATATATGGTTATTATCATCAAAAAATTATGAAACTTGGCCTCCAAGCCAAACAAAATCCAAAGAAAATGAATCCCAAGTTATCTTTAACCAATTAATCTTCCTTTATGAATTTTAGCCCATTATCCAATATTACCACTATTTCTCGCATTAAAGCATTTAATGGCTTATTTTCTTGACTTCAGCCTATTCCATTTTATTTACTTTTCTATTTCTTATTCCAAAAGGCCATAGAAAGTTCTAGTACGAATTATTTTATCAATATGCCACTTAAGTGGTCAAATTACATATTAGACCCTGATATGAACTTTCACTGAGATATTTGTGCATAAACCCATTTATTGGCATAAATAGTGAACAAATGTTCACCAAACCGCTATTATTTCCACACATTGAACATCAAAGACAAGAAGGATAGAAAAGATAGGAAAAACATAGGAAAAGGTCAAAAATAGAATATATTTAGATTTCAATTTGTTACAGTACTCTACCCCTTAAAAAAGATTTCATCCTCGAAATATCAAGCAAAGAGGGAATGGTGAGTGTGCAACTTCTCATCTCTAAGGAAACTATAAAACTTCCACTGATAACTCCTTGTTCTAGAACTACGTAACTTTTCGATAACTTTGCAGGCAACACCACAAACGTTAGGATCTCATGGATCATCTAGGGTTCCACTATTAATATTTTCTTTTTATTTGATATAACATAATTAAAATTTTAAACTTATTCTATTTATTAGGTTATCACATAATCATCATTATTCTATTAATTGTGTCATGTTATATTTACTTTTTTTCCAAAAAGAGTTATAATTCATTATTATGCCCAAATCCTATATATTTCTTATTTATCTCATTAAGAGTTTTAGCACAATTAGTGTTATACACAATTATTTCAATATGTATTAATATATTTGACCTATGACATAAAAGGGAATTGGTATCAATCCTCAAACAAGTCACAAGGTCAACATATTATATTACTAAGGGTATCCAACATAGATGTCTAAGGATATTATGGCATCCAACTTATAAAAACATGATTAACTAATACGGAAGCATTCACTAAGCAGTGGATTAATAAAAATCACTAAAAATTAAAACCTTTTTACCAAGAGATCCATCAAATGAAAACTTTCTCACAAAGAATCAAAGTAACACATTTACATTCTATTTTCAAAAGTACATATCCGGTATCATCTCTTTCTGTAAATTACAAGCATCAACTACCCTGTGAAACTAAACACAGGAAGTATAAAATCTCGAGGCACTGAGCCAAAATCTTGAAAGAATTAACTACTACTCTGAGGACCTGAGAGTACAGAGACGACACATAGGACTCTATATACATCTATACAAGTCATAACAACCAGTGTCTCCACCTGAGACTTCACTGATGTCCCTGCTGCTGCTGTTGCTGTCCTTCTCCTACTGAAGGATTCCTGCCTCCTCGTCCGCATCCACCTAAAAAATGTGGTTCCCACGGGAGTGAGACAGTTATAAATTGCTCCAGCGAGAGATATAACTCTCTGCCAGAAACATTATTATTGTAGTTTAAGTAGATGAATATGAACAAAGGAATTATAATTATTTGACAACAGTTAATTCAATGTCTAATAGATTAGAACATTATTTTTATCAAAAGCATTACATCTATAACTTGATAGAGCAACATGTTACTTATCCATTAAGGAATATGAAGAACATGTATAACATTTATTCACTATAGAGTCATTACCACAGCATAAACTCTCTTCAGGCTTAGATCATATATCTAATGTTTTGTCATTGTCATTGTGGAGTCATGGCCTGTAGCCATACTCTTTTCACAAAGTATTGGGATTTAATCCCTCATCTCATCAAGTACATTTCCATTTCCTAACAAGTTCATCATTATGATTATAGGATATGGGTATTTGAACCCTTAACTCATCATAGAACACTTGTGAGGCAACTTCATACCTTCAAGTCATATGACCAAGGATATTATGAATCTTTCTACACAAAGTATTCCACATAGTTCACAAAGCTCATATCACCTTTTGTTACCCCTTAATAGGCAACAAGGCATATTATGTCTTATAAAGCCCATAAATGATTTCAATAATTAAAACACCATGTGGCACACAGGGCTCATTACTTTTCAGATTACTTTACACTGAGTAACAAAGCATATGAAGGCTTATAAGGCCTATAAAACATTTTCAATATACAGAGAATCATAGTCCATACTTGGCTATGCTCATTATCTCAATATTCCTGCATGACTAATACTCATGATAACAATCATATATCAGTACCATGCAATACAAGGGTCTTCTCATTATATTCATAACTCATCAATAAATAGTTGGACTTCACATAGGATTACTCTGTATTAAGACTTCACATAGCATCATCCTATATTAGGGTGTCACATAGCATTACCCTGTATTAGGGTTTCACATAGCATTACCCTGTATTAGGGTTTCACATAGCATTACCCTATATTAGGGTTTCACATAGCATTACCCTATATTTGGATTTCACATAACATTACCCTATATTAGGGTTTCACATAAATAACCATATAGGCTCTCAAGATCATATTATTAATGATCAAGTCTTATTTCATTGCTTCACACAGCTAGGAATCAATATGAATAACATAAGTATTCAATCATACTTATTTATTCTCATATTCATCATTAAATGAATTACCAACACACAGTATGAATTTCTCTCTCATCCTTACCAGAATATGATTGCATCATAGTTTATTGAATTGGATTAACCTTTTCATAAGGCATGTTAGCCTACTTTCATCAAGGTGCATTACATCTCAATGTAAAAATTGACATGACACATCTTATGTGTCACTCATCCAATTATATTGGACTTATAACACATCAAGGTATATTAGTATTGGGGTGTTGGATGTGATATCTATCATATCTTGATGTATCACTTCCCTCAACACCTTCATCTTACTTGAGTCCATCCACTTAGATTGTATTAGGGTATTTTCCATCCTAATACTTTATGTACTAGTTCATCTCATTCATCATGTAATGTATTGGTCATGAGTCACTTATTTAGAATATACAACCATTGCTAATGAAATGGACTCATCCTTGAGTCAGGAACTATTAATGTAACAATATCCATTATCAACCTCTCTAGGTGTTACATTTGTCAATATATTAATCACTATTCCATTATTAGGAATAGGATTTTCCATATTTATAATTTGAAGTTCACATAGCATCACCCATATATATGGATTTCACATAGTATTGCTCTTTATTAGAGTTTCATATAACATCCTTCTATATCAGGGTTTCACCTAGTATTATGTGAAATTAGGATTTCAAAACACATCACCCAGTGATAGGAATTCACATGGAATTAGCAGCATTACCCTATATTAGGGTTTCATGCACTTTTACCCCATTTTAGGGATTAAGGTTTACCATTCACATCCAAGTAAGGTTTCTCATACCTCATACCCAAATTAGGGTTAGGATGTACAATTCCCATTAAATTAGGGTTTCTTACATTGTTACACTAAGTTAGGGTTACATCATCACTCTAGATTATGGTTTCACTGAGCCTTGCCCTAGATTAGGGTTTCACTTAGCCTTTCCCTAAATTAGGGTTAAGGTACATCAATCTTTTCAATGAGGATTTCATGATCTCACTATTATGGATCAATTCCTAATTACATGTTTATTCACAATGAGAGAATTAGGGCTTGTGATGTAAGCAATCATCTCTCTCATTCTTTCTCTCTCTCTCATTCTCTCTAGGATGTTAACTACTCCAAGATTGATCTAGGTCAGCCCTTTAATTAAGTACACACAGCTAGGGTTAACCTTCATAATCACCATTGGTCTACATCATTAATAATCAAGTATCTAATAGAGCATTAATCATATTAGATGTCCATACGGTTTAACCACTTTGAACCTCAAAATGTTTTGGTCACTTAGACCTCAAATGGTCTTGCTCACTTAGACCTCAAACGGTCTTGACCAAGTAAGCTCAAACGATTTGAAACTATTTAGCAAAGTTGGTTCTTGAAACTGTTTAGACAACACATCTTGAAACTGAATGAACTTGAGTCTCCAAACGGTTTGAGACTGTTTGGTCCCAAACGGTCTTGAGACCATTTTGACTCAAACGGTCTTGAGACCGTTTGGTCCAAACCCTCTCAAAACTGAATGGACCAAAAAGGGTCTTCAACACTTAATCAATTCAAGGTTCCAATTCATGGACCAACTATCAATTGGGCCAACAATTTATTCTTAAATTGAACCACTGAGTCACCCTTCAATTGTACCTTCAATTAGGGTTTTGAACCCAATTGAACTAGGATTGATAATCAAGAAACCATCACATAGGGTTTTGAAACCGAGGATCCATCAATGGTTATCATTGTGGAGCTAATTCAATTGAAATCAGTGAACCATCATTATTACATGATATGACCTGACCTCAAACGGTCTTGAATGACCCCCAAACGGTCTTGAGGTCATTTGGATGATCTCCAAACGGTCTTGAGACCATTTGCCTCAAACCACCATTGAAATCTATGGCATTCACTTAGGGTTTGCATCATTGAATCAATCATCACTTCAGCTATTGATTGTAATGCAATTTGATATCTTTGGGTCTTCAAATACTTAACCATACTCAACCTTAGACCTCCAAATGGTCTTGGTTGACTTACAAACAGTCTTGAGACCGTTTGGGTGATTCCCAAATGGTTTTGAAACCGTTTGGGTCAATCAACCCAAATCATCAACTTAATCCATTGCAAAATCAGCACTTAGCCGATTAGGGTTTCTATATGAATGTTTGTCCATAAGTTGAATTAATAAATTGGAGCCATTGGATCCTCATCCAACATACACTAGGGTTCTGACCTCAAATGGTCAACCCATACAAATGGTCAACTCCCTTAAACAGTTTGGGGTCCCAAACTCCAAACGGTTTGGAAACCGTTTGGTCTCCAAATGGTTTGGTGAAACCGTTTGGACCAATTTGATGAAACTGTTTACAAGAGATATTTTGGTAGGTGTGTGCTTATGAAGATGTCATCATCATCAAGCTCCAAACCCATGAAGTTTTCTGTGATTTCGTGGTGATTGCATCAATCAACCAAAATATATTTTGGAAATGAAGAAAGCATCAACAATTGATAAGGAATTGAATGCAATAACAATTTCAAGGGTTCAAGTTATAAAACCCGCCTCCAATAGAGCTCCAAAGCTTCAAGATAACATCAAAAATGGTGGATGCAACTCCTTTCACTATTCCAAGGCTCGTCCTCAAGCTTTGAGTGAAAAGGAATGCTTAGAATTGAAGAGGGGATCAAGATATGAAGAATTCATGCATTGATTTTTGATTTTCACCATGGATTCAAGGTGAAAGGAGGTCAAGAAGATTACCAACAGGTTGGGGGTCGTTCTCATGCTCCTCCAAAGATTCCTTGGTCGTTTTCCAAGCAAGGTAAAGAAGTGGAAACGAAAAAGCCTTTCATTTGGCTTGTAAAGGGTCTTTTTATAAGAAATTCAATGATAGAGAAATTGCTTTATAAATATTCATTTAATCCCAAAAATAGAGCCGCCTCTTCCCCCTCAACTTCTTGTATCCGAGGCTATCTTCTTTTCCTCTTATTACTCTCAATTATCCATGATTTAATGAAAAGCAAATCAAGCACCTTAAATTATATAATACCAATATCCATAAGTGAGTGGATATTTCTTTTCCTTATAATAATGTGAGTGAGTTATCCACTTCCCTTGGATATTTTCGTGGCCTAGCAAAGGCACAAAGGTGTTAAAACTTTAGAAAATTCAACCATCTCGTTTTTGGTTGAAGGCCCTTCAATTATTTTTATTTATTTTTGCATTAAATGGAAGTAAAGTTCCAATTATACTTAAATCTTGATTATTTTAATATCAAGTTCTCTCTCCTCCAAAATGATTCTAATGTGGCGCCCCTCTCATTTTATTGCCTCAACATGATTCCAAGATACATTAGGGACCTTATTGAAGTGGTAATTTTCATATTGAACCCTAGGTTTTGGGTAAATTGCACATTACACCAAAACTAGGTTTTAATGCACAAACATTGCTTTATCGGCTCTTTCTTGGTACTCAGGCTACCACAAGCCATACCTATGCATCATATTCATTCTCATGATGCTTCAACACATGAGGAACATCTTACCATGTAACATTTGCAATTTAACCCCTCAACTTGGGTAATTTGCATTTTAGTCCAAAACAAGCAAAACAATGTTTGAACATTATTCAAAAAGGACTAAAATTGAAATATAAGTTCCTCTTGAGCCTTAATTAATTTCCTCAAAATAAGATTAAGCATATAATTAACTTTATTAAGCAAAACACCTAGGGTTAAGGCATAACCCAGGTCAGGGGTGTTACAAATTATAAACCCCTAACAAGGATTATATCCCCGAAATCCCAGATAACAAAAGATAGTTGTTACTCATGTTATCAAGTATTTAATTATCATCTCAATATCATGGAGATACTATAGATCTTTAATCCACACAAAGTTCTTCCACACATGATTATTTTAAGAAAATATTTTCAACTTGGTAAACTTTTCCACCATAATTACACTTGTTCCTTCAATTAGTTCAACCTTATCAATGTTTATGTTGATGCAGAGCATAAACCCCTAACATATGATGTTCATATTATTTTAGATAACTAGATTGATTTCACAGTTGGCTAATATAGGTAACCAACATAAATACCTTACTTTGGTATTCATCATATGTATTGAGAACACATTTCATCCTTATCATGTTCGATTCCCTATTGTTACCACCAAGAGTACACATGTGCAAAGTATTTCTTTTACTTTAGGACATTGCTTGTTCCATATATCATTATCTTGGAACCAAAGTCCAAAGAAAACTGATACTTTTCTAAGTATCCATCAACGGATTATTTCTAATCCAAGTACATCAACTCTCATAATACTTACTTAATTGTCATGTAAATGAAAGGAAGAAATACAAAGTAACATACTCCTATCATCACCCAAGATTGTTTATCAAAGGATAAGAATATATATTTAACAGAGGTAATCCACTCAAAAATCCTTTATTTGTTTGGGAAAGTTCACTTAGCAAACCCTATGTGGTTGGAAAAGTTCACTTAGCAATCCCTATGTAATTGGGGAAATTCACTCAGCAACTCTTATGTAATTGGGAAAGTTCACTTAGCTCTTCCTCATTGGTTGGGAATGTTCACTTAGCTCTTACTTATTGGTTGGGAATGCTCACTTAGCTCTTCCTCATTGATTGGGAATGATCACTTAGCTCTTCCTCATTGGTTGGGAATGCTCACATAGCTCTTCCTTATTGGTTGGGAATGCTCACTTAATCTTCCTCATTGATTGGGAATGATCACTTAGCTCTTCCTCATTGGTTGGGAATGCTCACTTAGCTCTTCCTCATTGATTGGGAATGCTCACTTAGCTCTTCCTCATTGGTTGGGAATGCTCACTTAGCTCTTCCTTATTGGTTGGGAATGCTCACTTAGCTCTTCCTCATTGATTGGGAATGCTCACTTAGCTCTTCCTCATTGGTTGGGATTGCTCACTTAGCTCTTCCTCATTAGTTGGGAATGTTCACTTAGCTCTTCCTTATTGGTTGGGAATTCTCACTTAGCTCTTCCTCATTGGTTGGGAATGTTCACTGAGCTCTTCCTTATTAGTTGGGAATGTTCACTTAGCTCTTCTTTATTTGGTTTCATTATACTCACTAGATAGTTTCAGAATGACTACTTGATCAGAGTAATCAGAAAGATAACAATCTAAGAGTTTCATACTTGCCTTACCTCAAATAATCATATGCCTGGCCAGGGTATACAAGTATTGAGATTAGGTAGTATGCATTTTATTTATTATCCTGTCCTCACTTTTCATATCATTATACACACAGGATTTTTCATTTCTGAGTTTTTCTTCAGACATCACTTATATATCTCATCTTTTATCACACAGATAAGAGAGATTATAAAACATTTTAAGGAGCACTGAGTAAATTGTAAATTATCATCTCCCTTATGTCCTTATAGGACTAGTTAGGGAAAGCTTAAAACACTTACTTTCTTATTTTTAACACATAGAATCATGAATTGAAATATCAGAATGAATCTATTTCATCTGACTATTACCCCACACGGACATCTACCGCTTTAGGTTGACTCAACACATAAAGTCTAGTTGTTTCATGTTGTTACTTTTGCCTTTTCATATTATTGAGTTGTAACTTTCATAAGCCTTGCCGAGTCTACCTCGGTTGTTGAGTCATTTCCTCCCTTCTTTTCAAAGAAAAGTGTTTAGTATGCTCAACATGTCCATATCCATAACATGTCTTGTCCTCATACCAAGGTCTTATCGGTCTCATTACCGATGTATAAGATAAGCCATTGGTGGAAAGTGAGGACCTTTGCTTTTACTTCGTGGCTACTGCCCTGGTGCACTAGGCATTTATTGCACTGGTGACACCAAAAACTTTCGCTTTTCAGAAAAACTAGGAAAATGTCTCTAAAATTATAGAGACCTTACCTTAAATCTCAGCTTATTGCCCCTCCTTGGACACTACCATCACAGATGTACTATCTGTCTAAACTTATGGCAGAGTCTACTTTCTCACCATATGTTAATCTTTCCCATATTTCCATTGTTCCAACATGACCATGTCATTCAGGAACCCTTTCAAAGCCCAAAGTTTTCACATTAAGGACTGGTAACCTAGGTTGTAATGCTAGTATCCAGTCTTCTATATGCATCATTGTTGTCCTAACCTGCCCTTCAAGAGAATAAACATAGGATTCTCTATCCTGATCAGGTCAAGATGGAAATTCTCATGCACTTGTTCTTCTCTTTCCTGATCCCATGCACCCTCTCCTGGTGCAACAACATTGCCCTTAGAAATGTGTTCCTCATTTTCCCCAGTCATTTATAAACTTTACCCTTTACTCTGCATAAGAAGAAGTCACTATAGAGTATACTGGAGGACACTAACACAGACTCAACACCTTAGTCCTATTTCTCTGTAGACTCAGTGAACCTAGAGATATGATACCACTTAATTGTGGCATCCAACTTATAAAAACATGATTAACTAATGCAGAAGCGTTCACTAAGCAGTGGATTACTGAAAATAACTAAAAATTAAAACCTTTTTACCAAGAGATCCATCAAATGAAAACTTTCTCACAAAGAATCAAAGTAACACATTTACATTCTATTTTCAAAAGTACATATATGGTATCATCTCTTTATGTAAATTACAAGCATCAACTACCATGTGAAACTAAACATAGGCAGTATAAAATCTCGAGGCACTGAGCCAAAGTCTCGAAAGCATTAACTACTACTCCGAGGACCTGAGAGTACAGAGATGACACATAGGACTCTATATACATCTATACAAGGCATAACAACCAGTGTCTCCACCTGAGACTTCACTACTGTCCCTGTTGTTGTTGTTATCCTTCTCCTATTGAAGGATTCCTGCCTCCTCGTATGTGTCCACCTAAAAAATGTGGTTCCCACGGGGGTGAGACAATTGTAAATTGCCCCAGCGAGAGATATAACTCTCCGCCAGAAACATTATTATTGTAGTTTAAGAAGATAAATATGAATAGAGGAATTATAATTATTTGACAGTAGTTAATTCAATGTCTAACAGATTAGAACATTATTTTTATCAAAATCATTGCAGCTATAACTTGATAGAGCAACATGTCACTTATCCATTAAGGAATATGAAGAACATGTATAACATTTATTCACTGTAGAGTCATTACCACAGGATAAACTCTCTTTAGGCTTAGATCATATATCTAATGCCTGGCATTGTCATTGTGGAGTCATGGCCTGTAGCCATACTCTTTTCAAAAAGTATTGGGATCTTAATCCCTCATCTCATCAAGTACATTTCCATTTCCTAACAAGTTCATCATTATGATTATAGGATATGGGTATTTGAACCCTTAACTCATCATAGAACACTTGTTACCACTTGTTAGGAAACTTCATACCTTCAGGTCATCTGACCAAGGACATTATGAATCTTGCTACACAAAGTATTCCACATAGTTCACAAAGCTCATATCACACTACTACAAAAATAGCATTCAGTGTCGCTTTTCTGGGCGTCGGTTATTTAGGAAAACTGACGCCTATAATAATAGACATCGGTTATTTAGGAAAACTGACGTCTATATTCGAAGACCAGCCAGACACGGGTACCGCTTTGTATTCAGCATTGGCTGGTTATAACAGACTGATGCCTAAAATTGCCCGCGCAATCCAATTTTTGAGCGAAAACATTTTAGGTCACCTACAGCATCGGTTTTTTAACTATTCACCGACGCCTATTGAAAATGAAAAATTGGGCAAAAAGTCCCACTTTCAGTGTCGGTTATCCTTCGACAACCGACGCTGATAATGGTTCCCGCCAAATAATTTAGGGTAAAGGTTGTCTAGTTGGGCGTCAGTGTTTTACCAATAACCGACGCTAAAGCATAATAGGTGTCGGTTTTGTAGATAACCGACACCGATGACCAACTTAATAGACCCGATCACACCCAGCTCTTCCCCCTTTCTTCCTGTTTCATCGCGACTTCTCTTCTGTGTTGCTGCTCGCCGCCGTTCTCCCAAAATTGCCCGTCGTCGGTTGTTGCTGCTCGCCGTCGCTGCTCTGGTGCTCTTCTGCTCCTCGGCACCGCTGCCCGCCGCCCGCCGCTGCTGCTTCTTCTCCTGCTGCTTCTCCGGCCGACGCCTGCTGCTTCTCCGACCGTCAGTTGCTTCAGCCCGCCGCCCGCCCCTCTGCTTCTTCACCTACTCACCTCCACTGCTGCCGCCGCTCGCCACCGCACTTTCCACGCTAGCTCCAGGTAGTGCTACCTCTTTGCTTCCTTCTTCCGAGCTATTTACCAACATGCAAGCACAGACATGGCTGTGTTGGCCTACCACGGCCGTGTTGGATAGCACGTCCGTGGTAATGGCCGTGGCTGTGTTGCCCTACCACGGCCGTGCTGGGCAACACAGCCACGGCCATTACCAAGGCCGTGCTATCCAACACGGCCGTGGTAGGCCAACACAGCCATGGCTGTGCTTGCATGTTGGTAAATAGCTCGGAAGAAGGAAGCAAATAGGTAGCACTACCTGGAGCTAGCGTGGAAAGTGCGGTGGCGAGCGGCGGCACAGCACGGCCGTGGTAGGGCAACACAGCCACGGCCGTGGTAGGCCAACACAGCCACGGCCGTGCTTGCTGTTGGTAAGGATATGAACAAATTTTTATGTAATGCTTTATGTAAATCCTAGGATAGGAATAAATTTTTTGCTTGCATATATTTGTGCTTCTAATCCTAATGTTTGACTTAATTCAGTAAATTTTGATGCATGTTGAAATAAGATTTAAACTTGTCAATTCTAGCATCCTAATTTGATTTGATTAAACCTAACATTGATGAAACACTAACATCAATTGTGATGAAACCCTAACATTAATTGTGATGAAACCCTAACATATACATATCTATTATTGTGTTTGTTGGCCTAGAAACCCGTCCCAGATTTACTCATTAGGAGTAAATCTTGGATAGTCCCTGGTTTGGGACTGTTCTTGAACACCTAATCTCACTTAGGATGTAAGTGTATAATGTGTATTGGGTTTTCGAGAAAATTTCGGCAGCATTTCCCTGTTTGTTCTCTAAGTACATATGTACTTAGAGAATAGCGGGGAAATGCTGCCGAAATTTTCTTGAAAACCCAATACACATTATACACTTACTAGTGAGATTAGGTGTTCAAGGATGGGATAGGTGGTACACATTTATTATATATAAGAATGACATCACATGTGTTTGTTGGCCTAGAAACCCATCCAAGATTTACTCATTAGGAGTAAATCTTGGATAGTCCCCGATTTGGGACTGTTCTTGAACACCTAATCTCACTTAGGATGTAAGTGTATAATGTGTATTGGGTTTTCGAGAAAATTTCAGTAGCATTTCCCCATTTGTTCTCTAAGTACATATGTACTTAGAGAACAGCGGGGAAATGCTGCCAAATTTTTTTTGAAAACCCAATACACATTATACACTTACTAGTGAGATAAGGTGTTTAAGGATGGGATAGGTGGTACACATTTATTATATATAAGAATGACATCACATGTGTTTGTTGGCCTAGAAACCCGTCCAAGATTTACTCATTAGGAGTAAATCTTGGATAGTCCCCGGTTTGGGACTATTCTTGAACACCTAATCTCACTTAGGATGTAAGTGTATAATGTGTATTGGGTTTTCGAGAAAATTTCAGTAGCATTTCCCAGTTTGTTCTCTAAGTACATATGTACTTAGAGAACATCGGGGAAATGCTGCCGAAATTTTATTGAAAACCCAATACACATTATACACTTACTAGTGAGATTAGGTGTTCAAGGATGGGATAGGTGGTACACATTTATTATATATAAGAATGACATCACATGTGTTTGTTGGCCTAGAAAGTGAACAATCATTGTTCTTTATATTACTTGTACATTGGTATAAATTAGAATGAAAAATCAATAAATTATATACTGTTTGTATGGAGTCCGGCATCATTGTAGATAATAGGAGTAAATCTTGGATAGTATGTAAGTGTATACCCTAATCTTGTCCTAATATATACTTGTTTTCTCTTTGATCATAGAATGGATAGATCATGGATGTCCATTTGCAATCGCTGCACCCCAGAGTTTATATCTGGTCTTTATCAGTTTATTAGATTTGCCGAGGAACATAGGAAAAAACCTACAGATAGGTTCTACTATCCATGTAGGCATTGCGGTAATAATTTGAAAGTCAACACTGGTGAGGAAATCAAAAGTCATGTCATGTGCAACGGGATTGTACAAGGCTATACAGAATGGCACTGGCATGGAGAGATTTCAAACTCAAAACCAGTAGATATCGATAGCAGTGCTTGGGTGGAAGAAGAAATTGCATCCGATGACGTAGATGTGAAGGAACCAGTTCCAGTAGACATCATTGATGCGATGTTGGATAGTTGTAGGGTAGAGCACACCAATCCACCTCCTATCTTTAGAAACATTGTGCATGATGCTGAGATACCGTTATACACAGGTTGTGCTAAGTTTACGAAGCTTAGCGTTGTGTTGAGATTGTATAAGTTGAAAGCTAACAATAGATGGAGCGAAAAAAGCTTCACTGAATTGTTGACTTTGTTGAAAGAAATGCTTCCTAGAGGAAACGAGCTGCCAATCTCAACATACCGGGTAAAGAAAATGTTGTGCCCAATGGGAATGGAGGCCAAGAAGATACACGCATGCCCGAATGATTGTGTATTATTTCAAAAGGACTATGTAGATTTGAAAGATTGTCCAAAATGTGGTGCGTCACGGTATAAATTGACGACTTCGGAGGAGTCCAAAACTGGTTCTCCTTCCAAGGTGTTGTGGTATCTACCTATAATATCACGGTTTCAACACTTGTTTGCAAATCCGAAAGATGCGAAGAATTTGAGGTGGCATGCAGATGTTAAGAAAAATAATGATGGGATCCTACGACATGCGTCTGATTCCCCACAGTGGAAGAAGATTGATCTATTGTACCCCAAATTTGGTGAACAAGATAGGAATCTAAGACTTGGGCTTTGTACAGATGGGATGAATCCAAACGGGACATTGAGCAGCCAACATAGCACTTGGCCAGTCATGCTTGTTATATACAATCTTCCTCCCTAGCTGTGTATGAAAAATAAATACGTTATGCTATCGTTGTTGATATCGGGCCCTAAACAACCCGGAAATGATATTGATGTTTATCTTGAACCTCTGATTGATGACTTAAAGAAACTTTGGGCTGAAGGTGTAATGACCTATGATGCTTCAGGAAGAGAGACATTTCGTTTGCACGCTATGTTGTTTTGCACTATTAATGACTTTCCAGCATATGGGAATTTGTCTGGATATAGTGTCAAAGGAGCTAAAGTGTGTCCTATATGTGAAGAAAAGACTGATTCAATAAGACTAAAACATGGTGGCAAGACTGTATATCTTGGTCATTGAAGGTTTCTTTCAAAATTCCATTTGTATCGTTGGAAGCGCAAAGCATTCAGTGGATGGAATGATGAACGGAGTGCACCTAAACCTATACCAAGGGATGTTGTTTATGAAAGAGTAAAAGACATTGTCAATGAATTTGGTAAGAAATCACAATGTAGTATGGCCACACGGAGTGACAATTCTTCATTCAAGAAGAAGTTAATATTTTGGGATCTTCCTTATTGGAGTTCTTTGACAGTCATGCATTGTATCGATGTAATGCACGATGAGAAAAATGTCTGTGATAGCATCATTGGTACTCTATTAAAAATACCAGGTAAGACTAAAGATGGGATAAAATCCAGACTGGACCTACGTGAAATGGGAATAAGGTCAGAATTAACAGAATTACGTGAAATGGGTAATAAAAGAACATACTTACCTCCCGCTTGTTACACGTTGTCTAGAAAGGAGAAGAAAGCTTTTTGTGAATGCTTGGTAAATGTTAAGGTGCCACATGGTTACTCATCCAACATCTGTAGATTGGTATCAATGAAAGATCTGAAGTTGATAGGTCTTAAATCTCATGATTGTCACACTCTAATGCAATAAATATTGCCCGTGGCAATTCGATCTATATTGCCGAAGTATGTAAGGTTTGCAATCACCGGACTTTGTTTCTTTTTCAACAATCTATGCAGCAAAGTTATTGACCCTGATACTCTCGATAATTTGCAAAGAGAAGTGGTTGTTACCCTATGTCAGCTTGAGATGTATTTCCCTCCTTCATTCTTTGATATCATGGTACATCTTGTTGTCCACTTGACTAGGGAAGTTAAAATGTTGGGACCAGTTTTCTTGCATTGGATGTATCCCTTTGAACGATAAATGAGTGTTTTTAAAGGTGATGTTCGAAACCGTTATCGGCCTGAAGGGAGTATTATTGAAGGTTATGTGGCGAGAGAGGTTATGGATTTTTGTAATGACTTTCTGAGTGGTAATAACACTCCTGTTAATGACAAGAATATTGAGGAGGGCAAAGGAATTTTGGGATCACGGGTGAAAGTAATCAGCTGTGAGCAGTTGGAACAAGCTCACTTGTATATTTTACACAACATGGACGAAGTGAGTGTTTATATCGAGGAACATACCAATTTCATCAAGAGACAACATCCTCGAGCAAGTTCAATGTGGCTTGCTAGAGAGCATAATAAGACTTTTACTAAGTGGTTTGAAGATAAAGTCTTACATCAACTATCTCAAACACCAAATGATATTACAGAAACTATCAAATGCCTCGCCTTTAAACCAAAACCGAATGTTATGTCTTATGAAGGGTTTGACATTAATGGGTTCACATATTACACAAAGCGCCAAGATTATAAGGGTGAACCATTCATATTGGCATCATAGGCGAAACAAATATTCTATATCGATGATCCTGCAAATGATAAATGGTCGGTTGTTCTTCATGGTAAAAGACAGTTCATTGAAGATCCTATAGATGAAGAAGAGTACTATGATAAGTATGATGACTCCAGTCCATTCTCATTTGGGTTGCCAACTCCAAAAAATATTGAAGCTAATGATGACTTATATGTGCGCGGAGATCACAATGAAGGATTGTTAATTGATAAAAGATCACAATTTTAGAGACATGTATGTTTATATTTTTTACAAATGCTAGTTAATACAAATGCTAAATGTTTGCCTGTTTTTGGTTAATACAAATGCTAAATGTTTGCCTTTTTCTGGTTAATACAAATGCTAAATGTTTGCCTTTTTCTAGTTAATACAAATGCTAAATGTTTGCCTTTTTCTGGTTAATATAAATGCTAAATGTTTGCCTTTTTCTAGTTAATACAAATGCTAAATGTTTGCCTTTTTAATGACATTTTCATATGGCTGACCATGATGAGCATGAAGTCCATGATGAGCATGTTGTCCATGACGAGCATGTCGAGGATACCAATGTAAGTTCTAAAAACATATCCTGTATTTCTATAAAATTCATTATCTTTTAGTTATGTCATATATCCCATATTTCTATATTGCGCTAATTCAGTGGGTTTATTTTTGTCAAATTTTAGGTTGATGATGCACATGCACCCACTGAAGCACTGGAGCAACTTGATGCGCACCACCAAACACTTAACAAGAAAAGGGGCATCACTCTGATGAAGAAGTTAATAGCGCTGAGTGGTAGTGGATCCAAATTGGTTGTGGAGTTTGATAATGGAGGAAATGCAATTGGAGTGAACCGCAATAATTTTGTAAACTATCTTGGGTGTGTCACTCGAAGCCATTGTGGTGTTAAGTATGATAATTGGCATAAAGTTCCTCAGGGGAAGAAAGACTTGATATGGAAGGATTTATGCGTGAGTTATTATTATTTGCAATTCTATTTTGTAGATTAAAAATTATATTATTTGCAATTCTATTTTTAGATACTAGTTAATAAGAATTCTATTTTACAAAATCTATTTGCATTGGATGAGAAGCTGCATCATAAAAGCATGATGCAACGCGTCGGAAAGATGCTTAGGAACTATAGGACAAATCTGAACAGAGAATACATAAAAGATGGTGATAAGAAGAAGAAGTCAGCCCTTGAGAAGTGGAACTTCTTGGACAAAGAAGATTGGGACAATTTTGTTTCTTCAAGAAAATCTGAAGAATTCAAGGTATAAGGCGTCATTCCTAATTTAATTAATATATGTTGTATTCACCTATTCAAGATTAACATTTAGTGCTACTAACCAACTCATTAATGTGCATACTAACTAGGCCCTCAGTGACGCACAAAAAGCAAGGTGTGCACTGAATGTGCATGACCACACTATGGGTCCAAAGGGCTATGCAAGCGTTCTCCAAAGACTACAGGCGGAGTCTGCGGCTACTCAGGAGTCTGCTCCTACTCAGGAGTCTGCCACACCCATGCCTCGCCATGATATCTGGATAGCTGGGAGGCAAAACAAGAAGGGTGAAATAAAGAAGCTCGTAACTGCTGAGGCGGCTGCGAAAATGGTAAAATACAACTCTTAGAGCAATCGTTTGAATATTGATTATTTGTGGTGTTAACTTACCAATTTTTGTTGATGGTGATTAGCGGGAGCTGCACGAGCAGAGGAAACAAGGAACGTTCATCCCTCAGGGCACAAGGAATGAATTGACAGTTGCTCTGGGTAACCCAGAGCATCCTGGACGTGTTAGGGGTGCAGGCGCTGGTGTGGGCATCAAACCATTCTTTGGGCCATCCCAGCGCAAACCCAGAGCGGGACTTTCACAAGAAGAGGTAACCTATTCTTTTTTTAGAATGTTACTACAAAAGGGAATTCAATAATAAGAAGCTAATGTTTCTTTTATCCATGTATAGGAGAATAAGAGAGTCGATGATATAGTTGCCAAGAAGGTCAATGATATAGTTTCTAAGAAGGTCAAGGAAGAAATAGTGCGGTGGTAGGCATCTCAAGCTTCCAATCAGCCTATGGCGACCCACTCTTCTCCTGATGCACAGACTGTGAGTAATCCTGGAGACCCATCGCCTAGCACTTCGCTGTAAGTATTGTTTATGACATTGTAGCTAGTCTTTTCAAGATGATATGTTTTCAAGATGATATGTATATATGTATAATATTCTTTATGTAAATTTGTAGGCATTGAAGCCATGCCACTTAAGAATGCAAGACTATGTTGTTGCAGAGGCGCAGGCTTACCCTTCCCTTCCTGAGGCAATGTTTCACATGACTGCAATGACACAGAGCTATGTTTGTGTGAGCCCGATACGTGTGTTACCCGATTGGAGGGAAGCTACATTGTCTATCCCCACCCAGATATTGATACACTTACTGAGGCAGAAGGCGGGGTGATATTGTGGCCCAAAGCAGATGTCGTCTACACTACTGAAATTGTAAGACAAATTTACATTACTTTAGATTGTTAATGTGTATATATGAGGTCAACTGATCTAAAATTATATAAACAGGTTAAAAAGAAGACACCCAGAGCACCTAGGCCTCCACCTCCACTTCTTGCATTACCAAGTTGGGTTCCAACTGACCTAAAATACCCGTTAGGTCCTGCTTGTAGGGGAATGGCATGTTAGCTATGGGCACATAATAAACATTTCCGTATAATTGTTTTTTTAGAAGCAGATTATGCATGTCAATCATACGATAGCTCTTTATTTATACAAGATTTTATTGAGCTATTTATGTATGATTGGCTGAATACATCAATGATGGAGACATGGGTAAGGTGAGATCTTGTTTATACATCCATATACCTTATGTAAGATCCAGTGATCTGGTTTCTTATATATTAATGCATACGTAATACATGTTTTGCAGCTACTTAGTCGAAGATCAATGCAAACAATTTGCATTTGATCATGTGGGTTTTTTGATTCCATCATTGATTAGTATGGTAGCTAAAGACCCTGATAGTGTTCAACAATACTGTATAGATGCTGTTAGAATTTTCGGTCAGCAAAAGAAGACGATAATAATAGCTCCATTCAATGTCAAGTAAGTTTACTTTATTTATAATTTGGACTTAAGAAAATTTTATTTTTATTGTGCATTTTGATTTATTAATTTTTAACTTTTTGACCTCTAGCGGTAGACATTGGGAGTTACTAGTTATTGTCCCCGGGACGTTCACTGTTTATTATCTAGATCCTGCGGGAAGTACATTGAACACTAAAATTGGACACATATTGAGAATTCCATTATTCTGGTGAGAAATATTTCATTTTTATATTCCTTAACATTTGTTATTACATTACTATTTAATTATGGAATTTACTGTGTTACATTAACATGTAGGGGTTTAGATGCATTCAAAAATGCTGGAGGAAATGTCCCAAAGAGAAAGAACCAGCCAATAATTTGGGAGAACGTAAAAGTAAGTTCCCGACTCCAATGTATATATTATTTATGTGAACTTTGCTTAGTTGTATTTTTTAATATTTTGTATGTTTCAATTTATAGTGCGCTACACAAGACAACGGCTCACATGCGCATACTATGTGATGCGATTTATGCAGATGCTTATCCGACATGCCGCATTGGATATTAATACCATACATGAGGTATTATATATAGTCTCATTAGTTAGTATGAAATATATCAATCTTATTTTTATATTATTACTTATATATATACATCATTCTCTTTGCAGGTGTTTAAAACTGACCACACTATAGGTAAACACTTAAAAAATGTACATGCTCCATATACGATGGAAGCATTAAATGAAATAAGAGAAGAATGGGCAAAAGCCATACAAGCAGTGGCGATTGTAAGATATAATTGGGATGCTGATAGCGATGCTGAATGATATTTTGTAAATGAATATTTCTGAATGTTTATACATGTCTGAATGTTTCTACATGTATTTGAATGTTTCTACATGTGTGAATGTGAGAATTGAATTGATGTCTGAATGTATCTACTTGTGTGAAAAAATATTTGTTGATTTTGCAGGTTTCTGGCCTGTTTGTAGGTTGATATCAATGGATGTCGTAAACCTACAGTTCAGAAAACTTAACTGCAGGTTCTCATCCTGCTGACCAGCCATAGCAGGCCTGCAAACTAATAAGAAGAAAAAAAATTAAAGTATAGGTGTCGGTTATATATAGAACACCATCATTAAAGGCCTATATCGTCAGTTATTTGATAAAAATCGATGCCTAATAGGGCAAACGACCCGACCGTGCAGGAAAGCACGGCCGTGGTGGAAAAGGCGTCGCTTATTAGTATAAAACTGACGTCTATAGTACTAAACACGGACGTGCAGCGAAGCACGGCCGTGCTTCTCCGTGTCGTCTGGGTGTATGACGTCGGTTTTTAAGTTGTTAACCGACGCAGAAAGTGTCCTAGGTGGTGCACGTTTTTGTGGCGTGAACCTTATAGACGTCGGCCAACTATATATAATCGACGCCTATATGTCATATAGGCATCGGTTAGAAAACTGACGCTGAAGAGTTCGACCTTTAGCGGTGCCCACATAGGCGTCGCTTGAGAACCATCACCAAAGGGGGTTAAACAACCGACGCCAAAGGTTGTTTCTGTAGTAGTGTCACCTTTTATTACCCCTTAATAGGCAACAAGGCATATTATGGCTTATAAAGCCCATAAATGATTTCAATAATTAAAACACCATGTGGCACACAGGGCTCATTACTTTTCATATTACTTTACACTGAGTAACAAAGCATATGAAGGCTTATAAGGCCTATAAAACATTTTCAATATACAGAGCATCATAGTCCATACTTGGCTATGCTCATTATCTCAATATTCCTGCATGACTAATACTCATGATAACAATCATATATCAGTACCATGCAATACAAGGGTCTTCTCATTATATTCATAACTCATCAATATATATTTGAACTTCACATAGGATTACTCTATATTAAGACTTCACATAGCATCATCCTTTATTAGGGTGTCACATAGCATTACCCTGTATTAGGGTTTCACATAGCATTACCATGTATTAGGGTTTCACATAGCATTACCATGTATTAGGGTTTCACATAGAATTACCCTGTATCAGGGTTTCACATAACATTACCCTATATTAGGGTTTCACATAAATAACCATATAGGCTCTCAAGATAATATTATTAATGATCAAGTCTTATTTCATTGCTTCACACAGCTAGGAATCAATATGAATAACATAAGTATTCAATCATACTTATTTATTCTCATCCTTCATCATTAAATGAATTACCAACACACAGTATGAATTTCTCTCTCATCCTTACCAGAATATGATTGCATCATAGTTTATTGAATTGGATTAACCTTTTCATAAGGCATGTTAGGCTACTTTCATCAAGGTGCATTACATCTCAATGTAAAAATTGACATCACACATCTTATGTGTCACTCATCCAATTATATTGGACTTATAACACATCAAGGGATATTAGTATTGGGGTGTTGGATGTGATATCTATCATATCTTGATGTCTCACTTCCCTCAACACCTTCATCTTACTTGAGTCCATCCACTTAGCTTGTATTAGGGTATTTCCCATCCTAATACTTTGTGTACCAGTTCATCTCATTCATCATGTAATGTATTGGTCATGAGTCACTTATTTAGAATATACAACCATTGCCAATGAAATGGACTCATCCTTGAGTCAGGAACTATTAATGTAAGAATATCCATTATCAACCTCTCTAGGTGTTACATTTGTCAATATATTAATCACTATTCAATTATTAGGAATAATATTTTACATATTTATAATTTGAAGTTCACATAGCATCTCCCATATATATGGATTTCACATAGTATTGCTCTTTATTAGAGTTTCATATAACATCCTTCTATATCAGGGTTTCACCTAGTATTATGTGAAATTAGGATTTCACAACACATCACCCAGTGATAGGACTTCACATAGAATTAGCAGCATTACCCTATATTAGGGTTTCATGCACTTTTACCCCATTTTAGGGATTAAGGTTTACCATTCACATCCAAGTAAGGTTTCTCATACCTCATACCCATATTAGGGTTAGGATGTACAATTCCCATTAAATTAGGGCTTCTTACATTGTTACACTAAGTTAGGGTTACATCATCACTCTAGATTATGGTTTCACTGAGCTTTGCCCTAGATTAGGGTTTCACTTAGCCTTGCCCTAAATTAGGGTTAAGGTACATCAATCTTTTCAATGAGGATTTCATGGTCTCATTATTATGGATCAATTCCTAATTACATGTTTATTCACAATGAGCGAATTACTCTCTCATTCTTTCTCTATCTCTCATCCTCTCTAGGATGTTAACTACTCCAAGATTGATCTAGGTCAGCCCTTTAATTAAGTACACACAGTTAGGGTTAACCTTCATAATCATCATTGATCTACATCATTAATGATCAAGTATCTAATTGACCTTTGATCATATTAGGTGTCCATATGGTTTAACCAATTTGAACCTCAAAAGGTTTTGGTCACTTAGACCTCAAACGGTCTTGGTCACTTAGACCTCAAACGGTCTTGACCAAGTAAGTTCAAACGGTTTGAAACCGTTTAGACAACACATCTTGAAACCGAATGAACTTGAGTCTCCAAATGGTTTGAGACCGTTTGGTCTCAAACGGTCTTGAGACCATTTGGTCCCAAACGGTCTTGAGACCATTTGGTCCAAACCATATCAAAACCGAATGGACCAAAAAGTGTCTTCAACACTTAAACAATTCAAGGTTCCAATTCATGGACCAACTATCAATTGTGCCACCAATTTATTCTTCAGTTGAACCACTGAGTCACCCTTTAATTGGACCTTCAATTAGGGTTTTGAACCCAATTAAACTAGGGTTGATAATCAAGAAATCATCACTTATGGTTTTGAAACTGGGGATCCATCAATCGTTATCATTGTGGAGCTAATTCAATTGAAATCAGTGAACCGACCATCATCATTACATGATATGACCTGACCTCAAACGGTCTTGAATGACCCCCAAACGGTCTTGAGGTCGTTTGTATGATCTTCAAACGGTCTTGAGACCATTTTCCTCAAACCACCATTGTAATCTATGACATTCACTTCGGGTTTGCATCATTGAATGAATCATCACTTGAGCTATTGATTGTAATGCAATTTGATATCTTTGGGTCTTCTAATACTTAACCATACTCAACCCTAGACCTCCAAACGGTCTTGGTTGACCTCCAAATGGTCTTGAGACCGTTTGGGTGATTCCCAAACAGTTTTAAAACCATTTGGGTCAATCAATCCAAATCATCAACTTAATCAATTGCAAAATCAGCACTTAGTCGATTAGGGTTTCTATTTGAAAGTTTGTCCATAAGTTGAATTAATCAATTGGAGACATTGGATCCTCGTCCAACATACACTAGGATACTGACCTCAAATAGTCAACTCCCTTAAACGGTTTGGGGTGCCAAACTCCAAACGGTTTGGAAACCGTTTGGTCTCCAAACGGTTTGGAAACTGTTTGGTCTCCAAACGGTTTGGTGAAACCGTTTGGACCATTTTGATGAAACCGTTTACAAGAGATATTTGGGGAGCTGTGTTCTTATGATGATGTCATTATCATCAAGATCCAAACCCACGAATTTTTCTGTGATTTCATGGTGATTGCATCAATCAACCAAAATATATTTCGGAAATGAAGAAAGCATCAACAATTGATATGGAATTGAATGCAATAACAATTTCAAGGGTTCAAGTTATAAAACCCGCCTCCAATAGAGTTCCAAAGATTCAAGATCACATCAACAATGGTGGATGCAACTCCTTTCACTATTCCAAGGCTCGTCCTCAAGCTTTGAGTGAAAAGGAATGGTTAGAATTGAAGAGGGGATCAAGATATGAAGAATTCATGCATTGATTTTCAATTTTCACCATGGATTCAAGGTGAAAGGAGGTCAAGAAGCTTACCAACAGGTTGGGGGTCATCCTCCTGCTCCTCCCAAGCTTACTTGGTCGTTTTCCAAGCAAGGGAAAGAAGTGGAAATGAAAAAGCCTTTCATTTGGCTTGTAAAGGGTCTTTTTATAAGAAAATCAATGAGAGAGAAATTGCTTTATAAAAATTCATTTAATCCCAAAAATAGAGCCACCTCTTCCCCCTCAACTTCGTGGATCCGAGGCTATCTTATCTTCCTATTATTCCTATCAATTATCCCTGATTTAAAGAAAAGCAAGTCAAGCACCTTAAATCATATAATACTAATATCCATAAGTGAGTGGATATTTCTTTTCCTTATAATAATGTGAGTGAGTTATCCACTTCGCTTGGATATTTTCGTGGCCTAGAAAAGGAACAAAGGTGTTAAAACTTGAGAAAATTCAACCATCTCGTTTTTGGTTCAAGGCTGTTCAATTATTTTATTTATTTTTGCATTAAATGGAAGTAAAGTTCTAATTATGCTTAAATCTTGATTATTTTAATATCAAGATTCTCTCTTCTTCAAAATGATTCTAATGAGGCGCCCCTCTCATTTTCTTGCCTCAACATGATTCCAAGATACATTAGGGACCTTATTGAAGTGGTAATTTGCATATTGAACCCTAGGTTTTGGGTAAATTACACATTACACCAAAACTAGGTTTTAATGCACAAACATTGCTTTATCAGCTCTTTCTTTGTACTCAGGCTACCACAATCCATACCTCTGCATCATATTCATTCTCATGATGCTTCAACACATGAGGAACATCTTATCATGTAACATTTGTAGTTTAACCCCTCAACTTGGGTAATTTGCATTTTATTCCAAAACAAGCAAAACAATGTTTCAACATTATTCAAAAAGGAATAAAATTGAAATATAAATTCCTCTTGAGACTTAATTACTCTCCTCAAAATAAGATTAAGCATATAATTAATTTTATTAATAAAAACACCTAGGGTTAAGGCGTAACCCAGGTCAGGGGTGTTACACATACTATTGTCTAGGGGTATGCTATTTTGGACAGTCAATATCAACTCAGGTCAGGCATGCATCATGCAGATCCAAGAGTCCTCGTAAACCAAGCTAGTGGTGTGAAGGATAATCTTGGCAACCCCTGAACACTGATCCTTTCTAGACAACTTTTCTTTCAACTTATGACCTAGTAGCTACCTAATAGGCTCATCACAAAGGTTAACTAAAAATATTTCTAATGTGAAACTCTTATGATCCTAAATCAACATTTCATCATACCCAGAGCAAACATGGGTCAATTATAGGGTGAACATGTCACTTAAAGGGGAACTATGTAAGGCAAGGTTTCTAATTAGGGAGACAAAATTGAAATAGTCAGATTCCAATTACCATGTGCTCTGATACCATGTTGTAAAAGAGTGAAATCACCCCTTTACTAAAATTTGAAGAATAAAACATCCCATTCCAAACACACTCAAAAAGGTATGCTGGAACAGATGTAAAATTTTCAAATTTCAAATAAGGGTATACAAAAGACCAAAGTGTTGCTGCAAAATATGAATTATGACTATAATCAATTTTACAGAAGATTACAAAATTCCAATATATCTCCCATTAAGGGTTTACATATAGGATACATCAAAAGTATCTAAGATAGACGGAAGTTTAAACTACTTCAAGTATTGTCTCTAAAGCAACATCTCAAAGAGTTAGGTCCATGACAAAAGCTACGTTCTTCTTGTTCTATTTAACACCTTGTCCTACACCTAGGTGGTTGGGAAGTCACCCAGCAAGAGAGAGAAAAAGGTACATGTCAAAATAATGAACAAGCAAAAAAAAGATAAGAATAGCATTGAAATATAAATGTATGTATTCATCATAAGATGAGAAGGACAAGAGAATGAGGCATATAACAAAATATTTTTTCCATAAACAAATAATAATATGAAATTGCATGAGTGATTAATATTGGACTAAATTAATTAAGAAGAGTTGAGGCACCTACTGGACCCCAACCTATAGATGAGGCGAGAGTAATCAAAATCGCACTCACCTATCAAATATTTTATATTAGGGAGAAATAACACATTCCCCAAGGGGAGAGTAAACACATTCCCCAGGGCAAAAACATATGCCCTAATTATGGGTGGTTGTATGTAAGTACCACTACTATATCTAAATAGTCAAATAAACCATCATGCTTAAGGAATAGTAAAGTGGACATAAATATCATCAAATAGTTGCAACATGGAAGTGGGGTTCCAAGACCCAAGAAATAATATATCAAATCTAGTTTTGAGGCAATTAGAACAAGAGAAACAATAATAAAGGAATTAGGATTCATTTCATGCCTCATTATGGAAAATAAGGTTGGTTCACAAATATCCCAACTTAAAGTTAAGATTTTCACATAACACTCTTATTGATTTCAATTATTCACTTTTACCACTTTAACTGAGTCCAAGGTCCGCTTTTCCTATTTTCAATGTATAATCATGTATCAGGGTATATCATGTATATTTATGTAAAGAAAACCCCTATTTTGGACTTTGTGTACAAATCTTCAATATAGACTTTGAAAACATCACAATTAATCTTATTTCATTCTCCTAATTAGGAAAACATATAATCTTGTCAATTTATATATTATGATAATTAAAGTGTATTTTTGGTGATTTTTATGTATTAAAATCATTTTCTAGAAAACACATTTCAACAAATCTCAAAAGTATTTTTATTAGAAAGATCTCATTTTTATGATGCCAAAACATATTTATTTTTATTTTTTGGACAAATGAATCAAAAGATATGATTTTTCCAATAGGAACCAATCATAGGATGTCACCTCAACAAAACAGAGTGAGAGAGGCAAAGAAAAAGAAGGAGAGGGGCGGGCTATGTTGAGTTGACCCAATAGCCCCTGGCCAACTCATTCGGTCCCATGCCCAGTCAGTTGTGTGTCAAAGCAAAACCAAAACTGGCCAAAAGACGTCTATGCCCTCGCTTGCGAAGGAAGGATAAGAAGAAATGAAGAGGGACAGAAGTGTAAATGACCAAGGGGGCCTTTCTCACACCATGGTTGGTGCTAGCGAATACAAACAAGGGCCCAATTTGTGTGATTCCACATACATCGATTTTTTGAAAAACTAAGAACATGGGAAGAAAGGAGAAGGGTCGACAAACTTACAGCCGTGAGGAATTACTCAGAGGTGGAGAGGAGAGGAAGAACAACTTGTTGCAAACTCTAGATCCAAACTCGATCAGCTACAACCACTCATGCAACCAAGAATGAAACTTAAACGAGAGGAAGATTGTACATGGGCTCATGGAGGCATGTGTATGGTTATTTATAGGTGTGATTTGATGCAATGGCTTATGGTGTAGGTAGCTTCAAGAAAACAAAAGGTAAAATTGACAAAAATGCATATATCCAATGATAGATCATGTGAATGGGGTCGTATGGAGCTTTCTCCTGATTCTAAAGCAAGAAAAATCACAAAAAATGGAGGAGAAACAAGGAAGAAAATATGATTCAAAAATTGTATATATCCTTTTCTCTCTCCTCATTTGAGGATGCAAACGAACTCTAAAATTAATGAAATTTGGCATCTAGCCAATTTTGGACATGAGGAATCCAAATATGACCTTATTTTCACTTTTGAAGACTCCAAATATATTATTTAATTATTTTAAAGTAAATCATATTTTTTCTTTTTTATACATTAGAGACTTCTAGAATCCATCCATTAAAGTGAAACTTAATCCTTAAGTAAACCAAACATATGGAACATAAATTGACCAGTAATTTGATCACTTGGTATTATTTAATACATTATTTTATATTTTGGATTTTTAGATTCTTTCTCTCTCCTAATCTACACATGTATATTAAAAATGATCCAAATTACATGAAAATTTACCCAAAGGATTAATTTTAATTTGTAGATTATGAATGCAAGATTGATTTCCACTTTTTGAGTAATTAAATATTTTATTTCATATTTTAGAGGAAACTCACCTTTTCTTCTCTAAATAAAATACATATGGTTATTATTATCTCAAAATTTTGAAACTTTGCCTCCAAGCTAAACGAAACCCAAAGAAAACAAATCTCAAGTTATCTTTAACCAATTAGTCTTCCTTTTATGAATTTTATCCCATTATCCAATATTACCACTATTTCTCACATTAAAGCATTGAATGCCTTATTTTCTTGACTTTAGCCTTGGACATTTTATTTCTTTTTCTATTTCTCATTTTAAAAGTCCATAGAAGGTTCTAGTATGAATTATTTTATCAATATGCCACATAATTGGTCAAATTGCATATTAGACCCTGATATGAACTTTCACTGAGGTATTTGTTCATAAACCCATTTATTGGCATAAATAGTTAGCAAATGTTCACCAAACCACTATTATTTCCATAAATTAAACATCAAAGACAAAACAGATAGAAAAGATATGAAAACTTAGGAAAATGTCAAAAAGAGAATATATCCAAATTTCAGTTCGTTACACCCCTTTTGTAGGTTCCACCAAGTTGCGGGAGGTATGTATATCTTGCGTTCTTTCTTTCTCGAGAGGCAACATTCAAGTGGATCTTATGCCACTTTACAATGCATGTATTCAATGTGGTCTTAGGGATGGATACATTGGAGAATTACATGGTCGTTTTGGACTATAGCTCTGAGGTGGATATGTTCCATGACGGAGATGTTTCTTGGAACTTCTAAGGAGATTGAATGATTCTTCCTACGTGTTTGGTGTCATCTTTGATAGCAGAAAGGATGATAAAATAGGAGTGTGAGGCTTTCTTGGTACATGTTGTGGATACCAAGGCAAGATGTCCTAGTATCCAGGAGGTACCTATAGTGCGTAAGTTTAAAGATGTCTTTCCAGATGAGTTTCATGGTGTTCCCCCTCCCAGAGAGATTGACTTTGAGATGAATCTTGTTCCTAGAGCACAACCCATAGCTCAAGCGCCTTACAGGATGGCATCATCAAAGATGAACGAGTTGAAGAAACACTTACAAGAATTGTTGGAGAAGGGTTTCATCAGACTAAGCACTTCCCCATGGGGAGATCCAATGTTGTTTGTGAAGAAGAAGGACAGTTCGAGGAAGATTTGCATAGATTACCGCCAGTTGAACAAGGTTACAATGAAAAACAAGTATCTGTTTCCATGTTTTGACGATCTATTTCAGTAGTTGAAAGGTGCCACAATATTCTCAAATATAGATCTAAGGTCAGGTTACCACCAATTGAGGATCAAGGCGGATGACATACCCAAGTTAGCTTTCAGAACTACATATGGTCATTATGAGTTTGTGGTTATGTCTTTTGGGATAACTAATGTATCGGAAACCTTCATGAATTTGATGAACAAGGTGTTTCATTTGTACCTGGATCAGATTCTAGTAGTTTTCATTAGTGACATCTTGATATAATCTAGCAACAATCAACAACATGAGTAGTATCAATGTCAGGCATTGACGTCGTTGAGGCAACACAGATAGTATGCTAAGTTCAGTAAGTGTGAGTTTTGGATGACCGAGGTATCTTTTCTAGGGAATGTGATATCTACCAAGGGTGTTTGTGAAGACCTAAATAAGGTATAGTCAGTGTTGGAATGGGAACAACCTAAGACACCGACAAAGGTTTGAAGATTCCTAGGTTTGGTAGGCTACTACAAAAGATCCATCTAGAATTTCAGTGTAGTAGCGTTACACCTAACCAAGTTGACTAGGAAAGGTGTTCCTTTTATCTGGGATGACAAGTGTCATTGTTCTTTCCAGCTATTGAAGGAGAAGTTAACCAGTGCATCAATCTTAGTGCTGCTAGAGCAAGGGAAAGGCTACATCATTTTTTGTGATGCTTCAAAGAACAACTTGGGATGTGTCTTGATACAGGACAAGAACGTGTTTTCTTTGCTTCATGAAAACTTAAGAAACATGAGAAGAACTACCTGAATCATGATCTAGAACTAGAAATATTGGTCCACGTCCTGAATATTTGGAGACACTACCTATATGGGAGAAGTGTCAGATCTTCATCGACCATAGGGATCTTCAGTACATATTCTCAAAGCATGAGATAAACATGAGGAACAGAAGATGGATGGAGTTGATCAAGGAATGTGATTGCGTGATAGACTACAATCCAGGGAAGACAAATGTGGTGGATGATGCACTAGGTAGGAAGTCATCTTCATCATCATCTACATTCAAGGCACACTTACACTCTCTAGTGTTTCATAAGAGGGACGTGTTAGTATAACTTCACCAGATGAATGTGAAGTTGGAGGTTTCTCTATTGTTAAGGTTTCTAGCATAGTTATAGGTGAAGCCTAACTTGATACAGTAGATTAGAGATGCTCAGACGGGTGGTGTCATGATACAAAATGTCAGGTCATAGTTTGGCAGTAGAAAGTATGATGGCTTTCGTGAGTTGGATGAAGGGATAGTTTGCTTTCACAATAGGATGGTGTACTACTACAGAAAATGTGTTTTACAACAGTTCCTTTTCTCAATTTACAACAGGTGTTAACCGTTGTATTAGATCGCGTGGTCTTATGGGGGGGTACTTTACACAACATGTGATCACATGTTGTAATAGATGTATTTTATACAATAGTTGAAACATGTTGTATTTTAAGGAATGTCATGTTGTAATATTGGTATTTTACACAACATGTGGTGCACCTATTGTAATATATATTATACAATAGTTGAACGATGTTGTCTTTCACTAAACACACCCGTTGTAATAGGGGTATTTTTTACAACATGCAGTTCACCCGTTGTAATATATATTATACAACAGTCGAAGCATGTTGTCTTTCACTAAACACACCCATTGTAATAGGTAGGTATATTACAACATGCAGTGCACCTGTTGTAATATACATGTTTATACAACAGTTGGAGTATGTTGTCTTTCCATACACTTAACCGTTGTAATAGGATTGTTTAGACAACATGGTGTGTGTCTGTTGTAATATACACAATTTATACAACATGTTATGCATGCTTTAGTTCACTAGAAACACCTACTGTAATAGGTGTATTTTTTTCCTGACAAACCTGTTGTAATAGGTGTGGATAACACAACATGTGTTGTTTGTTGTAGAATCATACATTTTACAACATATCATTAACTGTTGTCTTTGATTAGAGTTTGACAGGTCATATATCGAACCAATTGTATTGATCAAATTAACCATATTATTAATAAATTATAATAAATATGCAATTACACTTTTTCATTTTACAAACAAACACATAGTTGAACAAAATTTTCATCAAACCTTGAAAGAAACTCGTACTAAATTTAGTTAATATTAAATCATCCATACAATGATTAAATAATACAAAGTACTGAGTATCCACTCTAGAATCGAACTGAAAACTAACTAAAAAGTTTCACACATTGGTCTATGCTAAAGAACAGATGTCTCCCCCACATGTCACATAATCTTATGTGTGCTCAAGAACACATGTCGCCCACTCGTTTTGTACCTCATCGATTTCTTCTTGGTTGAAGTAACAACCAATATACTTCGAATAATACTACAATCATATGACAAATATATCAACATATTGTGATTTTTTCAATTTATTTACAAATTTGAACAAACTAAAAGAATATAATGTTAAGTAGCTTACACATTCAAGAATATTTCTATTTCTCGCATCAAAGATGTCTTTCATATACTTCAGCACATAATACCCGCAATCTGTATTGTTCAACTGCTTTGGACATTGTACAAAATAAATATTAATTTGTTATCCAAATAATTGTGAGAACTTGTTAGCAAATAAGATGATGGAAAGGTATAAATAGCCAGAAAACTTAATAAAAGGTATTTGTAAACAGAATAAAAAATGCTATAAGAGTGAAAAAGGCATGGTTTATTACTGAAGAAGGCGTGGTTTATATGCCATACTGGATGATGCAAAACTTACTCTTGCAAGAGGGGGATATTGTAAGAGTGAAGAATGCCACCCTTCCAAAAGGAACCTTTGTTAAACTACAACCTCACAACATTTAAATTCAATTCAAGTAGACCACTTTCAAGCAAATAGTCATTAAACTCCTGCATACATTCTAGAAGAACGCTCTTTACAAACTTATTAATTTCCTTACAATTGGGATCTACCTATATGGTCTACTTGTAAACCCAAAGTGTAATATCTTATTTCAAAGGATAATGCTCGAGCAACTTGATGATATTGACCCAAATAAGATCTAATCGATATATGTAAAAATTAGAGCATTTGTAAAAATAAGACCATATCAAATCAAGTAACAGAATCTGAAGAAACTAGAACAACACTTCTATTGGTGAATCAGAAAGAAGTATTTTTCTGGATCAAAATGGTAAATTACCTTGATAATTTCCCATTTCAAATTCTTCCTATATTTCACATCTCTCTTTCGATAAACTTTATGAGTCCTATTCAAATTCATATGAAGAATTCTATGCATTAGTAACTATATGTGGAACTTTCAATACATGTATTATGTAATTAAAATTTTTTTATGAAGTACTTACAACTCTATGAGTTTTTCCACATTCCCACGTAATTTTCCTCGTAACAGATCAAGATATATAGTGGCACGCACCACATAGGGTCGAAGACGCAAAGTATCCAATGTCCCCTGCGCATACATGAGTATTACATTTTAAGATTAATGTATTTTTAAGCAACATTTAAAGTAAACAAATAACAAACAATCGACAAAATGTATGCGTACCCCGCATTATAAGGTATAAAGAACTTGTACCCATATTTAACAATAATTTTATAAAAAAATCATGATCTGATTACATGTTCATGAAAAAATCTATAAAAAGAAATTGCGTCCGGCTCAGTTCACAGTATATAATAAGAAGTAGGAGTTTGTTGTAGATACAACAACATGTATAGTCTGTTGCATAGTTACAAATTCAGCATTCGGCGTTATTCGGAGAGGTTGAAAATTTTGGTATTCGGGAATTATGCGGGAACTTCGAATAAAAAATGGCAAAGATACGGTAAAAGTTTCGGTCAACCATTCTGGAAAAAAATGGATACAATTCAGATATATATATGCAAATTTTACTTGGTAATTTGGTACAAAAAGCTCAACAATTATCAAGGAAAATGAGTTCCATGTGATTGGTTTGCTGTAATTTTGTTACAATACATGAAATGTAATGTACCACAAACATCACAAACTTTATATTTTGCAAACCATATCATATCTATTTTAAATAGAACTTCATAAGTAAAAAAGTATTATTCATAGGCTTGTCCTGAAGTACATATGATTTTTTAATACACGGATAATTTCTATGTCATCTCTTGCTCAAGATCAACATGATCATCATTATCAAAATAAAATATGTTTGTTGATGTTCCTTACAACTAATATGATCAACCATCTACATAAAAAAGAAAATAATCCAAATATGTTCAAACAAAATTTCTATGCAAACATGTTATATTACATAAGTTATATTGTTGTTTAATCAATAGTAGAACTGGATTTTGCTTTACAATGATTTATATGATATGAAGAATATGACAATAACCCAAATACTATTTGGTAAGAATCCCTTAATCATGAAATATTCATAAACATCTTCCTTTGATTTTAAATACCTATTACTATAAGTTTTGCATGGACACAACAATTGATTGTTCCTTAAAGGCCTTTGATGAGAAAGAGCATAGTCTATGAATGCAGACACCCCCTATCAAAAGTCTTTACTAAGGAAACGTCTTTCAATGTACATCCAACTCCTATCGGCCAAGTAATCCATCTACAAAAATAATAAATAATATATTTAGTATCATAGTAGGAAAATAAGTTGATCATCCATATGACAATAATAAAAATACTTCTCTAGATATTTTGCTGAACTCCTTTTCCCTAGCTTGCGAGATACATTCTCAAATAAATTTTTATTGGAGATATGCCTATTTTAAATAATCTTCTTTTTATGATATTTTATTGCATCTAACATAGCACGTAAAGTTGAGCATTTCAAATTGTGTTGAATGTGTTATTGAAATTAGGAATTTATTAATTTGTTTTTATCTTCTTTAAATCTTCATATTCTAATGTGTAACAACATGACATTATTCAACATTACAATATCTTCATCATTAAATGAAAACAATGTTTAGCTAAGATCATTTGACTTAACAAAAATAGCTTTATATTAAAGAGTTGTATTTGAATTATGACTATGTCGTTTGAAAATATATGAACCAGAAATACATATCACTACAGAATGTTTGAAAAATTTTATAACGTGCACATGTAAGTATAGTAATTGTCTACAACATGACATTATTCAAGTGTTATAGAAAAAATCTATTGATAAAAATTGGAGCAAGATATGCCTTATTTCATTAATTTATTTTTATAATATTTTATTGCATTTAACATAGCACGTCAAGTTGATCATTTAAAGTTGTATTGAATGTGTTATTAAAATTAGGAATTTATTAATTTGTTTTTATCTTATTTAAATCTTCATGTTCTAATGTGTAACAACATGACATTATTCAATATTACAATATCTTCATCATTAAATGTAAACAAAGTTCAACTAAGATCACTTGACTTAACTAACAAATTTATCATTTGTAGAGAAAAAATACAAGTAATGTAGTTCACAAAACAAACTTAGCATGCTCTTTAAAAATATTCTATATCTATTTGATCTTAATTTTTTACCATGAATAAAATAAATAAAATAAAAACATGTATATCAAAATTTTATTTCATTATAAAACAATGACAAGAATTTGGATATGCATGAGATAAATGTAATTAATTCTAAAAGTAAATCATTGCTAATAATTTAGTTGATATAGGTATTACAAATGGTTGTTTGGTATCATTCGGGAAAGAAAGGACAAATGGGAAAGGAAAGGGAATGGAAAATTTATTAAAAATCGTTGTTTAGTAACATGTGGGAAAGAGAGGATAACTGAAAAGAAAAAAGAATGGAAAAGTTATTAAAAATATATGTCTTCATTGCTATGCTGAACAAACACGGTTTTTTAAGGTAAAGAGGACTTTAGCCTTATGGTGATCTAAAAAAGCGACAACGGCATGCTCTAGGATGCCATAACAAATTTAAATATAAGCAACCTAATATAATTAATTAGAATAATGATGATAGATCATGTATTGTAAAATTAAGATATATACTATTTTGGCTTATGTATAGAAAAAAGTTAAGATTTTTGTATCCAAGTAATACATACTCAATGAGAAAATAGGTCATTAACTTATATAGTTAAATGAACAATGTACGTCAATCATGATTTTTTAATACTAACACTAAGATATTGTTAATACCACTTGATAATATTCGATTGTCAAGAGTATGTAATGGTGATAAACCTGAATTTTTAGAATGATCTAATATTATTAATTAAAATATGATCTCACATATTTATCAGCAACATGAAAAAAATTAAGATCAGAAAATATTACTAAATATGACATTGACAACAATTCCAATAAAAAGAGAACCTAAATCAAACTCAAGGCACGAAATAAATCATTCTCGTCTACAAGATTTGTCAAGCACGATGTCCCTTAATAAAAGGACCCGAGTTTGACTCTCAGAGGTCGCATTGAATTTACCACCCTTCTGAGTGTTTGCCTCTGCTAGGGGTTGAGGGAGGGGGAGAGTAATGTCTATCATGGTTCAAATAAATCATTGTTCTACATGTAAGTTATATATAAAATAACAAGAACATCTCATTTGATGGGTTGACATGAAAAAATATGGATGCAATATCTAGACAAATATATCAATGACTCTCAAGTTTAGGTTTTTATTATATAAAACAAAAAAAGACATATTGTATATTCTCTTTCGGACAGACTCTTAAAAACACTGATAATATATGTACAAAAAAATCAGAGATACGAGAACCCTTTTTCAGAAACGAGAAATTACCTGACTTGCTACTACACAACTGTGTCTTGGAGATTGTTATTTGAGGAGAGAAAATAGGAAAGACCTAAACATTGTCGGTCACCCAGAGATGTGATTTAAAAGATGCCCCTTTTAACACTGTCTAGGTAGATTGGCCAAAGATAATGGTTCTTGGGGTAGGGACAAATATAATTTTAGTATACAAGGAACAATCTAATAGTTGGAGAAGGCACTCACCAGAAGTAGAGGAAAAAATAGAATGACCTATCCAACATCGGAGCAGAATGGATAAGGAACAATCTAATGCCTGGAGAAGGCACCCACTAGATAATGGCCTATCCAACGTCGTCGATTACCCGATTAGGCCTGGCCGCAGTAGACGAACCACGCCGAAGACTCCTTACAGAAACAATCGTAGACTTCCGATGGCTAATACATAGGCAAAACAGATTGAATCCTAATGAAGAAGACCAGACAGAAGAAGACTTGTAGCGGTACAAGGAGAGGGAGTGCTTGTTCTAGTTTTGGAGGCGGGACTTTGGCGTCATTCTATTTCCGGAGGAGGAGCGAGAGCGAGAGCGAGGGTTTGGCGCCATTGTTTTGTTTTCAGAGTGGTAGATATAGAACGGAAGGGAGGCATGTATTGGAAAGTAATCCATCGTCTAAATGAATTAGGATTCAACAAGATACAAAAAAGAAAACTGCAATTGTTGTTTAAAATCAACGGATGATCCATTTAAACAATTATGATTATCTAAAAAGAAAAGGATAAATGTCCACTATCAAATGGACTCTTTATGGAAGTAAAAGAGATAATGGTTGGTTTAATATAGTTAATATTGGTTAGGAAAAAAGTTAATGGGAGTCAGGAGCAATCCTTAGGTAAATTAAAAAATAGTCTGGGATACATTTCCAAAGGTCAGGGATAAGCCTTTGGAAAAATTTAATATACTCGTCAAGGATGGCATCACAAGGGTCGAGGATAAGCCTTCGGAAAAATTAATACACTTGTCAGGTATTATGTCCTTGAGGAAAAATCCTTCGGCCTTGTTGAGTTTTGTAGTAGTGATTGAGGGGAAATAATCTTTAGAAAATATTGAAACATGAAGCAATGCTAAGTGAGTATTTTTTTAAACAATTCAGAAATAAGGTGTTTTGTTCAGGATAATACGTGAAAATGCATAAATGATGAATAAAACACGAATAATGTTGTTTAACTATGGTCTTTTACAATATGTAGCTAGTACAACAGGTGATATCATGTTGTGTAATAATAGTATATTACAATAGTTTAGTTTACGTTGTGTAATGGAGGTCTATTACAACAATGTTTTATGTGTGGATATTACAACAAGTTACAACATGTTGTGTAATTATAATATATAACAATAGGTTGGAGTATGTTTTCTTATGTTGGGATATAACAACGAGTTTTAATATGTTGTATTATGGTGGTCTATTACAACATGTACCAAATACAACATGTAAAGGCATGTTGTATAATTAATACATACTACAACGGGTGAGTCTGCATTGTGTAATGATGGTCTATTACAACATGTGACTATTACAACAGGTCAAAATATGTTGTGTAAATAACATCTTTTACAACAGTTTTGAATATGTTGTGATACTACAACCTATTACAACACTTTAGCAGTTGTTGTAGTATCCCCCTATACTACAACAGGTTTGGCATGTTGTAAATGAAGTGTGTTGTATAAAATATACAATATACAACACAAAAATGGGCTTGTTTTGATAAGTATGCTAACTACAACACAATCATCAGAATTGTTGTCTATCTCCCGTTGTAAAAAGCATTTTCTATAGTAGTGGTGGTTCCAGATGTTGATGGATTGAGGAATATGGTTCTTGAGGAAGCTCATTCCTCGATGTATGTAATGCATCATGGAAGTACCAAGATGTACAATAATATGAAGGATCTGTATTGATGGTCAGTTCTAAAGAGTGAGTGGCAAAGTGTGTTGCTAAATGTCTAGTTTGTCAATAGGTCAAGGATTAACATCAAAAGGCTACATGGACATTACAATCTTTGCCGATACCACAATTGAAGTGGGATTATATCACCATGGACTTTGTGGTTGGTCTTCCTAGGACAGCCAAAGGTCATGATTCCATATGGGAGATAGTTGACAGGATGACGAAGTCTGATCACTTCCTTCCAGTCAAGATGACTTATACAATAGAGAAGTTGGTGCATATATATGTTGATGAGATAGTTTTTCTACATGGTATCTTAGTTACCATAGTATCTGACAGAGGTCCTCAATTTACGAGTCAGTTTTGGGATTGTATGCATATAGATTTGGGGACACAACTGAGGTTTAGCACAACCTTCCACCCACAGATAGATGGTCAGTCTAAAAGGTCCATTTAGACTTTAGAAGATCTTTTAAGGGCATGTGTTATGCATTTTCTTGAAAATTGGGACATACATTTGAGTTTGATAGAGTTCCCCTACAACAACAATTATCATAGAAGTATAGACATGGAACCTTATGAAGCCTTATATGGGAGATGTTATCGGCCACCCCTTTGTTGGTATGAGACATGTGAGTATCAGCTTTTAGATCATGAGCTAGTGCTATAGATTACAAAGAATATCAAGGTGATATAATTGTAGTTGAAGGCATCCTAGGATAGAGAGAAGTTGTATGTTGATAACCACCATATAACTCATGAGTTCCAAGTTGGAGACTGTGTATACCCTAAGGTTTCCTCTTGGAAGGGTGTGTTGAGGTTTGGTAAGAAGGGTAAGTTGGCTCCTAGGTAAATGGGACCACACCTTGTCTTGGTACGTGTTGGAAAGGTGGCATACAAGCTTGAGTTACCTCTAGAGTTGCACAATGTCTTTCATGTCTCCATGCTGAAGAAGTGTCATCCTAATACAAAACATGTGTTACAACCAGTGGAAGTTGAGATTGAGGACGATGTGTCTTACGAGGAGGCTTCTGTGTTGATCTGGATAGGAGAGTGAAGAAGATGAATAAGAAGTATATTGTCTTAGTGTAGATTTTTTGCATCACTATGGTTTGCAAGAAGCTATGTGGGAGTTAGAAGATGAGATTCATAGGAAGTACCCATCTTTGTTCATGTAGGATCTCACGGGAAAAATCCTTGTTAGGGATTTATGGTTGTAAGACCCCTAGCCTTGATTTTTTTTTGAACATGCTTTCTTATCTTAACTGAATTATCAAAAGCTTAATATATTCATAAAATTTTCTTTGATATTATGTAATAAGCTTAAGTTTCAAGTGTGGTCCAGTTTCACTATTTGAGAAAGTAATGAATTTATATGCTTGTTTTGGACTATTATGCAATTTATCCATATCTAAGATTTTTCTTGTAATTTGTCACATTATTATTTTTCCTCACATGTTTTCTTATCATATTTGAGTTAGTTATACCTTAGGGTGCCTTGTTACACCTTGGTTTGATGGTGACACCTATCTAGGGTTGAGTTGAGGGTTTGCTATCATGGATGAGCTACCTTGGAGCCAAAACTTGATGGTTCTCCTTGTTGGTGTGGATCTGATGGTTCTCCTTGTGATTGAGAAATTGATGATGGTCCTTTGTGGTATGAGGGATCATGGTTTTTCCTCTTGATCTCCTTGGATTGATGGTTTATCTAGAAAAGTGCTCAGCCGATGGTTTTTTCCCTTGCGACCTAAGATGTCAAGAATTGATTGTTTCCCTACTGAAGGAGGTTGACGGCTAGCCCTAGAGTCAAGATTTCATAGTCCTACTGATTCTCACAACCGATGGCTTGTTGGTTTGCATGTATGTGACCCTTTGGCCATGGGACACATGGCAAACATGCCTAGACACCTTAACTTTCTTTCTCTCTCACCCATAGCTTTATATACCTTCCTCCTTCTATGAAAATGGACCCTTTGGACCCCTATTTATCTTCCTTTCTTATTGGATCTTGTCCCCCTTTTCTTAGTGGAAAATAAGGAGCTCAAGGTAGAATAAGGTGGCCGATCTACTTGCGTACACCTAGGGTATATATCTACCCTAGTAGAGGTTGTTTGGTGCTTCCTTGCTTGGTTTCTTGGCCCAAGTAAGTGAGAACTCCCTCCTTTCCTTTGTTTTCTTTGCCTTCCTACCTTCTTTTCTCTTCTTATTGGTTGTACCCATGGTGTTCCATGGTAGAGCTTGTGCTAGAGCATGAAGAACAACTCTTTCTTGCTTCCTTGACCTAGGGTTTTGCTTCCTCTTTGAAGAAGGAACTAGCTTGGCTAAGTGGAGTGCTCAAGCTAGGGTTTCTACCTTCTTTACCTCGATCTACCTTGCTATTTGGAGCTTCATATTCATCATAGAGGCAAGTTATATAGCTTTCTCCATATTTATTGCTTACTCCTACCTTGGATGTACTAGATCTTGCTCTAAAATCATGTTCTAAGTATAAAAGTAACATATTTTCCTAGGGTTAATGTGTATATGGAAGTTCTTGGATAGATGATCTTCTAAGATTCTCTCCTTAGCTATGTTCACATTTCTTCCATGAATATGGGTTTTCTAGACCTTTCTTACATGTCAAAAACGATGGCTTTTGCTCTCAAACAATTGCCATGACTTAGGGTTTTTGAGATGATTCTCCCTATTGTTTCGCAACCTGATGGTTTGGTTCTTGATGCAATTTTTTTTTACCTTCTTGTGCCAACTGATAACCTTGACCTCTCAACTGTTGTTTTGGGTTCTCTCTTATGCATACAAATGATGGTCATGTTTACCCTCACAACTGATAGTTTAGTTTCCCCTCAAATGATGGTTTTGATACCTACATGAAGTGGTTTCTCTTGATGGTTTTCCTAATTCTTCAAATGGTGGTCTTCACTTGGGTTTTGGATCTATTTTCCACCTATTGACCACAAACAATGGCTCCACTAGGTTCCAAACTCGAAGGTCTCACTGGGTCATCAATCAGTGGTTTTTCTGGTTCAAGACACAATGGCTTTTCTGATTCTTTGGCCAATGGTCCACAACTGATGGTGGCACTGGATGCCACAACTGATGGTGGCACTAGATGATACAACTGATGGTGGCATTGGATACCACATCTGATGGTGGATCACTATATACAATAGATGGCTTGACTAGGTAATATGTAATGACTCTTCTACGTCATAACTCAATAATTTTCCTAATAAACAGTTCAAGATTTTACTTGTATTGCATCCAATTGTTGTCTTATTCTGCATCCAATGCTTTGGTTGAATCCCATTATTTGATGGATTGGTTTTGATGATGTAGAATCGATAGTTCTATGTCCATAATTTTTTGTTCTTACCTTTTCCCTCGTATGAATGTAAAATAATGGTCATCATAACAAGATTATGTGTAACACTAATCCATCTTATCTTGTTACACTTAAACCTAATACAAATAGGTGATGTTGGTTAGTCAAATTTAACTTCCTTGTGAGATTAGTATGATGATGGAAAATTCTCCTAATGTTGTTGTAACCCTAATATGTTGCTATATGAACATCATAAGCTTCTTAACACAATGTTATGTTATAATTGTGTATCAGAAGTATGATGATGGTTTGTGAGCATTGTTATAAGGTATGGAAAGAGAATGATGTTCTTATAGGGAATGATTCTATGGTCTTAATGACCTTTGGGTATTGTTGAGCTCAGAGGTGTGATCCTTTTTATTATGTGATAAGGATTTGTATCCTATGGTGGTATGATGACATGTATAGTCTCATGAATGACAATGAAATAGTACCATGTGGTATTGTGATTAGGAATATGTCTCATGAATTTATATCTTATGAAGTTGTATATATCAATGCTTGTTAGAATAGAATTTGGATTTGTATGTCCACTTATTTGATGCAACCTTAATTGACCCAATTAGGAATAATTAATCAAGTAAAACCCTAATAATGTAGTTCCCTATGTCGTAGTTCCATTTAGTGTCAGGACTTGCTAGATGAGGAAACAAGTATTTCTAAGGGAAGCTCAGAGTCACATACATAACATGTTGAGTATGCACTGGTGCAGGGAGTGTACATCCATGACATCTTGATCCTAAGGTTATGGAGGATGCCTCAGATTGAGAGAGGTTGAGGTCGTGTCTCAAATATTTGTATATGTGATGTTGTTGAGGATAATTGTATTTATACCTCAGATGATTGGATTATGTATACCTTGGTTTCTTATGTCGTGACCTATACCAAGGGTGGACTAGGTGTTAGTAGCTTGAGTATATGTCACTGTAGGATGTTTGACTAATATGTCACTACAATTCATTTATACTGACTGAGGGGAAGAAATCTTAGGATTTAGGTTCTCTTAGATCTTTTATGAAGCTGATTGCAACCAATTGGTGGTCAGTTGTATTTTGAGTGGTATGACTTAAACTCCCTAGGACTTAATAAAAGATGTAATACAGACACATAGTAAATCTGTTAGGGTTAAATGTGCTTCACACTGGATATTAACCTTTACCTTGTTTATTATACTATTAGTTGTTCTATAATGCAATCATAGTAACAATTATTAATAAATGATAGTTTTATCTATTTTCCTTTATATACCTTGTTAATCATGCCTATTGCTATGATTATCTGTTTAAATTGGTTAACTTATTTAATCTTATTAAATGTTCTTAACTTATTTAATAATATAACATATTGTAATCAATAAGCATTGTTGAGAGTTATATCTCTCGCTGGGAAGTTGGTCTCACCACGTGGGTCACCACATATCTTTAGGTGGTCCTCAAGGACATGGTCAGGTTAATGGTGGTGAAGAAGAGCATCTTGGAGAGTAGTAGGAGCAGAAGGCTAGCTTGTAGTTAGTAATGTCCTAGAGTCATCCTTGTACTCTCAGGCCTGGGTAGGGGATGTTTTGTGGATGATATGTACATTGACTCGAGTTTTTGGCCATATTTGATGTTCATATATGGCATGTATATGTGGAACAATATCTTTTATATATAGGTTCTGGTTGATGCCAATGGGGATACATGTAAATACATGGTGTCATATATGATCCAATGAAGGAGGTTGGACCTTTATGTAATGCTTTTGAACATGTTTATGATGTATAAATCAGTTTTAATTCACCCTCTTTTCTATTTATGTGGTTAATTAGTGACTAATCATGTTTTGAGTTTTGAGTAATCTTCTTTAGTTTGGTGGTGTGTCATAGGTATGGAGGCTTTGTGTCATTGGGTTTTGCTCTACTAAGATGGATAGATTTCGGGAAATCCGACCGAGCTAGATCTTGCATGGAGTCATGGCTACAATAGAACCTGCATAGGATGATGGATGCAAAGTTGTCTTGTGAGGCTATAATAAATAAGTCAACATGGAATGAGCTTTGTTAGCGTGGATATGGAAAATATATTAGAATGCCATTATTCCTCATACATACAATAAAGGTAAAAAAATTCATGATCTATTAGCGAGAAAGATCTTTTATTTATTAAGTTTACAATTTGATGAGGCATCTAGATGGCCTCCTTTCTACTCATGATATATTAAGTAGAACAAAAGTAGACATTGGTGGATCCAAGGGCATGAGGGATTATCTCCTCAAGACAATTTTAGACTACCTTCAATGTATATTTCTCTAAGTACTTTATATTCAATATATGTCAAATTATTATTTTGTATACAAAAATATATGACTCTAGTTGTGTACTTCAGAAAGGGGAGAACTTTTTGGACATCAATTGAAAGATCCCTAGTTAAAATAATAACATAAACATTTTAATCAATATTTACAACTATTTTTTGAGATAGTTTATTTGATGTTTAGTATATCCTTATTGTCACTTTAATGCCATTTAATACTTAGATAAGTGGTTGGGATACAATAGAAATAAGTGTATTGAAAGTTTCTATCTTGTACTTCTTTTTGACCAAACACTTCCTTTTTATAGTTCAAATAGTTTAGCAGTTGGTATTTATTTTCTAATTATTAAGGTTTTATTGCTATTCTTCATTTATAATCGAATATAACTCAAACATATATTATATAAAATAATTTCTAAAAGTTAAAATTATAAATATGAACAAGTGGATGTGTCATATTTATTAATGTCACATGAATTTCTTTAAAAATTTTAATTACAATATATGAATTTATAATCCTTGTATTATCTATATACTTTTTTGGCTATTTCTATCATTTCATATTATATAATCTTGTTTTATCTCTTCTTATTGTAAAATATTTTCTAATAAAATATGATTTGACAAAAGATTTTGAATATTAAATCAGACTTTCTATTCTTCCCTTAATTTATCACTCCTTATTTGATTTTCTTAATCCCTCTTGTTCTACTTCTCCCCTTTCATCAATAATTTTTTTTCCTTTTCTTCTAATTCACCATACCCAACAACACTAATAAAAGTATGATATACAAAGTGATAGAGATGTACATGTCATATACATTAATTACCCACTAAGTGTACTTTATATACTAAAATTAAACAATCCACTACCACAATATTTTCACTGCATTGAAATCATTCCCAATGATGTGAGTGATTGTATGAAGTAAAATAGCATAACCATCAACGTTATTTTGACTATATCTACTCATACATGCATATTTTATTCAATGAAATAGCACAAATATTGTTATATGATATTTATATGTGTAGAAATTTAAATCAAAATTAGATAATAAGTTCAAAATATGTTAAAAATATATGTACTTGTAATGTTCTACCCACTCAATCAAATGATCATATTACAAAATAGAAATATATTTCTTTACTCAATCATAAGTACAACTATAGATAGATAGAGTTCACACATTAAATGACAAAATAGTTTAAGGTAAAAATATGACAGTGCCAATTTTCACTATTTATATGTATGTGATATCAACATCCAAAATTAAACATAATTTCTATTTTGATGGAATATTGTTTTATAAATTAATAAATGTTAAGTTAATTGAAAATTGTGTATGTGCAAAATTAAAGCATATCATCTATGTAAAGTATTTATGCAAAGGCTTAAGAGTAATCGTGAATTTTAAAAAACAATCTATATGTGAAAATTTTCTCTTATAAATCTATTTCTCTTATAATATACATACATAATGTAAAAGGCATATATAAATATATCAATTAACTATTATTTTATTATACATATTTTAATTATAAGGTTTGTGATATTTCAAACTAATTACTCCAACATGGCATGCATACACAATTTTGTAAACCTAAAACTTTTGTATAGTTGTATTCAACATAATATGTTGACTACTTATCAACAAATAGTTGTATTATCTCAGCCCGCCCGCTCAGCGCAAGTGTCAGATTGCTGACTCCGTCTCTGAAAGTAGAGCCAAGTAACAGTAAGAGAAGGGTATAATACATAAAGAAATCTCCAATTCTTCTAAAAGGAAAAGCTAAATTTGTATCGGTATAGTAAGTGGACAATTCAAATTTAACATCCCCTGCTGCATAATATTGCTGGTCAAACTAATGGCTAATTTGGTTGGGTGTAGTAGGATACAATTGTGTAATGTAAAAATGTACATCAAACACGCACTTTGTCATCCGGCTACATCCTACCAAACATGCCCAAATGTGTATATAGGGAACTTTTGGATCGTCGTCCGATTTTCTTCCTCACTTACTTCAGGTTCCGTAGTCCGCAGGACAAGAACAGAAATCAAAATATGTCGGCCAGAAACCACACCTTAAACCAACTCAGTGCCCGGCTGATTCTGCGCCTGCAATTAGCCGTTGCCGAAAATGACGTATAATATGACCAAGAAGGCATATTAAACATAAGAGAAGTAATCGCCACGGCTCGGTCCCAAGCAAACCGGACTCGATAGTGGAGGCAACTAACAACTAGCAACACCCACGTAATAAGGGTGTCAACTTGTTACCGGTTTAGACTCAGTAGCACGAAAAAATTCCATTCAACAGGACAAATTGGTTTCAATCTCCGTAGCCGCCGTTCCAGTTGTAAACTCCCAGACAATCAACGTCAGCTTAAACATTTGGAATTTTCCCAAAGGGTTGCATACTTACATTTGGAAATTCTCGGAAACAGATATCATCTAGAGTTTGCTTTTAAAAGCAGTGCTAGACTGCTATATTGGAAGATTTTGCATGGACATTACGAATGCATACTTTACAGATGTAAGCGATAGGAAGGCGCTCATTGAACGCTACGATGTTGGTTGGGTGACCAGACAGGACCAAGACCAATACTTGCTTCTTACAGAGGAGGGAAGAAACAAACTCGTTGGGCTTTTCCATATGAGTCTATGTCAAGATTTGTACTTACTCTTTCATTTAGCACTCTAACTTTATGTTTACAAGAATGAAGTAGAACTCATCTTCTATTTCGTCCACCACCTTCACTACAATATTCTTTCATGAGATATATACTACAGCAAAACATAATAAAACCAAGGGCTACTTGCCTAGGGACATGTCCCTTGGCATTTGGTGATTTTACAAAAGGCTTACCCCCATCGGAGTAACTAGTTTATCCTTAGCCAATCTCCCCTCTCCCCACCCACAAAGCACTAGTTCAAATCGTGTCAATTTTTCGGGTAAGACACTACACAAACATTGACTTCCTGCAAGAGCATCTTTGTGCCAGTCCCTTGCCTCCATCTCCCACTCAAACTTTTGCTTCCCCCTAAAGATTTCTTATTTTTTTGATATCCGACTTTCTTGTTCATAAATCGATGTTCCAGATGTGTTTCATTTAATTTATATTGTAGGAATTTCTAATTTTTTGTTAGAATGGATTTTTAAGTAGATTATGGTTAGGAATGGCTGCAATAAAAATTGAAACACAAAGTTGAACGGCAGATTTAAGTCCAGCTTTTTGTAATCCTTTGCCATGCTTCCCCCACTTGTTGCCTTCCAAATGTCTAATACCTGACCACCATCTCCCTTCCCTTAACGGTTTTTGTTTATTTCACTACTCTCCGTTTCCGGTTGTCAGTCGAACCATTTTTCAACTACCAATCTACTAGGACAGGGTAGTTGGTTGGATAAATCGACCAGGCGGGGATGGATAGATCAAGCCGGCCCAAACGCAAAGGTATATATATTATTATCATCTGGAAATGTAATCTACAAGGCCAGGATGAGTACATCAAGCCCAAACGCAATGGTATATTATCATAATCAGGAAATGTAATCGACCAGACGAGAATGAATAAACCTAGCCCAAACGCATAGGTATATTATCATCATCTGGAAATACAAATCCCACACTAGAATGGTACGTTTGCCGTTTATCTTTGAGGCGTCCATCTCCAAATTAACTGATTCCTGTAGCTATGTCGGATTTTATGGCAGCCTTAGCGGAGTAACACCAGGTGAAAAGATGTGACGATTGATGGCACGTCATTTAATACTAGTAAATGCACGTACTACACATATGATGATTTGATCATGTAACCATGATATTACTATACATTTAACCAAAGTGATTACTATTACAACTATATGAAAATTCATAATAACAAGGTATACAACTATTGTAAAATCTACTATAAAAAAAAATTATGAAAATCATTCTATGCTTTTTTTATCGATTATCACTCTCCATCTTTTTTAGAAAAAAATTTACTCATTGTTTTGTATGCTGGCTTGTTTACCATAATTCAATAAATACTATAAATAATATTTTTCTTCTTGTAAAATGATATACCATGTTTCCCTTGAATAATTATAGTATATAATATTTGTATCTACTATATGTAATATATAAATCAAACCTATTAATGAGTTTATCATTTGTTAGTTGATACTCTATCACATTAGTATATATAATGTCATTATTTTTGTTTCACTTATTATTAGTGATTTTGTTCACATGAATTTAATTGTTAACATAGTCATGCATATAATCTCTTTTTTGGGGCGGATATACAACATTATGCAGACATATATATTTTGTACCTTTATCAATATTGTGTTCGGACCAAATTGTACAACTACATGAATATGCAATTAAGAATTGTGTACTCTCTAGGAAATTGTATGTTATCCAAATTTTGTCATTGATCTTGTAAAAGGTTCACCAAGTATTATGTGATATAAATGATAGATAGTTTTCTTATAGATTGCAACTCACGTCTGTCTTAAACAACTAATTTTGCAAATAAGACACTTCAACAAACGTGTATACAAGTTATACCGAAGTAATGTGTATACACAATCGCTCTAAAGAATGGTACTTCTTATATTTTATTAAAAACATGTAGAGAACGTCAATTTGATTTAGTATATGCATTGTTGTGAAAATATTAAATTCAATTGATTCATACGAAGAGTGGCACAAGTAACTTTAGATACTAAAAAATATAGCTAAGTAAAATATGTTGATATTAAAGACATGCTTCAATCATTCTTCTCAGCTTAGAACCAAACTCAATGTTGTTTTCGATGAATTTTCATAAACTAAATTCAATGTCCATTTATTTATGTAGCTACGTAATATATGCACAAATAGTAGTCAAATAATGTATAAGAGTAAAATGTAAAATTTAAAGGAAACAGTATATTGATATGTATATATATGTGTGTGTGTATATGTATGTATTTTTTGGTATGTATGTATAAATGTATGTGTAGTTCTTGGAATGCTATTTTATCTCAAGGATTTTTAGCATGATCATTCAATGACATTTATAATAAAATATATGATTATATTTGAATACAAAAATCTATACTCCAATACATATACACATTTAGAGTCAAATAATATATATATGTGTATGAAAGGATACATGTTCATATTTTTTAATCATAGTTTAAATAATGAAAGAATATTTAAATCGATATGAATCATATGATATATCATTTTTTGCCATAGTAAAACAGAATAAAAACATAATATAAATATATTATAATAATTATACTCTAAACATATAGTATCATGATTAATCATAAAAGATTTCTCTTAACTAAAGGTTATGTAGTATGTGAATTTGCAAGATATCATGTCATCTCATATCTAGATGTTCTTTTCTAGAGTTCATCATGTGTAATATCAAATATTTCATCACTAAAATAGATCTTATTTTTGGATAACATACTATCTGATTTGAACTCAATCCATTTATAGCCCAAGAAACATGTTGTGTCTTTTGCAAATTAAATGGAATCTTGTAGTAAATATGACACAAAATACTTTATTTGTAGAATAATTGTATAGACATATTAGAGAGTAAAATACCTTCCTACACTAATAGATACATTAAGAATATAGTTTTATGTACAATATTAAACATTAATAATTTGATGTATGATCTATCTTTGTATTAGTTTTTGCTCTAGTATGTTACTGTAAATAACCTTTCACAGTTTTGACCGAGCCAAAATCTATGTAATGAGAATAATAAGCATTATGATATTCTCATACATTCATGCAACTCTAAAACTCTTAGATATAGATAAATACTAATCTCTCGAGGTATTAACAATAAAATAATATAAAATGGTAGATAATCATTCAATGAAGCATTAAGAATAAGAGCAGGTCTATTGTATAGTATGACTATAAAATAATTTATTGAATCATTAAGTTTCAGGCCATAATAAGCGACAATGTTCATAATCTAACTCTTGTTTCAACATACAATCATGTACTTTTCAAATAGCATTTTGATTTTCTATATTTTTACGTCAAATTTAGTGTGGATACAATATATTTATTTCTTTATTTATAATAATATTGAACGTAGATCATATGAATATAGAAGAAAACACATTATTTTTTGACAACAAAGAAGTTTTAAAAAGGCTGGTTCGATTCTCCGCTCGGGTCAGCTGTATTTACCAACCTCTTGGGTCATCCGGGCTCTGGCACCTGTTTGGAGAGGGAGTGGGCTTCGGCCCATGCAGATCCAAAAAAAAAAAGTTTTAAAAAGAACTCAAATCGTGAACGTTACATACTACCAATATCAATATAACCATTCAAATTCATACTCTATAGAAAATTTTTAAAAGGTACAAAAAGGGTTAGGAATTTTTGATTAGGTGCAACAAATTTAGATTGACACCTATATCATTCACATATTTTGGATTATTATGTATTGTGAAAGTGCTCGCTCACATTAATGCATAAGCATACATATTTGGTATAAGGGATGTCCCACAAATAAATATATTGTAGTAATGCTTATTCATATAAATACATGATCATACATACATAATCATCTGATAAGGGATGTCCATCAACTGACTATATTGTTCTTACCTATTAGATCTTCACAAAGGCTGATGTAGTAATTGCCAACCAGTTTGTAGCTACCTGTCTTGCTGCCTGGCCTTGTAGAAATAATATAATTTTTAGCCAAAAGTAAGTGCATCCTAACATCAAGGTTCATGGCATACTTCATTAGGCCTAAAGCTATGTTTCTAATAGAATAGATAACAACAAGCTGGAAGCTTCTAAATTTGACCGGAGTAGTTGCATATGGAGGCCACCCCCAACAAAGTACGTCAAAATTAAATATTGACATTGCTCACACTACTCATTAGAATATTATATTAGTAGACATTTTTAGAAACCTCAAAGGAAAGATGACTATGAAGACGGTAAAAACTACAACCTTTAGAGCCCATTCATCATCAAAGCCCAAGCAGTTTTGTATGGTCTACAATTAGCTGATATTCTGAATGTAATTCATTAAAATGGTAATGGATGCCCTCAATGTATGTTCCAAAATTAAAATCGATGCCCATGGTCCCAGTCCAACGATGATGTTATTTGTTGACATCATGAAAGGTCTGAAATGTTTACTTTGGTCATCTTCTCCCTATTGTATGAGAATGGAATGTGGATGCTCACAATTTAGCAAAGATTTATCTGGGTGTCAGCCAAGATGTAGCTATTCTATGTAATTTCCCCTTCATACCTGGAGAGCATGTTGTATCAAACTCAATTTAATACAAGGCTCATTTATCTATATAAAAAAGTAAGTTTCTTTTGAGTTCTAGACACTGATAAACTTCTTTCACTTGATAAATTTCTTGAGAGATTTTATATTAGAAGATACATTTTTTATAATATGTTAACAGAGTATGTGTAGCATGAAACACTATTATCAGAATTAATTTGAATTGTAAACTTTGCCTATTATTTTTATGAAATATTAATCAAGAATTACATTGTATTTCTTATCTTTCATTTATTAGAATGGACCGATCCAGAAATAAACCCCTAAAAGTGGAATGTCATTGTAATTATGGACAATTAACAACCTACAACGTTCTATATTTGCTACTATTGTTTAGTATTTTGTGTAGTGACTATGTATGGTTTAAAATTTTCTATTTTTGTGAATGTGTGATGTAAAGGAATGTATTTGTTTTGATACTATGACTCAACCACAACAAAGTACACATCTCCATGAACTTGCAATAGTCATGTCTATTATCTACACTTTGTGTGTCATCGAGATATGTTCCATGAGCTATTTTTATAAAATGTAATCTGTGAAATGCATAACGATAAATAATAAAACATTGTCCTAACTATGTTATGTTATAATCTAATATTTATGTGAATTTTGTGTCTTGCTCTATCTATGTATCCATTATGTTGTCATACTTGTATAAAATGAGTACCATGTTATTGTGTATGTAATTTAGGATGTAAAAGTATGATTAGAATCGTTGTTATCAACTATTTTCCTATTATTATTATTCCTATTTATTGTATATTGATCAGTTGATGCTTTTAAGATTCTTTAGGCATGCAGTTGAAGACATGTAAAAATTGTTAGAAGTTATAAAATAAGTCCGTCCCACATCATTAGAAAGTTTATAAATATTTCTCATTTAAATTCAAATACATTCTTGTGTCAAGATGAAAATTTACATATATTTTAGTAGATTTCATTAACTCATTATATTATGTGTTGAATTATGAATATGAATACCATAGTATTTGTAAGCTTAAAAATTCCATGTGACAATGATATTCTCAGAAGATTAAATATTCCATATAATCTTAAATATAAAAATAAAGGGCCAAAACAATGATAGGATGCATAATCATGTTCCTTAATTACTTAACTAAAATCATTGGATCACAAAAATATTGTAATGTTCGAAGAATGGATTGACATGTTTAGCATGGACCTCGCTTTGAATTAATCAGTGAATTGTTCAACATGTTCACTAAAACAAATTTTTATATAAATCTATGTTTTTAGAACAAAACCACTCATCACTTATGCACCCTACATTTAATCAATCGGTGGCCTATTTAGCGTGGATATAGCATTATAAAAAAAATATTGCAATATTCAAAGCATGAATGAAAATGATAACTTCAAAAAGTGTGAAAAATAAAAAACCTAAAATTACTCAAAAATTGTGTCATGTCACATGAAAAATTAGTAGTACAAATTTTGAGTAATGAAGTCCCGAAGAACGACGATTGAGATTGAAGTTTCCATATAAATGCATGTAGGAGGATTGTGCATTGAACCAAGTGCAAATGAAAACTTACACATTATCCCCATGCACTGTCTTTGTAGTTTCATGGCTGTCCTCGATAATGTAATTGCGTCCTTGCTTCAGTAATTGGAGGATTTCATATGTTGGCGATCAACATTGGACAATGAAGCTTCTGAAGGAAGGAACACCGTCTACAGAAGCTCACTTCCAGTTATGTATTAAACAAGTGACGACCACGTCCTCAGAAACAATTTGTTCATTGCGTGCAAACAGATTGACTTCGCTGCAGAGTAGAACACCTGCTAACTAACTCAGGATACACAGTATCATGAATGTATATCTGCTACAAGACTCAAGACAATATAAATATCATGTAAACAGAAGAAAAGATTTCTCGGCCTTGAAAATCTATTGAAGCATTTACTTTCTCACAGCCAGCATGCATCATGCTCCAACATCTATTAATTATTTGCCTAGTCTATCAGCATTGGGTGGAGCATAAAATTATAAGTGAAATGGATACCTTTTTGCATGAACGACAAGATTCGTTCATACCAACACGGAGTACCCCTTCATGCGGAACGACGCAACAGACGAGCATGCAATTCTTGAATGCAGTCATGGATGGCTGCACGACCATGAATAAGGTTACCTAGGTTGAACTTCCTCTCGATCATCATCTCACATGCAGGCTCTATCTCTACCTGAATCATCTATTCTTATGCCTGATTCATAGTTGTGTAGCTCATATTGACAAGCTCCAGGGCAGATAAGTTCGAGCGCATGTAATCCCTGACTATTACCATACAATCATATGCACGTCATGGAAGGTTCGTCCCAGAATCTTGATCCTTTTGGAGATTTTGCTGGGTGTGACGGCAACTTGCTCCTTGTAAGTGTTTGGCGGCGTGCTACAGTGCTAGAACGCCCAAGATTGACTCCCCAGAATACTGGTTTCATCTCGGCAATATGCTTTTCCAGTAACACCAGCAGCAGATGCAGGTGTATGTTCTGACCGTACGTGCAGATCCCAACGGACTTCCACAGCAGTAACAACCCTAGGTATCGGAAATACGGATGACAACTGCACCGTCTACAGATCTATAGGGAATAAAAAATCACAAAGCCCACATATCTCACCGAACTTGAGGCGTCGACACAAAGTCCAACAATTTTAAGGGATTGGCTGTGATAGAAACGATTGTTGGTGTTTAGAATGGTAGAATAGTGGATGAGGGCAGCATGCATTTTGTTGCTATCCACTTTATATTAAGTTTGTATCTGATTTCAATACGATTTGTTCTGCTTATATCATGTAACGCTCGGCTGTCATTTTGAAAGGTGAGAAATAACATAATATTTCTTTTCAAAAAGCAAACTCCAGCAAATTCGTTGCTTATATGATCGTTAGTTCATTATTGCGTAGCATGTCTTTGCTTTTTTGGCTTGGTAGAATTATGGTTCTCGTAGTTTATATATTTTGATTTGTCGTTACGTAGTGGGTATTTGTTTATTTGTTTTTTTGCTTGGTAGAGTTATCGTACAGTGGGGGCTCTTGTCTTTTTTTTTGTGGCTAATATGTTCTTGTATTGATATAAAGATTTATGTATGTCCGCGATAAGTCTATGGGAAAAAAAACATCCTGGTCGTAGCAGAGAGTTAGCGGGTTGCATATTAATCACCGGTGGTGTATCCCTCAGGAGCGTGAGATCAGGAGTTAATTACATAATAATTATCTAGGAAAAAGATCATACATCGAAATAACGTCCATTTCTCCAGTGAGAGCGGCGTTTAGCAGAGTTTGATTCTAGGTTCCTACTAGCGGTATGGTACTTCAATTTTCTTCAGCTCCCTCCATCTGTCCCAGCGTCAGGTTCCTTGAAATATTATTTTCATGCATCATATTGTATGGGTCCTTGTCGATTTTGCTCCCGGTGTCATTGTTGTGATCTCGTGCACATAAAATCATGATATGTTGAGTCCACCTGTTGAAGGGTGTGATGTATGGATAGGGTGGAGTTGTCAAAAATAATTTTATTTTTGGTAATCTATATGACCCATATGATGGACATCGTCAACATGTCATGATTGGAGTATCGCTCAGTTTGACTTTTCATATGTTGTATTCTGTACATAGTGTTGAAGTAGGTGTGTGCTAGAATGGTGGTGGCTATGGTGTAATGGGTCCATATACATATGGAGGTGTGACAAACGTATATAAAATATTGAGTTAGTTTCTTCATTACAATTGAATAGACGGTAGTTTCTTCATTACAATTGCATAGACTTTAATTGCATAGACTATATCTAGAGGGTCCCTCAAAACCTCGTCTCATAGCCATGTCCGTGGGGAGTTGGAAAATTGGAAAAATCAGTTAGAACATGCTCTTCGGCTTCAAAGTATGGAAAGCAAATAAGATACAAACTGTTATATCTGTAAGTTTTCCACCGATAAAAGTACCAAAAAGAGAGGGTACTATTGTATGCGGGGAGTTTATACCTTATAGTTGTTTGACCTCTACTCTTGTCTTGTTAGATTGAAATGAAAACTTGATAATCCAATAATGTCAATGGGATGATATACTATTTACTTAGTCTATCACTACCTTTCCCGACTTGTCCCTCCATTCTTTTATTTGGATTCGCTTTGGTGCATGCGTTCTTAGTATGTCAATTGGAATTTTATTTTGATTAAAAAATTATAGATTCTAACTTAATTTGAAATGAAGTTATGTTGATAGAGTGCATAATTTTTGCTTTGTCTCGGTTGCTGTTGAAGTGTTTGGTAGACTGCACTTAAACATGTGGAATAGTGGTAAAACATATGGTTGTAGTGCATGTTGTGGGTCCAAAATCTACTAGCACACCTAGGGTGGGGGTTCCAATAACAACTAAAGGAAATGCAGCATAGTTGGGTGACGGAGCTAGGCCTCCTCTTCACACCATTAACAAAAAATCATTCAAGGTGCTAGATAGAGTGCAAGAATTTCATATAAGTATAGAAAAGAAAATGTGCTACTATCAATGTGCTTTTGATTTAATATGGCTTTAGAAAAGTTGGACCAGTGAATTATGAGTTCCATAGTATACAACCTCTTATCGAGGAGTCTAGTTCATCATTCATGTCCATTTTATTTAATTTTATTTTGCATGGCATATGATTTATTTGGGCATCTTAGCTGGACTTATTAGGATATCCTGGAATAACTTCTATCCAATGCCAAGATATTCAAACAAGAGTACAAATGAATGACAAACATAAAATTTCACTGAATGTTTCATATCAAAAGTGAAAGGTAACCAATATAATCTTTTAGGATTGTTTTCTTATATATAAAATTTCAATATATCCTTGCACTGTCTTTGACATTTAACTTGAAAAATCGAATGACTAATTTTTCATTCATATAATTATACTTTGGGCTGTGTTCCTGTTTGAATCAGAATTGATTTTTCACCTTGTTCTCAAGTGAACCATCATTTACATTCTTACTTCTACTTGGACATATTATGTTGTGGTTGTTTTGGGTGATTATAGGAATCTATTTTGTTAGCTAGTTTAAGACTATGTTATTTTTTGAATATATTGATAATGTGTTATCTTGTAAAATAATAATAAAAACACCCATATACTATATGTACTACGTATTGTACTCCCTTTCAAATTTTGTTTATTGTTCGCTACTATTCTTTCTTCAAATATATAGAATAGATAAGGTCTATTTTGCAATGTAAGAATCTTGTGAAACTGTAACTTGGTAAGTTGCAACCAACACAAAATATGAATGTAATGCAAGCAATCTTAGAAAATATCATCAAAGCAATTAGAGCAATCCGAAGAGTACTTTTTTTATTGTAAACTTTCACAAATAATTATTAGTCTAATGTAGGGTGATGTAGTGTGGTTGGATTATAAATTGATGTATATATCAATTGTCAATGTTATACAAAGAACATGATGTCACTTTATGATTAAGTAAAGTGAAAACATTAATATGTTTGAAGAAAAAGTATTCCATATAGTGAAATACATATTATTTATCTCGTGTCATGTACTATAGTGAATTGTTGAATATTTGTTTGAACATTTAATAAATAGTCAAAATTACATTGAAGGACCTAAGAGTATATGTATATACAATGTTGAGTTTTTCAATGTAGTTTATTACTAAAGCTTGAACATAAATAGTTAGTAATAAATAATATGGAAAGACCCAACACTTTGTATGTGTACACACAAACAAATGTAGATGGCTTATGAACTAGTGATTGTCCTTGGTGTATAACCTGTATAAGCATTAGGGATGTTGTACTGATACGGTCTGAGATGTGATGAGAACTTGTTGCGAAAGCATTACTGACAACAATGTAAACTCAAATAAGAAACACCAAATTTAACATGAACAATTCTCCTCAAAATGAGAAGAGAAAATCCACGAGGTAATACTGAGAAACATGTACTATGTAATCAGGATTACAACTCACATCATTCAGATTTAATTACCCCTAAATCAGGGCAATCCCTGCCTACAAGAACAAAGATGAGGAAGATGAGAATCACACCCAATGTATATAAAACCTCCCTCTTAACTTGATCTCCTTATGACCGCAACTGTCAATGTTAGGGACGCTTGATGCTATTGCGACTGCTGACTGGGTTGGACCCGATGCCACTTTGGCCAAACTGTGTCTGTAACTGCCAACCCTTACTTTGATTCAAGGCAAAGGCATTATGTGCCAACCCTCCACGCTAAATGAGATTACTCAAAATAAAACACTCGATCAACTACTAATTAATCACATTACCCAAAAAGAGGATAAATTCAAACTGATTTCATTATTACCATTATGGTCAAAACATTTACATAAAGGTTCAACGCCTTACATATTATCACATAACATACCAGGTATTTACATATATGCCTAGTGGCTGACGCCACAACCTGTATACAAAAGAGATGTTCCACATATACATTCCATATCCAACACTTAGGCACACTACTAAGACTCGAGTCAATGTACATATCATCTACAAAACACCCCATACATGGACCAAAGATTACAAGGCTGACTCTAAGACTCTACTAACAGCTAGCCGACCTTCTTCTCCTACTTCTCTCCACGCCGCTCTTCCTCAGCACTGTGATCCTATCCACACTGCTAATAACCATATAAAAAGTGTGGTGAACCAAAATGTGAGACCCACATCCCAGCAAGAGATATAACTCTCAACCAACATTTAATGATTACAACAAGTTACACAAATTAAGCAGTTGAAATACATTAACAGATTAAGCAGGTTAAGTAAGTAAAATAGGTTAATCATGATCAACACAGTATATAGAGAAATAGGTAGAGATACCACTTTCTATATAGTTTATTTCTCATACCACATTGCATAAAAACTAAACATTACAACAAATAAGGCTACATGTTCACATCTAATGAGAATCGCGTTTAACCCGAAACATATATACTACACGGATGTATTACGTTTTTTATTAAGACCTAGGGAATTTGAGATATACCACTCAAATTCCTACTAAGCACTGCTAAGTTGAAATTAGTTTCATGCAAGATCTAGGAGATCCAGAATCCTAAGATATCATCCACCCTCGGTTAGTACAAGTCTGTTGCAATGACATATATAGTCAAACTACAAAACAACCTAGTCTGCCCTTGGTATATAGGTCATGACACTAGTTAACAACCAAGTCCATCCTACAAAGTCGTGATACTAGTGAATTAAGGTATACAAATTAAACCCAAACATTCGAGGTACAACTACCACTATCCTCCAACACATATCATATATTGAATCATCATCTTCTAAGACACGACCTCGACTGTTGCCATATTGAGGTATGATCATTGCCATCCTTATGAACATGCATATACTCAACTTTATATGAATCTGAGCATCCATAAGAGGAATACTCATTTCACCATGAAGCAAATCCCGATGTTGGAATGGATCTATGACATAGGGCACTACATGATTAGGGTTTCACTTGATTAGTTAAGTCCATTTTGATGATTTAAGGCTGCATCAATCAAGTTGCATACAAATCCTTACAGATTTCTTCAAAAGCATGGGTAGATTGAAACTTCAAAAGATATAAAACATATGAAACATAAAACTTATCACATCTTCACATGGTACTAGTTCATTGCTATACATGAGACCATACTCATCATCATACTATCATAAGATACAAGTCCTTATCACATCATGAAGGGTATAACACCTCAATTAGGGCACAGAGTGGTGTCCAGGATCATACGACCATTCACATTATTCCCTATAAGAACGTCATAATATTTCCATACCCCATCAAAGCTTATCATACCATCACCATACTTGTGATACACAAGATTGTACAACAATACATATACGAGATTTGATGTTCACATGTCAGCAATTAGGGTTACAATAACATGGAGAGAGAAAGTACTCCATCATCATTATAGTCACTCAAGAAAACTAACCATGATCATCACTTAATTGCATTAGGGTTAGGTTCAACAAGGTAAGTAAATTAGGGTTTCAAAATAGCAATGAAAGGTAAACCATAATTCTTATCATCTACCTTAATCATGAAAACAATTAGGTAAAAGATCACCATTGACCAAAGAACCTGGAAAGTTAGTGATCGTTGACAGAACTCTTCATTGACCACTTAGGGTAGGAGCCACTTTGATGACCAATGAGATTAGGGCTCAACCCTATGGCGACCACCAGGGTTGGCCATCTCTCAATGACCACTAAGGGTCAAAAACATTAAGGACTGCTAAGGTTGAGTGATACTGACGATCGATGAAAACTTAGAGTATTGGAGACCAATTGGAATCACCACTCTTGGTGACCATCAAAGATAGAAAACATAGTAACCTCAAAAATATCCAAATCTTATCGACCGCTAAAGGTCCAAAACTTAGCGACCACATAACTCAAAACCCATCATCCAATGAAAAGTCCAAGATCTTAACAACCTCTATGACTCAAAACTTGGAGACCACTATCATAAAAAATTCTTGGTGACCAGACATGGTTCAAACTCATCAGCCATAAGTACCAAAACCTTGGTTACCATGAAGAGACGAAAATAAGTTCGTAAGTACTAAGAACCTGAAGGGTCATCAAGTTGCATCAAAAGCAAGAAGATCAACTCCAAAACCCTAATTTAGCAACCATCATATGAGAGAGTAAAACCATCATTTTGAGATAACAAAACCAACATTTCCACAAGCATGAAAGGACCAAACTTCCATAACCAAAGAAGGTCAATGCACTAGGATTAGGGTTCTTCCAAGAGGAGTTATTTACTCAAGATCACCATGTAAACACAAACCCTAGTTAAAGGATATTATCTTTATACTTGTATCCACATTTTTAGGACAAGATTAGGCGCATGCAAGGTAGAAGTAACCAATGATCATGGAGAAAGTTATATAAATCACCTTGGAGTTGATGTAGAAACTTAAAAAAACAAAATATCTTGAAGAGGAAAGGTAGGAACCCTAGCTTGAGCACTCCTCTTCGGCCAATCTAGCTCCTTCACCAAAAAAGAGAAAACCCTAGGTCAAGGAAGAAAGATAGAGATGTTCTTCAAGCTCTAACTCAAGCACTACCATGGAGCACTGTGGGTTTGGCCAAGAAGAGAAAAAATAAGAAGAAACAACAACAAGGAAAATGTAGGTAAAAAGGGGATCTCACTTACCAAGACCAAGAATAAGAAAAAAGTAGAACCAAAAGATCACAAGAAGGGTAGATCCAAACCCTAGATCAATATGCAAGGAAGATCAGCCCACCTTCTGCAACCTTGATCTCCTCCTTCACCCCAAGCAAGAGGGGATGATATTCAAGAGAAAGTAAGGGAAAGAGTGAGAAGACTAGGTGTGTAAAGTAGCTATTTGCATGCAAATAGAGGGATTTATATTACTTAGGTTTAGAGAGAGGGAAAGAGGGCTAGGTGTCAGGTAAAACATGCCATGTGTCCAAGAGATTTCTCCCATGCAAGAACCATACTCATCAAGGAAACTAGGGCAGTCATAATAAGAAAACAAAATGACCAACTTGGTTGAAAAGAAGAAAATGACTGATGAGAAACTTTGGTGACCAACTAATCAAAAAAGCAAATGATCTCCAAAGACAACTCTAGAGATTCTTAGAGACCTACAGGAGTCATGAGGCTCATCGACTACAAAGACTAGAGGCCACACACAAAACTTCATTGACCTCTAAAATTAGGGCCAAAGGAAAACTTAGCTATCACCAATAACTAGGGTCTCAACACCTAAGGTCAAACATCAACATAGGGCATCCATTGCAAACCCTAATTTCACACATGAGATATCACTACTCAAACCAAGGTGAAACAAGGCGCTCCAAGGATCAACTACATTCAACATGATGTGAAAACATGTGAGGCACAATAAGAATGTAACAAATTGTAAGAAAACTTAGAGGTGGGTTAATTGCAGTAGGTCCAAAGCAATCACATATATGCATAACTAGCTTAAACAGTGTACAAACCGGACCAAACTTGAAACATAAGCTTGTCACATGATACCAAAGCATATAAAAAGGTTTGACTAAGGTTTTAAGCATCTAATTATGATAATAAAGCATGTTCAACCTAGCAACGTCAGGGGTCTTACAACCATAATCCCCTAACAAGGTCGCCCCACAAAAATCCTATGCAAACAATGATGGGTAATTCCTACATATCTCATACTCTAACTCCCACATGGTTTGCTCCACACTATGGTGATTCCATAAAACCTAAACTAAAACTATATCCTTCTTATTCATCTTCTTAACCCTCCTATCCAACATCAACACAGGACCCTCAACATACGACATGACCACACGCAAGACAACCTCCACTGGTTGTTACATCTGCTCTATATCAGGTTGACACTTCCTCAACATGGAGACATGGAAGACATCATGCAACATATGCAACTTTTGAAGTAACTCCAACTTGTAAGACACCTTCCTAACACATTCCACAATAGGGTAAGGTCCCATGAACCTAGGAGCCAACTTACCTTTCTTACAAAACCTCAGCACACCTTTCTAATGGGAATCCTTAAGATACACTTGGTCTCCAACTTGGAACTCAAGCGGCCTGCGGTGGTTATTAGCCTAAGACTTTTGTCTATCTTGAGATGCCTTCTACTGTTGATGTATCACCTTGGTCTTCTATGTAGTTTAATGTACTTTCTCAGGACCCAAAAGTTGGTACTCACCTATTTCATACCAACAAAACAATGACTGCCAATGTCTCCCATACAAGGCTTCATACCATGCCATGTCTATACTCATTTGCTAACTGTTGTAGTAGGCGAACTCTATAAAACTCAGGTGCATATGCCAACTCCCAAGAAACTGCAAGACTCAATCTCTCAATCGATCCTCCAATGTATGAATGGTCCTTTCTGACTAACATTCTATGTGGATGAAAGGATTTACTGAATCTCAGTTGTGTCCCCATTGCTATATGCAGATGTTCCCAAAACTTTCTCGTAAACTATAGACCATTGCTAGATACTATGGTAACTGGGATACCATGCAAACAAACTATCTCATCCAGATATATATATGTGCCAACTTCTCTTGTATTTAAGTCATCTTAACTAGGAATAAGTTAGCTAACTTGGTCACCCTACCCACTATCACTTAAATGGAAACATGACCTATGGATTTCCTAAGAAGACAAACCACAAAGTACATGGTAATATGATCCCATTTCCACTACAATATTAGCAAGGGTTGTAATGTGCTTACTGGCTTTTGACATTCTACATTGACCTACTGATAGATTGGACATATAGCAATAAACTCTACTACATCACTCTTTAGACATGGCCACTAGTACAAACCCTTCATATTATGGTACATCTTGGTACTTCCAAGGTCCATCGCGTACATTGAGGAATGAGATTCCTTAAGAACCATCTTCCTCAAGCCCTCAACATCTGGAACCACCACCGTATTGTGAAAGCTAACTATTTGATCATCTGTCTAATGAAAACCATCAAATTTCTTACTACCAAATTCTGCCCTGATAGTCTATATCACGATATCATTCCATTGTGCATCTTTCAACTATTACATCAATGTAGGCTTCACTTGTAACTATGCTAATAAGCCTTACAACATAGAAAATTCCAACTAGGAGTTCTCTGGTGAAGCGACACCAACATATTGCACCTATGGCACACCACAGACTGCAACTCTGCCTTATCTGTAGATGATGATGAAGATGACTACCTGCTCAATGCATCAGCCACCATATTCTCCATACAGATAGTGCCTCCAAATCTTCAAGGCATGGACCACAGCTGCAAGATCAAAATCATGTGTAAGGTAGTTCTTCTCATGTTTCTTGAGATGTCGCATAGAAAAAGAAATCATGTTCTTGTCCTGCATCAGCACAGATCCCAAGCCGTTCTTTAAATCACCATAGAAGATTATGTAGCCTTTCCCTATCTCTAGAAGAACTAACACTGGTGCACTTCTCAACTTCTCCTTCAGAAAAACTAACGCTATCATTTTTCATACCAAACAAAAGGTACACCCTTCCTGGTCAACTTGGTTAGGGTTAATTCTACAACACTAAAATTCTTAATGAACTCCTATAGTACCCTGCCAAACCAAGGAAGCTTCAAACTTCCATATGTGTCTGAGGCTGTTCCCATTCCATCATTGACTATACCTTCTAAGGGTTCACACAAACACCTTTGGCAGATATGATGTGACCAAGAAAAGATACTTCTATCAACCAGAACTCACACTTGTTGAATTTGGCTTACAACTTGTGCTGCTTCAACAATGTCAAAGCCTAGCGAAAGCATTGCTCATGTTGCTGACTATCCTTGGAGTATATCTAAATATCATCGATAAACATGAAAACAAAATGATCCTGATACGGTCTCAACACCCTATTAATCATATCCATAAAAGTTGTCAGTGAGTTTTTTAACCCAAACGACATAACTAAAAACCCGTAGTGACCATTACTTAGTCCTAAAAGTAGACTTGGGTATGTCATCCACCTTGATCCTAAACTTGTGATATTATGAACTCAAATCTATCTTAGAGAACAGTTTGCACTCTCAACTAATCAAACAAATCATCTATCCTTGACAACTAATACTTTCTCTTTATTGCGACCTTATTCAACTACTGGTAGTCTACATATAACCTCATGGAACCATCCTTCTTCTTAGCAAACAACATGGGAGCACCCTAAGGGGAATTGCTTGGTCTGATAAAACCCTTCTTCAACAACTCCTGATACTGCTTCTTCAACTCCTACATCTCTATTGGTTCCATTATGTAGGGTTACTATCCTATGGATTGTGTTCCAGGAACAAGATTGATCTCAAAATCAATCTCTCTAGGAGGAGGAACATCATAAAACTCTTCAAGAAAAATATCCTCAAACTCTTGCACTACCAACACCTCCTGGATACTAGGACTCCTAACCTTGGTATCCACAAAATGTGCCCATAAAGCCTCACACCCTTCGTCTCATCAACCTCTCTGTTTTCATAGCTGACACCAATCACATAGGAAGAATCTTCCTATCTCCTTGGAAGATCCACGAGACCTCTCTGTCACAAAATGTACCCACCTTGGAACTATAGTCCAAAACAACCTTGTACTTCTCTAAGGTATCTATTCCTAGGATCACATCCCACCCATGCATGTCAAGTGGAATTAGATCCATTTGAAAGCTATGTCTCGAAAAAGAAATAACACAAGATGGACACACCTCCTACAACTTGGAAGAACAAACTAAAGGGGTTTCTAGATGAAGACTATCAGATATATTACAAATAGGTAGATAAGAACTATTTATCACCTCTCTAGTGATAAAAGTGTGTGTTACAACCAGGTCAACCAAAATAGATACAAAAGAAGATGTAGTTAAGTTAAAATGAAAAAGTTCCATATGATGTGCCATGAGCCATAGATTGACCACTCCCTCTGGCTGACTTATAGCATAGAATATAGCCATCTCCTATTGTCATTCACGCCCTCTGTTAGCTGGTCTAGATGATCACACCTATGATGCCTGACCATGCCCTCTACCACTACCACTGCTAAACTATTGCTACTGTGAACCTCGCTCACTCTATCTCGGCTATGTATCACTTCTTCATCCTTCATAGGTTAAAACCCCCTGATGTATTCTACTTGGACACACTTGTGACAAGTCCTAGAATCATACTGTGGCCTAGGAGGCCCTGTCACTCATACATACGTCATATTGTGCACTCCTACTGGTGGAATACTATGACCTCTATCCTTGGTCGGGGACCATTGTGACGACACTACTGATCTTGGATTAGAGAAAGCTGACCTCTATTGTGAATGAGGTGACAAAAACCTTGGCTTCTTAAATCCACCAGATGACTACCCCTGAAACTGAGCTGACCTCATCTTATATGGTAATTGTGGCCATAAAATGTCCAAACATGGAATGGAATGTTGGGTCAAACGAAGACACCATAGGATATTCCGACCCCATCTCAGGCACTCTATATTCTCATGCCTAGCTCCTAGTGCCACTTCCTGGAATGACATAGCTACTCTTATCATGTCTTCACTTTCTCCAAACATATCTACATAAGCATAAGCTATAATCAGATATATTAGATTACATAAGAACAAACACATACTCTAGTCCTATATTCTTGTAGACTTGGTGAACCTAGAGCTCTGATACCAACCTAAATGTGTGTCAACATGCCACGCTAAAAAAGATTACTAAAAACAAAACACTCGATCAAACACTAACTAATCCCATTATTACAAAATAGGATAAATTAAAACTGATTTCATCATTACCATTATGTTCAAAAACATTAACATAAAGGTCCAACGACTTACATATTATGACATATCATACCAATTATTTGCATATAAGCCCAGTGGATGAAGCCACAAGTTGTATACAAAAGAGATGTTCCACATATACATGCCATATACAACACATAGTCACACTTCCAAAACTCAAGTTGATGCACATATCATCTACAAAACACCTCATGCCTGAACCAGAAAGTACATGGACGACTCTTAAGACTCCACTAAGAACTAACCAACCTTCTTCTCCTATTTCTTTACAAGCTAATCTTCCTCAACACTACGATCCTGACCATGCCACTGACAACCACCTAAAAATATGCAGTGAAACCATAATGTGAGACCCATGTCCTAGAGAGAGATATAACTCTTAACCAACGGTTATTGATTACAATAAGTTACACATATTAAGCAATTGAAATAGATTAATAGATTAAGCATGCTAAGTAAATAAAATTGGTTAATTAGGATCAACATAGTACATAGAGAAACATGTAGATCTATGACTTTCTATATAGTTGATTTCTCTTATTGCATTACATAAAAACTATACGTTAGAAGAAATAAGGACATAGATTAACATCCAATGTGAATCGTGTTTAAGCCTAAATAGATATACTACACGGTTGTATTACGTCTTTTATTAATCCCTACCGAATTTAAGGTATACGACTCAAATTCCAACTGAGCACTACTAAGTCAAAATCAATTCCATACAAGATCGACGGGAGCCAGAATCCTAAGATCTCATCCACCCTCGATCATTATGAGTCCATCATAATGACATAGATAGTGAAGCTACAAAACTACCTAGTCCACCCTTGGTTTATAGGTCACGACACTAGTGAACAACCTAGTGCGTCCTAGAAAGGTCATGATACTAGTGAACCAAGGTATACAAAACTCAAACATCTAAGGTACAACCACAATTGTCCTTCATTACATATCATATATTGAATCCTAATCATCTGAGATGTGGCCTTGACCATTCCCCTATCGAGGTATGATCGCAACCATCCTCATGAACATGCATATATACAATAGCATACAAATCTGAGCATCCATAAGATGAATACTCATTTCACCATCCAGCAAATCTAGATGCTAGAATGGATCTATGGCACAGGGCACTACATGATTACAGTTTCACTTGATTAGATAAGTCCATTTTAGTGATTTAAGGATGCATCAATCACGTTACATACAAATCCTAATAGAGTTCTACAAAAGCATGGGTAGATTGCAACTTCAGAAGATATAAAACTACCACTTGATGTGATGCGATGCTAAAAATCAATACATTTTGATTTTATCCTTTTTCCCCTTCCTATACTAAACAACCAAAAAAGGATGGGGATATGAGATTTTTGTCACCATTTTTGTATCCTAGTTGATCTTGATTCGACACTAGAAGTATATTTATTGTTCCCCAATAACTGAATATTTTTTTTCTATAAATATTGTCTATTTGATTCCAAGTGGAATTTGGAGCATTCCAAAAAGTTGGGGATCCAACTACAACGAGACAGGCAGCTTGATACAAAAAATCATCATCATAATATCATAGGATACAAGTCCTTCTCGCATCACGAAGGCGATAAAACCTCAGTTAGGCCACAAAGCCATGTCTAAGATCATAAGACCATTGACATTGTTCCCTACAAGAACATAATTATCTTTCCATGCCCCATAAAATTTTATCATACCATCACCACACTTGTGTTACATAAGATTGATACAACAATACATTTAATATCTATGATGATCACATGTTAGCAATTAGGGCTATAATAACATGGAGAGAGAAAGTACTCCCTCATCATAATAGTCACTCACAAAAACTAAGCATGACCATCACTTACTTGCATTAGGGTTAGGTTCAACAAGGTAAGTAAATTAGGGTTTCAAAATAGAAATTAAAGCTAAACCCTAATTCATATCATATCCTTTAATCATGAAAGAAATTAGGTCAAACATCACCATTGACCAAAAAACTAGGAAACTTAGCGATTGTGGACATAATTCTTCATCAACCAGTTAGGGTAGGAACCACTTTTGTGACCAATGAGATTAGGGCTCAACCCTTTGGCGACCGCTAGGGTTGGCCATCTCTCAACGACCACCAAGGGTCAGAAACATCAACAACTTCTAGAGTTGAGTGTTATTGATGACAGATGGAAACATAAAACATCGGTGACCGATTGGAATCACCACTCTTGGTGACCATAAAAGCTAGAAAACATAGAGACCTTACAGAGATCTAAATCTCATCAATCGCTAAAGGTCCAGAACTTAGCAACCACATAAATTAAAAATCATCGGCCAATAAAAAATCCAAAATCTTAGTGACCCCTATGACTAAAAACTTGGCGACCACTATCATAAAAATTCTTGGCTACCAAAAATGGTTCAAACTCATCGACCATGAGTACCAAAATGTTGACAACCAAGAAGAGACCAAAGAAAATGTGACGTGAAGCCCCATGATCAAAAACATAAGAGGAGAGTGTTGGGAAATATGGGCATAGAGTATTACGATGGAAACAAAAAATTTATTTGTATGTATACCCATAACAACAAGATAGCATCAACAACTATGAAATAGGAAGGATAGTTTTAGTGAGTTATACATTGTCTAGGAACAAGTCCAATGAAAAAAACTTGCTTTTTTGCAACTGCTGACAAGTTTCTCTTAGACACTGACTGTAGAGCTCGTAGTCTTCACCATGAACAACTATTTGTGCAACCTCTGTAGTGACTTCGATGGTATGGCCACAGACTGCATGTTGACTTTGATCTCTGAGCAATAGCCAAAGGAATCCTGTCTCTAGAGTAGTCCACACAAACAAACTAGAACTCTTGTCATTCACCAAGAATGGACAGGAAGGAGTTATCCCTCCCGTTGGTGTACTAGTCACCAACCTGCTCTCCCCCAATGGCAACATCTTAGTTGTTCTCTCCCATTGTCTAACCCTCCATGATGGGTAGGACTTGCCCAGGATCTCTTAGTTACCACAACTAGAGAGGATAAAAGTTGTCAGAGGAACTGATTATCAGTTGTTTGTGTTGTATTTGTTCCTTGGGAAGCCCCCAGTACCCCTCTATTTATAGTAGAGGCCAAAGTAAGGGTTCCCAATCTGTACGAGAGTGAAAATGACCAAAATAACTTGAATTTTCGCAACTTGCAAGATGCCAAATGGTCGCCTAGTGGCACACCTAGATAGTAGTCTAATGTGTGATACGGTCAACTCACATTTCCAAATGGCCATTTAGTAGTTTCTCAATCACACACGAATTTGGCAATTTCATTTCCAATTAGTATCACATATTTATTTATTTTCACTCCAAGTTTGTGCTATAGAAACTATTCGGGAAACATTGAGAATATTTATTCGGCTAAACGGAGCCATCTCACACAAGCAAGTCACCGATCTCACTCACCCTAATGACTGTCTGGTGCGTTTGAGATGAGCTGGTTAGTGTAATCACATTTAACTGGTCGATTCAAGGGTAGAACTTAGCGAATTTGAACTCTGATCAGCCTGACAACCCAAACGGCCATCTCAATACTTGAGATGCCCATCTGGCTACCCAAACAACCATCTCAACACCTTGATATAGTCATTTCATAGTCCAGTCAGCCAATAACTTGATCTGTTGTGTCAATTGAATACCTTAATACCTTAATAATTAATCCAATCATCATTCAAGATCAAACTCCTCTTCTAGATTAGTTCCTATGTGTGTGACCCTATAGTTCCCATATCACATTGGTAGTGAATGTTCATAACTAGCTTATGGCATCACAAGCAAGAAGTGGTGCCTAGTCGCACATTAGTGATACCCAAGTGAATGGAAAGTTTGAGTTCAACCTCTAATCTGTGTAAGGTGTGTTGCAGTGATTGTATAATTCCTTTGTCTGTGATATCCAGAATGAACTCGAGGCACAGACTCCTCACCCTGTCAACATTCAATCCATGTTCCTTGAACCAAGAGCAGTATGTCTTAGATAATGTAACCTCAATATCATATATCGATTCACATATGCATGGACATATGTTTCTCAATCTCGCTTATCAAGTGGCTAGGATATCTTACTCCAGTAGGATGGGCAAATACCATAGTTATCACTCACAATCTATCCCCATGTGTTAAATTCACCCAATAATCACCATTATAACAACCCATGTCTCAAGACTACGTTCGATGATGTCAAAGCACACCCAACAGCATGTGACTAGTACAGTGATTTCAAGTCTAAGAATCACATCACCACCTTCACTATGAGAGTTGACTATGACTTACCATATATTGGTCTCCATGTGTCACTCTCAAGGTGGGCATGTCCGATACGCTATTCTATAACAAGTATTTGTGTTCTTGGTTTGATATTGCCATATCATGAATAATGAGATTTAGTCATCAACTAACTCACACTCTGATCTTATGTGTTATTGTTGTCTATCTACCTTCCACAATAACAACTGATCAGGGACATATTGAGAATATGTATATTTATTCTTAACATCCATATGATCTAATCCACAAGGGTAGTAACTTGAATACATACGTCATTGAGCAATATTATTCTCTAGACATTCATAGTGTTTCCTCATTATCTCATAACTGAATGAAATAGAATGGATTTGAAGCTTGCCTTTATGTGTTAATCAAATCTTTTGTATGGTATACACCATGTCAATCATCACATGGTTTGCTCTATGGGCATACCTTACCAACATACTCCCACTTGCACTTAGAGCCAATTTCCTACGAATCGTATTCTGAGTGAGCCAAACATGTCCAACATGCTTCTACTGCACAAGTGCTTTATCCAGTGGGCTAGCAACACTTTGCTATTTAGTCAGTATATTGCAAGTTATTTATCTATTCACTCTAAGATAAAATCACTGTAATATGGTATCTGATATTCCTTTCCTAACAATTAGCTCCATTGTTATCATAGTACTTCTACTAAGTCATCAATGGTTGGAACATCTATAAGTTCATCTCATGCACTTCTAGATCCAATAGTATCACTATGTGTTTGCAACACAAGTATACTCGACTTCTATTGTAGAATGTCTTATTAGTTCAGAACCTTTCCAACTAAAAACATTTCTTCTTCATAATCAAACATATTTTAATTTGCGATAATTTTGTCATTATGGAATCTATAACCCTTTACATCCAACTCTTCCTTTATTCCTATCCTCATTAACTAGTAATTCATCCTTAGGTACTTTTCAAGTACTAATGGATATCTTAATGACATTCCAATAACCCTTGTTGGAATTTAGCATCATTTTGTCATGTCCAGTACATACAAGACTATATGGGATACTAGCATTCATGATAGATCCATTGATACAACCCATGGCATCTTATCATGTCATTTCCATTCTTTACAAGAATTGGAACTTAAGGTTCATGAGAGACCAATCCATATTCTCTTTCGTTGAATTCTTCTGTGTTGACTTCTTTCAACACATTGCTATTGCAACTACTCAAACTTCCATTGTGAAACAATCAAGGACTATCTCAATAGATCTTGATAATTACCTCATAAGAATTTTGCAAAATCCTTCTTTGCTGAAGGAGTTTTCATGCCAATTTTCAATATTCTCAATATTGAGATGTTATTCCTTATCATATGCAGAACATTTGTATATGCTCCCACTAAATATTTTGTAATCACAGATTTCTTCTTTTGTCTTGATTTATGTCAAACTCTTTGACTATCTTATCAAGTGAAAGATCCATTCTCCATTGCTTATTTCAATCCTAGATTGAAATTTGTAGCTTATAGACTTTATTTTCATTCCTAAAGTTATCAAACCTTTTAATTTGTGTCATGTACACACCCTCTGATGTATTCCATTTAAGGAATCTAGTTTTATCTTTATATGCCAAATCTATTAATCCATCTTAACCACAACAAAAAGCATGGCAATTGGTAAAGGAATTACTATCATGTTCAACAACTTGAACTGATTTGAAACCTTATCCAACCAATTTGTCCTCTTATGTTACCCATGTAGGTCTTCACTAAAAGACCCTATTACACCTCGTAGGTATTACACCTTAAGGTAGTGCTATCAAGGTCCTACCTTGATAGCATACATGAATCCCATAATGGCCTTGAGCCATTTCTCAGATTATGGTATTTAATAGCTTCTAGTTGATTAGTTGGCTCATCCTGTTATGAGCACCCCATCTGAATCGTTGAATCCATAATCCTCCAATCTCATATGCGTTCTACTAGAAATATTGTATTTTGTGTTAGATGACGAACTTGAAATTCCACATCATCTTGTGATTTTCTTAGTTCTCATTATACCTCTTTGTTGATTTTGGACATTTTGAGTTTTACTTTGACTCCCACTGATTCTTTAGGAACTCAATTATCCTATCAACATAACACTTTTTTTATTGGATTACAATTATGGTTTGTGGGTAGTCCTTCTTCAAGAAACTACTTTCTCAATGTGGGTTTCAATCCTTTAGACACATTGGGATATTCCCAGATCATATCATATATGATGTATTATAAACCATCCATGCAGTACATTATTTAGTGATAACTTTATATTTATGAGGATAAGAAGATTAGGTTAATTGATAATCATATCATGACTCATCATGGTATAGTTCCTTCATTCTAACACATCATCATGTTCGTATGGATTTTGATACATGATACATTATCACAATCCTTTCCTGTGAAGGTTCTCAAGATCTTGATACAAAGTATTTCAACAATTGATCTCATCAAAGTTTCTTAATACCTTTATCAAATCTATACTTCATTTATTATCTCCTTAAGCACTTCAAGGCATTCTATTTTATTGGGTACTTATCATCATATTACCCGTAAATGGAATGAGGTATAAGGAATTATCTATAGCAGTCATTCCATAAGATCTTCATGCATCACATGTATGAGGTCAAATGGAAAGCTTACCCTCCCACTACATTTAGTGAAGGATGTTATGTCACTTTATGTACCAGCAAGATTTGCATATTTCCTTAGATTCATTAACCAAGGGAGTTTAGATAACATCAATATGTATTCTAGATATGCATTTCTTACATACACATGACTATTGCTAACGATAATTTTGGATTCATCAATAACAATCTTTTTCCATTAACTTTTAAAAAAAACTTGTCCATGATTCATTCAAAGTAAAAATTATTAGATATTTGGTCATTGCCATGCAAGATCATATCTATTGAAATAGAAAAAATAATTTCATACTCAATATCATCCTTGTCATAGAAGATGCTCCAAAGTAAATTGTTTCTTATGGCATAATGAAATAGTAGTTCAACTAACTCTATTACATGCCCATTGGGCTAAGATAAATTTAAATGTAGACTAAAGCTTCCACAACCCTTACTTCACCTTGTCCATCTTATCCTTCCATGATGACCTTTACTTCTTGTCAGATCCTGCACATCAATTTGTCAGATCTCTGTTTGGTATCACATACCAAAACAAAAAAAGTAATCAAATGTATCTTATAACATTTATACCTAAAGTGAAGGCCTCAGTGCCTTCATTCTTCTTCTTTAATTCCTCTAACCAGAGTGGGCAATTTCTCTTCCAATGTCCAGGCTAGTGACAATGGTGACAATCGCCTGTCACTTTCTTCACACCTCCCTTTGCCTTTAGATCTGAAGACTTGTGCTTCTGGATAGCTTTAGAACTCTTCGTAGCTTCACCTTTGCCTTTAGACTTCCCCTTTGTCTTGTTGATCATCATCACATACTTGGGCTTGTCTTTCTTAATCTATTCCTTAGTTGTTCTCAACATGCCCAACAACTCTGTCAATGACTTCTCAAAGTCGGTCATGTTGTAGTTAATGGAAAATTGATTATATGATTCAGGCAGAGACTGTAGAATCACATCAGTGTCCAACTCTTGACCCAAGGGGAATCCCAGTCTAGCAAGGTTCTCTACATACCCAATGGACCTATTGGATCTCCTTCTATAGTGTTATGTTTGAACAACTCCTTGGAGACATCGTATCTCTCTTATCTTTCCTGATCTTGAAACATATTCTTAAGATGTGTGACCATCTCAATTACATCCATGTTCTCATGTTATATCTGCAACTCATAGTTCATGGAACATAGCATCAAACACTTGACATCCACGACATCTTTAAAATGCTTCTTGTAAGCATCCTTGCCAGCCTTCGGTACATTGTGAGGTGGTTCATCTGGTTCTGGCATCTCCAGGACATTGATCTTGCACTCCTATGTGAGAATGATTCTCAACGTCCTAAACTATTAATGGAATTCATTCCCAATAAGTTTTCCTTCTTAAGAACTGATCATAGAAAAAAGTGATTGTTGTGTGTTGCCATTTGATTCTACAAAAGAATTTGCAATTTTGTCAAAAACTAAATTTTGATTTGATTTGATTCGATTAAAGTTTGGGCGATAATAATTAGGTCTTTAATTCATTCTCATTCTCATTATTTTTGTTCAAATTGACAACACTCAAGTATCAATTAAAAAAATTGCAGCAAATCAATTTTCTAATGAGCTAAGATCCATATTTCTTCAAATCAAGAATCGAATTTTTTTGATCGCCCACAACTTGATTATTTAGGTAGGCCATCATACCAATTACATGTCATGCAAGTCTTGGATAGATGATGTGTGCAACACTTTGCCTTGATCATCTTTATGCCTCTGGGCTTGGGCTCTCCAAATCACTAGTTAAGCCTGACCCAATAGACAATATGATAAATACTCACCATGCTTTGTGCAAATCTACATATCTACCATCACACTTCCATGAGATAGACAACGCACCATGCTTTGTGCAAATCTACTTTTGGTCGATCAGCTTATCATGTGTATTTCTAGTGTAAAGCATCTAAGACTTAATATGTTTGATTTTAGGGATTTTATATATATATATATATATATATATATATATTGTGTATCCAATCACCACATATATAGTATGTATCATATACATGTTATATCCCACAGCGTAAAAATGCAATATAAAATAAAAAGCAATGTTTATGAACATGTCTACTTGTAATTCCTTAGAGCCACAAGGAAATACTGCCACCTAGGTCAATCATCACATCACATGTATGGACCTACTATTGGTGTAGACTTGTGCTTGTCAATCGGTTGGTCATCCTGGTCCAACTAATGTTTGGACTCCTTCCAAATAGTTAGATGGGCCTACTGGGACGGCCGTATGGCCTCCTATCCAACTAATGTTTGGACTCCTTCCAAATGGTCGGTTGAGCCCACCAAGCGGTCGTCTGGTTATATCGTCTTGTCCTCCATGATCCTCCAGACGGTCGAATCATCTCACAAATTGGTTGTCTCAATTGACAATAATCATCTTCCTCGGCGTTGTAAGAAAAGAAACTATCCTATTGCTACATTATTACATTGAATAATAGAAATGTAACAACCCCACCTTCCGGTAACCCCCAATAAAGGGAGACCAAGAGGTCAGAGTCGTTATCCCAATTTTCCTGATCAATGGTTTGACAAATAATCAATAATAAATATTAAATTCTACCAAGACTATACTAAAAAGCTGTAATAAAATAAAATTGTGCATACCTTTTCAAAACTTGGATATCTAACTTCTATCCACATATGGAATCTATTCTAACTAATCGTCCTTGCACTTTATTTCTTATTTTCATAATATGCCACTTTACTATTTGTCCTTTTCAATGTTGTACCTAAAATGCCGACAATACAAAATGTCGGTCAACATAAATGAATACGCCGGTATGTAGGGACAACGAAAATTGTGTAACTATGGTAACAATGTAAGCAACCAAATATCATTTAACAATTAAGGTTACATTTTAAGCAAAACTACTCAATCCATACCTATCCCCTATCTATGTGTTGTACCTGGAGTGGACTTGGATACTACCTCTCTCATATGGTAGATCCTTACCCCCATGATCCTACCTCACAGGTAGCCATCACTTAGGGTTGTGGAGTCACATGACCCTACCTAAAGGTAGCCCAATCTCTGACTCATGGTGACTTGATGGACCTACCCCATAGGTAGCCATGTACTAAGTCATCCAATGACTTGATGGACCTACCCCATAGGTAGCTATGTACTAGGTCAACCTATCAAGCTAGTAGAAATATATCTTAGGTGATAATCATATCCACATTATAGTATGCATGAATTAAATTCATCCAACAGTTTAATTCAAGCCACCAATGAAAACTTCAAAAATCCTTGGCAAACTAGTTCGAGATATTCATAAGCGTAACCACATATATGATCCAGAGTAACTTGATGTACAACCAATAATAATAAAGAACAATCAATCAAGAAATCAACAATATCCTGAAATCAATGCATAACATCCAAGTGTCATTGTTTTATCCAAAACACTCTCAAGATTGACTTGGATTCCACCCTAGGATTTTTAGCCAACTTTAGGGTTTTATTAGGGTTTTAGCCTCCATAATGCATTAATCACTTTTAATGATCTTTTAGTTTACAAACCCTAATTCAACATCATAGGAACAATTATCATATTTGGTTTCTTTCAAATTGACAACTCATATTTCATTGTAGTTCAATTCATATATGAACTCTTTTTATCACTAATTCCACATTTATCCATTAGAAAACTCTAATTACCATATTAAGGGTATTTATCCACAATTAGAAATGTTTATACTCAAAATAGCTTAGAATCATCATATCTCAGTTTTATTCATGGAATTGAACAATTAAAGCCATTAAGGGTCATAATTACCAAAGTTAGGGTTTCAAGGCCCATTAAAGCATATTCATCTACATGGAAACCTAAATTAATCAAATTATGCATAAAGATCATCCTTTTATATCTAATGTGTTCTTTTTTATAATCAACGGGTTAATATCAACTTTAAACATCCCTATAACCCTTCCCAATTAGTTAATCATCATAGATTAGGGTTTCTTAATCATTAATGCATTAAAGTTGACAACTTCAACTACTATTCAAATTTCAAGAGGAATTATGCTCTAAAACTATTTTTAATGGACTCCTTGCATTTTTCTGATCAAATTTCATATATTAATTTTATCCAACAGAGCTCCCTAGCAATTTATATGAATTTTTCAAGAAAAGACATGATCTTGAATAATCTGTTATTTTTAGAAAAACGTTGGCCGTTTGATTGATGATCCACTGGACCACGCTGGATCCAATGATTCTCAGCTACGTGTCTCACCCACGATCAAAATAACTAAAGGACATCATTGGCCTTACCTTCTCTGAAGGGGAGTCGGGGTATTTTGGTAAAACACCAATCGACCTTCTTCAACCCCCGTTCACTGCTCCTTGCAAACAGATGGTCAACCCAATGGTTGAATCTGCTCCCTGTTGCACTTGCACACAAACCGAGACCACCAGTAGCTCCGCCTCTATCTCACAAACTTGACGAGCCCTTCAATCGGACGTAGGTGGCTCTCCTATCGTCGGGGAAACTCCGCCTATCTCTGACGAATACTGCTTCAAGGCGAAGGTACATATCATGACCAAAGTTCCTATTGGCGGCACGAGCATGATCGTGGGCTTTGTCCGATCTCACAAAGGTTGCTTGGGAGTTTGTTGGTGCCATGAGCCACCCCCTCTTATATAGGGTATCCATCGCCCACCCTGAGAATTGGGGATTCCCTGTTCTCACCAAAAAACCCCCTGAAACCCAGGGTTGTTCGATCCGTCCAAGACTCCCAAACTTGATGGGCAAGTTTTTGAGTTCACTCGTGCATTAAATTGCGAGAAAAACGCTTTGGAAGATCCTTCCCTCTGTTCACCACCTTCCTAATCTGTCACGAGCTAGGAGACAAAGGGATCATCATTAGATCTGAATCCAACAGCCTGTAATGCGTGTGACATGCGCATGGGCTAGGCCCAAGATTCCTATTCCAAATAAAATTGTGACATTTAATGCAAATCGATGATTATTCTTAAACTTTAAGCAAACTCATAAAATCAATAACTCTCTCCTCGTTTATCTTTTTTTAATTAAATTTTAGGAGAAAGTCTATTATGACTTAATCTAGCATTGTATGAAGTTTGAGACTAAAACTCGAAAGGAAAAACCCTTTTTCTTCATATGCAAGTCAAGTACCTATAAGGCACATATTATGTATTAAAATACCTATTTTCTCTTTCCTCTTTTCCTATTTTCTTTATTTTGACTATTCTTTCCCTTAGTAATCACATGTAAATGAAATCTAATTAGTTGTGGCCATTAATGCCACTTTCTAGATATTTCTATATATTTCTCATAAATACTTTGCTTAATATTCATTATCTTGTACCTTTTCCTAATATTTGAACTTTTCTTCTTTTCTCCTCTTTTATATTTGATTAAAAAAATAGTAGATATTATGAAATTCCAATCAAAAGGGAGTTTGCAAGGAAATCCATCCTTTGAAGCAAAGCATACAACCTTCTCAATTCAAGTCCATATTCATAAAGTTATTACATTTCAATTATGAAAACACACTAGTACATAACCGACCTTTAGTGTCGGTTATTTAAGGCCTTTAGTGTCGGTTTCTAAGAGAAACCTATGTGGGCGACACTAAAAGCCCAGTCGTTACGCATCGGTTCAAAAACCGACGCCAAAACCCTTTGCGCGCCACCGAAAAAGCGCCAGCAGGGCACTATAGGCGTCGATTATTAGATAAGAAACCGATGCCATATACCTTTGCGCCACATAAGGGCACCATCTTGGGCACTATCAGCGTCGGTTATTAGATAAGAAACTGACGTCATATAACTCCCAACATGGCTGTGCTGGACAATACGGCCGTGGTGTCTGATCCGCTTCCACGACCATGCACTCCCAACACGGCTGTGCTGGCCAGCATGGCCGTGGTGTCTGGTCTGCTACCACGGCCGTGGTGGCCAGCACGACCATGGTGTTAAGGAAATAGACGTCGGTTACTATTAGAAACCAACACTGTAACGATGTGGCATCAGTTTTTTACAAATAACCGACGCCTATTTTTTGTTTTTTTCTGTCAGTCTGCAGACCTGCTGTATGGATGGTCGTAGGATGAGAAACCTGCAGTTCAGTTATGAACTACATGTTTTACGACATCCATTGATATCGGCCAACAACAGGCCACAAACCTGCAAAATTAACAACAAAAATATTCACACATTTAGCAATGCAACCTGCAGTTCCATTTGATTTTCTTTCATTTAGAAACATTCATGTAGCTAGCAATCTGTAGTTCCATTCATTTTCACATTCACACATGTAGAAACATTCATATAGCAACCAACCATTTCATTTATTTTCACTCAGACACATGTAGAAACATCCAGACATGTAGAAACATTCACACATATATTATAATTCAGAAATTCATTTACAAAATATCATTCTTTAGTCATTATTTGCTATCAACATCCCAATTATATCTTAAAACCCCCACTATTTGTATGGCTATTGCCCATTGTTCTCTTACTTCATTTAATTCTCCCATCGTATAGGGAGCATGTACATCTGGTAAGGCCGTTCCTGTAGTGTGGTCAGTTTTAAACACATGTAAAGAGAATGATGTATATATATAATTAATGAGATATAAATAAGATTGATATATTTCATATTATCTAATGAGACTATATAATAACTCAGTAATACAATCGATGTCCATTGCATCATATTTGATAATCATGTGCATAAATCACATCACATAGTATCCACATGCCCATCCGTTGTCTTGTGTAGCACACTATAAATTCAAACATACAAAACATTAAAAAATACAACTAATTAAGTACTGTTCACATAAATAATATATACATATATTGCAGTCGGGAACTTACTTTCACGCTCTTCCAAATTATTGGCTGGTTCTTTTTCGTGGGGACCTTTCGTCCAACCTTTTTGAACTCATCAAAACCCCTACTTGTTAATGTAACACAGTACATTGCATAATTAAATAGTAATGTAATAACATATGTTAACGGATATGAAAATGAAATATTTCTCACCGGAATAATGCCATTTTCGTTATGTGTCCATATTTTATATTCAATTTACTCCCCTTAGTATCTAGATAATAGACAGTGAACGTCTCGGGGACAATAACTAGTAACTCCCAATGCATACCACTAGAGGTAAAAAAGTTCAAAATTAATAACTCAAAATCCACAATAAAAATGTAATTTTCTTAAGTCCAAATTTTAATAAGCAAAGTAAACTTACTCTACATTGAATGGAGCCATTATTACCGTCTTCTTATTTTGAGCAAAAATTGTAAAAACCTCACAACAGTATTGTTGAACTGACGGAGGGTCTTTAGCTACTAGACTAATCAAAGATGGAATCAAAAATCCTACATGTTCGAATGCAAAATCTGCACATATCTTGTCTAAGTAGCTGCAAAATATGTATTAATTACGCATGTATTAATAAATAAGAAACCAAATCACCAGATCCTACACAAGGTATATGGATGTATAAAGAAGATCTCACCTTATCCATAGCTCTATCACAGATGTATTTAGCCAATCATATCGAAACAACTCCAAGATATCTTGTATAAATAGTTTGCTTTCGTATGATTGACCTACAACATCTGAATCTATAGAAATAGTTATAGGGAAATTTATATCATGTTCGCCTAACCATATTGCCATACCCCTATAGTTAGGACCTAACGGGACAGGTTGGTCCTGTGGAACCCAACTGGGTAATGTAGGAGGTGGAAGTGGAGGCCTAGATGTTGTGGGTGTCTTCTTTTTAACCTGTATATATATATATATATATATATATATATATATATATATATATATATATATATAATAATAATAATTTCAGATCAACTGACATCATATACACACACTAACAATTTAACGTAATGTAAATTTACCATACAGTTTCAGTAAAGATGACATCCGCATTTAGCCACAATATCACTCCGCCTTCTGCCTCACCAAGCGTTTCACAATCTGGGTGGGCATATGGCAATGGAAGATCCATCCACTTGGGGAATATATGTACCAGGTTCACACGAATCCAACCAGCTGGTAATGGAGACCCGTGAAACATTTCCCCTGGTAGGGATGGGTAAGTCGATGCCTCTGCAACGACATATTCATTAACTTTTAGACGACATGGCTTCAACCCCTACAAATTTTTGTGTAAAGAATGTTATATACATATATACATATCATCTTTTTTTGAAACAACTACAATTTCATATATACATATCATCTTGAAAACATATCATCTTGAATTAAAAAACTAGTTACTATGTCATAAAAATACTTACAACAGATTTGCTAGGTGGTGGGTCTATAGGATTACTCCCAACCTCTGCAGTAGGAGTAGAGCCTGTAGTAGGAGACACCATAGGTACTGTCTGGTAAGTGGCAGTCTGAGATGCCTGCCACTTTTTCATTGCTTCTTCGAGTTTCCTATCAAATAGCTTATCTACCTATACATGGATAAAAGAAACGTCAAATTCTAATTATTGAATTCTCTTTTAAAGTAACATCTACAAGGAAAAAATATGTTACCTCTTCTTGTGAAAGTCCCACTTTTGGGACATGTTTGCGCTGGGATGGCCCAAAAAAAGCTTTGATGCCTACACCAGCGCCTGCAACCCTAACACGTCCAGGATGCTCTGGGTTACCCAGAGCAACTATCAATTCATCCCTTGTGCCCTCAGGGATGAACTTGCCTTGTTTCCTCAGCTCATGCAGCTCCCGCTAATCGCCACAACAAAAATTTGTAATTAAGTAAACACCACAAATAATCAATATTTGAACGATTGCTGTAAGAGTTGTATTTTACCATTTTTGCAGCTGCCTCAGCAGTTGCGGGCTTCCTTATTTCTCCCTTCTTATTTTTCCTCCCAGCTATCCAGACATCATGAAGAGGTAGAGCTATGCTACCTATAGTGGAGGACACCTGAGTAGCAGCAGACTGAGTAGTAGCCTCAGAATGTAGTCTTTAGCAAATGCCTGCATACCCCTTTGGACCCATTGTGTGGTCATGCACATTCAGTGCACGCCTTGATCTTTGTGCCTCACTGAGGGCCTAGTTAGTATGCACATTAATGATTTGGTTAGTAACAATAAATGTTTATCCTGAATAGGTGAATACAACATATATTAATGAGATTGGGACTGACGCCTAATACCTTGAATTCATCAGTTTGTCTTGAAGCAACAAACGCGTCCCATTCTTTTTTGTCCAGGAAGTTCCACTATTCAGTAGTTGTCTTCTTCCTCTTGTTAGCTTCTTTTATGTATTCTCAGGTGAGATTTTTCCTATAGTTCCTTAGGACTCTCCCACAACGTTGCATCACACATTTACGATGCAAATTTTCATCCAATTCAAATATACTCTGCAAATTAGAATTGCTATTAACTAGTATCCACAAAATTAGTAATCTACAAAATAGAATTGCAAATTAATAATAACTCATGCATAAATCCTTCCATATTACGTCTTTCTTCTCCTTAGAAACTTTATGCCAAGAATCTATCTTACAACGCAATGGCTACGAGTAACATACCCAAGATATGAAACAAATGAATTGCGATTCACACCAGATGCATTTCCTGCATTATTAAAATCCACAACAAGTTTGGGTCCATTGCCCTTTTGCACTATTAACTTCTTCATCATAGTGATGCCCCTTCTCTTGTCAACTTTTTGGTGTTGCTGATCAAGTGCCTCAAGTGCTTCAGATGGTACATGTGCATCATCAACCTAAAATTTGACAAAATAAACACATTTACAAGATATAACAATAAATGGGCATATAGATATAAATATATGATATATTTTTAAAACTTACATTGTGAGGCGGCACATTGATGTCCTCACCCTCACGGTAATCATCAGCACGGTCATAAGGAGAATTCTCAACCATCTGAAAATTCACATTCACATTGTAAAGTAATTCAAATTGTAAATCTCACATTGTAAAGTTCACATTCACATTGTAAAGTAATTCACATTGTAAAGTTCACATTATAAAGTAATTCACATTGTAAAATTCACATTGTAAAGTTCACATGTAAAGCTCACATTGTAAAGTTCACATTCACATTGTAAAGTTCACATTATAAAGTAATTCACATTGTAAAGTTCACATTCACATTGTAAAGTTCACATTCAGAAAAATAAAACATATAAAAAAATATAAACATGCCTCTAATATTGTGATTTTTTATCAATTAACAATCCTTCATTGTGACCTCCGCGCACATACAAGTCATCATTAGCTTCAATATTTGCTGGTTTTGGCAACCCAACTAAGAATGGACTGGAGTCATCATACTTATCATAGTACTGTTCTTCATCTATAGGATCTTCAGTGAACTATCGTTTACCATGAAGAACAACCGACCATTTATCATTTGCAGGATCATCGATATAAAATACTTGTTTCGCATGTGATGCCAATATTAATGGCTCACCCTTCTCGCCAATCTTTTCAAAGTTCACTAAAGTGAAACCCAATTCATCCACTATAACTCCTTTGGTGTTATCAACCCAATTACATTTGAAGAGTAGAATTCTAAAATCTATGTAGTCAAACTCCCATATGTCTTCAATGACACCGTAATATGACATTTTAGCTTCACATGGACTCTTATCCTTTGCACTTGCAAAAAACATAGTCGATGCTTGAAGGGTGACCCCACTGTTTTGGAAGACACTCTTATCATCTTGGCGCTTTGTGTAATATGTGAATCCATTAATGTCATACCCTTCATAAGACATAACAGTCAATTTTGGTTTAAAGGAGAGGCATTTGATAGTTTCAGTAATATCATCTGGTGTTTGAGATAGTTGATGTAAGACTTTTTTTCAAACCACTTAATAAATGTCTTGTTATGCTCTCTAGCAAGCCACATTGTATTGGCTCGAGGATATTGTCTCTTGATGAAATTGGTATGTTCCTCGATATAAACGTTCACTTCGTCCATGTTGTGTAAAATATACAAGTGACCTTGGTCCAACTGCTCACGGCTGATTACTTTCACACGTGATCCCAAAATTCCTTTGCCAAATTGCTCATCAATATTCTTGTCATTATCAGGAGTGTCATTACCACTGAGAAAGTCATTGCAAAAATCCATAACCTCTCTCACCACATAACCCTCGATAATACTCCCTTCAGGACGATAACGGTTTCGAACATCACTTTTAAAAATGCTCATGTATCGTTCAAAGGGATACATCCAATGCAAGAAAATTGGTCCCAACATTTTCACTTCCCTAGTCAAGTGGACAATAAGATGTACCATGATATCAAAGAACGACGGAGGAAAATACATCTCAAGATGACATAGGGTAACAACCAATTCTCTTTTAAATTTATTGAGAGTATCAGGGTCAATAACTTTGCTGCATAGACTGTTGAAAAAGAAACAAAGTCTAGTGATTGCAAGCCTTACATGCTTCGGCAATATAGATCTAATTGCCACATGCAATATTTGTTGCATTAGAGTGTGACAATCATGATATTTAAGACCTATCAACTTCAGATCTTTCATTGATACCAATCTACAGATGTTGGATGAGTAACCCTGTGGCACCTTAACATTTACCAAACATTCACAAAAAGCTTTCTTCTCCTTTCTAGACAATGTGGAACAAGTGGGAGGTAAGTATGTTCTCCGATTTCCCATTTCATGAAATTCTGTTAATTCTGACCTTATTCTCATTTCACGTAGGTCCAGCCTGGATTTTATCCCATCTTTAGTCTTACCTGGCATATTCAACAAAGTACCAATGACACTATCACAGACATTTTTCTCAACATGCATGACATCGATACAATGCTTGACTGTCAAAGAACTCCAATAAGGAAGATCCCAAAATATTGACTTCTTCTTGAATAAAGATTTGTCACTCCGTGTGGCCATAGTACATTGTGATCTCTTACCAAATTCATTGACAAAGTCTTTTACTCTTTCATAAACAACCTCCCCTGGTATAGGTTTAGATGCACTCCGTTCCTCATTCAATCCATTGAATGCTTTGCGCTTCCTACGATACGAATGGAATTTTGTAAGAAACCTTCGATGACCGAGATATACAATCTTACCGCCATGTTTTAATCTTGTTGAATCAATGTTCTCTTCACATATAGGACACACTTTAGCTCCTTTGACACTATATCCAGACAAATTCCCATATGCTGGAAAGTAATTAATAGTGCAAAACAACATAGCATGCAAACGAAATATCTCTCTTCGTGAAGCATCATAGGTCATCACACCTTCACCCCAGAGTTTCTTTAAGTCATCAATCATAGGTTCAAGATAAACATCGATGTCATTTCCAGGTTGTTTAGGGCCCGATATCAACAACGACAACATTACATACTTATTTTTCATACACAGCCAGGGAGGAAGATTGTATATAACAAGCATGACTGGCCAAGTGCTATGTTGGCTGCTCAATGTCCCGTACGGATTCATCCCATCTGTACAAAGCCCAAGTCTTAGATTCCTGACTTCTTCACCAAATTCAGGGTACAATAGATCAATCTTCTTCCACTGTGGGGAATCAGACGCATGTCATTGGATCCCATCATTATTTTTCTTAACATCTGCATGCCACCTCAAATTCTTCGCATCTATCGGATTGGCAAACAAGCATTGAAACCATGATATTATAGGTAGATACCACATCACCTTGGCAGGAGAACCAATTTTGGACTCCCCTGAAGTCGTCAATTTATACCGTGACGCACCACATTTTGGACAATCTTTCAAATCCACATAGTCCTTTTGAAATAATACACAATCATTCAGGAATGCGTGTATCTTCTTGGCATCCATTCCCAATGGGCACAACAATTTATTTACCTGGTATGTTGAGATTGGCAGCTCGTTTCCTTCAGGAAGCATTTCTTTCAACAAAGACAACAATGACGTGAAGCTTTTGTCTCTCCATCTATTGTTAGCTTTCAGCTTATACAATCTCAACACAGTGCTAAGCTTTGTAAACTTAGTACAACCTGTGTATAACGATATCTCAGCATCATGCACAATGTTTCTAAAAATGGGAGGTGGATCGGTGTGCTCTACCCCACAACTATCCAACATCGCATGAACGATGTCTACTGGAACTGGTTCATTCACATCTACGTCATCGTAGGAAATTTCTTCTTCCACACAAGAACTGCTATCGACATCCACTAGTTTCAGGTTTGAAATCTCTCCATGCCAGTGCCATTCTGTATTGCCTTGTATAATCCCGTTGCACATGACATGACTTTTGATTTCGTCACCAATGCTGACTTTCAAGTTGTTACCACAATGCCTACATGGACAGTAGAACCTATCTCCAGGTTGTTTCCTATGTTCCTCGACAAATCTAATAAACTGGTCAAGACCAGAAAGAAACTCTGGGGTGCAGTGATTGTATATGGACATCCATGATCTATCCATTCTATGATCAAAGAGAAAACAAGTATATATTACAACAAGATTAGGGTCTAGGGTTAATAGATTAGAGTTTTTGCATGGTTAAAACTTTAGGCCAACAAATACATGTGTTGTCATTCTTATATATAATAAATGTGTACCACCTATCCCATTCTTGAACACCTAATATCACTAGTAAGTGTATAATGTGTATTGGGTTTTCAAGAAAATTTCGGCAGCATTTCCCTGCTGTTCTCTAAGTACATATGTACTTAGAGAACAAATGGGGAAATGCTACCAAAATTTTCTCAAAAACCCAATACACATTATACACTTACATCCTAAGTGAGATTAGGTGTTCAAGAACAGTCCCAAACTGGGGACTATCCAAGATTTACTCCTAATGAGTAAATCTTAGATGGGTTTCTAGGCAAACAAATACATGTGCTGTCATTCTTATATACAATAAATGTGTACCACCTATCCCATTACTGAACACCTAATCTCACTAGTAAGTGTATAATGTGTATTGGGTTTTCAAGAAAATTTTGGCAGCATTTCCCCACTGTTCTCTAAGTACATATATACTTAGAGAACAAATGGGGAAATGCTACTGAAATTTTCTTCAAAACCCAATACACATTATACACTTACATCCTAAGTGAGATTAGGTGTTCAATAACAGTCCCAAACCGGGGACTATCCTAGATTTACTCCTAATGAGTAAATCTTGGACGGGTTTCTAGGCTAATGAGTACATATCCACTATATGTATTTGCTCACTTACATTGCATCACTCATAATTAGAGCATTATTAATTAATAAATCAAGAATTCAATAGTTTCAAACATGCAATAATTCACAATTAGAGCGATAAGATTCACTTTGTACAAACATACATGGCATAATTCATGCACAATAGCAAGTGTGGTCATTGACCCGATTCAACAATATAAGAATAATTTTAGAAGAGTAATAACCAACAACAACCACGGTCTGTGTGGGCTGGCACGACCGTGGCTATGTTGGCCAACCACACGACCGTGTTGGGTAGCACGGACGTGTGGTCGGCCAACACGCCCACACGGCCGTGGTTGCTGTTGGTAAGGAGAGGGAGAAAGAAGAAGAAGAAAGGCGGGCCTACTGTTGGTAGCAGCGTGGAGACGGAGGCAGCGATGAGCACACCAGCGGCAGGAGACGACGCAGAGGCAGGCGAGCAGAGAAGGAGAGGCGCCGGCGTCGAGCAAAGAAGGAGAGGGCGCCGACGGTGAGCAGAGAAGGAGAGGTAGGCGGAGGCGGTGGCGAGCATCTACAACAGTAGTAGGAGGCGGCGTGGAGGCAGGCGACAGGTGACACAGCAGTAGGCGGCGTCGACGCAGCAGCAGGTCGGGAATTGTCGGAGCAAAATCGCGCGATCTCAATGAAACAGAAGAGAAAGGGGGAAGAGTTCGCTGTGTGTGGGGGCTATTAAGTTACTAAACGACGTCGGTTATTCATAACAACTGACGCCTTTATTATTAGGTGTCGGTTATACAAAGACAACCGACATCAATTGGACATTCCTTTACCCTAATTTTTTTGGCGGGGACGGCGCGCGGACCCTTATCATCGTCGGTTATTCTAAGAAAATCAAAGCCCATATTGTAACTTTTGGCGCAAATTTTATCTTCATTTAACGTCGGTTATTAGGTAAAACACTGACATTGTATCTGATACTTTGGCTCAATTTTTTTTGCTCGAAAATATTGGATTTCACGGGCTACTTTAGGCGTTAGTTGATTATTCTAGAACCAACGCTAAATAGAAAGCGATACCCGTGTCTGGACAATCGTATACGATATATGTCGGTTTGTGTTGTAAACTGACGATGTAGTTTTTAGGCCGCGGTTCTTATTTAATAACCGACACATGGAAAGTGACTTCATAAGCCATTTCTGTAGTAGTGACACATGTAAAATTGAGGTTGTTACATTCTTCCCCTCTTATAGGAATTTTGCCCTCAAAATTCCCTCAAACATACAAATAGTAGAATAAGACTTTCTCATGTCCATCATGGCTCCCATGTGGCTTTACCCTCTCCATGATGCGTCCAAAAAACCTTTTTATCTTTACATCTAAGTTCTTTCTCACCTTGGTACCATGTACCCTTGTAGGTGACTAAGGCCATTTTAGCCTCTTTTGAAGCTTAATAGGTTCATGGCTCAGCACATGGCTTGGGTACCTCACAGAGTGCTCTAGATCGGACTCGTGGAACACATCATTCATCACATTATCCTGAGGGGTAAGGATAAACATAGGTATTTCCACCAATCCATCTCAAATGGACTCATGTATCAGGGACTCATCTGTCTCAGCTACAGCTTAGAGGGGTCATATTTTCATATCACATGTTCTCCCACAGGGAACTGTAGGTCAGTCTGCTTCATATCAGCTCATGACTCATGTCGTCCCTAGGCTCTCTTTCATCCATCGCACGATCAAAGCGACTTAATCTGCACACACTGTGGTCCTTTTCTGACCTTTGTGAGGTCCCTTCACCAACATAATCTTAATGAAGTGGTGACCGACACAACCTCCCTAATAAAGCTTCTTATATCATGATACTAGCTAAGGTGGCTATCATCACAACTGTCATAGGACGAGAACTGTCCCCATATATCACCATGAATGAGCACACATGCTCTCATAAGACCCTCTAGTTTGGATCATGCTAACTATCAGTTAGGGGTGATAAGCTATACTAACATCGAGTTCTTCATGTACCTACTTCCACTGCATGGAAGTGAATCTTTAGGTCATACTCAAGAACCTTTGAACTCGCATCATGGTGTAGTTGAACCATCTCTCTCTCTCATATATAGTTCATCTAGATCTGTCTCTGACGATACTCTCTCTTTCTCTTAGATTATGTCAACTAGGTAAGGCGATCTACCATTACCTATATTGCATCTTGACCTTCCTCGGTCCTGGGGAGACTCACCACAACGTCCATTGTGATCAACTCCCATTCCCTCTCAGGGACTCCTTATCCTCTGTATCAACTCACTGGGTTACTTGTGTTTGTCCTTCACCTCCTGGCATTCATGGTGACATACCATATGCAACTCTGTACATTTTTCATCTTATCCATCCAAAGTACTACTACAACTTACTATCTTAGTAATACCATGGTGTATGGTGAACTTAAAATCATGATCTCATGTATGCCATTATTCCTCAAGGTTGATTCCTCATAAACCCTAAAACACTCTAGTCGTGGTTTCATCACCTTCCTTTCCAGAGAAGTGCATCTGAGGTTCTACAACCATCCTTCTATTGCAACAAACCCTAGGATGGCTAACCAAGCAACCACTAACTCGATCAATGGATCTCGTTATATCTGAATGTTAGCCCAACATATCTCACAAGCTTAAGGTTCACCTAGACATCTCTTCCAGCCTTTCCACTAGCTAAACTAGGCAGCTACGTCTCAACAAGAGTATCCATTACCACCTTTCATCCTTATGTGCTAGGTAACACAGAAGACATAGACCTCCATGTAATCCACTTATCATCTCATCTCGGACTTTAGGTCTTTCTTCATCAAGAAAACTCAGAGCTCATCTTCTTGGTTATCAAACTCAAACTTATGTAACTCATAAATTCCATACAACTCATAATGAGAACGTCCTTATAAGATGACTACCTTAGTTCTCTTGGTGTTTGTAAACGATCCACACATTGTACACTCCACAAGGGTATGCTATTATCTCTATTCCCATACATTGTAGCAACGTTTCCGCTCACATCATCATTATCCTTAGTGTATGGCATGCGTTCTACCCTATCTCTCACCCATATTACAAGAGGAAATAAGCATTTGGTGGCCGTCCAAACACAAAGTTCTTCCCATTCCAAGAGTAGAGATGGTGCATCCCACATTGCCAGTACACCTTCCAATCTAAGTTGAAACGTGCCACGCATGTCTCCACAACATGAACATCTCGACATTAGGGTTACTTCCGTGGAAAACTGGTCTCCAACACACTTGTGTTGTCACACAATCCTTAGTCATCTCCCCTAGGTCTGTAGGGTGCCGACACTTTTGGGGTCATCCATCTTCCCTTATGCATCTAGAGAGTGTCCTCCTCATCTGCCCTTTGGGTCCCATGAGATCATGAAGGTGATCAATCTCCTAACCCATGGTCCTTAGATAATGATAGTTGTTACCTCCAGACCCTATGGTCTTGTGCAACTAGGGAATTAGATGACTCCTACTCCCATCGATCTTATCCCTACATCACCCTGGAATAGACTTAGGATTCTAACATAGTACATATCCAACTTGAAATCTTACCCAAGTCTCCATCATCTCTCTCGGTATTTGTGGTCAAACTTACATCCTTTCATAGGGATCATGGCAACCTACCTACCTCAGTCAGGCCCCATACTGGTTACTTCCATGGTAACACATCCACATACACTTAGAGATGGTTATCTATGGGTCTACAGGTTCTATATGATACTATGTACTCTCTACCTAGCTTCTCAATATCCTATGAGACCTCTTTAGGTTACCTCAAACCCAACAAAAGCTAATCCATACCCTACAGAAGGGTCCCTCTCCCAAGATGGGAGGAAACTAAAAAGGTCACAAATGTCCTCACGTCTAGGGTTTACGTCAACATGTGCATGCTTAGTCCTATCAAGCTACTAAGGCACGTAGCTAACAAACAAACCACCTACTAAACCTTATTAGGTCTGCATGGTAGGTCATACTTGTTCTCATTCCTCAACATTGGACCATCATCAAACATGCCCATGTTACCAACCTATATGTGAGGGGTTCATCAAACATATACCTTGGTCTAAGGCAGTGCCATGCTCCCATGCGTAAGAACTCAGGCATCTGTGTGAGCATCAGGTGCACCAGGAACTACTACTTCCCCTCTTTAGGTCTCGGAACCCTAGGTTCACTTTCATGCATCAGCCGTCTAACTGCATGCTCAACTTTCCAACCATGAACCAAACATGTACTAGGTATATCATGCATGTCCTATGATCCTTCCACTTGAACAACACCTCAGAGTTGAGCCCTCCTAAAAAACAAACAACTAGGTATGAGGCCTTCCAACTTGATACTATACCTTCTCAAGGTCTAATGAACTCTTCTTCCTATCCTTAGAAGGTAAGGTAGGCACCTACTACTTCTATAGATCAGTTCAAGAAGTCTCTTCCCCTTTCTAGGGTTTGGTTCCTCTAAAGGCAACCTAGATACCACAAGCCTCCAAGGATCATGCACGAGACAACCGTAACCATCCACTTAGGTCGTACACACCCAACTTCTCAGGGTTTCTTATATCTCAGAGTCCAAGCTTCCAACCTTCTTTCTCAGGTCTCATTCTCTCTCTCTCTCTAGAGCTTAACCCTACAAACAACCTTACCACTATATGTTCTCTCTCTAAGGTGGATCAAGCTCACATGCATACACCTACATGGGTGAAACCTACATTCACTCAAAATTATCCTTATCTCTTTATGCTTATCTCATAAGCTATCCAACATGCCCTTCTAGCCTGGGTTTTAACCTACTGCCAGCACTACTGACATACTCGAGGTGCATACTCTACCATGCTCATATAAGACCATAGGGTTTCTTTATGGTCATCACTAACCTCATCGATGAAGGAGTTATCCTTCACTCTAACATGCATGACACTTCCCAGGTTGGGTCGCCCAAAAGGCACTAAGTCAACCAACCTCACATAGCTCATACTTCCCGTAGGTATCTAAAACCAAGAGCATGTCAACCCACACACATGGTCGACCATGACATGTAACTCAATAAGCCATCTCTCTCTAACCACCACTTAGGGTTAGGGTAAGCATCATCCTTAGAGAATGCACCAGGTATCTACCTCTAATGGAGGTTTCTGCCTCCAAGACCAACTCTCTATTCATCCTCCTGACAAGAAGGTCTAACCTCAAGTCTCTCCTGAGGGCATGACAACACATGCCATGAAACTAATCTTTAGTTTATGCTTAAACTATTAATCTTATGTCCATGACATCTTGTTTACATGCTTTTCATTAATTTGGTGGAGGATTCCTTAATCTTATCATACATACCCTTACTTCAAGAGGGTTAGGAAGAGAGAGAAAACCCTAAACCTTAGAATCTTAACAAAATTAGGGTTGAGAAGGGACGAAAATAGATGAGAGAGTCATAAAGGTATCTTATTTTGAGTCAAAACCTCAGACATTGGTCAGGCAGTCACACTACATCCGAGAGCCCTCGTGACCGACTAACGGGGTAGAGGAAAATCTTGCCAGCCCCCAGACCGTGATCATTTTCTAGACACCTCCGTCATCGGTAAATCCTCTAATAACTTCCTTAGGTTCTACAGAGTTTGTAAAATCTAATAATTACTAAGGATTAAATGAGTAACCAATGCTCTGATAGAAAATTTAACGACCCCGCCACCCAATAACCCCCAATTAAGAGAGACCAAGAGGTCAGAGCCGTTATCCTATTTTTCCGGATCAATGGTTCGACAAATAATAAATAATAATTATTAAATTCTACCAAGACTATACTGAAAAGATATAATAAAATAAATTTTGCATACCTTTTTAAAACACGGATATCTAACTTCTATCCACATATGGAATCTATTCTAACTAATCCTCCTTGCACTTTATTTCTTATTTTCACAATATGCCACTTTACTGTTTGTCCTTTTCAATGTTGTACCTAAAACGCCGACAAACAAAATGTCAGTCAGCATAAATGAATATGTCGGTATGTGGGGACAACCAAAATTGTGCAACTATGGTAACAATGTAAGCAACCAAATATCATTTAACAATCAAGGTTACGTTTCAAGCAATACTACTCAATCCATACCTATCCCCTATATCTGTGTTGTCCCTATAGTGGACTTGGATACTACCTCTCTCATATGGTAGATCCTTACCCCCATGGTCCTACCTCACAGTTAGCCATTACTTAGGGTTGTGGAGTCACATGGCCCTATCCAAAGGTAGCCCAATCTCTGACTCATGGTGACTTGATGGACCTACCCCATAGGTAGCCATGTACTAAGTCATCCAATGACCTGATGGACCTACCCCATAGGTAGCCATGTACTAGGTCAACCTATCAATCAGTAGAGAGGACTAGGATCTGAGCTAGTAGGCATATATCTTAGGTGATAGTCATATCCACATTATAGTATGCATGAATTAAATTCATCCAACAATTTAATTCAAGCCACCGATGAAAACTTCATAAAATCCTCAGAAAACTAGTTTGAGATATTCATAAGCGTAACCACATACATGATCCATAGTAACTTGATGTCCAACCAATAATAATCAAGAACAATCAATCAAGCAATCAACAATCACTACTACAGAAGTGGCCTTTGGCGTCGGTCGTTTAACCCCATTTGGCGTCGGTTTTCGACCGACGCCTATGTGGGCGCCGCTAAAGGTCGAACACTTCGGCGTCGGTTGTTTAACCGACGCCTATTTAACCTATCAGCGTCGGTCTTTTGGTATATAACCGACGCCAAAAGGGTTCGCTCCACATAAAACGGCGTCAGCTAGGGCACTTTCTGCGTCGGTTATTTACTAACGGACCGACGCCTATATTACTTATAGCGTCGGTCTTTTAGTAGATAACCGACGCATAAAGTGTCCTAAATGACGCCATTTTTTGTGGCGCGAACACTTTTGGCGTCGGTTATATACCAAAAGACCGACGCCTCTAATTTAAATAGGCGTCGGTTTGATACGTATATCCGACGACATTTCGAGGACTGCTTTGGCCACATAAGGCGTCGGTTATCTATAAATAACCGACGCTGTAGATCTTTGCTGACGGTTTTTTATAAATAACCGACGCCTATTTTTTTTTTTTCATATCAGTTTGCAGGCCTGCTGTGGCTGGTCAGCAGGATGAGAACCTGCAGTTCAGTTTTCTGAACTGCAGGTTTACGACATCCATTGATATCAGCCTACAAACAGGCCGCAAACCTGCAAAAGTCATAAGCAAAATTTCACACAAGTACATACATTCAGACATCAATTCAATTCTCACATTCACACATATAGAAACATTCAAATACATGTATTAACATTCAGAAATATTCATTTACAAAGTATCATTCATTATCGCTATCAACATCCCAGTTATATCTTACAGTTGCCACTGCTTGTATGGCTTTTGCCCATTCTTCTCTTACTTCATTTAATGCTTCCATCGTATATGGAGCATGTATATTTTTTAAGCGTTTACCTGTAGTGTTGTCAGTTTTAAACACCTGCAAAGAGAATGATGTATATATATAAGTAATAATATAAAAATAAGATAAGATTGATATATTGCATACTAACTAATGAGAGTATACATAATACCTCATGTATGGTATCGATGTCCAATGCGGCATATTTGATAATCATCTGCATAAATCGCATCACATAGTATGCGCATGCCCAGCCATTGTCTTGTGTAGCACACTATAAATTGAAACATACAAAATAATACAACTAAGCACAATTCACATCAATAATATATATATTCGAGTCGGGAACTTACTTGGACGTTCTGCCAATTTATTGGCTGGTTCTTTTTCCTTGGGACCGTTCCTCCAGCCTTTTTGAATGCATCTAAACCCCTACATGTTAATATAACACAATAAATTGCATAAGTAAATAGTAATGTAATAAAAGATGTTAACGGATATAAAAATGAAATATTTCTCACCAGAATAATGGCATTCTCATTACGTGTCCAATTTTAGGGTTCAATGTACTCCCCGCAGGATCTAGATAATAAACAGTGAATGTCCCGGGGACAATAACTAGTAACTCCCAATGTCTACCGCTAGAGGTAAGAAGTTAACAATTAATAACTCAAAATGCAAAATAAAAATGGAATTTTCTTAAGTCCAAATTATAAATAAAGTAAACTTACTTGACATTGAATGGAGCTATTATTATCATCTTCTTTTGCTGACCAAAAATTGTAAAAGCATCTATACATTATTGTTGAACATTATCAGGGTCTTTAGCTACCAAACTAATCAATGATGGAATCAAAAATCCCAAATGATCAAATGCAAATTGTTTGCAATGATCTTCGACTAAGTAGCTGCAAAACATATAGGCGTATGCATTAATATATAATAAACCAGATCACCGGATCTTACACAAGGTATATGGATGTATAAACAAGATCTCACCTTATCCATGTCTCTATCATTGATGTATTCAGCCAATCATACATAAACAGCTCAATAATATCTTGTATAAATAAAGAGCTATCGTATGATTGACCTGCATAATCTGCATATAAAGAAATAATTATAGGGCAATGTACATTATGTGCCCGTAGCCAACATGCCATTCCCCTACAAGCAGGACCTAACAGGTATGTTAGGTCAGTTGGAACCCAATCGGGTAATGCGGGAAGTGGAAGTGGAGGCCTAGGTGCTCCTGGTGTCTTCTTTTTAACCTGTACATATAATTTCAGATCAGTTGACATCATATATACACATTAACAGTCTAAATCAATGTAAATTTATCTTACAATTTCAGTCGTGTAGACGACATCTGCTTTGGGCCACAATATCACCCCGCCTTCTGCATCAGCAAGTCTATCAATATCCGGGTGGGGATATGGCAATGTAGCTTCTCTCCAATCAGGTAACACACGTATCGGGCTCACACGAACGTAGCCCTGTGGCATTGGAGTCCCGTGAAACATTGCCCCAGGAAGGGACGGGTAAGCCTGCACCTCTGCAACAACGTAGTCTTGCATTCTTAAGCGGCATGGCTTCAATGCCTACAAATTTACGTAAAGAATATTATACATATATACATATCATGTTGAAAACATAACAACTTGAAAAGACTAACTACAATGTCATAAACAATACTTACAGCAGACGTGCTAGGCGATGGGTCTCCAGGATTACTCACAGTCTGTGCATCAGGAGAAGAGTGGGTCGCCATAGGCGTATTGGAAGCCTGAGATGCCTGCCACCGTAGCAATTCTTCCTTGACCTTCTCAGCAACTACATCGTTGACCTTCTTAGCAACTAAATCCTCAACTCTCTTATTCTCCTATACATGGATAAAAGAAACATTAGCTTCTTATTAATGAATTTCCTTTTGCAGTAACATTCTAAAAAAAGAATAAGTTACCTCTTCTTGAGAAAGTCCCGCTCTGGGTTTGCGCTGGGATGGCCCAAAGAATGCTTTGATGCCAACACCAGCGCCGGCACCTCTAACACATCCAGGATGCTCTGGGTTACCCAGAGCAACTGTCAATTCATCCCTTGTGCCCTGAGGGATGAACGTGCCTTGTTTCCTCTGCTCGTGCAGCTCCCGCTAATCACCATAAACAGAAATTGGTAAGTTAACACCACAAATAATCAATATTCAAACGATTTCTCTAAGAGTGTTATTTTACCATTTTTGCAGCCGCCTCAGCAGTTACAGGCTTCTTTATTTCACCCTTCTTGTTTTTCCTGCCAGCTATCCAGATATCATGGCGAGGCATGGGTGTGGCAGACTCCTGAGTAGGAGCAGACTCCTGAGTAGCCGCAGACTCCGCCTGTAGTCTTTGGCGAACGCTTGCATAGCCTTTTGGACCCATAATGTGGTCATGCACATTCAGTGCACGTCTTGCTTTTTGTGCGTCACTGAGGGCCTAGTTAGTATGCACATTAATGATTTGGTTAGTAGCACTAAATGCTAATCTTGAATAGGTGAATACAATGTATATTAATTAAATTAGGAGTGACGCCTAATACCTTGAATTCTTCAGATTTTCTTGAAGCAACAAAATTGTCCCAATCTTCTTTGTCCAAGAAGTTCCATTGTTCAAGGGCTGACTTCTTCTTCTTATCACCCTCTTTTATGTATTCTCTGTTCAGATTTGTCCTATAATTCCTAAGCATCTTTCCAGCGCGTTGCATCACATTTTTATGATGCAACTTCTCATCCAATGCAAACAGATTCTGTAAAATAGAAATGTTATTAACTAGTATCCAAAATAGAATTGCAAATAATAGAATTTGTATTCTACAAAATAGAATTGCAAATAATAATAACTCACGCGTAAATCCTTCCATATCAAGTCTTTTTTCCCTTGAGGAACTTTATGCCAATTGTCATACTTAACACCACAATGGCTCCGAGTGGTACACCCAAGATAGTTCACAAAATTATTGCGGTTCACTCCAATTGGATTTCCTCCATTATCAAACTCCACCACCAACTTGGATCCACTACCACTTAGCGCTAATAACTTCTTCAACAGAGTGATGCCCCTTTTCTTGTTAAGTGTCTGGTGTTGCGCATCAAGTTGCTCCAGTGCTTCAGTGGGTACAGGTGCATCAACCTAAAATTTGACAAAAATAAAACACACTAAATTAGCCCAATATAGAAATATAGGATATATGACATAACTAGAAGATAATGAATTTTATAGAAATACAGGATATGTTTTTAGAACTTACATTAGTATCCTCGCCATGCTCGTCATGGACAGCATGCTCATCATGGACTTCATGCTCATCATGGACATCATGCTCATCATGGTCAGCCATCTGAAAATGTCATTAAAAAGGCAAACATTTAGTATTTCTATTAACTAGAAAAAGGCAAACATTTAGCATTTGTATTAACTAGAAAAAGGCAAACATTTAGCATTTGTATTAACTAGAAAAAGGCAAACATTTAGCATTTGTATAAACATACATGTATCTAAAATTGTGATCTTTTATCAATTAACAATCCTTCATTGTGATCTCCGCGCACATATAAGTCATCATTAGCTTCAATATTTTGTGGACTTGGCAACCCAACTGAGAATGGACTGGAGTCATCATACTTATCATAGTACTCTTCTTCATCTATAGGATCTTCAATGAACTATCTTTTACCATGAAGAACAACCGACCATTTATCATTTGCAGGATCATCGATATAGAATATTTGTTTCGCATGTGATGCCAATATGAATGGTTCACCCTTCTCGCCAATCTTTTCAAAGTTCACCAAAGTGAAACCCAATTCATCCACTATAACTCCTTTGGTGTTATCAACCCAATTACATTTAAAGAGTGGAATTTTGAAATCTATGTAGTCAAACTCCCAAATGTCCTCAATGACACCGTAATATGACATTTTAGCTTCACGTGGACTCTTATCCTTTGCACTTGCAAAGTACATAGTTCAAAGGGACACCGTAATATGACATAACCTTCAATAATACTCCCTTCAGGCCGATAACGGTTTTGAACATCACCTTTAAAAATGCTCATGTATCGTTCAAAGGGATACATCCAATGCAAGAAAACTGGTCCCAACATTTTAGTCAAGTGGACAACAAGATGTACCATGATATCAAAGAACGAAGGAGGGAAATACATATCAAGCTGACATAGGGTAACAACCACTTCTCTTTGCAAATTATCGAGAGTATCAGGGTCAATAACTTTGCTGTATAGACTGTTGAAAAAGAAACAAAGTCTGGTAATTGCAAACCTTACATGCTTCGGCAATATAGATCGAATTGCCACGGGCAATATTTGTTGCATTAGAGTGTGACAATCATGAGATTTAAGACCTATCAACTTCAGATCTTTCATTGATACCAATCTACGGATGTTGGATGAGTAACCATGTGGCACCTTAACATTTACCAAGCATTCACAAAAAGTTTTCTTCTCCTTTCTAGACAACGTGTAACAAGCGGGAGGTAAGTATGTTCTTTTATTACCCATTTCACGTAATTTTGTTAATTCTGACCTTATTCCCATTTCACGTAGGTCCATTCTGGATTTTATCCCATCTTTAGTCTTACCTGGTATATTTAATAGAGTACCAATGATGCTATCACAGACATTTTTCTCAACGTGCATTACATCGATACAATGCCTGACTGTCAAAGAACTCCAATAAGGAAGATCCCAAAATATTGACTTCTTCTTGAATGAAGAATTGTCACTCTGTGTGGCCATACTACATTGTGATTTCTTACCAAATTCATTGACAATGTCTTTTACTCTTTCATAAACAACATCCCCTGGTATAGGTTTAGGTGCACTCCGTTCATCATTCCATCCATTGAATGCTTTGCGCTTCCTACGATACGGATGGAATTTTGAAAGAAACCTTCGATGACCAAGATATGCAGTCTTGCCGCCATGTTTTAATCTTATTGAATCAGTGTTTTCTTCACATATAGGACACGCTTTAGCTCCTTTGACACTATATCCAGACAAATTCCCATATGCTGGAAAGTCATTAATAGTGCAAAACAACATAGCGTGCAAACGAAATGTCTCTCTTGCTGAAGCATCATAGGTCATCACACCTTCAGCCCAAAGTTTCTTTAAGTCATCAATCAAAGGTTCAAGATAAACATCGATATCATTTCCGGGTTGTTTAGGGCCCGATATCAACAATGACAACATAACGTACTTATTTTTCATACACATCCAGGGAGGAAGATTGTATATAACAAGCATGACTGGCCAAGTGCTATGTTGGCTGTTCAATGTCCTGTACGGATTCATCCCATCTGTACAAAGCCCAAGTCTTAGATTCCTATCTTCTTCACCAAATTTAGGGTACAATAGATCAATCTTCTTCCACTGTGGGGAATCAGACGCATGTCGTAGGATCCCATCATTATTTTTCTTAACATCTGCATGCCACCTCAAATTCTTCGCATCTTTCGGATTTGCAAACAAGCGTTGAAACCGTGATATTATAGGTAGATACCACAACACCTTGGCAGGAGAACCAGTTTTGGACTCCCCCGAAGTCGTCAATTTATATCGTGACGCACCACATTTTGGACAATCTTTCAAATCTACAAAGTCCTTTTGAAATAATACACAATCATTCGGGCATGCGTGTATCTTCTTAGCCTCCATTCCCATTGGGCACAACATTTTCTTTACCTGGTATGTTGAGATTGGAAGCTCGTTTCCTTCAGGAAGCATTTCTTTCAACAAAGTCAACAATGAAGTGAAGCTTTTGTCACTCCATCTATTGTTAGCTTTCAACTTATACAATCTCAACACAGCGCTAAGCTTCATAAACTTAGCAGAGCCTGTGTATAATGGTATCTCAGCATCATGCACAATGTTTGTAAAGATAGGAGGTGGATCGGTGTGCTCTACCCTACAACTATCCAGCATCGCATCAACGATGTCTGCTGGAACTGGTTCGTTCACATTTACGTCATCGGAGGCAATTTCTTCTTCCACCCAAGCACTGCTATCGACATCTACTGGTTTCGATTTTGAAATTTCTCCATGCCAGTGCCATTCTGTATAGCCTTGTACAATCCCGTTGCACATGACATGACTTTTGATTTCCTCACCAGTGTTGACTTTCAAGTTGTTACCGCAATGCCTACATGGACAGTAGAACCTATCTGTAGGTTTTTTCCTATGTTCTTCGGCAAATCTAATAAACTGATCAAGACCAGATATAAACTCTGGGGTGCAACGATTACGAATGGACATCCATGATCTATCCATTCTATGATCAGAGAAAACAAGTATATATTAGGAAAACAAGTGATTGTTCATTCTAATGATTGTTCACATTCTAGGCCTACAAACACATTTGATGTCATTCTTATATATAATAAATGTGTACCACCTATCCCATCCTTGAACATCTTATCTCACTAGTAAGTGTATAATGTGTATTGGGTTTTCAAGAAAATTTCGGCAGCATTTCCCCGCTGTTCTCTAAGTACATATGTACTTAGAGAACAAACGGGGAAATGCTACCAAAATTTTCTCGAAAACTCAATACACATTATACACTTACATCCTAAGTGAGATTAGGTGTTCAAGAACAGTCCCAAACCGGGGACTATCCAAGATTTACTCCTAATGAGTCAATCTTGGACGGGTTTCTAGGCCAACAAACACAATAATAGATATCTACAATGAAGTCGGACTCCATACAAACAGTACATAATTTAGTGATTGTTCATTCTAATTTATACCGATGTACAAGTAATATAAAAAACAATGATTGTTCACATTCTAGGCCAACAAACACATGTGATGTCATTCTTATATATAATAAATGTGTACCACCTATAACAAACACATTGTCCAACATTAGGTTCAACACTTGAAACATACATTCGTTTTCAACATAAAAAATTATATCATTAGGGTCCAACATGTGGATTATATGGGACATACACATCAAGGTGGTCATAAGGGAGGATATTTCCTTATTTATGAGTAAGCGATATAAGATTAAGATCCATATAAAAATTAGGGCAGAAGGAAGAAATAAATCTTCTTTAGGATACAATAGACCCTTATGGATGTATTTAGGGTCATAGATACCATCATAGAACAAAAGGGGTACACTCTAGGATTTAAGATCACACTACATCATGTATTTTATACAAAATTACATGTATGTGTATATAAAAAATATATTTATAAGGAACTTCTATACATATCTAATCAACAAATCAGTAATTAACTAAGTATTCATCAATACTTACTATTAATCAGTATCTCTAATCATTAAAATCGGCAAGCAGATCAGTAATTGTAAATAACAAACTACGAATTGTTGAATTAAAGTAATCACTAAAGTAATACTAACCAATAGTACCAATCATTAATCACTTAAAGCAGCAAGGAAATCAGTAAAACTAATCATGCATTACTAGTATAATAGAGCAATAGGATATTTACTTCGATGCATTACAGCAGTACCCAATTATTTCATTAATCACTGAAAGCAGCAAGGAAATCAGTAAAACTAATCATGCATTACTAGTATAATAGAGCAATAGGATATTTACTTCGGCGGCAAGGAGCAGCGACAAGGTCCAGTCGTCAGGTAGGCAGGCAGGCGTCGGCGGGCGGCGGCAAGGACGTCAGGAAGGCAGGCAGGCGTCGGCGGGCGGCGGCAAGGAGGAAGGCGGCACGGCGGCGAGCTCCAGGCGTCAGGCAGGCAGACCAAGGACCAGCGGCGTCGGCGGCAACGATCTCCAGGCATCCGGAGAAGGGGGCACGGTCCAGAAGGGGGTGCAGCAGCAGTGGCGGCGGAGAAGGGGGCGCCGGAGTAGCAGTGGCGGCACGACGGCGCTGTCGTGGAGAACAAGGAGCAGAGAAATCGACGGCGACAACGTGGGAAATCGACGGAGAAGCAGAAAAAAGGGCTCGCAATGAAACAGAAGAAAGGGGAAGAGTCGAGCATCGCGGGTTATAAAGTCCCAAATAGCGTCGGTTTCTTACAACAACCGACGCCTAAACATCTTTAGCGTCGGTTGTTGGAAAAAACCGACGTCCAATTGGACGATATTTTCATGAAATTGTTTGGCGGGAACCACCTTCAGCGTCGGTGATCCTTGAATAACCGACGCCGAAGGTGACACTTTTCGCGCAAATTTTCATCGCACATAGGCGTCGGTTTCTACCTAAATAACCGACGCTTAAAATGACACTATTTTTTTGATCAAAAAATGGATTTCGCGGGCGACTTTAAGCGTCGGTTTGTTATAAACAACCGACGCTGAAGACAAAGCGGTACCCGTGTCTGGCTGGTCTTCTAATATAGACGTCAGTTTTCGTAAACAACCGACACCTAACATAGAAGGCGTCGGTTTTCCTTAATAACCGACGCCCAGAAAAGTGTCACTGAATGCTATTTCTGTAGTAGTGAATATCCTAAAATTAATGCATAACATCCAAGTGTCATTGTTTTATCCAAAACACTCTCAAGATTGACTTGGATTCCACCCTAGGATTTCTAGGCCAACTTTAGGGTTTTAGCCTCCATAATGCATTTATCACTTTTAATTCTCTTTTAGTTCACAAACCCTAATTCAACATCATAGGCACAATTATCATCTTTGGTTTCATTCAAATTGACAACTCATATTTCATTATAGTTCAATTCATATATGAACTCTATTTATCACTAATTCCACATTTATCCATTAGAAAACCCTAATTACCATATTAAGGGTATTTATCCACAATTAGAAACTATTATACTCAAAATAGCTTAGAATCATCATATATCAGTTTTATTCATGGAATTGAACAATTAAAGCCATTAAGGGTCATAATTACCAAAGTTAGGGTTTCAAGGCCCATTAAAGAATATTCATGTACATGGAAACCTAAATTAATCAAATTACACATAAAGATCATACTTTTAGAACTAATGTGTCCTTTTTTTATAATCAACATGTTAATATCAACTTTAAACATCCCTATAACCCTTCCCAATTTGTTAATCATCATAGATTAGGGTTTCTTAATCATTAATGCATTAAAGTGGACAACTTCAACTACTTTTCGAATTTCAATAGAAATTAGGCTCTAAAACTATTTTTAATGGACTCCTTGCATTTTTCTAATCAAATTTCATATATTAAGTTTATCCATAAGAGCTCCCTAGCAATTTCTATGAATTTTGCAAGAAAAGACATTATCTTGAATTATCTGTTATTTTTAAAAACAATGTTGGCCGTTGGATTGATGATCCGCTGGACCACACTGGATCCAATGATTCTCAGCTACGTGTATCACCCACGATCAAAACAACTAAAGGACAACATTGCCCTTACCTGCTCTGAAGGGGATTCAGGGTATTTTGGTAAAACACCAATCGACCTTCTTCAAGCCGATGGTTGACTCTACTCCCTGTTGCACCTGTGCATGAACTGAGACCACTAGTAGCTCTACCTCGATCTCGCGAACTCGATGAGCCCTTCAATCAGATGTAGATAGCTCTCCTATCGGCGGGGAAACTCCGCCTATCTTCAGCGACTGCTGCTTCAAGGTGAAGGTGCAGATCACGACCAAAATGCCTATTGGAGGCACAAGCGTGATCGTGCGCTTTGTCGGGTCTTGCAAAGGTTGCTTGGGAGTTTGGTGGTGACATGAGTCACCCCCCCTTATATAGGGTATCCATCTCCCACCTTGAGAATAGAGGATTCCCTATTTTCACCATGAAACCCCCCGAAACCCAGGGTTGTTCGATCTATCCAACACTCCCAAACTTGATGGGCAAGTTTCTGAGTTCACTCGTGCATTAAATTGCGAGAAAACTGCTTTGGAAGATCCTTCCCTCTATTCACCACCTTCCTAATCTATCGCGAGATATGATACAAAGGGATCATCATTAGATCTAAATCCAACGGCCTACAATGTGCGTGACATGTGCATGGGCTAGGCCCAAGATTCCTATTCCAAATAAAATTGTGACATTTAATGCAAATCGATGATTATTCTTTCACTTTAAGAAAAATCATAAAATCAATAACTCTCTCCTCATTTATCCTTTTTTAATAAAATTTTAGGAGAAAGTCTATTCTAACTTAATCTACCATTATATGAAGTTTGAGACCAAAACTCGAAAGGAAAAACCCTTTTTCTTCATATGCAAGTCAAGTAGCTATAAGGCACATATTATGTATTAAAACACCTATTTTCTCTTTCCTCTTTTCCTATTTTCTTTATTTTGACTATTCTTTCCCTTAGTAATCACATGTAAACGAAATATAATTAGGTGTGGCCATTAATGCCACTTTTTAGAGATTTCTATATATTTCTCATAAATACTTTGCTTAATATTCATTATCTTATACCTTTTCCTAATATTTGAACTTTTATTCTTTTTTCTTCTTTTATAATGGATTAACAAAATAGTAGATATTACGAAATTCCAATCAAAAGGGAGATTTCCAAGGAAATCCATCCTTTGAAGAAAAGCATACAACCTTCTCAATTCAAGTCCATTTTCATAAAGTTATTACATTTCAATTATGAAAACACATGTAAAATTAAGGTTGTTACAAGAAACCTCGAGTTATATTTGAGGGGAAGAGAGGTAGGAAAGTATTAACTTTACATTGGGAAGAGGGAGGTAGAAGCTCAGTGCCTAGACCAAGATAAACAAGAACCAAACCATCCAATCACACACAAATAAAGGGTATTGGCCAAAACCATGCTACACATCCACCATCAATACTTCTTTTAGGGAGACATGTGTATATTGCATGTATATATATGTATGTATATATATATATATATATATAAATATATAAATATAAATATATATATAGGGTAGTGATCCAGTGGGAAACATCCTACGGTGAAAGCATGATAGGAATTTGAATAGCTGCTAATTAGTAACTATTTTTTAAAATACAACCATATAGATGTAAAAAGCATCATTTCATTTACCTTCTCACAAAAAATCATTACAATCAGACATTGTTTGCATGTCCATATGTACAATATACACGTTTTACATCCAACAGTCAGCCTGAAATTCAATATAGAGCGTCAAAAAATATTTGGTTGTTATGAATGATCTACAAATTGGATGGTGATAAAATTTTATAGGAAGGTAGATATTAAGGTATACTTATAATCTGTATGGTTAGATTATGAAAAATTGATCAATGTGGAGAGTTATTCAAATGCCTCTCATGCTCTCACTAGATAAGTTTCTCACTGGATCGTTGCCCTTTTTGTATGTATGTATGTATGTATATTAGTTTGGGATTATGTGGCCTTTGATCAGATATGCATATGAGAACGTTTAAATATTCAAATCATATTCAATAAATAAATGATTAAATGGCCCAAATTTTGAGCATGCAAGGGTGTTTCTCATTGGTGATCGAACTGTGAACGCAGGCAGAGGTCTCAGGTTCAAATCCTCATGGGGATGAATAAAATTGAGATTTATATAAAACTTGACTTGGTGTAGTGGTTAACATGCTTGTTGTTGTACTTAAGGTCATGAGTTCCAATCCTATATTAGGTGTTTAAATTTTTACAGAACTTCACTTGGTGTTGTGGTTAACATACTTGTTTTTGTACTTAAGGTCAGGAGTTCCAACCCTATATTGGACATTTAAATTTTCAAAGACATATATGGCGGTGCTAGGGAAATGAGGGGAGTGTGGCGATTCAGGGGGCAACACGGGGGAGGAAGGGGATGGTCGGAGACTGGATCTGCAGACAAATCATGGTGTCAAAGGGAAGTCACAGGGGAGTATGGCATTGGATATCTGGGGATGCACGAATGAAACGAACTGGCATGGCGTGCATCGCCGAATTGGGGCGGCGACGACCTCCATACCTGAGATAGGGTTTACTTTTACTGTCACTGGTATGAAGGGGGTGGCAACAGCAGAGGAGGGTGCCTCAAATCTGGCACAGGGTGAGGAGGGGATGAGCAAAGGAGGGTAGTTGTTACAACAGATGGTAGGGGGCCTAATCCTATACCTGTTGGTTCCCAAATGTATGCTGCCATGGCGGCACCTCAACAGGAAAGTCCCAATAATGAGACGGACAACATCAACCTCAGGGCAGAGAATGAGGAGTTCTTCCTAGAGAAGTTGTTTGAGCACAAACTTCCTTGGGAGTTTGTGACATAAAAGAAACAGAGGAATACCTGAAATCACAATTGAACCTGAAGTCGTGGAACAGCCGGTTTGGCCCTGGAGATATACCATGGTGGTGAGACTATTGGGTACAGAAGTTGGCTACATGACCTTAAGAGACAGTCTTAAGTTATTATGGTATATCAAGGGTAGGTTCAACATGTTCAAGGTTGAACTTGGGCACTTTCTTGTGCAGTTCTCATGCCAACATGATTTTGATACGACACTTACGGGTGGACCTTGGAAATTATTTGGATGTAATGTTGTTGTCTGGGAGTGGTTCCCGACCTTCAAACCTACAAAGGAGTTTCCGACATCCATGGTCACTTGGGCGTGTATAATGAATCTTCCCCTGCACCTTTACGTCCCCACGATGTTTACATATATAGGGAGGGTACTGGGAGGTCTAGACAAGGTGGATAGTCATATCGAGAATTGATCTCGTAGTCATTTCACCAGACTGGTTGTAGAGATTGATACGATAAAAGATCTAGTTAGCCACATACTGATTAATTTAAAGGAATATGAGGTAGTATACACTAGTAGAAAGTGGGGTGTATCTGATGGGTGCGGTATGATTATCTTTAATGCCAGGTCAACCTCAACAGTCCTGAATGGTTCATCCAGAGTGAACAGATCCATTGCCTTCGTGGATATCTGATAAGATGCACCGGTAGATTAGAATGACTCTCCTTATCTTATTCACTCGATAATTTCCCTAGCCACTCTTTTGCATAGCACCTATTCCTATGCGGTTGCCTACTGCAATTGATGAAGCTCTTCACCACCACGCTGCAACCCCTAACCTTCACCAGTCACCGGGACTCCTCCATCCTCATCTCTCGTCCTATAGTCATATATCCCTCACTTTGTTGTTTTTATCCCTACAAAATCACACATATACCTCACTTATTTGCTTTTATCCCTACAAAATCATCACGATCATCATCACTATCAGGGTGAGGACACCCTGTACTCATCGCCGCCGCCAACAGAAGGATGGGGATGCATGACTAATCAGCTATCGATGGTAGATCTGGCCTCTGGTGATCAGAAACAAGGCCCCCTCCTCAATGGCCGCTCGTCTTCTCCAAATCTAGTGATTAGTATTTCGATCTCTCCCCCATCTCCTGTCTCTGTTTCCCCTCTCTTCGGCATCTAACATACATGATTTTGTGGCTGCATGTGTCTCTATTTTGCTTCCCCCTCCCCCTTATTTTTCATATACTACCGAAAAAAGTATGAATATGGACTTGACTGCAACAACAACTAGCTGCCTCAACCCAAAGAATGCAAGTCCCAAAAGAACGTTAGCCACTCCTATTTCCATCAGCATTGGCCAGGTAAGTTTTTTAGCTTTTATACAAGAACGATTTGATATTGACTCTATCATTCAGTCACATAGGAAGTGATGCATTACTGGACAGTAGGTTCCTCATGTGTCTAAGTACAAAATATAGGATATTATTATCCAGTGTTTCCATGATTCCTCTCATGTTATCATTAAAGATTGTCATGGTCTCCCTTCTATGTATCTTTTTTGAAATGTGGAATCTTTTGGACATATTTATTTCCATTGTTAGTTGCAGTTCATTCATGACGCCATTGACTTGTAGTGTCCTATATTCCATGGACATTGTAAATTGCACTTCAATTACCATGCTATGGACTTGTATGTGTGCTTAATTCCTTGAACATTGTTAGAATTCTAGTTTGGACATCACAACATTGACTTTTATGTGTGCTCAGCTTATTTATGTTTGTTCTAAAACCATTTTTTCCTAAACCTACCAGATAGCTCAGGATCAAAAAGTTAAATAATATAAAATGTTTTTTCCTACTCTTGCCATCACTTGAGCTGGCAATGTGAATAAGTAGAATTAATATTTGATAACTACCAATTCTTTACTTATCTTTTTTTTCATATCACTGTTTTACACAACTGTACTTACAGTCTCGAGCCATTTTTAACCAACTTTCAATAGGCAGAGCCCGCCAAGGGAAAGCTTAGTGTTCAGAAACACCATATTTGATACAATGATGTAGAATGAAATTGCATTTGATGGTGATGATGGTGGTAGTGGTGGTAGAAGGAAGAGCGTCACGGAGGTTGGTGCTTCTATGTGGGGAGATAATGACATTAGAGCTATATAAATTGATTTTTTCTTGCAAACCCATCTCTCTCCCTTGAATATTTTAGAATGAATGAGCTTGTGTAATGTTGTTGACCATCTTGGTTAAGTTGAAACTTTAAGGTAAAAATGTTGTTTCTAATTACTATTTTGTGGGTCCATGAACATATATCAAAGTAACAAAGCTTTGATCCTAGCATGGGTGGTCTTATAGAGTAATAAAGCATAGGAACAACCCATTATACTTGAGGTAATTGATTTATTAGTTGTAGATATCATTTAGTTAAATGTTTATATTTGTGTGTATCTACTAAACTCCATACCACTCACGTGTATATTCTTCTAAAGAGTACAAGAAAATATATATTTAGTTTCAATATAGTTTGCTGATCAGGAAATGCAATAGAACACTAACTACATATCCTCTAAAATAACTTGACTATTAGTGTAGTCTAGTAGTTATTCTTCAATTTGAGATTTGACTCTAGTTGAAAAAAAACAACTGCCCTTTTTTCCCATAATTGTGCATTTTACAAGCCATCCATCTAAACTAAACCAGTACTTGTATAACATAGGTAATGACATGGCATTCAAAGGTATTACTTCTATAATATATTGTCTTGCTCAATCTTCTTTAATGCGTCATTTCATTTGAGCTCTTACTTCACAATGAAATCAAAACATAAGTTATTTTGTAGCTATAGACCATGATCACTTCGAATATGTATCTGAGTGAGGTGTTGCTACAATTTTTCCATTCAATCTAGGGGAATTATTTATATTTTATTGTGATAGATACTTATAACTAACTAGAGGATATCTAATGTGATGCTTATACATTAAACCAACTAACGGACTTATTGAAAATACAAGTTGGTACAAGAAGATTTTTCAGAGATGAAAAGTCTTATGACAATAGATGACTACAAGAATTATAATTATGGTGACGTCTCCTAAACCAATTGATGTCCAAACAAAATGACTCTAGGGTATATATTGTGTTCAATAACATGTAGTAGTGGAATAAGATAAGACAATGTTAGTTCTTGTAACATTCATTGTTTAGGTAAATATTAGGAAGCACGAACACTTTTCGGGAGGTACCATGGATATCCTTCACACGTGTTCGACACAGACACACGGTGGTGTGGCCCTAGCATGACCAATACTTTTTTAATTAGTGGGTTTGACATGACCAGGACATGCAGCCCATACGATTCCATTAATAGGGACCCCCAAAGAAACCCTTATCATTTAGCTAGACTTAACCCTCTCCTTGATGAACCCTCTCCAATGTTGAAGCTTACAATGATCTTCTAGACAAACTATACCAAAAAGGACAACAATAAGTGTAAAAGGCTAAAATCGTTGAAATATTATAAAAGATACATAATTTTTCATATATCTTTAAAATTCAAAACATGAATTATGAATACTAATTGGATAAGGTGATGGTGTTGAACATGCATAGATACACCGATATATGCCCATGCCCCATCTTTGCCTGTGGTCTCCTAAGTGGGCAAGGTGGCCTCCATGTCATCCCAAGCGGGCATGCAAAATTCAGATTTTGTTAAGTGGGTGGCTTGGTGAACTTGCCTTTGATGACAGATCGTTAATGATAGGTTTCTACTCTCTTTCTCTATTGGCAGAATTTGGCTTGATTTCTTCTTTTACCCTCTCAATAGATACAACAATATATGCCCATGCCCCATTTTTTCCTATGGTCACCTAAGTGGGCCAGGTAGCCTCAAAGTCATCCCAAGCGGGCATGCAAAATTCCGATGTTGTTAAGTGGGTGGTTGGGCAAACTTGCCTTTGATGACAGATCAACTAGGAAGCAAGGAATGAAGTTTCATTGGTATCGGTGGTACTTCGACCGAAATAACAATACCAATGGGTAGTGATACGAAAACATGTGTGCGTACCGATAGGATCACAAATACTAAGAATATTGACATGTATACCACCAATACCGCCATGTTTCGATGGTTTCGGTGCAAAATACACTACTAACTTCAGTGTACAGATTGAAATTGGCGGTATACCGACAGTTATACTATTTTTTGCAAGAATGATTGTTGTTACTTATTGAGAAGAGAAAAGAAGGTACACTTGGATGATTTTTGTCGATTGGATCTAATACCAACCTAAATCAGGGTAATTCTAACTAATCTCTTTCATTTCTACCATTAGCAACCTCTCCATCTCTTTTTCCTACTTTTTTCTTCCACTTTTGCCTAAAAAAGTGTTTTTTACCGCCAAATCCTAGTATTACTCGAATTTTTATATGTTTACTCGATCTATACATACATCTATAAGAATATTATGTAGATATGCAATATTATCACTAGATCTACCGACTCACAACACTATTAATTACTATTATCATACAATTTATCTAAGCATATGATAATTAGTATTGATGTAATTAGTTAGTTATTAATGTTTAGTGGAAGATGTTTTACTAAAGAGTAATGTGAATATAATACAAAGGAGTAATATACACTTATATAGTATTGCACATGAATAAGCAACACAGAACTTTTCCAATAATGATGTGTATGAGGAGCATATGACTACATACAACCACCTTTATAGGATGCACATGTATGGCTGCAATATTTCAGTAATTTCAACTCATTACTATATGGAGAACCAACACACCACTCAACATACAACTAATGTGAGTTGTAAGTAAATGTGTTATTTGTATGTTGTAAATTGTATACTATTGCATAATTCTGTGTATTTAAGTTTGTGGTTTGTGCTAGTAAAATTTCATATCTTAATTCCTACATTTTGTCATCAAAATCCTTCATTGAAATCCCAACGAAACAGGACATGTTCCTTACCTCCCACACAATGGATCCCCCCCCTACACACCCAATATAGAATTTTATTGCATAAAATGCTGCATACATGTTTAGAGATTACACCTATAAAGTTTCATGAATTAATTCATTCATTTTAGCGTCGAAATGGCTAGGATTGCATCTGTCGGTATTTTCATCGGTATACCGGTAAATACCTATTTCCAAACTATCGAAACAACACTGGTATCGATAGCCTTGTTCCTTGCGCAAGGAATGAAGTTTCATTGGTATCGGCGGTATTTTGAGTGACATATTGATACCGATGGGTACTGACATGAAAACATGTGTGTGTACCGATAGGATCACAAATACTAATAATAATTACATGTATACTGTAAATACCACCATGTTTCGATGGTTTCGCTGCAAATACACTACTAACTTCACTGTACCAATCGAAACTGGCGGTATACCGATAGGTATACCATTTTTTGTGAGAATGACTATTGTTACTTACTGGGAGGAGAAAAGAATATACATTTGGATGGTTTTTGTCGATTGGATCTAATACCAACCTAAATCAAGGTAATTCTGACTAATCTCTTTCATTTCTACCATTAGCAACCTCTCCATCTCTTTTTCCTACCTTTTTCTTCCACTTTCACCTAAAAAAGTGTTTTTTACCGCCAAAGCCTAGTATTACGCAAATTTTTATATGTTTACGCAATCTATACATACATCTATAAGTATATTATGTAGATATGCAATATTATCACTAGATCTACCGGCTCACAACACTATTATTTACTATTATCATACAATTTTTCTAAGCATATGATGATTAGTATTGATATAATTAGTTAGTTATTTATGTTTAGTGGAAGATGTTTTACTAAAGAGTAATGTGAATATAATACAAAGGATCAATATACACTTATATAGTATTGCACATGAATAAGCAACACAGAACTTTGCCAATAATGATGTGTATGAGGAGCATATGACTACATACAACCACCTTTATAGGATGCACATGTATGGCTACAATATCTCAGTAATATCAACTCATTACTGTATGGAGAACTAGCACACCACTCAACATACAACTGATGCGACTTGTAAGTAAATGTGTTATTTGTATGTTGTAAATTGTATACTATTGCATAATTCTGTGTATTTAAGTTTGTGGTTTGTACTAGTAAAATTTCATATCTTAATTCCTACATTTTGTCATCAAAATCCTTCATTGAAATCCCAATGAAACAGGACAGATTCCTTACCTCACACACAATGGATCCCCCCCTACACACCCAATATAGAATTTTATTGCATAAAATGCTGCATATAGGTTTAGAGATTACACCTGTAAAGTTTCATGAATTAATTCATTCATTTTAGTGTCGAAACGGCCAGGATTGCATTCGTTGGTATTTTCTTCGGTATACTAGTAAATACCTATTTCCAAGCTATCAAAACGACATCGGTATCGATCACCTTGTTCCTTGCTAGGAAGCGCCCAAGCGCCTGTTTCAAGAAAGCATGAAGCTTTTTCACATTGTGTTCATTATGCCCTCAATGCGACACCCCCTCTTTGATTTGTTCTTTGACTCCCCCCTTCTCAATTTGCTCCCCATTCCATCCATTCTCTAGTATTCTCCAGCTCTCATCACCAACGTTGTCTTCTCCCTATAAAATTTTCTTATCCAATGATCTCCCCCTTTTAATTGTCTCCCTCTCAATTCTATTTGTTACTTTCCTCTCTTCCAATTTCATGCCAGCAAGGAGCATGGTTTTCTTTTCAGAGCTAATAAATGGAAATCAGTTTGATGGTAAATTGCTAACCATTTTGGATGTCAAAGGCATCCATTTGGTCTATCTGATAGTCAAAGCAAATGTAGCACCCAATAAGGTCAATATCAATTAGTATGTCGAAGGTGATATTTCTGACTTAGGTGAATACTGTGGAGGATCCAATAGGGTCACGAGCAATTAGTATGTCGTAGGTGATATTTTCTGAGTTAGGTGATTGCTATGGAGGACCCAATAGGGTCAAGATCAAATGTAGCACCCAATAGGGTCAAAGATCAATTAGTATGCCGTAGGTGATATTTCTAAGTTAGGTGATTTCTATGGAAGATCCCACCATTTTTAGGGTTATGAAGCCCTATTCAAAACACATTGGTGAGAGGATGCATGGAGACATCATACAAAGTATATAAGTCAACAAAGGGCATCATGTCGGTAAGGAGCATGCTTCTCTTTTTTGAGCTAATAAATGGAAATCCATTTTATGGTAAATTGCTAACCATTTTGGATGTTAAAGGCATCCATAAGGTCTACGTGATAGTCAAAGAAAATGTAGCACCTAATAGGGTTAAGATCAATTAGTATGTGGAATGACTCCTGTAAAATGAATACCATTTGCTCTAAAAAACTTTGGCCATTGTTCAATATGACTTCTATTGAGTTTTTTTTATTGCATGGATTATATACCTCACTTCCTTTTCCTAGTGATGGTAGTAGAGCCAAGGTGATGCACAGTTTAATTTTAACAAATTTTTTTGTCAATATAAATAGGTACTGATTGAGATGGACTCAAACTTTATTTACAAAGTATATATCCATTCTCTTATTAGAATGATTTTTTCTCTCCCTTTCTCTTTATTAGGAGAAATATCCTTTTTGAATAATTTTTAAGGTGTTTAACAAACATCTGCAAATTTGCCCACCATTATAAGGTGATTCCTATTTGATCTTCCCTAAAAGTCATAATGGTTGAAAGATACAACCACTATGTTGGGGACATCTTGGTTCGCCCTTAAATATTTATTAACCTTTTCAAACTTACAAACTCGAAGGCACTCCAATTGTGTGTCACCACCTACTTCATCTAAGATTCACCATATATGATACATCAATGCAAATTTGCTCACCATTAGAAGGTGATCCCCATTTGATCTTCCCTAACAATCATAATGGTTGAAAACTACAACCACTATGTTGGGGACATCTTGTAGACCCCCTTAGTCAACCAATCTAGAGTTCTTCCATCTAGAGGGAAGACCGCAACACTTCTGTAATTAGGGGGATTTTTTTATGTGGGGGAAGGACATCCACTCGTCAAATGGCCAGAGAAAAACATATTTTCAGTACACCTTGGAATTTTGGCATTGCACCTGCCAATTCCCTTTTTTTAAATAGTTGAAGCACACATCAATTGGGATGGTCATAAAAAGGCTTCTTCCAAGTATTTTGATTAAATTTCAATGTATTGCTTTGTTGTCTATGCACGAGTTCATCCCTCCTTGATAGTATCATGTCTCCTTGCTACATATGGGAATGTTTTAGTTGAACTAGCGAGTCTATACCACTACCCTATACGCTAGAAATGGCCTCCGATACTGCATGTGGATATGGTTTTGTTGGTCTTTTGTGAAACATGGATACTGAGTGAGCTCTTCTCTTCACTATATCCCATTTGTAGAGGTGGGTTTCTTGTGCTAAAGAGACAGTTGGTTGATGAAGTAATCTTGAATGACTTTTCAAATATTCCTATGTGAATTAAAATTTGCATACTTCCTACTTGAATGTAGGGATGAATATCTATTTAGTAGAGTTGGCTTGATCTTGCATATTCCTCAATGCATCAACATAATTACAAAGGAATTTTCAGTGAAATTTTAGCCCATGAAGTACAACTACGTGAAGGTTAATGCTAGGAAATTATATTTGGAAGCATAAATAGATAACTCGATGGAAGGGATGGCAAAATCACCCACCCGGACCAAACTGAAACCGATCTAGACCAAACCAACCCAAAAATTGTGGTTTCAAGAGCTATATTTGGGTTTTGGTTCCGTTCGGGTAAACCAAAAGTGCACATTCTTATTCGTTTGGGTTTGAGCGAAACCAGAAAAAACCATTTAGATTCGTGATTTTCAACCTCATTCCCTAATATGGTTTCTCAAACAAATTGAGAACACTCTTTCTTTCTCAGGGAGGAAGTTGGGAGTCTGGGCGTGAGGGTTTCCCAAAACACTAGATGTCAGTGCTTTCCCTCTCGGGCACAAAGTAACTCCTCAACAGCTGGAGAAGTTTTCGAACTAGGCTCGTGAGGCAGTAGTGAAGGTGACGGTCTGCCATAAACCACCTCAAAGGGAGTGAATCTGTGAGCCAAATGTTGTTAAGTATTGTACCAATACTCTACCCAGGGGACTCAACGCAACTAGTCTTTCGCTATGTAATACAAAAGCATCTCAAATAAGTCTCCAAACAACGATTCAACACTTCTATTTGACCATATGACTGAGGATGATAGGCCAAACTTTTACAGAGCTTTGTTTCATTTCCTTTATAAAGCTAGTGTAAGAATTCGTTGTTCCAAGATATACTCAAGGATGCGGTGATCTATTTTGATGAAAAAATGATTTCCCAACAAAACAAGTCCTCCTTTTTGGACACACTCAACGATTGCCAGAAATTCCTTCTCATATGTTGACATGTTCAGCTGCCTTCCCCTTAAAGCTCGGTTGTAGTATGTGATGGGGTGTCGATTTTGGGACAAAACCCCTCCTATTCACAAGCTAGATGCATCGCTCTCCACCAAGAAAAGAATGGTGAAGTCTGGCATAGCAAGGACAAGGGCAGTAGTCAATGCTTCCTTTAAACGCCTGAAGGCCTCTTCTGCCTCACCTCCCCATTCAAGTGCATCCTTCTTAAACAGAGTTGTTAAGGGATTTGCTATCAAAACAAATTGCCTTATAAACTTCCTATAATATCCGGCTAACCCCAAAGAAACTCTAAATTGTTTATGTCTTAGGTCTTGGCCACTGTTGTACATCCTTCACGTTCCCTTCTTCCATAGCTACACCTATTTTGGACCCAACATGTCCCAAGATATTGAACCTTTTGTACTTCAAAACAACATTTACTCTTCTTTGCAAACAAATTATGTCTGAGCAAAATGATTAACACCTCCTTCAGGTGCTCCTTATGCTCTTCTAAAGTCTTGTTGTACACCAAAATGTCATCAATGAACACCAAGACAAACCTTCTCAGCTAAAAATCTCATTCATTAAGTGTTGAAATGTTGCTCGCGCATTAGTTAGATCAAATGGCATCACAATAAACTTATAGTGCCCTTCATGAGTTCTAAAGGATGTCTTTGGTATATCCCTCTCAAAGACCCTTATTTTGTGGTAGCTCGACCTTAAGTCCAAACCATTGTGCTCGATGGATTTCACCCAATAATTCATCGATTATAGGAATGATATGTTTGTCCTTAATCATTTCTTGATTAAAGGCTCTATAGTGTACACAGAATCACCATGATCCATCATGCTTTCCCTTCTTCCTCCACTGAATGCAGTTGAAGCGTCATAGCACAGGATGCCCCTTGCAACTCTTGTGTCACTTCTCCTGTGTCAATCTCCCTTAACCCCTTCGACTTCAAGCCCTGGATTTGATAGTTGACCCCTTGTACTACAAACATCATGGTCATCTGCTTGTAATTATTGCTTATTGTTCCCAGCTTTTCTGGCCAGGCCAGGCCCAAAACAAGCTGTTTACACCCCAATGGTAGGATATGGATGTTTTTGACTGCTCGATAACCTTGCATTTGTACTTCACACTGATGTAATTTTCCTGGAGACCTGAGGATGTCACCACCCCCCACTTCTACCTCCAAGGATTTTGTCTATTGACCCTATAAACCCCATTCTTTGACTAAAGAGGGATCAATAAAATTATGTGTCGCTCCAGAATCCACAAATACTAAGCAGCATATGCCTTCCACCTGCCCCACACTTCTAACTATTGAGTTCTCACCTCCCCTGTCACTGAATAGAATGATATAGTACTCAATCGGGAAGTTTCTTCTTCCATTTCTTCTGAAGGCAATGAGGTTCCCAATGATGCTGACTCCCCAATGGTTTCCCCCTATTCAGTGAGGACTTCCCACTTCTCCTGATCTTCCAGATAGATCATACAAAGGAGTTTACCCTAACAACGATGGCCAGGATGTTATTTTTGGTCGCATATAAAGCACAACCCGTTAGCCCTCCTGTCTTCGCATTCCTCTAGAGTGAGTTGAGGTGTTATTTGACCCACACTATTTCCAGGAGCGGGCAGCTGGACTTGGTTGAGGAAATTGGGTAGCCCCACTAACAGAGGAGCATGGGTTTATGCTTGGTACTCCACACCCAGAATTAGTCCTCTTGATTTCAAAGTAATCACTAACCGCAGGAGTTTCCTACGATTAGTCTGGGTTTCTAGATTCAAATGTATTGTCATCGATATGTGTTTGTATTGTGGTGGATATGTGAATGGTAGAAAAACAAAATGTATAGGTCTAAAATGATGTGCATTAGTGGTATACAATTGCTTGGAAATGTACAGATCTGAAAAAAAAATGTAGGTTGCTTACATGTGATACACAATAATTTATTCCCTTTGTTTCTAAAAGTCTTGTTTTAAAATAATATGCAATGAATTTGTTATAATTTTGGCTGGAATTCTGTAACGACATAAAAATTGATGTTTTAAAAATGGTTACTAGTGGTGTTTGACTGGTCTAAAACCAGGTTTTAAATGATTTGAATGACTTAATAATGTGCTGCATTAAAAATTATGTAATGTTGTTTTCAAGTATAATTCTATCTGACTCGTCATTTGGAGGAGGTACAGTGCCATGTTCATTGAGTGAACAGTCAACGTCGGATCATCTATGATGCTTTTCACTTGTAATATAAAAAAATTCATTTTTGGATACAAATTCAACAGTGTTGAACATAAGATGTAATTAGAATAATTTGTGATAAATCTGAATCGAGAAATAAGGGTTGACCAAATGGAAATCATGACACTGGTAATATGTATAGTTCAATTCTCAATCTTAGTGCAATTCGGGTTGGCTTGGATGGGCTCGGGTTTTGTGTTTGGGTTCGGTTTAAGTTCGGGTTTGGTTTTAAGATGTAGTTCAATTTATATTTAGTTCGGTTTTCAATGTTTTCATTTTGGTTTGGATTCGGTTCGGGTTGGAAAAAACCCACCCATTGCCATCCCTAAGTGTCGATGGAAGTTGGATGAATCTTCTTCTTCCAATGTAAATAAGACTGAATTTAAAATGATGCAGATGTTATTGTTGTTGTTGTTAATGCTTATTTCCAAATTTCAACGAGAAGTAAGTGTACCTATTTATCTCTTAAAATTCTTGTCCATGATTGTTGTTAAATAATAAGGATCATAAGTTTTTGGTTATAAACATTGCAGGTTGCATACTCTGAATTGACTGAAGTTGGCTGTAATTCTTCTGTTTCTATAGTCATATTCTGATTTGGTTACAAACTCTGTCAACATTAACATCCAACTAATACATAGTTCAAAACAGTGAACCACATCTATTCCCAAATGTTTAAAGGAAAACAATATGTGGTTTTGAAATTATTTTTCAGAAAGTTATCTCTTTCTACAACATATTTAAGGAATTAGAGACCTCTAAGCAAATGAAGTCCTTGATGTTGTTCCTCGCAGATTGTAGTGAATACGAGAAACGTTCTTATGGAGACCGTTGACTTTCCAGATAACAACAAAACTTCTATGGTGAAGTTTGTACAAACTTCATTTTCTCTGGCGTGAAAAGAAGGAGAGGCTATTTGTAAAATTGTTTCATGACCCCAGAAAGATTGAAATCTAATTGAGAAGGAATTAAAGCTGTTGGGAGTTATTGCTCCAAAATAACGTGTTGTACGTTGATGGTCCTCTACAAGTTAACATGCTGGTCTTATTGAGACTGAACTGAATATAAGTAGGGTAAATTCAGTTGTCTCCGCATATTTCAGCATGATTGTTCAAAAGTTTGTAAAAAAATATAGATGCTCTCATTAATGATATCTAATTCTTATTTTTGGATCATACATTAGTTTGATGTTTTTTGTGGCTTCTTGCTATACTTTTCCTTTATTGTCTCATGTATATGGCGAACAAAATTTGCAATTGCAGACATGGAATATGTACAAAATGTAAGAGGAAAATGATTGCATGCAAAAGCTATATCGTTTAGCATCAGTTGGAAGAAACACACTGCCTGATGTCAGTCTGTTTGATACTTTTTTATTTAGTTTTATATTCTCAAGTTCAACTGTTGCTGTGATTCCGTTATGAATTTTTTATGTATTTCTTTTAATACTCAAACTCAACGACTCGCACGGTTGATTCAGAATAGGACCGTTGAAGTTGCATACAAGATTAAAGGAGCTGCAGATTACGAACCAAGCACAACGGTTCTATTTAGATACAGCCTCGCACCCGTTGATTCTAATCCGGACCAGACAGTAGTTGCCGTTGAGGATAGCTAATGTTGTACTAGTGGTACGAAGGGTTCCCGTGGGCTTGTGCGAAATGCGGTCGAGAAGGCCATACGTCAAAAAACTGCAAAGAACAAGCCTCTTCCGATACGAGCATGCCTGCAACGGCGTCATCAGAGGAAGTCCGGCAAAGTGCTGAGACGAATACTGAAGGGAATCATACTAACGAGTGGCAGTTTCAAAAGCATAAGGGAGGGGGAAGACGTAACAAGCAAAATCACACGAGTAATCCTGTTGGGGGACCCAACCACTATGCTGGTTTGAGTGAAGTAACGGAGGAGGAAACGGCACAGATCGAAAACACCCAGGTCAACCACATGACTCAAACTAGACCCAGATTTGGAGGAATAAGAAGAACCAGGCCAAGGCTAAGGGAGTGTCGGAAACTGGGGAACAGAAGTCAGGAAAGGAGGGATCAGAGAAGCAACCACTCGTATCGAGTGGAGGCACCTGGTCAACTCATCACCTTCGATTCCGCCGTCATCACCCTTCTAGACGCCATGTCCTTCCCTGTTCAGAACTACCTACCACAGTTCGCCAGTCAGATATGGCGATAATGTCCACTCCCACCTCCGGCTCATACCACAACACTATGTCTGCTTCCCTTGCTGACTCCTCCATCCATCGGCTGAGTGGACTATTCTCCCTCCTCTTCGGCAATCACTCCCCTCCATCCTGCACCATTAGAGCAGAACACGGCGCGGCAGCCTACAAGCTAGCGACCTTCACATTCCCCTCCATCCTAGCAGTAGACGCATTGGTCCCACAAGAGGACAATGAGTCCCAAACCGGGACGCATTGCCCTCTTGTGGGACCAATGCGTCTGTTGCGGGGACGCATTGACTCGCGGGATAGTAATGTGTTCCAAAAAGGGACGCATTGCTCCGCAAATGTGTCATTTTGGACAATAAATTTAAGAATGTGTCATTTAGGGAATAAAATATGGCAAATGTGCCATTTAGGTTTTTTTAGCCATTAGCATATACAAATGAAACTATATCTGAATTATTGAGACGGAAGGTGATGAATTAGTGAGGACACGATAACACCTGGACTCTTTGCACATTATGCATCCAGCATACCCAGATTCCTCCAGCGAATCCGTGTGCCTCCACTCGATACGAGCTGTTGAAGCCCAACTTCTGGATAGTACGCAAGGCAGGCGTTGCACTGATTCTAGGTTCTAAGATGGCAACCACCTCTGGTCTGCGCTTCCTCATGAAATTAAAAAGAGTGTTGCATCTCTCCTTGCTACGTATTCTTAGATACGAGTGGTTGCTTATCTAGACGCCATGTAAAACAGTTATGGAGGATTTTGGCGAGCAGAAGGGTAGAAATGAAAAGGTGGAGGTGGGGTGAGGGGTCTCTGAAAACCAGGATGTGATGCATCAGGTTGGGTGCATCTTGAGAAATCAAACGGAGTAGGTGAATATGTGACATAAGGTTGTGTTCGGCTCTCATAAATAACTAGTGGTGGGAATGGAGTGTATGGAACAAAAGAAGAACTTGCTCCATGGTAGGATGTCGGTTGAGGTGGGGTGATGAATGAAGAATAAGAACCAACTCCTCCAAAGTATGAGCTTGTATTCCCCATCCCATGAACTGAGAAGTGGGAGTGAGCTCGGGAATAGTAAGTACAGGAGTAGGAGTAGGAGTAGGAGTGGGCTCAAGGGATATGGTATGATTGGGTATGGGATCTCACGGCCGAGCATAGTCGGGAAGACTATCAAAGTAAGCCCCCTAGATGCTATAGATGTCGTCTCTGATCTGTGTAGGGGCGTGCTCTAAAGCCGCTCGGATCGCCACCTGTATTTGCACCTGTAAAACAAAGTATGTACACATAATATTGACCAATTACATATATTACAAATAACAATGATAAAAATAACAGTTTGTAAAAGAAATAATAATGATACTCATAAATTCTTGCTGGCGATAACTTTGCGGGTAGTATGTGGCTGGAGGCATAGGTGGAGGGGGCACGATGTACTGGGGATGACACCATGCGTAGTGAACCTGAGGATTGAAGATTGTATCAGTTGGTGGAGCAGGAACTAAGCTCTCACGTCTATTGTTCCATAGCTGCACCTCCCGCCTATAATGAAGTAGCCAATCCTCAGCCGCATGACCCCTCCCATCAACTCGGCTAAGCCGTGACAACTCTAGAGTAGGTTGTACGTGAACAAAGCTGAACTGTCCAAGTACTCTGTCGGGGAAGTGCCACTCCACTATTATGTAGCACAGCAAAGGCACTCGTGCCAACCAAACATCACCACCCTCTCTACAAATGGTAGGCAATCTCTCAAGAACATCAGCAGTGTAAGGAGTCAAATTTATCTGTTATTCATATAGACAACATGTATCATATAAAATAGAGTAAATTGCAAATAAATAAAACATATACCATACAACATGTTAGTAGAGGTAAGTAAGTTATACCTGCGAGAGCAAAATTTGGTCAAATGATGAATCATAAAATTAGATTGTTCCCCTGATAGTGTCACTCCTTTGGACAAAGGTAGGCCACCTATTAAATTGACAAACTATATTTAGATAAACACTACATAATATTTGGAAAAATATAAAAATTAATTGTGTAGATCTTTACATGTAACCCAAGGGAACATCTTCTGGCCACTCCCCCCAGTGCATAACAATTGATCCTGGGCGTCCAATTCCCATCCTCTCCAACCACAACTACAATAGACAGACACAACCAGACAGATGGGAAGTTCTCCTGGACTGGGTGGTAGCCTTATACAACTCCCTATATAAGTAAGCTAGAGTGGCAGTACCCCAAGATAGAGTGTCAAAACATGCAAAACCAGACACAAGAGGGAGGTACCTAACATGCACTCTATCCCCGGTACTATTTGGGATAAGGTAACTACCTAAGAAGTATAGGAGATATGTCCTGGTGTACCTTGTCCTCAGTTCTAGTTGTTGCTCTTCATCACCCACGGTCAGGTTCAGGTCCATATCTATGAAGTTCTCACACAGCCAAATCAAAGAGATATGCCCCTTAGACATCCCAACTAGTGTATCTCCTAAGAAATTCTCACAAAGGTAAGACCAAAAAAAAACTGCCCCTCATTTACACCTATAGGATAAGAAGCTATAACATGTGGGCCATCAATCCTAAGACCTAGAAGCACTACAACATCCTGAAGTGTTACATTCATCTCAAACGGGGGAAATATATAAGTATTGCTAGTATTGTCCCACCGGTTAACTAATGCAGTGATTAAAGTAGGGTCAAGGTGGAAAGAGGGTAGCCTATGAACAAGCCCAAAACTAGCCATGAAAATATTTTCTAAAACATATGGGTCAGTAATAGGCCATTGTGCCAACATGATGTGGTGATGGGAGAGTCGGAAGGTTGCTTATCTAGGAGCCATATCTATGAAAAGTGCAAATCTTACATTAAATAAAAAGTGCAAATATTGTACAACATATAAGTTTGTCAAGATTCTTCATTACATAAGATGAAATTAATTCAAATACATAAAATATCAAAAAATATTAAAATACAACATGAACTACTAAAACGAAAATATTACAATAATTAGTTATTGCATTTGATTCAATATCTCATCTAGAGGTTCATAAAATGGCCACATTTGATGTACAACTCGATGTATCTCTAGATGTGATACAGGTAACTGGTTTTTAACTTATTCATTGATTGACATTGCTTTCTGTTTAGTGTGATCCCAATACTAGCCAGGTAGCTCAAGAAGTTCCTCATACATGTAAAACATTTGCTTTAAAAATTGCCAATGAAATTTTTCTTGTTCTTTTATCACTATAAATCCTAACTTGTTGTACAACAAATCTGGTAAGTCATTCCAGTCATCATCCAATAGAGTTTTATGAGCTATTTTTTCCTGTAGGCACTTTGTAGCTATTATTTGGATTAACTCTACCGATATGTGAAATGTCCATGTCCTTCGATGTGCCATCTATAAAAAAACCCATTATAAATTCATTCTTTTAGTAAAATTGCAAACATTACATGACGTGATTAAATTGTAAACATTACATGACTTGAGTAAGTTGAAATTGCAAACATTACATTACCTAATTAAATTGAAATTGAAAACATTACATGACTTGAACAAACTAAAATTGCAAACATTACTTTCCTTGAGTAAATTGAAATAGCAAACATTACATGACCAAACATCATATTACATTAGGACAAGTGTGTCTATTATGGCCCCTTCTGCCACACTTATGACAGTGATATGTATACTGATTTGGATTAACATCCATAGTTGAAGGCCTTCTCTTTTTCTTTGGTCTTCCAACTTGCCTTCATTTCCTAGGGGTAATAAGGGATAAATACCTCTACTTTCATCAAATTGAGGCCAATACCTCTTGTCGGGAATATCACAAAATTCAGTTTGGTATGCGTTTAGATAAGCCTCATTTGTATAATATGCGCTCACAAGTGCATCACGATCCCAATTGACAGAGTTTGTAGCTACCCAAACATGAGAACATGGATAATGCCATTGTTGTGGAAAACCATAACTGCATTGACTGCCACTATTTGGACGCACTATTACTTGAAATCTATGTCCATCCATGTCACCAACAAGCCATTCATCATTGTTCACATGGATGTGTATTGTCAATTTTTTGCATCCTCTCTAACATTATAAAGCTTATCATGAACCCTCAAGGGCCATTTCAGTCCATCTTGTGCACGTTTATTTGTGAGATTACGCCTCTCCAGCCACATTGTCACAGAGCGATAGTATGCGGCAACAATTAACACTTGTATTGGCAAACCTCTAACATCTTTTAAGACTCCATTACACCCTTCAACATGATTGCTTGTCAATGACCCATACCTACAACCCCTGTCATATGCGAGAGACCAAAATACTAGATTTTGGCCTAATAAATATGCCTTCGCTGCTGGTTATATGGTTTCTATAACAGTCATATGACGATCAAATTAATGTGTATCAGTTGTGGATCCCACCTTCCACAAAAGCTCCCTCAACTCCTGGGACTTGAACTGCTTATGGAAGTTCTCCCGAAGATGTCGAAGACAATAACGATGTTGAGCCCAATCAAATTTTAATTCAAGTGCTGGAAAAATCCCACTCATTTGAACAGAAATAATATACAAGTCTGTATGTCGTATAATGATTGGAATACAAGTTTGTAGACAACCAAAGAACCACTCCCAGGAGTCCTTATTTTCTTTCTCGACAACAACAAAAGCAAGTCAAAATAGACCATTATCAGCATCTATGCCACATGCAATGTGAAGTATGCCAGTATATTTTCCTATAAAAAATGTGCCATCAACAGTAAGAATAGGCATGCAATAGGCCCAACCCCTCACATCTGGACCAAATGCCCAAAACACCCACTTGAATCTATGAGTGCTTTCAGTTTGAAGGGTATAATCATCAATAAGGTGGGCATATATAGTTCTTGGAATATATTGTGTCAGAGATATCAAGAACGACAACAAACTATGATATGATGATTTCCAATCTCCAAATATTTTACAGACAACCTTCCTCCTCGCTAGATATGCCTTCTTGTAAGATATCTGGAGCCTTAGTTCAACATTCACCTTGTCACGAATTTCTCATGTTGACATATCCAATCGTGCTACTAGAATTGGCATTATCATTCGAGCAATATAAGATGTTGTGACTTGGTGATGATCATGATTCATAATAGTTAATTCACAATTGTGGTCTGCTTTACAACGTTTTATCTTCCACACGCCACCTGCTCTTTTGGTCTGGAAAGCGGTCAATCTCTAAGGACATCGTTAATCATGGATACAAACAAGTTTAAGATGACAATTATTTGAGCGTAGTGTACGATACTAGAAATTCTTTTATATTGACCATTTTTGGAGCGTCTCAACCAGTACAACTTTGGATGCAAATAAAGCACCCTCATATATAACAGTGCTGGAAGGATTGTAATTGAGACGAAATTCATGATGAAAATCTTCCACCCAGTCATCATCTTGAAAAGCTTCATAGTTGGAATGTGTACATGTTGGGGCCATTGGTTGTCAAATATGGATGGAATAGAACTCAATGTTGCAATAGAGTCAGGGAATGGATGTGTGTGCTCATCATCGGGTTCAGTCAATGACTCCTCAGGTGGTTCACTATTATTACCACCTTCAATATCACTATTGTTATCACCTTTGTGATCACTATCATTATCACCTTCATGATCACTATCATTATCTCCCTCATCAACCTCAACATCAACATTCTCAGTAGTAGGATTTTGAGAGAATTGAGGTGGTTGACTCCATTTAACAGTTAAATAACTTTGAGAGAATTGAGGTGGTTGACTCCATTCAGCAGTTAAATGACTTTGAGAGAATTGAGGTGGTTGACTCAATAAATGATTGTGAGGGAATTGAGATTGAAATTGATTCAATAGACCCATGAAACAAGGCTGTTGGTGGATAGATATTTTTTCAAGAAACACATCAATATAGGCATCAGCTGAAAGTGATAACAAGGTTCTATATGCATCATCATCATCAAATTGTACGAGCATATCATTTTCTTCAGGGAAAAGATAGGATATTTTGATAGAGAAGTGGTTGGGATTGATGTCAAGTGTTGTATAGATATATGATTTTAGTTTAGATAGGGTATTAATAAGTGAAATGTTTATGGGTCTAACAGATCGACTAGAATAAGACCCATTAGAGAGAAATTGGCCATCATATCACATCTTGACAATTCATGAATTTGAACTAGATGTCATGTTACTATCATTGTAAAACAATAATTCATATTTTAGAACATTATATTAACATGAATTAATATTTTAGAATAGTGACATCATTTTTAAAAGAGTAGTTCAGATTTTAGAACAATAATTTTGAATTTGGAATTAAATTTATATTACTACTTTTTCTATAACATTAACTTTTTAGAACAATAATTCTACTATTTTTTAGTAATATTAACATTTCTATTCAACAACAATTTTTCTATTTTTTCAGTAACATTAACATTTCAGAACAACAATTTTGCTATTTTTTCAGTAACATTAACACTTCGGAACAACAATTTTGCAATTCTGAACAATTATTTTTCAGGTATTAATTAACCTTCAATTGTCATTTTTGACATCATTATTTCAGTAATGTGGAATTACGGAGTAGCAATACAATTATTTCAGTTGTAATATTGCACACTAATGTTAAGTTCAAGTTTTGGACATTAAAATTTTGGTAGAAAAAATACCTCAAATGGAGAGTTCCCCCTTGTCAATCAAAAAATATGAGAAGAGAAAGGAGAGAAGTAGTAGAATCGCCTCCAAGTAGTACAATAAATGAAGAAGTTATCAGCTCTAAGATCGCCCAAAGTAAGCTAGAAATCGTCTCCAAGCTGTAGAAATTCGAATAAGAACTCCTAAGCAATGGGAGTAGAGAGCAAGAGTAAGGAAATGAAGAATGGTGTGAGTTTAGGGGGCTGATTTCGCCCAATATTTATAGGAGAGTAATGATTCCCAGTTGGGGACGCATTGCTCTCACATGGCACCGCGTCGCGGCCCAATGGCAAAATAGTCGTTGGGTTGCGCCGGTCCAGGTGTTGGGTGGGAGCAATGCGTCCCCGTCCCTGTCCCAAACGCATGCATTACCCGCGTGGCAAAATTTATCCGTTGGGGCGTCTCCGTGCACGAAGCATTGGCCCCACAAGGGGACAATGTGTCCTGGTTTGGGATGCATTGCCCTCCTGTGGGACCAATAAGTCCTGAATGGCGACGCATTGACTTCTTGTGGGGCCAATGTGTCCCAAACCGGGACGCATTGCCTCGCGGGAGAGCAATGCGTCCCAGAAGGTGACACATTGCTCTGCAAATGTGCCATTTTGGGCAATAAGTTCAAGAACGCGCCATTTAGGGAATAAAATATGGCAAATGTGCCATTTAGGTTTTTTGGCCTATGCTAATCCCCGTATCACGGTCAGACGGTTGCTCTGGGAACACATTATTGAGGCTAGCAGGAAATTTCAAGAGCCTTGGGTGGTATTGGGTGACTTCAATACCACACTGGTGCCATCTGAAAAGAGGGCGAGCATTCATTATAACTTCAGTGAGGCAAGGTTGTTTAATGACACCCTGATGGAGGCGGGGTTAACCGATTTGGGTTTCTTCGACATTTGTTTTACATACAAGCATGGAGGTCTCCAAGAATGTTTAGACAGAGTGGTGGAGAACGAGGCATTCATTTGTACATTCCCTGATGCAGTAGTTGAGCATCTTCCCAGGATATCGTCGGACCACTGTCCTTTATTTCTGGGTCTCGAAAAATGTGAAAGGAGGAGGCCACGATTCCAAACTAGGGCATCTTGGAACATGGAAGAGGGGTTCAAACGTATGTTAGAGAATACATAGAAACTTTCCCCCAGCTTCTACGAAGCACTCCACGACTCTAAGAAGCACATCACTAAGTGGGATCGTACCAACAGGGAAGCCAAGTACAAGAACAAAAATAGACTGCTCAGGAACATTGTGTTACTACAATAGATGTTGGAAGATAGGTATGATACTATCACTGACAATCTTTGTATGCAGATGCAGGCAGATCTTCAGCAGCTCATGAATGAAGAAGAAGAGTGGAAGCAAAAAGCTCATATTAATTGGCTTCAAAATGGTGACAACAACACAAGATATTATTAGAACTGGGTGAACCAGCAAAGATGACAAAACACATTTAAAGCTCTCAGAGATAATTCAGGTGAACGGGTGATAGATGAACCTGCCCTATTGAATCTGGTGGCTTCCTGTTTTGAGAAGGCCTACTCTGCATCGGGCAGAATTGTCTGGGGAAGTACTACGCCAATCCCTAGATTTTTTGCTTCCATTTCTGAAAGCCAGAAGATCGGGCTTAGCACCCACACTTCATCGGAGGAAATATGGAAAGTTTTAAAGTCTATGAAGTCTTATAAAGCAGCGGGGCCAGACAGAGTCACAACTGAATTTCTCAAACCCAATTGGCCCATAGTGGGGAGTTATGTCTTCAAAACGATACAGGAAATGCTCAACGGCAACCCACTTGCAGAGGAAGCATGTGAATCCACCATTATATTGATTCCTAAAGTCGCTAGCCCGGAGAGATGCGATCAACTGTCTCTAAATAACATCATCCTAATGCTTGGATCAAAAGTATTAGCTGAAAGATTAAAAAAAAATCATACCAAGATGGATATCAGCTGAACAAACCAGTAGAAGAATTATGAATAACATAACTTTGGTCCAAGAAATTGTACATGGTATGAAGAGCGTTAAGGGGGCTAAAATGATGGCTATAAAAATTGATTTAACGAAAGCATATGATCAAATGTCTTGGGATTTTGTTAGCGACACTCTCATTCAAGCAGGGTTACCATTGCAGATCAGAAAATATATAATGCAATCTATCACAGGAGGGCGTACATATGTCGTCTGGAATAGAAAACAATTTGCAAGCTTTAAAGCCACTAGGGGACTGACACAGGGTGATCCTTTATCACCCTACTTGTTCGTGATGTATCTTGAACGACTGAGTAAGATGATCCAGGAGAGAGTCCGAATCAAAAGGTGGAAATGTATTAAGTTGGGTAGATCTAGACTGGAAGTTTCTCATGTTTGCTTTGCGGACGATTTGATATGCTTTGCTCAAGCCAATAGGGAACAAATGAAATGCATCTTGGATTGTTTCAAGGATTTCGAAGTTGCTTCTGGTCAGTCGATCTTGGTACCCAAGACTCGTATGTTCTTTTCAAGAAGTGTTAACAGAGCTCTGTGCAAGGACATACAAAATTTGTGTAAGTTCCAAATCACCACTGACCTGGGATGATACTTAGGAGTCCCAATTATCCATTCAAGAGTCACCAAGGCAACCTACTCAGATATTGTTAGCAGAATTGACAGCAGGGTGTCTGCTTGGGCTGCAATGAGCTTATCCTTTACTGGAAGGGTGTGCCTCGCTAAAGCTACTCTTTCTACAATCCCAACTTACACTATGCAAATGACTATTTTGCCGTTAATCTTATGTGACAGAATAGACAGCTCAATCAGAAAGTTCGTGTGGGGAGGCAACATCAAGGAGCGGTCGATATCCTTGGTTGCTTGGGGAAAAGTTACTAGCTCCGAAAGAAATGACAGACTGGGAATCAAATCGATGAGGGACTAGAACCTAGCTTTGCTATCAAGGCATGCCTGGGACCTGGCCTCAGGGAGGCAGTCGGTATGGTGTAAAATCCTCAGTGAGAGATTTAGCAAACATCAGGGATCGAAGAAGCTGTCAGTATCTCGGTTGGGTCAGGCAGTGTTGGACAATAAGGAATTCATCAGGAACAACTCCACTTTGAACCCCACCCATGGTGGCTCAGTCAGTTTTTGGGATGACGCGTGGGTTAGACCAAACTTGAGGCTGAGACAGGAAGCTATTCGTCAGGTGTCATCCGAACTCGAGGACCTGAAAGTCAGTTCCCTATTGTTGGACTTTGCGGAGTGGGATAGAGATTTCTTGCGTGAATGCTTTGAGAAGGAGACAATCGATCTCATTCTGAAAGTTAAAACCCCTATGATGGGAGAGACCAAAGACCTACGGGTGTGGAACCACTCGGTAGATGGGAAATTCACGACGAGATCGGCTTACCGGATTCTTAGAGCGGACAAGGAAGTTGTGGTTCCTGGTAATTGGGAAAGGGTGTGGAGCTTGAAGGCGGCAGTGAGAATCAAACACTTTGCATGGTTACCTTCACACCATGCTCTGCTCACGAATGAGAGAAGAAAGCATAGACACATGTCACAGGATGGTCAGTACAGTAGATTTCGAAGTGAGGAGGAGACACTTATACATGCCCTACGAGATTGTAGAATGGCAAGGGATACCTGGTCAGCCTTACTGCCATCAGACAAACAACAAGCATGTTTCAATGCACTTAGTCTAGATGAATGGTGCACTGTGATCACTAGAAACACAGGCATGTCAGAAGAAGACTTCTAGATCACGTGCCATGGCATTTGGAGGAACATGAATGCTGAAGTGATGGAAGGCAACACTGGTAGTGTGGTGCAGCTGGTAGCTTGCATACGGAGGGATTCTCTTATTAATGCAAGCCTGCACGATTCCGGTCAGGCGGAGAACATGATCGATAGATCGATTGGATGGTTACCACCAAGCCAGGGAGAAATTAAACTGAATGCAGTTGCTGCAGTTAATACAGTCGAAGCGGCAGTAGTAATAGTTGCAGTTGCACAAAATGATAAAGGTGACTGGAAATGTGGCCGGGGGAAGCTAGTCAATACCACGTCTGCCATCGAGGCTGAGCTAGAAGGTATCCTCTTAGCTATAGAGCAGGCCGAGGAGCAGGGCTGGGAGAAAGATGTGATCGAATCTGATTGTCAAAAAGCAATTCTGATGCTAAAAGATGATGTTGGTAATTACCCAAGGTTCGCATACTGGATATTGAAGATATAGAACATGGCGAAGGAGCATATCTCATTTTTGTATAAATGCAGGGAAAGTAATAAGGCGGCGGATATTCTAGCAAAGTTCCATTTAAAAAGTAAACTTAGTTACCACGACTACGTGGTCCCTCCTTCTGAAGTTATGTATGTACTCAACGAGGACCAAGAAAGTATTTCTAGGGCTCATGCCTTGGGTTTAGCTAAATCTATAAATTTTATTAATTTTGAATAAAGGAGATCGTTGATAATAAAAAAATAAAAAAAACGATTAAACTAAAATCAAATCTTATCGATTATCCTAAATCATAATAAATTGTCATTTCTCTGATACCACTGTTGGTGAAAGTATAAAAGTGGAAACAAAAATTTATCTATCTGTATTCCCACCATAGAAAGATCGCATCAACTACTATAAAATAGGAAGGATGGTTTTAGTGAGTTATACATGGTCCTGGAGAAAGTCTAGTGCAAAACTCCCTTCTTTGCAAATGTTGACAAGTTGCTCTTGGACGGTGGTTATGCAGCTCCTGGTCTTCACCCCGAACAGTTGTCTATGCAACCTTTACAGTGACTCTGGTGGTCTGGCCACAGACTGTAGGTTGACTTTTTCTCTCCGAGAACCAGCCAAAGGACTCCTGCCTCTAGAGTAGTCCATAAAGACCAACTAGAAATCCTATCATTCACCAAGAATGAATAAGGAGTTGTCCCTCTGGTTGTTGTACTAGTCACCAACCTGCTCCTCAACAATGACAACTTCTCAGTTTTCTCTCCCGTTGGTTATCCCTCCTTGTCGGGTAAGACTTTCTTGAGCTCTCTTAGTTACTACAACCAGAGAGGACAACAGTTGTTATAGGAATTGATTATCAGTTGTTTGTGTTGTTGTTGTGCCTGGGGAAGCCCCCAATACCCCTCTATTTATAGTAGAGGCTAGGGTCAGGGTTTCCAATATGTACAAGATTATGTGAGAGAGGAAAGGATCGAAAGAACTTGAATTTCTGTAACCTGCAAAATGCCAAACAGTTGTTTGGCACACCCAGTCGGCCTTCTGGTGTGTGAGATGGTCATCTTGCACTGCCTAACTATCGTCTGGTAGTTTCCCAATTGCACATGAATTTGGTAATTTCAGTTCCAATTAATATCACATATTAATTTACTAGCACTCTAAGTTTGGGCAATTGAAACTATTCTAAAAAATCCAGAATATTCTTTTGGCCCAACCAAGCCATCTCAAACAAGCGAGATGCCCGTCTCACTCACCCAGACGGTTGTCTGGTGAGTCTGAGATGAGTCATTCGGTTCAATGTGAATCACATTGAACGGGTCAGTTCAAGGGAAGAACTTAGCCAATTCGAACTCTGATCAGCCTAACAACCCAAATGGCTATCTCAACACTTAAGACACCTGTTTGGCAGCCCAAACAACCGTCTCAACACCTTGAGATGGTTGTTTGGAAGTCCATTCATCCAATCACTCAATCTGTTGTGTGAATTGAATACCTAAACACTTTAGTAATCAATCCAATCATTCAAGATCAAAATCCTCTTCTAGATGAGTTCCTATGTGTGTGACCCTATAGGTCCCATATCATGTTGGCAGTGAATGTCCATAACTAGCTTATGACATCACAAGAAAGGAGAGGTTTCTAGCTGCACATTAGTGCTATCCAAGTGAGTGGAAAGTTGGAGAACAACTTCAACCTACAATCTGTGTAAGGTGTTGCAGTGATTGTATAATTCTTTCGTCTATGATATATAGAATGAACTCGAGCCATGGACTCATCATCTTGTCAAAGTTCAATCCAAGTTACTTGAACCAAGAGCAGACTATCTGAGATAATGTGACCTCAATATTATATATATATTGATTCACATGTGCATGCACATGCATTTCTCAGTCTCTCTTATCAAGTACCCATGATATCGTACTCCAATGGGAGGGAAAAATTCCATATCTATCACTCAAAGTCTTTCCCCATGTGTCAAAGTCACCCAATAATCACCGTTATAACAACCCATGTCTCAGGACTATGTTTGATGATGTCAAAGCACACCCAAAGACATGTGACAAGTGCAGTGATTTTAGGTCTAAGAATCACAATCACCACCTTCACTATGAGAGTTGACTGTGACTTACCATACTATGGTCTCCATGTGTCACTCTCAAGGTGGGTCTGTCTGATACACTATTCTGTAACATGTATATGTGTGCTTGGTTTGATATTGTGATATCATGAATAATGAGATTTAGTCATCAACCAACTCACACTTTGATTTTATGTGTTATTGTTGTCTATCAACCTTCCACATTAAATACTAATCAGGGACATAATGAGAATATGTATATGTATCTTAACATCCATATGATCTCATCCATAAGGGTAGTAACTTGAATGCATACGTCATTGAGTAATATGATTCTCTAGACATTCATAGTGTTTCCTCATTATCTCGTATAACTAAATGAATAGAATGAATTGGAAGCTTGCCTTTATATGTGTTAATCAAATCCTTTATATGGTACCATGTCAATCATGACATGATATGCTATATGGGCATACCTTACCAACAGAGAGTAGAGGCTATGAGTTCCCAAAGGCAAGTCATATATTATCCTCACAATCAGCACCGTGACACCTATACCCAAGAAGATACCATAACTCTTACATCTGTCAGGTCCTACCTAAAAGGAGGACCACTAGGAGAAGGTAGAGGTTGAAACTCCTCACATCTATCCTCACCTCATCTATGAAAAAGAGGTGGGAGCAAACTCTATAAGAACTAAACTAGGAGCTATGAGATGGGAAACCCTCACTAGGAAAACCCCATTCATTCCCTAAGAAAACTTAGGCTCTATACCAAGGCCCTGAGCATTAATGTCAAATCATAATCTTAAATAAAAAGACTTAGGTAGTGGGAACTTTGCAAATATTAATCTCCAAAATCCTTTTTTACATGAAGACACATGCTTGTGGCGGATTGCTACACTATGACATGTAGGGAGTAAATCCTACAGGGTTGTCTCTGACATATGGCACCTTGGCCCAACTGGGTAGAGAACTATCACCAACACATCCATTACATGGTATGACTTTAACATATGGTGTTACACCTAGGGCCAGTAGAGCTTCTCCATCTTCTCCCCTAAATTAAGGGCATGCCCCTTAACAGAATGGGCCATGAACATTTGGAGGGACAAAAAGCCTATCATCAAATTGAGATGAGATGTAGATTAATGGGTTTGGGGTTTCAATCTGCCATCTTCATGCAAGGAGGTGGATGAGAAGGATGTTATCTTGATATATTGAAACCTAAAACTATCCCTAGTGTTAAAAAATGCATGGACATGTGATCTAGATTGTCCCTAATCAAATGATTGATCAAAGAGGGATTTATAGAAATATGCACCTTAAGCATCTAAACTCTACTTCTATTTCTAAATATCATGGAGGGAGTATCTGGAACTGATCCCACCCATCATGAACACCAATATGTATTTTCAAAACATTTATATAATAAATTTATTACAGAACCTTGGCCTCTTGTGCCAATATGTAAACTAACAAATGAACAAAACAAATACATACACTTCACTACAATACTCAATAAGAATCATAAGTCCTATCACTGAAGTCATCGATGCAAGCCATTACAAGTACTCACGAGAGAAATTCTGACCCAAAGGGAAGGAATATCAAGTCATCCTCTTCTAGTCAAAACACATTTTTGCCACCTTGTCATGAACTTTTTGGGAGTCTATTATTAGGTGATGAAACTTCCTCAGCACTAACATAGGGTAGTAAGTATATAGCCCTCTAGACCTATAAAAATGATCAATCAATAGAACTTCGACATAGCCACACCACATGAAAAGTTAACAAGATGGAATTTCTTCCATTCCCAATGTACGCCTGTAGTTTCAGACCTATAAGCCATCAAAGCTAGACCTTCACACAATTGAAGAGGCTCAACTACCTCGATATCCTTTTACAACATGTTGTAATGAGGATTTGAAGACTGTCAATCTGGTAGGTATGGTTCATATTCCATGATATATCTATAGGACCTTAAATGGTTCCCTCATCCTTCCAGTCAGATGTTTTTCATCCAAGCATTCATAGAACTCAGCAAGTATTAAAAGAACAAAGGTTTCCTTCCTCCCAAGGTGGCCATGACTCCAGAAGAAGCAACCATCACTTGCCCAATAGTTTCTCTAAAGAATAGCTCTTCCGGAATAATCAAAGTATCGGCTCGTAGAATATTAGGAGGGAAGACACATAATGTGCTTTTCTCTTGAATGACTCCACAATGAATTGATCTGAATAAAGCAGCCATAAACAGTCAACCACCGAATAGCTTGAGACTTCTTCACACCAAGAAAATTCTTGATCTCAACAGCCAAACTCGTCTTTCTCAGTATAACTGGCCATTGATCAAGGAAAGGAAGCTGAGTAATCTTAACCACATATTCGATGGTGGTGTCAGCATGATATCCCCAAAGTAGAGGGAATGGCTCAAAGGATACTAGAAAGGGATCACCATTGAAATCAACTCCCTTACAACAAAGACATATGAAAGATGATGAGGCTGAAAAATCATACCAAAGCATGCCAGATCGACTTATTCTATCTCAAAAATCTGTGATACAAAAATGTATCAAGGACAAGTTAATTGGAGGATGTCGTTGAAGAGGGATTTCCCTTATCCCCATCTCTCACATGACTCTGGGTCATGAGAAGTGAGATATACATAAAAGACGAGGGATGTAGCCCCATGTATAGGTCTCATGCTTTTTGGAGGTGAGTCGCTTGAGAAGTGACACGACCCTCCCAATGCTGAAATCTTGATGAGGCCAGAATCTAGGGAAGTCATTGAAGCCAAGAACATCAATAGCAGAAGAAGGTGGAACCTCAAGAGACAGAATCACCTCAAGAGTGGGTTGACGATGAAACTGGTACCCCTAATTATCCTACTCCTCATTTGAGTCATAGTTGATCATCTAAAGAAAACACATGTAAAATATGTTGCAAGTATACAAAGACAACATCGGATTTACATACTAATAAGTGGAGAACGTCAAAGCTGATCATATGCCTCTCTAGAATAGTAATCGGTTGGACATATGCATAGTACCACTGCAAGTACTCATCATGTGTCACCTGACCATACATCATCTCTCGAACAGCCTAAAAAATCCCAGACCATGACAGACCAACCCTAGAAAAAGGTCAAAAGGTATGTGCCAGCCACCAACCCACTGACTAGAAGTACACACCCATATATAACACACACCTACATGGAGACTCAAACTAGATCCAGCAAGCGTCCAGTGACAACATCTCAAAGTAGGTTGCACAAGACATGGCCTCGTCACTACACTAGAACCTAGAAAACATACTAACTTGGACCTAGGAAAGATGATGATTTGGAGTAATCTAAAGTACAAATACATGAAATAATATAGTGATGAAGTACTACACATACCTCATCTATGGTTGTCATCTCCATTTCACCTCTATACTGCTCATACATCACCTTGTTGCTACATCCATCCCAATCACGATAAGCAGGGAGAGAAGCATCAAGATAACTCTCTAGACTACATAGAGTGATAGGTCTATGAAGCTAGTCATATCTTAAAAGATGCGAAGAAAATTCCAGATAAAATTATCTAACATAGATATCTCAAAGAACAAAATACAAAAAATGTTAGGTAAAATCTTACTATGATTAAGCCTATGAAGCCTCTACGACCTTTAGTCGCTCAAAATGTCTCCCCTTTGAAGTCTCCCACTAGACACCACTGCAAAGGTGTCAACTCATGGGCATACATGTCGCCACCTGATTCAATGCAGGAAAATGCATCCAAATACACAAGAAAGGAGAAACAACTGATATCTCCTGTATTGCCCATGTTGTTTCTAAACAACAACTGGTGATCAAGACAAACAAGAAAACTATGACCCTCAGGGATGCATATAGGGGATCACTGGTACACTACTTCTCACCCTCCAAAAAGAAGGTGGATCTCAACCAAGTGAACTTGACCCCTGATCTAGAGTCCATCCCAATTTCTCTAGGGTTCACTCTTAGAATCCCAACTATGTGGTAATGATCCCACTTCTATTGGTTATGTAGAGAACTGATAGGGATCCCACAAAAACCTAAGATGGTAATCCCAACAAACTCACATGGGGTAATGGCTATCTCACCAATAACACAGTGGAATGTACTAATGTCTAGGGTAAAATTCCTAATCAAAGGAAGGAGATAAGGTCTATCTATGATCCTGCACCGGCTAATACTACCAAAACCAATCTTATCACACAAATCCACCTCCTTGGCAACCAAAATACTATACAACAATCCTAGTTTGTTCCAATGAGTCTTCCCCAATAACATTGCGTCTTGAGATTGGGCGACTGAGTGATATGGGGGTGCAAATACTTTCATACTCATAATTAGACTATAGAACCTAATATCTAAATTTGTTCGTTACTTTGTGTTTTCTTTGTAACACAATGTGGATAATCACTTAGATTGACATCATAGCATCAATGCATTACATTTTTTCATCATTTTCCATACAAAATGTGGTGGCAACTCTGTACACCCTTTCTATTTTTATGCGACGTTTCACTACTAAAAATGGTAGATTTTATCCCAAGATATATCTTCTTATTTTTCCCCCTATTTTGGACAGTGTGTGACATGTTTCATGAAGAAGTAAAGTACAAATTTAGAGTCCCACATGAATTGTTGATACTTCAAGAATATCAAGACTCAAATTCATTAAGATTAGACCCAAATACTTCGTAAAGTCAAGAAAGTGAAATTCATATACATAACACCTCAAAGAGGCCCAAGAGAAAGATAAATAGAATGAATTTCTCAATATAGGATTCAAGGCATGCAACATACATCAAGAGAGAAGAACATTAGGTCAATTTCTCAACATAGAAACCAGAAGATGCAATATACATCAAGAGAGAAGAGATTTTGATTAATTTCTCAATGTGATTAAGGGCATGCAAGATACCTCATATTAGATCTACATATTTGCAAAGAAAACCTTAGGTCCAATCCAGGGTCTTCAAAACTCCTCTTAAACATATATATAGAATTTAGGGTTATGTTCAAATTAATTACATAAACCCTATAAGTCCCATTTTTATTATTATTCAATTAAGTTGTAAAAACCATAACATCTTTTAGATTGTATTTTCCAAATTTCGTACTATATATTATTTTATTTTTTATGACTTATAGATTATAGATATAAATATCATAAATTCTGACCAAATAGGTAAACCCTTAAAAGTAACATATTTATTAGTTTGAATTTATGTCATGGAAATGATACCATCATGTAGATTGATTTATTACGATTCCTAAAAATATTTATTATATTTTTTACACTAATTAATTATGATATTTACAAGTTTCAAGGCATATAACTGTTTAGTTTTGAAACTTAATCAAAAATGACCATTTGAACCTTGTATATTTGTTCCAAACTTCGTCTCATGACAAGGTGATGATTTCCCATTCTCATGAAAAATCATGTCATAATACTGTATGAGATCAACAAAAGGACCTAATTTCCCATAAGTCCACAATAACTAAAATCAAAACTAGGAGGGCAACATGAATGTTTTGTGTGCATGTTATCATCTCTGTCTTGATTGCGCCATGGGAGAATCTTGAGAAAATGAGCTGGTTTTGAAATATGTTTTATTAGAAAAAGTTAACGACTAAAATTGACAATTTTGACATGAAAAACACAATGATGTGTAGTCGAAGAACCTAAACCTAGAAGTATTTTGGTTGACGAGTACCAAGAAAACTAGAATAAAAGTCAGAGTCTAGAGATAGAGGTTCCCGCAAGCGATGTTGTAGGTCATAGATGGGATGAAACTAGAACAATAGTCTGATTGTAAGAGCTTCCATGCAAACAACAAAGGGGTTAGACATATATAGGTTGGGGTATTAGGGTTTACATGAGTAATATCTTTAAGAAGTTCATGAATAAGTTTTAGAAAACACTAGATACACATAAATAGATTTAGATCTAGGGCTACTTAGAAGTGTATTTGAATTTGGAATCCTATGTAGGTTCTTCTGCGATGTTTCATTGAGAGAGGAGGTAGAACGAGGTGGATTACCAGACATGTGATCGATGCTACATTAAATGGGCACATTCATATCTTACTCAACATAGGAGACAATGCGTGAATTGTCACACTTCATCCATTTGATGTATTAAATGCATAAACCTTTCCTTGTCCAATTGGGGGTCAATTTTTTTATCCAGTTTAGCCTAAATTGGGAGGAGAGGAATCTTATTTTGAAGTTTAATATCACTTTTGAAACTTCCTCTTATGAGTTCTAATACAATTAGGGTTTAGTATTATTATCTTAGTATTTATTATAATATTACATCTTGATCATCAACACTCATTATATTGAATCTTATTAACTTCACATTGCTACCAAAGGAGTTATATTATATTACTATGAACAATTTATCTTAACTTGTTCAATTACCCATTATGTACATTAATATCAATATTAACTTGTATAAAGACTCATTATTCCTGCCCATTTATATAAAAGCTCCAACACTTATTTATATCATATATGAAGCACATTATGCCTCTCACGAGACATATTTTAGTCATTATGTATGCATTAGTTAACAAAGAATCACATATGGATTATTAAAATCTATGACATATATATTACGCATCATTTAATTTTGTATATTCTATTTTATGCTTATTTAGATATCTTATGCTATTACTATACCTAATGATGTTAATGCATCATCTATCTTACCAAACAAGGGTATGTTAACTTGGTCACTCAAAAAATAGGAACACCACCATGTCCCAAGCCTAGGGCTAGGTTTCATGTATTATCCATTGCGTCATCATATAAGGGTTACATATCTAACTTATGATTAGGGTTAAAAGTACCTCTATCTAGGATTTATACTTGAGTTACTCATTATATATGAAATTAATGTTTATTGGGGTACAAACCAGTGTACTAGGATTTATATCACCTTGCTTGGTCAAATCTAGTGATTTAGGCATGCAAGCACACTATCTATGGAATTAGGGTAACTATAGTCAAAAGGGTCAGATTCGGTATGTTACAACACTCTATCTCTTAATAGGAATTTCTTCCTCAAAACCTAACCATCAGTATGTTATCAACCAACTACTCTTCATCTCTTAAAAAGTTTTAAACTAATAATTTGATCTACACAACACCAAAGGTATCAAGGTCTTACATCACACATAGGATGTATATTTGGATCATGCTTTAATTAAAAATTAATAGACACCTAGGGTTGAGTTTATGGTCCTTTTGATTCTAACCTAACAACCCTACAATTCACACTAGCATAAAAAAATTCATCGGGTACAACCCTCTACAACTTAAAGGAAACAAAATGGCAGATCCACTAAAATTTTCTAATACAAAACACGTCTTCCTATTCATCACTCTATACTTGAAGCTAGTATTAAATATATCTATTCTAACTAATTCTTGGATTTCACTACCAAGAAATCATGCATCTCTTCATTGTGAATTAGTTCATTAAACTATTTATACAATATAGAGAAATTATTTTGTGTGCATATAGTAATATAATAGAAAATAACTTTTGGCAATGTAAAACAATCATTATAAAACAAAATCCGGTAACAATCAATGTGAGAACCAAGTCACAACCATTTCATATTAAGATCTCCTTGTCGTACTTCTTCAACATCCTCATAACATTAACTCATCCTCAAGTCAAATCTCATAAAATCCAAAATATATGCCATAACTAATCATATATCATAGGGTATGAGAAACTAGGGTCTCATGACATTTAGGGTGTACTCATCAATACCTTTTTTGTACCAAATAAGATTCCAAAGCTTTCATTCATCACCTTGTCAACACCATGGATATAATTCAAAGGTAAATATCTCATTAAAGATTTTCACATATGATATGGGTTCTAATCTGTGAGGTAAAATTGAGATAGTGAGAATCATCTACCATGGCATTGATACCATTTTGTAAGGAGTGGAAACTGAGAGGATATCCACTCACTACTAAACCAAATAAGAGCTTCATTAGTAAGAAACACGTAAACTTTTTTTGCAATAGATGAATATCTAGTATTTAGTCTTAAACATATTAATAACTTAAAGACCAAAGTGAACCAATAGAAATATATATAATGACTATATTTATTCAAAATATTGCATAATAATATCCCACTAGGGGATTACATGAAGGAAACAACTTCAAGATTTGAATTGGTATATCCAATCTATTCCAAGTCTATCTCCCAAGAGTCAACTCCACTAATGCTAGTGTAGATACACATATAAAATCCTCCATGCCCTTCACCTAATGGGTTGGAATCATACCTTACAACAAAACACATGTGAAAGTTGTCAACACAAAAATGGTGGTATGAGTATATAAATAAGTATTGATCAATGTTAGGAAAAGTATTTCAACAAACATTATCGGGGATTCCATCAAAAATGGAAAGTGAACATCCAAATGGATATCAAAGACAAACAATATAAGGTAACAAAAGATGCACTTTCCATATAACAACATATGAATATATTCCACATAAGGACTATCAAACATGTCAGGGAACCAAACCAATCATCAACAATAATCAATTTGCATGCAAATGAGATAAACATAGAACTAGTGAAATATAAATAAAAAATGATAGTTATGGCACATAACCCTAAACCTCATAGAGCATGGCACATAACCGAACCTTTCCAATATAGCAATTTGGGAACAAGACCAAGGTACGAGGTTCAAATCTCCACTAAAAAACATAACATGGGCACATAACCCAAAAAGAAAAGCACTTATATCACCCTAGGTCTAAAGATATAACATGAATGAAATAAAGTAGATGCAAGTGGAAAGTTTACTCACAGAAATAGAAATACTAGGATTCCTATCACACAAATGTGTAACATGTACATCCACAACAAAAGTGAGGAAATTAGGGTTCCATCTCACTATGAGGAATAATTTAATTCAATTCTACAATTTGGTTTTCATTAAGTAGCAAAGTACAATTTTAGAGTCCCACATGAATTATTGACAGTTCAAGAATATCAAGACTAAAATTCATTAAGATTAGACACAAATAGGTCATCAAGTAAAGAAAGAGAAAATTCATTAACAAAATACCTCAAAGAGGCCCAAGACAGAGATATATAGGATCAATTCATTAGTACAAGATTTAGGGCATGCAACATACATGAAGAGAGAGAAAAATTATGTCAATTTCTATATATAGTAACAAGGATATGAAACTTATATCAAGAGATAGAGAGAATTTACATGAATTTCTCAATGTGATTAAGGTCATGGAACATATGTCCAAGGCCAATCAGAGGTCCAAGCTAGGGTCTTTAAAAAACTTATTAAACATATATATAGAATATAGAGTTAAGTTCACATTAATTACATAAACTCTAAAAGGTTCCATAATATTGTTATCGAATTATTTTTTTCAAAACCACACGATATTATAACATATTTTTGTAAGTTCGTAGCATATTTTAGTTTATATTTTGACTTATAGATTATAAGATATTAAATTTTATAAATTTACCAATTAGGGAAAATTCTTAAAATTCAAATGTTTATTAGATTTGTTCAAGTGATGAAAATCATACATAATGTAGATTATTTTATTATGATTGTGTGCTATATTTAATTATATTATTCAACATTATATCAATTTCTTATATTTTTATGAAAATTTTAAGCATATTCTGATTTAGTTGTGAGTCTGATTCAGAAATGACTGTTTTAACCTTGTAAATTTGTTCCAAACTGTATAGTGTGTCAAGGAGATACAATCATATATTCATACGAAAAATTACATTGTCATACTATATGAAATCAATAAAGTCCTAATTGCCCATACATGCAAAAAAGCTAAAATCAAAACTAGGAGGGCAACATGGAAATTTCACATGGGTCTTTTCATCTCCACCTTTCTTGCACAATTGAAGAAGCTTGGTGCAAACTAGTTGTTGACCAAAGTTTTAGAGGAAAAAATAATAATGGCAATAAGAGATTTTTGACAAGAAAAGCATGAAGAAGTGTAGTCAAAGAACCTCAACCTAGAAGAAATTTCATTGACGAGTTGCAAGGAAACCAATAATGAGGACAAAGGCTGAAGACGAAGATTCAAGCAAGCAACGATGCATGGTGAAAATGAGATAACAGTAGCACAAGAGTTTGACTATAAAAGGTCCTATAGAAACAAAAATGGGGATATACAAATATATATATATATATATATATATATATATATATATATATGGTATGTATGCCCCGAGAGCCAATCATGTGATGGTTTAATGGCATAGATTGTAAGTGGTTTGATTATTAATAAAGGCAAGCTTCCAATTTATCCTATTTTATTCAGTTATGAGATAATGAAGTAACATTATAAATGTCTAGATAATGATATTACTCAATGATGTATGTCTTCAAGTATGTGACTTGAGCAATGAGATCATATGGATATGAAGAGTATACATTGTCATTATGTCCCTAGTCAGATGTTGTTGTGGAAGGTTGGTACAAAACAATAATACATAAGCTTAGTGTGTGCATTAGTTGATGAAAGAATCTCATTAGTTATGATGTGGCCATATCAAAGCAAGTATGCAAATACTTATTAGAGAATAGTGTATTAGAAAAAAAAACCACCATGAGAGTAACACATGGAAACCATTGCTTTGGTGGTCATAGTAAGCTCTCAAACTATTGGCAGTGATTGTGGTTCTTAGACCTAAAGTCACGACACTCATCAAATGTCGTTCAGTATGCTTTGACATCATCAAATGTAGTCATGAATAAGGGTTACCACAAAGGTGATGATTGAGTGAGTGTGACACATGGGGACTGACTCTGAGTGATGTAGATGGAATTTTCCCCTCTTATGGGAGTATGATATCCTAGGCCTCTTAGATTAGCGAGACTGAGAAATGCATGGCCATTCTCATGTGAGTAAAAATGTTATATTGAGCTTACATATATTTCATAGAGTCTTCTATAGCAAGAAACATAAATTGAAAGTTGAAGAGGATGAGAGACCCATGCCCCAATATCAATTTGGATATTAGAGACAAAGGAACTGTACAAACACTGTAACACCATACACAGATTGTAGGTTGAAGTTGTTCTCCAACTTTCCATTTACTTGGGTAGCTATGATGTGTGACTAATAATCACTCATTGCTTGTGATGTCATAACTAGTTTTGGAAATTCCCCGTCAACATAATATGGGACCTATAGGGTCGCACACATAGGTCTTGATCTATAAGAAGAGTTTGATCATGAATAATGATTAGATTGATTACTAAAGTGGTTAGGTATTCAATTTAAGCAAAAAAATCAACTGATGACCGTTTGAATGATCCTTGTCAACATAATATGGGACTCCCAACTGATCATCTCATGTGATGAAAGGACCATTTGGAGTTTTAGGTTGATTGGATATTGAATTGTCTGAGTTCTGCATGAATCATGGCACCAACCGATTGGCTCACTAGGTGAACTCATCAACACAAGTTGGGTGAGATGACCTGTTCACCTAGTGAACCGATTGACTCGGTCATGCCAACTGAAGGTTTTGATGGCTTTCCTGAATTCTTGAGAAAATGTTGATCATTTCACTTGCTCAATCTGATTGGTGCAAGGAATTAATGTTTGGTATTAATTACAAACAAATTTCCAAATTCATATGCCAGTAGGAAATAGGTGAAATGACTGATTCATAGGGTGAACCAATCGACTCATGTGTAAACTGACCGGTTCAGTTGCCAACCAAACGATTCGATACTCACATGTTGCATAAATTCATGATCTTCCGACCCCGTCCACTCTGGCACAGACTGGGAACCCTAACCCAAACCTCTCATATAAATAGAGGGGCATTGAGGGCTTCTTTGACACGTCAATTGCCTTTCACAATTATTTCTCTTCTCTAGTTGTGGTAAACGAGAGAACCTGTGCAAGTCTTACTCAATAAAGGGAGGGATAGTAAGGGAGAACAATTGCGGGAGAGAAAGTTTGTGACTAGTACACCAACAGGATGGACAACTCCTTCCTATCCATTGTAGCACAAGTTCTAGGAGGTCTGTGTGAATTTCTCTAGAGGTGAGGTGGCATTTATTTGTCGTTAGGAGGACAATGGTAGCCCAGCAGTCTGTGGCGAGACCAGGAGCTTATGCATATGTTGTTCAAGTTTGCTGCCCGTGGAGGAGTCGTACATGAGTCCCAGTGTAACAAGAAGACATTTGTGCATCTACAACAATGGGGAGATATTGTTGGACCTTCTCCAGGACCAGGTATATCCTTGAAACCATCATTTCCATCATATAGTTGCTGATATGATCTATTGGTTTATGAGGAAACATGGAAGTAATTTTTTTATTTTTGTTGCCTACTCTATAGCCATCTTTCCCTATAGTAGTATCAGGGCCTAATCAATCTACTATATTTTGGGATAATTGATGTGATCGGAATTTTGGTTTTATCATTTATTTGTTGCATGCTATGTGAATATATTTTGTCCAATCAAATACCACACATAATCCCAAACTAATATATATATATATATATATATATATATATATATATATATATATATATATATATATATATATATATATATGTGTGTGTGTGTGTGTGTGTGTGTGTGTGTGTGTGTGTGTGTGTATGTATGTGTGTGTGTGTGTGTGTGTAATTTACACATGTTGTCCTAAAAGAGAGCTTTGATGGTGAATGTGTAGCGTGGTTATGGTCAATAACCAAATTATCTATGCATGATTGTGTGGTTGGTTAATCTTGTTTTATCTATGTTTGCATATTGAGCCTCTACCTTATCTTCCAATTGTAAAAGTATTATTCCCTCCTACATTTTCTCCCCTCGAATGTAACTTGAGATTTCTCTGTAATCATGTAATAGTAGGATAGCATACTTTCCTGTGATGACAAAGAAGAAAGATGCTCAGACCAGGCCAGATGACTGTCTCGAAGGCATGCCAACTGGCTGGACGATCGAGGAGGTCCAAGGAGGATGAGCCAAACCGACCTACTGGTTGACCCAACTGATCAAATGGAGGAGCTAGAAGATGGTGAACCACAAACCAACTGACCGTACGACCAACCGACTGACCAGGAGGCATGATGATAGGTTCAAGGGTTGTACTGATCACCCAGATTGGCAAGCACAAATATTCATCAACAACATGTCTCTGCATGTGATGTAGACTCTAGACTGTGGTAATTCCTTGTGCCTCCAAGGAATTACATTAGAACTACCATAACCGTCACTTTTCATTTATTGCATGTTTTGTTGTGTTATATGACATGTATATGATATGCACTATATTTTTGGTGATTGGATAATGTATATGTATTGATAAATACAAAATCCATATAATATTAAGTCTTAGATGCTTTCCATTATCAACACACATGAAAATCTTGATTGACCAAGTGTAGGTTACGCCCAAACATGGTGCATCCTCTATCTCATGGAAGTGTAATGGTAGATTTGTATGTTCTATCCAAGCAGGGTGCATATCTATCATGTTGACTTTTTAGTTAGGATTAACTAGTGTACTTAATGGGATTAAGTGCCAAAGGCATGCAAATGATTATGGCAAGGAGTTGTGCATATCATCTATGTAAGAATTGCTTATGGTGTAATTGGAAAAGATTGCCTACCTTCATAATTGACTATGGATGATGGTGTATTGGCAGTGTAATAGTGAATTATTTTGGATCTTGGACCACTAGAATATTATACATTTTATTCTAAATTGGTATATGAGGGCTATCAATTTGAATAAAATAGTGGGAGTGTTAATTTATTAAAGACATAATTAATATCGTCAAAATTTTAAATCAGATAAAATCAAAAGTGTTTTGAAAAAATGCAAATTTTCTCTTGTAGGATTGAATGACAAACAAATAAATATTGTGATCAATCCTTAGGAAGGACAAACTTGATGGGACAAATTTCCAAGACTAGTTTTGGACTTTGAGAAGGGTTAACAATGAAGATTGCAAACTCTATGTCCCTTATAAGCCAATGCCATAAATATGTGCACCTAATGCGCCTAGGGAAAAAGTGGATGCTTAATGGAAGCATACCAATGATGCCTTGGACCCAAAGTACCTTATTCTAAGAAACTTGAACTATGAGTTGCATGAGAAGTGCAAGGACATGGGGATTCTTAAGATGGTAACACATGTTAAGAAAATGAACCATAATCTCACAAATCAAGTAAAGACGATGTCATAAACGCGCTCTTTGAGTGTAAGATGACAGAAGGAAACTCAGTAGAAGAACATGTGTTCAATATGATTGGACATGTGTATCATCTTGAAGAACTGGGATTATCTTTGAGCCAAGAGTTGGACACAAATATGTGTGACGTCCCCGGATTTTGGCTTCTCCAAACCCTATTGGGAATGAGATGACAGAATCCAAAAACATCATCCAATCATACCAGAGAGCGATGCGGAAGCATAATACGCATACATGAACATACAAACATAACATACTCAACATTCAACATGAATTTTAATTATAACATGAACTATTACATATTACATTGACACATTGAATAGAAACTTTTACAGCCTAAGAACATGTATGCTAAACTAGGATCTACACAATAGGTACAACTTGAGCAGTGCTCACTTCACATCTTTTATCCCACTTTAGCTCTGAACCTAAAACATACGTGAAACAACGAATCAACATAAAGTTGGTACGTGGTTGAAAGATACTATACTATGTTGGCATATTTAAAATACTTGAAAAAGAAGAAAGAAAAATGAAAGCATTATTTCAGGAAGAAAATCAGGTAAACCCAAGTTATTAATCATATTTCAATGGACATGTATTACTATGGTGGACTTAGCACAAACATAAATTATTGGGCCCTATCCCCACGTACCTTGTACCATTAGGGATCTCCCCGCATACCTTGCACCATTAGGGAGGTGCTAGTCAACATTAATACTTTCCCTCTCTAATAGGGAGATTAATGAACCATCAGTAACTACATTCCATTTTCTTTCTTTAGTATTCTTATTGTTCAAGGCGGAAATGACAATACATATAGATCTACATCCAACAATGTATTTCAAGTACAAATAAGCAATTACATATATTTAACATCCAGCAAATCTAGTCATATAATTATATCCACGTACCTGAGTTCAAAGATTTCTAACTTATCCTTGATCATCTAGAAGTCTGGTCATCACCTGATTAAGACAAGACCACAAACTATCATCAGATTCTCATCATCTTAACCCTAGTCATGTTCATTAGGGTTTATATTATCTCATTAGGATATTCCAACGTTTACTTGCATTATTTTCTTATATTTATCTTACTGATGTCATTTTCCAGATTATGATTCATTATCTGAATATTAGGTTCCATATCCTTTTTGTGCACATAATAACCCTAGTTTATATATATTATTCAAGTTAGGGTTACAACCCATGTATCAAGGTTCATCTTCATATAACATGAATTCTGTGTACAAAACTGGTCTCATATTTACATATTATCTTTCAGTTACAGATATGAGAATGTTCTGTGAATTTCATCATTTATTGGGCATGCATGTATTAATTCCATTATCTTTAGTGTTATTAGCCCTAATTAGCCATATTAATCAAATTATAGGCTTTCGTGCATCAACATGACCATATCTGACATCATATGAACTATAAACATGATCATAGACTTATTAACATTTTTCCATAATTTAATATCATCATTTGATATTTATTACTCATGAACTAAGCGTTTTACAACTAATAAGATATCACTGAAATTAATACATCAAAATCCTCATATTATGATTTCATATTGTTCTACACATTTTTCTGAGAATTTAGGTACCTTATTTGCATTTTTCTGATCACTGTGCTATTTTCTACTAATTATATGAGAACTGGATATTTACTGAATTATTTACCTGATCGGGTCAATCAAAATCGGCCACGTGTCTTCTAGGTGGCGCGGCTCCTTTGCTTTACTGGGGTTCGGCCGGTTTAAGGGTTTTGAACCCGGTTTAAGATGATTTGGTCGGTTCATTGTCCATCTTCGGCCTTTCTCCTCTCTCTCTCTCTCACAATCTGACGGGCGTTGCCTGCTGCGCGAAACCCCGTTCTCTGCCAGTGAGTCTCCGCCGCAAAGAGGGCGAGCTTCTACAAATGCATCGAGGAGTCACAGGACCTGATGATCTCCTCTCCACATGAATCAAGGATAGGGGGTTGGTGGTGCCTGGTTTCAGAGGCAGAGGAGTCCCAGGATCTCTGATCAGAGCTTTTCTGATGCCTGCCGTCGGAACTTAGTTGTACGATCTCTGCAATGGCCTCCCTCTCTCAGTCTCGCATCCACAAAGCTTTGCGGAGCCCTCCGCCTCCTGGCTCCAGCATGATATCTAGCCCCGACAAGGATCCACCGAGCTTCATGTTTGATGATGCGGGTTGCTGAACTCGAGATGGAGGTCCGAGCAAGATTCTGGATGCCTTCGCCGAGATCAGGTTGGTGTTCACGGCTGTGAAGGTGGTCAGATATGGGGGGGTTCTCCTTGCGCATCCCTTCACCGTGAAGAAGTCATGATGCTGGCCGAAAGCTCTCCGCCAAAAGGAAGTCAGAGTCACCCATTCCCAATCTCCAAGTCTGCTTGCTGCTTGAACACCACAATGGATGATGGAAGGCTAGATGGAGGGGTTTCAGTATTCTCCTCTTCCTCTCCTTAATTTCCTTTGTCCTACTGACTCTGCAATGAACATCACCGTAGAAAGATGAGTGATTCTACAAGATTTCTACAGGTCTGTCGATGAAGGACTCCCACCGTTGGTGGATGACTGGTTTTTCTACTGGTCTGGCAGAGACCCTTCTCTATCTTCGGGAAAAGGATTCCTTCGAAAAAGCACCACACCCTCGATGGGATAGAGGCAGAGGAGTTGTGGCTGAATAGGTGCTGCTTGGCGATTATGATACTCTCTCGTTTACGAGAGACGATGGAGAAGGTGGAGGAAGTAGGTTCCAGTCTCGAGTGAGGGGTCAGTCTGTTCAGAGTGCTCCTCAGATCATGGTTTTTCCAGCTATATCCCCTTTGATTGCCTCACCTTCATCAGATCTAGGGACACCTCATTCTATTCTATTCCTCCCTTTACGGAGGTTAGGGACGACCTATTCCCTGGATTAGTTGCTCCCACAAATCTAAAAGGCTGTGTGACACTAATATATCACAGACCTAAGTACTAGATACCTAAAGGAACAATGCTGATCAAAATTATATCCTCAATGTCCCCGATTTCAAAAAGTTGCATCTATCTATAGCAATCTCCAAACATTCTCAAATTTTATACATAGGCTCACAAAATCCTAATGTAGGTTCTATCAAAGTTTGAGATTCAAAGACTATTATTTATCCATGTGAATAAATTCTTCAATTAACCTCATAAATAGGTGTATTAACCTTGAACACAAGTCGATTTGTCATCAACTCTTGATCAAAAAGTGCAACTTTCATTATATAACCACATGTCACCTCTAGGTACATCATTAAAATATTTTACCCCAACATGACATCAAATATTATATTGAGTATCGGAATCCTAAGTTCTGGGTCATCACATTCACCCCACCTTATAAGGAATTTCGTCCTCAAAATTCAGCTAATATCATACTCAAGGTGGCATCAAGGAGTTCAACTTCATAGATGTGACCAATTCTTAGGTTCTAAGACCACCATTGTCTGCAAGCACACTATGTTGTCATCTTAGGATATATAAGCATGTAGAGTGTACCCACCCCACCTTATCTAGGTTGAAGCATCACTTTATTTTAAGGAATTGTAGTGTCACTTAGTATCTTAGTCATCATAGGAAATTCTCATATTTTTGAATTTACATCCTCATAACTCCTTAAGAAAAAGGGTTTTATTCATATGCATGAAGTTAGGAAGGTTCTATTCTAGCTTCATCTTTCACCTACTAAATCAGACAAGGTGATGTCGAGATTTCAGGTCATTATTTACTAGAATTATTAGGCTTAACAACATTAGTGTGGTTTATGATCAACATCATACTAGTATTTCAGCATTAGAGGGGATTATTTTCATCCTTGATATTAGAATTTTTTCTACTTAAGAAGGGCTTACGTAACATGCTTGACCATTAGGGTTTCACCCTATGGTGTGATATTCATACTCAACTTAGAAGCATACATTGAGAAGGATCAAAGTTATGAACTATAGTTCTGATCATGTATCCTATGATCCAAAAATATCTTTAAATCAAGTTCATGAGTTCAACTTTTTATGTCTTGCATGTATTATGTGAAGGGAAAAAGAGAATATACTAAGTTTATCCCATGACCTCAGAATCATATCTTTCATGTTTCATATGAAGGTGAAGAGAATATTTTAAAGTCAAACTTATCATGATTTCAATCTTGGGTGCTACATGTATTATATAGGGGGGAAATATAGAATAGGTAAAGCTTATACGAGTGACTCCTCATATCTAAATCATCTATATAGCTCAAGTGAGGTTTCTATCATCATATATTAAGGAAGAGAAGAAGAAGGGAGAACATGTATTTTGAGTATCTTTTGCACAAAGCATCATACTCTCATAACTAGAGTTCATATATTACCTCACTTGCAACTAATGATGAGATTCTCAAAATATGTCACTCTATCTAGGACCTAACTCAGCCAAAGGATTGACTTTATCATATGGGTCATCTACCCATCCTTTTATTTTACCCAATTCTCACATATAGATTTGAATCATGCATAAGGACTCAACTCAACACTCGAGAGTAATCTAGTGTAGGATTTTTTTTACACATATATCATATATTGGAGGCTAGGTCCTATGACCTTCTCCCTGTGGGTCTTACTCTCTCTAGAGTTTACCACATATCTTATCCTACCACTAGATATCCTCCTTGTATAAGAGCTTGAGGCTCATGCACACTCATCTCTATCTTAACTTAGATTATCTTAAGTAGGGAAAAGGGGATGTACTTTCATCATTACAACTTAGCATAGATCCTCTAAGAGTGAATTCGACTCATATACAACTCAAATCTTAATAAGGAAAACTTATACCATCATAGTTTAAGGTTAGCTACGATTCTATATGCTTATTTCCTTCATCTTTCTTTTGTCTATCTATCTATCTATCTATCTATCTATCACATAACCTTATGAGGCTCTAGACATCTAATCTAGATCTATTCTCTCTTCTAGACTGATGTCACACCCTTTCACTTAGATTGTATGAACACCCACTACTCTCCTGTGTGAGGGACACATTTTTATATTTACATATATATAATAAAATATTATATAGTTTTTCTCCGAGAAAGAAGGCGTCAGAGAAAACTGTCGAGGCTCGAGCCGATTGGAAAACAAAACCAAATCAGCAAAATCGAATGTCCAACACACAGTAGATAGTCCGGTGCCATGTAACCTAGTGAAATGGTGAGAACATGGTGTAGACTAGTGTAGCTACCCAATACATATGAGCTCTATATGCAAAGGGTTTCAGACACTTATCTAAACCTAGTTCTCGAACATCTAGGTTCTAACCTAGAGGCTAAGTCAAACCTAGTTCCTGTAGAACAACTTGCTATGTTTCTAGGGTTTGAAGTGAAAGGTGAGATTTAGGTTTACTGTTTCATGGTGAGAAATTGTTAGGTGTAGCTATTGTTCATGCTCTGATACCAACTGTGACGTCCTCGGATTTTGGCTTCTCCAAACCCTATTGGGAATGAGATGTCAGAATCTGAAAACATCATCCAATCATACCAGAGAGCGATGCGGAAGCATAATACGCATACATGAACATACAACCATAACATACTCAACATTCAACATGAATTTTAATTATAACATGAACTATTACAGATTACATTCACACATTGAATAGAAAATTTTACAGTCTAAGAACCTGTATGCTAAACTAGTATCTACACAATAGGTACAACTTGAACAGTGCTCACTTCACATCTTTTATCCCACTTTAGCTCTGAACCTAAAACATGCGTGAAATAATAAATCAACATAAAGTTGGTACCTGGTTGAAAGATACTATACTATGCTGGCATATTTAAACTACTTGAAAAAGAAGAAAGAAAAATGAAAGCATTATTTAAGGAAGAAAATCAGGTAAACCCAAGTTATTAATCATATTTCAATGGACATGTATTACTATGGTGGACTTAGCACAAACATAAATTATTGGGCCCTATCCCCGCGTACCTTGTACCATTAGGGATCTCCCCGCGTACCTTGTACCATTAGGGAGGTGCTAGTCAACATTAATACTTTCCCTCTCTAATAGGGAGATTAATGAACCATCAGTAACTACATTCCATTTTCTTTCTTTAGTGTTCTTATTGTTCAAGGCGGAAATGACAATACATATAGATCTACATCCAACAATGTATTTCAAGTACAAACATGCAAGTACATATATTTAACATCCAGCAAATCTAGTCATATAATTATATCCACGTACCTGAGTTTAGAGATTTCTAACTTATCCTTGATCATCTAGAAGTCTGGTCATCACCTGATTAAGACAAGACCACATACTATCATCAGATTCTCATCATCTTAACCCAAGTCGTGTTCATTAGGGTTTATATTATCTCATTAGGATATTCCAACATTTACTTGCATTATTGTCTTATATTTATCTTACTGATGTCATTTTCCAGATTAAGATTCATTGTCTGAATATTAGGTTCGATATCCTTTTTGTGCACATAATAACCCTAGTTTATATACATTATTCAAGTTAGGGTTACAACCCATGTATCAAGGTTCATCTTCATATAACATGAATTATGTGTACAAAACTGGTCTCATATTTACATATTATCTTTCAGTTACAGATATGAGTATTTTCTGTGAATTTCATCATTTATTGGGCATGCATGTATTAATTGCATTATCTCTAGTGTTATTAGCACTAATTAGCCATATTAATCAAATTATAGGCTTTCGTGCATCAACATGACCATATCTGACATCATATGAACTATAAACATGATTATAGACTTATTAATATTTTTCCATAATTTAATATCATCATTTGATATTTATTACTCATGAACTAAGCATTTTACAACTAGTAAGATATCACTAATATTAATACATCAAAAGCATGATATTATGATTTCATATTATGCTACGCATTTTTCTGAGAATTTGGGTACCTTATTTGCATTTTTATGATCACTGTGCTATTTTCTACAAATTATATGAGAATTGGATATTTACTGAATTATTTACTTGATCGGGTCAATCAAAATCGGCCACATGTCTTCTAGGTGGCGCGACTCATTTTCTTTACTAGGGTCCGGCCGGTTTAGGGGTTTTGAACACGGTTTAAGATGATTCGTTCGGTTCATTGTCCATCTTCGGCCTTTCTCCTCTCTCTCTCTAGCGATCTGACGGGTGCTGTCTGCTGCGCGAAACCCCGTTCTCTGCCAGTGAGTCGCCGCCGCAAAGAGGGCGAGCTTCTGCAGATGCATCGAGGAGTCACATGACCCGATGACCTCCTCTCCACATGAATCGAGGATAGGGGGTTGGTGGTGCCTGGTTTCGGAGGCAGAGGAGTCCCAGGATCCCTGATCAAAGCTTCTCCGATGCCTGCCGTCGGAACTTGGTTGTGCGATCTCTGCAGCGGCCTCCCTCTCTCAGTCTCGCATCCACAAAGCTTTACAGAGCCCTCCGCCTCCTGGCTCCAGCGTGATATCTATCCCCGACGAGGATCCACCGAGCTTCATGTTTGATGATGCGGGTTGCTGAACTCGAGATGGAGGTCCGAGTAAGATTCTCGATGCCTTCGCCTAGATCAGGTTGGTGTTCATGGATGTGAAGGTGGTCAGAGATGGGGAGGTTCTCCTTGTGCATCCCTTCACCGTGAAGAAGTCATGATGTTGTTCGAAAGCTCTCTGCCAAAAGGAAGTCAGAGTCACCCATTCCCAATCTCCAAGTCTGCTTGCTGCTTGAACACCACGATGGATGATGGAAGGCTAGATGGAGGGGTTTCAGTCTTCTCCTCTTCCTCTCCTTAGTTTCCTTTGTCCTACTGACTCTGCAATGAACATCACCGTAGAAAGATGAGTGATTCTGCAAGATTACTCCAGGTCTGTCGATGAAGGACTCCCACCGTTGGTGGATGACTGGTTTTTCTACTGGTCTGGCAGAGACCCTTCTCTATCATCAGGCAAAAGGATTCCTTCGAAAAAGCACCACACCCTCCATGGGATAGAGGCAGAGGAGTTGTGTCTGAATAGGTGCTGCTTGGCGATTATGATACTCTCTCGCGCTCGTTGCAACTATCACCTACGAGAGACGATGGAGAAGGTGGAGGAAGTAGGTTCCAGTCTCGAGTGAGGGGTCAGTCTGTTCGGAGTGCTCCTCAGATCGTGGTTTTTCCAGCTATATCCCCTTTGATTGCCTCACCTTCATCGGATCTAGGGACACCTCACTCTATTCTGTTCCTCCCTTTACGGATGTTAGGGACGACCGGTTCCCTAGATTAGTTGCTCCCACAAATCTAAAAGGTTGTGTGACACTAATATATCACAGACCTAAGTACTAGATACCTAAAGGAACAATGTTGATGAAAATTATATCCTCAATGTCCCCGATTTCAAAAAGTTGCATCTATCTATAGCAATCTCCAAACATTCTCAAATTTTATACATAGGCTCACAAAATCCTAATGTAGCTTCTATAAAAGTTTGAGATTCAAAGACTATTCTTTATCCACGTGAATAAATTCTTCAATTAACCTCATAAATAGGTGTATTAACCTTGAACACAAGTCGATTTGTCATCAACTCTTGATCAAAAAGTGCAACTTTCATTATATAACCACATGACACCTCTAGGTACATCATTAAAATATTTTACCCCAACATGACATCAAATATTATATTGACTATCGGAATCCTATGTTTTGGGTCATCACAATATGATTCTAAAATCATTGCCATAATCACATAGCAACTTTATTGCATGTTATCATGTGAATAATATGGCGAGAACAATGTCAAATCTACTTGGTATGTTGATTCATGCCGAAGCAAGAATGATGAAGGACAAATCTGTGATGGTCATTAGCAGAGTTGAGTCCAAGGAGGAAATCAAGGTCGTGAAGAGTTTTGAGGTCAAGCCCAAATCCAATTCTTTAACACTCAATATGAGGAGAAAGAAAAGTATAAGAGGAACATATCCTTTGTACAAGAAGGCATTCAAGAAGAAGAAGATGAGGGGGTGATCTCCACTTCACGTAAATACATTATAGAGATAAATATCACATATGCTTGAATGTGTAGGATCTAAAAAGAAGTAGGCCTTTGGGAAAAGGTGAGGTGGAACTACGAGTTGCAAATGGTGCAAGAGTTGTGGTTAGTGCAGTTGGAACCTATCATTTATCTCTACCTTTAGGGATTGTAATAGAGTTGATAAACTACTATTGTGTACCTTCTGCAAAATGAAAATCATTTTTGTATCTTCTATGTATAAGGACACATTTGAATATCCTATTAAGAATGCTAGATGTTCTATTTCTAAAGATGGGATCTTTTATGACAGTGCCCCAATGTCTTATGGACTTTATTGGCTAGATCTAAAGATAGATGTTTATAATGTAAATACCAAAATACTAAAACTCAACAACTCAAACAAGACATACCTCAGGCATTGTCCTCGAGGGCACATAATGAGAATCACATATTTAGACTCCATAAATATGGATATCTAAACTCTTTTGATTTCAAATCAATAGAGACATGTGAATCTTGTTTGTTGGGAAAGGTAGATAAGACCCCTTTCACTAGTAACAATGAGAGGGCTAGTGATCTATTAGAACTCATACATACCGATGTATGTTGTCCTTTTAGAACAACTGCTATAGGTGGGTATCAATACTTCATTAACTTCACTGATGACTTCAGTAGGTACGGTTATGTTAAATTGATGATACATAAGTCGGAAACTCTTGATAGGTTCAAGGAGTTTATGAATGTACAAAAACAACTTGGTAAAAGTATTAATGCACTTAGTTCTGATCGAGGTGGAGAACTAAGAGAATGGGGTTGTATCCTAGTGGAATCCACCAGGAACACTTTAATATAATGGTGTATCAAAAAGAAGGAATTGCACATTGCTAGATATGGTGCGAGAAATGATGAGTTTAGTTGAGATTCTGACTACCTTCTGGGTTATTCTCTAGAAACTATAGTGTTTAAACTAAGCTAAGTATCATCTAAATCGATTCAAAAGACACCATATGAGATATGAATCGGGAAGCATCCCAATATATATTTTATGAGGATTTGGGGGTGTGAAGCTTATGTAAGGAAAATGTTTCCTTAAAAGCTTGGCCCTAAATCTGATAAATGTTATTTTGTTGGATATCCTAAGGAGATAAGAGGATATTACTTTTATTCCCTATCTAACAACAAAGTGTTTGTTACCAGAAATACTGCATTTCTTGAAAAGGAATTTATTTCCAAAGGAATCAATGGGAGGAAAGTGGAACTCAAAGAAAATTTGAGACCAACAAGAAAACATTGAACTGCTAGATGTACACGAGGAACAAAGTGAATCACAAAGTGTTGTAGAATTTCAAATTCCTCAAGTAACACAGGTACCTTATAGATCTGGTAGGACTCACCTTGAACCTGAGAGATTTGGATATCTTGTGACTCAAGAAGACAGTGAATTGGTCATAGATGATGAGACAATAACCTATCTAAATGCTACTAAAGAAGCAGAGTCTGAGAAATGTCTTGATGCCTTGAGATCTGAGATGGATTCCATGTATACCAACAAGGTATGGCCCTTGTTGGATCTACCTGAAGGGGTAAAACCCATAGGGTGCAAGTGGGTCTTCAAGAAGAAGACTGACATGGATGGTAAAATACAAACCTAGAAGGGTAGACTGGTTGCAAAGAGTTTCAGACAAGTTCAAGGTGTTGACTATGATGAAACCTTTTCTCCAGTGGCCATGGTTAATTCCATCAGGATCATGCTTGCTATTGTAGCTTATCATGACTATGAGATTTGGCAGATGGATGTTAAAACCACATTCCTTAATGATAATCTTCTTGAGGATGTGTATATGACACAACCTGAGGGTTTTATAAATCCACAAAATGCAAATAAATTATGTAAGCTACAAAGGTCAATCTATGGATTGAAGAAAGCATCTCAGAGATGGAATCTTTATTTTGATGAGACAATCAAATCGTTTGGCTTTATTGAAAATGAAGAAGAACCTTGTGTGTATAAAAAGGTTAGTGGAAGCATAGTGATATTCCTCATATTGTATGTAGATGACACACTATTGATGAAGAATGTAATCCCTACTTTACCAAAGGTTAAGAGATGGTTGGGAAATATATTTTCTATCAAAGAATTGGGAGAAGCATCCTACATCTTGGGGATTAAGATCTATAGAGATAGATCTAGAAGGCTTCTTGAACTAAGTCAGAGCACATACATTGATAAAGGGCTAAAGTGGTTCAGCATGGAGAACTCAAAAGAGAGGCAACATGCCCATGCTTTATGGAGTTACCATCTCTAAAGTTCAAAGTCCCTATTCTTGTCAATAAAGGGAATGCATGAGTTTGATTCCATATGCATCAACAATTGGATCAATCATGTATGCAATGTTGTGTACCCATCCTGACGTCTCGTATACCTTGAGCATGATGAGTAGATATCAGTCAGATCCAGGTGATGTTCACTGGACAACCATGAAGAACATCCTCAAGTACCAGAGAAGGACTAAGGATTAGTTCTTGGTATATGAAACAGAGGAAGAGTTGGTGGTAAATGTTTACACAGATGTAAGATTCCAAACTAGAAAAGATGATTATAGATCACAATCAGGATTTTTGTTTTGCATATACAACAGAGCTATTAGATTAAAGAGTTCCAAGAAAGTGAGAGTTGTCGATTCTATGATAGATGTTGAGTATATTGCTGCATCGAATGCAACAAAGGAGGTTTCATGGATCAAGAAGTTCATATCTGAACTTGGGGTTGTTCCAAGAATAAATGACACAATTGAGCTATATAGTGACAACAATTGGGTTTTTGCACAGGACAAGAAACCCAGATAGAATTATCTCTCAAAGCATATACAAAGGTAGTTCAATATCAAATGGGATATCATACAATGAGGAGATGTACAAATTTATAGAGTACCAACTAACAACAATGTTGTTGATCCCTTGACAAAAGCACTTTCAAAACAAAACCATGATGGACATGCTAGATCACTTGGAATATAATTCATGGGTGATTGGCTCTAAGTGTAAGTGGGAATATTTTGGTATGTATGCCAAAAGAGACAATCATGTGATGATTTTAATGGCATTACTTATAAATGATTTGATTATCAATAAAGGAAAGCTTCCAATTTATTCTTCTTTATTTAGTTATGAGATAATGAAGTAACATTATAAATGTATATAGAATGATAATACTCAATAACATATAACTGCAAGTACGTTACTTGAACAATGAGATCATATGGATGTTAAGAGTATGCATTCTCATCATGTCCCTAGTCAGATGTTGTTGTGGAAGGTTAATAGACAACAATAACATATAAGACTAGAGTGTGTGTTGGTTGATGAAAGAATCTCATTAGTCATGATATGGCGATATCAAACCAAGCATGCATATACTTGTTAGAGAACAGTGTATCAGAAAAACTCACCATGAGAGTAACACATGGAAATCATTGTTATTATGGTCATAGTTTTCTCTCATAATGTTGGTGGTGATTGTGGTTCTTAGACCTAAAGTCACTACACTCATCACATGTCGTTTAGTATGATTTGACATCATCAAATGTAGTCCTAAACAAGGGTTACCATAAAGGTGATGATTGGGCGACTTTGACACATGGAGATCAACTGTGAGTGATGTAAATGGGATTTGTCCCTCCTATGGGAGTATGATATCCTAGGTCTCTTGGATTAGAGAGACTAGTAAATGCATGGACATGCACATGTGAGTCAAAATATGATATTGAGCTTACATATATCTCATAGACTCTGCTATAAAAAGAAACATAGATTGAATGTTGAAGAGGATGATAAATCCATGCTTTGAGTTCAATCTAGATATTACAGACAAAGGAACTACACAAACATTATAACACCATACACAAATTGTAGGTTGAAGTTGTTCTCAGACTTTTCATATACTTGGGTATTAATGATGTGCAACTAGGCATACACATTACTTGTGATGTCATAACTGGTTATGGACATTCACTATCAACGTAGTTTGGGATCTATAGGGTCACACACATAAGTCTTAATCTAGAAGAGGAGTTTGATATTGAATGATGATAGGAATGATTGTTGGAGTGTTTAGGTATTCAATTCAAGCAACAAATCAACTGAGCGGACTCCCAATTGATTGATTTATGTGATGAAACAACTGTTTGGAGTGTCAAGTTGATTGGATATTGAATTGGCCAAGTTCTGCATGAATTAGGGCACAAACCGATCGGGTCACTGGGTGAACCAATCAACATAGGTTGGGTGAGATGATCGTTTCACCTAGTGAACTAATTAGCTTGATCATGTCAACCAAAGGTTCTCGTCGCTTTACTAAATTCTTGAGAAAAAGTTGATCGTTTTACTTGCTCAATTTGATTGGTACAAGGAATTAATGTTTGGCATTAATTGGAAAAAATTGCCAAATTCATATGCGATTAGGAAATAGGCAAAAGGATCGGTTCACATGGTGAACTGACTAGCTCGTGTGTGAACCGAGCGGTTCAGTTGCCAACCGACTGGTTTGGTGCTAACAAGTTGTGAAAATTTATTATCTTCCAGTCCCTTCCACTCCCACACAGATTGGCAACCTTGACCCAAACCCCTCCACTACTACAGAAATAGCATTCAGTGACACTTTTCTGGGCGTCGGTTATTAAGGAAAACCGACGCCTTCTATGTTAGGCGTCGGTTGTTTACGAAAACCGACGTCTATATTCGAAGACCAGCCAGACACGGGTACCGCTTTGTCTTCAGCGTCGGTTGTTTATAACAAACCGACGCTTAAAGTCGCCCGTGAAATCCATTTTTCGATCAAAAAAAATAGTGTCATTTTCAGCGTCGGTTATTAAGGTAGAAACCGACGCCTATGTGCGATGAAAATTTGCGCGAAAAGTGTCACCTTCAGCGTCGGTTATTCAAGGATAACCGACGCTGAAGGTGGTTCCCGCCAAACAATTTTATGAAAATATCGTCCAATTGGACGTCGGTTTTTTCAAACAACCGACGCTAAAGAGTTTAGGCGTCGGTTGTTTTAAACAACCAGCGCTATTTGGGAACTTCATTACCCTCGATCGCCCGACTCTTCCCCTTTCTTCTGTTTCATTGTGAGCGATTTCTTCTCTACTGCCGCCGATTTCTCTCCGGTGATTTCTTCTCCAGCTCCCCTTCTCCGGCGCCCCCTTCTCCGGCGCCCCTTTCTCCGCCACCACTCCTGCTCGCCGCCGCTCCTGCCGCCGTTGGACACCTGCTAGCCGCCGCTCCTGCTCGCCGAAGATCCTGCTGCTCTGCGTCGCCGCCGCCTGCTCGACGCCGCTCCTACTCGCCGCCTGCTCGCCGCCCTGCTCGCCGCCGCCGCCGCTTGCTCCTTCCTCCTTGTTGCTGCTCTGCTCTGCGTCTCCTTGATCACGCCCTAACTCCGTTGCTCACAAGGTACTAGCATCAAGCCCTTCCTCTGCCATTCTTTCCATTCAGTAATAGTCTCATCTCCTCGTTCCACACCATAACTTGGCTGATGTCAAGCCCATGCTCAAAAACATCTACCTATTCTATCCATGTTCATGTGGCATTCCCATTTTCAGGAGTCAATGACCATCCTTTACAGAAATATCTGCATCTCAAGCATAATTGATCCAAAAAAAATACTACTAACTAACATGATTTAAATTGGCTATAATTAGAATCCCAAAACTCAAGAACACATATGTGTTTATGAATGAAACATTCTAAATAGGAGAATGTCAATTTAGACACATATACTATGTGGATGTGCACACAAGGAAGCATTCTAAATAGGTAGAAGATAGATTATCCTCCCGTGGACCAAGACCCAATGGTAACTATTTGTCGTGCATCAAAACAAAATCAGCAACCAAGGTATGATGCATAATATATATCCATTTTTTTACTTTTGGGGGTGCGCCTTATACTATTTGAAATCCTTGATTTTATCTTCTATCCTAAATAAAATTAAGGGACCCATGATTAGAAAACAATTCCAAACTTGGCACCCACACTAATTGGAAGGAAATAAAATATGATTATTGAAATGCACATTTGTGACGTGATACCTTTTTTAGGATGCATATATTAGATTCAACCTTTGAGACATCCTTTTATGAGTTCCAATACAATTAGGGTTTCATTTCATTGCCATTGTATGTATTATAATATTACAACTTTCACATAAAAATTAATTAAATTGAATCCTATTGGAACCCTAATTTAAATCCTAATTTGATTTAAACTTGTCCATTCTAGCATCCTAATTTGATTTGATTAAACCCTAACATTGTTTAAACCCTAACATCAATTGTGATGAAACCCTAACATGTACATATCTATTATTGTGTTTGTTGGCCTAGAAACCCGTCCAAGATTGACTCATTAGGAGTAAATCTTGGATAGTCCCCAGTTTGGGACTGTTCTTGAACACTTAATCTCACTTAGGATGTAAGTGTATAATGTGTATTGGGTTTTCGAGAAAATTTCGGTAGCATTTCCCCGTTTGTTCTCTAAGTACATATGTACTTAGAGAACAGCGGGGAAATGCTGCCGAAATTTTCTCGAAAACCCAATACACATTATACACTTACTAGTGAGATTAGGTGTTCAAGGATGGGATAGGTGGTACACATTTATTATATATAAGAATGACATCACATGTGTTTGTTGGCCTAGAATGTGAACAATCATTGTTTTTTATATTACTTGTACATTGGTATAAATTAGAATGAACAATCACTAAATTATATACTGTTTGTATGGAGTCCGGCTTCATTGTAGATATCTATTATTGTGTTTGTTGGCCTAGAAACCCGTCCAAGATTGACTCATTAGGAGTAAATCTTGGATAGTCCCCGGTTTGGGACTGTTCTTGAACACCTAATCTCACTTAGGATGTAAGTGTATAATGTGTATTGGGTTTTCGAGAAAATTTTGGTAGCATTTCCCCGTTTGTTCTCTAAGTACATATGTACTTAGAGAACATCGGGGAAATGCTGCCGAAATTTTCTCGAAAACCCAATACACATTATACACTTACTAGTGAGATTAGGTGTTCAAGGATGGGATAGGTGGTACACATTTATTATATATAAGAATGACATCACATGTGTTTGTTGGCCTAGAATGTGAACAATCATTGTTTTTTATATTACTTGTACATTGGTATAAATTAAAATGAACAATCACTAAATTATATATTGTTTGTATGGAGTCCGGCTTCATTGTAGATATCTATTATTATGTTTGTTGGCCTAGAAACCCGTCCAAGATTGACTCATTAGGAGTAAATCTTGGATAGTCCCCGGTTTGGGACTGTTCTTGAACACCTAATATCACTTAGGATGTAAGTGTATAATGTGTATTGGGTTTTTGAGAAAATTTTGGTAGCATTTCCCCGTTTGTTCTCTAAGTACATATGTACTTAGAGAACAGCGGGGAAATGCTGCCGAAATTTTCTCGAAAACCCAATACACATTATACACTTACTAGTGAGATTATGTGTTCAAGGATGGGATAGGTGGTACACATTTATTATATATAAGAATGACATCACATGTGTTTGTTGGCATTTCCCCGTTTGTTCTCTAAGTATATATGTACTTAGAGAACAGCGGGGAAATGCTGCCTAATCTTTTCCTAATATATACTTGTTTCCTAATATATACTTGTTTTCTCTGATCATAGAATGGATAGATCATGGATGTCCATTCGTAATCGTTGCACCCCAGAGTTTATATCTGGTCTTGATCAGTTTATTAGATTTGCCGAGGAACATAGGAAAAAACCTACATATAGGTTCTACTGTCCATGTAGGCATTGCGGTAACAACTTGAAAGTCAACACTGGTGAGGAAATCAAAAGTCATGTCATGTGCAACGGGATTGTACAAGGCTATACAGAATGGCACTGGCATGAAGAGATTTCAAAATCGAAACCAGTAGATGTCGATAGAAGTGCTTGGGTGGAAGAAGAAATTGCCTCTGATGACGTAAATGTGAACGAACCAGTTCCAGCAGACATCGTTGATGCGATGCTGGATAGTTGTAGGGTAGAGCACACCGATCCACCTCCTATCTTTACAAACATTGTGCATGATGCTGAGATACCGTTATACACAGGCTGTGCTAAGTTTACGAAGCTTAGCGCTGTGTTGAGATTGTATAAGTTGAAAGCTAACAATAGATGGAGCGACAAAAGCTTCACTTCATTGTTGACTTTGTTGAAAGAAATTCTTCCTGAAGGAAACGAGCTTCCAATCTCAACATACCAGGTAAAGAAAATGTTGTGCCCAATGGGAATGGAGGCCAAGAAGATACACGCATGCCCGAATGATTGTGTATTATTTCAAAAGGACTATGTAGATTTGAAAGATTGTCCAAAATGTGGTGCGTCACGGTATAAATTTACGACTTCGGGGGAGTCCAAAACTGGTTCTCCTGCCAAGGTGTTGTGGTATCTACCTATAATATCACGGTTTCAACGCTTGTTTGCAAATCCGAAAGATGCGAAGAATTTGAGGTGGCATGCAGATGTTAAGAAAAATAATGATGGGATCCTACGACATGCGTCTGATTCCCCACAGTGGAAGAAGATTGATCTATTGTACCCTAAATTTGGTGAAGAAGATAGGAATTTAAGACTTGGGCTTTGTACAGATGGGATGAATCCGTACGGGACATTGAGCAGCCAACATAGCACTTGGCCAGTCATGCTTGTTATATACAATCTTCCTCCCTGGATGTGTATGAAAAATAAGTACGTTATGTTGTCATTGTTGATATCGGGCCCTAAACAACCCGGAAATGATATCGATGTTTATCTTGAACCTTTGATTGATGACTTAAAGAAACTTTGGGCTGAAGGTGTGATGACCTATGATGCTTCAGCAAGAGAGACATTTCGTTTGCACGCTATGTTGTTTTGCACTATTAATGACTTTCCAGCATATGGGAATTTGTCTGGATATAGTGTCAAAGGATCTAAAGCGTGTCCTATATGTGAAGAAAACACTGATTCAATAAGACTAAAACATGGCTGCAAGACTGTATATCTTGGTCATCGAAGGTTTCTTTCAAAATTCCATCCGTATCGTAGGAAGCGCAAAGCATTCAATGGATGGAATGATGAACGGAGTGCACCTAAACCTATACCAGGGGATGTTGTTTATGAAAGAGTAAAAGACATTGTCAATGAATTTGGTAAGAAATCACAATGTAGTATGGCCACACGGAGTGACAATTCTTCATTCAAGAAGAAGTCAATATTTTGGGATCTTCCTTATTGGAGTTCTTTGACAGTCAGGCATTGTATTGATGTAATGCACATTGAGAAAAATGTCTGTGATAGCATCATTGGCACTCTATTAAATATACCAGGTAAGACTAAAGATGGGATAAAATCCAGACTGGACCTACGTGAAATGGGAACAAGGTCAGAATTAACAGAATTACGTGAAATGGGTAATAAAAGAACATACTTACCTCCCGCTTGTTACATGTTGTCTAGAAAGGAGAAGAAAACTTTTTGTGAATGCTTGGTAAATGTTAAGGTGCCACATGGTTACTCATCCAACATCCGTAGATTGGTATCAATGAAAGATCTGAAGTTGATAGGTCTTAAATCTCATGATTGTCACACTCTAATGCAACAAATATTGCCCGTGGCAATTCGATCTATATTGTCGAAGCATGTAAGGTTTGCAATTACCAGACTTTGTTTCTTTTTCAACAGTCTATGCAGCAAAGTTATTGACCCTGATACTCTCGATAATTTGCAAAGAGAAGTGGTTGTTACCCTATGTCAGCTTGAGATGTATTTCCCTCCTTCGTTCTTTGATATCATGGTACATCTTGTTGTCCACTTGACTAGGGAAGTGAAAATGTTGGGACCAGTTTTCTTGCATTGGATGTATCCCTTTGAACGATACATGAGCGTTTTTAAAGGTGATGTTCGAAACTGTTATCGGCCTGAAGGGAGTATTATTGAAGGTTATGTGGCGAGAGAGGTTATGGATTTTTGCAATGACTTTCTCAGTGGTAATGACACTCCTGATAATGACAAGAATATTGAGGAGGGCAAAGGAATTTTGGGATCACGGGTGAAAGTAATCAGCCGTGAGCAGTTGGAACAAGCTCACTTGTATATTTTACACAATATGGACGAAGTGAGTGTTTATATCGAGGAACATACCAATTTCATAAAGAGACAACATCCTCGAGCAAGTTCAATGTGGCTTGCTAGAGAGCATAATAAGACTTTTACTAAGTGGTTTGAAGATAAAGTCTTACATCAACTATCTCAAACACAAAATGATATTACAGAAACTATCAAATGCCTCGCCTTTAAACCAAAACCGAATGTTATGTCTTATGAAGGGTTTGACATTAATGGATTCACATATTACACAAAGCGCCAAGATGATAAGAGTGTCGTCCAAAATAGTGGGGTCACTCTTCAAGCGTCGACTATGTACTTTGCAAGTGCAAAGGATAAGAGTCCACGTGAAGCTAAAATGTCATATTACGGTGTCATTGAGGACATTTGGGAGTTTGACTACATAGATTTCGAAATTCCTCTCTTTAAATGTAATTGGGTTGATAACACCAAAGGAGTTATAGTGGATGAATTGGGTTTCACTTTGGTGAACTTTGAAAAGATTGGCGAGAAGGGTGAACCATTCATATTGGCATCACAGGCGAAACAAATATTCTATATCGATGATCCTGCAAATGATAAATGGTCGGTTGTTCTTCATGGTAAAAGACAGTTCATTGAAGATCCTATAGATGAAGAAGAGTACTATGATAAGTATGATGACTCCAGTCCATTCTCAGTTGGGTTGCCAACTCCACAAAATATTGAAGCTAATGATGACTTATATGTGCGCGGAGATCACAATGAAGGATTGTTAATTGATAAAAGATCACAATTTTAGAGACATGTATGTTTATACAAATGCTAAATGTTTGCCTTTTTCTAGTTAATACAAATGCTAAATGTTTGCCTTTTTCTAGTTAATACAAATGCTAAATGTTTGCCTTTTTCTAGTTAATACAAATGCTAAATGTTTGCCTTTTTAATGACATTTTCAGATGGCTGACCATGATGAGCATGATGTCCATGATGAGCATGAAGTCCATGATGAGCATGCTGTCCATGACGAGCATGGCGAGGATACTAATGTAAGTTCTAAAAACATATCCTGTATTTCTATAAAATTCATTATCTTCTAGTTATGTCATATATCCTATATTTCTATATTGGGCTAAGTTAATGTGTTTTATTTTTGTCAAATTTTAGGTTGATGCACCTGTACCCACTGAAGCACTGGAGCAACTTGATGCGCAACACCAGACACTTAACAAGAAAAGGGGCATCACTCTGTTGAAGAAGTTATTAGCGCTAAGTGGTAGTGGATCCAAATTGGTGGTGGAGTTTGATAATGGAGGAAATCCAATTGGAGTGAACCGCAATAATTTTGTGAACTATCTTGGGTGTACCACTCGGAGCCATTGTGGTGTTAAGTATGACAATTGGCATAAAGTTCCTCAAGGGAAAAAAGACTTGATATGGAAGGATTTATGCGTGAGTTATTATTATTTGCAATTCTATTTTGTAGATTACAAATTCTATTATTTGCAATTCTATTTTGGATACTAGTTAATAACATTTCTATTTTACAGAATCTGTTTGCATTGGATGAGAAGTTGCATCGTAAAAATGTGATGCAACGCGCTGGAAAGATGCTTAGGAATTATAGGACAAATCTGAACAAAGAATACATAAAAGAGGGTGATAAGAAGAAGAAGTCAGCCCTTGAACAATGGAACTTCTTGGACAAAGAAGATTGGGACAATTTTGTTGCTTCAAGAAAATCTGAAGAATTCAAGGTATTAGGCGTCACTCCTAATTTAATTAATATACATTGTATTCACCTATTCAAGATTAGCATTTAGTGCTACTAACCAAACCATTAATGTGCATACTAACTAGGCCCTCAGTGACGCACAAAAAGCAAGGCGTGCACTGAATGTGCATGACCACACTATGGGTCCAAAAGGCTATGCAAGCGTTCGCCAAAGACTACAGGCGGAGTCTGCGGCTACTCAGGAGTCTGCTCCTACTCAGGAGTCTGCCACACCCATGCCTCGCCATGATATCTGGATAGCTGGCAGGCAAAACAAGAAGGGTGAAATAAAGAAGCCTGTAACTGCTGAGGCGGCTGCAAAAATGGTAAAATACAACTCGTAGAAAAATCGTTTGAATATTGATTATTTGTGGTGTTAACTTACCAATTTCTGTTTATGGTGATTAGCGGGAGCTGCACGAGCAGAGGAAACAAGGCACGTTCATCCCTCAGGGCACAAGGGATGAATTGACAGTTGCTCTGGGTAACCCAGAGCATCCTGGACGTGTTAGAGGTGCCGGCGCTGGTGTTGGCATCAAAGCATTCTTTGGGCCATCCCAGCGCAAACCCAGAGCGGGACTTTCTCAAGAAGAGGTAACCTATTCTTTTTTTAGAATGTTACTGCAAAAGGAAATTCATTAATAAGAAGCTAATGTTTCTTTTATCCATGTATAGGAGAATAAGAGAGTTGAGGATTTAGTTGCTAAGAAGATCAACGATGTAGTTGCTGAGAAGGTCAAGGAAGAATTGCTGCGGTGGCAGGCATCTCAGGCTTCCAATACGGCTATGGCGACCCACTCTTCTCCTGATGCACAGACTGCGAGTAATCCTGGAGACCCATCACCTAGCACGTCTGCTGTAAGTATTGTTTATGGCATTGTAGTTAGTCTTTTCAAGTTGTTATGTTTTCAAGATGATATGTATATATGTATAATATTCTTTACGTAAATTTGTAGGCATTGAAGCCATGCCGCTTAAGAATGCAAGACTACGTTGTTGCAGAGGCGCAAGCTTACCCGTCCCTTCCTGGGGAAAGGTTTCACGGGACTCCAATGCCACATGGCTATGTTCGTGTGGGCCCATTAAGTGTGTTACCCGATTGGAGGGAAGTTGCGTTGCCATATGCCCACCCAGATATTGATACACTTGGTGAGGCAGAAGGCGGGATGATATTGTGGCCCAAAGCAGATGTCGTCTACACGACTGAAATTGTAAGATAAATTTACATTGATTTAGACTGTTAATGTGTATATATGATGTCAAATGATCTGAAATTATATGTACAGGTTAAAAAGAAGACACCAGGAGCACCTAGGCCTCCACTTCCACTTCCCGCATTACCCGATTGGGTTCCAACTGACCTAACATACTCGTTAGGTCCTGCTTGTAGGGGAATGGCATGTTGGCTATGGGCACATAATGTACATTGCCCTATAATTATTTCTTTAGATACAGATTATGCAGGTCAATCATACGATAGCTCTTTATTTATACAAGATATTATTGAGCTGTTTATGTATGATTGGCTGAATACATCAATGATAGAGACATGGATAAGGTGAGATCTTGTTTATACATCCATATACCTTGTGTAAGATCCGGTGATCTGGTTTCTTATATATTAATGCATACGCCTATATGTTTTGCAGCTACCTAGTCGAAGATCATTGCAAACAATTTGCATTTGATCATGTGGGATTTTTGATTCCATCATTGATTAGTTTGGTAGCTAAAGACCCTAATAATGTTCAACAATACTGTATAGATGCTTTTACAATTTTTGGTCAGCAAAAGAAGACGATAATAATAGCTCCATTCAATGTCAAGTAAGTTTACTTTATTTATAATTTGGACTTAAGAAAATTCCATTTTTATTTTGCATTTTGAGTTATTAATTGTTAACTTCTTACTTCTAGCGGTAGACATTGGGAGTTACTAGTTATTGTCCCCGGGACATTCACTGTTTATTATCTAGATCCTGCGGGGAGTACATTGAACACTAAAATTGGACACGTAATGAGAATGCCATTATTCTGGTGAGAAATATTTCATTTTTATATCCGTTAACATCTTTTATTACATTACTATTTACTTATGCAATTTATTGTGTTATATTAACATGTAGGGGTTTAGATGCATTCAAAAAGGCTGGAGGAACGGTCCCAAGGAAAAAGAACCAGCCAATAAATTGGCAGAACGTACAAGTAAGTTCCCGACTCGAATATATATATTATTGATGTGAATTGTGCTTAGTTGTATTATTTTGTATGTTTCAATTTATAGTGTGCTACACAAGACAATGGCTGGGCATGCGCATACTATGTGATGCGATTTATGCAGATGATTATCAAATATGCCGCATTGGACATCGATACCATACATGAGGTATTATATATACTCTCATTAGTTAGTATGCAATATATCAATCTTATCTTATTTTTATATTATTACTTATATATATACATCATTCTCTTTGCAGGTGTTTAAAACTGACAACACTACAGGTAAACGCTTAAAAAATATACATGCTCCATATACGATGGAAGCATTAAATGAAGTAAGAGAAGAATGGGCAAAAGCCATACAAGCAGTGGCAACTGTAAGATATAATTGGGATGTTGATAGCGATAATGAATGATACTTTGTAAATGAATATTTCTGAATGTTAATACATGTATTTGAATGTTTCTATATGTGTGAATGTGAGAATTGAATGGATTTCTGAATGTATGTACTTGTGTGAAATTTTTCTTATGACTTTTGCAGGTTTGCGGCCTGTTTGTAGGCTGATATCAATGGATGTCGTAAACCTGCAGTTCAGTTACTGAACTGCAGGTTCTCATCCTGCTGACCAGCCACAGCAGGCCTGCAAACTGATATGAAAAAAAAAAATAGGCGTCGGTTATTTATAAAAACCGTCAGCAAAGATCTACAGCGTCGGTTATTTATAGATAACCGACGCCTTATGTGGCCAAAGCAGTCCTCGAAATGGCGTCGGATATACGTATCAAACCGACGCCTATTTAAATTAGAGGCGTCGGTCTTTTGGTATATAACCGACGCCAAAAGTGTTCGCGCCACAAAAAATGGCGTCATTTAGGGCACTTTATGCGTCGGTTATCTACTAAAAGACCGACGCTATAAGTAGTATAGGCGTCGGTCCGTTAGTAAATAACCGACGCAGAAAGTGCCCTAGCTGACGCCGTTTTATGTGGCGCGAACCCCTTTGGCGTCGGTTATCGACTAAACGACCGACGCCGATAGTTTAAATAGGCGTCGGTTAAACAACCGACGCCGAAGTGTTCGACCTTTAGCGGCGCCCACATAGGCGTCGGTCGAAAACCGACGCCAAATGGGGTTAAACGACCGACGCCAAAGGCCACTTCTGTAGTAGTGCTCCTATACATAGAGAGGTATTGGGGGCTTCTCAGATACATCAATTGCCTATGATAATTATTTGCCTTCTCTAGTTGTGGTAACCGAGAGAACCCGAGCAAGTTCTACCCGATAAATGGAGGGAGAACAATTACATTAGAGCAAGTTGGTGACTAGTACACCAATGGGAGGGACAACTCCTTCCTATCCATTCTAGTAGGAAGACAAGAGTTCTACGAGGTCCATGTGGACTTCTCTAGAGGCAAGGTGTCCTTTTCCTATCACTCTGAGGACAATAGCATCCAATACTCTGTGGAGAGACCTGGAGATATTGTAGACGATGTTTGAGTTTGTTATCCATGGAGAAACCATAGACGAGTCTCAGTGCAAATAGAAGATAGTTTTACATCTACAACGATAAGGAGATGTTGCTGGACATGCTCCATTTATACCCTTTAAATAATCCTTTCCATCATATAGTTGTTGACACGATCTGTTGGTTTATGGGGAATATTGCAGTAACATTTTTCTTTCCGCTGCCTATAATTTAGACATATTTTCTAATATATATATATATACATATACACATATATATAAATAGGGGATTTATTTAATACCCGCGCGGGTAGCTACCCAAACACACTTCCTGATATTTTTTTATTTTTTATTAACAATTGTAGAGGAGCATTTTATCTAGCTCCCCAAAAAATTTCATCCAAAAATAATATCATTTGCCCCCCTAAAATCAAAAAACCCGTCCATATATTTACTGACTATATATTTTCTGTGCAGTTATTTTTTTGGTCTTAGAGTTAGTCTTGTGTACCACATAGTTACTATGTTTATCTCAGAGTTACTCTTGTGTACCATATAGTTACACTTTTGGATTGGCGGGTAGTGAAAAATCAGGCTACCCGCACGGGCATTAAAGATGAGCCCATATACATACATATATATATATATACATATATACATATATATACATACATATGCATACATATATATATATATATATATATATATGTGTGTGTGTGTGTGTGTGTGTGTGTGTACATATATATGGCGTTCATTCATTGCCCATGTAGATAGGTACCCTCTCCAATTTAGGTTAATTTTTTTTTGAAGTTTCTTACTTTACACATGCTTACCTTCCAAACTGTTATTTTACATGCATAAATAGTTACATCTGTAATAGATATAACAAATACACAATTACATATTTATTCCAAATTTTTTATTATGTATTCTACCTGGTTTTACTTTTTGAGCCAATAGTTAATTTTTAGTCAACATAGTTACTTTTTTATCCACACAATTACTTTTCTAACCAAATAGTTACTTTTTGGGTGGCATGGTAGCTAATTTCAGGTTACTCGCACTGGTATTAAAGATAATCCCACATATATATATATATATATATATATATATATATATATATATATATATATGGGGCATTAGGATTAACACAGGTAGTAGCTTTGAGAATATTAGGAATATGTTTGGGTAAATACCAGATATACGGGAATATGTTTATATTTAGGGCTCGGTAGATGTAGATTTGTATTTGGGTTCCAATGCAGGGTGTCTCATGAGGTTTTAGTGAGAGAGAAGTGAGAACAAAATGGATTACCAGACTTGTGACCATGGCTATAGTAGATAGGTGTGATCATCTCCTTCTCAGGGTAGGAGACAATGAATGCACTATACAATCAAGATCATGCAGTCCTCAATTGTGGATGATTCATTTTAGTCAAAAATCTAGTGTGGAAACTGATTATATGCTTGAAACTTTATCCATTTTTGTATGTTTTTTGGCTAGTAAACCCTTGGGGGTCCACTATTATTTTTATGTGTAAAGTCCAAAGTTCATATTATGTTCAAGTCTCAAAGAGATAACAACATATAACTACAAAAGTAAAATAATTACTCCCTATACAAAAGATTGAGATCTCTATCTACAACATACCAACAAGCCCGCACTCCATCTTCCTTATTCATGAACATATGCTTGTTCCTCTCCTTTCATACATGATAAAAGATAGTAAGGTAGGCCAAACATGACTTCCTTATCTTGATCATATTAAAGGAATCACACCAAGTATTATGAACTTACATAATCAAGCTCTTGTGCACAACTTCTTTCCAGATAGATTGAATAAAATGATACTACTAAAATACATGGAGACCAACTTTGTACTATTCTTTACATAAGAAACACATGGATACAATGCAGAGACCAAATATTCATAGCACATCCTGAGTCACAACTGTGTCCAAAAAATCTTCCAATTCAAGATACTGAGACTTGGGAATTTCCTTATTTCATTCAACTTCTCTCAGGTCACAATATCATCAACACCTCTAACAGAATCCCACAATGTTTTGAAACTTTATCCATTTATTGTATTAAATGATTAAACCATTCATTGTCTAAAGAGACGATTTGTTATTCAATCAAGCCCAAATTTGGTAGATTAGATTATTGAGGGTTGAAGAATCTGATTTTGAATTTAAATCTCAACTTTGAAACTTCATTTAATGATTTCTAATACAATTAGTGTTTAGGCTCATTATTTTAGTACATGTTTATCATCAACATTCACTATACAGGGTCCTATTAAGTTTACTTTTCTATCAAAAGAGTTACCTTATATAATTATGAGCACATTAGGTTATTTTATTCAATTACCCATTAAATCCATGAATATCAATACTGACTTGTATAATGGTACATTATTCATGTGCATTTATATGACATATCTAAAAACTATTTTGTTTCACATATTAAGAACCTCTCATTAGACATATTTTAGTCATTATGAATGCATTAGTGAATAAAGATGCATATATGACTTATTAAAAGGGAGGACTTACATAATAAGCATCATTTAGTTTTATTGAGTATATTTTTTCTTTTTCAGATATCTTGTGTTGTTATGACACCTAATGATGTTAATGCATCATTTGTCTTACCAAACAAGGGTAGGTTAGGTTGGTCATGCACAAACTAGGGTTTAAGGAAACATGATGCACCATGTACCAATCCTAGGGTTAGGCTCCATATATCATCCATTTCATCATCACATAAGGGTATACAAATCTAGGGAACTAGGGTTAAATGTACCCCTAACTAAGGTTTATACAAGAGTTGCTCAATATACATGAAATTGTTGTTCATTAAGGTACAAATGAGTGTATTAGGCTTTATATACTCTTTGCTTGGCCGAAGCTAGAGATTTAGGCATGAAAGCATACTATCTATGGAATTGGGGTGATTGGAGTCAATTAGATGTGTGTTCTTCCACCACCCATGTATTCATAGAGAATGTCAAACAAGTCTTAACATTAGGGGATTTTCTAGTATGTAAAGTTTAAAGTTATATTTTTATGAATGTTCATGGGTTGTCTATTGATGGAACCGTCTTAGGGGGACTTATTACAAGAACTTTGTGCAGGTGTATACACATGTGTTAAGAGGAAATAGAGGGTATGATGATGGGTATTATATTCTTTCAAACTAGGTTAATCTTAATAATGAATTTTCTCTTTTCTCCTCAAAGTAGTTCTCAATCTTTTTTGGGTTTCTGTAGTCATCACTCTATGATGTCTGATCACAAATCCCACAAATGTTGTACAAATCTTATTTGAAGATATGTATGTGTTTAGTTTAAGTGTAGGTTTGAAGGTGGTGTGCATTTCTTCTCTTAAGATTGGATCTAGGAATGAGATCGATATACTACCCTTGGTTAGTTGTATTACTCTCTAATCTGTTTAGCATTTTTGAGGTAATTCACTTTTCCTTTTCAATAGGATCTTATATATTGACTAGCTACTATATTCTAGTTTACGTTATATGAAATCTCCTTCCCCCTCCTACTTGTAAAATTCATCCACATAAAGACAAATAATAATTATACTACTATATATTAAATGTATATCTTTTAAAAATTAATGTTAATTTCAAAGTACAAACATCTAGTTTAGTGTGAATTCATCAATTGACTATATGCTTGCATGTTTTTAATGTTTAGGGAAATATAGTTGTTGCAAGGGGTTCATTCAAGAATCTCAAACATGTTAGAAGGGTTGTTGAAGACTATGTAATTTATGCAGTGATCCAGTATACCACATCAGGGTAATTACAATAGTTAATATTGTCATTTGAATAGCTTTATTTGTAAATTCTTTATATTGGTTCTAGATGTCACTTTTTAGACCTAGCATTCGTCATTTTCTAGTACAAGATATGAAAATGAGTAACATATCATTGAATGAGAGTGAGCTAGACACAAGGGGGTTCACTTCCTTCTATTGAAAAATTATTTCTTGAAGTACATATCGGAAATTATGGTCCTTGCTATAGGTGAGATCACCTACAAGTTAATTTTTCTACACCACTAATTATTTATGTTTTCTCCCTGGTCATTTTGATGCATAAATATTTATAGATGACTAGATTAATAATGAAAATTCAGGCAAGTACTTTTTGAGAAAGAAAGGTGGGGAGTTTCGTTTCTCAGATGGAGGGACATGTTTCCAAGAGGGGCAATTCTTATGTTGATATGATGGAAGAGTTGGTCTATGGTATGAAAGATGTAGTTAGAAGGTTTTGATGTCTATTGCACCTTTCAAATTATTGTCAATCTCTCTAATATCATTGCCATTATTGACAAGAATTTTGGTATGGACCTTGTGAATAAGCCCAAGTTCTTGAATCATGTTGATGTGGGATTTGTGAAAATAATTCCCACGAAGCCCAAATTCTTGATGGCAAGTCAATACTCAACAAAATATAAATATGAGAACATAGATGTATTCCATTTCATTATTTGGTCAAACGGTGTAGAAACTATTGTTGTACTTTGAAAATCTGCTGCATGAAATAATGTCTCATGTGTATTGTATTTGATAAAAGGGGCATGGTAAAATGTCCTCTCCATGTAATTTTTATTTGATTATATATATTTAAGATTGATATTTTGAATATTCATTTTGAAAAATGTGAGTTCAAATGTTAAGTGACAAAGTGGGGTAATAAACTAAAAAATGAATTCTCAAAAGCCATGAAAATGTCATTATATACAATACTTACACCATTATCGTGGCAGTTTTTACACATCGTTATAAAAAAGGTATTTTTCATACAACATTCTAAAACACAATAGTGAAATTCATATAAAATTGAATTGATGTTATAATGACATTTGTATAAAAGAAAATTGTTATTATAGTGGTATTTATTGAAATCCAATAACAGTGAGTGTTTAATAAAAATTACAACTTATGCCACTATCTCTCTAGTATTATCGGTACTAGAGGAACTTTTTAAGTGCCAATACATTCCATAAAATACTTTTTGTGGCATTTTTTTTCCGATATTATGCATATGTGTATGTAAGATCATCAAATTTGGTAAATTTTGAATTGTTTGAATATAAACCTTGAATTGATAAGTAAATTACCTGATTTTATAATTGATAGAATAATAATGGTGTCTTGGTGGCATGGGTTCAAACCACAGCCCAAGTGATGCCAATGAGACTATTTTGTTTACAAATAGGTCCTTGTGGTTAAAGTTTAAGAAACAAAAACAATTCACACATAAATGGAGGATAATTACTATAAAATTTCCCTCCAAGTTTCATAGCTAAAGGAGGTTGCTAATGGCCTACTAAAAATTGAGAAGAAAGAGAAACCTATGTGTAATAATTGTATAGGATTCTATTTTGGAGATTGATTATATAAATGTGACTTTAGCAATATACACCCTACAACCTGAATGTGTCACACGAAGTGTGACCCTTGGATCAAAGATCGATGGCACAATAGTCATCACCTACCCCGAATCAATTTCTGGAAGGAATGTTTCTTAAACTCCCAAGATACAAGATCTTGATCTTCCTGTAATTTTTGTCTCACCCCAATATAAACACATGAACAACTTACTTGTTCAACATCGAACCAAAATATCCCTTTTTCTCACCACAACTGAGACGATTTGGGACTTTCTCGATCTTTTCTTTTTGGTCATATTCCCAGAGATGTCCCACCAATATTTCTCTCACTAGACATAACTATAAAAGGGGTTTCACATGCTTCTTAGAGACTATGAGATCCCAATGAATCCATCATCTAAACCCAACACGCCCTAGAAGTTTTCCACCAACACATTGTCAACAAGCCTTGCATATGCGGAAGATGGAATTGGATCACTCCAGACAGAGACAAGGGCATAGCAAGGTTTGTGGGAACATGGTGGATCTCTCCTCATCCTCAGAATTGTAGGAAACAAGGTAATTACTCCTCTTAGTCTTCTACCTTTACTACTACCTTGGCATTGAGATCCAACCCAAGGTCTAGCCTCCCAACCCCCTTCCTAATTCAACCAATGGGCCAACCAAGTTTGGCCTAACCATGTGTAGCTTATAGGTCTATAGTGTGGCCTTCCAATTTCTAGAAGGGATATCAAAATAGTCGTTGACTCATCCATGGATGGCTCCCACATTCCCCAAGTAGGAGAAAGCCCACATGTTAGATGGTCAGACTACTCCTAGTCTGCTTGATCAAATTTGATCACTACACGAGGATAATTTAGTCTTTGTCCTATTATAAGGAGTTGGCCCGGGTGGAATGTTGAGACAAACGGGACAACCCAATACCACATGGTTGTTGAGGATAATTCACTAATAACTGACATGGCCTCCTTTGATCGACCAGATCAATGATTGCCCTGCTTTAGTCTTAGTAAATAGATGGTAGATCTGATGATAGCAAAACTACATACCCAAATGATCAGAAAAAGGAGTATAATACGAGAAAAATACTTTTAGGGTCTATTTATACTTCCTATCCCAAAATTAAGAAACCCTATAGGAAGTATAACTAGACTCTGATAGTATATTATTCGTATTATAGTCCTTTTTCTGATCATTTGGGTATATGTTCAATACCATACAATTGTTAACATACTCAACACTTTTACTTTCTTGTTTTGATCTACATATGCTTAAATTACTAATTGTATGGTTTCTGCATGAAAATGATGTACATGATTACTTATGAACAACCACTCTTATCATTTATGATGTTTTCTGAAGTTTCACAGATGTGTTTCCATTAACCTACTTGGTTGTCTATTTACTTCATGCAAACTATAAGTCCCTATGTGTATCACCATATATGAACATAACTTGATCGAACCCAAGATGCTATTTCTGGAGGTTTGAATGTACAAAAAGAGAAAGAAAGTCATTATGGAAATGACTGATGACCAAGCCCGAAAAGGAATGTCACTAATAGGTCAATCCAAAAGTGATGGCCGATGAGATACCAAGACCTAGAGAGGGAATGTTATTTGTGTCCACTGTAGGAACAAAACCCCCATGGGAGGGTATACCATAGAGATTGAGAAATTATGGGTTGAGAAGTTGAGTAGAAACTGCATGTTCAATTATTTAATGATAATTGTTGATATGGTTGATATGTTCTTACACCTACATGCATGTTTTTTTTTGCACCACATACCCGGTATAGAGATATATTGACTGCATTTTAGTCTTCGACATTATATTACAATATGAAGGCTTGGTGAGTCAAATAAAATCAATTAAAGACATTAAAGTAAAGACAAGGATTGGATACTTCTTATCATATGTACTACATTTTCATGTATAAGTTAGTTTTCATTTGAGAAATATATGTAACTCCTTAGAGGAGTTTCATTATACATCTTGTAAACAATATTTGTGAAAATGGAAATTATTATTATTTATTATTTTTTGAATCTAGATCCAGGAGAATTAGGTAATGGTTCTCAACTTTAAGGTCCTTAATTAATTAGAGGTCCCTAAAAAGGGAGGTCATTACATTTGGTACTAAAGCCCCAGATTTTTCAAATAATATTTGATAGTTAATAGTTTCAAATAATCTATAGAAGTATAAGGAGAATTATTAGGGCATAACCCAAGGGTAATGGTATCCAAAAAGGATCACGGTTTTGAGTTTGGCAGTATTTTCCACTGTACAATTAAGTTTGTATACAAGGACTCCCTTATCAAGGTTGGTACCTGCCTGGCCAGAACCTAGGGTTTGCCTGAAGTAAAATTTCCTCTAAGAACCTCATCCCTACCTTTGTCCACTTCTCATATTATTTCTTGCAAACCCTAAAATGAAATGCCCTCCTCATCATACGTTAGTATTGCGAGAAGAAGGATGACTAGGGCATCCATAGTCAATGAATGTACATTTATGGTTGAAATAATGAAAATGTTATGAAAAATATTTTATGGGTTTTACTTGCAAGGGAAAGCCCTAGTGGGAGAAATTATTGGATTAGGAAAACCCTAAGGGATATATAAAACCCTAATTTGTTGGATGTAGTGCTTATACCTAACCCTAAAACTTAATCCTGGTGGTGGGATAAGTATGAGTAGTGCCTATACCTAACCCTAAAATTTGAGGGTGCTTTAGTCTTTTTCAATTTATTAAGAGTCAGCCCATGTGGAACATGGAGCTGATGGGGCACCTGTCCATTGGATATCCCGATCCCACGTGGTTGTTATGGATAATTCTCTAATTATTGACATGGACTCATTTGATTGGCTATACCTAACCCTAAAACTTAATCCTGGTGGTGGGATAAGTATGAGTAAAATAATAAAATCCTATGAACCTTGAGTTAGTAAAAAGAAAAGAGAAAATATAAATGAGTTGGGTAACCCAGACTCCCATGCATGTATGTACGTTAAGTAATCCAATCATGATTCATGTGAAGTATTATATATATATATATATATATATATATATATATATATATATATATATATATATCAAACAAAGGTAATAAATGGTTACATAAAAATGAATATATGAAATTAACAATTTCACTTTTAGGGATGGAGTCCCAACCTAGAGTGAGTCAAACCAAGAATGGGAGACGAGCCTATAGGGGAGGACTAACCCTAGACCTGTGGAATCTGGTTGGGGGTAGAAAGCCTAGTCTCCTCTTATGAGTCAATAACACACCCTAGGTTAGGAAATTCACTAGAAGGGTGAGTTAACTCATAAGTTTAAGAATTTAGGTAACCTTAAAAGTCACCTACATCTTGAAAAATTGAGTATATGAAGAATGAAAGCACATATATTGAGTATAAGTTTTTGAACCCAATTATGTCATCTCTGAGGGACATAAGGAAAAGTCATGTCCACTGTGAAACCAAGACCAAGAGGGGAAGGTCACTATAAAGGCCTAGCCCATGAGGGAAGATCTCCATGTGCCCATGAAGGGACATAAAGGAATCATTGTGCACTCTAAGAGATTGAGGAAATCCATGTTAAAGAATTATACATAAAATAAATTGCTTGTATATTGTTAGAGAAACCTCAAGATAAATGTGTAATGAAATAAATTTAAGACATCTCAATAAAACTCTAGTCAGGATAGATCCCTAAGTTAACCCTAAGCTTAAGTAGGGATGTTAAAGGTACATAACACCTATGGGGTCATCAGGTGATGATGCCCTAACTGCATAAAACCTTGATATCAGGAGACAGCCATCCATGTGTACCCAAGGCCCATGTGGTCAGGAGATTGGCCACCTTCATGAGTACATGAGGCCTAAGGGGACAATGAGAGAGGCACTCCATAAGTTCATAAGGCCCACAAGGTCAAGAGGAGACCACTCCAAAGGTACAAATACCCCTAGATACCCTAAGGGAATTACTAGGGCTAATGATACATGAAATATAAATGTAAACAAAACAAGAAGTCATGCAAATGCTTCAATAGAATCTGAAAGGGAGTTGTGCATAAACTCAAGAATTCAGAGAAAATCACTTTCCATGTGAGGGTATGAAATTTAATAAAAAAATCAAATTCAAAGTATTCATGTTTTGCATTTATTATTGAGAGTGTCTCAATCTGGAATTTACAATTAGAACATAATGTGTGAATACACAAACTGTTCTCTTGTTATTGGATGAAATATATATTTGGGAAGCATCAAAACACTTAGTTCATCTCATTATGAGTGAGAAAGATTCGGTAGGAACATGTTAAGCATAAAATTGACATGAGGATGAATTACCCTAAGTTGGAATTAATGGGATAATCTAGGGTTTTAAGGTGCTAACTCACCATTATATGAAAATAAATGAATAATAGTTTGAAAACCTAGGTGAAGATGTAATCACCAAGTGAAATTGAAATTACAATTGAAAAATATAATCATCAAGTGATAATATTATGTAATATTTTGGAATCAAATGAGGAATCCAACCTTAATAATATGAGAGTTTTTCATATCAATACAAGTTTTAAAAAATAATCTAGCAAAAAATTGTTAAAGAATGGTTGGTAACCCTAGGATATGAAGTCAAGTTGAGTTATCATTCATCTTAATATTATTAGTTTTAAACATTGAGGACACAGTTCCTTTTTAATAAGGGGTGACCGTAGGATCATTAAATTTGGTAAATTTGAATTATATAAGTATAAGGCTTGAATTGATAAGTAAATTTATTCATTTTATAATTTATAGAATAGTAATGTTATCTTTTTGGCATTGGTTCAACCCATGGCCCAAGTGAGGCCCGTGAGACTATTTACTTTGCAAATAGGTTCTTGTGGTACATGTTTAAAAATTAAAAGGAACTCATACATAAATGAAGGATAATGGCTGTACGAGTTAGTAGATAATTGAAACATGGGATAATAAACAAGCTTCCAAAATATTAGAAGATAATTTTAAATTTAGATAATTAATGGAGTAGTTATCTAATCTTGACTTGTATTATAGGTTTTGGAGTACCAAATAAATATATTTCAATCTGAAGTTGGTAATACTTTAAGATAATAAGAAAACTAAGAGAATTCTAGAAATTTAGATAAAAAGAACTTTCCATATGATGTGGGTAATTAATTTAATAAAATCCTTAAAGAGAAAGTCTCATCTATAAGAGTTATCTCAATAAATCCCAAAAATTAGATATAAGTTGGAAACGTTATTAATGAGTGTCCCTCAAAGTTTCATAAAAAGGAGGATCCTAGTGGCCTATAGAAAATCAAGATGAAAGAGGGACCTATGTATAATAATTGCATGTGGTTCTTTTTGGAAATTGATTCAATAAATGTGACTTTAGTGAGAGACACAACGCAACCTTGATGTGTCACATGAAGCGTGACCCTCAAATCTGATATCAATGGCGCAAAAGTCATCTCCTACCCCGAGTAAGTTTGGGAAAGGAATGTTGTTCATACACCCTAAATCCTAGCTCCTAATCTCCCTGTACTTATTGTAACACCCCAAGGTAACTGCACGACTAGCTTCCTTGTTCAACACCAAAAGAAAGATGCCCTTTTTTCCATAAGTGAGAAGATTTGGGACTTTCCTAATCTTCCTTTTGGGTCGTATTCCCATATAAGTCCATCCAATATTTCTCTCTCTAGCCATATCTATAAAAGGGCTGTCACATGCATCTCAAAGACCATGAGATTCCCATAAAGCCATAATATAAACCCAATGTGCCACATAAGGTTTCCACCAACCCATCAGTTCTCCGGTAAGCCTTCCATCTACAACAGATGGAACTCAACTAATTGGATCACTGCAGACATTGGCAAGGGCATAACAAGGTTTGTAGGAATATGACAGATCTCTCCTCATCCTTGAAATTATAGGGAAAAAGGTAATTTATCTTACTCCTCTTCTCCTTGTACTTCTACCTAGGGATGGAGATCCAACCCTAGGTCTAGCCCCTCATCTACCTTCTTGACTCAACCTAAATGCCAACCAAGTTTGGTCGGACCCTCCAAAGCTTGCAGACTTGTTGTGTGGCCTTACCATGGTCAAAGAGGAGAAGTAAAAATATTCATTAACTCATCCAGGGATGGATCCCGAGGTGTCGCAAGGTAGGAGAAAGCCCGCTGGCTAGATGACCAGACTACTCTGATGTGTGTGATCATATGGGATCACTATTTGAGGATGCTTTAGTCTTTTTCAATTTATTGAGAGTCATCCCACGTGGAACACGGAGCTTATGGGGCACCTGTCCATTGGGTAGCCCGATCCCACGTGGTTGTTATGGATGATTCTCTAATTACTGACATGGACTCCTTTGATTGGCTAGATTAATGATTACCTTGTTGTAATACTAGTAAATAGATGGTAGATCAGATGATAGAAAAAATATATACAAAAATGATTAGAAAAAGGATTATAATATGAATAAAATACTATCAAAGTCTAATTATGCTTCCTATTTCAACAGTATACCTAGAACATGTATATATGATGATTAATACATGGAAACCCTAGACTTGATGATTAACACGTTGGTTATATAAGAAATTTTTACTTGGACATATAAACTGATATTGTTGAGTATAATGAGAATTCAAGAGGAAGATGATAATGATGATGAATAATTAGGGTTTCTAGACTGATAATCATATTTATGATGAATTATTGTTATGAAACAAAATATCATAACTTGTTATGCTATTAATGCACATAATCAAATCTAGGTTTTCATGACATAATAATATGATAGATATGATAATTTGGGTTTCACGTAATGTCTAATATGGATTTGTAACTCTGATAAATCATGGTGCAATGGAATTACGATTTATACCATTATTCCTTATCCAAATGTGAGACGACCCTAAACCATAGTATAGGATATATTTTAGATTAGTATGTTTTGAATATGTATGGTGACACATAAGGATATATATGTAGTTTAAATGATGATTGATTGCATCCACCTTTTCTTGCTTGTTTGGATATATATATATATATATATATATATATATATATATATATATATATATATGTGTGTGTGTGTGTGTGTGTGTGTGTGTGTGTGTGTGTGTGTGTGTGTGCTTAGAATGTAAATTGCATGGTTTTTTCATGTAAATGAGGTACATGGTTACGTACGAATAACCACTCTTATTGAATTCTAATGTTTTTTGAAGTTTCACAGATGTGTTGTGGTTAACCTTCTTGGTTGTCTATTTACTTCCTGCAAACTAGAGGGCCCTATGTGTATCACCATATATGAACATAACTTGCTTGAACCCAAGATGCTATCTCTAGAGGGTTGAATGTACAAAAAGAGATAGATAGTCATTGTGGAAATGACTGATGACCAAGACCGAAAGGGAAGGCCACTAATAGGTCAAGCCAGGAGGGATAGTCGATAGGATGTGAAGCCCTAGAGATGAAAGGTTATATGATTGCTATAAAGGGACAAAAACCCCACGAGAGGGTATACCATAGAGGTAGATAAATTATGGGTTGAGTTAAATATAAATTGCATGTTCAATTATTTAATGATAATAGTTGATATGGTTGTTATGTTGTTACTCCTACATGAACAGATTTTTTTTGCACCAAATACTCTATATAGAGATATACTGACCACATTTTGATTGTTGGCATTGTAGGTAACAACCATATATGAAGATATGAAGACTTGATGAATCAAATAAAATTAGTTGAAGATATTAAAGTTAAGTCAAGGAGGATTACTTAAATACTTCTTATCATATGTATTGAATTTTCATATATAAGTTAGTTTTGTTTTGATAAATCTATGTAACTCCTTAGCGGATTCCTTATACAAGTTGAAAATAATATTTGTGAAATAATGGAAATTTGTTGTTATTATTTTTTATTTGTTGAATCTAGATCCTAGAAAATTTAGGTAATTGTTCTCAACTTCAAGTTCCTTTCTTAATTGGGGGAGACTAAGAAGTGAGGGCATTACAATGTATGTTTGTGGTAGTACTATTAATTTTTATTCCAATGTTTTCGACACTTTTATCTTCCTCCATTAGGTAGAAAAACTTGATACACAAGCCTTCTTCCATCCTATAAGTGCATGTAAAATATATTCACCTAGCTTAAGTGATGGGTAATTATGAAATGATAATCCTTTTAGTACCCTAATCGGATTACTTTTCTGATATAAAGGTCATTGTTCATAAATGGATATTTTTGTGTTTTATGACATATGAAGATATAAAAAGAAGTTCCATATTTGCAATGCCACCTAATATTTTAGTGCATATGTGATTGTAGGTAATTCACCCAAGATACAAGGAGAAAATATGAAGCCTCCCCAACAACCTTTATAAGGAATGGAGATGTATATCTTCATGATATAACCCCCCTTCACCTTTGCATCCATGCAGAGGCACCGTGTCTCTCTTAGATAGGGATGCTTTAGTGAAGTGTGGGTCATTGGATTAGTAAATCCAATGGGACACATATTTTTGCCAAGTCCTATTTCTATTTGAATGTAGACTACTATCTTTTTTTTTGAGAAAGGGCGTCCACCATTTTATTAAGTAATGAAATCATTTGTAGAAAGTACAAGGATCTGATTCTCAAAACCCCCAACAACACAGTGAGGGTTAACAAAATGATAGGCAGAAGTGGCTAAGGCATGTGCTAATCTATTGCCTTTTCTTCTAATGAAACAGAAATTAAAGGAAAGGAAACAATGGGAAAGCTCCAAGATGTCTAGGGTAATGATGTTTTCATAGACACGTCCGCCATAACCTCTCTTCACAGCTTCCACCAGTAGCATACAGTCCGTCTCCACCAGTATATCCAAGTAGCCTTCCCTAAAAGCTAGATGCATGCCGTGTAGGACAGCCATACCCTCCACACTAAGCACTGAGTACGACCACTCTAACCGACATTGGAAGGTCCACAGAAGCTGGTCGTGCACGTCCCGTATTACTACCCCACAACCATTCTCTTCTGTAGTGGTGAGAGACATGTTGGTGTTGATCTTCACACTACCCGTAGGTGGGTGGAACCATGTAACAGTCCATGGCGTCATAGTGGAAGAGGTTGGGCATCTAATAGTTGCATGGTATCTCGCATGGTCACCCACCATATTTATGAAACTTTCCACAAGACCTGGTACAGAAGGAGGGTGATCGTAAAATTTTGTTTTGTTCCTAGCTATCCATGCCACCCACAAAAGAGACACTCCCTCATCTTTGTGTCACTTGTCCCCCTCGTCAAGCAAGCTCCCCACATCATGAACCTCAAGATGCTCCATCCAATCAACCTCACCTACTGCCCATACCTGCTTAGCAATATCACAGTGTAGTAAAGCATGGGTGGTGTCCTCCTGCTGTCCATAGTGATTGCAGCCATCATCTTGTGTCACTTGCTTCCTAAGAAGCTCTGCCTTGGTTGGTAAAATATTCCTCAGAGCTCTCCAAATAAAATGTTTCAATTTTGGTGGCCATCCCTGCTTCCACACTGTCTTCCACACCTCTACATCCCCTCCGTCCACCAAGTCCTCCCCCGCTCGGATAAGAGAATACACACTCCTGACAGAGAACATCACATTACTCTCCTTTTCCCAGAAAAGGGTGTCCTCCACGTGTCGCTGTGACAAAGGTATGTTGAGGATCCTCCTCACAATATGTGTGGGAAAACACGTCTCCACCGCTTCCCTATTCCACCTCTTCAGCTCTCCAAAAATTAAATCACTCACGGATCTGTATTCCACTGGCCCATTGACTAAATACATGCTCACCACACCCCCCATGTGTGGGATCCATCTCTCCTTATAGATATGAATGTTCCTCCCATCCCCCACCCTCCATATGAAATTGCTTTTCACCATCTGCATAGCTCCCCAAATACTCCTCCAGGTGTAGCTAGGACTACCCCCCAACTCCACATGAAGAATAGACGAGGACCTATAATATTTTTCCTTAAGAATCCAGGTAGCCAAAGACTCTCCATTCACTGCCAATCTCCACCCCTGTTTAGCTAGAAGAGCCTAGTTAAAAGCTTTCAAATATCTAAACCCCATACCTCCACTCTCCTTAGGCTTGCACAATCTCTCCCAACTCATCTAGTGAATTTTTCTTTCCTCCTCCTTAGACCCCCACCAAAACCGAGCCATCATAGCCTGGATCGCATCAATAAGTCCATCTGGGATTTTAAATGTGACACATCGTTCAAATAAAATGATATTAACTTAGCGGAAGCGATCACTAAGCAGCGGATTACCGAAAATCACTAAAAATTAAAACCATTTTACAGAGAGATCCACACACATAGGAAAACTCTTTCATAAAGAACTGGAGTAATTGAATTACATACTAGTTCACAAGTACATGTCATGTATCTTCTTTTTCTGAGAATTACATGCATTAACTGCTCTGTTAAACTAAACACAGGCAGTATAAAATATCGAGGCACTAAGCCAAAGTTTCAAAAGCACTAACTACTACTCTGAGGACCTGAGAGTACAAAGACGACACATAGGACTCTATGTATATCTATACAAGACATAACAACCAGTGTCTCCACCTGAGAATTCACTGTTGTCCCTGTTGCTGATGTTGTTGTTCTTCATCTATTGAAGGATTCCTGCATCATCATCCGCGACCACCTAAAAATGTGGTTCCCACGGGGGTGAGAAAATTGTAAATTGCCCCAGCGAGAGATATAACACTCTACGAGAAACATTATTATAGTAGTTTAATAAGATAAATCTGAACATAGGAGTCATAATTACTTAACATCAATTAATTCATTGTCTAACAGATTAGAACATTATTCTTATCTAAAGCATTGCAGTTATAACCTGATAGAGCAGCATGTCACTTATCCAATAAGGAATATGAAGAATCATGTATAACATTTATCCACTATACTGAGCAGGATAATATCAACCAATGTTTCTTGTATTTCAACTTTACACAAATACACTACACGGCTGATTATATTTTACACATCATGGGTCAAACTGCATTTAGCTTGACAAAATATATTGACATCTTCATTATAGAGTTATAGCCGCAGCATATACTATCTTCAGGCTTAGATCACATAGCTAATACCTGTCATTGTTTTGTGGAGTCATGGCATGTAGCCATACTCTTATTAACAAAGTATTGGGATCTTAATCTGTCATCTCATCAAGTACCTTTCCATTTCTTAACAAGTTCATCATCATGATTATAGAATATGGGTATTCAAACCCTTAATTCATCATAAAATACTTGTTACCACATAACAGGTAACTTAATACCTTCAGGTCATTTGACCAAGGTAAGCATGATTCTAACTACACAAGCATTCCACATAGCACATAAAGCTTAATTCACCTCTTATTACCTCTTAGTAGGCAACAAGGCATATTATGGCTCATTAACAACTTAAATAAAAGAAACATCATAGCTCATACCTGGCTATGTTCATCTTCTCATAATACTTGCATGGTTAGTACTTTATGATAATAGTTATAATGCTTTCATATCAGCACTATACAACACAAAGTATTACCATTATTTCCCTTTTTAGGGTTAAGATTCCTCTTGCATATCATCACCCTCCATTAGGGTTTTCTCTAAATAACCATTTAGGTTCTCAAGATTACATTATTAATGATCAAGTCCTATTTCAATGCTCCACACAGCTAGGAGCCAACATAGATAACATAAGTATTCAATCATACTTATTTATTCTCATCATTCATCATTAAATGAATTATCAACACACAGTATGAGTTTCTCTCTCATCTTTACCAGAATATGATTGCATCATAATTTATTTATTTGGATTAACCTTTTCATAAGGCATGATAGCCTACACTTATCAAAGTGCATAACATCTCAATGAAACAACTGAAATGACACACTTCATGTGTCATTCATCCAAATATATTAGATTTGAAACACATCAAGGTATATCAATATTGAGGTGTTGGATGTGATATCTATCATACTTTGATGTATCACTTCCCTCGTCACCTTTATCATACTTGAGTTCATCCACTTAGATTGTATTAGGGTATTTCCCATCCTAATACTTTATACACTAGTTCATCACATTTATCATGTAATGTATTGGTCATAAGTCACTTATTTAGAAAATACAACCATTACTAATGATATGGACTCATCTTTGAGTTAGGAACTATTGACAAAAGGGTATCCATTATTATCCTCTTAAGGTGTTACACTTGTTAATATATTAGTCACTATTCCATTATTAGGAATAGGGTTTCCATGTTTATAAATTAAGGTTCACATAGCATCTCCCATATTTATGGGTTTCACATAATATCACTCTATATTAGAGTTTCACATAATATCCTTCCATATCAGGGTTTCACATAGCATTACCTGAAATTAGGATTTTACTTGACATCACCCTTAATTAGGGTTTCACTTGTCCTCACCCTTGATTAGGGTTTCATCAGTCTACTCAATTAGGGTTTCATGATCTCTTTACAAAGGATCATACCCTAATTACCTATTATGTTCATGTTGAGAGTGTTGAGTTTTAACCATTACATGATTGTCATTCATGTAGTAATTCCTCTCTCTCTCTCATCCTCTCTAGGATGTCAATTACTTCAATATTAATTAGATTAGGTCCAAACAACTTGAATGAAGGGTTGTCACAACATATTAAATCATTGCTTTCATAAGAATCAAGAGTTAACCAATAAAAAAGGTACTAATTACCCTAGTACCTCAAAGGTACAACCATTGTAATCACCTTTGATTTTCATCATTAGTAATCAATTAATTAATTGACCTTTAGTCACCTTAGATTTCCAAATGATTTGATCAATTGAACCTCAAATGGTCTAGGTCACTTAGACCTCAAACGATCTTGGTCACTTAGACATTGAATGGTTTGTAACCATTTAAGCAAAACAATAATTAAATCGTATTGAAAATTCAAACTTGAAACCACTTGGGTCTCCAAATGGTTTGAGACCATTTGGTCTCAAACAGTCTTAAGACTGTTTGGTCCAAACTCTCTCAAAACCGAATGGACCAAAAAGGTCTTCAATCACTTTATCAATTCAAGGTTTCAATCATTAAACCATCTATCAATTGAACTACTGATTTATTCTTCAATTGAACTATTGAATCACCCTTCAATTGGACCTTCAATTAGGGTTTTGAACCCAATTGAACTAGGGTTTATAATCAAGACACCATCAATTAGGGTATTGAAATCGAGGAACCATCAATGGTTGACATTGTGGAACTAATTCAATTGAAATCGTTAGATCATCATCAAACCATGATATGACTTGACCTCAAACGGTCTTCAGGTCGTTTGGATGACCTCAAAATGGTCTTGAGACCATTTGACCCCTCCCATCATTGAAATTTGTGAAATTCAATTAGGGTTTGCATCATGGAATCGATCATCAATTGAGCTAGTGATTAAATTTCAATTTGATATCACTGGATCTTCAACCATCCAATCATACACCACCATAAACCTCCAAATGGTCTTGGTTGACCTCCAAATGGTCTTGAGACCATTTGGGTGACCTCCAAACGGTCTTGAGACTGTTTGGGCTAGTCAACCCAAAAATTAAATCAATTAATTGAGAATTTCAGCACTCAACCCGATTAGGGTTTGCAATTGGTAGGTTATCCACTCATAGAACCTTTAGAAACCAATCAATTAAATCTATTAGATAATTATTCAAAACGTCATCAACCACCCTCAAATGGTCAACCCCCTCGATTCAGTCAACCACTCCAAACGGTTTGGAACCCAAACCTCCAAACGGTTTGGTGAAACCAATTGGACCATAATTATGAAACTGTTTGCAATAGATATATGGAGAGGTGTGTGCTTATGGTGATGTCATCATCATCAAGATATAAACCCACGAAGCTTTATGTTATTTTCATGGTGATTGCATCAATCAATCAAATAAAATTTCAAGAATAAATAAGGAATCAACAATTGATGAAGATATAGAATCAATAACAAAGTTCAAGGGTTCAAGTTATATAACCTGCCTTCAATTGAGCTTCAAAGCTTCAGCCTCCACATATTTAATGGTGAAAGAAACTCTTTCCACTATCCCAAGCTCGTCCTTAAGCTTTGAGTGAAAAGGAATGGCTAGAATTGAAGATGGAATGGAGATAAGAAGAAATCATGCATTGATTTTCAATTTCCACCATGGAATCAAGGTGAAAGAAGGTCAAGAAGCTTACCAACAGGTTGGGGGTCGTCCTCCTATTGCTCCAAGCTCCCTTTGTCGTTTTTGCAAGCAAGAAGTAAAAGTGGTTTCGAAATTACCCTTTCAACTCATGGATAAAGGAGCATATATATGAATTTTATTGAAAATTCATTTAAGAGAGAGAAAGTAGGGATTATCTCCTCCATTTCCTTACCACTTGCTCCCTTCCCTTCCTTAGATACGAGGCTATCTTCCTTGCCTAATATTCCTCTCAATTATCCACAATTTAAAGGAAAACAAACTAAGCACCTTAAATCATACTATAATAATATCCATACGTGAGTGTATATTTCTTTTTCTTATAATAATTTGAGTGGGTTCTTGACCTCCTTAAGATATTTTCGTTGCCTTTGCAAGGCACAAGGATATTTGATATTAATATAAACTTCAAAATTGGTCAAATTTACACAAACTCCCCTCTTCACCATATCTTCTTATGAAAATGGAATTTTAAGATCAGAATTGAATCAAAGCATCATATCATTATATTGAACAATTACAAAAAGATATCATACATTTTAATGAATATATAATGGTTCAATTCAAAATACCTCCTTATTATCTATTATCACTACTTCTACTCTTACAGGAATAAATCAAGGTAATTTCTAGATATTTGGGATTTAATTGAAAATATGTGCATTTATATTCTATTTAGGTACTATAGAATTGTTTAGGTTGAAATTTTATGATTTTGCAACTATCACTATTTTGTATAAGCTCTTGAGATATCCATGGAACCTTAAATATTCCAAACGAAAATAAATCATTCCCTAACCCAATGCAACCATGGACTAGGTAGAGGAAGCCCCATTAGTTGGCACATTCACCATTTACAAGATACAAATATTTTGGTAAGAATGATAGAAAAAATCCATTTTATCATGCCATGTCCAGTTATATAGAATATTAATGGTTTTTTTATATTTGGATACTCTAGGTAAGAAAACTTTGAATTAGTCTTTAACTAATTCCCATTACTATGCTTGTTCTATTGTGTCAACCATGAGCAGTTCTATATTACGAGTATTTACAACTTCTCTAAATATCTAGTTGGTTGCCTCACTATGTTGCATATAACCTAAAGAGATCACCACTACATGTATAATTAATTTTCTTTTAGTGTAAATAATAGTAAAAGAATTACTTGTATATTAAACACATATGTGTGCAGTATTTTCATAACATAACATACAAAATTTATTATAGTTAGATTTTCACAATTTTTTCTTGAATATGGTGCACTAGTTAAGTGACAAGGGAGGTGTGTGCCACACATTTCCCACATTGTTCCACTAATGGTTAATGCCTACTATTGCTATGGAAAAATAATAATTTACTAGGAAAGAGTATGCATCATGTTCATGATGTAACCTAGGTACAACTTCAACCCACATCATATTTTTAAAAATGAAAGTTTCAAACAAACACATATATCATATGTTTGTATTGTAGATAGGAATATAACATAAAGGCACTTCATTTCAAAACTATTAATCAACACTAACAAAAATGTATATTGAATATAAAATTGAAGGGAATGATTGGGATGACTCATGAGTATGATTCTCTCTTATGCGTTTCTATCTTTGGACAATGTATGTGAAGTGATACATGCGTAGGAGTTAGTATTTTTTAGTATGATTGGAATTGATATCCAAGAAATATGGTTCACTTTATTGAAGGATAACATGTTGCAATAACGCAATTACCTTTCTTCAATCCAAATAGTAGTAGCCTGATTTCTTATAGATTAGAGTAACTTATATCAAATAACTAAGACAACATATTGATCAAGCTAGCCAACCTAAGGTATGTGTGTGGATTTTTCATGTTGTAACCTATAATCTTATATTCACATTTTTTAAAATATGATTTGAACTTAGTGTACTAGTTGACGGAAAAAGGAAGTGTGTTTCCACCTTTTTTTACTTTATTCAACAAATCGGTCATTCATTATTGTTTTTCAGAAAAAATATTTTTCTACAAAACAAATAGTAGGTATCCTATTCATTGTGTACCCTAGGCATGACTAAAACCCACATGCATTTTTTCAAAACTTGTTTAAAATAACTGAATCATAATCTCTTGGTATTGTAGGTAAGAATATGACTGTTGGTCATACTAACAAAGGTTATAAAAGGAAGAACTCACGATGCCTAGTAATAACGATAGTGGATTCTTGTAGATTTGTTTGCACTGCAGTTTATAGGTTGGGAGGACAAAGAACAACTTAACCCTAGTAAGATATATTCAAATTCTCTCTAAGATGGATTGGTGTATATATGTAACATACACTATGTAGTACCAACCACACGCCTCACTCATCTCACCATATCCCAAATGCAACAATGTTACTGAAGGTCACTTTTCTGGGGAACATCTCTCTCTTAGGTTGTATAGGACATATCAAAAACATCACTCTCCGTATGAAGTGGCCTCGAATTTTGGCAATAACATTTAATTATCAACTGCTCCTTGAGTCATAATTTCATCATGTTTTCCAATATGTTCCTCTATGGATAATGACTCCTGCATAACACATCTATAGGCACCCTTTAGTTAGTAAATATTTGCATGGAAGGACTCATATCACAATACATATCCATTATATCTTGGCAACCTAACATCCTATAACATGTTAGAATCATCACATTATTTTGTAAGAACAAGATTACACTAAGGCACATTCACACTCACATTCCTTATTATCAACAAAAAATTCAATAATGGTTCCAGCAACATCATTCCTAAACATCACCATAGATGATAACACCATAACCTACATCACTTTTCCTTTTGGAGGTATCTCCAATTTGACATGGATCTTGTAAGATCAATATGATGGTAGAGAATTGAAAATTTTTGTTCAATTCATTGAAAATGAGAACCACATACTAAAATCCTACTCATGATAGATCAATATTAAAATGCAAATGAGATTGATCATGAGATGGATAATCCACTTCTGACTAGATAGTCACAACACCATCAATATTTGGATATTGAACAACCATTTGGAGAGAAAAACACATCTAGCCCCATACCATTGTGAGTCAGGTGAACCAAATCGCCTCAACACAAAATCTTCGTATGATCATATATTTGTGAGAGATATTTACCAAACCCCATGGGATAAAACCTCTCTAGGTAGACTTATTTTTCATCATGAAATCAGTATCACCACTACAAGATACAACTTCATCACTCCCTCACCACAACATACACAAACGCATTGAAGAGAAAGAAATGTCTCCATTCATGTATATTGTATCAAATTATCACACTTTTGATCATGGAGATTATTCTTTCTATCTTCTCACAAGAATACATGTCAATCCTATAACCAACCTTCAATAGACTAAACTCCTTGTTACACCCACTATTGTTGATCATTTGAATCCTTCTAATAACATTTGTTCCTCCACTTTCACACCCTTATCCGCCTCCCAATGCCCATACACAACCTTCTAGTGCGAAGATCAATTTATGTCTATCATTAATTATACCACGTGATGGACCTTATTTATTAAAAGATGTATACCATCTCGTAAACTGATCAGATGGTCTATGTGCTACAAAATTGAACATGCAAAGCAACATTGCACCTTTCCTTATCTTTGCTTTGCATGTAAGGGATATGGACACTACTATTACTCTTGTATAAAACCTATCAAGAGGCCCATTATCCACATACAATTCAGTTCCATACAAAACTTACATGATCCCAAGAAGTACACACCCAAAAAAATTCCTTTTGTTATTACTTTTTTGACACATGTTGTTAGAATTCCCTTTTTCCACCCACTTGGTGTTGTCAGATACAATGCTATCCCCAAAACCTTTCCCTACTCTTCACTGCCTAGATCATTCGAGAGACAAAGTGTGATGTCCCACCAATCCTTACATGTAGTTAACTTCTCCCTCAACATCATAGCACCGACCTATCACTTATACCCCCCATACTGTCTTATGAGTTAACTCAAGACACTAGAACTCATCCTTCTCCATCTTCAAGTTCCCCTCCCTCTTGTGCCTTCCATTTATTCCCCTCACCATTTATGATGTCTCCCAACTTCCATATGACCATTCTTACCCTTAACTTTGTGACAAACTTACCAATGGATCTCCTTTTCAACTCTCTGTGACTTATAAAGGTCTTTGCTAGCCCAATTTCCTTGTCACTATTCAGAATAATATCGACAAGCATACTGTCAACATTCTTGATGTTACATTTTCTGTTGACCATCTTATTGTAGGACATGCTATCCTTAAACTAAAAATCATTTCACCCTCTCAGATCATTATTCAGTCTTTGAAGGGACCAAACTTGAACCCATCTTTGGGAAAAACACAACCATCCCATGTGGTGATAGCTTTGTCCAAACATTGTCCACTAAATGGTCAAAAAATCATGTTCATAAGTGGGCTCGAGCAAATTAGAATGGGTCTCCATCTCTTATCTACATCCACATTTATGGAAGATGGACATTTTCAGAGTTGTAGCACATGTCGTCGGGGAAACTCTCAATTTGTTATCCTTAAAACCCTTTATTGACAAACTTCATAAAAAAAAATTCATTTTCTCTATAAAACAATAGATAGAAATTCCAATGACTCCTAGAGAAGATTTTGTGAAATTTTTGTACCATCAAATTGACTGCAAAGAGCATCACAAACATCAGTATTACCTTCATTGGCCTATCTGGTCATCCTTCTGCTTGTTTTTCCCTACATACAACAAAAAACTATATACGACTGCTATCTTTCAGAGAAACCAAGAAAGGAATATGTTATGGAAAAAAGGCCATCTATCCAACAATCATCCACCATCTCTACCAAAGAACCCAAAAACCCTCAAATATCCTAGCTGATCCGATCGCATCTATAAATCCACATATCCAAATCCTATCGATGTTTGCAATGCATTTCCTTTCAAAAACACTACCACTTAACTTTCTTCACCATGCCTCATACAAGAAATAGTTGGTCAACAAAAAATAAAAAAATTGTGAATAAATAAAATATTCACATAGTCCTATCTAGAAGAACTCACCACAACAACTCCCCGTGAAGTCCAATAATTTAGATAACTCATCACCACCCCAAAGACATAGAAGAAGAAGATTTGTTTCCTATCAGATGATACAAGAATGGATCCTCTACTACCATCATACACTTCTCAAGATTTGTCTGGTCATACATCATATAAGATAGACCAACATCCTCATATAGTACCCCAACATTGAATATATAGCATTAGAGATCTTGCAACTTGTCCTAATATCCATACATTCTCAACATTTGCATCCACACTTGGCATTCAATCTGATTCCATGTTAAATACCAACATCAAACACTACATGGGAGGATAACACTGAGCTTGGCTTCATTCTGAAAGAAGAAGAGGAAGCATGGAAAATGCGAAGTCACGTGAACTGGCTGAATAATGGGGACTCTAACACCAGGTTCTACCAAACTTATGTAAATCAACAGAGGCGGAGGAACACCATAACTAAGCTACAAAATGAAGAAGGTAGATGGGAAACTGAACCTGAAGTCATCACTCGTATGGTGACAGAGTACTTCAAGAAAATATTTACTGTTGTACCCAATTAATCTTCTAGTACTATTTGTGAGATCCCACCTAATTTTGTAAAACTCAATACGAGTGGCTACCAGGCCATTGTAGAGGTGCCCAACAATGATGATATCTACTCCATGCTTAAATGCATGGACCCTTACAAGGGGGAAGGCCCCGATGGGGTGACTATTCACTTTATGCAAAAACACTGGGAAGTGGTGCGAGACGCAGTGGAGCGAACAATGGCCAATGCACTTAGAGGTCGGGTTCTAGATGAGAGACTTTGTCAGGATTCCGTTGTTCTTATTCCCAATTGCACGTCACCTGAAAACTGTAAACAATTCCATCCCATATCGTTGAACAATGTCTGTCTTAAACTGTGCTCGAAACTGGTAGTCGAAAAGTTGAAGAAGCATTTACCAGATTGGGTTTCTCCGGCCTAGAGTAGCTTTGTACTCGGGAGACGTATCATAAACAACATAGTGTTGGTCTAGGAAATTGTACACAACATGAAGAGAGCTACAGTGATAAAATCATGGCTATCAAAGTTGATCTGACTAAAGCCTATGATATGATGAGTTGGGACTTCATTGCATACACACTCCTTAGGGTTGGCCTACCTGATAACATCAACTGGTACATTCTAAATTCTAGAGGAGGAGATAGCTGAATCATCTGGAATGGAAATACTTCTAAGGCATTCAAAGAGACTAGGGGCTTGCGTCAAGGCGACCTCCTCTCTCCCTATCTGTTCGTGTTGTTTCTCGAAAGGTTCAACCAAATGATAGAAATGCGGGTGCAAAAGAAAGAGTGGTCTCCGATCAAACTACCCAGAAGCAACTTGAGGATTGCTCACATGTGCTTTGTTGATGATGTTATCCTTTTCACAAAAGCTACAACTAGGAATATCATCTCTATTTTACGGTGCTTCTATGAGTTCGAAATGGCTTCGGGCCAGGCTATCTCGATAGAAAAGACTAAAATTTTCTTCTCCAAGAGCGTAGAGCATACTGTAAGGAGAGCTTTATGCAGGCAAAGTGAGTTTGAGCAGACGTCGAACCTGGGAAAATACCTCAGAGTCCCTATCATTCACAAGCGGGTGACGATGCACACTTATTCTAAAATTCTGGACAGATTGAACAGTAAAATCAATGCTTTGTAGGTGCGTAGCTTATCCTTAGTTGGCTGCATTTGCATGGTGAAGGCTACCCTTGTGACCAATCCTACCTATGTTATGCAAACTTTTGTCCTACCTCTCACTCTTTGTGATAGACTGGATGGTACCATACGGAGATTTGTATGGGGAGGTTCCCATACCAAAAAGGCAGTTTCGCTAGTATCCTAGGATAAAATTGTTGAGAACAAGAAACATGGAGGATTGGGGATAAAATCTATGAGGGATTGGAATCAAGCCTTGCTTTTGAAAAATTCTTGGGAAATGAGCAATGGAAGGAACATTCTATGGACTACAGCCATGGTTAGGAGGTATCGTGACTACGATGACAGTAAAAACAACAATCTATCATGCCTAGGAAAAGTGATGGCCCAGGGAAAAGACTTTATAGGCCGAAACTCCTACATCACCATTGTGAACAGTGAGAACACTAAATTATGGACTGATGTATGGGTACCCGGAATCGCGATTCTATTGGATAAAGCTATCAAGGACATACCGGAGGACCTCATTGATCTCTTAGTGCATTGTGTGGTTTTACATACACGCACTTGGGATGAGTCATTCCTTAATGAATGGCTACCTAAGAGCATTATTAGGGAGATTCTTTGTATCAAGCCGCCAACAAATAGCCCCAGGCTGGACGTCCTCACTTGGATGCACACTGGAAATGGTCGATTCACAACCAAGTCCGCTTATGAGATCATTAGAAAACCGAAGGAGATCAAGACCCAAGGTTGTTGGCACATGATATGGAGGTCTAAAGTGTCTTCTAGGACCCAGACGTTCATGTGGCTTGTCAACCATGAGGCCATTCTGACCAATTCGGTTCGCATGAGGAGGCATATGTCTACTGATGGGTAATGCCCCCACTGTAGAAACCAAAAGGAGTCAATCCTTCATGCTCTCTGTGATTGCCCGATAGTAAGAGACACTTGGTCCCTGGTATTGGGGAATATTGACAGAGGCAGATTCATGGGTGAAGCACAACTACCACAGTGGATAAAATGGAACATGCAATAGAATTGTAGCCACACACAACTATTCTTAGTCGCTTGTCGCTTAATTTGGTTGGCTAGGAATTTGTTGGTGTTTGATGGGAAAGCCACTCATAAATGCCATATTGTTAATCAGATCTCGATGGAGATACAACTCCTTGAGAGCAAGGGAAAGACAAGGGTTGTGAACCCGACTGAGAAAACACAGCTGCATTGGAAAAGACCTCCGCAGAACACAATCAAACTCAACACTGATGTTGCTCTAAAGAGGAAAAAGGCAACTACATCGGTGGTGGCACGCGACAACGAAGGTCGGTGGATGGGAGGAATTGCTAAAAAGATTTACATTAATGATGTGCTAGAAGCAAAGCTTCAGGCTATTCGGATAGATTTAGTGATGGCTAACGAATGCAACTACATGGCCATGGAAATCTCTACGGATAGTCAATGTGCGGTGGGCATGATTTCATAAGAAAGTTCTATTAATCCCAGATATGCTAACTGGGTGGCAGATATACAAAAGTTGATTAAGCTGAAGTGGACATTGAAGTACGATTGTAGAGACACCAACAAGGCTATGGACTGGGTAGCCAAGGACTTGATAAAAAGGAATGAGGAGTTCTACGCTTATATTAGACCTCCACAGGATCTGATCACCATTCTGAAAAATGATTATTGTCATGGTAGTAGTACTACCATATTTAATTTTGCAAGTAGCTCGCATTTGTGTAATATGTTTTTAAATTTTCGTGCACGAGGAGGGTGTGATGACTAGATAGCCTCCTGGCTTCCCAAAAAAAAAGTAGAGAACAACTAAAAATATAAAGTCATCTTCCTGTCGATTGTATTCTATTCCTTAAGTGATCATAGCATCTTTGAATGTTTGTGGAGCCTCAAGTGCCAACAGAAGGAGGGTAATTAAAAGTTCCACATATACCACTAAAGTCAATATTTGAACCTTTTAGGAGATAAAAACCATCATTTCTCCTTTTGTACTTAAACGTATAGGGTTTAAGAAGTTTACAAATACTAGCATGTGGATTCAAAAATGGTATTGTTATAGGTCTTAGAAAACAACAATTTTCAAGTCCTTCACATCAACTTATGAGAGTACCAAATATCACTATCACCGTTAAAAACCATTACAATCACCACTTGATAATTCATGGGTGTATATGGTAGCCCCACTTATGTGAAACAAAGTTGGGGTGCAGATTTTGTATTGGATGATGAATACGTTACAATGTATGTATTTCCATAAAGGGGATGGTTTTTATGGTGATAATATTTGTTTTCCACATGTTATTTCTAGATGCAATCTCGATCTTGTTGACTTGAGAGTTATACATTGCCCATATTTGATAACAACTTAGCCATTCCAATCCTATGTATCAAATATGTTTGTTCAAGATTGATTTCAGGCTTTAGGTATATGAAAAGGATCAAATTACACAAGCCCTAGCTTGTTCTAGTTTAAGAAAAAGCAATGCAAGTGTGGTGTTTTGAGGAATCACTCCAATTGACCTAAGATGATTTTTGTAATCACTTGTATTGATGATATGACTTGTAACTAAGATGATAAAAAATTTGGGACACTTAATTCCAACGTTTGATCACTCAAATGTCAATTTCGAAAATTTGTCACATGTTGTTTATTGGTCGAGTAGGAAACTCAACTGATCTAGTGATGGATTTTTTGAAGAGACTAATCGGTCGAGTTGTACACTGACAAAACTTGACCGACTGACTCAATGAGCAAAACTAATTTTAGCTCATCAGTCGAGTTTTCCAGAACAAACTCGACCGATAGTTTGAAAATTGGCTTTCTCTCTTAGTGAATCGGTCGAGTTACCTTTAGGCTCCTATTGGTTATGAGTTCTATGGAACTCATTTTCTGAGAACTCTAGTTTAGTTTTTGGAACTTAAGTTTCATTCACTTCCACGTGATTGTTTTGTTGTAAGTGTAAATATGGAAACCATTAAAAATTTATTAATGTTTACTTTGTCATGTAAATAAGTAAGGATGATAAAGACATAAAAAAAATCATATCCCTAAAATTCCTAATATTCTTACATCATAATAACTTCAACAAATGGTTATGGTACAAAAGTTATTTCATTTAAAAATATTTTATTGATACAATTATAGTCTTAATAAAAATATTATGATTAAAATTACATCATAATATTTTTATTTCACTTTGTGTATATAGAGTATTGTAATAATATCCTCATTTCATGTGCTTGTAAATATAAGTTTTGGTTCATCATTGTTTAATATAATGTAGGGTATTGATTTTTGCATTATTTTTAGAAAATTTTTACTATGCAATTTGTGCATGGTTATATTTAATTATCATTTTTCACATCATATTGTTTAAACAAGAAAGATAAAAATATATTAGTAAATCATATTATTTTTGCGTTATGCGATCTGTTTCTTTTTCATGAGGTTTGTATTTTTTGTTTTGTATATCACACTAAAAATGGTGATTATTGTAAAATATTTTACATAGTGCGATTATAATGTATGATATTTATCATATTATATTATAGTTTTATCAATGAACTATATCCACACCACTAATATTTCTAGTCATAAATATTTTATATGTGTCACTTATAACGAATGAAAAATATAATTGTATAAGAAATGTTGTTAGTTGTCCTGAAACTCATTTTTTGTACTTTTTAAGCGGGAACTCAAGAATTGTATTTTGTATGTAAGTCTGTAACTAAATGGAAGTCGCGTAACTCAAGTTCCAACACATACTTTAAACCAATCATGAAAAATTACTTAAGAAACTCTAGTTCATAAGATTTTGGAGCAGTTACAACAAACCAATCGAAATCCTTATTGAAACTCGACTGAAAGTACTGTACACAAAATGTAGAAAAAGTGATTATAACCATTGGTGAGTTTGTTTTGAGCGAGAATAGATCCATTGCAACTTGGAAAATGTCTATGTTTTTACCTTAAGTAATCCCACACTCAAGGGATCATCCCCAGCTATAAATAGGTCCCGTTGGAGTTCATTCCAAGTTTGCTCATTTATGTTATTCTAACTCCTTTCTATAGTTTAGTGTGTTGAAACTCCTTGAGCCTCTTTCTCTCTCTCTCATTTACATAGCATTTCGTGATTATGAGTGAGTTAGGCCAGTTGTAAGAGAGCTACTTCCTTGTTCTTGTAAATCTCTCATTCCATTCCATCTTCCCTACCTCTTTTCTCAAAGAAGCAAAGGTGAAGCAAGCTACTCCAAGTGAAGGTGAAGTTGTTGTTGTTCTTCTTCAAGGTTGAAGAAGAGGTGAAGATCTTCTCTAGGTGAAGGAGAAAGAAAAGGCTATAGATCCAAGAAGAGTGGGTAATTCCTTGAAGGCTAAAGACTTGTGCAAGAGTAGATAAGTCCTTAGAAGAAGAAGGAATACTCTTTGCAAAGTGGGTAAGTGCTTGGTAAGGTTTAAGACTCTTTGTAATGGATAGGTAAGTCATTTGGTGGGTCTTGTGTTGTAACTCTTAAGTAAATATATAGAGAAAAGCACTTTCAAAGTCCTAGAGGTTGACCTTGCTAGGTAGTGTATTGACTCTCTCCTTGTTTGGAGAGTGGAACCACTCTAAACGACCTTGTCCAAGTGCTTGTTTCCTTTTCTCTCATCCTTTCTATGCTTGTTAGTTAGGACTTCAAATTGCACTTAAGCTATTGGTTTTGATTGATATAATTTGAAGGTCTAATTTATCTTGTGAGAATTTTGAAGCTCTATTCACCCCCCTCTAGAGCCCTAGATCCAACAAGTGGTATCAGATCACAAGATCTTCTCCAACAATCTCCCATGAGACAAGAAGATGGGAGACAACCTACTTGGTTCACTCAACCTAGAGGGAGGCTTCTCCATGCGTCCTTCAATCTTTGACGACACCAACTTCCTATATTAGAAGAGGCATATGCAGTTCTACATTCAAGGCATGCACTTTGATATGTGGAAGGTGATGGTGACACCATACAAGGAGCCAATCAGAGTTGTTGCAACATGGAGTGAAGCTTCACTTAAAGAAGCCCAACTCAATGCCAAAGCCATAAGCTTCCTCTATGCATCCCTTACCCCAACGGACCTCAACTGCATCTCATCTTGAGACACCGCCTATGAGATTTGGGATAAACTGTGCATTACCTATGAGATCACAAAGGAAGTCAAGGAGGCTACAATATACATGCCAAACAACCTTCTAGAGAACTTCCAGATGGGCAAGAAAGAAGGGATTGTGAGATGTACTCTAGGCTTAATGTCATCATCAATGGCCTAGCTGCTTTGGGCAACACTTTGGATAGAGGTGTAATCAACTCTAAGATCTTAAGGACTCTACCAAAGAGATGGGAGTCAAATGTGAGCTCAATTGAAGAAGTGAGGAGCCTTGGTGACATCCCAACCGAAAAGATCATTGGCAACCTCCAAGCCCATGAGCCAAGGCTTGACAAGTAAGAAGAAGAAGCCAAGCAAGAAGAGAAGGAATCCAAGAATATCAAAGATAGTCATTTTAAAGCACAAGTGGAGGAATTCATCCTTCAACAACAACTTGCTTGCTGGACTTCTCCTTCCTTCTCTAGAAGATGATGGCCCTAGTGAGCATGAAGCCAACTACATAAAGAGAAAGCACTTCAAGGGAAAGAAAGCCTCCTCCTCTACTGCTAGATGCTACAAGTGTGGACAAAAGGGACACTACAAGAGTGAATGTCCCAAGTCAAGAATGTCACACCACAAGGGCAGCTCCAAGAAGGATCAAGAGTACACACTAGTACATAACTGACCTTTAGTGTCAGTTAAATAAACCTTTTGGCGTCAGTTTCAAAGTGACATCAAAGTGGGTGCCGCTAAAAGTAGAAACCTTCATCGTCAGTTTCAACACCGATGCCATAAACCCTTCCTGCCACCAATAAAACGTGCCAGCAAGTGCAAAATAAGCGTCAGTTTTTACCTATAACCGACACTATATCCCTGCTAAAAGACATTGACTTTATACTAATAACCGACCCCATAACTCTTCCCGCCACCAATAAACGCGCCAGCAAGGGCACAATAGACGTCGGTTTTTACCTATAACCGAAACTATATCCCTCTAAAAGACGTCGACTTTGTATTAATAACCGACGCCAGAAAGGAAAAAAACAGCCCCTAAAAAAGGGATAAAGACGTCGGTGTTATACTAATAACTAACGTAGTAAGGTTTTGTTGTCGGTTTTATACTAATAACTGATGCCTATGTTCATTTTTTTTGTTATTAGTTTGCAAGCATGTTGTCTGGCTGGTCAGCAGGATGTAGAACCTACAGTTCAGTTCTGAACTACAAGTTTACAACACCCTTTGATTTCAGCTAACAACAAGCCACAAACCTTCAAAATTAACAAGGATAGATAACAATTTATGATCATGTGATTCATACACATGTATAAGCACATTTAATTCATATTATTTTTCATCACACACATGTAGAAACCAGTAGTTCCATTTCAAATTTCCTCCATTTTCACACACATTTAGTAACCTCCAGTTCCATTCATTTCATCTATTTTCACATTCAGACACATGTAGAAACATTCATGTATTGATCATCTTCACATTCACACATATGACAATTCAAAAAAAATCATTCACATGCCATCAAATACAAAAATAATTATGAGAAAAAAGTTTATAAATATAATTCTTTATTATTATCATCATCAGTATCCCAATCATAATAAAAAATTCCCACTATTTGTAAGGCTTTTGCCCATTGTTCTCTTACACCATCTAATTATTCCATCGTATAGGGAGTATTTACATCTAATAAATTTTCACCTGTAGTGATGTCACTAGTTTTAAACACCTACAAAGAGAATGACGTATATATAATTAATAATATATAATAAGATTGATATATTTCATATTATCTAATGAGACTATATATAATACTTGTTGTATGGTATCAATTTCCATTCTAGCATGTTTGATAATTAGGTCCATATATCGCATCACATAGTATGCACATGCCCAACCGTTGTCTTGTTTAGCACACTATAAATTGAAACATACAAATGTTCAAAATTACAAACAAGCACAGTTCACATAAATAATATATACATTGGAGTCGGGAAATTACTTTCACATTCTCCCAATTTAGTAACTGTTTCTTTTCTTGGAGATGTTGGAGATGTTTCCTCCATCTTTTTTGAACTCTCTTAAAGCCTACATGTTAATGTAACACATTAAATTGCATAATTATATAGTAATGTAATAACATATGTTAACGGATATAAAAATATGAAATATTTCTCACGTGTATAATGGCTTTTTCATTGGGTGTCCATATAATGTGTCCAATTCCTTCCTCGTAGGATCTAGATAATAAATAGTGAATGTCTTGGGGACAATAACCAGTAACTCCCAATGCCCACCACTAGAGGTAAGAAAGTTAAAAATTAATAACTCAAAATCCACAATAAAAATGTAATTTTCTTAAGTCCAAATTATAAGAAAAGTAAACTTACTCAACATTGAATGGATCTATTATCACCGTCTACTTTTTTTACCAAAATATTTAAAAGTAGCAGAGCAGTATGAGGTAACAAATGAAGGGTCTTTATCTATAAGACTAATTAAAGATGGAACTAGAAATCCCACATGGGAAAATAAAAAATATTTACAGATCATGTGTAAGTGGCTGCAAAACATGTATTATGTATGCATTAATATATAAGAAACCAGATCACCATATATAAAAAAAGGTATATGGATGTATAAACAAGATTTCACCACATCTATAGCTCTATCATAGATGTATTCAGCCAATCACAACGAAACAAACAAAAAATATCTTGTATAAATATATTGTTATCGTATGATTCACCTGTAGCATACTTCAGAATAGAAACATTTATAGGACAATTTGGGTTATGTTCGCCTATCTATACTATCATACCCCTACAATTAGGACCTAACGAGGCATATAGGTCCCTTAGAAGCCAACTAGGTACTTTAGGAGGTGGAGGTGGAGGCCGATATGTAGTTGATGTCTTCCTTCTGACCTGTATATATAATTTTAGATCAATTGACTCATATATACACACTAAAAAATTAACGTAATGTAAATTTACCATACAATATTAGTATATACGACATCTATTTTGGGCCACAATATCACTCCGCCTTAAGCTTCACCAAGCGTTTCAGAATCTGGGTGGGCATATGGCAATGGAACATCCCTCCAATTGGGGAGTATATGTATCGGGCTCACACGAACCGCACCATCTGGTACTGGAGTTCCATGAAACATGTCCCCTAGAAGGGGTGGGTAAGCCTTGACCTCTGCAATAATAAATTCTTGAATTTTTAGACGGCATGGCTTCAACCCCTACAAATTTACATAAATAATGTTATATACATATATAAATAAACATATCATCTTGAAAAGTCTAGCTACTATGTCATAAAAATACTTACAACGGACGTGCTAGGTGGGCCTACAGGATTACTCCCAACCTCTGCAGTAGGAGAAGAGTGGCACACCATAGGTACTATTTGAGTGGCAGTTTGAGACGCCTGCCACTTCACCATTGCTTCTTGGATTCTCTTATTAATTAACTCATCAACCTATACATCGACAAAAGAAATGTTATCTTTTGATTATTGAATTCCCTTTCGCAATAACATTCTCAAAAAAGAATAGGTTACCTCAACATTTGGTACGATACAACGGTTTTGGGAATTAAAATGGCAAGATTACAAGGTTTTGGTCAGTTTCGGGATGAAACTGGCACGGTCGTGGTAGTCACCACGGCCGTGGTGGTCTGAGGGTAGCACGGCCGTACTGGGTCACCAGGGCCATGGTGGTCTAGGTGATGGTGGTCGTGGTGTTGTGCCACGCCCATTCTGCTTTGCTGTAGCACGGCCGTGCTATGTGGCATGACCCTGGTGGCTATCCCTTACATAGTCATTCTTTGTTGCACGATCGTGGTGCTTTCAGCTTGATTTGGGGGCGACCTTGTTGATTTACAAGTGACTCAGCATGGCCGTTATGTGGTACCACAACTGTGATGGGTCCTAGATCAACATGTTGACTCTGTTCTTTGGATTTTCTTGGACATATTTGCTTTTATCGATCTTTGGCCACTAGGGGTAGGTTGAGGGATCATCGAACTTCACTTTGGGCCTCCCCAAGGGTAGAGAAACCCTAGGATCACTCCTTCTCTCTCTCTTCCATCTAGTGTGGTCCAAATGCTTGAAAAACATGAAAATAATGTCCATAAGTGCATTTTACACAAATAAGCATATTGGGAGGAATAACATGTAATCTAACAGGTACAGATGTAATAGAAGAGAAATATGACACAAGATGAAGCCCTAAAATAGGGTTGAATCAATTAGGTCAATGTTAATCACTTTAAGTGAATATTTAATATTTAGCGGGGTGTATCATTAGACATACCACAAGTGTCTCCCTCCACTCTGGGGTGTCAGGCAGTATTAGCTTGTCCCTGATGGCATCCCAACCAACACCACTTGTGTTGGTCACCAGTTTTATCTTTACAAAGTCTCTCCTGAGGTTGTTCCACTGAGTTTTTACCTGATCCATTATACAACCCTAGCTCCCCATCCTATTCTTCCAATCACGTAGCGGCTCCCTCCACACTTCCCTAGTAAAAATATTATCAACGCACCTACCAATGTCATATTGTCTCCTCAATGTTGAAACGAGAGCCTCATCTGACTCTTTGTTCCATACAATACAGATCTTTGGGTCTGGTGTAGACATACTACTAATGGCACTGCAATAGATCACTATAGTCGGGGTGTTTAAATGAAACCTTTAAACCAACCTAGTTTGGGTCTATTTTTGAAGTTTAGACAACAATAACTTGTTTTAAAGTAGTCTATTATAGTTGTCATAAGGTATTATGCTTTTTGTTTGTTGGAAAATAATATTACAGAGTATGTTGGACAAATTGGAGGACTATGTTGGAATAGATGGTGAAAAATACTTATGACAATGAAGTTCACTTTTATTTTTGGTTATAGTTGTAGTTGTCGTATAACTTTTGCACGAATTCAATAAAGCAAATAATCATATCCATGTTCAAATCAATGATGTGGCCTTAATTCAATTATCCAAATAATAGGGAAGGTATAAAATGAAGCTTAACGTCGCATAAAGACCACATTAAAGAGAAACATCAGACATATTTGTTCCCATCATAGAGAATTAGTTAATAAAAAATAGCAATCATTAGGGTAGGTGTAAAGGTCATGTGATTTGGTAATGATGATAGATAGGTGGAATCTGTCAAATATTGACCTATTTATTAACAAAGAAAGTATTCTAACATAGCAATATAGGTAATTAATAGTTGTACATAATAGAGCATGGATAACAAACAATGAAGACACATGGGTGTAGCTATTAAATACTCAAATATGATAGTGACATTCACACATTCAATTTGTTGTTATAGATGTAGGTGCAGGATAATTTTTGCCAATCGAAAGGTAATATAGTAGGGATAACAAGCAATGGGGACAGATAGGTGGAGGAGTAAATTATTGACCTATTTAGTAACAGAGAAAGTATTCAAAACACAATATTGGATTGGTGAACAAAGTATATTGGACATGATCTTGAAGCAATCAATCAAACATAATCATTATAATTTATGGTGTATTGGTAGCTATTTTTCTACTAAAATAGAAAAAATATTTGTCCATAGCATAAGCTAAAATTGTAGGGATATCAAGCAATTTTGATAGTTCCTTATTAGAGAAAAAAATGCCCTGGCAAAACTGGATATCTCACAATTAGGTTCGATGATTAACAGTAGCAAAATTGATTCTAATAATAATTAAAATGTATTAGGGTACTATAAGGTCATACAGGCCACATTAAAGTATGATGATGTAACATACTCGAACCTATGGTCATAGATTAATCCCCCCATCTTTCTAGAACACTTTTTAAATTGGTAGTAGTAAATTATTTCATCTTTGATTTAGAACATATTGATATTAATTAAAGATAAATGGTAAATGATTTGTACATGCCTCCAACGTAGAGAGTTTAAAGATACAATAATCATAATATATTCAAGAATAGGATTTGATGCACAAAAATATCAGATAATAAGATTCCCTCAAACTCAACACTCTTGAATATTCCTAGGGGAGTAATGTTGAAGATATCAATTTAATTGGTAACAAGATGTCACATTTGGTTAATTGAATGGAAATCATGCCTTAAAAGAACACGTTACATACTAATAATAAAATTGTACACCCAATGATTTTAAAGGGTAAAATTGACATTACATTGGGATTCCTGATATCCTATTTAGTCTACTTAGCTAATTTTATAGCCTTTGGGTGGCATCTACTCATTCAATTCATTTAGTAAAGAAAATCATTAAAGACCTAAGGCTAATTTCCATTAATCACCTCAGTGAATTTACTACCCTAATGCATCGTTTCATTTCTAGTCAAAGTGTAACATGTGACTTACTCTCCGCTTTTCTAGCCATCTTCTTCACAACGACTTCCTCAACCCATCTAGTGATTGATGGTTTCTCTTTCCCCCTCCTCAGTCCACCTTTCCTTCTCCTCCATATTCTCGATTGGATACACCTGCAAACAGACAATGGGCTGAATATAATGGTTGTAACCCTCCCTTCTCTTCCTCCTCCTCCCGATTACCACCATCATATAACCTAGTCACCGCTGGAAGTCTATGTCTATGGCATCTACAACATCTCTATCTACCTCCTCCTGCAACCTAACTGTCACCGCCAAGGTTGGATCCCAGAAACCCTCACTAACCTGCTAGCCTCTTTGCACCAAATTCCATTGCCACTGCCCCTACTCTGATGCAGGCACTGCTGACACAATAAGGGATCTGATGCCAACTTCTAGGTTTCATGCACCCCTACACCTCCTCTCCCTTTAATTCATTTTCTCTGCCCTCCAACGGACAAGGATGGCAGCCTACAATAGGGCCTTTTTGACCACCATGTCCAACAACCAAGAGATTGATGTGCCACTTACTTAAATATACCTCGTTGTCCCTTTGTTCTCCTCTGGTGATTTCCATGGTGCCACAGCAAAAGGCAGATCCGAGCAGCCACCTTGTACCTTCCCTCTATCTTCCTCTACCCTCAATAGCCCTATTCAACATGCAGATCACCATCCATAGAAACTACAGCAAAATCTTTATACACCCAGAGTGTGCAGCCGCCAGCATAATAGAACCATCACCACCATGATCGCCACTACAGATCTCGATGCCCAACGATCTCCAAGTTAGAACCCTGCGTTCCTTCAACCTCTACATCTGGGCCTAAACCATCACCAATGTCTCCTCTCCATTACCCCCTGCTCCTCAGGCTGCAAACATTCACAACCAAGTTGCATGCGAATGCGACCAGGCCACAGAAGACCTCCATCGGCTTCCATGGCTCTGGGGTAACAATACCACCTCTTAAGTGACCATTGATGGATCCTAAGGACACTGGATAGACTCAATATTGATCTAGCTTCCTCACTCAAACACCGTTCTTGTCAAAGCTCTCAATAGTCACAGTTGGGAAGAAAGTCATCTCCCATAGCCATCGTCATCACAGCTGGAGTCTCAACCCCAGATCTGATGACCTTCTTCTAACTGCTCATGGTCATGGCATGCATGTTGCAACTAGGAGTTATATATGATCTCCTTAAGATGATGAAGCTAATGAGTATCCTCAGCTTAGAAACATGGACAAACATCAAGTTCAGATCAATGATGATAAGCTTACCAACCTCCCTACAATTTTTGGACTACAAGGGCATCTAATAGTGGATCTCCATGTAATTAACTTAGTAGATAATTTTTGGGAATGATATAAACCAAAATTAAACCACTGATTAGAATGTTACACATGTAATAGCTAAAGTGGCTGAGTGTGTATACTAACAACCCATTGATAACTAAATGCATATAGGCCCGAAAAGCATGTCTAACGACATAATACATAATCTATATATACACATCATACTTATTCTTATATTTACTAGATCAACAAGTGAACGATTTAATACATAAGTATATAAATATGATCCTAAGATTTATAAAATATGAGGGAAATTAATGTAGCAACCATATTGTATACCCACCTCATGACCTACATGTATTTTAGTTTTATTTAACATTTGTGCATATGTGTATGGCCTAGATAATTTATATAGAGGAAATAATAGGTCATTAGGAGTAAATAAAACTAATAGAATCATTAGTTATAAAATATATCATCCAATAGTTAGATACAAATTAACTATTCTTACTAATGATGCATATAATGGGCATGTTTACCTGATAAAGGGATAAATAAATAAGACAAGGATATTAAGGGACATATATGTAGAAATAGAATTCAATAGATTAAATTCCCAAATATGCCTTTAGGTGACTGGATCGAGATAGGAACAATATGTCTAATAATACTAGAGATGAATAGACATGCTTGATTTATTTTACATGACATCAGATAATATACTTCCAGGATGAAGAGGTGACATAGTGGATCAAGTATCGTATTAGAGTAAACTCTTAGATGCATAAGGTATGTACTCCTCCTTATTTATAAGTGGGCATTTATGTGACTAATTTTCCCATAATGAGGCATCTTTTGAAATACTTACTCTTATTCCATTTTGTTGGACAATTCATATACTCTTAATTGGACTTATTATTACTATTACTTTTATCATGTTGAATTGGGTCAATGACCCCACCTGCTATTGTGCTTGAATTATGCCAGGTATTTTGTGAAAAGTGAATCTTGCCACTCTATTTATGCATTTTAGATAATTTGACTAGTTTAGCTATTGTAGACGTTTATGTGTAACCACTAGGGCACGTCTATTTCAACTCGGGGTGCATCTTTCCACTCTTTTTATACAGGGGCACATTTATTTCCGCCTAGGGTGCGCTATTTCCACCCATTTCACTTAAGTCATTGATTCAATGGTATCGTGTCCCTACCATAGTTACTTTAGTCAAATATATTGACATGCAAATATTTATATGATTGGATGATTGATAATAGAAAGAATTGTGACTTTAACTATTTCATTGTACTGCCTCATTCTTTTTTAAATTCCTTCTCTTGTTACTTCTCATTGAAACTTACCTAATTTTAATAGCCCCTTTTGATGGGAACAACTTACTTTACTTTTAATGACCTAGTTAATCCTCTAATGTACACACTCAGCTTTTGTTGATACATATCTTGTTTTCCTATTCTTCTAGTTGTTCCCTCCACCCAGGTGTAGGTGCTTGCCAGGACAAAGACTCAAGATGATTTTGAGCTAATTGGTGGACATAAGGACTACTTGATATAGCCTTGTTACCCTATGCACATGGGCATATGTGTGAATAGGTGTAATCTTTTCATTTTATGTACCACCCTTAGGGTGAGAAAGTTATGTACATGTGAACATTTTCTAACTTTGTAAACAGTTATGTTTTCCGCTGCTTAAATATTTCATGGCTCGTGATTTTACCATTAAGTGGGCCCACTATCAGGTCCCACTCTTTACAACTGACCTATTTATTAATAGAGAAAGTATTCACAACATAATCATATTGCTAAACAGGGTATGTTGTACATGATCTTGAAGCAATTAATCAAACAAAATGATTTTAATTTATTTAGTATAATGGTAGTTGTTTATCTGCTATTATGTGTAGTATTTTTTGGGCAGAAATTCAATTTCTAATATCGTAGGCATATCAAGCATTTCTGACAGTTTTTTATAGGTGACATATAATGCCATATTAAAACATGTAATATCATAATAAGATTCGATGACTTACATCAGCATTAATGATTCTAATAAAATATAACAGTCATTTGGGTACTATAAGGAATATCCTGCTATTTGACATATCAATATAGGTAAGTTGTGTATCGATTTTAATAGTACTAAAGAGGTCATACATGGATGTTCTGGTCTATTTCAAAAACCATAATAAATATTGAATATCTTATACGACATTACAATGCCATATTATGTAAAGAATGAGATCCTCATACCAAATAAAAGTCAAGGTTGGAAGGGGCGAGGATCGGTGATCTAGGGCTAGAGAGGGTAGAGGAGAGGTTTGGGTAGCCCTAGGGTTTAAGAATGAACAAGAAAGAGTGGTGGTCGGTCAAATTTTTGTAGTTGATAGAGAGAAAAGTCGACTGGTTTCCTATATATGTTCCAGCCAATAGTGTTATCGGTCGAGTTTTGGGTTTGTGAACCTCAGACGACACTGTAATTTTATTCAATCCTTAGCTTGTTGTCCATTGAGTTTCTCCCATAACAAACTCGGCCGGCAGGCTGGTCTATCCAAAAGATAAGAAATTTAATTCTAAGAAACTAGAGTGCTATAAAAATTGTGTTTCTAACCTATCATGTATTTTGAACATATTGAGGCACATGCCACTCATTAGTGGCTACTATTTTACGGTAAAATATGCATTCAAAAAAGTCAAAAACAAGCAAAATAAGGCATATAGACTAGTAAAATTTATCACTAAAAGGTATGAGATGAGCAATTAAAGAGAAAGAACATGTAGGTATCAATATCATACATATAGGTATGAGAACATCTAGCTAGAAGGCATGCCAATTTCATCTAGAGCAGTAATAAGTAGTTTTGATCTAATAAAGGTAAAATTCTCTCTAGCTAGAGGTTTTGTGAAAATGTATGCAAGTTGATTTTTTGTGTCCACATATGTGATATAAATATCATTTTTGGCAATGTGGTCAAGAAGGAAGTGGTGGAGGACCTCTATATGTTTGGCTCTACTATGAAATACAGGATTATAAGAAAGATTGATTGTACTAGTGGTATCATAGTAGAGAGGATAAACATCAAAATGAATGTTAAAGTCTTGGAGCATTTGCTTCATCTATAGGACTTGGGCACAAAAACTCCCAACTACAATATATTCAGCCTCGATCGTTGAAAGAGTCATTGTGCTTTGTTTCTTAGAGAACCAAGAAACTAATCATGGTCCTAGGAAGAAGCAAGTGCCACTTGTGCATTTTCTATCAATTGAGCACCCTGCATAATCCACATCACTACAAGTAGTAAGAGTAAAGTCTGTTGACATGGGATACCATAGTCCAAAACTTTGAGTTTTGGCTAGATACCTAAAAATCCATTTAACTGCTATAAGATGGTAATTTTTGGGACTTGATTGATATCTAGCACACAAGCCAACACTCAACATAATATCAGGTCTAGAGGAAGTTAAATATAGCAAGCTACCAATCATACCTCTATAGTGCTTCTCATCCAATTTCTCACCTTCCTCATCTCTATCAAGTTTGGCGGTGTTTGACATGGGGTGTTTGTTACAACCCCAATTTTGGGTTCTCTTGATGAGAAATGCAATTTCTCTTAATAGAGATATATGAACAAGTAATGATGTGATTCGATTGAATTGGATTGTATGAATTTTGTTTATAATAGCCTTGTTAATTGCTTTGTGGGCCTTATTGGCTATTGAGCCCAATAATAAAGAAAAGAAAAAGGAAATCTAATTAGTAAATGAATAATTAAGAAATGGAGAACAGAAAGATGTAGAAACCTCTAGAAGACAAAGGAATATTCCCCAAAGGTGGATTTCATGCCTTTTGGGTTCCTTGGGTTCCAATGAGTCCAAAATAGCAAGATAATGGTTTGAGGAAAGAGAAAATAACCAATAAATGAATTTTATTAATGAGTAACTTGCCTTTGAAGAAATAGTCATTTTTTTTAAAATTTCAGACTCAAACTTGACATGCAAGTAGATAAAGGCATGAGAGAGAAACCCTCAAAATTTGGTTGGAAAATAGTGCACGGTTTCCAAGTTATGCAATTTGCAAAATCACCTAAAGTGTGGTTATTAATTGCCTAAGAAATCGATGTCACAATTTAATTGGATAATCTTTTCAATTTCCTGATTTCGGGCTTTATGTGGACAGTTGGATCACAATCCAACGATCAGGGATGATTCCCTTTGGCACGAGGAGTCTGCGTCAGGAAGACTTGAGATGATCCAAACTCAGATCATTGTGATAAAAAGGAAAGAGAGTTAGGCTGAGGGAAGATCACTGTTGGACTCAGGAGAGAAGTCTGGTGATGGCCATTCCTACATTGTAGGGATTTGTTCGATGATTGGGAGATTTCCCAATTCATCCGATCCCTATCCCCAAACATATATATAGGGGAGGGTGAGAGAGGGTATCAGCATGCTTTCTTGCTACACTAGACTCTACGGCAGACCGAGGGGAAAGTTTCGTGCTTCCAATTCCATCTTCTACCTTGACCTTCACCCCCATCTTCTCAGAAAGCCTCATAGGAGTCCAACGAGTAGGAGGAGGTCATAGCATGGTCGTTGCGAGCAATTGAGGGTCTAGTCGAGTTCGGTAGAGGAAGACAAAGCTTCCTGGACCTTCTTCGTGCTCACTGGTGGTTGGAACCTCAGAGTCAACCTCCAGGTTGACCACGGGCTCACTGTTGTGCTCGACACGAGGAAGAAGAAGATAGGCGGCATTTTTACCAAAAAGCCCCTTCGTGCCTTCAGTTAAGGTAAGGAAAGTATTGTCCTTTGGTTATTTTGATCGCGGGTGAGCCGTGTACCTAAGGATCATTGGATCCAACATGGTCTAGTGGATCATCAATCCAACGGCCTACATTTTTCTAAAAATGATAGATGATCCAGAAAAGTGTTTCTCTTTGCAAAAATCATAGAAATCTGTAGAAAACTCCGATGAGAAAAGTTTATATACAAAAGTTGTTTAGAAAAATATGAGGAACACATTAAAATTAGTTTGAGAACCTAAAACGGTTCCCTTTTGCAAAAGTGTGTTAATCTAATAAAAAGTGCATATGTATTAGATTAAGAAACCCTATTTGAGCATATTGGTTGAGTTCATGTTACTTAATTATTGAAATTGAGTATTTGCAACCTGGTGGTTAGTTAATAACGAACTTGAACCTGATCTAGATGTTTCTTGCATGATCTAGGGTTTTACACCAAATAAGAATGATTGAGCACTTAAAACCCTAATTTAGGGTAAAACAGAAAAAATCACTTTTAATTTGATATATGTGATTCTATGATGTTGGAAGATGATCCTAGGCCTGTTAAATGAAATAGGTTAGAATCATTAGGATTTAAGACCAATTTTGTCTAACTAGGGTTTTTAATGATGAAAGTACAAGAAAAACCCTAATTGCAATGGAAACCCTAAAAGTGGAATAGAAACCTAGAAAGCAAGCTAGGTCTAATAAATCTTGATGGCATGATTTATGATAGGAAATTATATGCATATTTCAGGATCTCATTGTGTGCTTTCTTGCCTATTTGGATTTCTTGCTTGATTGGATTATTTTTGTCCCAAATCATCCTGACAGGTATGTGGTTATTTATGGTTAACCGTTTTTGTTTCACAGAGATTTCTCATGTGTTTAATCAAATTGAATGCATCCTATCTGTTTGGATGTTCATATATGCAAATTATAAAGTCAATATGATTATCACAATTAAGATATAAGTGTGTATTCTCGCACCTACATGCCACCCTGATGTAAGATGCAATGAGCTCAAGTCCAAGAGGGAAGACCCACGGGCACCATGAGAGGTGACCCCAGGCACCAAGCTCAGGATAGAAAAGGTGGCCTTGTGATATTGCATGAATAATGGGCACCATGAGAGGTGACCCCAGGCACCAAGCTCAGGATGGAGAAGGTGGCCTTAAGTCAATGGCAAAAGAGAAACCCTAAGGAGGGTATTCCAGGGTTAGGGCAAAAGTAGTGGAGAATGTCATATTGAAAGCATAAATTGGATTGTTAATTAACTTGATTGTGATTTTAGATTGTTAGCCATATATGAGAATTTTTTGTTGTTCATTTATGTTGACCGATGTTTTGTTGGTCGGCGTTTTAGGTACAATATTGAAAAAGACAAACAGTAAAGTGGCATATTATGAAAATAAGAATTAAATTGCAAGGAGGATTAGTTAGAATAGATTGACGCATTGGATAGAAGTTAGATATCCAAGGTTTTTAAAAGGTATGCAAAGTTTTATTTTATTCCATCTTTTATTATAGTTTTGGTATAATTTAGTAATTATTATTGATTATTTGTCGAACCATTGATCTGAAAAATTGGGATAACGGCTCTAACCTTTTAGTCTCTCTTAATTGGGGGTTATCAGGAGGCGGGGTTGTTACATTTGGTATCCGAGCATTGGTTCCTCAATTAATCTTTAGTAATTAATAAATTTTACAAACTATGTGAAACCAAGGGAGTTATTAGAGGATTTTTCGAAAGACAGAGGTGTATAGAAAAGGATCACGGTCCGGAGGCTGGCAATATTTTCCTCCACCCCGCTAGTCAGTCACGAGGACTCCCAGATGCAGTGTGACTGCCTGGCCAATGTTTGAGGTTCTGACTCAAAATAAGATACCTTTAGGACTCTCTCATCTATTTTTGTCCCTTATCAACCCTAATTCTGTTAAGATTCTTAGGTTTAGGATGTTTCTCTCTCTTCTTCACCCTCTTGAGGTCAGGGTATGTATGATAAGGCTAAGGAATCCTCTACCAAATTAATGAAAAAGCATGAGAATAAGATGGCATGGACATAAGCTTAATAGTTTAAGCATAAACTAAAGAATAGTTGCATGCTTAGGCCGTATGACATATGTTGTCATGCCCTCAGGAGAGACCTGAGATTAGACCTTTTTGTCAGGAGGATGAAGTAGAGTTGGTCTTAGAGGAAGAGACCTCCATTAAAGGAAGAGACCTGGCACATCCTCTGAGGATGATGCTAACCCTAACCCTAAGTGGTGGTTAGAGAGAGAGAGATGGCATGATGAGATGGAATTCATGGTCGACCTTGTGTGTGGGTTGACATGATGTTGGTTTTGAATCCCTATGATAGTGTGAGCCATGTGAGGTTGGATAACCTAGTACCTTTGGCGACCCAACCCTAGGAAGGGTCGTGTATGTTAGGGTGAAGGATAACTCCTTCATTGATGAGGTTAGTGAAGAACATATTGAAAACCTATGGGCTTATATGATCATGGAATAGTATGCACCCATAGTACGTTACTAGTGCTGATAGTAGGATAAAACCTAGGCCAGAAGGGCATGTTGGATAGCTTACGAGCTAAGCATAAAAGAGATATGGATAATCTTGAGAGAGCATAGGTTTAATAATATGTTTCACCATGTAGGTGTATGCATGTGAGCTTGATCCACCTTATAGAGAGAAACTCTAGTAGTGGGGTTGTTCTAGGGTTAGCTCTAGAGAGAAAGAGAATAAGACCCAAGCAAGAAGGTTGGAAGCTTAGACTCCAGGATAGGAGGAACCCTGAGAAGTTGAGTATGTTATAACCTAAGTGGATGGTTTTGGTTGCCTCGTGCATGATCCTTGTGGTTTTTTAGTTGCCTTTAGAGGAACCAAACCCTAGAAGAAGGATGAGGCTACTGGTATCTATGTGCAGATGATATAGGTGCTTACCTTCTAGGGATAGGAAGAAGAGTTCCTTAGACCCTGAGGTGGCATAGTAACTAGTCGTGAGGCCTTATACCTAGTTGGTTGTCCTAGAGGATGACTCGACTCTGAGGTGTTGTTAAAGTGAAAGGATTATAGGACATGCATGATGCACCTCGTATATGCTTGGTTCATTGTTAGAAGGTTGAGCATGCAGTTAGATGGCTGATGCATAAAAGTGAACTTAGGGTTCCTAGACCTATAAGAGGGGAAGTAGTAGTACCTGGGGCACCTGATGCTCATGACGAGATTTGAGTTTCTATAGATTTGAGCATGGCACTCCTCGTGTTTAGAGGAAAAGGAGATCCCTGAGACTAAGGTCTATGTTTAACCCCTCATATATAGGTTGGTGACATGGGCATGTATGATGTTGGTCCAATGTTAAGGAATGAGAACAAGTAGGACCTACCATGGAGACCTAGCATGGTTTAGTGGGTGGTCTGTTGGTTAGCTACGTGCCTTTGTAGCTTGCTAGGGTTAAACATGCTCATGTGGATGTAAACCCTGGACATAAGGACGTTTGTGACCTTTGATGCTATCAAGACATTGTTTCCTCCCATCCGGGGAGGGGGACCCTTTCATAGGGTATATACCAGCTTTTGTTGGGTTGAGGTAACCCAAAGAGGTCTCATAGAGTCTTGAGAAGCTAAGTGGAGAGTACATAGTATGATAATGAACCTGTAGACCCATAGATAACCATCTCTAAGTTCATGTAGATGAGTTACCATGGAGGTAACTAGTATGGGGACTAATCGAGGTAGGTCACCATGATCCCTATGAAAGGATGTAAGTCAGACCACGTATGCTAAGAGAGGTGATGGAAACTTGGGTAAGGATTCAAGTTGGATATGTTCTATGTTAGAATCCTAAGTCTATCCTAGGGTCAGGTAGGGATGAGACTAATGGAAGTAGGAGTTACCTAATTCCCTAGTTGCACATGACCATAGGGTCGGGAGGTAACAACTATCATTGTCTAAGGGCCATGGGTTAGGAGATTGATCACCTTCATGAACTCATGGGACCCAAAGGGAAAATGAGGAGTGCACTCTCTGATGCATAAGGGAAGAGGGATGATCCCAAAAGTACCAACACCCTATAGACCTAGAGGATATGACCAAGGATGGTATGATGACCCAAGTTGGTTCGAGACCAATTTTCCATGGAAGTAACCCTGATATCGAGATGTTCATGATGTAGAGACATGTGATGCATGTTTCAACCTAGATTTGAAGTTGTACTGGCAATGTGGGATGTACCATCTCTACTCTTGGAATGGGAAGAACTCTGTATTTGGACTGCAACCAAATGCTTATTTCCTCTTGTTATGGGAGTGAGAGATAGGGCAATATGCATGCCATACACCAAGGATAAAGATGATGTGAGTGGAAACATTGCTATGATGTATGAGGATAGAGATAATAACGTACCCTTGTGGAGTGTACAATGTGTGGATGGTTTACAAACCCCAAGAGAACTAAGGTTTTCATCTTATAAGGACATTCTTATCATGAGTTGTATGGAATTTATGTGTTATATAAGTTTGAGTTTGATAACCAGGAAGATGAGATCTGAGTTTTCTTGATCAAGATAGACCTAAAGTCTGATATGAGATGAAAGGTGGTAATGGATGTTCTAATTGAGATGCAACTAACTAGTTTAGCTAGTGGAAAGGCTGGAAGAGGTGGTTAGGTGAACCCTAAGTTTCTGAGATATGTTTAGCTAACACTCAGATATAACAAGATCCATTGATCGAGTTAATGGTTGCTTGCTTAGCCAGCCTGGGGCTTCTTGTGATAGAAGGATGGTTGTAGAACCTCAGATTCACTTCTATGGAAGAGACGGTGATGAAACCCATGACTAGAGTGTTTTAGAGGAATCAACCTTGAGGAATCATGATGTACAAGAGATCTTGATACACCATGGTACTATGAAGATAGTAAGTTGCAATAGTACTTTGGATGCCTAAAATGAAGTTGCATGTGGCTTTCCACCATGCATGATAGGAGGTGAAGGACAAACACCAGTAACCCAGTGAGTTGATATAGAGGATAAACAGTCCCTGAGAGGGAATGGGAGTTGATCACTATGGATGTTGTGGTAAGTCTCCCATGGACCGAAGAAGGTCAAGATGCTATATGGGTTATGGTAGATCGCCTTACCTTGAGGACATAATCTGAGAAGAGAGAGGGTATTGTCAAGGGACAAATATGGTTCAACTACATGTAAGAGAGATGATTCAACTACATACTGATGTGAATTCAAAATCTCTTGAGTATGACCTAAAGTTTCACTTCCATGTGGTGGAAGTAGGTACATGAAGAACTTGACGTTACTACACCTTATCACCCCTAACTGATGGTTAGTATGATCTAGACTAGAGGGTCTGGTGAGAGCATGTGTGCTCATTTAGGGTGATATGTGGAGACAGTTCTTGTCCTATAAAAGATGTGATGATAGCCACCATAGCCAGTATCGGGATGTAAGAAGCTCTGAAGGGAGGTTGTGTCGGTCACCGCTTCACTATGATGTTGTCGGTGAGAAGACCTTGTGAAGGTCAGAGAGACCACAGTGAGTGCAGATGAAGTCACTTTGATCATGAAATGGCAGAGAAAGCCCAGGGGTGACATGAGTTGTGAGCTGATGCGAAGCAGACTGACATGCAGTTCACTATGGGAGAATATGTGATATGATAATCTGACCCCTCTGAGCTATAGCTAAAAAAGAAGAGTCCCCGAGATATGGGTCCATTTGAGATGGATTGGTGGGGATGCTTATGTTTAGCATTACCCCTTAGGATAACGTGATGTATGATGTGTTCCACGAGTCCGATCTAGAGCACTATGTGAGGTACCCAAGCCATGTGCTGAGCCATGAACCTATTAAGCTTCAAGAGAGGTTGAAATGTCTCGAGTTACCTATAAGGGTATAAGATACCAAGGTGAGAGAGAACTCAGATGTAAGAATATAAGATGATGAAGGTTCTTGGGAAGCACCATGGAGAGGATGAAGCCACAGGGATCCATGATGGACATGAGAAAGTCATATCATGTTTGTTTGTATGCTTGGTGGAATTTTGAGGGAAAAATTCCTATAAGAGGGGAAGGATGTTACAACCCCAATTTTGGGTTCTCTTGATGAGAAATGCAATTTCTCTTAATAAAGATATATGAAAAAGTAGTGATGTGATTTGATTGAATTGGATTGTATGAATTTCGTTTATAATAGCCTTGTTGGTTGCTTTGTGGGCCTTATTGGCTATTGGGCCCAATAACAAGGAAAAGAAAAAGGAAATCTAATTAGTAAATGAATAATTAAGAAACGGAGAAAATAAATATGTAGAAACCTCTAGAAGACAAAGGAATATGCCCCAAAGGTGGATTTCATGCCTTTTGGGTTCCTTGGGTTCCAAGGAGTCCAAAATAGCAAGATAATGGTTTGAGGAAAGAGAAAATAACCACTAAATGAATTTTATTAATGAGTAACTTGCCTTTAAAGAACTAGTCCTTTTCTTTTGGAATTTCAGACTCAAACTTGACATGCAAGTAAATAAAGGCAAGAGAGAGAAAACCTTAAAATTTGGTCGGAAAATAGTGCACAGTTTCCTAGTTATGAAATTTGCAAAATTACCTAAAGTGTGGTTATTAATTTCCTAAGAAATCGGTGTCACAATTTAATTGGATAATCTTTTCAATTTCCTAATTTCGGGCTTTATGTGGACCGTTGGATCATGATCCAATGATCAGGGACGATTCCCTTTGGCTTGAGGAGTCTGCGCTAGGCATACTTGAGATGATCCAAACTCGGATCATTGCTAGAAAAAGGAAAGAGAGTTAGGATGAGGGAAGATCACCGTTGGACTTAGGAGAGAAGTCTGGTGATGGCCATTCCTACTTTGTAGGGGTTTGTTCGATGATTGGGAGAGTTCCCAATTCATCTGATCCCTGTCCCCGAACCTATATATAGGGGAGGGTGAGAGAGGGTATCAACATGCTTTCTTGCTACCCTAGACTCTACGACAGACTGAGGGGAATGTTTCGTGCTTCCAATTCCATCTTCTATTGTGACCTTCACCCCCATCTTCTCAGAAAGCCTCGCAGGAGTCTAGCGAGTAGGAGGAGGTCATAGTGTAGTTGTTGCGAGCAATGGAGGGCCTAGTCGAGTTCGGTGGAGGAAGACAGAGCTTCCTGGACCTTTGTCGCGCTCGCTGGTTATTGGAACCTCACAGTCAACCTATAGGTTGACCGCGGGCTCACTGTTGTGCTCGGCGCAAGGAAGAAGAAGATAGGCGGTGTTTTTACCAAAAAGCCCCTCTGTGCCTTCAGTTAAGGTAAGGATAGTATTGTCCTTTGGTTATTTCGTTCGTTGATGAGCCGCATACCTGGGGATCATTGGATCCAACGTGGTCCAGTGGATCATCAATCCAACAACCTACAATTTTCTAAAAATGATAGATGATCCAGAAAAGTGTTTCCCTTTGTGAAAAATCATAGAAATTTGTAGAAAACTCTGATGAGAAAAGTTTATATATGAAAGTTGCTTAGAAAAATATGAGGAACACATTAAAATTGGTTTGAGAACCTAAAATTGTTCCCTTTTACAAAAGTGTGTTAATCTAATGAAAAGTGCATATGTATTAGATTAAGAAACCCTATTTGAGCATTTTGGTTGAGTTCATGTTACTTAATTATTGAAATTGAGTATTTGCAACCTGTTGGTTAGTTAATAATGAACTTGAACCTGATCTCGATGTTTGTTGCATGATTTAGGGTTTTACACCAAATAAGAATGATTGGGCACTTAAAACCCTAATTTAGGGTAAAAGAGAAAAAGATCACTTTTAATTTGATATATGTGATTCTATGTTGTTGGAAGATTATCCAAAGCCTGTCAAATGAAATAGGTTAGAATCATTTGGATTTAAGAGCAATTTTGCCTAACTAGGGTTTTTAATGATGAAAGTACAAGAAGAACCCTAATTGCAATGGAAACCCGAAAAGTGGACTAGAAACCCTAGGAAGAAAGCTAGGTCTAATAGATCTTGATGGCATGATTTATGATAGGAAATTATATGCATATTTTAGGATCTCATTATTTTCTTGCTTGCCTATTTGGATTTCTTGCTTGATTGGATTATTTCTGTCCCAAATCAGCCTGACTGGTATGTGGTTATTTATGGTTAACCGCTTTAATTTCACAGAGATTTCTCAGGTTTTTAATCAAACTGAATGCAATCTATCTGTTTGGATGTTAATACATGCAAATCATAAAGTCAATATGATTATCACAATTAAGATATAAGTGTGTATTCTCGCACCTACATGCCACCCTGATGTAAGATGCAATGAGGTCAAGCCCAAGAGGGAATACCCACGGGCACCATGAGAGGTGACCCCAGGCACCAAGCTCAAGATGGAGAAGGTGGCCTTAAGTCAATGGAAAAAGAGAAACCCTAAGGAGGGTATTCCAGGGTTAGGGAAAAAGCATTTGAGAATGTCATATTGAAAGCGTAAATTGGCTTGTTAATTAACTTGATTGTGATATTTAGATTGTTAGCCATATATGTGAAATTTTGGTTGTCCCACATACCAGCATATTTATTTATGCTAACCGACGTTTTGTTTGTCGACGTTTTAGGTACAATATTGAAAAGGACAAACAGTAAAGTGGCATATTATGAAAATAATAATTAAAGTGCAAGGAGGATTAGTTAGAATAGATTGAAGCGGTGGATAGAAGTTAGATATCCAAAGTTTTTAAAATGTATGCAAAGTTTTATTTTATTCTAGCTTTCAGTATAGTTTTGGTAGAATTTAGTAATTATTATTGATTATTTGTCGAACCATTGATCCTGAAAATTGGGATAATGGCTCCGACCTTTTGGTCTCCCTTAATTGGGGGTTATCGGGAGGCGGGGTCATTACAATGTCCATTGTCTTGGTGTTCTACATCCCAAAGCACTTAAGAAGCTCACTTGCATACTTGCCTTGGTTGATGAAGTTTCCTTCCTTTGTTTGTTTGATTTTAAATCCAAGGAATAAAGTAAGATCCCCCATCATACTCATCTTGGAATCATTCTGCACAAGAGAAATAATTTCCTTGCAAAGACCAAGACTAGTTCTGCCAAAAATGATATCATCAACAAAAACTTGAATGATCAAAAATTTGCTTGAAGTGTATTTAAGAAAGAGGGTAGAATCAACTTTTCCCATGATATAGCCATTGTCTAGTAAAAATTTCTTTAATTTCTCATACCAAGATCTTGGGGCTTGTTTGAGTCCATAGAGAGCTTTTTACAACAAAAAACATGGTTAGAAAGCTTGTCATGTTCAAAACCAGGAGGTTCAGATACATAGACTTCCTCTTCTATTCTACCATTGAAAAACACACATATATCATCCATTTGGTAAAGCAATAAGTTCTCATATCTAGCAAAGGAAAATACATTCTAATAGATTCAAGTCTAGCAAAGGATAATAGGTTTCATCAAAATTAATACCTTCCTATTGATTGTAGCCTTGAGAAACTAACCTTGCTTTATTCCTTAACACTTTGCTTCTTTCATTAATCTTTTCATGGTAGACCCACTTGGTGCCAATGATATTCTTTTCATTTGGTTTTGGCACTAATATCCACACTTTGTTCTTTTCAAACTGCTACAACTCCTATTACATAGCTAGGATGCATTCATCATCCTTGAGGGGTTCTTTGACATTCTTTGGCTCAAGTTGTGAGATGAAGGTGCTATCGACTTGTTCTTTGTTGAATGAAGCCCACATCTTCTTCCTATCAAAAATATTGCCTATGATGAGCTCTTTCGGATGATCTTTAGCAAAGCAGGGTGTTGGATCCTTCTTTTGTTCTTCTTTCTCTTCTTCACCTACCATCACCTCTTTTCCTTTGTCAACAATGTTGAGCTCTTTCAAGTGAGGAATCACATGATCTACAACATCATAATTTACAATATTCTTGAAATTAAAGGGGTTAGTTTCAACAATTTTAACATTGATAGATTCCTCTACTTTAGACAAATCAATGTTACCTCTATAAGCCTTTCTAGTAGTGCTATAGACAAGAAAGAAAGCCTTGTAATATTTCACATCAAACTTGTCGAGAAAATTGTTGGTGTTTAAAACAAAACAAGGACAATCAAAAACATGAAAGAAATTAGAAGATGGATTCCACCATGCCATAACTTATACGAGGTTTTCTTTAAAGTTGGATGAGTTAAAACCTGATTTTGCACAAAACACGAGGTGCTAATAGCCTCATCCCAAAACTTCTTTGGAGTATCATACTCTAGAAGAATGGTCCTAGCCATTTCCTATAGTGATCTATTATTTCTCTTTACAACCCCATTTTTTTTATGTGTATGAGGAGAAGAAAAGTTATGCATGTAATCATATTCCTGACAAAGCCTTTCAAACATATCATATTCAAATTCTCCCCAATGGTCACTCCGGATAGAGACAATCTGATAAGAAGATTCATTTTCAACCCGTTTGCAAAAAGTAGAGAAAAAATCAAGAATAACACTTTTTAAAACTAAGAAGAAGGTCCAAGTATATTGACAAAAATCATCGACAATCACTAGGCAATACTTGCTACCATGAAGCAATTGAGTTCTCATAGGTCCAAATCAATCAATATGAAGAAGTTCAAGAGCTATCTTGGTACTAACGACTCCTTTGGATTTAGAGGAGGATTTGGTTTACTTTCCTTGTTTCCAAGGTTGGAATTCCTCATTCTTCTCAAAATCCATTTTAGGAAGTCCCTTTACCAATTCATTTTTGCTCAACTTCTTTATTTGATGCATATTTACTTGACCAAGCCTATGTTGCTACGAAGATGTATCACTCTTATCAACAACAAGGAATATACCAAGAATAGTCTTAAGAGAATATAGAACAATTATATAAATATTTCTATTTCTAGTCCCCTTATATATAACATTGTAGGAGATGGAATCTAGAAGCAAGCATTCAAGTGAGGTTAAAAGAGCAAGATAGCGATTATCACATAATTGGCTAGCACTAACTAAATTTTGATGTCAGCCAAAGACAAGAAGAACATTCTTGATGCATAGTTCATCACCTACATCACCCTCACCTATCACTTTACCTTTGTTGTTGTCACCAAAAGTTACTCATCCTCCTTTCTTTTAGTGAACTTGTTGAAGTGGCTGATTTCACTTGCCATATGCTTTGAGAAACCAACATCAAAAATCCATTTTATTTTTATCTACAAGAAAGGAATATGTCGGTGCCCAACTCAAACCTTAGGATCTGAACACTAATATAGAATGGGGATACAACGTTAGTTATTTTAGATTTATAGCGTCAGTTATTGACCGACGCCTAAGAGGCGACACTAAAAACAAGTACAATTTCATCGGTTAACTTATCTGGCATTGTTTCTTTCATCGTTGGCTAGTGGTTGCAGTCTAACCAACTACATAAAATGCAACGACTACTAAAATATTAGTTTCTCTAGCATCTATTGCGGCGGTTATGCAATGGCATGGACGATGGTTAGTCCATGCTGCCTCGATTGTTATAAAGAAAAAACTATCAGAGAATATGTTTATCAGTAATCAAACAGTGGAAAAAAGAAGTATTTTTTGTTAGTTGTTGTCATTTCCCCAACTTGGAATGTCTATGTAGTCAGTTTTTCCCAAATAATCAAGAGAAATGTATATGTTTTTTTTTACAAAAGGTCTGTAGACCTACTGTCACTGCCTGCAAATACCTACCTAGATTCAATGTCCTTTAGAACTAAAAGTTCTGAAGAGCAAAAGACTCTCTACAAGCATTACATCTTAACAATAGATCAACAAACTTGCAAAAAAAATAATCATATATACAATACATGCACAAACATGCCAACATACTTCAACATTTTTCCAAATACACATCACAATCCATATTCTAGTTAACTCTTCTAAAAATCTAACATACAACATTTCTTTAATTCACATTTCAAATACACATCACAATCAAACTCTTCCAAAATTCTAACATAATTGTAGTAGACTTACATAATATTATAGGTAGAAAAAAGATGTCTAATTCTATTACATGATTGTAGAAGACCTTACATAATATTACAAAAACCCTTAGTACAAGGGGTTGTATGATCCACGTACATTGTTCAAAGATCTAATGGATATACTTTGGGATATAGTCATCTCTTATGATGGTACTATCAGACACATGTGCAATAATTCTATTATGCAGTTTGAATATGCTACAAATATTGCATCTATGTGCAGAACTATGAATCTTCTTGAGCATTGTTCAACATGATTCATAGTTCTGCACATAGATGCAACATCTACAACATATTCAAACTGCATAATAGAATTTCCGCACATGTGTCTTATAGGACCATCATAAGAGATGACTATATCCTAAGTATAGCCATTCAATCTTTGAACAGTGTCCCTGGCTCATACACCCCCCCACAGAAGTCATCATAATCTTCCCATAAGACCTCAAACTCTTCTTCAGTGTCCTCTTTGTGATTAACATCTATGGCCTCTTCGATCTTGGAGTGCGGCATTGACATCTACATCATAAAAATGTTTAACATAATTAATAAATACAAGTTTGAGCAACTAATATCACCCACCATATCACTATGGTACAATGTTTGTGGCAGGACCGTCCTATCTTCTTTTAGATGATGAAGGAGTGACTGTCTTTTTCTGTTACTCTGGAATGGGTGATACATGTTCAAAACTAAGCGGAAATCCTATATTTTGGTAGGATATGATGATTGTTGGTCTTATGGCTCCTCTAAGGAATCTTCTTTTGACTCCTCTCAGGAATTTTTGACCCATGGAAAATCAGGTGGATGTTTATCTCCAAAATAAAATTGGTACTCCCAAATATACTCCTCATATTCTTCATCAATATAAAACAATTGTGGTAGTATCTAGCACTTGAGGTGATTACAGTATGGAGATAATGTGAAGGTGTAATAGAGTGTTGGATCAAGAGTTTAGTGATGGAGCACAACATCGACATCTACAAAATAAAATGTTTAACATAATAAATTATAAATACTAGTTTGAACACATGATAATAATAATTTTATCATCATCATCATTATTGATTTTTCTAAACAACGGTTCCAAAGTTTCAGATATTGCAGATAGAGATTGAGGGAAAAAGTCATGGACACAATCACCATCAAAATCAGCACCAAAAGTACACAAATTTGTGGATTGATTTTCATCATCATCATCATCATCATCATCATCATCATCATCATCATCATCATCATCATCATCATCATCATCATCATCATCATCATCATCATCATCACAATCATCATCATCATCATCAACATCATTACCATCATCATTATCATTATCATCATCATCATCATCATCATCATCATCATCATCATCATCACCATCTATCATCATGATTGATGATGGTTGATGATGAAGGTGATGATGATGGTCATGATGTTTGAGATATATGGATTTTTTAAAATCCCTAAAGTAAATGGAATATGATTAAATGTCACATTTTATAATTTTGAATATTGGATCATCCTTAGAGATGACACATGTGATCTGAGCCCTAGATCTTAGATCTAAGGGCTCACAGTCATTGTCTAGCTCACATTAGAATAGGAAAGTCGGGAACAATATTCAACTTTTTCCCTTTTGATCTTACTCTCAACCTGATTGGTCATCCAGCCTGGAAATATTTCCATTGGCTTCGAGAGGTCGAAACGAACTCTCCTACCCTAGGTTTCATTAGGTTTCGTAGCTTTTAGGAGATTTTCCCAACCTCCCTCTACATTGCTGCCACGGCTAAGTATAAATAGGGACATACATCTCCTCTACAAACACCCAAAATGATCTTGAAGACTGCCCTCAACTCCCCTAGAATCCCTCTGCCTCCAATTTCCCAAACAAACTCATTATCTACCTCTACCCCTTCCTACCTTCCTCTCTAGAGAATGCTCTCTTCATCCCAATTACTCAGACCACCACTGATGGAATTGAGACCATAGTTGAGTCCGTCGAAGCGAGACAAAGGAGAGGAAACTCTCTCTTTCCAAGGAGGATGCTTGGATCATAGAGTCAACCCCTTGGTTGACTAACTGCTCATGTGAGAGGAGAAGTTGAGGTTATAGATAACCTCTGTTGAAAATACCAAACTGCCCCGACCCTCCTTCGGTACAGGTAAGGACAATCTTGTCTGTTTTGCTCTTTTACGTGTTGACTCGGTTGGCCATGCAAGGCGTGCTCGGCCTAGGTAGTGCGAGTCCATTGGTCAACCCAACCTAGTTGGCAAGACCGAGACTGGGGCGTGCTGCTTAGTTGGTGGCCTGTGATTGGCCCAAAATGGTTTATTTTGTAAAAAATGCTAGTAATTAGCAGGGTAATCAGACAGTGACATATTATATATGAAAATTGATTAGAAAAATGTGTAGAATCCAATAAAAATATAATTAGAACCTAGTTTTCCTTCTAAGTTCAAAAAGTGCCTAAAGTTGGAATCTTTAATGTGTTAAATGAATTAGAACCCTAATTTCTGAGATTTGATGATTTTAATATGTCCAATTGTTATTGTTGATAAAAGATTGATCTTTTATGAATAAAAAGATAAACTTGAAAGTTATTTGAGTTTAGCAACCCATAATTTGATAAATTAGGGTTTCCTTGAAAGAAAAGGTGTAATTAATGATGAATTAGCATTTATTAACCCACTAGGCATAAAAAGTGGAGACTAGGGTTTGGGGAGCCAAAACCCTAATGTTGACCTAGAAACCCTAACTTGGGACCCAAGTCGGTCTTAATGATGATCTGGACAAAATAATGATACATGGAAGTTTATCAATAACTTCCAAGGTAACTTGGCTTGGTTGATTGATTTTTTACTCTTTTTTAGACATCTGAACTTCTGATTAAGGTATGTGGTTACACTTATGACTAATCACTCTAATTTTCTTGCAATTTCTAAGGTTTTATTGATTGCTTGAAATTAAATGCTTGGAAGAATTTTATTTCTTGCAATCTATAAAGTGACTATGGGTATCACAAAGTATGCTTATAAATTGCTCAAACCCAGCATGCCAACTCTGGAGGTTTGGATGGAAGGAAATGAAAGGACATGGAGATGAACAAAGACCAGACCCTAGATTGGGAAGGTCATATGAGCTCAGACCAAGTCCCAGATTGGGAAGGCCACATGAGATCAGACCAGACCCCATATTGGGAAGGTCATCAGAGGTTAGGCCCTAGATTGGGAAGACCAATATGGCACCCGGGCTCCAGATTTTGAAGGTGGCATTTTCATCCACTGCAGGGATAAGACCCTGAATGGGTATCCCAAAGGTTGAGTAAAAATGCGTCAAGAAGTTATGAAGAAAACTATAATATTTTTTTAATAAAAATAATTGTTGTGATTATATCGTTACAGTAGATGCAATATTTTGTTTCCCCCACATACTAGTATAATTCATTATACTGACCGACATTTTGTTTGTCAACATTTTAGGATAATCTGTCATTCTGCAAATATGATGAAATCGGATATCCAGAAAGAAGTCACAAGATGAAGAAACATAATATAAACATGGAGTTTATAGTTGGTTATATGTTATTTATGCTGCAACTTTAGATATTCCATCTATTTTGTACCAAATTCCTTTTTGTTAGTAAAATGTATTAATTATTTATGGTTAATTACTAAACATGTGATCTTGTATTAGTGATAATGACCCTTTCCCTCTCGGTCTACCTAAATAGGGGATAACCGGGGAGGGGGTCCTTACATTGATGGTCGCTTCAGATGGTGTGACCGTAATAGACAATACACATGGTGTTACCCTAGTGGTCGCTACACTTGTGAGGGTGTTAGTCGCTACATGTTGTTGTTTTCATGTGTGCTTGTTTATGGTAATGATGTTTAACACTAATGTGTTCCAAGAATGTGGGAAGGAATGTACCTAGGGTTTGATGTTGAATGCTAATATGAAAACCATAATGGGATATATATGAGGAACCCTAACCCTAATGTAAGCATATGATGTAATTGCTTAGATCGCTTGGATGAGTATCATACAATAAAGTATTTTCTCTCTCCTACTTGTGTAACCCTAATGTTGCAGGTTGAATACACATCATATCTTGTGATTTCTGTTGTATCTCCTATGTGACACAGGGTGATGATTATGAGCCTTTATGAGGCATGGTAAGATGATGATGTTATGCAGGAACTATATGATTGGGTCTTATGACCTGATAGTAGGGATGTAAATGGACATGGGTATATCCACATACCTTCAAACCCATACCATCTAAATCCATCACGGGTATAAATTTTTATAACCACTTAATTGCTTACCCTTATACCCATGTATCTGCCTCTCACTGGATAAGGTTATGGTTATGTATGTACCCATACCTTGTATACCCATACACCCATTTAATTATTATTTTATATAGAAAATTATATTAGAATGTAATGGTGCATATTTTAGCACTCATATTTTGTAAGTATAAGTACCTTAAAGTAGTATAAGTTATACTAGAATGTAATGATCTATGTTCACCAATGTGAAGGCAAGCCAACATGATGCTTATGATTAATCATGACTTTATTATTCTATTAATAATGTAGTAAAACTCTGTACTGTTTACCAAAAGAGCCAACAATCAGCATCCTTTTTTATATTTTGATTTAGCTGTATCAATATATTACTCTTGACTATTCTTTTGTAAGATGAAATATTATTTAATTGTCAACTTCTATATTCACACAAAATAGAATTCATTTGATGTCATACTAGTATCAATATCACCTAATTACTTTACTATTTGGTGTACCCAAATTGTATGATGTGTTATTGTAGCAAGTCAATTCATAACCGTATACCCAGTTACCCATACAATACACAATGGTTATGTGAGTATGGGTATAGTGTGGGTATAGTTTTGAAAAAATGGGTATATACCCATACCGATACCCGCATAACTAAACGGTTATGGTTATGGATATGACCAGAACCGCACCATATCCTACCCAGTTAAAGCCCTATAGGCTTTGTTCCTAGTTTGAGGTGATAACCTCCAGTGATGTGATGAAGGATGGTTATTCCAAGATGATATGATAAAGGTGACGGACTGGTATAAGGCAATGAGACAGTATCATGTGATGATGTGATCATCTTTATGTTTAATACATTTTATATCTTCTGAATTTACAACCTACCCCTATCTTTGTAGAATTTGTTTTAGGTTTGTACGTTGGAACTTGAGTGATGCACTAAAAGATACCCAATTATATTAATTAATCAAGTGGAACCCTAATCATGTAGGTTGACCTGATCCAGAAATCCTTCTTCAATGTCAATACTTGATGGATGGTGAAATGATAATTCATGCGGGAAACTCAGAGCGCATATTGTTGAATATGCAATATGCAGGGGGTGCAAGTTGAGGATATATCCTTGCATCCACAATCACTAGTTTCGGAGGGTGACTGCAGTCATGCCTTGGTAGAAGAATGGTCGAGACCATATCTCAGATGATATGTTTGGTTGCAATCATACTCTGGAAGGAGAACGGCTGCATTTGTATCTCACTAGTGTCATGCCTATATACCAAGGCGGACTAGTCTGATTTGTAGTTTGACTCTATATATCACTGTAGCAGACTCAAACTGACTGAGGGTGTGGGAGATCATAGGAGTCTAACTCTCCTATATCTTGTATGACATTAATTTTGACTTAGAAGTGGTCAGTTGGAGTATGTGTGGTATACCTCATCTCCACAGGGCATATAAAAGAGTAATACGACCATGTAGTATATTTTCTTTGGGTTAAATACGATTTACATTGGATGACCCCTTTGCCTTGTTTCTTATATTGTTTAGTTTATAACAGTTATGCATGTTCTTCATGTTCCTTCTGAGAATATATGATAATCTTCTTATCAGTTTATAGTTGCTTAAACTACTTAAATTAGTGTTATCGGTTATTAAGTATTCATTTCACTGAATTTGCTCATCTTGTTAATAATATTTATTTCCTACTATAATCTACTTGTGTTAACAATAGTTGTTGGTGAAGAGTTATATCTCTCATTGGGATGTTGGTCTCACCCTGTGGGTTTCTACATCTTTTAGGTGGTCGTTCCTGATGAGGTAGAGATCATGCGGTAGAGGAAGATCAATAGCTATGGAAAGTTGGATATGCTTATAGAATTTTGTAGTAGAGTCCTCTGTGTCATCCCTATAATCTTGGGTCCTCGGTGGTGTTTTTTAGATGTTGTACATCGATACAAGGTTTTGGAAGTATGCCATGGTTGTACAGGTACAACTTGTATATATGAACAAATTATCTTTTGTAACAAGTTTGTGGCAAGATGGCCACTGTGCAAAGATGTTTATACCTTAATGATATGATATGTGATACATGTGGCACAATTTGTGGACTTGTATGTAATATGTTTCTTCTTGTGAATATATAAGTGATCAATTTTAATTTTACTATGTTTTCTGGTAATCTGGATGTTTAGAGTTAATTCCACGCTTTGGGTTGAGTAATCTCACTCGTGTGGCAATGGGTCATCATAGTTGTGTGCACATAAGTACTATCATGTGTTATGTTATCTACACATTATAATTCTATGTGTATTGTTGTGTACTATTTTGTACACATTTGTATTGCCATGTGTACTATTGTGTATACATGTGTAACAACATGCATATAATTTGGCATGTGTGTATTTCTATGTGCACACTTGTGGTACTGCCATGGGTATTGTTGTGTATAGTTGTGTACACATGTCAACTATCATCTATATAGGTATGTAAGGTTTTATACACATATGCATTTCCATGTGTACTATTGTGTGCACATGTGTATTACCATGTGCGTTGTTGTACACAAAATTGTATTCTTGTGTGTACAGTTTTGTACACTTGATATCGTGTGTGTGCATATGTACAACCATGTGTACAGTTGCGTACACATGTGTATTATGATGTATATTTCTACACATGTGTATCGCCATGTGTACAGTGTTGTACACATATGTGAAGTTGTATACACATGTGTATTGTCATGTATACACAACTGTACTACCATATGTACTATTGTATTCACATATGTACTTCCATATGTATGGTTGTGTACATAGGTGTACTTCCATGTGAATTTTTGTGTAGTGTTCCATATACATTTGTATTTCCATGTGTACGATTGTGTATACATTTCTAATCACATGTATATTGTACACAATTGTACTGCTATGGCACAAATGTGTACTGCCATGTGTATTGTTTTTTTTGTCAGCCACCATGTGTATTGTTATTTTTTGCCATGTGTATTATTGTATATATTGTTTACATGTGTCACTTTCCACCTATGTAGTTGTGTACGGTTTTGTACAAATATATACTTCTGCATTACAATTATGTACACATGTGTATTGCCAAGTGTATTGTTGTTTACAAAGGTGTATTGTAATGTGTACAATTTTATACACAAGTTCATTGTGTGTACACATATGTAGTAACATATTTATAGTTGTGTACACATGTGTAAAATTATGTGTATACTTTTGTACATGTGTATTGTCATGCACACAGTTACGTACACATGTGTACAACTTTGTACAATGGCGTACACATGTATAATGTATGTGTCTTGTTTTGTACTTTTGTGCACTCATGTGTAGTTTTATGTGTCTTGTTTTGTACACATGTCTATTTTGATGTATACAGGTTTGTACACATGTGTATAGTTTTGTACACATATATATTGTCATGTGTACACAAGTGTACTTCCATGTGTACTGTTATGTACATATATGTACTGCCATGTGTATTGGTGTATACACATGTGTACTGTCTTGTGCATGTTTGTATTTCCATGTGTACTATTGTCTATACATGTGTAGTGTCATGTGTATAATGTAAACATGTGTATTGATATGTATAATTTGTGTACACATGTTACATGTCATCTATATAGTTGCATATGGTTTTGTAGACATAGGTACTTCCATGCGTACTGTTGTGTACACATGTGTATTGCCATGTGTATTATTGTGTATAGAAGTGTATTGTCATATGTACTATTTTGTATGCATGTGTACTATGTGTACATGTATACAGTAGCAGAGCCAACCAACTAGTGAAGGGCGTCACAAATGTATTCTCATATATTAAATTAGCACATTTAAAATATCAATGAAGTGTATAAAACTATGTTTACATTATATATGTGCACATGTAAACTCTTGTTTGATAGCTTTACATTTGTCTTTCAGACCTGACATAGTAAGAGAGAATTTTAACAAAATCCATTTGAGTCATACTGATAAGTAGAAATAACAATTTCAATTTCTAACAATCAACGATCAAGTATGAAAGATGTATGTTTTTCAAGACCATGGATGTATATTTAGGCCTGATGCTCCTCTTTTTTTTTTTGAGATAACATTTCACTAAATGTATAGAAGAGCTTATGAAATGTATCAGAAATTTGTGACTCAAGTTGATATGGAAACTATTATGCATTATTGAAGTTGTTGCTACAAGTGAAACATAATAAGAGTTCTAAATAAGCATAAATGATAGGCGGTGCAAATTGTTGTCTGTCTTCCCTCCATCTCAATCCGATTCTATAGTTGATTAAAAAATTACCAAAAGTAATAAGTCATAGAAATAAAAAGTGACAATTTGATAGTTTAAAAGGATAATAAACATGCTTTGTTTGTTCATTTTGACCCTTTGTCTGATTTGTCAACTACTGATTGTGAACATCACCAATAAAAATGCAATCACACTGTTCTTTCAAACTAGACTACTAATTCTAGAATAGAAAATAGGTATATTACCATACGAATGGGTCAATGGCATGTATGTTCCTTGCTAGGGGTCACCAAATAGTTCTTTCATAGAGGTGAATATGAAATATATTAGCGTTGATGCAGTTCGTTCTTTCCAAGTGAAGTTTATTGAATTTGTCATACTAGCTTTCTACAAAATGCTTTCCACGTCTTTCCTATGTATAAGAGTGTCACAGAGTAGACAAGGTAATGTTTGTTGGTAGTGTTATGTCATCCCTTTTCCACTTCCATTATATATATTTTTCTATTTGTAAATCTCATTGCGGTAATTATTAATACAACCAACTATAATTATTTTGTATGGGTTCAGGGAGGGAGGCACTTATCCTTGCTTGACCCTCCCCCCTCACGCTGCCATTGCACGTATGTAATGCCATGTGTACAATTTTTTTTGGTTGGCTAAAACTTGTGGTGCTTTTTTTTTCATTTTTGAGAAAAGGATAGAATGTACAATGCATTCATTACTCAAAGAGAGTAATGAGAAGGAAAGAAAAATCATATATGTATGAGTGTGTATTTTTCATATATCGAAGCATAGGTATGATAAAGGAAAATCCTATTCAAAAACATCTTCGCTCCATAAGTGCTAGAAGAAGAGATAAGAACATTAACTTCCCAAAGGTCTAAATAACATCTAAAAATTTACAGCTTCAATATTACAAACTAGAAAAATAGACACTTCAGAAAACTATATGAGCACTCAGAGCCAACAGAGAAGTAAAATCATATCTATAAAAGTAAATCATGTTGTATATTTGAAACAAAGAATTAATAAGAGATCCCTTCCAAGAGGATCCTTTTCACATCTTCAGTGTCAGTAGAAAAATATTCAAAACATCAGCTCCCAAACACAAATGAACCAGAGACATCAGAACCAAGGTCCAGGCTCCAAGATATTTAGTCTTTGACACAAGGAGCACAATACATTCAACTCATCTGAATAAGAAGATTTAAAGATCAAGAGTTCCAAACATTTGAAAAGGCTACTTTTCAACATCCTTCTAACTAGAAAGGCAGACACTTCAACCTATGTATATAGTCACTTAAACAGAGATGCCACATACTTGTAACAAATAAAACTCAGTTAGGATAGAAAGATTCAAGGTTAGTTTTAACTGACTTCCAAATAGTTTTAAGAGAGTTGGATCGAGATCCATGGACCCTAATGTTCCTTTCCCACCAACAATCATAGAAGATAAGTAAACATGCACACCTAATCTTTTCATTCACAATAGAGGAGACATTTGACCAAATACAAGCCCCAAAATAGTTCCCTTTTAAGGAAGAAATAAACCAAACTTCAGAAGTAAAGGAACAATAAAAAAAGATATGAGAGGTACTATCATAACCATTCCTACACAGAAAATAAGTGGATGTAAGTTGAATCCCACACCTCCTAGCATAATACGAAGTAGTTAGCTTGTTATGAGAAGCCATCCAAGCATTCAAAATGACCTTCTTAGGTCCCTTACATTTCTAGATCCATTCAAAAAGAGGACTGACACCTTCCTTACCCTGACTTCATTCCAAACTATTTTTAGTTCAATATTTTCTTTTCATTTAAAGCATCTAGCATCTGATTCATGGAAACACATATTCAGAGAAACTAGAAAACTAGAGAGATGTTTAAAGTTCCTTGAATCATTAAGACTCTGACACCATTATAGATGACATTATTTAGATTACAATCACAAAACAGCCCCAATTTAATGCAATAAGAAGCATCAAAGAAATCCAGCAAGCATTTCCCTTTAAGACAAGGATCAAGCCACAGCTTGAAAATGAAACCATTACCAATCCAGAACTCAGTAAAAGAAATAAAAATAGGTTTGTTCCTGAGAATACTTGTTGAACAACCAAGATAAGTTATTGGAAATCTCAATGGACCAGAAAGAAGACTTTCTCAGTTATCTTTCACTAAACCACTTAACCCAAAGGGAGTCCTTCTTCTTTGCAATGTCCCATGCGTTAATAATTAGACAAGCTTGAGCAACATCTATACACTTTCTAATGCCTAGACCACCCTCATGCTTAGGAACAACAATAGTTTCCCACTCAATAAGATGAAGGTTATTCTTAGAGTCATAAGAACCCCACAAGAAATCCCTGCAAATTTTGTCAATATCATAAAAAATAGAGCAGGGGAGGGGAGAAAAGAGCCAATAGAGATGAAGGCTAGAAAGGATAGACTGAATAAGTTCCAGCCTAGCAGCCAATGATAGAATCTTAGACTTCCAACTCTATAATCTCCTCTTCACTTTGTCTAGAAGTCAGACATAATAATGTTTTGAGAGCTTCCCAATGAAAAATGGAAAACCAAGATATTTTGAAGGAAGGGGCCCTTCATCAATACCCAGAGCTTCAATAATATTAAAACTCCCAGACCCTTTACTAAATAAAATAGTACTTTTGAAGAGTTCTTATGAATACCCAAAATATCTCCGAAAATCCCAAGAAGTTCCATGATATTTTGGCATTTTGAACATCTGATTTGGATAAAAGCATGAGATCATCAAAAAAATGAGATGGGAGATGAGAATATCTTTAGAGGATGAAAGGGAAAGATTTCAAATTTATAAACAACAATCTTAATGAGCTTAGAGAGTCCCTACATAGCAATAACAAAAAGATATGGAGCTATAGGATCACCCTAGTGAATGCCATTAGAAGGAGAAAACAAATCATATGGCTCTCCATTAATAAAAACTTGATAAGAAGAAGAGTTAAACATTTCTTCAATCCAACAAATCCATTTGATAGGAATTCCATTTTGTAGAGAATGAAGAAGAGGTATTTAACAGCTCAATGAATCATATGCCTTGGAAATGTCTACTAAGATATACATCTTACTGTTTGACTAATTAAAGTCACTCAAGATTTCATTAGTAGGGAAAACATCATCTTGAATACTTCTACCCTTCACGAAAGCACACTGGTTGACATCAATCAAGGAAGGTAGACAAACCTGCAAATGATTAACTAGAATCTTGAAAATAACTTTGTAGAAATTATTACAGAGAGCAATAGGGCACCCGTTCTTAATATATGAAGTATCATCACTCTTAGGAATTAAAGAAATAAAGGTGCAATTAGGCTCTCTAAGTAACTTGTCATTGATAAAAAAATCCTTGATAGCTTGACTAACATCATCACCTATAATCGACCAAGCTTTCTTGAGACAAAAACCATTCAGCCCATCAAGCCCTGGAGCCTTATCTTCCTTGAGGTTCATAATGATATCATTGATTTACTTCTGAGAAACATCCGCTAACAGAGACTCTTTTGATCACTATTTAGGATTGGACCTTCCCATTTAAAAGGCCAAGTAGTTCCAAAATCTGGACAATTAAAGAGATTAGAATAGAAGGAAGGCATATGATCTATAATAGCATCATGAAATATAACTCAGGGAATCATCAATGAGAAGATTTTTGATATGATTGTGATGTCTTCTGGTTCTCATGGAAGAATATAAAAATTTGGTATTTGAGTCACCCTCCTTAATCCATTGTACTCTTGAATTTTGTCTAAGAAAAGACTCTTCATCTAAGGAAGCTTGTCTAGCTACCTTTCTTTTCACAATAGCAATATCCTAAAGAAGAAGATCAGAAGGATCCAAATTAGCCGCCACTTGAGCATCCAAAGAAGCAACATTATGGATATGGACATTCTCAATTAGATCACCCACTTTATTTTGATTCCATTTCCTCAAGTTGGTCTTCAGAACATGAAACTTTCTAGAAATCTTATACATACATAGACCTAAAATTTCAGACTTCCATGACTCTTTCACAACATAAAGGAAATCATCATGTGAAGTCCATGCGTTAATAAATCTAAATGGAGATCTGACAACACGTTGATCTCCAAATCTAAGGAAGATAATCTTGTGATCACTAATCAAATTCGAAATAATAGTTCCTCTAATATCAACACTAGTAGAAAGAAACTCAGAATTATGCAAGACTTTATGAATCTTTTAAGTACAATAATATGTCCCACCTTGACAATTTTCCCAAGTATAAAAAGGACCCTGAAGATCCATTCCTCAATTGATTTCTTAGTAGGATGTTATTTACCAATCTTTTAAATTTTTTTCTAACTGCATTAAAGTCACCTACAATAAACCAAGGGTCAATAATAGTACTGTGAAGCTTTTCTATAGAATCCCATAAGAGAACCCTATTTGAATCTGGGTTGTGGCCATAAACTTCTGTCATCTGAAAAGAAGTATCATTAAATGTGATTCCTATATGAATGAACTTGTCAGAATCTCTAATGAAATCCACATTGCATACATCATAATTCCATCAAGTAAAGATTCTTTTTGAGAACATTAGAGTCATGATTAGAAACCCAACTAAAATCCACAAAATAAAGATTCTTATGAGAACATGAGAGTCATGATTAGCAACCCAAAAAAAATTGGGAAAGTTTTTATTCATAAAAATGGATGCCTTTTCTTTTCTGAGCTTAGTCTCAATAAGAATAACAATGTCATACTTCAACCTTTCAATCTTTTCTTAGACACCTTTAATAATATTTGAGATACCCCTAACATTTTGGGAAAAGATGTGAAAGGAATGACTCATTTGATAACCTTGGACGTTGAGCTGACATCCTCAACAATATAATCTTATAAAATGAGTTCGAGACCACCCATGTTTTGTGCATAAAGAAAATTCAGAACCTATGAAATATACCTGCACTTGTCTTCATGTTAAAATTTGGAGGAGTTTTAGATAATAAGTTATTGACATGTTTAATAGATGATGAAAAGGTTGATATATTAGGAGAAGACTGGAAGATAGGTATAGGTGTGGAAGGTACATACTTATTTCCCAACTTCCTATGAGCTACTTCAACCAACTCAGCATTATGCTGCAAGTCTAAGGGGTTAAGAGCTGGAGGGGAACAGTCTTCAATGCCACCAAGTGGTATCTCTACTCACAATATCATTCACATGCAAAACATCATTACTTAGATTAGAAGGAGAACCAAGATCAAGATCAAGGGTAATTGAAATAGAAGTAGACTTATCATATTCCATAGCATTAATTACCCACACTCATGATTTCCCAAACTTGCTTAGTAGGAACAAGTTGAGGGGTACTAGAATGAGAACACGAATCCTTCTCATGAACAAAGAAATAACAAACAGAACAAATGTGCAGGATTCATTCATATTTAATATCAATCTAATGACATATACCATTGTCAGATTCCAATTCAAGAGACTCAAGAAAATTCAAAGAAGATTGGATACAGACTTGAACTCCGGCAATTTCCAATCTCAAATAGAACTTTGTGGCTTCATCAACATGAACCAGAATGCCAAGAAAGGATTCAATGTGTTCAAACATACAATTGTCCCATAACTCAATAGGGAGATTATATATTTGAATCCATACAAGAGCCTCCTTCAGAGTTAGCTTCCTCAAATTTGAGTCTGATTTCCAATGATCTATTAATATTGGACGATTCTTGACAAACCAGGGCCCCCATTCAGGATACAATGTTGATTTTCAGAATTAGAAAATTGGATAATAAAGAAACCATTGCCTCTACCCATAACTTCTATAGAACCTCTACTATTCCATAACCAATAGAAATAACTCTCAAGAGTAGGAAGATGTGGTTTGAAATATAAGACATAACATGCAAGGCAATTCTTCCATTACTAATAATTTTTGATAACCTCAGATCTGGGATAAATGATCTTTACCCTTTTCGACCTTCACAGAAGTATGAGTCAAGGAAAAACATTCATCACTCGAGAAACAGCTAACCACAACTTAGGTTCATCGGAGAAGAATGGGAGGCCATCTGATAGATTTAGCGAATAATAAGGCTCCTTCTTCTTCCAAATCTGGTTTTTGTTACAAGGTTGGATATGAAGGCACCCAATCGCCACACCTCACCTCAGAGTCTCAGACCCACTTTAACCATCTCTCACTTGATCAACAGAGTTGCATCATTGTGATTATACATTGAACAGTTAAAATTCACATATGTACTTATATGTGTACTATCTTGTACATGTGTATTGTCATGTTTACAAGTTTGTACATATGTGTACACTTTTATAGACATGTGTATTGTCATGTTTACACAAGTGTACTGCCATGTCTAATGATGTGTACACATAAGTATTGCCATGTGTATTGTTGTGTACACATATGTACTATCATGTGTATTGTTGTGTAATGTTTTATATATATTTGTATTTCCATATGTACTATTGTGTATACATGTGTAATGTCATGTGTATATTATACACATGTGTACTGTTGTGCACACACGTAGAGAAAATATGATTAAAAAAGTAATGGTGAAATAGTTTGTCTAGAAAATTTTATTAAGCAATGAGAAGAAATATGATTTATAATTGAAGAAAGTAAGGGTGAAAAACCATGTTGTGTAAAGTTTTGTACAAATATCAAGTATCATAGATACAATTGTTGATTGTTTTGTACACATGTGTACTACCATATTCAACACTTGATTTATGTTGGCAAATGTTGTCAGTGCACAACAAAAAGTAGATACATATGAGTCACATCTTCTTGTTTTATGCCACGACGAAAGACAAGTTTTGTATACACACTGGTTGGAAATATAGTACTACACTGAAATAGTTGTAATTAATTGGAAGGAATACACACAACATATGTGTGCAGTAATCATGTGTAACTTGCAAGTTTGGACATGAATAATCTCCTATTTCACCACAACTGAATCAAATTTGATCGAGATAAAGTGAGAAAACTTTGATAATGTTGTCAATCATTCTATTCCCACAAGGGCATAATGTGTCATGTCTCAAGTCAAAAAATGTTGGGAACTAGGAAAGAGGGTGGGGGAGCAACAAGAAATGAGTTCAGAAATGAGACCTTGTTTGTCTTATTTCTATCACGTATTTTGTTGTTATGATTTCTGGTCGCATTTCTTGTTCCTGTAGCAAACCCTACCAGAGAGGAATCATACGGATCTGTTATCAACATCGGAGAGTGTTGGGATGAGATGGCAGTGATGTTGACCCCATGTGAATGGGAGGATGTCACCTAGCAGTAGCCAAACAACACTACCTGCCAGCCACCAAAACGACAGATGAGGAGCATGTCCCTCTGTGATGTCGAGAAGGCCCACCCTGATACACACCAGGTCGCCCTTCGGGAGAAACTTCACTGTTATGAAGTATCCAAAGATCCTCTAGGACCTAGACACCTGGCTTCTCAACCCAGATGTCACTGCAAGAAACAACGTTAATGGAACCTCCAGCCTCCTACACGTCTGCCCTTCTAGAATACATCCAGAGTTACCACCAGAAGTATACCATAGCCAACTTCAGCAATAGGCAGTTGTGGCTGGCGTCACACTCCCAACGTGTGTGTCCAAGGCTTGCTCCATCCTCTAGGCTGGCACGTGTCTCAACCATTCGTACACCGCTTCTTGGACTGAGTTTGACAACAAAGATAACCTCAATTATATCAACTGGCGTGGCGCAGCTGTCTGGTTGTCCGCTACTATAAAGAATGGTGGTGACATCTTTTTGGAGTCAGAGGTGGAGGGGTGTGATGATATGACTAAACCCTATATTGAAAGGTATGTTTTCAGATAAAAATAAAATAAATTGACATGTTTGAGTATTTAATTACCAAAATAGCATGATTCAGAACTTAAATCTCAAAATGGTATGTTTCTGAGGCAATACCACTCCAAAGAGGACGTGTTGCTCCTGGTAGGGCAATACAACCCCTCGGAAGACGTATTACTATTTTCTAAAAGCAATACACCCCCAATAGCGACGCATTGCCCCAACAGAGAATTATGTCCCCAAAGAGAACATATAGTTTTTTTGTTTTTATATTTTGTTTTATTTTTCATTATGATACCATGTACGTTATATATATACATATATATATTAAATTACTAAATGAACATAATCTAAATTCAATATATACATTAAACCAAATATTTAATACCTAAAAATAATGATATAATAATGAAATATTATATTTCATTAATACAAAATATTTGTAAACATAGATGAGTATTTAAAATTAATGGATGCATTACTAAAATTATATAATAAATTTTAAAATTATTTTTTTTGTCGGTCAAAAAGCATGTTACTATATACCAAAAAACTTTGGGCACTGAGTACCCCAATACAAACCAGAAAGCTATAAAAGCTCAATCTAGGATCAGATACCCCATGCAGGGGGTATTTACAATGACTCTGGACAAAAACATGAAATAAGAAGACCATACTAACTAATCAATCTAAGATCGAACATTCCTTCCGGGAAGAAGCCTCTTAAGAGTTGTAAATACATGCAATTAAATTTTAAAATTATAGAAATAAAGTATATATATTTGAAAACTTAGAAAAAAATAAGAAAACTAATATAGAAAAATATATCACATGTTGTTATGCGTGCACACACACACACACACACACACACACACACATATATATATATATATATATATATATATATATATATATATATATATATATATATATATATATTAGATTAAGAGAGGCATTATCTCCCCCTCTCCCATGCCCGTGGCGGAGGTCGAACGCCCGGGAGGGTGGTAAATCAAGGCGGTAATTGGGATTCGAACTCAGGTCCCTTTGTTATGGGACATCGTGCTTGACCACTTGAGCCACTCCTTGTCGGCTATATATATATACATATATATATAAGTATATCCATTATGTATAATATAAAAAAATATAAACATGTCAATAATGTACAGTAAAATATACTAAAAATAACAATAAATAATTAAAATAAAATATATGATACATGATTTTAAAATGCAATATATAAAATCATAATGTATTTGATTTTTGTCAGATTATATTTGTCCCTAGCATGGACAAATAGTTAAAAATATTATAATGTTATTATGATTTTTCTTAATATATTATTTTTTATCATAATAAAATAATGTTAGATAATATGTTATGATTTTTTCTGTATTGCATTTATGAGCATATGTATCATATATTTTGTTTTGATTATCTATTGTTATTGTTCATGTATATTTTGCTTTATAGAGTTGACAAGTATATATTTTTCGATATTATATATGGTACCTTTAGTATATATGTTTATTGTACCAACAAGTTCTATATATTAATATATTATTTTTTTTTCCTGAGTGCATATATATATAGGGAGAGAGAGAGAGAGAGAGACTCAATCATTTTTGAAGACGCAATATAATAAATTTTAGCTCATTTGGACACTTATAGGTCATGCATCTAAAGGAGGCAAAAATCATGTATTTCAAATTAGTTTTGTGCGTCAATTTTGTTGTCCTTGGATGAGTGACTTACAATCATCCAAATGAGTTCAAATTTTGTATGTGACCTATTATTATTGTAACCATGAAGATCAATGGATTAGATTTTAGAAAAACATGGTCTAGATAGGCAGACATCATTGGGGTGTATGGCGTGAGCTCTACACTCGAGTGTATTCTAGCCTGACTCTAAGACACAGATATATATATATATATAGAGAGAGAGAGAGAGAGTCAGGCTAGTGTCACTACTACAGAAATGACTTATAATGTCACACTTATAGGCGTCGGTTGTATACAAAAATCGACACCTAATCCATATAGTGTCGGTTAAATAAAATAACTGACATCTATCTATGAAGGGTGACCAAACACAGATATCGCTTTTTATTTAGAGTCAATTTCTTAATAAGAAACCGACACCTACAATTGACCGCCAAATCCAAAATTTCTAGTGAAAAAATTACCTCCAAAATTTAACATACAACGTCGGTTTTTGACAAAGAAATTGACGACTAAAGGTTTTCCACGAGACAAAAATTTGACCAATTTTTATCGTCAGTTGTCTTATAATTACCGACGTCGATGTGTTTTCGCACGCTTAACTGCAAAAATTTTCACCTCCCTTTACCGTCGGTTTTTATACGGAAACTGACGTCTATAGTCTTAATTAGAGAACATTTATTTTTATCGGCATATATAGATAGACGTCGATTTTTCTAGTTGGAACCGACGACTACCAACTAACAGAAGTGTCGGTTTCTTGTTGGTAACTGATGCCTATAGTTTTAAGCGTCGGTTAGTTCTAATAACCGACGCCTATTGTTAACTTAACAGCACCCGTGCGGGCCAGACGCTTCCCCTTTCTCGGTTTCATTCATTCTTGATTGAGGGTTAGGTCAGGCGATTCCTCTGCTCACCGCCGCCCGCTGCTCCTGTGCTCGCCGCCTCCACTGTAGTTTATACACATTTGTTATATATAATAATGACAACACATATATTTTTTGGCCTAGAAACCCGTCTAAGATTTACTCATTAGGAGTAAATCTTGGATAGTCACCGATTTGGGACTGTTCTTGAACACCTAATCTCACTTAGGATGTAAGTGTATAATGTGTATTGGGTTTTCAAGAAAATTTCAGTAGCATTTCCCCATTTTTTCTCTAAGTACATATGTACTTGGAGAACAACGGGAAAATGCTGCCAAAATTTTCTTGAAAACTCAATACAAATTATACACTTACTAGTGAGATTAGGTGTTCAAGAATGGGATAGGTGGTACACATTTATTATATATAAGAATGACAACACATGTATTTGTTGGCCTAGAAACCCGTCCAAGATTTACTCATTAGGAGTAAATCTTGGATAGTCCTCGGTTTGGGACTGTTCTTGAACACCTAATCTCACTTAGGATGTTTTAACCATTAATTATATATAAGACCTTAAACCCTAAAGTTTTAACCATGCTTAAACTCTAATATGTTAACCCTAGACCCTAATCTTGTTATAATATATACTTGTTTTCTCTTTGATCATAGCATGGATAGATCATAGATGTCCATTCACAATTGCTGCACCCCAGAGTTTATTTCTGGTCTTGATCAGTTTATTAGATTTTTCGAGGAATATAGGTAACAACCTGGAGATAGGTTCTACTGTCGATGTAGGCATTGCGGTAACAACTTTAAAGTCAACACTGGTAATGAAATCAAAAGTCATGTCATGTGCAACGGGATTGTACAAGGCTATACAGAATGGTACTGGCATGGAGAGATTTCAAACCCGAAACTAGTGGATGTCGATAGTAGTGCTTGTGTGGAAGGAGTTATTGCCTCTGATGACGTAGATGTGAACGAACCAGTTCTAGTAGACATCCTTGATGTGATGTTGGATAGTTGTGGGGTAGAGCACACCAAAACCGATCCACCTCCCATGTTTAGAAACATTGTGCATGATGCTGAGATACTGTTATACATAGCTTGTACTAAGTTTATGAAGCTTAGCACTGTGTTGAGATTGTATTAGCTGAAAGCTAACAATAGATGGAGCGACAAAAGCTTCACGTCATTGTTGTCTTTGTTGAAAGAATTGCTTCCTAAAGGAAATGAGATGACAATCTCAACATACCAGGTAAAGAAATTGTTGTGCCCAATGGGAATGGAGGCCAAGAAGATACATGCATGCCCGAATGATTGTGTATTATTTCAAAAGGACTATGTGGATTTGAAAGATTATCCAAAATTTGGTGTGTCACGGTATAAATTGACGACTTCGGGGGAGTCCAAAACCGGTTATCCTGCCAAGGTGATGTGGTATCTACCTATAATATCACAGTTTCAATGCTTGTTTTCCAATCTGATAGTTGTGAAGAATTTGAGGTGGCATGCAGATGTTAAGAAAAATAATGATGGGATCCTACGACATGCATATGATTCCCCACAGTGGAAGAAGATTGATCTATTGTACCCTAAATTTGGTGAAGAAGTCAGAAAATCTAAGACTTGGGCTTTATACAGATGGGATGAATCTGTACGGGACATTGAGCAGCCAACATAGCACTTGGCCAGTCATGCTTGTTATAAACAATCTTCCTCCCTGGCTGTGTATGAAAAATAAGTATGTTATGTTGTCGTTGTTGATATCGGGCCCTAAACAACCTGGAAATGATATCGATGTTTATCTTGAACCTCTGATTGATGACTTAAAGAAACTCTGGGGTGAAGGTGTGATGACCTATGATGCTTCACGAAGAGAGACATTTCGTTTGCACGCTATGTTGTTTTGCACTATTAATGACTTTCCAGCATATGGAAATTTGTCTGGATATAGTGTCAAAGGAGCCAAAGCGTGTCCTATTTGTGAAGAGAACATTGATTCAACCAGACTAAAATATGGAGGCAAGACTGTATATCTTGGTCATCGAAGGTTTCTTCCAAAATTCCATCTGTATCGTAGGAAGCGCAAAGCATTCAATGGATGGAATGAGGAACGGAGTACACCTAAACCTATACCGGGGGAGGTTGTTTATGAAAGAGTAAAAGACTTTGTCAATGAATTTGGTAAGAGATCACAATGTACTATGGCGACACGGAGTGACAAATCTTTATTCAAGAAGAAGTCAATATTTTGGGATCTTCCGTATTGGAATTCTTTGAGAGTCAGGCATTTTATCGATGTCATGCACATTGAGAAAAATGTTTGTGATAGCGTCATTGATACTCTGTTGAATATACAAGGTAAGACTAAATATGGGATAAAATCCAAATGGGACCTACGTGAAATGGGAATAAGGTCAGAATTAATAGAATTATGTGAAATGGGAAATCAGAGAACATACTTACCTCCTGCTTGTTACACGTTGTCTAGAAAGGAGAAGAAAGCTTTTTGTGAATGCTTGGTAAATGTTAAGGTGCCACCGGGTTACTCATCCAACATTCGTAGATTGGTATCAATGAAAGATCTAAAGTTGATATGTCTTAAATCTCATGATTGTCACACTCTAATGCAACAAATATTGCCTGTGGCAATTCGATCTATATTGCCGAAGCATGTAAGGTTTGTAATCACCATACTTTGTTTCTTTTTCAACAGTCCATGTAGAAAAGTTATTGACCCTAATACTCTCAATACTTTGCAAATAGAAGTGGTTGTTACCCTATGTCAGCTTAAGATGTATTTCCCTCCATTGTTCTTTGATATCATGGTACATCTTGTTGTCCACTTGACTAGGGAAGTGAAAATGTTGGGACCAGTTTTCTTGCATTTGATGTATCCCTTTGAATGATACATGAGCATTTTTAAAAGTGATGTTCGAAATCATTATCAGCCTGAAGGGAGTATTATTGAGGGTTATGTGGCGGGACAGGTTATGGATTTTTGCAATGACTTTCGGAGTGGTAATGACACTCCTAGTAATGGCAAGAATATTGAGGAGAAATTTGGCAAGGGAATTTTGGGATCACGGGTGAAAGTAATCAGCCGTGAGAAGTTGGAACAAGGTCACTTGTATATTTTACACAACATGGACGAAGTGAGTGTTTATATCGAGGAACATACCAATTTCATCAAGAGACAATAACCTCGAGCCAATTCAATGTGGCTTGCTAGATTGCATAACAAGACATTTATTAAGTGGTTTGAAGATAAAGTCTTACACCAACTATCTCAAACACCAGATGATATTACTGAAACTATCAAATTCCTCGCCTTTAAACCAAAATTGAATGTTATGTCTTATGAAGGGTATGACATTAATGGATTCATATATTACACAAAGCACCAAGATGATAAGAGTGTCATCCAAAATAGTGGGGTCATCCTTCAAGCATCGATTATGTTTTTTGCAAGTGTAAAGGATAAGAGTCCACGTGAAGCTAAAATGTCATATTACGGTGTCATTGAAGACATATGGGAGTTTGTCTACATAGATTTTAGAATTCTGCTCTTCAAATGTAATTAGGTTGATAACACTAAAGGAGTTATAGTGGATGAATTGGGTTTTACTTTAGTGAACTTTGAAAAGATCGGCGAGAAGGGTGAACCATTCATATTAGCATCACAAGTGAAACAAGTATTTTATATCGATGATCCTAAAAATGATAAATGGTCAGTTGTTCTTCATGGTAAAAGATAGTACATTGAAGATCCTATAGATGAAGAAGAGTACTATGATAAGTATGATGACTCCAGTCCATTCTCAGTTGAGTTGCCAACACCACAAAATATTGAAGCTAATGATGACTTGTATGTGCACAGAGATCACAATGAAGGATTGTTAATTGATAAATGATCGCAATATTAGAGGCATGCATGTTTATATTTTTTATATGTTTCATTTTTTATTGTTTCATTTGTATATGTGAACTATACAATGTTTCATTTTTCAATGTTTCATTATCTTCTAGTTATGTTAAATGCTAAATGTTTGATTTTTTAATGAAATTTTTAGATGGCTGGGCATGGGCATGATGACCATGATGTCCATGATGAGCATGGTGAGGATACCAATGTGCCGCCTCACAATGTAAGTTTTAAAAATATATCATACATTTCTATCTATATGTCCATTTATAGTTATATCCTGTAAGTGTGTTTATTTTGTCAAATTTTAGGTTGATGATGCACATGTACCCTCTGAAGCACTTGAGGAACTTGATGAGAAGTACCAAAATGTTGACTAGAGAAGGGGCATAACTATGATGAAGAAGTTAATAGTGCTATGGGGCAATGGACCCAAACTGGTTGTGGATTTTGATAATGCAAGAAATGCAATTGGAGTGAACCGCAATTCATTTGTTTCATATCTTGGGTATGTTTCTCGTAGCCATTGTGGTTGTAAGATAGATTTTTGGCATAAAGTTCCTAAGGGGAAGAAAGACTTAATATGGAAGGATTTATGCGTGAGTTATTATTATTTGCAATTCTATTTTGTAGATTACTAAATTTTTGGATACTAGTTAATAGCAATTCTATTTTGCAGAGTATATTTGCATTGGATGAAAAGTTACATCGTAAATGTGTGATGCAATGTTGTGGGAGGGTCCTAAGGAACTATAGGACAAATCTCACCTGAGAATACATAAAAGATGGTGAGAAGAGGAAGAAGTCAGCCACTGAATAGTGGAACTTCCTGGACCAAGAAGAATGGGACGTGTTTGTTGCTTCAAGAAACACTGATGAATTCAAGGTATTACGTGTTACTCCCTATTTAATTAATATACATTGTATTCACCTATTCAAGATTAACCTTTAGTGTTACTAACCAAATCAATGTGCATACTAACTAGGCTATCAGTGAGGAGTAAAGAGCAAGGCGTGCACTAAATGTGCATGACCACACAATGGGTCCAAAGGGCTATGCAGGCGTTCACCAAAGACTACATGCTGAGTGTACTGCTCAGTCTACTGCTACTCAGGAGTCCTCTATTATAGGTATCACACCGCTGCCTCACCATGATGTCTGGATAGCTGGGAGGCAAAACAAGAAGGGAGAAATAAAGAAGCCCGCAACTGCTGAGGCGGCTACAAAAATGGTAAAATACAACTCTTAGAGCAATCATTCGAATATTGATTATTTGTGGTGCTTACTTACTTACCAATTTCTTTTGATGGCGATTAGAGGGAGTTGAACGAGCTGAGGAAACAAGGCAAGTTCATCCCTGAGGGTACAAGGGATGAAACAGTTTCTTTGGGTAACCCAGAGCATCCTGGACGTGTTAGGGGTCTAGGCACTGGTGTGGGCATCAAAGCATTCTTTGGGCCATCCCAGCGCAAACATATCCCAAAAGTGGGAATTTCATAATAAGAATTAACCTATTCTTTTTTTAGAATGTTACTGTAAAAGGGAATTAAATAATCAGAAGCTAACGTTTCTTTTATCCATGTATAGGTAGATGAGTTAATTGATAGGAGAATCCAAGAAGCAATGGTGAAGTGGTAGGCATCTCAGACTACCACTCAGACAGTACCTATGGAATCCCACTGTACTCCTACTGCAGAGGTTGGGAGTAATCATGTAGACCCACCACCTAGTACATCTGTTGTAAGTATTTTTATGACATAGTAGCTATTCTTTTCAAGATGATATGTATATATGTATATAAAATTCTTGATGAAAATGTGTAGGGGTTGAAGCCATGCCGTCTAAAAAGTAATGAATATGTCGTTGCAGAGGAGTCGGCTTACCCATCCCTTCCAGGGAAAATGTTTCATGGGTCTCCATTACTAAATGGTTGGGTTCGTGTGAGCCCTCTACGTATATTCCCCAATTGGATAGATCTTCTATTGCCATATGCCCACCCAGATTGTAAAACGTTTGGTGAGGCAGAAGGCGGAGTGATATTGTGGCCCAAACCGGATGTCGTCTATACTAAAATTGTATGGTAAATTTACATTACGTTAAATTGTTAGTGTGTATATATGAGGTCAATTGATCTGAAATTATATATATAGGTTAAAACAAAGACACCTAGAGCATATAGCACTACTATAGATCCAGCCTTTGGCGTCGGTTATTTAAACGCTTTTCGCGACGGTTTCCAAGCAACGCCTATGTGGGCGCCGCTAAAAGTCGAACTCTTTCAGCATCGGTTTTCCAACCGATGCCAAAACACTTCGCGCCACTGAAAATGTGCCAGGAGGGCCCCATCAACGTCGGTTATAAGTAACAAAATTGATGCTATAATCATCTGTGCCACAAAAAGGGCACCATCTAGGACTCTATCGGTGTCAGTTTTCAACTACTAACCGAAGCCATATCATCTGCCGCCACGACCGTGCTGGCCAAAAGGGCGTGTTGTCTAGCACGACCGTGCTGGACAGAATGGCGTCGGTTTTCTACTAATAACGGATGCCATATCACCTGCCACCACGGTCGTACTGTCCAACACGGCCGTGCTGGCCAGGCTGTCTGGCAACATTAGGTGGTGGTTTTATGCTATTAACCGACGTTGTAAACCTTCGTTGTCAGTTTTAGACAAATAACTGACGCCTATGGTTTGATTTTTTTTTCTTATCAGTTTGTAGGCCTGCTGTGGCTGGTCGTAGGATGAGAACATGCAGTTCAGTGGAACTGAACTGTAGGTTTACGACATCCATTGATATCAGCCAACAAATAGGCCACAAACCTAAAAAATCAACAAATATTCTTTTCACACATTCACACATAGGTAGATACATTTAGACATCAATTCAATTTTTACATTCACACATGTAGAAACATTCAAATACATGTAGAAACATTTAGACATGTAGAAACACATGTATAAGCATTCATTTACAAAATAGCATTCATCATCACTATCAGCATCCCAATTATATCTTACGGTCCCCACTACTTGTATGTCTCTTGCCCATTCTTCTCTTACGTCATTTAATACTTCCATCATATATGGAGCATGTACATCTTTTAAGGCTTTACCTATAGTGGGTTAGTTTTAAACACCTGCAAAGAGAATGATGTATATATATAAGTAATAATATATAAATAAGATTGATATATTTCATACTATCTAATGAGACTATATATAATACCTTAGGTATGGCATTGATTTCATCTGCATGTTTGATAATCATGTCCATAAACTGCATCACATGGTATGCACATGCCCAGCCGTTGTCTTATGTAGCACACTATAAAATGGATACAAAATATTAAAAAATACAAATAAGCATAGTTCACATAAATAACATATACATTGGAGTCGGGAACTTATTTTCACGTTCTCCCAAATTATTGACTGGTTCTTTTTACTGGGGACCTTTCCTCCAGCCTTTTTGAACACATCTAAACCCCTACATGTTAATGTAACACAGTAAATTGCATAATTAAATAGTAATGTAATAACATATGTTAACGTATATAAAAATGAAATATTTCTCACCAGAATAACGCCATTCTCATTATGTGTCCAATTTTTGGATTCAATGTACTCCCTGCAGAATCTAGATAATAGACAGTGAACATCTCGGGGAGAATAACTAGACACTCCCAATACTTAGTGCTAGAGGTAAAAAAGTTAAAAATTAATAACTCAAAATCCACAATAAAAATGTAATTTTCTAAGTCCAAATTATAAACAATGTAAACTTACTTCGCATTGAATGGAGCTATTATTATCGTCTTATTTTTTTTACCAAAAATTGTAAAAGCATCACAATAGTATTGTTGAATGCTATCAGGGTCTTTAGCTACCGGACTAATAAATGATGGAATAAAAAATCCCACATGTTCAAATCCAAATTGTTTACATTGAATTTTGACTAAGTAGCTGCAAAACATGTATTGTGTATGCATTAATATATAAGAAACCAGATCACCGAATCCTACACAAGGTATATGGATGTATAAACAAGATCTCACCTTATCCATGCCTCTACCATTGATGTATTCATCCAATCATAGATAAACAACTCAATAATATCTTGTATAAATAGAGAGCTTTCGTATGATTGACCTGCATAATCCGCTTCTAAAGAAACAACTATAGGGCAATGTATATTATGTGCGTGTAGCCATACTGTCATTCCCTTACAAGCAGGACCTAATGGGAATTTTAGGTCAGTTGGAACCCAACTTGGTAATGCAATAAGTGGAGGTAAAGGCCTAGATGCTCCGGGTGTCTTCTTTTTAACCTGCATATATAATTTCAGATCAATTGAACTCATATATACACATTAACAATTTAACGTAATGTAAATTTATCTTACATATATGTGATTAACCACCCGGTTCAATAGTCAATTTGATTAGATAAAGGATTAGTGGTGATATCATGTTGTGCTTTAATCATGCATTGAATACAAATGTGATTCATAACAGGAAACTGCATGAACTGATCGGTTCATGGCACAATTTGACCGGTTCATGTGCAAACCAACTGGTTGATAATGTAAACCAACCGGTTTTCTATTTGCAATTTTCATAAAATTTGAGAATTCAGTCTCTTTGACTCCCAGATCGAATGGAACACCTGACCTTGGCCTCTCCTATAAATAGAGGGGTACTGGGGGCTTCCCAAACACAACAATAAGTTCTGAAATTGATATCCTCTCTAGTTGTGGTAACCAATAGAGAGCATGAGCAAGTCCTATCGATAAAAGGGAGGGATATCAAGGGAGAGACAATTGTGGGAGAGCAAATCAATTCTAGCGTATTAACATTCAAAGGGACAACTCCTTCCAGTTGGCTCTAGTAGCACAACCTAGAGTTATGATGGTCCATGTGGACTACTCTAGAGGCGAGGAGGCCTTTTCCTACTGCTAGGAGGATGTAATCAACCATCGTTCATGGTAATCAACTAGGAGGCTATTGCTGACAAATGCTCGTGTGTTACTTGGAGAAGAAGCACACTGCTGCAAAAAGAATTGTCATTGGACTTTCTCTAGGACCATGTATATCTCTTGTTACCTTCCTTCATAGATACATCAATTTTTATGAGATCTTGGTGATTAGGAACGCAAATAGAAAAAAAAAATTCATGTAACATCCCAACTCAAACAAAACATGATTACATGCTAACCAGTTGATTACTGAAAATCACAAGAAATTAAAACCGATATACAACAAGCACCATGAGATGAGACATGTTGCTTCGGAGCCAACACTTTCTTTTCATAATATACTTTCAAGGTGCTACAACATAATTTCCCATCATCTCATTACATGAAATAATTGTTCCACATGCTGATTTACATCAAGATACATAAACTGAACAGCATACATCAATCGTAATACAAGAAACATCAAAAGCTTCCCCAAGACCTGAGTGTATAGGGACGACACATAGGACTCTACTACTAGACACTATCTATTCCACCAGGTATGATACATGTGCATATCATCTCAGCGGCATGATCTTTATCTCTCTAGGCACGTCCACCTAAAAAGGGTTATTAACTAGTGGGGTGAGACACATAGTCCCAATGAGAAACATAACCCTCTACCAACTTTATTATGATCACAGATAACTGGTATAAGAAAATTATAGGAGCAACATACTAAGCAAAGCTAACTTTATTTACAATCTTACCAAACTATCCAGGAGGCATATAACAGGCATACTTTATGGAATATGATTGCCAAGATAAGTTTTATAAGAACTCATCACAAATAACTTGCAAGATAAAACTAGAGAAACTATACAAGCAAGGCCTCAACCAATGTTCCACGTTTTGCCTTAAGAAATATATTCTATACAGCTGGATTACAATTTATTATGCCATGAGGAAGTGAGCCATCCCGCTCAAATCCAACCTTCAGCTACGAAGCCCAAAACCAGTGGCATACAAAGTCATTGGGAGAGTTGGACTCCATGACCTCACCTCTTTGTGGTCAGTGCACAACAATCAATAAGCAGGACCACATTCTCTTGTTTAAGTGGCCTCACTCACATGGTCAGTCCTGCAGGCTGCCATTTTCATCATGAGCCATGGGCCTATTCACCATGCTCCTGAGCCATGAATGCATTCATGGTCCTTCACACTGAGCCATGGGCCTGATCACCATGCTCTTATACACATCTTGAGTCTACAACCACAGTTGCACTCTGATCCTCCTATTTTCGGCTAAGAGAAACCGCGCATATTCAACAATATGCGCTCCGGGTTAACCCACAGCAGAACCCGTTTCACCATCACCTAATTACTAACGATGATGGATCTATGGCCAGGGCAAACAACATGAAAGGTTAATCTATAATTAGTTAATGCATTTTAAGTAGATTGTTGGGGCAACCAATTTGTATTAAGCAACCATATATAAAACATGAACAACATTAGATTTCATTACTTTGGTGTTATACTACTATTGCTATTCTCATTGCCCTCAACAATTATCTTATTGCCATAGGACATTAATCATTCAAATCATTTCATAGTACCACTGCCTCTCAAGGCTTCATCATCATACATCATCATGGGATATCAGTCCCTCAGTTCATCACATAATATCATTGCCCCTCAAGGCATCATCATCATCATGGGATATCAATCCCTCATGTTATCAATAGAGGATAACACCTCATTCAGGCACTCAGCCTTTATTAGGTTGCCAGACCATTCTCATCATAAGGTGATACATGTTATCTCATCAACAAGGCACATCATCATTGCTCAGATATTGCACATATACCAAAAACACACTAATATAATCACCATAGTTCTTACCTGGCTATGAATTCAATTGATAATACATACATGGTTAGGGAGCATATCAAAGAGATAACTTGATCACCAAAATACAATCTTTTAAAAACATATCATGATTATCATATCATTAAGATTAAGGTTTATAGGATTGGAACAATCATCTATTATTATGAACACATGAAGCATAAGTCATAGATGGTGTATTAAGAAATACACATCACTGTTACCATACAATGGGTATCCACCATACCCTATATCTTGTATCATTATGCTCTCCATCCCTCAGGATTCATCTTTAGGGATCATACAATCATGATCAACCATCAAGCATTATCAAAGGTTCACCTATCATCAACCATAGGTAACACCCATACTAACGTCCATAACCTATTCGTCATGTCTTATCATCATGATCAAAGATACGTGCTCAAGGTAACAAGGTATTACATTGACGTTATGCATATCAAGATAACTTTTAGGGTTATCAGGTTAGGACACAACCCTCACTAGAAGTGTTGCCTATCCTCACCAATGCTAGGCCGCGACCACAAACCCTCACTAAAGGGGTATCGGGTAGGGTACCAACCCTTACCCAAGATTGTTAGCTACAAGGAGTACATGCAATCCATGCACAAAGGAAGGGTATCGTGCAACTAGTGCTATAAGTTGTATCATGCATCCATGTGCATGGTGGTATCGAGCAACCAGGTACAAGGGTGCGTGTCGGGCAACACATGGGCGTCATATATCACCCAAAACCCTATCACCCATTAGGGTTAGGGACACTATAACGGTCAAGGTGTCATATCATCCAACACACGTATTGGCCAAGCCTTCCACTCTAGAACCATCCAAGTTATTAGCTAATACTCTTACCGTGTAGCCATCCAAAAAGGGAAGCATGTGTCAGGAAAAGCATATCGGTCAAGACATCACATCCCTATATAGGGTATCGGCCAAGAACTTGACCCATTGTATTGCCCAAACCTTACCATGTGCATGATGTACTCTTATCAGATTAGGTCTACTGATATTAGCCAAGATCTGTATAGGTGTGTGCCGGGTAGCAAGGGTGTCGGGTTATGTCCTTCACTAAGGCATATCGGGAAGGGATGCTAGTACCACTCAAAAGCTTAACCAAGGGTGGGGCTCTCATCCAAAGTACCGTGCAAAGCATAACAAGGACATACCACCTAAGTCATCATAACGGGTAACACCTCGTATTGGGCAACACTAAACTAACTCAACTATCAAGCACCATATCGGGTCAAGGGTCTACAAGGTGCCGTCCAACCATATCACCCAAGAACACCCCCTATCGGTCATCTAGGGTTAGGGCAACCTTATCATTCAAGGCTCCATGTCAGGAAACTAGAGTTAGAATCATCCTATCGGCCAAGCAAGCATATTGCCCCAAACTAGGGTTAGGCATCTGTATCACCCAAGGCACCACTTTTAGGGCTAACACCCACACCCAAGGTTAGCTCATTGGTTTCATCTACTACCACAAACATCACCACTATATCGCCCAAGATATCAACCAAGGACACAACCCCAAGAACATGTCATGCAACAAGGGTAGACCATCAACTCACCACTAAAGATCGGCACTTCATATCAGCCTAAGGTCCAACTAGGTATAAACCACCCATATCATCCAAACCCTAAACCCTAGGGTAGGAAAGGATATCGGTCACCACACCATATCATCCAACAATACCAAAAGTTGGCTCACCTCTCAACAACCAAGTGAGAGGGGTCTTGCACAACCTTTAGCATATCAAGCAACAATGGTAGAGCAACACCCTGTCAGCCAACCAACTCAACCTAAAGTCCAAACACCTAGACCATATGTTCACTTTCATTTATCCAAGGAGAGAGAGGAGTTTTGCCCAACCTTCTAGAGCATGGATCACTTCTCAAGTACAAGGGATATTATTCATGTGCCATCAGCCAAGGCAAGACCTAACGGGAAAAGTAATATATCGTGCAACCACTATATCGGGCAAGCACCCTATCGGGTGGTTCATCTTCAACCTCAAATCTCCCAATACCATTATGCACATAAAAAAGAATAAGGCAGTAATAAAATGTAGCATTCCCATTAGATCAGATTCCAAGTTCCACATATATAACTATCATGGAGAAAGGTATCGATTTAATTACAAGAACCAATATGTGCACATATGAAGTGTGAACATAATAGAGATGGTTAAGAGTTATGTAACCCTCCTTAAGAGGATATCCATGAAAGGGATAAAGCTTCCTGATACAAGTAGAAAACCCACGTTCCTCTCCATGGAAACCATCCATCTAAAGCTCTAAGCTTGTCTTCGGCTCCATCATCATCACCTCAAGAAACAAAAGAAGAAGAAGAAGATACCATTGTTATGTATAGCTCAAGAAGAAGAAAAGAGGAGAAGATAACCACGGCCTTGTCTACTCTCATCAAGGGCCCATCCATGGCCAAGAGGAGAAGAAGAATATTAAGAAGAAAGCACAATGAAAAGCTAGCAAAGAAGCACGACTCACCAAGGTCGGGTCTTGAGAAAGGAGTCTCTATGGCCAAGGAGCTCGCCCTCCTAAGCTCCATGGGAGTCTTACTTAAGCTCCCAAGCTCCCATCCTCATCCCAACAGGAAGGGGAAGGAAGGTGAATGAAAAGGATCACTTGGTCAAGGAGGAAGGGAGTTATATACACCAAGGAAGAGAGAGGTACCAAGGGAGAGGTGTCACAACCACATAAACCAGGGTGCCACTTGCTCTTGCACTTAACGCCACTTGTTGTCACCCTAGCAGCTCATGCACAGCTAGTGATACACTCTAGAATGTGTAACATGCAGATGGGCAGATGCCATGGCTGATACACCCTTTTGGGCGACACAGCTTCAAGCCCTAGCCGATACACTAAAGGACAAGGTAGCATATGTGACACATATATGTTATAAAGGTCATATAGAGATGTTAATCCTCAACTATCAACCAAACAAGGTGCCCCAACTTCCATCCATGTCCTATATGATGCCAAATAGAAGGTAGGTGACTCTAGAGCTGATAAATTGCATATTGACCCCTCCACTTTGGGTAATTTGCAATTTGCACCAAAACTAACACATAGGGCACAAACATCATCCAACTAAGCTCTACAAGGTTCCCCACCTTGTCATTCTCTTTATAATGGTGATAGAGTACTAAAGGCATGCTCTACATGTGACATATTACAATATAACCCCTTACTTTGGGTAAATTCAACTTTGGTCCAGAATAAGCAAACATTGCTCAAACAACATCCAAATGGGACCAAACTGGAAACATGAGCTTGTCACATGATATCAAAACATCTTAAGAGATTAGATTAAGGTTCTAAGCACCTTTCATAAGTAAAGCAAAGAGGGTTAGCCCAAAACTTGGGTCAGGGTCCTTACAAGTCATAAACCCCTAATAAGGATTTTGTCCCCAAAATCCCAAGCGGAAAGAAGATGAGTGTTACTCACACATCGTATCATACAACTCCACAAAAGCACCTGGGTGTAATAGATCTAATACCAACATACTTTCTCTTCTTCCATAGCCATCATAGGGTTTCCTTGTATTGGTCACAGACTCAACCCTTTGTCTCATCATCCTTGTCTGATAACACTTCTTTATAAACTGGAACATCACATGCAACTCGTATAACTCAGGTATCAATTCCTTTTACTAATATATCACCTTCCTTGTTACATTTCCACTGTGCTACTCTGACCTCACAGGCTCGACACCTGAGGTTTGCATACTTGTATCACTATCCTTCTACTATATATATTCCAACTATTCCTTCTCCTTCCACAAAGGATGTCTTAATCCAAGGGAGATCTGTCTCAGAAGAGGTTATCACAAGATACATACTTTACAAAACACATATATGCACATGAAAGGGCTCATAAGACACCTCACTGTGTATCGCTTAAGGCTTAACACAAAAGGAGTAATCGAACATCCAAAGAACCAAGCATCTTGGTTAACAACAACCACATCATATCGGTTTCAAGCCTGCCATGTCTTCATGTCAGCACCCAAAGGCACAACACGTGCCACCATGGTTATAACATGTGCACATTATCTTAACTGATCTGGATAGGAATCACAAACCTTGTTCATCCATCTCTAACCGATGCACATTCTGCCTGGACCTTCTTTTACTCGAGACTTAGCTAGGAGTATTCCAAGGAATCAGGCTTAACTTGATGAACTTTTCCCAAAATGATCTATCCTTAGTTCCTTTCCTTGGGTGCACACCTTCCAATGTCATGTTTATGCAGAGCATAAACCCCCAACAGGTGATAGGCATACTATAGGCACTTAGCCAGATTGTACCAAAGCCAACCTCTCCACTTCAATCAACTTCACACCTTTATAAGGATATCCATTCCCAAGGTTATCTCGATCCTTCACATGTCATGTGGAAAGGGATTCACCCGACTATCACATTCAGGAAAAGAAAGGATATGAGAAGAGTATACTTCATCCTGCACAACTAGGTCATCAAATAGGGTGCTCGACAACAGGCTATCTCTCTCCTGATTAACAAAAGGAAGCATCTTCCAAACACGCTATCAGCGTTCAGATGAGGGTACATCCTAAACTGGGTCATCAGAAATAGATGAGAGGAAAGAAGAAGACAAAGTAGAAGGGATTAACTCCATCCGACCTGCCAGCACACCCTGGTCATCTCACCATTTCTCGTGAGCTCATTCCTCAAGATCTAACTATTTCCTATTTCCATCTTGTGCCTGGTCAAACCATCCAGTCCTCACTTGCTTATCCTTATCAGCATTCCTTTGTGATGCTGATCTGTTGCCTCGAGGGTCACCACATAGATCCAAACTCCAAAACAAGCTTCCAGCTTGTGGGTTTAAGGTCAAGGATGATATATCAGGACGGTTCACCATCATACCTCCACAGTCTAGGCATCTTGATTCTCAACCCTTTACTAGAAGGCATGTTCTCATGTTCCCATATGCTTGGCACTTCTCATATACTAGTTTTCCTTACCTTGGTATCCATCTCTTGATTCAAAACTCATCACTTCTAGTATCACCTTCATAGTCTACCATTGCCACTGGTTCAAAACATGTCAAGAGGATCCTACCTTCATCATCTATCACAGATATCTCTATCTTGGAAACTAAAGTCCAAGATTAACTGATACTTTTTGAAGTATCCAAACAGAGATCACTCCCAAAAGCATACAAATCAAGTGGCACAAAGTCCACTTGATATCCATTCCTTCGGAAGGAAGGAACACAAAGGAACAAACTCCTACCATCACCTCATCAACACCTAGGGTTTCATATCAAAGGGGAGGATATCATCACATTCTTTGATCCTTACAAGAGTTTTCAACTGTTTATGCATCATTAAACCTTGTTCCCTCTGGTTTTATCCTATTTCTTCTTAGTCTCCTTGCACTCAGCACAGGAAGCATCAAGACCATTACGTGCTATTATTCTTTTTCTTTTGTCGTCATTTCATCATAATCGTTGATTATATCAGATTTTTGTTTTCTTTTTGTGGAAATGATCGTTACTCATCACATATTCTTTATTGAATGGGGATCGCCTCCCTTGTTCTCTTTTTCTTGTCACGAATTTGCACTTTATTCTTTCTCATTTATTCTTATGTTTATTGGTTGGTCTAAGATTATCTCAAGTTCCATCTTATTTACTCATCACTTGTTCTTCTCTAACTTTATCCTTGCTTTCAGGTATTATCTTCATTTTGTGTGAGTTTTACGCTTATACTTACCTTTTGATCATAGGTTAATCTATCTTTTGTTACGTATATCTCTTGAGATTATGGTTTCATGAACTTATCTCATCATATTCTTATACAGAATTAGGTTTCATAGAACCATTACTTCTCTTTTGATTATCAAGCATCCATGTATTAAGAGGTTATGGTGCATTCATTTACTCCCTTTATAACAAGATTAAGGTATTAGCATCATATTCTTGATTTTCTATGCTCTTTAGATTGCTCCAAAATGACTACTTGATCAGAGTAATGAAGGAGGAAGCAATCTAAGGCTCTACACTTACCTATGTCTTCAATATTTGAATACCTGGCTAGAGCATCCAATTACTAAGATTAGGTAGTATGCACCATATTTTATGTCATGGTCCAACCTTAGACACCATCCTAATCCTAGTCCTAGTGTCCCTGTAGACTCAACAAACCTAGAGCTCTGATACCAACTATAACATCCCAACTTGAACAAAACACGATTACATGCTAACTAGCGGATTACTGAAAATCACAAGAAATTAAAACTGATATACAACAAGCACCATGAGATGAGACATGTTTCTTCTGAGCCAACACTTTCTTTTCATAATATACTTTTAAGGTGCTACAACATAATTTCCCATCATCTCATTACATGAAATAATTGTTCCACATGCTGATTTACATCAAGATACATAAACTGAAAACTGTACATCGATCATAATACAAGAAACATCAAAAAGCTTCCCCAAGACCTGAGTGTACAGGGACGACACATAGGACTCTACTACTAGACACTATCTATTCCACCATGTACAATACCTCTTCATATCATCTCAGCCGCATGATCTTTATCTCGCCAGGAACGTCCACCTAAAAAGGGTTATTAACCAACGGGGTGAGACACACAGTCCCAGCGAGAAACATAGCCCTCTACCAACTTTATTATGATCACAGATAACTGGTATAAGTAGATTATAGGAGCAACATACTAAGCAAAGCTAACTTTATTAACATTCTTACCAAACTATCCAGGAGGCATATAACAGGCATACTTTATGGAACATGATTGACAAGATAAGTTTTATAAGAACTCATCACAAATAACTTGCAAGATATAACTAGAGAAACTATACAAGCAAGGCCTCAACCAATGCTCCATGTTTTGCCTTAAGCAATATATTCTATACAGCTGGATTATGATTTATTATGCCCTGAGGAAGTGAGTCGTCCCACTCAAATCCAACCTTCGACTGCAAAGCCCAAAACCGATGCCATACAAGGTCATTGGGAGAGCCGGAATCCATGACCTCACCTCTTTGTGGTTAGTGCACAATAATCAACAAGTAGGACTGTAGTCTCTTGCTTAAGTGGCATCAGCCACAGGGTCAGTCCCTCAGGCTGCCCTTTTCATCATGAGCCACATGCCTATTCACCGTGCTCCTGAGCCATGAACGCATTCATCCTCCTTCACACTGAGCCATGGGCCTGATCACCATCCTCTTGTACACATCTTGAGTCCACAACCGTAGTTGCACTCTATTCCTCCTATTTTCAGATAGGAGAAACCCCACATATTCAACAATATGTGCTCAGGGTTAACCCACAGGAGAACTCGTTTCTCCATCTCCTAATTACTGACGATGATGGATCTATGGCCAAGGCAAACTACATGAAAGGTTCATCTGTAATTAGTTAATGCATTTTAAGTATATTGTTGGGGCAACCAAGTTGTATTAAGCAACCATATATAAAACATGAACAAAATTAGATTTCATTACTTTGGTGTTATACTGATATTGCTATTCTCATTGCCCTCAACAATTATCTTATTGCCATGGGACATGAATCCCTCACATCATTTCATAGTACCACTACCTCTCAAGGCTTCATCATCATACATCATTATGGGATATTAGTCCCTCGGTTCATCACATAATACCATTGCCCCTCAAGGCATCATCATCATCATCGGATATCAATTCCTCATGTTATCAATAGAGGATAACACCTCATTCAGGCACTCGGCTATTATTAGGTTACCATACTATTCTCATCATAAGGTGATACATGTTATCTCATCAACAAGGCACATCATCATTGCTCAGATATTACACATATACCAAGCACACACTAATATAATCACCATAGCTCTTACCTGGCTATGAATTCAATTGATAATACCTACATGGTTAGGGAGCATATCAAAGAGATAACTTGATCATCAAATACAATCTTTTAAAAACATATCATGATTATCATATCAATAAGATTAAGGTTTATAGGATTGGAATAATCATCTATTATTATGAACACATGAAGCATAAGTCATAGATGGTGTATTAAGATATACACATCACTGTTACCATACCATGGGTATCCACCATACCCTATGTCTTGTATCATCATGCTCTCCATCCCTCTAGATTCATCTTTAGGGATCATACAATCATGATCAACCATCAAGCATTATCAAAGGTTCACCTATCATCAACCATAGGTAACCCCCATACTAACGTCCATAACCTATTTGTCATGTCTTATCATCATGATCAAAGATACGGGCTCACGGTAACAAGGTATTACATTGACGTTATGCATCTTAAGATAACTTTTCGGGTTATCAGGTTAGGAGACAACCCTCAATAGAAGTGTCGCCTATCATCACCAATGCTAGGCAGTGACCACAAACCCTCACTAAAGGGGTATCAGGTAGGGTACCAACCCTCACCCAAGATTGTCTGCTACAAGCATGACTTGCAATCCATGCACAAAGGAAGGGTATTGTGCAACAAGAGCTATAAGTTGTATCGTGCATCCATGTGCATGGTGGTATCGAGCAACCAGGTACAAGGGTGTGTGTCATGCAACACATGGGCGTCATATATCACCCAAAACCCTATCACCCATTAGGGTTAGGGACACTATAACGGTCAAGGTGTCATATCATCCAACACATGTATTGGCCAAGCCTTCCACTCTAGAACCATCCAAGTTATCATCTCATACTCTTACCGGGTAGCCACCTAAAAAGGGAAGAATGTGTCGAGAAAAGCATATCGGTCAAGACATCACATCCCTATATAGGGTATAGGCCAAGAACTTGACCCATTGTATCGCCCAAACCTTACCATGTGCACGATGTACTCTTATTGGATTAGGGCTACTGGTATCGGCCAAGATCTCTATAGGTGTGTGTTGGGTAGCAAGGGTGTCGGGTTATGTCCTTCACTAAGACATATCAAGAAGGGATGCTAGTACCACTCAAAGGCTAAACCAATAGTGGGGCTATCATTCAAAGTATCGTGCAAAGCACAACAAGGCCATACCGCCTAACTCATCATAATGGGTAACACCTCGTATTGGGCAACACTCAACTAACTCAACTATCAAGCACCATATCGGGCGAGGGGTCTACAAGGTGTCATCCAACCATATCTCCCAAGAACATCCCCTATCGGTCATCTAGGGTTAGGGCAACCTTATCATTCAAGGCTCCATGTCAGGCAACTAGAGTTAGAATCATCCTATCGGCCAAGCAAGCATATCACCCCAAACTAGGGTTAGGCATTTGGGTCGCCCAAGGCACCACTTTTAGGGCTAACGCCCACACCCAAGGTTATCTCATCAGTTTCATCTACTACCAAAGACATCACCACTATATTACCCAAGATATCAACCAAGGACACAACCCCAAGAACATGTCGTGCAATAAGGGTAAACCATCAACTCACCACTAAAGATGAGCACTTCATATCAGCCAAAGGTCCAGCTAGGTATAAACCACCCATATCATCCAAACCCTAAACACTAGGGTAGGAAAGGATATCGGTCACCACACCATATCGTCCAACAATACCAAAAGTTGGCTCACCTCTCAACAACCAAGTGAGAGAGGTCTTGCACAACCTTTAGCATATCAGGCAACAACGATAGAGCAACACCCTATCGGCCAACCAACTCAACCTAACGTCCAAACACCTAGACCATAGGTTCACTTTCATTTATCCAAGTAGAGAGAGGATTTTTGCCCAAGCTGCTAGAGTATGGCTCACTTCTCAAGTCCAAGGGATATTATTCATGTGCCATCGGCCAAGGAAAGACCTAACGGGCAAAGCACTATATCGTACAACCACTATATCGGGTAAGCACCCTATCAGGTGGTTCATCTTCAACCTCAAATCACCCAATACCATTATGCACAAGATAAACAAGAATAAGGAAGTAATAAAACGTAACATTCCCATTAGATTAGATTCCAAGTTCCACATATATAACTATCATGGAGAAAGGTATCGATTTAAGTACAAGAACCAATATGTGCACATATGAAGAGTGAACATAATAGAGATGGTTAAGAGTTATGTAACCCACCTTAAGAGGATATCCATGAAAGGCATACAGATTCCTGATCCAAGCAGCAAACCCACATTCCTCTCCATGGAAACCATCCATCCAAAGCTCTAAGCTTGTCTTCGGCTCCATCATCATCACCTCAAGAAACAAAAGAAAAAGAAGAAGATACCATGGTTATGTATAGCTCAAGAAGAAGAAAAGAGGGGGAGATAACCATGGCCTTGCCTACTCTCATCAAGGGCCCATACATGGCCAAGAGGAGAAGAAGAAGATGAAGAAGAAATCACAAGGAAAATATAGCAAAGAAGCACGACTCACCAAGGTCGGGTCTTGAGCAAGGAGTCTCTATGACCAAGGAGCTCGCCCTCCTAAGCTCCATGGGAGTCTTCCTTAAGCTCCCAAGCTCCCATGCTCATCCCAACAGGAAGAAGAAGGAAGGTGAATGAAAAGGATCATTTGGTCAAGGAGGAAGGGAGTTATATACACCAAGGAAGAGAGAGGTAGCAAGGGAGAGGTGTCATAACCACATAAACCAAGGTGCCACTTGCTCTTGCACTTAACGCCACTTGTTGTCCTAGAAGCTCATGCACGGCCTGGTGATACACTCTAGAATGTTTATCGTGCAGCTGGGTAGCTGCCATGGCTGATACACCCTTTTGGTTGACACACCTTCAAGCCCTAGTCGATACACTAAAGGACAAGGTAGCATATGTGACACATATATGTTATAAAGGTCATATAGATATGTTACTCCTCAACTATCATCCAAACAAGGCGCCCCAACTTCCATCCACATCCTAGATGATGCCAAACATAAGGAAGGTGACTCTAGAGATGGTAAATTGCATATTGACCCCTCCACTTTGGGTAATTTGCAATTTGCACCAAAACTAGCACATAGGGCACAAACATCATCCAACTAAGCTCAAACTTGGAACATAGGTCCTCCACAAGGTGCCCCACCTTATCATTCTATTTATAATGGTGAAAGAGTACTAAATGCATGCTCTACATGTGACATATTGCAATATAACCCATTACTTTGGGTAAATTGCACTTTGGTCCAGAATAAGCAAACATTGCTCAAATAGCATCTAAATGGAACCAAACTGGAAACATGAACTTGTCACATGATATCAAAAAATCTTAAGAGATTATATTAAGGTTCTAAGCACCTTTAATAAGTAAAGCAAATAGGGTTAGCCCAAAACTTGAGTCAGGGTCCTTACAAGTCATAAACCCCTAATAAGGATTTCATCCCCGAAATCCCAAGTGGTAAGAAGACGGGTGTTACTCACACATCACATCATACAACTCCACAAAAGCTCCAGGGTGTCATAGATCTATGACCAACGTACTTGCTCTTCTTCCAAAGCCATCACATGGTTTCCTTGTACTGGTCACAGACTCAACCCTTCATCACAGACTCAACACTTCGTCTCATCATCCTTGTCTGATAACACTTCTTTATATATTGGAACATCATATGCAACTCGTATAACTCAGGTATCAGTTCCTTTTACTGATATATCACCTTCCTCATTATGTTTCCGCTGCGCTACTCTGATCTCACAGGAGTGACACCTAAGCTTCACATACTTGTATCACTATCCTTCGGTTATATACAGTCCAACTGTTCCTTCTCCTTCCATAAAGGATGTCTTAATCCAACGGAGATCTATCTCAGAAGAGGTTATCACAAGATACATACTTTACAAAACACATGTATGCACATGAAAGGGCTCATAAGACACCTCACTATGTATCTCTTAAGGCTTAACACAAAAGGAGTTATCGAACATTCAAAGAACCAAGCATCATGGTTAACTACAACCACATCATCTCAGTTTCAAGACTGCCATGTCTTCATGTCAGCTCCCAAAGGCACAACATGTGTCACCACAGTTATAACATGTACACATTTTCTTAACTGATCTGGATAGGAATCACAAACCTTGTTCATCCGTCTCTAACCGATGCACATTCTTCCTGGACCTTCTTTTACTCGAGACTTAGCTAGGAGTATTCCACGGAATCAGGATTAACTTGATGAACTTTTCCCAAGATGATCTATCCTTAGTTCCTTTCCTTGGGTGCACACCTTCTGATGTCATGTTTATGCAGAGCATAAACCCCTAGCAGGTGATAGCCATTCTATAGGCACTTAGCTAGATTGTACCAAAGCCAACCTCTCCACTTCAATCAACTTCACACCTTTCCAAAGATATCCATTCCCAAGGTTATATCGATCCTTGGCATGTCACATGGAAAGGGATTCACCCGACTGTCACATCCAGGAAAAGAAAGGATATGAGAAGAGTATACTTCATCCTGCACAACTAGGTCATCCAACAGGGTGCTCAACAACAGGCTATCTCTCTCTTGATTAACAAAAGGAAGCATCTTCCAAACACGCTATAAGCATTCAGAGGAGGGTACATCTTAAACTGGGTCATTAGAAAAAGATGAGAGGAAAGATGAAGACAAAGAAGAAGGGATTAACTCCATTCAACCTGCCATCACACCCTAGTCATCTCACCATTTCTGGCCAGCTTATGCCTCGAGATCTAACTGTTGCCTATTGCCATCTGTTGCCTGATCAAACCATCCGGTCCTCACTTGCTTATCCTTATCATTGTTCCTCCATGATGATGATATGCTGTCTCAAGGGTCACCACATAGATCCAAACTCCAAAACAAGCTTCCATCTTGTGGGTTCAAGGTCAAGGATGATATATCAGGAGGGTTCACCACCATACCTCCACAATCTGGGCATCTTAATTCTCAACCCTTTACCAGAAGGCATGTTCTCATGTTTCCATACGCTTGGCACTTCTCATATAATAGTTTTCCTTACCTTGGTATCCATCTCTTGAGTCAAAACTCATCACTTTTAGTATCACCTTCATAGTCTACCGTTGCCATTGGTTCAAAACATGTGAAGAGGATCCTACCGTCATCATCTATCATATATATCTCTATCTTGGAAACTAAAGTCCAAGATTAACTGATACTTTTTGTAGTATCCAACCAAAGATCACTCCCAAAAGCATACACATGGTCCACTTGACAACCATTCCCTCAGAAGGAAGGAACACAAACGAACAAACTCCTCCCATCACCTCATCAACACCTATCTAGGGTTTCATATCAAAGGGGAGGATATCATCAGTTTCTTTGATCCTTACATGAGTTTTCAACCATTTATGCATCATTAAACCTTATTCCCTCTAGTTTTATGTTGTTTCTTCTTAGTCTCCTTGCACTCAGAACAGGAAGCATCAAGACCATTACGTGCTATAATTCTTTTTCTTTTGTCGTCATTTCATCATAATCGTTGATTATATTAGATTTTTGTTTTCGTTTTTTGGAAAAGATCATTACTCTTCACATATTCTTTATTGAATGGGGATCGTCTCCCTTGTTCTCTTTTTCTTATCACGAATTTGCACTTTATACTTTCTCATTTCTACTTACATTTATTGGTTGGTCTGAGATTATCTCAAGTTCCATGTTATTTACTCATCACTTGTTCTTCTCTTTCCTCTAACTTTATCTTTACTTTCACGTATTTTCTTCATTTTGTGTGAGTTTTACACTTTTACTTACCTTGTGATCATAGGTTAATCTGTCTTTTGTCACATATATCTCTTTAGATTACAGTTTCAAGAACTTATCTCATCATATTCTTATACGGATTTAGGTTTCATATAACCATTACTGCCTCTTTTGATTATCAAGCATACATGTATTAAGAGGTTACGGTGCATTCATTGACTCCCTTTATAATAAGATGAAGGTATTAGCATCATATTCCTGATTTTCTATGCTCTTTAGATTGCTCCAGAATGACTACTTCATCAGAGTAATCAAGGAGGAAGCAATCTAAGGCTCCACACTTACCTATGTCTTCAATATTTGAATACATGGCCAAGGCATCCAATTATTAATATTAGGTAGTATGCACCATATTTTATGTCACGATCCAACCTTAGACACCATCCTAATCCTAGTCCTAGTGTCCCTGTAGACTCAGCAAACCTAGAGCTTTGATACCAACTGTAACATCCCAACTCGAACAAAACACGATTACATGCTAACCAGTAGATTACTGAAACTCACAGGAAATTAAAACCAATATACAACAAGCACCATGAGATGAGAAATGTTGCTTTTGATCCAACACTTTCTTTTCATAATATACTTTCAAGGTTGTACAACATAATTTCCCATCATCTCATTACATGAAATAACTGTTCCACATGCTGATTTACATCAAGATACATAAACTGAAAACCGTACATTGATCGTAATACAAGAAACATCAAAAAGCTTGCCCAAGACTTGAGTGTATAGGGACAACACATATGACTCTACTACTAGACACTATCTATTCCACTAGGTATGATACCTCTGCATATCATCTTAGCCGCATGATCTTTATCTCGCCAGGCATGTCCACCTAAAAAGGGTTATTAACCAGTGGGGTGAGACACATAGTCGCAGCGAGAAACATAACCCTCTACCAACTTTATTATGATCACAGATAACTGGTATAAGCAGATTATAGGAGAAACATACTAAGAAAAGCTAATTTTATTAACATACTAACCAAACTATCCAGGAGTCATATAACATGCATACTTTATGGAACATTATTGACAAGATAAGTTTTATAAGAACTCATCACAAATAACTTGCAAGATATAACTAGAGCAACTATACAAGCAATACCTCAACCAATTTTCTATGTTTTGCCTTAAGCAATATATTCTATACGGCTGGATTATGATTTATTATTCTCTGAGGAAGTGAGCCATCTCGCTCAAATCCATCCTTCGGCTGCGAAGCCCAAAACCTGTGCCATACAAGGTCATTGAGAGATCCAGACTTCATGACCTCACCTCTTTGTGGTCAGTGCACAACAATCAACAAGCAGGACTGTAGTCTCCTGCTTAAGTGGCCTGAGCAACAGGGTCAGTCCTGTAGGATGCCCTTTTCATTATGAGCTACAGGTGTATTCACCATGCTCATGAGCCATGAACACATTCATGCTCCTTCACACTCAGCCATGGGCCTGATCACCATGCTCTTATACACATCTTGAGTCCACAACCATAGTTGCACTCTGATCCTCCTATTTTTGGCTAGGAGAAACCCCGCATATTCATCAATATGCGCTCCGAGTTAACCTGTAGGAGAACCCATTTCACCATCACCTAATTACTGACGATGATGGATCTATGGCCAGGGCAAACTACATGAAAGGTTCATCTATAATTATTTAATGCATTTTAAGTATATTGTTGGGGCAACCAAGTTGTATTAAGCAACCATATTTAAAACATGAACAACATTAGATTTCATTACCTTGGTGTTATACTGCTATTACTATTCTCATTGCCCTCAACAATTATCTTATTGCCATGGGACATGAATCCCTCGCATCATTTCATAGTACCACTGCCTCTTAAGGCTTCATCATCATACATCATCATGGGATATCAGTCCCTCGGTTCATCATATAATGCCATTGCCATTCAAGGCATCATCATCATTATGGGATATCAATCCCTCATGTTATCAATAGAGGATAACACCTCATTCAGGCACTCAGCCTTTATTAGGTTACCATACCATTCACATCATAAGGTGATACATGTTATCTCATCAACAAGGCACATCATCATTGCTTAGATATTGCACATATACCAAGCACACACTAATATAATCACCATAGCTCTTACCTGGCTATGAATTCAATTGATAATACCTGCATGGTTAGGGAGCATATCAAAGTGATAACTTGATCACCAAATATAATCTTTTAAAACATATCATGATTATCATATCATTAAGATTAAGGTTTATAGCTGTTACCATACCATGGGTATCCACCATACCCTATGTCTTGTATCATCATTCTCGCCATCCCTCAGGATTCATCTTTAGGGGTCATACAATCATGATCAACCATCAAGCATTATCAAAGGTTCACCTATCATCAACCATAGGTAACCCCCATACTAATGTCCATAACCTATTCATCATGTCTTATCATCATGACTTCTTGTTGACTGACTTTTTGTGTTCCTGAAGTTCATGCTTAATCTTATCAGCAAGTTCAGTCTGAAATGCCTCAGAAGCAAGTCTCGACTTAGCTGCATTATCTTCCTACCGATGTCATACTAGCCTTATTTATGACCTAAGGGTGATTGAACTACCTTAAGCCCCAAAGTCAATTCTCCTTTCTTCCCTCTCAACAGTTATCTAGAGGAATTGGAAATAGCTCAAGCAAAGTGGTATAACGTGACTCGATCAAAAGAAGTCCAATAGTTGTGGTGAATATACTTTGGCACACCCTTCAACCACTTGACTAAGACAGACATGAGAGGGTTGTGCACTCAACTCTTCTGGAGTGGATTAGACCTATAGTCCTTTGAAACTCATCCAAATCCCACTAGTGCTTGATTCCTGCAACAACAAAGAGCATAACACACACGCTTGGACCATAGGACACCTGATGACCACTGTTCACCGCTGGTGTGAATGAACCACAGTAAGAACGAGTAAGCCGCCACAATGGAACATGGATTCCACCGCCTGACATTGAGAAGTCAAACTCGAGACTTTCTACTAAAATCCAAACTAGGTTGAAGTAGTTCATCGAAGCGTTCCTCTACCCTATACGTGTTGGGAAATGATTTCTTGGTCAGAACCTAGAGAAAGGGGAATTTTGAAAGGGCGAGCCATAATAGAAAATGGTGGAGAGATGATCAAACCTATCCAACCCTCATCATATGCAAGTCTTCTAAGACCCGCTGCTAGGTGAGACCCTGGCAGAGGCTCAAGACTGATTCCCACAATTTCTTTATTGTTATCATATCTGAACATCCATACGTTTCTCTTGAAATCAAAAAAAGAAAATGGATTTGAAAACGTCGCTTAGTGTCACTCAGGGACTAGGTATTAGTCAACATATCCATTTTTGAACCAGCATAAGCATGTTGAGTTTTTCAGAACTCATCCCATGGAAGCAAAAGTCTTGGCGCGAGTCAACTATATGTATGGGGTGGGGGATGAAACCTGAGCCTTTCTCATGGGCATCCTCCCTCCCTATAGTGGCAGAGGGCTCCTACCATTTTTGTAGCTGGATTCTCGGGCATATAGCCTATAGAATGGTTTGTATCTCCTCATATAAGACCCTCTTCCTTATCCTTTACTTAACACCATCTGCATGACACCCACAACTTGTCCAACCATACTTCTTGGCATGGCCATCGATATCAACCTTCAGGATCATAGACAAGAAAATAGTCTCACCCATACATTCTGGGCTTGGCCATGCCCAAGAAAATCAATCCAAATCAGAGTTCATCCTACCCGCCATGAACAAATAGGAGGTGTGGGCCACAGGTCACAGGCAGGGCTCTTCCTTTCTTATTCCTTCTTATCACACAATAAATTTTTTGTTTTTGCTACCTTACATGTCCCCAGATTTCCCTACACCCTCCTCTCTCAAGCTTAGGATAGATCTAGATTATAAGTTTGTCTCTCTCTCTCAAGATGGAAAGAAAACAATCACTAATATATCCATATGACCATTAGCTTAAGAAGTCCAACATTATCATGCATTCATGCAACTCCATAACACTTAGATGGCTAGTAATACTCTTTTGAGACACTAACAATCAAACATCACAAGTGTTGGATCTAAGGGCTCTAGAGGGGGGTGAATAGAGCTACACATTTCTCACAAAATATATTAGACCTTCAAATTATGTCAATTAGGAGAAATAGCTTAATGGCAATTTGAAGTCTTATCTAACAACCATAGCAAGGATGAGAGAGATTGATAGAAAGCACTTGATAAAGGGATGTAGAGTGGTTCCACACTTCAAACTAGAAGTGAGTCAGTCTACTACCTAGAGAGATCAACCTATAGGACTTTGCAAGTGCTTTTCTCTATTATATCACCACATAGATTACAGAAATAGATCACCAAAGGACTTACCCATCCAATCACAAGGAGATCTCCACCTTCACAAGGAACTTACCCACTTAGATTGAATCTTCAGCCTTCACCTAGGTCTTACCCATTCAATCTCAAGTCTTCTTCCTTGAAGGACTTTTCTTCTCCTCTTGGATCTTCCGCCTTTGCCTTCTCCTTCACCTGGAGAAGATAACCACCTCTTCATCAACCTTGAAGAGGACCAGCTACAACTCCTTTTTCACTCAATGGAGCTTTCTTGCTTCAACTTTTCTTCATGGAAGAAGGGGATAGGGAAGTAGTGGAAGAATGAGAGCTTTACATGCACAAAGGTGGAGCTCTCTTAAAATAATCCTAAATCACTCACAAATCACAAAATGAAGTGTAAACTAGAGAGAGAAAGGGGCTCAAGGGGTGGTAGCACACTCAACTATAGCAAGGACCTTGTGTGTAATGAATGAGCAACCTTGGAATGAACTCCAACTGGTCTTATTTATAGCTGGGGGTGCTCGCTTGAATTGGTGAACAATTAGGGTTGAATTATAGTCGTTTATGCACAAGGAAACATATCTATTTTCATCCAAACAAGTCACCAACGGTTAGAATCACTTTTTTTGCATTTTTCGTAAAGTGCATTTGGTCGAGATTCAATAAAAGTAATCGACCGATCGGCTAAAAGACAAACCCAATTTTCAAACTATCGGTCGAGTTTGTCCTGGGAAACTTGACTGATCAGCTAAAATCACATTTGGTCAGTAACCCAATCGGTCGAGTTCTGTGAATGCACAACTCGACCGATGTACACATTAGAGAATTGATCCAAGGGATCGGTCAAGATTGTAACTCAACCGATCAACAGTATGTTATCAATTTTCAAATGATGTTAAAAAGTGATTAAAACTTGGTACTAAGTGTCCCACATAATTTTCTCATCTTAGTTACAAATCATATCATCAATACAAGTGATTATAAAATTCTTCTAACATCATTTGAATGGATTTCCTAATTGGCACACTTGTATTGCTTTTGATTGGAACTTTGCCAAGCTAGGGCTTGTGTAAATTGATTCTTTTCATGTACTTAAAACCTAAAATCAATCTTGAATACACATATTAGATACATATGAATGGAATGGTTGAGTCATTATCAAAATATGGACAATGTATAACCTCCAGGTCAACATTCTCCCCCTTTTTGAAAATGACAAAACATCCCTCAAACATTTTGAAAAGAATGTTGAAAGTATACCTTTGCCTTGTGAATTAGGGAGATTCAAGATTTGAACAATGTGAATTGCTCCCACTCAATATATGCTTACTTTAACCTGCATAATTTCTCTTTCTACACAAAGAAATATAACATGCATGTACTATATGATCCTTTAGCAAGTCACATGATAAAGCTTATAAAGAATAAGAAAATAATCACATAGGCAATATTAGCAATATGATTGAGTTTCAATACATTGAAATGCTCTCTCCCCCTTTTGACATTATAAAAAATGAAGGGGGGTAGAGGAGCATACAAAAAGGTCTTCTCAAACACAACCAAGCAGATATTCAAACATGCAATCACATAACTTATATCAAACAGAGATAAGAGAAACACACAAGCTAGGTCATAATCAAAATATGGTGAAATGTGGCACCAACTCATAAGATATAACTAATCAAAGAGTAAGACTACACAGAAGATAGATTACAACCGATGAATCATGTTCTCATGAAAAAAACTATAAGCGAGAGTCGATGAAAACTGAAGATAAAAAAGTACATCTCAGATAATGTGCCCAGATGTTTCTAATATAAAATAGCCTAGAAAGATATATATGATCAGCAAACTATACTAGAAACTAAGAAACAACTAGACATATAAGCTATCTATGTCCACAACATCATCATCATCCTCGACATTAGGCTCATAGTCGTCGTCTCCATCTGAAGGTGCAGTAGCAGTGCCTTCTTCACCGGAGTCACCACCAGAGCCGTCACCATCATCATCAGCATCCTCACCATCACTAGCATCTTCGTCAGCATCAGCAGTCTCAGTATCAGCCTGGTTAGGCATCTCCTCATCCACAAAAGGACCGAAGCCACGACCGGGCCAACGAGCATTCCACTCATCCCAAGTCATACCAAGAGCATAGAGCTCATTGGCCTGAGGGAAGGAGGGAGTAGAATCACCCAGACTGGCAAGTAGAGTGGCCAAGGGGCCAACAGGCAACAACGGGAAGACATGAGCAAAACTACCAGTAGCAGAGGGTGTGGGAGCAGCATTGGAAGGCTCAGGTGCAGGATAGAAGTGATTGTATGCATAAGATGCATAATTACTATCAAGGTATGGTTGGAAGGTGGGGTATGGGTGTGCACATGATAAGTTCATGTTTGATATGATTGAACATAAATCCTGGTGCAGATTCTCCTAGACTTGGATGTTATATGCTTGTTGGTGCATCATGTAACCCATGAGGGCTTCATTGGATACACAAAACAAGGCACGACTAGGTCGGGATGGCTGAGGAGGTGGAGCTTGGGTAGAGGTAGAGGCAGGTGCAGCTGAGGAAGAGGTAGAGGGTGAAGCACTGGGTGTGGAGGAGGATAGGATAGGCACAGATTTCTAAATTGTAGTCTCATTGATGCACACTCCCTTCCTAGAAGGTCTATAGTGGAAGTCAGAGAAGAGTGATTTCTCAGTGGAGAACTAGAAAAGAACACAAATCAGGGCAGGATAAGGTGGATGGGTGCCACAGGTGTTCTTGCCAGAGTCAAAGCAAGTCATATGGTGTAGGATATATCTAGACCACTTGACTCTGACATTCTCTAAGATGTAATACATGATCACCGCAATGTTCTCTACAATATCCATTTGATTTTTCTTTGGATGGATGTTGCAATTGACCACTAGGGCTAATATATGCTTCTTGAGATCCAAGGAGGAGGAGGGTAGGGTGCTCTTCTTCTTATATGGAACATCAAGTTTCTTTAGGTAGCGGTGGATATCAGGAAGATTGATCTCATTCTTCTTGTAGAAACCTTTAGGGTCCAAAAGGTCAAAATTCTCACCATAATCATTACACTAGGTGTCATTCTCATCGGCTCCTGAAAAGAAAACATTTAGGATATCCTCAGATATTTTGAATTTCTTCCCGGCAATGATCGAAGTAAGAATCACTTGAGTATTCAGAGGGGGTACAAGGGGGTCGTAATTCCAAAACAAATTTGTGTAGAATTTGTGAACTGCTTTCATGCTAGACATGGAATTATGAAAGCAATCATGCTCGACAGCCAGGGTGGATAGGTGATGAACGGATAGAAACCTCGCCACTTGATCGATGATAGATTGATGCCTAGGGCTAGGCTCAAACAAGGCTCTAAAAGGAGAAGGACCCTAGGAAGAAGGTCCTTATACCTATTTACAACCTCTATTGAGACAAAGAGGGTCTCATCAAACGGAATTAAGCGAGAGGACAAAGAAGAGGATGGTGCATTACTAGGGGCGGGTCTCTTTATTCTATGAGAAGCCATGGAGATTCAAAGAAGGATAAGAAGAGAGCAAACGCACAAAACAAACCACCAAAACCATTCACACACCAAGGAAGAGCAAGAGGGAAGGTCTAGAATGATCTATCTGGGTCAGATTAGGGCTAGGATAGGGAAGGTAAGGTCTGGGGTTGAGAGCTTAGGGCTTGAAGAAGGGGAATCAGTCATCTATTCTCTAGTTGAGAGGGAGAATAGTTGGCAAAATCCAACTTAAGTTGGTAGCAACCCGCAGATCGGATTGGTCATTTTGAACAAAGCTCTCAGCTAGGGATCGGTCGATTTTGTCCTGGGGGAATCTCGACCGATGGTCAACCTGACCTAAAACCATAAAACTTAATTTCTAACCATTTGAATTCTAATTAAATTTATTTTTCAAGTCCATTATGTATATTGAACATACTTAGGCACATATCACTCATCATTGGGTACTATTTTTCCATAAAACAAGCGTTTACGAGAAATACCCAAAAATAAGAGAAAAATAAGGTAAAATGAACATGAAAAAGCCATTTTAAGCATATAAGCACTCAAAGATGATCAAGATAGATGAAAAACATATAGGACAGATAACTACTAGCTAGAAGGCATTTTAGATTCATCCAAAGCAGTTATAAGAAATTTTGATCTAATAAAGTTAAATTGCTCTCTAGCTAGAGGTTTAGTGAAAATGTTCACCAATTAATTTTTTCTGTCCACATGCGTAATATAAATATCCTTCTTAGCAATGTGATCATGAAGAATGTGATGGCAAACCTCTATATGTTTAGCTCTACTATGAAATATAGGATTGTAAGACAAGTTAATTGCACTAGTATTATCACAATAGATAGGAGAAGCATCAAAGTGAATGTCAAAGTCTTGGATCATTTGCTTCATCCATAGGACCTGGGCACAACAACTCTTGGCTGCAATGTACTCAACCTCGGTGGTTTATAATGCCATGGTGCTCTATTTCTTGGAGAACCCAGACACCAAGCATGGTCCTAGGAGGAAACAAGTGCCACTTGTACACTTTCTATCAATCAAGCAGCCTGCATAATCGACATCACTATAGGCAATAAGAGTAAAGTCCCTTGACTTGGGATACCATAGTACAAAGTTTTGAGTTTTGGCTAGGTACCTTAGAATCCTTAACAGCTATAAGATGAAATTTCTTAAGATTTGATTGAAATCAAGCACACAATCCAACACTAAACATTAAGTCAGGTCAAGAGGCAGTTAAGTAAAGTAAACTTTCAATCATACCTCTATAGAGCTTCTCATCTACCTTCTCACCTTCTTCATCTTTATCAAGTTTGGCAGTGTTTGACATGGGTGTGTCCATCGGCTTGGTATTCTCCATCCCAAAGCACTTAAGTAGTTCATTGGTGTACTTGCCTTGGTTGATGAAGTTCCCATCTTTTGTTTGCTTGATTTGAAAGTTGAGGAAGAATGTGAGCTCACCCATCATACTCATCTCAAATTCACTCTGCATAAGATCACTAAATTCTTTGCAAAGATCAAGGTTAGTTGTGCCAAAAATGATATCATCAACATATATTTGAATGATAAGAAAATTGTTAGAAGTGTGCTTTAGAAACAAGGTAGAATCCACTTTTCCCATGATATAACCATGATCTAACAAAAAGTTCTTTAATTTCTCATACCAATCCCTTGGTGCTTGTTTGAGTCCATAGAGAGCTCTTTGCAACAAATAAACATGGTTAGATAGATTATCATGTTCAAAGCCCAGAGGTTGTGCAACATACACTTCCTCCTCAATTGTACCATTCAAAAATACACTTTTAACATCTATTTGATACAAAAGAAAGTTTTTATGACTAGAAAAAGCAAGCAACATACGAATGGACTCAAGTATAGCTACAGGTACATATGTTTCATCAAAGTCAATACCTTCCTACTGATTGTAGCCTTGAGCCACTAACCTCGCTTTGTTTCTTACCACTTTGCCGCTTTCATCTAGCTTGTTGCGGTAGACCCATTTGGTGCCTATTACTTGGTCTTGGCTCAAGGGTCCAAACTTTTTTCTTCTCAAATTGTTCCAACTCCTCTTACATAGCTAGGATCCATTCTTCATCCCCAAGATCTTCCTTGATGTCTTTAGGCTCTAGTTGTGAGATGAAGATGTTGTTGGCTTGTTCTTTGTTGAATGCATCCCGCGTCTTCACTCTCTCAAATGGATCACCTAATATCAGCTCCTTAGGATGATTCTTTGCAAACCGGGGAGTTGGATCCTTCTTTTCATCATCTTTTTCTTCTTCTTGAGCAGCCACCTCTTTATCCTTTTGGGTGATGTTGAGTTCTTTAAGAATATGAATTACTTCATCTGCAACATCATCATTTGAAACAATATCTTTGGGAATAGAGGGGTTAGTCTCAATAAACTTTACATTAATAGATTCTTCTACTTTAGCAAGATCAACATTATAAACTCTATATGCCTTGCTAGTAGTTCTATAGCCAAGAAAGAAAGCCTTGTACAATTTCGGATCAAACTTGTCAAGAGAATCCTTTGTGTTCAAAACAAAACAAGGACATCCAAAAACATGAAAATACTTGATAGAATTATTCCTACCACGCCATAGTTCATAGGAGGTTTTCTTAAGCGATGGATGAGTGAAAACACAGTTTTGCACATAATAAGAGGTACTTATAGCTTCATCCCAAAACTTCTTAGGAGTATCAAAATCAAGAAGCATGGTCCTAGCCATCTCCTGTAGATACCTATTCTTCTTCTCTACAATCGCATTTTGTTGAGGTGTTCGAGGTGAAGAAAAGTTGTGTGCATATCCTGATTCTTGACAAAAATGCTCAAAAAGGTCATTTTCAAATTCTCCCTCATGGTCATTATAGATGGAAATAATCCGGAAAGAAGCTTCATTTTCAACTCATTTACAAAAACTAGATAAAACATCAAGCATATCACTCTTTGAAATGAGAAAGAAGGTCCAAGTATATTAAGAGAAATCATCGACAATAACAAGGCAATACTTGGAACCATGAAGAGATTGTGTTCTCATTGGTCCAAATAGATCAATATGAAGAAGTTCAAGAGCTCTCTTAGTTCTAAGGACTCCTTTAGATTTGAAGGAGAACTTGGTTTTCTTTCCTTGTGTACAAGGTTGGCATTCATCATCCTTTTCAAAATCCAATTTAGGAAGTCCCTTGACTAAGTCCTTTTTGCTCAGCTTCTTTAATTGATGCATATTTACATGACCAAGCTAGCGGTGCCAAAGAGAAATATCATTCAAATTGGCTACTAGGCATCTACCAACAACATTCTTAATAGAGTTAAGAAAAATACCATAAATATTACCACTTCTAGTTCCCTTATATATAACTTGATAGGTGAGGGAATCTAGAATCAAACATTCAAAAGAAGTAAATAGAACAAGGTAACCATTATCACAAAGTTGACTAACACTTATTAAATTGTGATATAGGCCATCCACAAAAAGAAAATTCTTGATGCATAAGGATTCACCTACATCAGCCTCACCTTTGAATTTACCTTTCCTGTTATCCCCAAAGGTGACAGATCCTCCTTTCTTCTTTGTGAAATTGTTGAAATTGCTTACATCACTCAGCATGTGTTTTTTGCAGCCACTATCAAAAATCCATTTATCTTTTCCTTGTAAGAAAGGAGACTGTTGGTTTCCAACTCAAACTTTGGGATCTGGAGTTAGCTTGGGGACCCATTTCATCTTTGGGTTGGTCCCCTTAGACTTGTAAGGACAATAAGTAGAATAATGGTCATCACATTTGCAATAAGAACAAACCATAGGATTCTTTGTGGACGAAGATTCTCCTACAAAGAAAGAGATATCCTTGGTCTTTTTCTTACCTTTGTCCTTACCCTTTCCCTTTGAGGCTCCCCCTTCAAATCCCAAACCACTAGTACCCCTTTATTGGGTAGAATGATCAAGGATTTTATTTAGGGAGTTATTCCCTTTGAGGAATTTCTACAGGGATGCTCTTAATCTATAGTTATCATCATTCAAAGAAACAATAGTAGAATATAAACTAGATATATCATCCCTAGCATGCACAAGGTCAGCCTCAATACATAAATCTTTAGTAAGATATGAATCCTTTTCAAGAGAGATAGCAATCACATTATTACTAGGCAACAAAGGTCTAGAAGATAAATCATTTACTTGACTAAGAAACCTAGTATTTTTAGATTTTAGCATTTGAATCTCTTTGAGATAAACATCTCTCTCTTCTCTACGAGTATCAATAAGCAACTTAAATTCAACATTTTTAGTTTTAAGCAATTCAAGTTCTTTTAGGCAATTTTGGTTCTCTTTCTTACGCTTTTCAATGTTCTTAAGGTAGACACCATTCTCAACTTTAAACCCATTGTATAGGAGCTCAAGATCAAGATATTGCCCTTGCAAGTTATCAATACTCTCAAGATTGGTTTTCTCATTCAATTCTAGAATTTCAAGCTTAGCATAAAGATCATCAATGATTTTTCCTAACCGTTTTCTTTTAGATTTATAATTAGCAAAAGACGAACGGGTAGTAACAAGAATATCAATAATAGCTTCTTTAGGCAGTTCATGCAATCTTACCTCACTTACCTCACTTACCCCACCAATGTCTTCACTTGTAGAGGCCATGAGGGCAAGGTGGCACTCTCCATCTTCTTTGAAGCTAGAGCTGCTTGAAGATGAAGCTTCCCAAGCTGCATTAGATACATTCTTGTGTCTCTTTTCCTTCTTGTCCTTCCTCTTGTGCTTGCTCTCCTTCTTGTAATCCTCATCTTTCCTTGATATGCTCTTGTGGTGAGACTTTCTTGACTTTGGGCATTCACTCTTGTAGTGCCCCTTTTAACCACACTTGTAGCATCTCAGAGTAGAGGAGGAGGAGGCTTGCTTTCCCTTGATGTAGTTGGCTTCATGCTCAATAGGGCCTTAATATTCACTAGAGGAGGGAGTCTGACAAGCAAGTTGTTGTTGAAGGATGACAGGCTCCACTTGTGCTTTGAAAGCACTAGCTTTGATCTTCTTGGCTTCCTTCTCTTCTTGCTTAGCTTCTTCTTCTTGCTTGTCAAATCTAGGCTCATGGGCTTGAAGATTGCTAATGAGTTTTTAGTTGGGATGTCACTAAGGCTTCTCACTTCTTCAATGGAGGTAACCTTTGACTCCCATCTCTTTGGAAGAGTTCTCAAGATCTTTGAGTTGATGACGCCTCTTTCCAAAGGAGTGCCTAAAGCAGCCAGCCCATTGACAATGACATTCAGCCTTGAATACATCTCTGTAATGCCTTCTTTCTTTCCCATCTTGAAGTTCTCTAGGAGGTTGTCCAACATGTAGATCTTTGCCTCTTTGACTTGCTTTGTGCCTTCATATGTGATGCACATCTTGTCCCAAATCTCATAGGTGGTGTCCTACGATGTGATCCGGTTGAACTCTGTGGGAGTGACGGTTGCATAGAGGATGCTAATTGCCTTTGCATTTAGTTGAGATTCTTTGAGAGCAGCTTCACTCCATGTTGTAATAGCTCCAGTTGGCTCTTTGTAAGTTGTGACCATCACCTTCCACATATCAAAGTTCATCCCTTGAATGTAGAACTGCATTCTTCTCTTCCAATAGAGGAAGTTGGTGCCAACAAAGACCAGAGGACGCATGGAGAAGCCTCCCTCTAGGTTGAGTGAACCAAGTAGGTTGTCTCCCATCTTCTCATCTCGTGGGAGATTGTTGGAGAAGATCCTTAGCTCTGATACCACGTGTTGGATCTAAGGGCTCTAGAGGGGGGTGAATAGAGCTACAAAATTTCTCATCAAATAGATTAGACCTTCAAATTATATCAATTAGGAGCAATAGCTTAATGGAAATTTGAAGTCTTATCTAACAATCATAGAAAGGATGAGAGACATTAATAGCAAGCACTTGACAAAGGGATATAGAGTGGTTCCACACTTCAAACTAGAAGTGAGTCAGTCCACTACCTAGAGAGATCAACCTCTAAGACTTTGCAAGTGCTTTTATCTATTATATCACCACAAAGATTACAACAATAGACCACCAAAGGACTTACCCATCCAATCACAAGGAGATCTCCACCTTCACAAGGAACTTACCCACTTAGCTTGAATCTTCAGCCTTCACCTAGGTCTTACCCATTCAAGATGAAGTCTTCTGCCTTGAAGGACTATTCTTCTCCTCTTGGATCTTCCACCTTTGCCTTCTCCTTCACCTGGAGAAGATCACCACCTCTTCATCAGCCTTGAAGAGGACCAGCTACAACTCCTTCTTCACTCGATGGATCTTACTTGATTCAACTTTTCTTCATGGAAGAAGGGGATAGAGAAGTAGTGGAAGACTGAGAGATTTACATGCATAAAGGTCGAGCACTCTTACAATAATCCTAACTCACTCACAAATCATGTAATGAAGTGTAGACTATAGAGAGAAAGGGGCTGAAGGGGTGGTAGCACACTCAACTATAGCAAGGACCTTGTGTGTAATGAAGGAGAAACCTTGGAATGAACTCCAAGTGGTCCTATTTATAGCTGGGAGTGCTCCCTTGAATTGGGGAACACTTAGGGTCGAATTATAGCCCTTTTTGCACAAGGAAATGGATCTATTTTCATCTAAAAAAGTCACCAACAGTTAGAATCACTTTTTCTACATTTTCCATACAATACATTCGGTCGAGATTCAATAAAGGTAACTCGACCGATCGACTAAAAGACAAACCTAATTTTCAAACTATCGGTTGAGTTTGTCCTAGGAAACTCGACCGATCAGTTAAAATCACATTTGGTTAGTAACTCGATCGTTTGAGTTATGTGAATGCACAACTCGACCGATGCACACATTAGAGAATTGATCCAAGGGTTTGGTTGAGATTGTAACTCGACGGATCAACAGTCTGTGATCAATTTTCAAATGATGTTAAAAAGTGAAAGTGTCCCACATAATTTTCTCATCTTAGTTACAAGTCATATCATCAATACAAGTGATTACAAAATTCTTCTAAGGTCATTTGAATGGATTTCCTAATTGGCACACTTGCATTGCTTTTGACTTGAACTTTGATAATCTAGGGCTTGTGTAATTTGATTCTTTTCATGTACCTAAAACCTGAAATCAATCTTGAATACACATATTAGATACATATGAATGGAATGGTTGAGTCATTATCAAAATATGGACAACGTATAACCACTAGGTAAACAATAAGATGGTAGCTAATCATACAAGTGAAGCATTTAATACCAAGAGTATGGAGATAATCATTGCTAAGAGCATATATTCAATGGATATAAGTATTTACATGTCGGGAGATCCTTAGTGGCTACTCCCGACCCAAGCAATATGTTTATCCACTCATGGTGGTGAGTAGAATCACACATTTACAAACATGATGAGACATGAGAGAAAATGACAAAACGGATGAAGTAGTCGGATGTGGATGAACAGATCTAAAGGAGAAGAAGGGAGATACACCAACTGGGACCACAAAATGACCAAGGTTGATGCATGTCTCCTTCAGGTTTGAACCTTGTGTGAGCTTCGAGGAGTGGTTTGTCCTTATTTCAAAGAATAGGCCAATGGTGTTGGTGATAGTGTGGATCCTCTCTATCCTCATACTCTTCTCCTTCATCAATCCAAGAAAGTTGAAATGATTGATGGATGGAGGCTCTGAGTGTGGCAGAACTTCATCATCTCTCCCATGTCACGACCCCCTTTATGGATGAAGTTGATGGCTATTTATAGGAAGGGGCTCTGAACTAACTGATCTTAAACATCATCAGACGATGATATTATATGAACTTAGCGATCATTGAGATGTATTGGTCACTTAATGTGACCGACTCTAGTGGTCACTTAGGTCGGTGATCATTGAAGGTGGTTGATGCAAATGACCACTGAAGAGGTAATCCCATCAATCAATGAGGCAAATTTGTCATGTGGTCATAGACATGTAAAGGCTATCGATGTATGAGGTGACGTAGCTCCCATTAGTCGCTAAGATGTATGAATATCAGCAACCACTGTGCTATTGGGGCCTATCATCCACTAAGGTACCATCCTAGTAATAACTTTCCTTAGGCTTAGTGACCTCTTAAGAGTGATATTTTCAGCGATCCCCTATATTCAAGTCCTCTTTGGTAGTACTTTGCCCAAACCAAGGGATAGGAAACGAGATTAGGTGGTTGTATCAAAACTTGAAAAAACAACTAGAATTATATAGATAATAATCATAGAGATGATAATATGAGGATAAAATAGGCATCAAATATCTACAAAATTGGATGTTATCACTAATGGAACCACTGCAGAGGGGTCGATGAATGTAGCGAACAAAGCCATTAATTTCTTCAACAAAGTTTACAACAAGGAGAATATACCCAGAGACTGTGAGCTTCCCCCAAACAAAGTGAATGATGAGTTGAATCATACTTTGTGTGAACCAGCATCCAATGAGGAGATCAAAGCGGCGACCTTCTCCATTGGGGCCGACCAGGATCCTAGCCTAGACAGTTTCAATGGTCGCTTCTTTCAGGCTAATTGGGAGATCATCAAGTTTGATGTTTTAAGGGATGTTAGATGGTTTCTCGTGGGGGTAAATTAGTCAAGAAAATGAATCACACCTTCATTAGGTTGATCCCCAAGAAGAAAACACCATCTAACATCATTGATTATAGGCCTATCTTATTGCTTAGTCCTCTATAAGATCGTTGCAAACCTTCTCACCAGAAGGCTCAAGGGGGTGTTCAAGGAGGTTATTTCCCCCAATCAAGAAGCTTTCCTATAGGACATATTAATAGCTGTTAGTGCCCTCCTAGATATTGAGTTCATGTGAGGATTCCATAAGAAGAATGGAAGCAAGAACGCTTGCATTAAAGTTGACATTACCAAAGCATATGATTGTGTGTCATTGAAAGCTTTGTGGAACATTATGGAGTCCATGGGTTTCTTAGTGAGGTGGATTAAGTTAACGCAATAGTGTGTGAAGGAGGTGTCCTACTTTGTTCTAATCAATAGTATTCCCAAAGTTATGTTTGCCATCAGTAATGGCCTGAGGAAAGGGGATTGTAATTGTGACAACCCTTCACACAAAGCAACATTACTCAAAACCTAAACACAATCAACTACTATTAAAACACATCACTAAAAAGAGGTTTAATTAAAACTGATTAACTTTTCACAATTTTTCTTAACAACCTTTGCATAAAATCCCAACATCTCATATTATTTTATAAATCATACTGAAAATCTCTTACAAAGGCTTTGTCTCCTCAGCCACAACATATACACAAGAGATAGCATCTACATGTACAACATCAGAATACTAAGAAAGCTTGAGTCGATAGAACACTATATTCAAAACATTTATACCCAGACCTAGAGTACATGGATGACTCTAGGACATACTAGACATATAAACAACTATCCATCTATGATCCATCACTTCAGCTCTTCCTCACTGCCATGGGTTTGCTACGGTTGCTGACGATCAACTAAAATGATTGTCGTGACCCACAGGTAGACCCATATCCTAGCTAGAGATATAACTCACAACAATACTTATTGATTACAATAGGTTATGTTAATAAATAGGATAAGTAGATTAAGAAGATTTAGAAATAGACATATTAAGCAACAGAATGGAATTGTCAAACATAGTGACGTAATTTAAAGAAATTCTAATCAGAGTCTTAGAATCTAGCACAATTCTCAATTACCATATGTAGATAGTATCATGAACATACCCATGAGCCTTACTATCATCATAAATATTGATATTCACATGTGCATATTTGAAAACTAGGATCATGTCTAACAATATAGCATGTCTACAGTCACAAACCAAACTAACAACATAAGCATATTTAACGTTATACCAAATCTAACATCATAGGAATATCCAACAGGACGATCAATGCTAAAACACAAGCATGTCTAATAGTGTAAGGCATGTCTAATAGCATAGCACTGCTGACAGCATAAGCATCTCTAACAATACAAGCATTTCTAACAATATAAGCATCTGTAACAATATAAGCATCTCTAATAATATAAGCATCTCTAACAATATAACATGTGTGCATACCTACATCATAAGTAGATATAACATAATAACCATAACTATTGGCATGATCATGATTAGCAGTATGGGCATAGCTAACTACATAGGCATGACTGATGTATCCCTATTTTAGGACTCCATCCTGTGCCATTTTTTACTTAAGTTACATCTAAACATGTTAGATTACAAGTCTTTTTCCCTAATATGGTTATCATTGCAAATATGCTTATGGATGTTCTTTGCACTATTTTTCAGGTACTTGACACATGCTTAGATGGAAAAGAGAGAAAGAAGGAGTTCTAGGGTTCCCCCACTCATGGAGGTACCCAAAGAAGGCCCTAAAGTCTCCCTCAACCTACCTCCAATGGTCAAGAATCGTCCCCAAGAAAATACATCTAAGAATGATGAAGATTGAAGTGTAATAAAGTGATGCAAGCCTCGCTACAGTCGTGGCCACAATGCCACAGTCGTGCGTTTATTAGCAATGACGTGCCCTTTCCAACAGGGTTTTTCCATGGAATCCCACGGCTGTTGCCACCTGCCACGACCGTGGCTACTGAAGACACCACGGTCGTGACCATCAGCACGGTCGTGGTACGAAGAAGAGAAAATGACTGTGGGCAACCACCACGGTCGTGGGAATTATTGCACCAATTTATCTAGAGTTACAGGTTGTCACCCCCAGAACGCCACGACTATGGCCACCTGCCACGACCGTGGCTGAAGAAGCTCAATACGACCGTGGTGATTCCCCACAGTCACCTCCTCCTCATCCAAAATGGTCGTGTTACCCAACACGGTCGTGGTGCCCCTAACTCACCATGACTGTGGCATCCCGCCATGGTTGTGGCTACTACCATACTTGACCTTTTTCCAAATTCCTTCACACCATGACCATTTCACCACTCCACGACCGTTCTCCACAACCCTCACCATAGTCGTGGCACACCACCACGGCCGTGGTGTTCCACCAACCCTACCCTACTTTTGACTGCTTTTCCTAAACTATCCCTACTTACCCTAGTGCTTCCACCACCACCTATATATACATGGGTGGTGGCCATAGCACTAGGTTAGATGCCCCCTAGCTGTTCTTAGCCTCCACTCTCCACCCTTGAGCTTTTTGTCCAATCCCCTTGCATTTTGGGCTCATCATCTACCATTTCCACCCTCATTCCACCATGGAATCCTAGTTTCCTAGGTTTATATCCATAAACCCCCACATTTCCATGCTCCTTTGCACCCTTGGAGGAGGGAGGTCGTCTACAGCAGCTTGGAGGTGAAGAAGAAGGCCACTTCATCAAGCTTCATGGAGTTTCTTCCTCTTCTTCCCCTCTCTTTTTTAGTTTCCTTGATCATGTGTAGCTAAGCCCCTAGTGGTGGGTTGTTTGGGGTTAAAATGTAACTTTGATACCATGTTGGGGGAAAATTGCATGTAATGAAATCAATTTCTATCTATGATGATTGCCTCTTGCTTCAATCTCATTTCCCATTTTATTGCATGTGGTTTGTGCTTATAACATGGATTGCTTGCTTTGAGATGCTTGATGACACTTAGCTTCTAGGAGGAATTGGAGTGTATGTGACAATCTTAGGATTGGCTCCTAGGTCCAATTAGTTGATCCCTAGCTAGCCTCCTTTGTTCCTACATACACATCCCTCCTTCTATAAGTGAGTGTGAGATTTAAGTAGCTAGTGTAAGTGAGAGTGATATAATTTCCTAGGGCCTTCTAAAGGCTAGAGTGGCTAGTGGCATGAGGTCAAATACCCTCATCTCTACTCCCATCTCTACCCTCAACCCTCAATTGCTCACTATCACTTACCCTAGAAACCTAGATTTGGCTAATCCCATTAGAATTGCATCTAACCCTAGTCTTCTACTAGTAGTATAGGGTATATTCTAATGGCATTGTCCTTGTTGTTTGGTTTGGTAATCTAGATATGAAATGAGAACCTTGTATGTTTAATGATCTCCTCCAACTAATATCAAATTTACATTCCCCAAACAGCCCACCTACCCTAATCAACTGCTTAAAACACATCTTGCTATGTTTGCTTGTTCATGCTAGTCTAGTTTAGTCGCTTTTGCTTAATCTAGTTAATTTCTTAGTTTTTCTCTTTAGTGTTAACTTAGGCTCTTGCTTCTTGCCTTTCAATAGTAGTGTAGCTCTTCTTGCTCTTTCTTAGTTAGTTTGTTAACTTAGTTTACTAATTTGCTTGGTCTTCCATAACTTAGTTTCCATCTTGCATTTCTTACTTGCTCATTAGCGTAACCAAACAACCAAACCTTTTCAAACCCTAAGCTCCGCAAAAGGAACATAGCCCACTCTGTCTAACTCTAGCGCCCCCTCTATCTCCGTGGTTCGACCCCTTATCTTGCCAATCACCTATACTACAGCAGTACCCCGTACGCTTGCAGGCAACCTATTTTAGTCTTAGTGATTGACTCGGTTAGGGATAACATAAATTTCGAAAGCATAAGATCACATATCCCATGCGCTCTGACCTCGTGGGGTGTAAAAGCACCACTAGAGGGGACACACCAAGCTTTCTGGCATCATTGCCGGGGATAGAGGCACTCGGGCTAGTTAGATAGTATAGCTTAGCCTTTCCTTTTACCCTCACCATTGCTATTATTTATTCTTTGTGTACTTTTGCATCTTGGTTTGCTAACTTGGTTTCTTTTTGTCTGTTTGTGCTTTGCGCAGGTGACAGTTGTACATGTGTATCACGCATTCTACTTGCACCGACTTGGTGGTATAGGACCCCGAGATTGGTAGGAGGCGTCAAGCTCGCCGCAACCTACACCGAGAGGCCGAGATGGCTGAAACTGACCCGCAACCGGATGCTCAACCTCCACCGCCACATCGCCCGCTCCATGAGTACTTTACGTCGGGGAACTACAACTCCCCCATCGCCACCTTGGTTGACCAGATGCCCGGTCAACAATTCTCCATTCTGCCTGCACTTCTGGGACTCCTCCCTACCTACTTCGGGATGGAGAATGAAAACCCCTACCACCACATTGACGTGTTCCTTGAGACGTGTTCAACCTTCTGCACTCCCACCGGCACTGACGATTCCATTAGAAGGACACTCTTTCCTTTCTCTCTCAAAGAGAAGGCTAAAGAGTGTTACATTTCCAGGCCAGAGTTAATCTCGTGGAATGACGTCAAAAATGAGTTCCTCAAGAAGTTCTTCCTCATCGCTAAGTTGTCTTACATGAGGAGGTGCATCACGTCGTTTGCTCAGAAGGAAAATGAACCCTTCCACGAGGCATGGGAGAGGTTCCAAAAGCTGCTCTGTGACTGCCCTCACCATGAGGTGCCTTTGTGGCAGCTCGTTCAAGCATTCTACACTGGGCTTGAAGAGCAAAGCCAGAACAATGTGGACTCTTCATGTGGGGGCACTTTCATGGCAAAGCCGCCCGAGGAATCATGGCCACTGTTTGAACACCCTGTTGAGAATTCTCGCCATCACGCTTCTACTAAAGGGGGGCATTGCAGCCGGAGCTACACTCCCCCACCTTCCTCCGCAGCTCCAACTCGCAATGCTACTGACCCGGACATGATGAAGATGATGGCTGACATGATGAAGATGATGCAAAAGCAAGATGATGGCTCTTCTATCCAACCCACAATGGCGGTTGACATTGTATATGAGGAAGTAAATGCTCTACACTCCTTTGGTGGCCGCAACAACCAAGGCCCCATGTCCAACTCTTACACTCCCGAGTGGAGGAACCATTCGAACTTCTCTTGGAAACAACAGAATGAGGAAGGACCAGGACAAGGGCAACAAAGGCCACGCTACAACTCAAAGTTTAAAGATGAGGTACTTGGGAGATTGAGGAATCTAGATGAGGTAAAGAGAGAAGTGTCTTCTCAAGAATGGAACATTAGCCGTCTTGAGCAAAGACTCGATCAAATTTCCATCTCACTTGCTCATCGTGAAGAGGGGAGACTTCCATCTAAACCCATGATGAATCCAAACAATGATGGTGGTTATGTGAGTGCTACCCAAGCCGCATACATCGCACCACAAGGCCAAGCAACCTCACTTCCACAATTCCAAGGACCACCTCACCCGTATGCCCCGCCACCCCACCAACCCCCACTTAACTACCAATATCCCCCACCACCATCACATACCTACCAACCACCACCTCCACCACAACCTCCCCAACAACCAACTTGCATACTCCAAAATCCTAACTCCACCCATCAAAGACCGCCACCACCTCCATCTTCACAATCCCCTCCTTCTTCCCATGAACAAGTGAGTATGGTCTCTATCATATGGGGAGAAAAAGTTGCTCAAGATTTTAGAGAAAGGGAGAAGAAAGTGACTGAGGTTGAAGACAAAAACCCGATACTAGAGGGATCTAGCAAAGATAACGAATGCTCCGAAGAATTTGCCACTGAAGCACTACCAAGGAATGCTAAGTGCACCCAAATTTCTGCTGCGCCTGACATAAATGTAGAGGCACCCTTACTTGTCCCACCCACTCTTGGAAAAACTAAAATTGTAATAGATATGGCTCATCCGGCTATTCGTGAGAAGGCCATGTCCATTGCTTCACATACCATTGACATAGCAGCACTTGAAGCCATACCTTTGTGGGAGCCAAAACCGTTCCATGAGATGAGTATCACCATCATCCCTCCTCAAGTTCCAACCAAAGTTGCGAAGATATTTGATGAAGTCAGGAAGCAACTCCATGAAGGTCCGACCCTCCAAGAAAAGGGCAGCAGTATCATGAATCTCTTGGAAAACTTGAAGCAAGGAATGATGGGCATCACATCATTCTTTTCATTACTGAAGGATGTGTGCATGGGGAAGAAAAAGTTAGTGCTACTGCCAACCAAGGAGATTGTTGCTTCAAAATCTGTGAACTTCATCTACGACATTGGCTTCCCCGAAAAGAGAGATGATCCGCGAGTTCCTCTGATTACCTGCTACATTGGTACACAACCCATCGAGCACGCCCTCCTTGACTTAGGTGCAGGGACAAGCCTCATGCCATGGAGTATGTATCTACGACTTGGCCTAAACAAAATGAAACCCATGGAGTGTGCCATTATCTTAGCTGATGGAACCAAGAGGAGGCCCTTGGGAATTATGTGAAACACAATAGTGTCGATGGATAAAAGGGTAAACATTGCCTATGTGACCGATTACCTAATAGTGGACACTGCACCTATTGATGGAGAAGAGTACCTCATATTGGGTAGACCCTTCTTATCCATCGCCTGGGCTGAAATCAATATCCGTAGGGGCAAGCTAATGGTTACCTATAAGAGGAGAAAGTTTGACTTCTTCATATTCACTAAAGAAGAGAGGGACAAGCTAGGCAATGAAGACTTCAGAGAGAGTCTATGCTATCGTGATCCCCTGGAGCCATGGAGATCAAGCCCATACTTCCATTCAATGTACACTCCATGGGATGAAGCACATGTCGTCAGAACATTGGATAGGATCACTGTAGAGGAAAAGGAGGACATCATGGGTGTCAATACATAGAGAAAGGAACAACAAGCCCGGCTAAAGGCTATAAATTTAGCGCTAGTGGGAGGCAACCCACGTGGCTTGAGATTCTCGAGCCCTCCCTTTTGATACTTTTGTTTTTCTTTACACAAACACACACGCACACTTATGCTTGATAGTTTTCTTTTGAGTTTTGATGTTATGGAAGGTGATAGACATGAGAGAGAGAGGGTATAGAAGTGAATCATGGTCATTCAGTCAGATTTGTGGCCAAAGAACAAATAAAAATGAAGTTCAAGTTTTGAAGATTAGAAAACTGAAGGAACAACAACACCACGGCCATGGAGCTCAACCACGACCATGGATCATGTGGCCAAACACGACCGTGGCACATGGCCATGGCCGTGGGAATTAATTCATATAATTGGCTGAAGTTACAGGTTGTTTGCAAGAATCGCCATGACCGTGGGCTTCAGCCACGACCGTGTTGAAGAGAAACGACCACGACCGTGGCATCCTGCCACAACCGTGGCGAGGTCAAACCAGGGAGTTCTTCATCGACAAACTGTGGACACCTGCCACGATCGTGGCCGAGCTCGGTTCAGCAAAAAACAAATATATGTTTTAAACACCCAAACCCGACTCCACTCTTCATTTGCTCACCTTCAAGCTTCAGACCTCGACCGTGGCGGAGGAAGACGACCCCGTGGTCCTCCAATCTCCACCTCCAGACCCCAAAAACACCTCCCTTTGACCTCCAATCAACACCAAATCGATCCCCAGCCATCCCTCTACCATTTCCACCGCCTATTCTCTCCCAATCGCATCTCCATCTCCTCATCCATCTCCAATCTGCCCAGCAGCCCCCCTCCACAAAACCTCCACATAAAACCTTCATTTTCGCCCAAATCAATAACCAATCACATTTACACCATCCATACATCACTATCCTTCCATTCCACCCACAAACCACATCCATACCACTCTCCACATAAAAATCCGAAAATCACCTCACCTCCACCATGAAAAAGATTGGAAAGGCCATAACTAAGGGAACCAACATCCTCACCAGACGGAGGCGGCGTTCCAAAAATTCCTCCTCTGATGTATCCGTGCCATCCCACACACCTTCACCTACCACCTCCGCCCACCATTCCCTCTGCCGTTCACAATCGGTGAGCGGATCACACTCCTTCTCATCCGATAGCCACCACATCACCGATGCCACCTACGAGGGTGAAGATGATGAAGACAAGGAATCAATGGGGGTCAATTTGGACCACCTTATTGATGCGATCAAGCCGGCGGCCGCACAAAGAAGCCAGAGATCCAAAGTGGCACCGTCCTCATCCAGACTCCCGCCAAAGCCTACACCAGCCCACCACTCGACGTCTCAGGTGACGGCGAGGCGTGGTGTGCAGCCACAACCCTCGCGGCAACTACAACAAGATGAGGAGCAATCAGCCCACTGGTATAACTTGGATACTAGTTCGGGGTCTCAGTCCTACATGACTGAGGAAGACGATGGTGACAGCGAGGAGGATGAGGTAGAGCTTGAGCATGGAGGAGATGATGTTCTGGCACAACTGGAGGCGGATAGAGAAAAATCCTTGGGCAAAGCACTGATACGAGTGTCCTATGGTATAGGACACTGGCAGAAGAAGATTGAGCTCAGATATCCCGAATGCATGACAAGGCGAGTCGTCGCCACCAAATATGGATCTGAGAAGGTAATTGAAGATCTAGGGATCAAGGCAGTAGTAGAAGAAAACTTGAAGGCAATAGGACTGTGGAACATCCTTTTCACACCCCAGCCAGCCTATGTAGCTTTGACCCAGGAGTTCTTTTCCACTCTCGAGAGGACTAAAGTGAGGGGTTGTGATGCACTCAAATTTGCCATGATGGGCAACATGCACACCCTCACTTCCACATAGTTGAATGCTATCTTTGCTGCAAGTCCTGAAGAGGTTGTCAAGTTGGATGATGGCTTGTTAGAGAGGGAAGAAGATATCAACTATGCTTATTTTTGGAGGAGGATAACAGGAAGCAAGGTGTATGATGTAGGTAAATCAAAAACCGCTGCTATAAGCAACCCGATGGTACGCTATGTGCAAAAGGTCTTGGCAAATACAGTTTTGGGGAGATATGATAATCAAGGCTCCATATCCCAAAAGGATATGTTTGTCTTGTCGTTGATGAACCTCAAAAACCACATAGACCTTGGAGTTTTGTTGATTGATCATATGAAGTCCATACCCTATAAGAGCCCAAAGCCATTTTTCATGGGTGGGTTTGTTACTTCAATTGCACTAGCGTTGGGATACGATCTCTCGGGGTTACAAGACACACTTGAGGTAGAGTTTGTTGACCTCAACTACTTGGTGCGCTCGCACACTATAAAGATGAAGGAAAAGAAGATGATCTATCTTACAACTAGTGTGCCAGACTTTGAGTTGGAGTTGTCATACCATGTCGTGCCACTCTTATTCGTAATGGGGGTTCTTTTCAGATTGAAGGAAAAACTTTTGAAATGGCAGGAAGAACACCTGAGAGATACATATACAAGGGGAGTCACTGCCATACATGAAGACGTTGTTGAATCTAATGTGCAAGGGAAGGAGCAAGAAGATGCAGAACAAAGGCAACCCCGAAGAACAAGAAGGAGGGATGAGGGGACATCCTAGTTGCAGCCACCCTCAGGGAATGCCTATGACATGGCCACAATCCAAGCACACCTTGAGAATATTCAGAAGACCCAAGGTGACATGCAGCTTATCTAGCAGTACATGTGGCAGGATCAACAACAGATGCACCATCAGATCAACTACTTGTATCACTACAACCACGACCAAATAGCACGAAACCCCGAATGGGGTGCAGATTTTTGGGGTGGTTTAGCTAGGTATCCACAGACTTACCCTCCACCCCAGGATGACTACTGGGGGCACTATTACCAGCATCCCCCATCAGGCTCAGCTCCATCCTCAGCTCCCCCTCCAGATCCTCCGCAGATGCCAGACCAGACACCGCAGCCATGACACTTCCCCTGTCTCCCCTAAGCTATAGTTTCATGCTGAGGACATCATGATTCTAAAGTTTGGGGTGGGTAGGGTGGTATGCACCACCCTATCTCTCTCATTTTATCATTTTGTTATCACCTCTACCATCGAGTTTAGTTTTATTTTTATTGTTCTTTTCATTGCATCTTTGCATGGCATGTAGTTGACTTCTCGCATTTTTGTGTACTTTTTCAAAAATTTTGCTCTTTTTCCTATTCCATATCATGCATTGAATTCACATGTAGTTTTTGATAATTTCATATGCATGTTAAATAGGATTTGCTACTTTATGCTTTAAATTCCCCTAAAGTAAGTTTAGATGTGATTTAGTGCAAATTGGCACCATTTTGGCCAATTTTGCCCAAATTTGAGATTTCTTGTCTAAAAAGTATGTTTTGACCCAATCTCTACTATTTTGAGTAAAAATGACGACCTTTGACTAATGCAAGTGAAATGTTATGCTTTATTGCTAAGTGGTATCAATGTTTGACTTTTTACATGTGCATCGCCTCTCTTATGATTGTGATTGATTTGGTTGAATTGTGAACTTGAGCAAGCTTTGAACGCTTGGTGTTTGTGGAATTACTTGTTTGATATATCAAATTTCATCTTGTTCATTCATGTGGTGTGATATATAGGATGAAGTATTGGATTAACTTTCATGCAGGATGTCTTATGTGGAAAATCTTACCAATGACCCCTCTTTGACCCGACTCTTCTTCCACCATCTTCATACCCCTCTGCCTCATAAAAAGATGCCCTAGTGCACATAATCAGCCTTGGCCACCTCCACAAGTTTGGGGTGACCATATCTTTATCTCCACGCTTCACTTTATCCACCATTTTCCCTATCTACACCAAGGGCAAGAAAGAAAAGAAAAGAAAAAGAAAGGAAAAAACAAAATAAAAGGATGCTCCTGTTTAAGAGCATTCAAATAAATAAAAGATGAGTGTGTAAAAACACTCAAAAAATCTTACCACAACCATTTCTTCCACTTTCATACCCATTGAGCTAAGAAGCATCAAACTTAGCTCATTTTGCCTTTTTCCGTAGCCACGTGGGTCATCTGGTATGATTTGAAATTTAAGACTGAATGTAGGAATGTGAAACAACACTCCTAGTCATCCTCGATTAACACTATCATGAAACAGTTTACCCAGAACTTAATGAAAGAGATATGGATAACTTGTATATTCTATGCGTTATATTTGAAGTTCATGTGCTTTGTGCTCTTTTCATGATGGATTGAGAAAGTAGGAGAGGAGAGAGGTGAAATGCACGCACTCAGTCATCTTTGATACCATTCAGCAATAATCATCTTTTACATTGCATTTTTCATTTCTTTTTTGTAGAAAATTTGTAGAGAGATTGAGTTAGAGCATACTTGAGGACAAGTATGTTTTAAGTTTGGGGTGGTTATGTATCCCTATTTTAGGGCTCAATCCTGTGCCATTTTGTACTTAAGTTGCATCTAAACATGGTAGATTACAAGTCTTTTTCCCTAATATGGTTATCATTGCAAATATGCTTATGGATGTTCTTTGCACTGTTTATCAGGTACTTGACCCATTCTTAGATGGAAGAGAGAGAAAGAAGGAGTTCTAGGGTTCCCCCACTCATGGAGGGACCCAAAGAAGGCCCCAAAGTCTCCCTTAACCTACCTCCAATGGTCAAGAATTGTCCCCAAGCAAAGACATCTGAGAATGATGAAGATTTAAGTGTAATAAAGTGATGCAAGCCTCGCCACGGCCGTGGCCACAGCGCCACTGTCTTGCGTTTATTAGCAATGACGTACCCTTTCCAACAGGGTTTTTCCACATAATCCTATGGCTGTGGCCACCTGCCACGACCGTGGCCACTGAAGACACAACAGTCGTGACCATCAGCACAGTCGTGGTACAAAGAAGAAAAAACGACCGTGGGAAACCACCACAGTCGTGGGAATTATTTCACCAATTTGGCCAGAGTTACAGGTTATCACCCCCAGAACGCCACGACCGTGGCCGAAGAAGCTCAAGATGACCGTGGTGATTCCCCACGGTCACCTCCTCCTCCTCCAAAATGGTCGTATTACCCAAAACAGACGTGGTGCCCCTAACTCACCACGACCGTGGCATCCCGCCACGGCCGTGGCTACCACCATACTTGACCTTTTTTCCAAATTCCTTCACACCAAGACCATTTCACCACTCCACAACCGTTCTCCACCACCCTCACCACGGTCGTGGCACACCACCACGGCCATGGTGGTCCACCAACCCTACCCTACTTTTCACTGCTTTTCCTAAACTACCCCTACTTACCCTAGTGCTTACACCACCACCTATATATACATGGGTGGCAGCCATAGCATTAGGTTAGACACCCCCTAGCTATTCTTAGCCTCCACTCTCCACCCTTGAGCTCTTTGTGCAATCCCCTTGCATTTTGGGCTCATCATCCACCATTTCCACCCTCATTCCACCATGGAATCCTAGTTTCTTAGGTTTCCATCCATAAACCCCCACATTTCCATGCTCCCCTGCACCCTTGGAGGAGGGAGGTCGTCTATAGAAGCTTGGAGGTGAATAAGAAGGCCACTTCATCAAGCTTCATGGAGTTTCTTCCTCTTCTTCCCCTCTCTTTTGTAGTTTCCTTGATCATGTGTAGCTAAGCCCCTAGTGGTGGGTTGTTTGGGGTTAAAATGTAACTTTGATACCATGTTGGGGGAAAATTGCTTGTAATGAACTCAATTTCTATCTATGATGATTGCCTCTTGCTTCAATCTCATTTCCCATTTTATTGCATGTGGTTTGTGCTTATAACATGGATTGCTTGCTTTGAGATGCTTGATGACACATAGCTTCTAGGAGGAATTGGAGTGTATGTGGCAATCTTAGGATTGGCTCCTAGGTCCAATTAGTGGATCCCTATCTAGCCTCCTTTGTTCCTACATACACATCCCTCCTTCTACAAGTGAGTGTGAGATTTAAGTAGCTAGTGTAAGTGAGAGTGATATAATTTCCTAGGGCCTTCTAAAGGCTAGAGTGGCTAGTGGCATGAGGTCAAATACCCTCATCTCTACTCCCATCTCTACCCTCAACCCTCAATTGCTCACTATCACTTACCCTAGAAACTTAGATTTGGCTAATCCCATTAGAATTACACCTAACCCTAGTCTTGTACTAGTAGTATAGGGTATTTTCTAATGGCATTGTCCTTGTTGTTTGGTTTGGTAATCTAGATATGAAATGAGAACCTTGCATGTTTAATGATCTCCCCCAACTAATATCAAAGTTACATCCCCCAAACGGCCCACCTACCCTAATCAACAGCTTAATACCCATCTTGCTCTGCTTGCTTGTTCATGCTAGTCTAGTTTAGTCGCTTTTTCTTAATCTAGTTAATTGCTTAGTTTTGCTCTTTAGTGTTAACTTAGGCTCTTGCTTCTTCCCTTGCTAGAGTAGTGTATCTCTTCTTGCTCTTACTTAGTTAGTTTGTTAACTTAGTTTACTAATTTGTTTGCTCTTCCATAACTTAGTTTCCATATTTCATTTCTTACTTGCTCATTAGCATAACCAATCAACCAAACCTTTTAAAACCCTAAGCTCCTCAAAAGGAACATATCCCACTCTGCCTAACTCTAGCACCCCCTCTATCTATGTGGTTTGACCCCTTATCTTGCCAATCACCTATACTACAGCAGTACCCCGTACGCTTGCGGGCGACCTGTTTTAGTCTTAGTGATTGACTCAGTTAGGGATAACATAAATTTCAAAACCATAAGATCACATATCCCATGCACTTCGACCTCGTGGGGTGTAAAAGCACCACTAGCGGGGACGCACCAATGACTAACATCATAAGATATTCTAATAATATAAGAATAGACAATAATATAAGCTTGTTTATAGAATAAGCATATTTATCTTTCTCAATGCACTACACATCATCTATATGTGAGAAGAGAAACAAGGGTTATCATCCAATGTGAAGAGTTGTGTATAATCATAATCAAACATGATACACGACTGATTACGTATTTTATGAAGCCTGGGGAATTGATTTGAGTAATACCACCCAATTCCAACAGACCAATGTGAAGTCAAAATTATTTCCATACAAAATCTAGGAGGGTCAGACTCCTAAAATCTCACCTCCACCTCTCGATCAGTATGAGAGACACTGTAGAGACATATCAGTCAACTACCACCAGCAACATATAGTCAAAACACCTAGCCCGCCTTAGTACAGGTCACGACGCTAGACACCAGGGTATAAGAGACAACCTTGTCACCCAGGTACAACCATTGTTGTCCTTTAAATATAAATAACACCAAGATATGGCTGCAACCATTTTCACATCGAGGCATGATCATAGTCATCCTCAAACACCTACGGTCAAGATGACAAGGACACATAGTCACTTACACCATGCATACTCAATAGTATGCACTCCGAGTTTCCCTTAGGAATACTCATTTCACCACTGAGAAAGTTCTGACATAGGAATGGATCTATTGCCCAGGGTAGCTACATGATTAGGGTTTCACTTTATTAATTAAGAAAATTGGGTGAATTAAGGGTGAATCAAACAAGTGGACAAGAAACCCTAATTCGTTTCTAACAAGAATTAATATATAACATCTCTAGACGATATAAAATGTATTAGACATAATCCTCATTATAACATCACAAGATACTATTTCATTGCCATTCATGAGACTATACTTGTCATCAATCCATCACAATATATAAATCCTTATCACATTATCCCTGGGTACCAACCCTTATCACGTCATGATAAGGATCACACCTCGACTAGGGCTTAACCATGCCCAAAAGTTCATTAAGACAATTCACATAATCATTTGCAAGAAACATCATTATCTTTCCATGCCTTACAAAAGTCTCACCAAACCATCACTATTTTTGTGATACATGTGTTCAGCATAAAATTGCAATATAGAGATAAAAGATGTTCACATGATAACATAGTGAGGTTATCTTAGCATTTGAGACATTCCTTAATTAGAATAATATGCAAGGAAATCAAGTATGATTAATCACCATCTTTTAGTTGTACTAGGGTCAGGTTTTACAATGCAAGTTGAACAAACATTACAATTTAGAACTTTACAACAACCTTAGATTTGTATTCATTGAGCTAACATATTAGGGTTATCACAACAATATGAAAGCATTTTTTCATCATGTCATGCATGAAGCTATGTATGATAGCCATCATTCCTTCACTATATTAGATTGGTTTCAACAAGATAGGTTACTTTAATGTTTATATAAAGTACATCATTGTAAGGGTATTACATTATGAGCATGTTTCAAGATTGAAGTCATCATTATGAGGCTACTCATCCATCCTACTAGTTTTGACATGAGAGAGAAATACTAAATCCGCATTGTCCAATCACCATACAAGAATAATTTAGGTTTGAACAATCAAAACAACAAATTATGTTTGAGCCATTAATTCTTACATATGCCATATCAAAGCCATCAGATTATGATCATCAATAGGACCGTTAACCCACGTATTTGGCACAAAATAAGCTTCACTCACCTCACTTAGTATAACTATAGGTTTATGGATGAACTTCAGGAAAAACATCACCATTAGATTACACACATTAAGCACAAGCATGGATGTATACATACATAACACAAGGCATAACCATTGGATTGTATCATCAAAACCAAAATGATCTAATCAGCACTAGTGTCACCATCGTTTGGCAAACCTAAGCTCACCATCAGTTGTGAGCTCTAAGCTCACCATGGTTGTGAGCTCTAGGATCACCATCAATTGTGAGATCATAGAAACCATTATTTGGTAGGACTTGAGACCATTCGTTTTTCCATTAATAAAGCATAAAAACCATTAGATGTAAGAGGAAACAAAGACAATGTTTTTAAGAAAAAAAGAAGATCCAAAAATGTAAATAAGCAACCACCATTTCTAGCACAAGGAGCCCAACCATCGAGTTATGGAAATGAGAAAATGAGCTAAAAGTATTAGAGAGAAACCATTATTAGAGAGAAATAAGACCATCAACTTGAACCACATGGGAGAGCATCACCCCCATCATAATAAAGTCTTGAATAGAAGTTCAATCCAATCCATTGGTTGGCACAAAACTGTTAAACCAAATAGCACCAAAACCATGTATCGGATTAAAACACAAGGAGGGGGAAAATCTACTTAAAACTCTAGGAAAAACCATCGCTCATGGGGCTTAAGATAATCATCGATCATATAGTGATGAAGACAATATAATCATCAATTATTTATCTCACTTAAATAATAAAAAAATCACTAAAGTACCAAAATTGTTCCTTCCTATAGGCCAACCCATCGGGTCACCCAACAAGTAGAAAAACATTTTCAAGGAACCAAATAAATCATATCTAGTTTCAACCATTCAAACATCATAGATTATTACGATTATGGAAGCCATTGACCAACCAGAGCTAAGAATATTAAGAACATGGTTTCTTGGGCGTCTAATAAGGTCATCAAAATAGTAGCAACACACCACCATAGTTCTACACAAAAGAATATTCATCGGATCATGAGGCAAGGTAGAAATCAGCTCAATTAGGTCAAGGACAACCATCAATTTCCACCACAACAACTCCAAAAATTCGTGGACAAGAAAGGTATAAATCTCATCTCCCAACACAGAGAATGTGCAAAATATTAAGGAGTGCAACTAGAGAGCTATCTACTCAAAAACCATCATATGTATACAGAACTTAACTAAGGATTTGAATTTGCTATTCATTACTAGGTTTTAGAGAAGAATTAGCATGGGAAGTTTAATGGTAAGAAATACACATGAATCAAGTCATATAACTCACCTCTAAAACAAAGTTGCAGATCCAAATAGAAAGAAACTTGAGGAAGATGGAAGAAAATCCTAGCTTTGAGTTTCTCCATTCATCCAAACTAGTTCCATCTCCAAGAATGAGGAACCCTAGATCAAAGGAGCAAGAAGAAGAGTGTCTTTCATGTTTCTAGAACAAACTAAACCATGGGGAGTAGGGATCCAGACAAGAAGAAGAGAAAGGAGGGTATGATAAATAAGGAAATGAGGTTGAGAGATAAGAGCTTACTTGCTTTGGTCAATAACAACTAAGAAAGCTTTGAAATCTTGAAAGAAGATTGAATTTGAATCCCATGATCATATGAAAGTAGATCACCCCAAGATCTTCCTTTCTTGAGCTCCTTTTCTTCATCAAGAGAGAGGGACGAGCTATAAAAGAAAGAGGGGATGAAGGGGTGAAGGAAGTGTGAAAAGTGATATGTTGTGTGTAAAGAGAGGGGTATAAAAAGCTAAAACAGAGAGAGAAGAAAGAGCCAAAGTGAGTAGAAAAACATGCCAAGTGTTCAAGGTCAAGAGCATGCATTCGATGCAACCCAGAAGATCCATCGTACTAGGTGGGGGATCAGGTCTGCCACCAAAACTTGGCTCCCAAAATTGTTGTTGGTCCCACTCACAATAAACCCACAATTCATGCACTCAAGGTAGTCCATCTATGAGAGGAAAATCCTAAATAGATGTCATGCACAAAACCAAGGTGCAACTAGGTGTCCCATGTCACAACTAAATCTAGAATAATATAAAATCATGTGAGGCATAACAAGCACATGAAAAATTGTAAGAAAAACATCAGATATGGGTAAATCGCATAAAAGTCCAAAATGTGCACAAAATTACATAACTAGCTCAAACAGTGTCCAAACTGGACCAAACTTGAAACATAGCTTAAATCAAAGCATAAAATAAAGTTTAATTAGTCATCTAAACACCTATTTAAGATAATTAAAATGATTAGGCATTAAGCTAGGTTAGGGTCTTACAGTGATTGGTCACCCATCCTAGTACTACTCTAGACTAAGCATGCTTAACCACAAAGTTCTTTAGTGATAGGCCCTCTAAAAAGGAGATGCACCTTGGTGATATGGGTAGTCCAATCATTCCCTTTAAGATAATTATCTGAAGCCTCAAATTCTAGGATGGTACAATCTCCCTCACTTAGAATCTTTATGTCCTCATCAAGGATCAACTATATTTAGAACTCAAACAAATAAATTGTAAAATGTATTTATTAGGATATCCATCATGGGAATGCATTTATACAAGTTCTTTTAACTGTTGTAAATATGAAATGTATTAATACATATGTTTTCTAATTAGGAATGGATTTCTCTAATGCTGATGATGGCATGACTGATATAGACTGGTTAAGCAATGGTGATGGTTTGTTTGAAAATGAGAATTCAATTGAAAAAATGTGGAAATGTCGGCAATGGTAACCTATTGTTATAATTAACTATTTTAATGCGATTAATTTTTTGTGTGGTTTCTCATATGTAAATTTTTGTGTATGTTACTTTAGGATAATGTGCCACTCGACATAGATGATGATACAACTGAAGTGGAATCCAATCCAGAACCATATATTGGCCTACAGTTTGATGCTGTTAAAAAGGCAGCAAAATTTTATAACCATTATGCTTATACAATTGGATTCAGTATACACAAGGGAAGCCAATAAATTTCTTCCAAAACAAAGATGGTCACTAGTAGAGTATTTTTTTGTGTGATGGAAGGCTTATAGAAAAATAAAAAAGATGAAAATGGTGACAGGGGTACACCAAAAAAAGATATGACTTCTATACGGACAGGGTGTAAGGCTCGCATGAGAATGAAACAAGAAGATGACACACAGTGGGTTGTCACAAGTTTTGAAAAAGTGCACAATGATTAACTCACTCAAAGTCCTTCTAAGAAGTGATTTCATTGGTCACATCGATATATGTCAGAAGAGGTTCATGATTTAGTTCGTGTTATGCATGACCAAAATATTTCTAGTGCTCAAATCATGTCTCTCATAGCTAGCCAATGCGATGGTATTCGTAATGTGAGTTTTATTAGAAAGGACCTAATTATTGAGCTTGTATCCTTGTGGAGGAAGTATATAGGCATTGATGTTTCCTCCACAATCAAGCATTTTAGAAAATTGCAAGCAATCAACCTGTCATTTTATTATTCAATGCAATATGATGAGGATGGATGTACACATATTATCTTTTGGGTAGATGCTAAGCTAAGGACATCATATCAGACATTTGGTGATGTGGTTACTTTTGATACCACATATATGACCAACAAGAATAGCATGCCTTTTGCACCATTTATTGGTGTGAACCACCACAAACAATCAACTTTATTTGGGTGTGTGTTGCTATGTGACGAGACGGTTCATTCTTTTATTTGGGTATTTCAAACATTTTTAAAGGCCATGTATGGAAAGCATCCTAAAGAAATACTAACTAATCAAGATCCGACAATGAGGAAGGCCATCCACATAGTGTTTCCTAATGCGGTTCATCGATGTTGCCAATGGCATATAATGAGGAAATCACATGAGCACCTTGGTGTGATCTATGGCACAGTTGCTGGGTTCAGTGAAGAGTTTCATTGTTGCATAAACAAGCCCATCACTATTGATGAGTTTGAGGATAGATGGCAAAGAATGATATGCAAATTTAACCTAAATGACAATGCACATTTACATTTACTATGGAGCAATAGAGATCAATGGATTCCAGTTTACTTTAGGGATACTTTTTTGCTAATATGTCAACCACACAATGAAGTGAGAGTATGAATGCTATATTTAAAGACCATGTCAACAATCATTTTCCCCTTTTCAAGTTTGTTGAAGAATTTGAAAAGGTTGTCAAGAGTCAATATGACAAAGAAGAGGAAGAAGACTTTAAATCTAAGCTTGGAAAACCTAAGCTTTGGTCTTATGCATCTATTGAGTCACATGCAAGAGATGTATACACAAGAATAGTTTTTAAAGACTTTCGTGAGTAGCTGAAGTTGACATCTTGCTATGATCTAGAGGAGGGCAACAAGGACTCCTTATATCACATTACACATATTGCTAGAGAGGAAAATTTGTTCATGACAAACAAGCACTACAAAGTGTCCTTTAAAAGAGAATTAGAAGAAATTACTTGTGATTGTAGACATTTTCAGTTCAGTGGATTTTATGTTCCCATGCACTTAAGGTATTAAATTTTCTAAAGACATGGGAGCCTACATGATGGTGCAAGGAATTCTACAAAATTCATATGATAAAGTGTTGCAAATGCAGCCAAGGGTGGATCCAGTTTCTACAGAAGATGTGACACCCTCATCCCGGAGTTATATTCCAACTCAAGGGAGTCAACATGTGCCTTTGATTCTAGATGAACAAGAACACATCAAACTGAGAGATTCTCTGACTTTACAATGTAAAGGAACAACAAGATCTCAAAGGTTCAAACCACCAGCTGAAATGAAGGCAAAGAAACAAAGAACATGTAATACGTGCAATGCAAAATGCCATAATAGTCATACATGCACGCATGGGGTATCTAACTAAATTCATTGAATTAATTTTGTATACATTTTTTTATGTCTGATCTTTACTTATTTGGTGGATAGGGAACCAAGGACGCATCCAGCTCATATGTGATTGAACAAATTGAAGAGACAAGTGAAGACTAGTGTTGTTGACATCGTGGATATGTAACAAAAGTTTGTCTTTTTTGTGTGTTAGTAAATTCTGAAATTCTAGCTTTGTAATAGATGGTGTTCTTTTGTTTCTATTTACAAATGCTGAGATCATGGTTGTGTAAAAAATATTTGTATTTTTTGGGTGTTAGAAAATGATGAAATCATGGCTATGTAACAACTTTTGAGATCAATTTATTGGTTTGATTAGTATCATTTACCCCATTGTTATGGTTGTTGGAATTTAGTTTAATGTCTCAACTCAGATTAGTGGTTGATTAAATATATCAGTTGTTGATCGAATTTTTTTAGTTGATTCAGTTTAGTAGTTTTCTTAGTTGATAATGTTGAGGTCTGAACATGGTCTGATTTTATATCTTGGTTGATAAAATTTGGGCGCCTTGATTAAATTTTAGTTGGCTTCACTCTGTGTATGAATATGCCTTAGAGCTGGGGGTTGTGGTTTCAAGATTCTGGTTTCATGTTACTGGTCGAACTCTCCTTGGTCCTATGGTTGTTATGGAAGATGGAAAATACCAATTGATTTGAATATTAATATGGGTGATGTCCATTTCGTTTGATGTCATAATAGATACAATTGGGATGATTTTTCTGAATGATTCATTGTCTGCAACATTTGCTAGCATACAATTTTATTATATATGGGCAAATATTTTATCAAGATTTTGTTCTTGTGTTTCATATCAAGTTGTTGTGAATGGCGAGTCTGTGCTTTAGAGACATGCACCAATTTATTATACATGTTAACCATCATACATTCCAATCACCACAATGCGACAAGGTTTGGATTCAATTCATTCATTCATGAGTATTAAACAAAGATACACTCAGATTCTATTCATGCAAATTTCCATGTTGTACAATACCATAAAAGTACATTACCAATTACCATCTTGATTCCTTACAAATTAGATAAACAAAATACAGTACATAATGCACAAGAAAACAAGAAAAACACCATGTTTTGGTATCGACCGTCCTCCCGCAATAGTATCTCATCAAACCAGTGGTAGTTTCCTGGTTGAAGGGGCCTCTGGTCCTAGCCCTGTAATTTGATTTTGTACTGGCTTCACTTATCTACTACATTTCACCAGTCTGAAAAAGTCATGTGAAAGACATCATATGGTATACGATTTAAAAGGAGATAATATCACATTGAACCCTCATGTAAGTTTCTAAGAAATTGAACACAAAGTCAGGTGGTAGATGCCTCTTGGATGTAGTTGTGCTTCCGTTTTGCTCTAAATTGTTACTTTAACAATGGATGGCAGCGAGCAAACAAGGAAATTCTACATTTAAAAAATCTTCGTTTGAGTGGGGAGAAAGCACAATCCATAAACCAAAAGTAGGAGCACAAGTAGGATGGTTTACTTTTTTTTTACTGACCAAAGCCACCGAGAACTGATCGAAATGGAGCAAACAAACATCCCTTTGACTGAAACCACCTAGATCTAGACTTGAGAACCCGTAGCCGTGACTCCCTACTACTCTGTCATGATGGGTCATGTTGGTTGCAGCGGCAAGAAATGTGAACTTAGCATGAGTATTTATAGTACGAATAAAAAGGGATAGAAGAACGATGCATAATTAGATGAAAATTTAAGAAGTAAGAAAAGAGGGAGGATGGGGAAGAAAGGAGAAATAGGAGGAAGAACAGATTGGTGGAAGGAGAGGAACAGAAAGGAAAGAAATAGGAATTGAGTGGAGAAGAATAAGGAAGAAATCAATTTGAAGGATACAAAATAGGATGCAACTAAGGAAGAAGGAAAAATATGCGAAAATTATGGAGACGGATGAACAATTCATAAAGAAAAATAGAATCGTGGAGACAAAGAACATAAGGGAGAGGGTTTAAAAGTGAAGAGAGAGAGGAGTATCAGTTGTATAAAAAATAAATGAAGAGGACGGTGGGTCTGTGCCTGGTTGTGACAAAGAGAGAAATAGCGGGTGAGGGAGTTAATGCAGGCGGACAAAAAGTGTAGATGACGGTCGTTTTTGGCTGGTGCATTGCTATTCTCTCATTTGATCAGGATGGAAATCTAAGGGTGGAAAATGGGGGTGTATACTAATCAAATGAGAGAATAGCAATGCACCAGCCAAAAACGACCGTCATCTGTACTTTCTGTCCGCCTACACTAACTCCCTCACCCGCTATTTCTCTCTCTGTCACAACCAGGCATAGATCCACCATCCTCTTCATTTATTTTTTATACAACCGATACTCCTCTCTCTCTCTCTTCACTTTTAAATCCTCTCCCTTGTGTTCTTCGTCTCCACGATTCTGTTGTTCATTACGAACTGTTCATCCATCTCCATGATTCTCGCATCTTTTTCCTTCTTCCTTATTTGCATCCTATTTTGTATCCTTCAAATTGATTTCTTCCTTATTCTTCTCACAATTCCTATTTTTTTCCTTTCTGTTCCTCTCTTTCCACCAATATGTTCTTTCTGCCTATTTCTCCTTTCTTCCCCATCCTCCCTCTTTTCTTACTTCTTAATTCTTCATCTAATTATGTATCGTTCTTGTATCCCTTTCAATTCGTACTATAAATACTCATGCTGAGTTCACGTTTCTTGCCGCTGCAACCAACAAGACCCATCATGACAGAGTAGTAGGGAGTCATGACTACGGGTTCTCAAGTCCAGATCTGGGTGGTTTCAGTCAAAGGGATGTCTATTTGCTCCATTCCAATCAGTTCTCGGTGGCTTTGGTCAATGTAAAAAAACATAAACCATCCTACTTCTACTCCTATTTTTGGTTTATGGATCGTACTTTCTCCCCCACTCAAATGAAGATTTGTTCAATGCAAAATTTCCTTGTTTGCTCGCTGCCATCCACTGTTAGAGTAACAATTTAGAGCAAAAAGGAAGCACAACTACAACCAAGAGGCATCTACCACCTAACTTTGTGTTCAATTTTTTAGGAACTTACATGAGAGTTCAATTTGATATTCTCTCCTTTTAAATTGTATACCATATGATGCCTTTCACGGGACTTTTTCAGACTGGTGAAATGTCGCATAAGTGAAGCCAGTACAAAATCAAATTTTAGGGCTAGGATTAGAGGCCCCTTCAACCAAGAAACTACCACTGGTTTGATGAGATGTTATTGCGGGAGGACGACTGATACCAAAACATGGTGTTTTTCTTGTTTTCTTGTGCATTATGTACTGTATTTTGTGTGTCTAATTTGTAAGGAATCCAAATGGTAATTGGTAATGTACTTTTATGGGGTTGTGCAACATGGAAATTTAAATGAATGGAATCTAAATGTATATCTATTTAATACTCATGAATGAATGAACTGAATCCAAACCTTGTCGCATTGTGGTGATTTGAATGCATGATGGTTAATAGGTATAATAAATTGCGCACGTCTCTAAAGCACAGACTCACCATTCACAACAACTTGATATGAAACACAAGAACAGAAACTTGATAAAATATTTGCCCATGTATAATAAAATGGTATGCCAGCAAATGTTGCGGACAATGAATCATTCAAAAAAATCATCCCAATTGTATCTATTATGACATCAAATGAAAGGGACATCACCCCTATTAATGTTCAAATCAATTGGTATTTTCCATCTTCCATAACAACCATAGGACCAAGCAGAGTTTGACCTGTAATATGAAACCAGAATCCTGAAACCAGAACCCCCAACTCTAAGGCATATTCATACACAGAGTGAAGCCAACTAAATTTTTATCAAGGCACCCAAATTTTATCAACCAAGATACAAAATTAGACCATGTTCATACCTCAACATTATCAACTAAGAAAACTACTAAACTGAATCAACAACAAAAATTCGATCAACAACTGATATATTGAATCAACCATTGATCTGAGTTGAGACATTAAATTAAATTCCAACAACCATAACAATGGGGTAAATGATACCAATCAGACCAATAAATTGATCTCAAAAGTTGTTACATAGCCATAATTTCATCATTTTCTAACACCCAAAAAATACAAATATTTTTTACACAGCCATGATCTCAGCATTTGTAAACAAAAACAAAAGAACATCATCTGTTACAAAACTAGAATTTTGGAATCTACTAACACGCAAAAAGACAAGCTTTTATTACATATCCACGATGTCAACAATACTAGTCTTCACTTGTCTCTTCAATTTGTTCAATCCCATATGAGCTGGATGCATCCTTGGTTCCCTATCCACCAAATAAGTAAATATCAGACATAAAAAAACGTATACAAAATTAACTCAGTGAATTCAGTTAGATACCCCGTGTGTGCATGTGTGACTATTATGGCCTTTTGCATTGCACATACTACATGTTCTTTGTTTCTTTGCCTTCATTTCAGCTGGTGGTTTGAACCTTTTAGGTCTTGTTGTTCCTTTACATTGTGAAGTCAGAGGATCTCTCAGTTTGATGCATTCTTGTTCATCTAGAATCAAAGGCACATGTTGACTCCCATGAGTTGGAATATAACTCTGGGATGAGGGTGTCACTTCTTCTGTAAAAACTGGATCCACCCTTGGTTGCATTTCCAACACTTTACCATATGAATTTTGTAGAATTCTTTGCACCATCATGTAGGTTCCCTTGTCTTTAGAAAAGTTAATAACTTAAGTGCATGGGAACATAGAATTCCACTGAACTGAATATGTCTACAATCACAAGTAATTTCTTCTAATTCTCTTTGAAAGGTCACTTTGTAGTGCTTGTTTGCATGAACAAATTTTCCTCTCTAGCAATATGTGTAATGTGATATAAGGAGTCCTTATTGACCTCCTCTAGATCATAGCAATATGTCAACTTCAGCTGCTCACAGAAGTCTTTAAAAATTGTTCTTGTGTATACATCTCTTGCATGTGACTCAATAGATGCATAAGACCAAAGCTTAGGTCTAAAGTCTTCTTCTTCTTCTTTGTCATATCGACTCTCGACAACCTTTTTAAATGCTTCAACAAACTTTAAAAGAGGCAAATGATTGTTGACATGGTCTTTAAATATAACATTCATGCTCTCACTTCATTGTGTGGGTGACATATTAGCGAAAAAAGTATACCTGAAATAAATTGGAATCCATTGATCTCTATTTCTCCATAGTAAACGTAAACGTGCATTGTCATTTAGGTTAAATTTGCATATCATTTTTTGCCATCTATCCTCAAACTCATCAATAGTGATGGGCTTGTTTATGCAATAATGAAACTCTTCACTGAACCCAACAACTGTGTCATAGATCACACCAAGGTGCTCACGTGCTTTCCTCATTATATGCCATTGACAACATCGATGAACCGCATTAGGAAACACTATGCGGATGGCCTTCCTCATTGTCGGATCTTGATCAGTTAGTATTGCTTTAGGATGCTTTCCATACATGGCCTCAAACTTTTTTTGGAATACACAAATAAAAGAATCAGCCGTCTCGTCACATAGCAATGCATACCAAAATAAAGTTGATTGTTTGTGGTGGTTCACGCCAATAAATGGTGCAAAAGGCATGCTATACTTGTTGGTCATATATGTGGTATCAAAAGTAACCACATCACCAAATGTTTGATATGATGTCCTTGACTTAGAATCTACCCAAAAGATACTGCGTGTACATCCATCCTCATCATATTGCATTGAATAATAAAATGGCAGGTTGTTTACTTGTAATTTTCTAAAATGCTCAATTGTGGAGGAAACATCAATGCCTATATACTTCCTCCGCAAGGATACAAGCTCAATACTTAGGTCCTTTCTAATGAAACTCACATTACGAATACCACCATGTTGGCTAGCTATGAGAGACATGATTTGAGCACTAGAAATATTTTGGTCATGCATAACACGAACTAAATCACGAACTTCTTCTGAAATATGTCGATTTGAGTGAGTTCATGATTATGCACTTTTTCAAAACTTGTGACAACCCACTGTGTGTCATCTTCTTGTTTCACTCTCATACGAGCCTTACACTCTATTCTTATAGAAGTCATATCTTTTTTTGGAGTACCATTGTCACTATTTTCATCTTTCTTTTTTATTTTCTGTAAGCCTTCCATCGAACAAACAAATACTCTACGAGTGACCATCTTTATTTTGGAAGAAATATATTGACTTCTTTTGTGTATACTGAATCCAACTGTATAAGCATAATGGTTATAAAATTCTGTTGCCTTTTCAACAGTATCAAACCGTAGGCCAATATATGGTTCTGGATTGGATTCCATTTCAGCCGTGTCATCATCTATGTCAAGTGGCACATTATCCTAAAGCAACATACGCAGCAGTTTACATATGAGAAATCACACAAAAATTTAATCGCATTAAAATAGTTAATTATAAAAATAGGTAACCATTGCCGACATGTCCTCATTTCTTTCAATTGATTTCTCATTTTCAAACAAACCATCACCATAGCTTAACCAGTCTATACCAGTCATGTCATCAACATCATTAGAGAAATCCATACCTAATGAGAAAACATATGTATTAATACATTTCGTATTTACAACAGTTAAAAGAACTTATATAAATGCATTCTCATGCTGGATATCCAAATAAATACCTTTTACAATTTATTCGTTTGAGTTCTATATATAATGCATACCAAAAATAATAAAAATAAAAAATCACTGTAATTGCCCTCCCCTTAATATTATTGTCTACATAGTCATTGATACATCCTTTTTATACGGATGAAACATAAAATGTAGAGGAATTCAATGAAAACCAAACGAATCAAATTGAATTTAATGCTATAACATTCAGGAATTAAATGTCTAATTGAATTTATTACTATTCATGGTTGTTGGAATTCAGTTCGTTGGCTCAATACAGATCAATGGTTGATTACATAGTTTATTGGTTGATCCAATTTTCATGGTTGATTCAATTTATTAGCTTTGTTAGTTGATAATATTGAGGTGCTTAAATCAGTATCTTTCTTGGTTGATAAATTTCGGGTGCTTACATGGTATGGTTTTGATCAGTAGAAGGTTCATCATTGACTGAAAAGAACCAACTAATTTGAATGCTATAATATTGATGTTGGAACGAAAAGGAAAAAAAACTGAAAAAGAGGAGGTATAAAAGTTGCAAGGAGAGATCAACTGAAGAAAAAATGTATAAACAAAGGTGGAAATGATTACTGTGAAACAAGAGGGAAATTCTCAGCTTCCGTCTGCCAACATTAATGCATTGACCTGTTATAAGTCTCTCTGTCACAAACACGAACCACGCATAGGCCTATATCTCTCAAGTCCCTAAATCAATGCAAACAAATTGAATGTTGGCAATTAATCACTGGAGTGTTGGGATGAGAAGAAATAAAAACAGAAAAAAGAAGGAAATAAATTCGCAAGGAGAGCCCAATGAACAAAAATGATAGAAAAATATACACGGAACGGAAAGTATTACCAGCTAGCAATTAATCACCGATGTGCATGACACTTGGGAATCTGATGATTGCGAAAAACAAAAAGGAACTATCCAGTTTCTGTCTGCCGGCATTAATGCCCTGACCTGCGATAAGTCTCTCTGTCGCTACCACACGCAGAACCTATGCGTCTCCCACCTCCCTGAATCAATGCAAACCAATTGAATTGAATGCAAAAAAAAAAAGGAATGACAGTCGCATTAGGATATCAATGCAAAAAAATAGAAAAACATAGATGGAAAGTATTACCGGAAAGTAGAAGTTATTAATGTCCGCGGAAGACGAACCGTTGATGGACAAAAATTTCCTAGAGCTGGTCGCATGGAAACAACAGGAATTAGGGATTATGTCGCTGAAACGAAATGGACGAGAGAGAGAGAGATACACCACGAGTCCTCGGAATTTCTCTGCAAGAAAGGAAGGAACAGGGGATCATTAATGGAGATTTGAGGGAGGTGAGAGACGTAGACCTGTGACTAGTCGTGATAGAGAGAGTAGTAGTGACAGAGAGAGAAATAGCGGGTGAGGGAGTTAATGCAGGCAGACGGAACACTGCAGTTGACGGTCATTTCTGGCTGGCGCAACGCTATTCTCTGTTTGATCAGGATGGAGATCTAAGGGTAGAAAACTAGGGTGTATAAGAAAGCTGGTAAACTCGAGTGTATGGTAGCTCAACTATATATGAGTCATGTAGAATACACTTGAGTGTGTAGATTACGCCGTACACATCAATGGTGTTTGTCTATCAAGATCTTATTTTTCCAAAATCCAATCTTTTGATCTTTATGGTTACAACAATAATAAACCACATACAAAATTTGAGCTCATTTGGATGAGTGTAAGTCAATCATTCAAGGACAACAAAATCGACGCACAAAACTAATTTGAAATGCATGATTCTTACCTCCTTTAGATACATGACCTATAAATATCGAAATGAGCTAAAATTTATTATATAGTATGTTCTTAAGATATTTAAGAAGACCAACGGTTTAGAATTTTTAAAAAGTTATTGCATCTTTAAAAATGACTGAGGTGTGGTGTCTCCGGTACACTCGAGTGTACACACTACAACAGAACAGACCTTTGGTGTCGGTTATTTAAGGCCTTTGGCGACGGTTAAAAAGAGACACTTATGTGGGCGACACTAAAAGGTGAACCCTTAGGCGTCGATTTTAAAACCGACGCCAAAACCCTTTGCGCCACCCAAAACGCACCAGCAGGGGCACTATAGACATCGGTTATTAGTGGGAAAACCGACACTAGAACCCTTCGCGCCACAAAAAGAGCGTCAATAGGGGCACTATAGGCGTCGGTTATTAGTAGGGCAACCGACACCCAAATCCTTCGCGCCACAAAAGGGTGTCATCTAGGACACCATCGACGTCGGTTTCTTAGTAATAACCGACGTCATATCCCCTGCCACCACGGTCGTGTTGGCCAGCAGGACCGTGTTGTCTGGCCACATCAGACATCGGTTTTTTGCTATTAACCTACGTTGTAAGCCTTTGTTGTCGGTTTTTGACTAATAACCGACGTCTATGTTTTAATTTTTTTTTCTTATCAGTTTGCAGGCCTGCTGTGGCTGGTCGCAGGATAAAGAAACCTGTAGTTTAGTAGAACTGAACTGCAGGTTTACGACATCCATTGATATCAGCCAACAACAGGCCACAAACCTACAAATTTAACAAGATTCACACACATGTAGAAACATGCCACAAACCTGCAGTTCCTTTCATTATCACATTCACACATGTAGAAACATTCAGACACATGTAGAAAATTCATGTAGCAACCTGTAGTTCCTTTCATTTTCACATTCACACATGCACATGTAGAAACATTCATGTAGCAACCTGCAGTTCCATTCATTTTCACATTCACACATGTATAAACATTCAGACACATGTAGAAACATTCACACATATGACAATTCAGAAAAATTCATTTACAAAATATCATTCTTTAGTCATTATCGCTATCAACATCTCAATTATATTTTAAAACCCCCACTACTTGTATGGCTTTTGCCCATTCTTCTCTTACATCATTTGATTGTTCTGTCGTATAGGAAGCATGTACATCTGATAAGGCCTTACTTATAGTGGGGTCAGTTTTAAACATCTGTAAAGAATGATGTATAAGAGAATGATGTATATATATAATTAATAATATATAAATAAGATTGATATATTTCATATTATCTAATGAGACTGTATATAATACCTCAGGTATGATATCGATGTCCACTGCGGCATATTTGATAATCATGTGCATAAATCGCATCACATAGTATGCACATACCCAACCGTTGTCTTGTGTAGCACACTATAAATTGAAACATACAAAATATTAAAAAATACTACTAAGCACATTTCAAATATTAAAAAATACAACTAAGCACAGTTCACATAAATAATATATAGATTGGAGTCGGGAACTTACTTCCATGTTCTCCCAAATTATTGGCTAGTTCTTTTTCTTGGGGACCTATCATCCGGACTTTTTGAACTCATGTAAACCCCTACATGTTAATGTAACACAGTAAATTGCATAATTAAATAGTAATGTAATAACAGATGTTAACGAATATAAAAATAAAATATTTCTCACCGGAATAATGTCATTTCATTGCATGTCCATATTTTGGATTCAATTTAGTCCCCTTAGGATCATGATAATAGACAGTGAACGTCCCGGGGACAATAACTAGTAACTACCAATGTGTACCCCTAGAGATAAAAAAAGTTAAAAATTAATAACTCGAAATCCACAATAAAAATGTAATTTTCTTAAGTCCAAATTATAAGCAAAGTAAACTTACTCCATATTGAATGGAGCTATTATCACCGTCTTCTTATTTTGACCAAAATTTGTAAAAGCATCACAGCAGTATTGTTGAACTGACATAGGGTCTTTAGCTACTAGACTAATCAAAGATGGAATCAAAAATCCTACATGTTCAAATGAAAAATATGCACATATCTTGTCTAAGTAGCTGCAAAACATGTATTACGTATGCATTAATATATAAGAAACCAGATCACCAGATCCTACACAAAGTATATGGATGTATAAACAATATCTCACCTTATCCATAGCTCTATGACATATGTATTCATCCAATCATAGCGAAACAACTCCAAAATATCTTGTATAAATAGTTTATTTTCGTATGATTGACCTGCAGCATCCGCATCTATAGAAACATTTATAGGACAATTTATATCATGTTCGCCTAACCATACTGCCATACCCCTACAATTAGGACCTAACGGGGCAGGTAGGTCCTGTGGAACCCAACTTGGTAATGTAGGAGGTGGAGGTGGAGGCCTACACTGCTACAGAAACAACGTTCAATGTCACTTTTCGGGGCGTCGGTTATTTAACAAAACCGACTCTGATACACATTACACGTCGGCTATTAAGGAAAACCGACATCTATATTTGAAGACCAGCCAGACACGGGTATCGCTTTTTATTCAGCGTCGACTGAAGATACAAAACTGACGCCTAAAATAGCCCACGAAATCCAATTTTTTTTAGTGAAAAAAATTTGCCCCCAAAGTGTAACATACAACGTCAGTTTTTTACCTAATAACTGATGCCTAAAGAAGACAAAAACTGCGTGTGAATTTTACCATATGGGCGTCGGTTGTCATGGGATAATTGACGTTGATAAGGGTTCGCGCGCCCTCCCCGCCAAAAATTTTAGGGTAAATTGACGTCGATTTTATTGGGATAGCCGATGCTTAATAATAAAGGTGTCGGTTGTTATAGATAACTGACGCCATTTAGTAACTTAATAGCCCCTGCGCACAGCAGAGTAGCCCTTTCTTCTGTTTCATCGCACGATCGAATTTTGCTACTCCGGACCACTGCCTCCGCGCCGCCTGCTGCTGCTACTGCTCACTGCCGCCGCCGCCTGCTGCTACTTCTCTGCTCGCCACCGGCACCTTTCCTTCTCTGCTCGTCTCCCTTCTCTTGCCGCTGGTGTGCTCGGTGCCCTTCTCCTGCCGCTGGTGTGCTCGGTGCCCTTCTCCTCACACCGCCGCCTCCGTCTCCACGCTACTACCAATAGTAGGCCCTCCTCTTCTTGTTCTAGTAGCCTACTCTTATTCTTTTTTCTCCCTCCTTACCAACAGCAAGCACGACCATGTGGGCTGGCACGGCCGTGGCTGTGTTGGCTGACCACACGGCCGTGCTGCCCAGCACGGCCGTGTGGTTGTACAACACAACCACGACCGTGCCAGCCCACACGATTGTGCTTGCTGTTGGTAAGGAGGGAGAAGGAAGAAGAAGATGGTATATATTCAAATGAAATCAATTATGAATTTGTGATGAAATCAATTATGTTCAAATTAATTATGTTCAATTATACGATGAAATCAATTAATATGTTCAAATCAATTATGTTCAATTATATGATGAAATCAATTATGTTCAAATCTTGTAATGAAATCAATTATGATGAAATCAATTGTGATGAAACCCTAACATCTACATGAATCCCTATTACATGATGAAACCCTAACATCAACATGATCTATATGATACCTAAAATTGTGATGAAACCCTAACATCAATTGTGATGAAACTCGGATTGCATGTATTGGAATGACAACATACATGTATTTGTTGGCCTAGAAACCCATCCAAGATTTACTCATTAGGAGTAAATCTTGGATAGTCCCCGATTTGGGACTGTTCTTGAACACCTAATCTCACTTAGGATGTAAGTGTATAATGTGTATTGGGTTTTCAAGAAAATTTCGGTAGCATTTCCTCATTAGTTCTCTAAGTACATATGTACTTGGAGAACAGTGGGGAAATGCTGCCAAAATTTTCTTGAAAACCCAATACACATTATACACTTACTATTGAGATTATGTGTTCAAGGATGGGATAGGTGGTACACATTTATTATATATAAGATGAAACTAGGATTGTAGGTGTTGGAATGACACCATATATACGTGTATTTGTTGGCCTAGAAACCCGTCCAAGATTTACTCATTAGGAGTAAATCTTGGATAGTCCCCGGTTTGGGACTGTTCTTGAACACCTAATCTCACTTAGGATGTAAGTGTATAATGTGTATTGGGTTTTCAAGAAAATTTCAGTAGCATTTCCCTGTTTGTTCTCTAAGTACATATGTACTTGGAGAACATCGGGGAAATGCTGCTGAAATTTTCTTGAAAGCCCAATACACATTATATATTTACTAGTGAGATTAGGTGTTCAAGGATGGGATAGGTGGTACATGTACATTTATTATATATAAGAATGACATCACATGTATTGGTTAACCCTAGACCCTAATCTTGTCCTAATATATACTTGTTTTCTCTTTGATCATAGAATGGATAGATCATGGATGTCCATTCGCAATCGCTACACCCCAAAGTTTATATCTGGTCTTGATCAGTTTATTAGATTTGCTGAGGAACATAGGAAATAACCTGGAGATAGGTTCTACTGTCTATGTAGGCATTGCAGTAACAACTTGAAAGTCAGCATTGGTAACAAAATCAAAAGTCATGTCATGTGCAACGGGATTGTACAAGGCTATACAGAATGGCACTAGCATGGAGAGATTTCAAACCCGAAACCAGTGGATGTCGATAGCAGTGCTTGGGTGGAAGAAGAAATTGTCTCCGATGAAGTAGATGTGAACGAACCAGTTCCAGTAGACATCATTGATGCAATGATGGATAGTTGTGCGGTAGAGCACACCGATCCACCTCCCATCTTTAGAAACATTGTGCATGATGTTGAGATACCGTTATACACATGTTGTACTAAGTTTACAAAGCTTAGCACTGTGTTGAGATTGTATAAGTTGAAAGCTAACAATAGATGGAGTGACAAAAGCTTCACTTCATTGTTGACTTTGTTGAAAGAAATGCTTCCTGAAGGAAACGAGTTGTCAATCTCAACATACCGGGTAAAGAAATTGTTGTGCCCAATTGGAATGGAGGCAAAGAAGATACATGTATGCCCGAATAATTGTGTATTATTTCAAAAGGACTATGTGGATTTGAAAGATGGTCCAAAATGTGGTGTGTCACGATATAATCAAAACTGGTTCTCCTGCCAAGGTGATGTGGTATCTACCTATAATATCACAGTTTCAATGCTTGTTTGCAAATCCGATAGATGCGAAGAATTTGAGGTGGAATGCATATGTTAAGAAAAATAATGATGGGATCCTACGACATGCATTTGATTCCCCACAGTGGAAGATTGATCTATTGTACCCCAAATTTGGTGAAGAAGACAGGAATCTAAGACTTGGGCTTTGTACATATGGGATGAATCCATACGGGACATTGAGCAGCCAACATAACACTTGGCTAGTCATGCTTGTTATATACAATCTTCCTCCCTGGCTGTGTATGAAAAATAAGTACGTTATGCTGTCGTTGTTGATATCGGGCCCTAAAAAACCTAGAAATGATATCGATGTTTATCTTGAACCTCTGATTGATGACTTAAAGAAACTCTGGGGTGAAGGTGTGGTAACCTATGATGCTTCACAAAGAGAGACATTTCGTTTGCACGCTATGTTGTTTTGCACTATTAATGACTTTCCAGCATACGGGAATTTGTCTGGATATAGTGTCAAAGGAGCCAAAGTGTGTCCTATATGTGAACAGAACACTGATTCAATAAGACTAAAACATGGAGGCAAGACTGTATAGCTTGTTCATCAAAGGTTTATTTTAAAATTCCATCCGTATCATAGGAAGCGCAAAGCATTCAATGGATGGAATGAGGAACGGAGTGCACCTAAACCTATACCAGGGGATGTTGTTTATGAAAGAGTAAAAGACATTGTCAATGAATTCGGTAAGAGATCACAATGTACTATGGCCACACGGAGTGACAATTCTTCATTCAAGAAGAAGTCAATATTTTGGGATCTTCCTTATTGGAGTTCTTTGACAGTCAGACATTGTATCGATGTCATGCACGTTGAGAAAAATGTCTGTGATAGTGTCATTCGTACTCTGTTGAATATACCAGGTAAGACTAAAGATGGGATAAAATCCAGATTGGACCTACATGAAATGGGAATAAGGTCAAAATTAACAGAATTACATGAAATGGGTAATAAAAGAACATACTTACCTCCCACTTGTTACCGGTTGTCCAGAAAGGAGAAGAAAGCTTTTTGTGAATTCTTGGAAAATGTTAAGGTGCCACAGGGTTACTCATCCAACATCTGTAGATTGGTATCAATGAAAGATCTAAAGTTGATAGGTCTTAAATATAATGATTGTCACACTCTAATGCAATAAATATTGCCCGTGGCAATTCGATCTATATTGTCGAAGCATGTAAGGTTTGCAATCACCAGACTTTGTTTCTTTTTCAACAGTCTGTGGAGCAAAGTTATTGACCCTGATACTCTCTATAATTTGCAAAGAGAAGTGGTTGTTACCCTATGTCATCTTGAGATGTATTTCCCTCCTTCGTTCTTTGATATCATGGTACATCTTGTTGTCCACTTGAATAGGGAAGTGAAAATGTTGGGACCAGTTTTCTTGCATTGGATGTATCCCTTTGAATGATACATGAGTGTTTTTAAAGGTGATGTTTGAAACCGTTATCGACTTGAAGAGAGTATTATTGAGGGTTATGTGGTGAGAGAGGTTATGGATTTTTGCAATGAATTTCGGAGTGGTAATGACACTCCCGTTAATGACAAGAATATTGAGGAGGGCAAAGGAATTTTAGGATCACGGGTGAAAGTAATCAGCCGTGAGCAGTTGGAACAAGGTCACTTGTATATTTTACACAAGATGGATGAAGTGAGTGTTTATATCGAGGAATATACCAATTTCATCAAGAGACAACATCCTCGAGCCAGTTCAATGTGGCTTGCTAGAGAGCATAACAAGACTTTTACTATACCAATTTCATCAAGAGACAACATCCTCGAGCCAGTTCAATGTGGCTTGCTAGAGAGCATAACAAGACTTTTACTAAGTGGTTTGAAGATAAAGTCTTACATCAACTATCTCAAACACCAAATGATATTACTTAAACTATCAAATGCCTTGCCTTTAAACCAAAATCGAATGTTATGTCTTATGAAGGGTTTGACATTAATGGGTTCACATATTACACAAAGTGCCAAGATGATAAGAATGTCATCCAAAATAGTGAGGTCTCCCTTGAAGCGTCGACTATGTATTTTGCAAGTGCAAAGGATAAGAGTCCACGTGAAGCTAAAATGTCATATTACGGTGTCATTAAAGACATATGGGAGTTTGACTACATAGATTTCAGAATTCCGCTCTTCAAATGTAATTGGGTTGATAACACCAAAAGAGTTATAGTGGATGAATTGGGTTTCACTTTAGTGAACTTTGAAAAGATTGGTGAGAAGGGTGAACCATTCGTATTGACATCATAGGTGAAACAAGTATTTTATATCGATGATCCTGCAAATGATAAATGGTCGGTTGTTCTTCATGGTAAAAGACAGTTCATCGAAGATCCTATAGATGAAGAAGAGTACTATGATAAGTATGATGACTCCAGTCCATTCTCAGTTGGGTTTCCAACTCCACAAAATATTGAAGCTAATGATGACTTATATGTGCGCGGAGATCACAATGAAGGATTGTTAATTGATAAAAGATCGCAATTTTAGAGGCATGCATGTTTATATTTTTTTATATGTTTCATTTTTATATGTTAACTATATAAAATGCTAAATGTTTGCTTTTTTTAATATCAATATCATTTTCAGATATAATGTTTCATTATCTTCTAGTTAATACAAATGCTAAATGTTTGCATTTTTAATGACATTTTTAGTTGGCTGACCATGATGTCCATGATGAGCATGATGTCCATGATGAGCATGGAGAGGATACCAATGTAAGTTTTAAAAACATATCCTATATTTCTATAGAAATTCATTATCTTCTAGTTATGTCATATATCCTATATTTCTATATTGGGATAATTCAGTGTGTTTATTTTGTCAAATTTTAGGTTGATGATGCACATGTACCCTCTGAAGCACTGGAGGCATGCACATCACCAAAAAGTTAACAAAAAAAGGGACATCACTCTGCTGAAGAAGTTAATAGAGCTAAGGGGCAGTGGATCCAGATTGGCTGTGGAGTTTGATAATGCAGGAAATGCAATCGAAGTGAACCGCAATAATTTTGTAAACTATCTTAGGTGTGTCACTCGAAGCCATTGTGGTGTTATGATGATTGGCATAAAGCTTCTTAGGCGAAGAAAGACTTGATATGGAAGGATTTATGTGTGAGTTATTATTATTTGCAATTCTATTTTGTAGATTACAAATTCTATTATTTGCAATTCTATTTTTGGATACTAGTTAATAGAAATTCTATTTTATAGAATTTGTTTGCATTGGATGAGAAGTTGCATTGTAAAAGCATGATGTAACACGCTGGAAATATGCTAAGGAAATATAGGACAAATCTCAACAGAGAATACATAAAAGATGGTGATAATAAGAAGAAGTTAGCCCTTGAAAAGTGGAACTTCATGGACAAAGAAGATTTGGGACATGTTTGTTGCTTCAAGACAAACTGAAGAATTCAAGGTATTAAGCATCGCTCCCAATTTAATTAATATACGTTGTATTCACCTATTCAAGATTAACCTGTAGTGTTACTAACCAAATCAATGTACATACTAACTAAGCATTCAGTGAGGTGCAAAGAGAAAGGTGTGCATTGAATGTGCATGACAACACAATGGGTCCAAAGGGCTATGCAGGCGTTCACCAAAGACTACAGGTAGAGTCTGCTACTACTCAGGAGTCCTCTACTACATGTACCACACCCATGCCTCACCATGATGTCTGGATAGCTGGGAGACAAAACAAGAAGGGTGAAATAAAGAAGCCCGTAACTGCTGAGGCAGCTGCGAAAATGGTAAAATACAACTTAATAATGTATGTCGTTCGAATATTGATTATTTGTGGTGTTTACTTACCAATTTCTATAGATGGTGATTAGAGAGAGCTACACGAGCAGAGGAAACAAGGCACGTTCATCCCTCAGGGCATAAGGGATGAATTGACAGTTGCTCTGGATAACCCAGAGCATCCTGGACGTGTTAGGGGTGCCAGCGCTGGTGTGGGCATCAAAGCATTCTTTGGGCCATCCCATCGCAAACCTATCACAAGAGTGGGACTTTCACAAGAAGATGTAACCTAGTCTTTTTTTAGAATGTTACTGCAAAAGGGAATTCAATAATAAGAAGCTAATGTTTCTTTTATCCATGTATAGGAGAATAAAAGAGTCGAGGATATAGTTGCTAAGAAGGTCAAGGAAGAAATGCTATGGTGGCAGGCATCTCAGGCTTCCAATCAGCCTATGGCGACCCGCTCTTCTCCTGATGCACATGCTGAGAGTAATCCTATAGACCCACCACCTAGCACATCTGCTGTAAGTATTGTTTATGACATAGTAGCTAGTCTTTTCAAGATGATATGTTTTCAAGATGATATGTATATATGTATAACATTCTTTACGTAAATTTGTAGGCGTTGAAGCCATGCCGCTTAAAAATTGATGATTATATCATTTTTTATAGGCACAAGCTTACATGTCCCTTCCTGGGGCAATGATTCACGGGGCTCCAATGCCACAGGGTTATGTTTGTGTGAGCCTGATATGTGTATTCCCCGATTGGAGGGAAGCTGCATTGCCATATGCCCACTCGGATATTGATACACTTGCTGAGGCAGAAGGTGGGGTGATATTGTGGCCCAAAGCAGATGTCTTCTACACTACTCAGTCAAATCAAACCTTGAACTGGTCAGTTCATGCCCTAGTTCAACCATTGATCTGCTAATGTTGTTTCCAATTGACCTGACACTTCAACCGATCAGTTAAACACTTAAATTGATTGGTTCAGAGTCTAGTCAGTCAACTTTGAACCTTAGTTGTTTAATTGAATACCTAAACATTTTTAGTAATCAAGTTAAACATCATTCATGAATAAACTCCTATTCCAACTGCATCATATGTGTGTGACCCTATAGGGCCCAAATTACGTTGGTAGTGAATGTCCATAACCAAATTATGACATTACAAGCAATGATCGATATCTAGAAACACATCATTTCTACCCAAGTAATTCAGAATGTTGGAGAACAACTTCAACCTACAAGTCGTGATCAGTGTTACTGTGATCGTATAGTTCCTTTGTCTCTAATATCTGAATTGAACTCGAGGTATGAAATCGTCATACTCTTCAACATTCAATCCATGTTCCTTGAACTAGAGTAGACTGTCTGAGATGCATGTAAGTTCACATATCACATATTGAATCACATGATATGGCCATACAATTCTTAGTCTCACTTATCATGTGGCCTGGATATCAATCTCCTATAAGAGTGACAAATCTCATCTACGTCACTCAAACTCATTCCCCATGTGTCACAGAATAGCTAAGAATCACCTTTATGGCAACCCTTACTCATGGTCATGTTGGATGATGTCAAAGTCCAACGAATGACATGTGATGAGTGTAGTGACTTCAGGTCTAAGAACCAGAATCACCACTGTCACTATGAGAGATGATTTTGACTACCATTCCATGGTATGGATGTATCACTCTCATGGTGGGTGTAACATCCCTGACCTGGGTTATGCTCTAACCCTAGATGTTTTGCTTAATAATGTTGATTAGATGGTTGTTCATATTTCTTGGAAAGTAATTAAGTCTCATGAGGAACTTATATTTCAATTTTAGTCCTTTTTGAATAATGTTGAAACATTGTTTTGTTTGTTTTGGACTAAAGTGCAAATTACCCACGTTGAGGGGTTAACTTGCAAATTGTACATGATAAAATGTTCCTTAGATGTTGAAGAATCATAAGGATGAGAATGATGCAGTGGTATGGTTTCCACAAGCTTGAGCACCAAAATAGAGCTTGCTGAGCAATCCTTGTGCATTAAAACCTAGTTTTGGTGTAATGTGCAATTTACCGAAAACCTAGGGTTCAATATGCAAAATATCACTTCAAGAGGGTCCCTCATGTTTCTTGGCATCATGTAGATCAAAGAAAATTAGAAGGGCACCTCATTTGAATTAATCTGGAGGAGAGAAAATTTGGATATTAAAATAATCAAGATTTAAGTATAAAAGGGACTTTACTTTAATTTAATGCAAAAAGAAATATATTAATTGAAGAGACCTTCAACCAAAAGGTGAGGGGTGAATTTTCAAAAGTGTTGGACGATCTTGTGCCTTGCAAAGGCATGAAAATATCTTGGGTGAGTGGAGAGCCCACTCACATTAAGTTAATAAAAAGAAATATCCACTAAAAAAGAGAGGATATTAGTATAATATGATTAAGGTGGTTAATTTCTTTTCTTTTAATTATTGGATAATGAAGAGGTTTTGCAAGAGTATGAAGATGTCTTCGTGTCCAAGGAATTGAGGGGGAAGAGGTGGCACTAATTTTGGAATTAAAGGATTTTTAATAAGGAATTTTCTCTCTCATTGATTTTCTTATAAAAACACCTTTTACAACTCAAATCAAAGGCTTTTTCGAATACACTTCCTCTCTTTGCTTGCAAACCAACCGAGGGAGCTAGGAGAAGTAGGAGGACGACCCCCAACCTGTTGGTACGCTTCTTGATCTTCTTTCACCTTGATTTCATGGTGGAAATCACAAAACAATGCATAATTTCTTCTCTATTTCACTCCATCTTCAATCCTAGCCAATCTTTTCACTCCAAAGCTTGAGGACGATCCTTGGGAGAGTTGCAAAAGCTTCCTACACCATTGTTAACGTGAATCTCCAAGATTTGAAGCTCAATTGGAGGCGGGTTATATAACTTAAACCCTTAAATGTTGTTATTGCATTCAATTCTCCATTATTTGTTGAACATTTTGTTCTATTTGAAATTCCCTTGATTGATTACTATAATTACCATGAAAATGGCAGTAGATTTTGAATGAATGAAGGTATATTATGATGAAATCATATTAGGCACATATTCCCACAAGTTTCCCTTGCAAACGGTTTCACCAAACCGTTTAGAGTCTAAAAACCCAAACCGTTTAGAAAGGTTGACCATTTGGATGGGTTGACCATTTGAGGTCAGGACCCTAGTACATGTTGGATGAGTATCTAATGGTTCCAATTAATTGAATCAACATATGGACAATCATCTAATTAGGAACCCTAATCGGGTGAAGTGTTGATTTGCAATTGATTGGTTTAAATCTTTGGGTTGATTAACCCAAACGGTCTCAAGACCGTTTGGAGATCACCCAAATGGTCTCAAGACCGTTTGGAGGACAACCAAGACCGTTTGGAGGTCCAGGGTTGAGTAGGGTTGAGTTGTTGAAGATCCAAAGATGTCAAATTGAAATGCAAGTAATAGCTAGTTTGTTGATCAATCTAATGATCCAAACCCTAAATGAATTTCACAATTTTTAGTGATGGGATGGGAAAATGGTCTCAAGACCGTTTGGAGGTTATCCAAACGACCTCAAGACCATTTGAGGTCAGGTCATGCCCAATTTGAATGATGGTCCAATGATTTCTAAGCAATTAGTTCCACAATGACTAATATTGAAGGTTTATCAATTTCAACCCTAATTCAATTGGGTTCAAAACCCTAATTGATTATCAATTGAAGGTTGAATCAATTGACGATTGATTCATTAATTTCAAATTGAAGTATGGTGCTTAGGTTCAATTGATGAGTAATTACATGTATTAAATTGATGAAGGAATTAATCTTGGAAACCCTAAATCAGTATGAGTGGTTGAGACCATTTTTGGTCCATTCGGTTTTGAGGAGGTTTGGACCAAACGGTCTCAAGACCATTTGGGACCAAATGATCCCAAACCAATTGAGACTCAAACGATCCCAAGTACATATGTCCTAAATAGTTTCAAGTATCAACTTTGTCAAACGGTTTCAAGCACCAACTTTGTTAAATGGTTTCAAGCACCAACTTTACTAAACGGTTTCAAACCATTACACCAAGACCGTTTGGAGGTCTAAACGGTCTTAGACCATTTGAAGGTCATCCATGCAAGACCGTTTGAGGTCTGGTTGGCCAAGACCGTTTGGGGTCAAAGTGACCAAGACCGTTTGAAGGTAATTAACCAAAATAGTATGGACACTTAAGGTGATTAAAGGTCAATTGTTTAATTCATGATTACATGATGTAATTCAAGGGTGATTATGGTAATTGGACCTTAATAAGATAGGGTGATTAATACATTTTGAATGATTAAACTTTAATGATTATGGAAGTCATGACATAACACATTATGTCAACTCTTCAATCAAGTGGAATTGACCTAATCTATGTAAGTCTGAATTAAGCATCATCTTATAGAAGATGAGAGACAGAGGACTTCCTACATGAATTGTAATCATGTAGTGGTTAAAAACTTTCAATAGGAATGAATGTGTAATTAGGTTATGATCATTGATAAAGAGATCATGAACCCTAATTAAGAAGGTCAATGTTCCCTAACCCTAATTAAGGGCAATGATAGGTGAAACCCTAATCCCTGGTGATAGTAAATCCTAATTGAGGGTAATGGCATAATAAAACCCTAATTTAGGGATGATGCGATGATTTTGAGTTGCATTTATAGACTTGTTTTACTTGTGTTTTATGCATTTATTGGTCATTTTGGTGGTTAATATTGCATAATTCATTTACTTTGGTCTATGAGCCTTCAAAACATCAATTCTCCCTTATTTTATTGTTTTGAGCATAAATGATTACAATAATATGTTTTATTTCGGCTTATGTGGTTTTGTGTTGCTATTTCAGGAAAAATGCATATCTGCAGCTGTCGATACTATCGACGGTTGTCGATACCATCGACACAGCTACAGGCAGCCAGCCGCAAGGAGCAGCATAAAGTCAATACCATCGACCCTTGTGTCGATGGTATCGAGTTACTATCAGGTTGTTGGGGAGAAGATAGTCGATACTATCGACCATAGAGTCGATACTATCAACCCCATAAGCTTCAGCGACGGAAGAGGAAAAAAAGTGACGCCTAAGAGAGTCGATACCATCGACCCTTGTCGATGGTATCGAGTTAGCATTTGGCGCAACGAAGAAAAAAAAGAAGACTTGTCGATATCGCGAGTCGTCAATGGTATCGACACCGTCAGATGCAAGTTTGTTTTAGATCGATCTAAATCTGACGGCTATGATATTTTTACAACCTAACTCGGTGATTATACCTAATGACGGCGGCCAGGAGCAATCTATCACGTCATAAGCCGCTGCACACGTCCTGAGAAGGTGTGGAGAGAATAACGGAGCCCAGAAGCATGCCCTAGCCATTCCGGAAACTGAAGAAGATGTTTTCCACCGCCGAAAGGCTGTAGAGCGTGCATTCCACACCGAGGAATGCTTGGATCTTCTCCGTTCAAGGGGTTTCATTACTTATTCACGTTTTTCTCCATGTTTCCCCTTTTCTCAACCATGTTTTGCTCTGATATGAACATGCGGGGCTAATCCCCTTTATCTTTAGGACCGGGAGTAGCCCGGGGAAGCATTGTATGACATTTTTATCATAGTAATTCATCATTTATCTCTTAAATATGTGGTATGATTTCGTTTTCTCAATTATATTGTTATGCTTGATCACCATAATGATAATCGAATGCCTTTAATTACTTTGATAGAAGAATTAACGATTGAAAAGAGATGAAATTCACATTAATTAGCAAATCCCTTGAACAAGGCGATGTACGGTTAATGGTGGAAACCCAAAGGTCAATTTTAATGCACCTAGTTTAGGGTATAGGTTACTACGATGGTGGAACTGACCTAGACATAGGCAGTGAATTGTACCACGACAGTGGGAAATTCTGATTACAGGCCACTACCTGGATCGAGAGATGAACCTGAATTATTATATGGAAATTCATACAATGAAAACCCACGGTGAAACCGCAATCCTAAAGATTCCCATCTGAATTGATTAAACTAAACACTTAATCGATTGCTTTATTTTATTTTGTTTTCTTTTATTTTGACAATAACTCTCAAACTCTTTTAATCGGTTTAGCTGATCGCTACCAGTTAGTAGTAGTCTACCGATAATTCAGTGTCCCTAAGTTCGACTCGGGCCTCACAAGGGCCTATACTACATTGACACGTACACTTGCGTTCTACGCACGGTAAAAGCGTGTCAAGTTTTTGGCGCCATTGTCGATGACACGAAAATTGTCGGCACTACGAGTGTTGCAAGCGGCCATTCTAGGCCACCTTTTATTTTTATTATTTTGTAATAATTTCAAAAATTCAAAGTTTATTTTTCAAATTGTGTAATCGTCTAGAAAGGTACTGAACTGAAATTATTATTTTGCAGGTATTGTGCATTGTGAGGACGCGTAAGATTGACTGCACGTAGCCTACACCAGAGGTTCCACTGCCGGGACCTGACGACGAGGAAGATTACAATCAAGACCAACTAGAAGATATAGATTCCGACTCAGAACAAGAAGCCATGGCCGAAGAGCAGACGATATGGGAGAAGATAAAAGCTTCTTCCTCATCCGCTTTAAAGGGGCCAATTAAGAAGCAGGCGATCAACATTCTGACTTATAAGATTGATCCTGCATTAATCAACTTGGTCAAGTCAAATGCATTCCATGGGATAAAGAACGAAGACCCGGTGACTCACATTAGCCAGTTTGTGGAGAACTGTGATATGATAAAAATAGATAGGTTTCCGCAGGAGACACTATACTTGAAGCTGTTTCTGAGCTCTCTGGAAGGAAATGCACGAGAATGGTTGCACAATCTTGACGATGAATATGTGGAATCATGGAACCACATGGTGGATTTGTTCTTTGAATGGTTCTTTCCACCTGAGAAGACAAATGATATGATCAGGAAAATCCATAATTTCAGCCAGAAGGCAGGAGAGACTTACATTGAGACCTGGGAAAGGTTTCAGATAATGCTTAGGAGGTGCCAGCATCATGGGATTGACAAGGAGACGCAGGTCAAACTCTTCTATTTTGCTCTCTCTGAGCATGATAGAAGTAACATGGATTCCGCAGGTTCAGGGTTCTTTTTGAACAACATAGACACGAGGTGTTGGGAAATTCTGAAAAACATGGCCAAGAAGCAATCCTGGGGTGACAGAGATGCCGTAGAGAATGTTCGAGTTGTGGGGGAGTCAAAGGCCATCAAAGAGTTGAATGAGAAGATGGACCTTCTAGACAAGAAACTACTTGCAAAAGAAGATACTGAATCCGAGGATGAAGCTCAAGTCAAATTCATGCGCCAGCAGTAGGGGTACAGAAACAATGATTACTCATGGAGGAAGGACAAGAAATTTTCCTGGAAAGATCCGAATAACTTCTTGCAGGACCCCGATGCAAAACCCCAGTCGGCGGAGGAGGATAAGAGCACGGAGTTGCTCAACCAAGTGATAAAGCAGAACCAAGAACTGATGAACACTTTTGGCCAGTAGATCAAGCAACAGGGGGATTTAATGAATCAGTTTGGGCAGACATTGTAGAGCCATGGGGCTCAGATGAGGACGATAGAGACGTCTATGGCGCAAATGGCAGCTGAGATAGAAAATCTAAAGAAGCCAGCGCATCAAGGCTTTCTGGGTAATCACATATTCTAGGGGAAATCAGCAGGCAAAGGCAATCTTGCTATGGAGTGGCAAGAAGATTTTAAACCCCAGGGCCGATGAACCAAGAAAACACCAGTCAGAAACCGAAGGTGAGGCCACAGAGGAAGTGTCAATTCCAATCACAGAGCCGGTTGAGGATATAGTAGAGGAAGTCATAGCTGAACCTGTTACTGCTGAGGAGGAGACAAAGAAGAGGACACCATATGTGCCACCACATCAAAGGGCACAGGCTGTCCCGGTCCCATATCCAAATAGTGTGAAAGCAAAGAAAGTAGACACCCAGTTCAAGAAGTTTCTGGATAGTTTTAGAAATCTCTCTGTCAACATTCCATTATTATAAGCAATTGAAAAGATACCCTCCTATGGGAAGTTCTTGAAAGACATCATCACAAAGAAAAGGAAAATACCTGATACTGAGGTTGTGGTTCTCAAGGAATAGGTAAGTGCCTTCATCATGGGCACATTGCCACCTAAGAGGCAGGATCCAGGCTGCTTCAATATTTCATGTTACATTGGTAAGGTGAAATTTGGCGAAGCACTGTGTGATTCCGGGGCAAGCATAAACCCGATGCCTCTCTCTACGTTCAAGAAATTAGGATTAAAAGAATCAAGGCTGAGAAATATGACAATACAGTTGGTGGATAATATAGTGGTGAAGCCCTATGGTATTTGTGAAGATGTGTTGGTGAAAGTAGATCGGTTTGTATTTCCAGTAAACTTTGTTGTAATGGAGATGCAAGATGAACATGGTAATGAGTTACTCCTTGGACGACCCTTCCAAGCCACTACTGACATGATACTTGAGATGGGGAGAGGTCGTTTGACCTTGGGTATCGCTGACGATCGGTTCGAGATGGTCATGACTTCCATCACCACGCAATCTAAAGTTAAGGAGCAATGCCGCATGGCGAAGCACTTTGATCAAAATATCTCTCTCTGTCTAGGGAAGCCATTTCTTGATATGGCTCATGTGATGACTAGAGTAGAAAAAGGGACACAGGCTGTAGACATCATGGAGCAGACCAAGGTTGTGTCTCTTAGCAAGGCTGTGGGTTTTCTCAATGATGAAGAGGAGGACATCCCTCCCTCTACTGAAGATGAGGCCATAGCAAGTTGTGTTTTCAATGCATATCTAGAATTACCGCTTGAAGCCTGCCTGGTTAATATAACACATGATTGGATGAGAAGCAAGTCACTATAAGAGTGTGCCAAGATGCTTCAGGTGCTTCCATGTTTTTATGCTAGGTACTATGAAGACCTTGGAGAACTTCCACCAGCACTTCAGTCATCTTTGATCAGCCCGCCAGATTTAGAATTGAAGCCATTGCCACCGCACTTGAAATATGCATTTCTAGCTGAGGATGAGAAGCTTCCTGTGATTATTTCGGCATATCTGAGTGCTGAGGAGGAAGATCAATTTCTGATTGTGTTGAAGAACCACCGAGGTGCATTCGGGTGGTCGGTCACATACATCAAGGGAATCTCCCCTACATTGTGATAGCACAAGATCCGGCTTGAGGAGGGAGCCAAACCGGTGATTCAGCCACAACGTCGACTAAATCCTAGCATGATGGAGGTCGTAAAGAAGGAGGTGATCAAGCTCCTTTCTGCAGGTATCATCTGTGCTATATCCGACTTGACGTGGGTGAGTCCTACACAGGTAGTCCCTAAAAAGGGGGGAATTACTGTTACACATAATTTGTTAAATGAACCTTTCACGACCCGCTTGTTAACCGGGTGGCATGTATGTATAGACTACCATAGATTGAATGCTTCTACACTTAAGGATCATTTCCCTCTTCCATTCATTGATCAGATTTTAGAGAGATTAGCGGGTCGATCTCATTTTTGTTTTCTCGATGGTTATTCGGGGTACCATCAGATTTCCATTGATCCTAAGGACCAAGAGAAGTACACCTTCACTTGTCCTTACGTAACATTTGCATACCGCCGTATGCCATTTGGTTTGTGTAACACACCAACAACCTTTCAGCGTTGCATGCTTGCCATTTTCTCTGATATGGTTGAATGTTGTTTGGAGGTTTTTATGGACGATTTCTCTGTCTATGGTGTGTCCTTTGACGAATGTTTATATAATTTGGATAAGGTTTTGCAACGCTGTGAGGACACACATTTGGTCCTCAATTGGGAGAAATGCCACATGATGGTCAGTGAAGGGATCGTGCTTGGACATAAAGTGTCTAGCAAGGGGTTGGAGGTAGACTCGGTGAAGATCGAAGTGATTTCCAAATTGCCCCCACTGAATTCGGTTAAAGGGGTACAAAGTTTTCTAGGTCACGCCGGTTTCTATCTCCGCTTTATAAAAGATTTCTCAAAAATCACCAAACCATTATCTGAGTTGTTGGAAAAGGATGATGTGTTTGATTTTAATGAAAAGTGTTTACATGCGTTTAACGTGCTTAAAGAAAAATTGATTTTCGCACCGGTTGTGCAAACACCAGACTGGACCAAGCCGTTTGAATTGATGTGTAATGCATCAGATTTTGCAGTTGGGGCTGTTTTGGGACAACGTGTGGACAATAAACCCACTGTGATTTTCTATGCGTCCAAAACTTTAAATGACGCACAGTTAAACTACACGACAACTGAAAAAGAACTTATCGCCATTGTTTTTGCTTTTGAAAAATTCTGGCAATATCTTGTAGGATCTAAAGTCGTGGTATGGACGGACCACGCCCCCATTAAGTACTTGATGGAGAAAAAGGATACCAAACCTAGACTGATTAGGTGGATCTTACTTTTACAAGAATTTGATATTGAAATCAAAGATAAGGCAGGAATAGAAAATGTGGTTGCAGACCATTTGTCTAGGTTGGAAAGGGTAGATGAGAAGGATTTGCATATACCCATTACCGAGACATTTTCTGATGAACAACTTCTATCTTTGAAATCGAAAGATCCTTGGTTTTCTTACATTGTTAATTATCTCACCTGCAAAATTATCCCGGATGATTGGACATACCAAGAGAAAAAGAAAATTTTCCATTCTTTACGATATTATTTTTGGGATGACCCTATTCTGTTGAAGCAGTGCAGGGATGGTGTATTGCGCAGGTGTGTACCGGAAGTGGAATACAAAAGTGTCTTACGTCATTGCCATACTCTACCGACGGGTGGCCACCATGCAAGTTCTAGAACTGCGGCCAAGGTACTGGAGAGTGGTCTTTACTGGCCTACTTTGTTTAGGGACGCCTATGACTATGTGCGACAATGTGATTCCTGCCAAAGGGCAGGTAACATTTCAAAAAGACAGGAGGTGCCCCTCAATGTATTTCAAGAGGTCGAGGTGTTCGATCTGTGGGGTATTGATTTTATGCGACCCTTTGTGTCCTCCAATTCTAACTTGTACATTCTATTAGCTGTAGACTATGTATCAAAGTGGGTAGAGGCAATACCCACTAGGACTAATGATGCCGCCGTAGTGTGCAGGTTTGTCAAGGAACACATTTTCTACAGGTTTGGTGTACTAAGAATGATCATTAGTGATGGAGGTACACATTTCCAGAATCAGAAGTTCGCGGAACTGTTGAGAAGGTATGGGGTAAAGCACAACATTGGTACCTCGTACCACCCGCAGACACAGGGGCAAGTGGATGTCTCCAATCAGAAGATTAAGAAGATCTTAGAGTGCACTGTGGCTTCCACGAGAAAGAACTAGAGCATCTTGCTACCGGACGCTTTGTGGGCGTACAGGATGGCGTTTAAGACGCCTATAGGCACTACACCTTTTAGGTTGGCTTACGGTCGGGCCTGCCATTTGCCGGTGGAATTGGAGCATAAAGTGCATTGGGCGCTGAGGAAGCTGAATTTGAACTATGATGAAGCGGGAAAGAAGAGGTTGCTTGAGTTGAATGAACTTGACGAGTTGAGGATGAATGCATATGAAAGCTCGCGGATCTACAAGGAGCGAACAAAGATGATTCACGATTGCCATATCCAGATGCACGTCTTCAAGAATGGAGATCATGTACTCTTGTTCAACTCTAGGTTGAAGATGCATCCCAGGAAATTGAAATCCCGATGTAGTGGACCGTTCACTGTAGAGGAGGTCAGGCCACATGGCACAATCATGGTGCGTGATGGAGAGACAACATTCTTGGTTAATGGACAACGATTGAAATTGTATTTCGGTGAAGATTATACAAGGAAAGTGAATGAGGTCAAAGTCATTGCGCTTCCAGATGCATGAGGAGCTTGATTTCGTCTAGCCTAAGATGTTAAATAAGGGTGCTTGTTGGGAGGCAACCCAGCCATCAGTCATTTAGTGTAGTTTCTTCTACATTTGTAGATTAGTTTGATTTGATTTTTGTTTTTAGTGTAAAAATGATACCTTGATCATTTGTTGAATGTGCAGGACTGAGGCAGGGTCGATACCATCGACCCTTGTGTCGATGGTATCAGGATAGGCACAGGTAGGCAGCTACAAAATTCTCACTGAGTTGATACTATCGATGGCCTCGTCGATAGTATCGACATACCATCAGGTTTCTCGCCAAAATGAGGTCGATAGTATAGACACGGGCGTCAATACTCACGAGATCTCTGGAGATATTCAGATGAAAATTGTCTCAGAGAAGTCGATACCATTGACGGGCCTGTCGATGGTATCGACCCAGTTACAGGTAGAAAGTGGCGGCCGGGCCTCGTGAGGGTGTTTGCCCTAAAAAGAGTCGATACTATCGACTTGCGTCGATGGTATCGACGTGACATGTCACCGATCCGCGAGAGGAAATCAACAGCGATCGCTGCATCAAGAGAGTCAATCTGTGGGATGGGTCAATACCATCGACACCCGTCGATAGTATCGACGCGTCATCGATCCAGACCCCCAAATCAGGCTATCGACAATCGTCGATACTAGCGGAAGATGGATTGTGCTACAGGAGTCGATACCATCGACTCGTATCGATGGTATCGACGGTCATACAACAGTGCCAGCCACGGTTATAAAAGGGATGGATTGTCATCATATGACATCACACCTTCAGAGCTTTCTTCCTCCACTTGTGCCAATCATCTTGTTGAGTGATCGGAGCCCGGCTATGAGCATCCAAGGAGCGTGTTCTTCTACGAGCCTTCATCGAGCAGAGATTGTCTTCTCTGACCTCCCCCAAGCTCCATCTTCTATCCCTTCTTCTTCGACAATGGTGCATACCGCCAGTGCATCTTCTTCACGCGTGACACCAATGGAGATCCCAGTGTTCATTCCTCCACCGACTGCATCTATTCTGCATCTGCGGATTGTCCATCCTTCCGTGGAGGTCAAGAAGGTCTATGAGGAATTGATGAAGAGAAAGATCGAGCCCATGCGCTATGTCGATCGGGACATGGTTCATTATCTTGGGTTCGAGCCCAATCTTGCCTACGTTCTCAAGGGCAGGCAAGGCATACGGGTAGGAGGCCCGATGAGATAGAATTCCACGCCGACGGCCAGCCATTCTTCGGTGAATGGCCGACATACAAGGAGCTAGTGGCAGAGTTCATGGCATCGCTGGACATATGCGTCGTGCCAAACAACGTTATCGCAACTGATCGGGAATGGATCAAGGGTCGCGTTTCTTTTTGGATGTACAACAACGATTACACTCCCACCTAGTTCAATTCCATCTACAACTGGAATCATGGGTGAGATCATTACCGGAGGCCAGACAACAGGACAGACTATGATGCCATTTTTGCTGAGTTAGTGACTGCGCCGCCCGGCAAATCTGTGAGCTACCACAATGCAGAGGTGGCAGATTTGGAACATATGTTCGTGCGGATTCTTCACCGCATACTCTGCACCACCTTGTTCGCTCGTGGTGATCTATCTCTAAGCAAGTTTCAAGAGACAAACTTGTTTTTTTACACATGTTGGTGAAGCGAGAAGAATGTAATTGGGGCGCATTTTTCTTGACGCGCGTGTTGGCTGTAAAGAGGAGTACGCGTTAGGCTCCAATCCATTTTGGAGGGCTCATCACACCGTTAGCCCATTATCTTGGGTTAAATTTCTCCCATCTTACTCCCCTCTCCAATCGGAGCAAAGTCAACCTGCACCATCTGCATCGCTCCAGCCTCATCCTGCTTCGTGATGGCCTGGCATATGCACATTGCCATGTTAATCATGCCTATCAAGAGTGTTCACTTCCAGACCCCGTCTTCAACATCGAGGGCACTCAACATTTTTTATGGCCTGTCATCGCCATCGAGAGCTCGGATGAAGACGGAGGCAACGACGACAACGACAATGACGACAACGAGAATGAAGAGGAAGAGGAGGCTTTCACTCCTCTTCGGGCACGAGTGGCACCCAGGAAGCGTGCCCGCATGCATCCGGGTGCATCTTCTTTTTCGCAGCCTCCGCTACTACAACCCTCACAGCAAAGCGAGGATGTCTACTCCATGCAGGGGATGTATACGATGATGCAAGAGATCCAGCACACCCAGCTGCAGCACACAGCTTCATATGCCGGTATTTAGGATACGACAAACCGGCTACTAGATAACCAGAGGGCTATTTTTGAAAATGAGCGCCTCCTCCTCGACAACCAACAACACATCCACGACAGGTTGCATAGGATGGAGATGCAACAACAGCCCTTCTACGATCATTACTAGAGCCAGAATTACTTTGGGGGGTATCCACAACCTCCGCCTATGCCCCAGTATGATCCGAGTTTTCAGGGGCAGTACCCATCTTGGGACCCCTCGGCCCCGCAGTACCCGCATCCTCCGGAAGAATGATCGGTATCCCTGTTCCACCTTTTAAGGTTGTTTTTGACTATGAGGTCATAGTCGAATTCAAGCTTAGGGGGGAGTTGGAACAGATCTATCCTTTAGTTTTTAGTTTTTAGTGTTTATTGTTTTATCTTTTGTCTTTTAGTTCTTGCAATTTTTAGTATGTTTGTAGGATCCACACTCTATCTACTGTAATTTTGGATGTCTTAAGTCATGTGTCATCTCGTTGCTTGTACATGGGAATCAGGGGCAAATTTAAAAAAAAATTAGTATTTTGCAAGCTTGTGTTGTTCAACTTTGAGCACATAACTTAAGGAAATGTTTGGGTTTGTCACAACTATACATTCCTAGGATTCATGAAAAGTGGACAAAACTGGTTGTTTGAGCCTAAACTGATCAAATGATAATGAGACTCTTATTTGAAGTAAGAGAGAGAAACCTCTTAATTACTACATAGGTCAGTAAGGAGGGACACATAATAATTTACAAAGGTTCAGTCAATTAATCTTGTGATCTATCCACCCCATTGTTTTCATACTCCACCTTAAGAACTGGAAGTACATTACGATTTTAATCTCTTTGATTGCATCTCATGTAGATAGGACTTGCATTGCAACTATTTTCACATATTTTTCATGAAAAAAATAGATTAGCTACACATGCACATTATCCTTAGGTGCATATCATTTTGTTGCATAATATCATTTTGTAGTTGCACTCACATTCTTATGCATACAGTACATCATGTATCTTATTTCTTCTGAAACATTAAAGGTGATAAACGTGTTCCATACCTTCTGAATGCTTCAAGTATATAGTTGTGCAACAAGAAGTGAGCCTGCCAAATAATTCATTGTCATTTATGGATATAAGGGCCTTAAAAGAAAAAAAACAAGAAGAACATTTTGAAAAAAAAAAAAGACAAAGAAAAGAATTGAGAAATAAATAGGAATGAGAGGGAGAAAGGAACATGTTCTCACTGCATATTAAGAAGGATAAGTACATGATGCAGTTCTCTAAGATATTCCATCTCACCTGGAGACGGAATGATAGTGCATGCATCATTCCACCCAAATGTAGGCATTAGGGCATTTACACTTGCATATGCATCATTTAGGTCATTCTTGTTTTGTGCATGTTAAAATTGTATAATGCTTCCATTTCTTCCATGAACCAGCCATTCCATCCACCCATTGCTCGAATCGGTAGGCCATCGTGATTTTCTCCTCATTTGTGAATATCAGGAGAGTTGCTTCCATGTAGATGGTAGTTAGGGTGAGCAGCGTAGAATAGGAGATCACAAGATGCACCGAGTCTGAACTGGCGAAGTTTATTATGTTAACTTCCTTATATGATGGTGTTCATTAATCTTGAGGTACATATCTTTTATGGATGATCATTGTCGCCTTTAGGGTAATTATCATTCTGTGATTAGTAAGGGCCGATATGTGAATGTCAGGTGGGAATCATATAGTGATGTTTGTTGTGATGATTTGTTCTTTAGTTGACCCTCACAATTCTATTCTAAAGTTTAGTTGCTCAAGGGAGAGCAATGTTCAAGCTTAGGGGAGTTTGATGCGATGATTTTGAGTCGCATTTATAGACTTATTTTACTTGTGTTTTATGCATTTATTGGTCATTTTGGTGGTTAATATTGCATAATTCATTTACTTTGGTCTATGAGCCTTCTCAACATCAATTCTCCCTTATTTTATTATTTTGAGCATAAATGATTACAATAATATGTTTTATTTCGGCTTATGTGGTTTTGTGTTGCAATTTCAGGAAAAATGCATTTCTGCAGCTGTCGATACCATCGACACAGCTACAGGCATCCAGCCACAAGGAGCAGCATAAAGTCGATAACATTGACCCTTGTGTCGATGGTATCGAGTTACTATCAGGTTGCTGGTGAGAAGATAGTCGATACTATCGACCATAGAGTTGATACTATCGACCCCAGAAGCTTCAGCAATGGAAGAGGACAAGAAGTGACGCCTAAGAGAGTCGATACCATCGACCCTTGTCGATGGTATCGAGATAGCATTAGGCGTAATGAAGAAAAGAAAAGAAGACTTGTCGATATCACGCAGGGTTGATGGTATCGACACCATCAGATGCAAGTTTGTTTCAGATCGATCTAAATCCGATGGCTATGATATTTTTGAAACCTAACTCGGTGATTATACCTAATGACGGTGGCCAGGAGCAATCTATCACGTCATTAGCCGCTGCACACGTCCCGAGAAGGTGTGGAGAGAAGAATGGAGCCTAGAAGTACGCCCCATCCATTCCGGAAGTCGAAGAAGACGTTTTCCACCGCCGAAAGGCTGTAGATCGTGCATTCCACACTGAGGAACGCTTGGATCTTCTCCGTTCAAGGGGTTTCATTACTTATTCACGTTTTTCTCCATGTTTCCCCTTTTCTCAACTATGTTTTGCTCTCAGATGAACATGCGGGGTTAATCCCCTTTATCTTTAGGACCGGGAGTATCTCGGGGAAGCATTGTATGACATTTTTATCATAGTAATTCATCATTTATCTCTTAAATCTGTGGTATGATTTTGTTTTCTCAATTATATTGTTATGCTTGATCACCATAATGATAATCTAATGCCTTTAATTACTTTGAAAGAAAAATTAACGATTGAAAAGAGAAGAAATTCACATTAATTAACAAATCCCTTGAACAAGGTGATGTAGGGTTAATGGTGGAAACCCAGAGGTCGATTTTAATGCACCTAGTTTAGGGTATAGGTTACTACGATGGTGGAACTGACCTAGACATAGGTAGTGAATTGTAACACGACAGTGGGCAATTCTGACTACAGGACACTACCCAGATCGAGAGATGAACCTGAATTATTATATGGAAATTCATACAATGAAAACCCGCGGTGAAACCGCAATCCTAAAGATTCCCATCTGAATTGATTAAACTAAAAACTTAATCGATTGCTTTATTTTATTTTGTTTTCTTTTTTTTTTTACAACAAATCTCAAACTCTTTTAATCGGTTTAGCTGATGGCAACCAGTTAGTAGTAATCTACCGATAATTCAGTGTCCCTGAGTTCGACTCAGGCCTCACAAGGTCCTATACTACATTGACGCGTACACTTGCGTTCTACGCACGGTAAAAGAGTGTCAAGGGAATTTAATAATAAGCCTTGATTGAATGTGAATAGTAAACCCTAATTGAGGATAATATTATGAGAAACCCTGATCAAGAATGAAGCCATATGGAACCCTAAGTGAGGGTGATGTCATGTGGAACCCTAGACAAGGGTGATGCCAAAATGAAATCATAATAATGTGATATAACATTTAATTCAAGGTAATGTCATATATTGGAATGTGACACTTTGATATGAAATCCTATACTGACATAGGATGAGAATATGTGGAGCCCTAATCTTGGGTTATAATGTATGAAACCCTAATTCTGGGCAATATGATGATAAATCATAACCCAAACCTGGGTAATGAGAAAAAAATATTCCTAATTAACATAAATTGGGAAATCCTAACTCAAATGATGAAATAGTGATATTATTCTAACAATGCATAGTGTTGATTTGTAATTGATATAATTGTTATCATATGCACTAATTATGCAGGTTACATGAGATGGTGGATATATCCATGTATGAGCCATGATGTTTTACTATTGGAATTGCTTTATGGGCTTTGTGAGCCATAATATGCCGTGTTTCCTAGTGAGAGGTAACAAGAGACATTATTGGGATTTAAGAGCCATGTGAAATACCTGCATTGCAAATATTATATCTACATTGGTTAGATAACCTGAAGGCATTAAGTTACTGATAAATTGGTAACAAGTGTTTTGATGTTGAAGGTTTAAATACCCATATTTCATACTCATGATGATGAGATGACAAGGGATGAGAATACCCTGATGAGATAAGGGATTGAGGTCCCAATGTTTGATAAAGTTTTGAAAAGAACTTGATAGAAATAGTACTCATTCTTTGTAGCAATTATTATAATGATTTATGTTTGAAAACATGTTTGATGCTAAAAGAATATTGTAATGTACTTAATTAATCAAGTGAAATGGTATCATGTAGAGCCCTGGCCATAGATCCATCATCGTCAGTAGTTTGGTGATGGTGAAATAGGCTTTCCTACGGGAACTCCTGGAGGGCATACTGTTGAGTATGTGGGGGTTAAGGGCGCGAATATCCTTACACCCTAATGGAGGAATTGATGTGAGGTAAACATTAAATCTCTCAATCCTTCATTATTTATGTTGGGATGGATGTATCACTAATCTCCTGAAGACCGGGATGGATGTATCATTAATCTCTCGATGATCTTAATGCCAAATCGATGTGAGATAAATATAATATCTCTTGATTGCGAAGAGAGTACAACATGCCACTGTAACTCTAATAGCAAAGTTGCCAGTATACCCTAGAAAGCTATTTAGCAGAGACACAAGATGTCCTACATTTGGTCCTCACACTGACTGAGGAAGATGAGGCCATGGAAATCCGTCTCTTCTATTGACCTAAGTATGGTACCAATTTTGATTTTGCAATGGTTGGTTGGAGTATGAGCGGTATACCCCATCTCCTCAGGGCTTAAGTATGATTGTAAAATGTAATCAGCCGTGTAGCATATTTGCTTAAGGTTGAAATATGAGATCATTGGTTGATGTTACTTTTCATAGTATGTTATAATGGACAAATGCTATTTATTCTCTTAAATTCCTTATTGGATAAGTAATATGCTGCTTCATCAATTTATAAGTAAAAGGCTTTGAGTAAAGAATAATGCTCTTACCTGTTTATACATTGATTTAACTGCTGTTAAATACTTATGATTCTTATGCTCAGTTTTATTTTATTAATTGCAATAATAATATTTCTGGTGGAGAGTTATATCTCTCGCTGGGACAATTTTCAATTGTCTCACCCCCGTGGGATCCAACTTTTTAGGTAGACGCAGAAAAGGAAGTCGAAACCCTACAACAAGGGAAGAACAACAATAGAAGCAACAACATGGACAACAATGAATCCTCAGGTGGAGACACTGATTGTCATGTCCTATAAATAGAGAGTCCTATGTGTCGTATCTGTACTCTCAGGTCCTTGGAGTCAGTAGTTAGTTTGATGTTGATCTGAGATTTTGGCTTGATGCCTCGAGGTTCTTATACTACTTGTGTATAGTTTTAACAAGGCAGTAAATGTTGTAACTCTCGAGAAGAAATGGTACAAGAGATGTACTAGTAAACTAGAATGTATTTGAAATACTTTGGTTCCGTATGAAAGAGTTTTTCAGTCTATGGATCTCTTTGTAAAAAGTTTTACTTTTTAGTAAATTTCAGTAATTGCACTGCTAATGAATGCTTCCGCTTAAGTAAATCATTTTTTTAAAAGTTGGACGCCACAGTGGGTCTGTGTGATACCCTATTCTCTAACACATACCTATGTTCTAGACTTAATATCACATATCATGACTAATGAGACTCTTACATCAGTCAACACACACTCTAGTCTTATGTATTACTGTTGTCTATTTTGCTTCCATAATAATATATCACTTGGGACATATCACTTGGGACATAACAAGAATGTATGTACTCTTATCATACATATGATCTTATTTTCCATGTCCTAAACATGAAGGCATATGTCATCGAGTAACACCATTCTTTAGACATCTACTATGTTTGTGTCATCATCTCATGAGTGAGACAAACATAATAGACATAATTACCTTTATCATTATCTAATCAGGTATATAATGCCCCAATACAATCATCATATGATTCTCTTTATGTGCATACATACCAACAGACTCCCACTTGTACTTTGAGCCAATCACCCTCAAATTTTATTCCAAGGGATCTTAACATGTCCATCATTTTTTTATTGCGTTGGCACTTTTATAGAGGGTTATCAACATTTACTTTTAGTCAGTATTTTGCAAGTTTTCATCTCCTCGATGTATGACTTCTCATATGAGATGGAAGTGTTGTAGTATGCTAACCAATAGATCCATTGTTGTCATACTATATCTACTATGTCATCAATGATTGGAACCTCCCACAAGTTCATAAACATGAACTTCTTGATCCATATAGTATCCATTTTTTTGTTCATAATGCCAAGATACTCCACTTTTATTGTAGAATTAACAACTATCTCTTTCTCAGAACATATCCAACTTACAACTCTATTCTATGGTCAAACACAAATTCAGATTGCAATCATTAATTTTATTTGTCGTTTTGGAAGCTCGCAACGGTGTAACCCTTTATACCCTACTCTTCCATATAACCATGGAACCAATCCTTTTATAGATTCTAAAGTACATAAGGATGCTATTTTATGGCAATCTAGTGAATCTCATGGGGATCTGACAGATATGCACTCATCATGTCCAATACATACACGATAATTGGATGAGTACATATCCTCTCATCATGTCCAATACATATGAGATAACGAGATGAATACATAACATTTCTTACATGATAGATCCAATTGCAAATGCATATGGTATCTTGCTCATGTTTGTTTTATCCTTCACAAGAATTGGGACACTTGACCATTGAGAGACTAATCCCATGGGACATGAAAAAATGTTCTCTCATTGAGTCCTGCATGTTGAATGCTTTGAGCATCTTGCCAATGTATGTTCCCTTTGTTAGGTCAAGAATCTTTCCAGGTCTATCTCTATAGATCTTAATTCCTATCATATATGATGATTTTCCTAAACCCTTCATAGAGAAGGTACTTTCCTTGCCAGGTTTTAACATTTGTAGTCTAAGGATGTTATTCCCCATCATTATGTGGAATATAAATATGCTCCCGCCGAATCTTTTGTAATCACATATTTCATCTTCATTCTAACTCAAGTCAAACTCTTTGAATGTCTTGTCAAATAGAAGATTCAACTATGAGATGCTTGCTTCAATCCACAGATTGACCTTTGTAGCTTACAAAATTTATTTGCAATGTTGTATTTATAAAACCTTCAGGTTTCATCACGTACACATCCTCTTGATTATTCCTTATTAAGAAATGTGGTTTGAACATCCAGTCTTCCAAATATCATAGTCATACTAAGTTGTAATGGCAAGCATGAACCTAGAGGAGTTAACCAAGGCAACTAGTGAAAATATTCCGTCATGTTCAACAATTTGAACTTGTTTGAAATCTATGAAACTAATATGCTCTTATAGGTTTGTAAGCTACCATCCATGTCAATCTTTTCTCAAAAACCCTAAATGCACCCTATAGGTTTTACCCCTTCAGGTGGATCCATCAAGGTCATACCTTATTGGTTTACATGGACTCCATCTTAGATCTCATGGCCTCAAGCAATTTCTTAGACTCTGGTCCCTCAATAGCTTCTAGGTATGTTGTTGTCTCATCATCTAATAACAAACTCACTACCTTTATGAGTTATTAGATATCATAATCTTTCAAATCAACGCATGTTCTACTAGAACTACATCATTATGTGTTACATAAGGAACTCGAGATTCTAGAAAAAAATGTGATTCTCCTTATTCCTATTGTACCTCTTTAGGTTCAATGTTTTCTTGTTTGTCTTGAGCCTTTCAAGTTCTATTTTTCTTTCACAGATTCCTCCGGAAGTAAATTCCTTTAGGAATACAATTATCCTAGCAACAAACAATTTTTTTGTTGGATTGGAAGAAAAAATAGTATTCAAAAAAATAACATCTATGTCATTTGTGGAAAAAGCTTTTCAAGAAACTATTTTTTTGTGTAAGCTTTCAATCCTAATCTTGTGTACATAGGAAGGAATCACAACCTATATCAATCACACCCTACTAGAGATCTCTATCTCCTTCCTGAGATCCTCTATAAAGAAGGCAATTCCTTTTCTAGTATCCAGGAAGGCGATAATGGTGGCACTTCCTTTGTTTCTTTAAGAAAAAGGACAAATTCCTTTTCAGTTACCCTTCTTCAATTCTTGAGTGCAGAAGACATGGACTTTAGCTTAGCCTCAGAAATCTTCTTGGTCTTGCCTTCATTATTGGACATCACTCTATTCATCATTATCATAGGGTCATGCTTCTTCATTCTTGCTTTGACATTTATCAACATGCCAAGTAGTTTTGTCAGTGGCTATATGATTTAAGGAATGATTGTAGAATCATATATATTGCCAACTCTAGACCTAAAAGAACTCCCAATCTCTCCTCATGCCCAATCATATTGAGCACATGGGGTTCTACTGGATCTCCCTCTGTCAGTTTGCACTCAAACATCACTTTGGAGACATTATACCTTACTTAATTTAAATGATTCTTAAGATGTGTTAACATCTCAAGAATGTCCATGTTTTCATGGTGCTCATGCAACTCATAGTTCATAAAACATAGCATAAGGTACTCAATGTCTATGGTATCATTGGCATGCTTCAAGTAAGCATACATTTTAGCCTTACGAGCATTTGGAGAGGGATGTTGTGGCTCTAGTCTTTTAAGGACATAGAGCTTTCGCTCATTGGTGAGAATGCTTCTCAAAGTCCTAAACCAGACGTGCATGTAAATTTCATTTAGTTTTTCCTACTCAAGGACCGATCACAATGATAACTTATTTGTGTTTGCCTTTAAGGTGCTTATCTCATTAAGATCACCTAGTTAAGCCTGACCCAAAAGCCAACACAATAGAAATGTACTCCACTTGGTAGGCCCAAATAACTACCATTAAACTTTCACAAGATAGACAGTGCACCACGCTTGGTGTACCCACACATTGACAATCAAGCTTTTCATTTGTGCTGCTTATGGAAAGCATATACAACTTAATATTATACTTGATGGACTTTATATAAATACATATGCATATCCAATCACCACATATTTATAGTACATATCAATTACATGTTGTAACCACAATGAAACATGCAATAATAAACTCAAGAAATGGTTATGGACATCCTAATGTAATCCCTTAGAGACACAATGAATTACTATTATGTATGGTCCACATCATATGTAGCAACCTAATGATGATGATGATCTGTCTTGAACTAGTCTGAGATGATCGATTTAATCCTTGAACCCGTTGGCTGTCCTCCTGGTTAGTTGGTTGGTTGCTCAATTTGTTTACCTGGCCTTCATTCGTTGTCACATCTGGACTCCTCCAGCCAGTCAGTTGGGCAACCATTCAATTGGTTGGCTCCTCCTATCATTGCCTCCTTTGGTACTTTTTCTGGTCGGTTTGGCTCCTGAACTGACCGATTCTTCTAATGAGCTGTCAGCTCACTTGGTGAAAAACTCCTTGTTTTGTCATAACAAGAATTGAAACTATCCTAATATTATATTGTACTTGTTACAACTAGAGTTACATTTGATGGGAGCAAATGAAGGAAAGAATTAATACTTTTACATAGGGAAAACAAGAGAGAGGTAAGTATCCAAACCAAAATATAAACATGAACAACAACCACTCAACCAAGAACAAAAGATCTAGGGGTATAAGCCATAACCATGCTACCAATCACCATCAAAACAATTTTAAGGTGACACATATAAATTGCATATATATCACATCATATATGTTTTGTACATTTTTGTGCAAATGTAGCTAGGGATGGAAATGGGGTGGGTTTTACGAACCCATACCCAACCCATCATAACCTAAATATAATAGGATCCATACCCATACAAACCCATATCAAATTAATAGAAACAAAACCCAACCATAACCAACCCATTAGGGAATGGGTCCAAATTACTACTCATATGATGTGTCAAGCCCACACAATTCCACCTCATAGCTAAAATCAAATTTTCTATACATACCCTACTAGATGGTAAATTTCACTTTGGTCATATTTGATTATTGTTAATGAACAACTTACATTAAATATTTACAAACTAAGTTTATACCTTTTGTCATTTGATCCACTTAAAAAAAACAGAGAGTACATAATATAAATCTGGTGATGACAAAGGTGCAAATAGTATATATTTATATTGCATACACATAGGCATGTTACTTGGAAATTTCCACAAACACAACAACAACCATGTCAAAGAATTTGTTACCCAATCACCGGATCCCACCAGTGCCCTATCTGGGGCCTCGTCTTCCTATAGGGACAAATGCTCGACATCCACATGAGGTGCCACAAGGATGTTATTAGTTCCAAAAGCAACAAAGCCCACCAGTACGAAAATAAAGACATAGTCTCACCCCCTGTCACCACCACCACCAGCGGCGTGTCTGAGCTACTGTCGGGCTGCAACGATAGATGTGATGATGAAGTCATCGATGGACACCTTCAAACCAGGATCACCAATGATGGTAACAACTATAGAAGTCCTCTAGAATCGGCTTCACACAGCTAACACCAATACACCAGAAGCCCTCTAGGGTCGGCTCACAAGCATAATACTCATGTCAATGACCATGAATACCACTGGGGAATTGCATTGCCAGATTATGTGACTACTAGATCTAGACGTTCCACCTCTACCTCCGCTACTTCTGACATTATACGCCAACCCTCCTACTCCTATACCCATAAACATGACTGACCAGGTGCCGTGGTGACTAGGGTAACTGCCACCACCACCTCCTCCTCTGCCGTTGCTACTGTTGGTTACTTACGGACGGACGAGTTAGGAATTTTGAGTCCCTCAGGGACGTAAATAGGCACCGACTCTCTCCTCTACTAATGCTACTAGTGAATTCCACATCGGTAGAGCCTTCTCTATAGTGGGCACACATAATGGAGTCGACCATGTGACAACCAGAACAAATATTCTAGTCGGTAGATAATGAAGAGTGAATGAGGAATTCTTGGGAAATTAGAAATGGGAGAGAAGTGGAAGATTTGTCATGAGGATGTAAAGGGGTTGAGGAGGTGCCATGGGAGATTGTGGCTGGGGGTGGGGTGGTGATTGGTGGGACTAGGAATAGATATTTTTGGGTAATAATGGGTCACATTGGGCATCTCATTGAAAATTGAACTCCAGATCCATATCCCCATTAAGACCTAATAAATCATTAAGAACCATCAGACCCCATTACATTTGGGTCAATTGTATTGGGTCTGTGTGACCCATTGAGTTATGGGGATTTTCTCCATCTCTAAATGTAGTCATTCCCAAGACCGGGTAAAGGAGGAGAGATATTGGTAGGTTGATAGCCAGCCAAAAAACTTTTTCACTCTCTCTATGTCATGGATCCTTATAAAATTTTTGTTGGAGCTTCCCTAGATAGAGACGCGCTGCATCGACTCTCGAATGTAGTGATAAATATGCAAGGAGTTTTGACACAACGATGTGTGATCGTGTTGAAGGACAAACAAGGGTTTCCAAGTCTTAGATGGGTTTGGCTAAAGAAGCTAGTCTTGCCACATCATTTCTCGAATGTAGTAAAAATATGCATGGGTTACCACATTGTGGATGAGTGCGGGTAAAGAAGATAGTCTCGTCATAGTGTTGCCCGAATCTAGTGAAAAATGTGCAAGGGCAACATTTTAATAGAGGCAGGTAAAGAGGCATTTTCAACAAACAAAATTAGAGTTGGATCTTGGAATATTGGCTTTTTGATAGGGAAATATTTGGGGATAGTGGATACCCTGATGAGAAGAAAAGTCAATATAGATTTCTTATAGGAAACCAAGTGGACGAGGGAACATTGTAGAGAGATTGGAGACACATGATACAACATTTGGTATACATGTAATGATACACATAGAAATGGTGTAGGTATTATTGTTGATAAGGTGTTAAAGAATGATGTTGTCAAGATCACAAGAATGAGTGATAGAATCATAGCTATAAAGGTTGTTCTTAGGGAGAGATTTTTATGGTTATTGGTGCTTATAGCCCCCAAGTTGGCCTTAGTAAGGAGGCAAAGAAGGATTTCTTAGATGACATGGATGAATTGATGCCGGGAATATCGACAAATTAGAAGATTATTATTGGGAGTGATTTAAATGGCCATATGGGGAACAACAATGCTGGATATAAGAGAGTTCTGGTGGCTTTGGATATGGAAGAAGAAACAAAAAATGATTGAGGGAATTAGACTTTACAGTCGCATATGATATGATTTTGGCAAACACCCATTTCAAGAAAAGAGAATCTCATAATATTACTTTGAAGAGTGAGCACAATTGTAGCCAAATTGACTATCTTCTTATGAGGTGAGTGAATCACAAACTATGCAAGGATTATAAAGTGATTCCTGGAAAAGGACTCATGACCCAACATAGGTTGGTGGTTTTGGATATTGCATGAAGATCAATAAAGGCAAGAATAACAAAAACCAAGATAGCAGGATCAAGTGGTCTTAATGGAGAAAAGAAATAGAATTTTTTCATGATAAACTCATCAAAGAAGGAACTTCTAACTTCGATCCTAATGTTAATACTAAGTGGCATAACATGAGATTATGCATAACAAAAATTTCCAAAGAGGTTTTGGGAGAGTCAAAAGGTTGTGGGCCTCCACAGAAAGAGACTTGGTGGTGGAATGATGAAGTATAGAAGGTTATTAAATTGAAAAGGGAGATCTATAGGATCTTGTCTAAATCTCAAGATGATACAACATTCCAGAGATACAAGCAAGTAAAGAAAGAAGCTAAAAAAAGAACCTAAAAAGGTTGTTAGAAGGCAAAGTCTAGATACTTTGATTATGTTTACAAGAAGTTGAACATGAGATAACGAGAAAAAGATATACATAAAATAGCTTATATAAGAGAAAGGAAAGGGAGAGACTTGAGTCAAATAAAATGCATTAAGAATGATGATGGTAGAGTGTTGGTGAAGGACGATGATATCAAGAACCAATGGAGAAATGACTTCCAAAAGCTTTTCAATGGAGATAATATAAATAATGTTAAAGACTCATGTGACCTGAATACAAAATATATCATTTACACACGATGAGTTTCACTATTTTGAGGTCAAGAATGCTTTAGAATAAATGAAAATGAAAAAGGCATGCTGACCAGATGATATTCCCATTGGTGATGGATGAGTATGGGGGATAAAAGAGTTACGTGGTTAACAAATTTCTTAACAAGATCATGAAGAACAAGAAGATGTGAGATCATGGAGAGTACTAAAGTACCCATATATAAGGACAAAGGGCATGTTTAAAGTTTCACAAACTATAGATGTATCAAGTTGATGAGTCACACAATAAAGCTTTGGGAGAGGAATTTGGTTTCATGCTTGGAAGATCAATAATAGATGCTATCTTTCTAATAAGGAGGCTTATAGGAAGTATAGAGAAAGCAAAAGAGATCTTCATATGGTTTTTTTTTATTTAGAAAAAGGCTTATGATCGAGGGTTGTTGATGGTTTTGAAGAAAAATAGTCTGCCAATCCAAAACATTGACTTGATTAAAGACATATGTGATAGCTCTACTGCAAGTGTGAAGACTCATGGAGGATAGACACCAAATTTTCCGATCACAGTTGGAACAGACCAAGGATCCACACTCGTCCCATATCTATACATTCTTTTTATGGATGAGTTGGCAACTAATTTTCATGATGATATTCCTTGGTATATGTTATTTACTGATGATATTGTATTGATTGAAGAAACTAAAGATAGATTGAATGATAAAGTTGAATGTTGGAGAAAGACATTGGAACCAAATGGATTGATGATTGGTAGGAGAAAATTTGAGAATATGTATTGCAATTTTGGCCAATATTACAATGTGAATGGAAGAGCAAAGTTGGACAAAGTAGACCTACCAATATGTGATAAATTCCATTACTTGGGTTCTATTATTAAAATAAATGGGAATGTCCAAAATTATGTTTGTCACAGGATCACTACGGGATGGTTGAAATGGAGGAGTGAAACTGGAGTATTATGTGATCACAAGATCACTCTTAGATTAAAAATCAAGTTTTATAGAATTGCTATACATCCATCCATGCTCTATGGGAGTGAATGTTGGATTGTGAAGAAACATGGTTTCAACAAGATGAACGTGGCTGAAATGCATATGTCGAGATGGATGTGTGGGAAGGAAATAAAAGATCACTTGTGAAATGACTATATAAGGAATAAAGTGGGGGTGGTGAGCATTGAGGACAAGTTGTGTGAGGGACAACTTAGATGGTATGGACATGTGCAACGCAAACCGACTAATGTTCCTATACAAAGTAATGATATTGAGTCAAGAACAATTAATAGAAGATGAGGATGGCCTAAATTAACATGGGAAGAGCTTATAAATATAGAATTTGAATCTCTACATCTTGACCAGAATATGACCCATGATAGAGAAAAATGAAACAAAAGATTCATGTAGACGACCCAACATAGTTGGGACTGAGGCTTAGATGATGATGATGATATATCATATCATATATATAATTATATTTGTGGAATTGTATGTGGGATTTAATTGGATATGCACATTAATCATTTTAATTTTTGCATCGTATGTAAGAAAATAAATATGATGACATCAATTTAAATCCCTAATACACTATAATTTGACTTGACTCTGATACCACTGTAGGGAAACTAGGGTGACAAATAAGGCAGCAAAAAAAATTGAATGCATGATTCCCTAATCAGCAAGATCTTGTCAACAACCATGTATCTAAGAAGGAAGGTAACAAGAGATATACCCAGTCCTAGAGCAAGTCCATCAACAACTCTTGTTGAAGTAGTGTGCTTCTTCTCTAGGAAACACTCAAGCACTTGTCAACAACAACCTCATAGTTGATCACCTTGATTGATGATTGACGGCGTTCTCCTAGCGGCAGGCAATGACCTCCTCACCTCTATAGTAATACATGCAAACCACTGTGAACTCCATGTTGTGCTACTAGAGCCAACAGGAAGGAGTTATTCCTTCGAACATCAATATGTTAGGATTGATTCACTCTCCCACAATTGTACCTCCTTTTCTATCCATCCCTTTCATGGGTAGGACTTGCCCGGGATCTCTATTGGTTACCACCACTAGAGAGGACAACAATTGTCAAAGATTATTGATGTGGCTGGGAAGCCCCCAATACCCCTCAATTTATAGGAGACGCTGGGGTTAGGGTTTTTAGTCGATGAGGAGTCAAAGAAACCAAATTCACAAATTTTCTAGAAACTACAAATGGTGAATCGATCAATTTGCATGTCCAACTGGTCGGTTCATGCATGAACAAGTCCGTTCATGTCATGAATTGGTTGGTTTGTGCAGTTTCCTATTCTAAATCATATAGGTATTCAATGCACAATTAATGGACAACATGACATCAATACTAATCCTTTATCCAATTGAATTGACCATTGAACTGAGACGTTCATCACATGAAGCAGTCGTCTCAAACCTTGAACAGGCTGGTTTATGTGTTGGGTCAACAATTGATCATCCAATGTTGTTTCCAATTGACATGATACTCCAACTAATTGGTTCAACACTTAAATTGGTTGGTTCAGAGTCTAGTCAATCAACTTTGAACCTTAGTTGTTTAATTGAATACCTAAATATTTTTAGTAATAAAGTTAAACATCATCCATGAAAAAACTTCTATTCTAAGTGCATCCTATGTGTGTGACCCCATAGGTCCCAAATTATGTTGACAGTGAAAGTCCATAACCAATTTATGACATCACAAGCAATGAGGTATCTAGCAACACATCATTTCTACCCAACTAACTTGGGAAGTTGGAGAACAACTTCAACCTACAACCTATGATGATTGTTACTATGATCATATAGTTCCTTTGTCTCTGATATCTGTATTGAACTCTAGGCATGGAATCATCATCATCTTCAACATTCAATCCATGTTCCTTGAACTGGAGCAGACTATCTAAGATGCATGTGAGTTTACATATCACATACTGAATCACATTAGTATGGCCATACATTTCTTAGTCTTGCTTATCAAGTGGTCTGGATATCAATCTCCTATGAGAGGGACAAATCCCATCTAAATAACTCACGCTCAATCCCCATGCATGACAGAGTACCTGGGCATCACCTTTATGGCAACCCTTATTCAAGGTCATGTTGGATGATTTCAAAGTCCAACAAATGACATGTTATGAGTGTAGTGACTTCAGGTCTAAGAACTACAATCACAACTATCACTATGAGAAATGATTCTGACTACCGTTATTATATCCATGTATCACTATCATCATGTGTATGTATGATACACTATTATCTAACATGTATATGTGTTCTTGACTTGATATCACATATCATGACTAATGAGAGTCTATCATCAGTCAAAACACACTCTAGTCTTATGTATTACTGTCATCTATTTTGGTTCCTCTCATGGTGGGTCTATTTGATACACTATTCTCTAGCATGTATCTGTGTGCTTGACTTGATATGACATAACATGACTAATGAGACTCTATCATAAGTAAAAACACACTCTAGTCTTATGTATTATTGTTGTCTATTTTGGTTCCACAATAATATGTGACTAGGCACATAACAAGAATGTTTGTACTCTTATCATACATATGATCTCATTGTCCAGGCCCTAAACTTGATGACAGATGTCATAGAGTAACACCATTCTTTAAACATCTACTATGTCTTTGTCATCATCTCATGACTGATGCAAACATAATTGAAAGATAACCTTTATCATTATCAAATCAGGTATCTAATGCCCCAATACAATCATCATATGATTGGCTCTATGGGAATTCATACCATTAGAGGGAATGGACATATATGATGATTTCTTGTAATCTTGCTAAGGATATACAATGGATGTGAGTATTGCATGTTGGTGAGAGACTTTAATTGGTGAAACCCAATTCAAGTTCCCATCCAAAATTTTATATCACTTTTTGTTTCTACTTGTTCTCCCATTTGTTTTCTTACTTTGTTGTACTTATCTTAATTTGTTATTGGTTGAAGTGATATTGTTCCCTATGGAACACTAAAATTAATATACCCTATTTGGTTAGTGTAACTGAGCCAAGATTCTACATTCTTAGCACTTGTCGCTCCTTGTTCCTGTATTTCTAGCCTGATTTACTACAACGAGCCATGTATAATAATTGAGGGGGCCTGAGTGTCGAGTTACAAATTTAAGAGTCTGACTACTCTAGATCCACTCCTTTTTGTACGTGTGATTTAGGATGGTCAACTTTTTGGCAAACGGTAATGTTAAGAACCCGAATTGAATTACCATACACCTAGCCCTCAAGCCTAGAAATAGACTTGGTTGCACTATTTCTAATCCACTATATCTGCCTATCTCAAGTTATTTGTTTCACATGCCTAGTTTCTGACTCGACTGTGAGAAATATTTGTAGGTAGCTTGGAGAGAAGAGGATAGAGACTACTAACTCCCACCTACACCAACACGCCTCCTCGTAGGGATGGAAACCGAGTAGGTGGAAACCGCAACGTAAGGGTGGAATAACCTCAGTCTGAGCCTGAATCTGAATATGAGGAATACACTCAGACAAAGCAGGACATGAAAACCCACCCCTCATGGCATTCCACCACCTCATAAAGAGGAGCGTGAAGAATGACGTCATGATGAAGGCTGTGGTCCCAGAGCAAGGACAAATGGGAGGAACAACTACGAAAATGAGGACAACAACAACAATGACAATCACATCAAATAGGATGACGATGACAACGGAGGCCCTTCTCCCCATGAGCTAGATACTACTAGGGCTAACAAATCAATATTCCCAATCATCATCTCGAGATTTAGTGCTCCAATCTTCAAACGGAAGCCTGCGGTAATTTCCATCATTCAAAAGAAAACTTTTGGAGGCAACTCTCAGGATGAGAATCCTTACCACCATTTGGAAACCTTCAAAAACATATGTGACACCATCAAGATGAAAAGGGTTCCACAAGAGGTGATATGATACAAGGAGTTCAAGTTCTCCTCTATAGACAAATCATTGTCATGGTACCTTGCTCTACCTAACAAGACCATCAATGGATGGGTGCTACTAGTCGATGCTTTTGTCACAATATTCTACCCACCCGAGAAGACTCTAAGGAACATGCATAAGATTACTGGGTTCATGTAGAATCCTAGAGAGAATCTCTATGAATCCTAGGAAAGATTCCAAGAATACAAGAGAGATTGTCCACACCACAACTATGATAAGGGATTTGTGATGACCACATTTTATAATGGTCTAACATCTATGGAAAGGACCTCGCTAAATGATGCTATAGGAAGTGACCTCCTTAGCAAAAATCAAAGAAGACCACAAAAATCATTGATAACATGGATTCTCTATGAGCAGGTCTGGACTATGAAAGAGGTGACATGGGTTCAACCAAGAAAGAAACATCCAAAGGCCCTACTGCCGAATCTAAAGCCCTAGACAATATACCAGCACAGATCCAGAAGATTGTTTTAGATGTTAAGCAGTTGTAAGGACACCAGAAGAAAGGAAAAAGGCAAGGCCAAGAAAATCATGAAGTGTGTCACCTGTAGTGAGGGAGGTCATGGCATTGAAAAATGTATCTACACTATGGAAACAAGGATGTTGTTGAGAATGCCCACCAGCTCAAAAATCTACCTAAAGGACCACCTAAATATGGAGGAGGTGGGGGACAAACTATGTTCACCATTACTACGAATTACCAACACAACATAAGAAATTATCAAGGACAAGGACAAATCCAAAACCAGAATAGAAATTCAAATAGGAAAGGCCAAGATCAAAATCAGAATAAAAGCAACAACCAACCCAACATGGTGTATGAGATCTTTGAATATGCAAAAAGACAAGCCAGAGTAAATGAAAAATTGACACAAAGTGCTATCATCAATAAGGGTGCCTTGAGCTTGATGCAAACTTAGATGGTCAACATGCACATACACCAGAAATAGATCAATCAACAACTAGATCAGTTGTCTGAAGTCATCAAAAATCTACAAGGAAAGGTCCCATCCAACACTGAAAGTAAAAAAATGGCTGCTCCTTGTTCTGGAAAAGTCTTAGAGGGTCTGAATGCAAGACTAACCAAGAAAGCAACTCCATCCAAAGAGGAAGTGGTTACCGAGAAAGATAAAGACAAAAAAAATCTAAGGGAAAGATAGTGCCAAGGAAAAGAAGTCTGACTCCACCGAGGAGACCTTTCTGAATAGGGATCCATACTCTACAAGGGTTCTTTTCCTTTATAAGATGATAAAAGTCCACCTAGAGAAAAGATATGAGAAATTTATGTAAACTATAAAGAAATTGCATCTTTATGTGCCTCTCTTGGACGAAATTGAAGAGATGCCTACCTACTCCAAGTTTTTCAAGGATTTTATTACAAAGAGGAGGTAGGGAGACCGTTGAAACAATGAGGGTAGACAAGATGCCCAATGCCTTTTTTCAAACCAAGATGCCAATGAATAAGAAAGTCCCAGGAGCATTCACAATTCCATTCAATGTTAGAGATAATGAGGTAAGATAAATATTGAGGTAAGACAGGGACTCACCAACCTGGAAGCAAGTATCAGACTCATGTCGCTAACTCTTGCCTAGTGGTTGGGACTCACGAATATGGTAAAAGCTGGAATGAGGATCCAACTAGCTAACCATACATTTACAAATACTGAAGGGATCTTGGAAGATGCCCCTATTCGTGTGGTATGATTCTTTATCCCATTCAACATCTTTGTGATAGATATGATGGAAGACCCAACATGCCCAATGATCATTGGGAGACCATTCCTCTCCACTAGGTGATTATTAATTGATGTCAATGATGGAATCATCACAATTTGAATGGGAAATGATCATATTGACTTTCACATGCAAGATGCTATGAGATGAACTTCTCTTTTTGAGTTGGTATATTTCATGGATAGCTACCAACAATTCTATGAAGAGGTCCACAAAGATAATGCCATAGTCGATTCTCTAATGTGAATCCTCAACAACCTTGATCCAAGTATCGAAGATCCTAAAGTCTTAGAAATCTTAGACTATTTGAATTAGCCTGAGGAAGAATACAATGTTGATGAAGGAGAAACCACCGAATCTACAAAGTATGCTTTGCTAGAACAAACACAGGAAGAGAAGGAGGCACTAAAGCTGAAAATAGAATTAAAAAAATTATCTAAAGGATTGAAGCACATGTTCCTGGATGATGAATAAAGGAATTCAGTAATCATAAACTCTTCCCACTGACGAACAAAAAGCAAAGTTGTTGAAAGAACTAAAAATATGAAGGAAAGTGATAGGGTATTCTGTGGAGGACATCAAGGGTTTGAGCCCAACAATTTGTATGCATAGAATAAACTTGAAAGAAACAACCAAACTTCTGGCCCAACATCAAAGAATGTTAAACGAAATGTTGAGGGAGGTAGTCAAGAAGGAGGTGATAAAGATGTGTGATGTAGGGATTATATGCCCCATTAGTGACAACAATTGGAGAAGCCTGATACATGTAGTGCTCAAGAAGGGAGGAATGACCATTGTGAAAAGTGAAAGAGGAGATGAAGTGGCCACACAGATAATGACTAGATGGACGTGCTTATATTATAGAAAGCTCAATTCTGCTACTAGGAAAGACCACTTTCTACTAGCATTCATTGATCAGGTCTTGGAGCGGTTGGCCCACCACTAGTATTTCTACTTCCTAGATGGATATAAAGGAGTGTTCCAAGTGCTTATCCACCCTGATGATCTAGAGAAGACCACTTTAACCTTCTTTAATGGAACCTATGCTTTCCTAAAAATGCCAACATTGCAAAGGTGCATGATTACTATCTTCTCATATTTCTTAGAAGATATAATGGAGGTTTTCATGATCTCAGTATATGTAACTGATTTTAACAAATGCCTAAGGAACTCATCTTGAATTTGAAAAAGATGTGAGGAGAAGTAATTGGTATTGAACTAGGAAAAATTCCACATCATGGTACAAGAAGGCATTATTCTCAGACATAATATTTCTAAAATAGGAATGGAGGTTGACATTAGTAAAAAGGAGGAACTCCCGCCCCCTTAATCAGTGACTGGAGTAAGAAGCTTTCTAGGACACATTGGGTATTACAAGATGTTTATCAAAGACTTATCTAAGATCATGAGGATCCCATCCAAACTTTTCATAAAGGACATTCAATTTGACTTTATAGAAAAATGTGTTGAAGCCTTTTGTACTCTGAAGAATGCTTTGACAACAACCCTAGTATTGCAATCCCCAGATTGGGAACTACCATTTGAAATAATGTGTAAAGTTGGGGATTATGCTATCGGGGCCATTCATAGACAAAGAAAAGACAAGAAGCACCACACAATACACTATGCTAGCAAAACCCTAGATGATGCCCAAGTCAACTACACTACTACTGAAAAGGAGATGCTCGCAATTGTATTCACCTTTGACAAATTCAGATCCTATTTGATAGGAACAAAGGTCAAGGTGTACACCAATCATGGAGTGATCAAATACTTGATCTAGAAAATAGATACCAAGCCAAGACTTTTAAGGTGGGCTCTGCTATTGCAAGAATTTAACCATGAAATCATTGACAAGAAGGGAACAAAAAATGTAGTAGTTGAGCACTTGTCAAGGATCCTAGTTGCCAAAAAGGATCTATTACTTGTTAATGACAACTACACCCACGAAGGCATGATGATGGCAAAGTTTGTTGAACCCTGCCTACCATGGTTTGGTGATATTTCCAACTATTTATTTTGTCAACAATTTCCACCCCATATCACCTACAACCAAAAGAAAAAGCTATTCCTGGGTTTAAAGAATTACTGTTGGGATGATCCACTACTTTTCAAGAGATGTGTGGACAATCTGTATAGAAGATGCATCATGAAAGAAGAAGTCCCCAAGATCCTACATGAATGCCATTCTTCACCGTATGGAGGACATCTTGGAAGAGAAAGAACAACAACAAAGGTCCTACAATCAAGATTCTACGGGCCTACAACATTCAAAGATGGTCATGCACACACTAACGCGTGTAATGTGTGACATGGACATGAAACATCTCTAGGATAAATGAGATGCCTATGTTAGACTGGATAGAAGTAGAAATCTTCAAAGCCTGGGGAATTGATTACACAGGGCCTTTCCCTTCATCCAAGGGCAACCAATACATTCTTGTTGTTGTTGACTATGTCTCTAAATGGGTGGAAGTAGTGGTGACCCCCACTTGTGACTCCAAGGTAGTTATTAGGTGATTGAAGAAGACCATCTTTCCTGGATTTGGTATCCCACATACCATCATCAGTGACAGGGGATACCATTTTAGGGAAAAACAATTTGAAGCTCCATTAAAGAAGTACAGGGTAAAGCACAAAGTGGCTACACCATACCACCAACAAACATCTGGGCAAGTGGAAGTGTCAAATTGCAAGATTAAGCAAATTTTAGAGAAAACTATCATTTGAACTAGGAAACATTGATCAATAAAGCTTGATGGTGCACTTTGGGCATACCGAACTGCATATAAGACCACAATAAGGACTTGTTGGTAAGGTATGCCCTGAGAAACAATCATAAGATGATTGAAATGACATATAACATAAAGGATTTGATTATAATCATAAAAGCCAAGCTTCCAATTCATTATGTTTCACTCAGTTATGAGATAATGAGAAAACATTATGAATGTCTAAAGAATGACAATACTCAATGATGTATGTCTTCAATTACATGACTTGAACATTGAGATCATACATATGATAAGAGTATGTCCATTCTTATTATGTCCCTAGTCGGTTGTTACTGTGGAAGGAAAATATACACCAATAACACATAAGACTAGAGTGTGGGTTGGTTGATGACATAATCTCATTAGTCATGATATGGTATATCAAACCAAGCACACTGATACATGTTAGGGAATAATGTATTAGACAGACCCACCTAGAGAGTGACACATGGAAACCATCATCGGTGGTCATAGTCATCACTCATAGTGAAGGTGGTGATTGTGATTCTTAGACCTTATGTCACTACACTCATCACATGTTATTCGGTATATTTTGACATCATCAAATGTAACCCTGAATAAGGATTTCCATAAAGATGATGATTGGGTAGTTGTCACACATGGGGACTGATTGTGAGTGATGTAGATGGGATTTTCCCCTCCTATTGGAATTTGATATCTTGGCCACTTGATAACAGAGACTGAGAAAAGCATGCACATGCACATATGAATCAATATATGATATTGAGTTCATATATATCTTAGACAATCTGCTCTTCATTCAAGGAACATAGATTGAACATTGAGAGGATGACGATATCATGCCTCGAGTTCATTTGGGATATCAGAGACAAAGGAATTGTATAATCACTGCAACACCTTACACATTTTGTAGGTTGAAGTTGTTCTCCAACTTTTCATTCACTTGGGTAGAACAAATGTGTGACTAGGCACCACTCTTTGCTTGTGATGTCATAAGCTAGTTATAGACATTCACTACCAACATGATATGGGACCTATAGGGTCACACGCACATAGGAACCCATTTAAAAGGGGATTTTAATCATGAATGATGATTGGATTGATTAGTAAAGTGTTTAGATATTCAATTTAAACAACAAATCATCTGAATAGACTACCAACCGATCAAATCAAGTGATGAGATGGTCGTTTGAAGTGTCAGGTTGATTGAATATTGACCTGGCTGAGTTCTGCATGAAACAGAGCACCAACTGATCGAGTCACTAAGTGAACTCATTAGCTTAGATTGGGTGAGACAACTACTTCACCTAGTGAACCGATCAACTCGGTTGTGCCAACTGAAGGTTCTAGTGACTTTCCCAATTTCATGAGAAAGGTTGATCGTTTCACTTGTTCAATTTGATTGGTACAAGAATTAATGTTGTTCATTAATTGGAAATGAATTTGCTAATTCTTATACAATTGTGAAACATGAAAAAATGACTGGTTTGGACTGCTAACCGATCGACTCGCATGTAAATCGAACAGTTTGTTTTCCAACCAACTAATTCATGATGGACAAGTTGTGAAAATTTATGATTTTTCGGTCCCTTCCATTCCCACATAGATCGAGAACCCAGACCATAAAGCCTCCAATAAATAGAGGGATACTGGGGGCTTCCTATAACACAACTCAATTGCCTCTAATAATTGTTATCCTCTCTAGTAGTGGTAACCAATAGAAAACCCAAGCAAGTCCTACCCGCTAAAGGGAGGGATAGAAAGGGAGAAATAATTGTGGGAGAGCAAGTTGGTGACTAGTGCACCAATGGGAGGGACAACTCCTTCTCGTCCATTCTATAAGAATGATAGGAGTTCTAGTCGGTCCGTATGGACTTCTCTAAAGGCGAGGAGGCCTTTGTCCATTGCTAGGAGGGCAACATCAACTAGCAGTCCATTGCGAGACCATAGGAGCCGCTATAGACACTATTCCAGTCTGTTGTCCGTGGTGTAGACCAGGAGTTGTACAAATACCATCCAAGAGAAATTATAAGATAGTTGTGTTGCAACGAGTTGTAATCGTTGGACTTCCTCCAGGACTAGATATAAACTCAGTAAACTATCTTTCTTATTTCATAGTAATTGGCATGATCTTGTTGTTCGGGGAACAGATAGATAAATTTTATTTACGCTGCCTACTTTGTTCTTGTATTTCCCTATAGTGGTATCAGAGCCACGTCAATTTACTATTTTTTTGGTATAATTGATATGATTGGATTTTTGGTTTTCATCCTTTAATTATTACATGCACTGGAAATATTTAAATTGATTCATATGCATATTCGATCAAACACCACATAATCCCAAGCTAATACACACACACACATATATATATATATACATATAAATATATATATATATACATACATATATATATATATATATATATATATATGCAATTTACACGTGTCAGCCTAAAAGTAGTTTTTATGATGGATTGTAGTGTGGTTATGGCTAATAACCCAATATCAATATGTGGTTGGATGGATGTTATTCCTATTATATATAGGGTTGCATACATAACCTCTACCTCCTTATTCCGAATGTAAAGTTAATTATTTCCAACCTTTTCTCCCTATGAATATAAATTGAGGTTTCTCTCTACCTTATAATAAGTTTAATAGAAATATGATAGCTTCTTTTCTAACAACGATGAAGATGACGATCACTATCAGGCGAGTCGACCATTTCACGTAACGAGCCAATTGGTTGGAGGACTAAGAAGGGTGGACCACAAGAGTGAACTGACCATTTGGAAGGAGGCTGGACATCGGTTGGACATGAGGACAACCGACCATTTATGGGTTCAATCAAACCGAAGAGGCGAGATGATCGGTTTAGGGGTTGAACCGATCAATCTGGATTGGCAAATAATCTACGCCAACAATGGGTTCATACATGTGATGTGATGTTGACGTAGGTGGTAGTAATTCGTTGTGGCTTGATAAATGTGTTTTCATCATTATTATTTGAATCTTTTAAATATCTTTTTAAGATTGTTTTGTTACTTATTTTCTTAGTTTTATAATTAATTGCATTATATTATATTTTTAACTTTAAGCAGAATTTTAATTATATTTTCTTGGGTTTTTGTAGGACATGGAATAAATATTCTTGGAGTACAATTGCATAATTTGCAGCAGTCCTGTAATTAATGTATACCCATCACTAAAAGTGCCATAACGCTTGCATCCAGAATCCAAATTAAGTGCAAAAGTATTCACTGGAAAGGAAATTTAATTTCCTAAATTAATATCCTATTATGTGGACCGCTTTTATGCTTTTTATGGGAGCGAAATACGTTCGAAATTACGGTTGTGGGAATCTGCATTGAAGAGAGTTACATGGTCAAGACAATTAAAGCCAATCAAATTTCTATTGACCAGATCTAGAAAATTCAAAAGGACGGCTCCCTCTCTTTTCCCCCCTCTTTTTTTGGGCAGCCTACTCCCTCCTTCTCCTATAAAAGGAGGGAGGATTCTCCATCTTTCACATCATCTTTTGTACCATCTTTGTACAGGATTTCTGAGCAAATTTTCTTACATTCTTATGTTATTGTGTTCTATTCATCAATAAAGTTTGAATTTTACAAACTAAACGTTCCTTTCAATTCTTGTTTTTACTTTGCTCATTTAGATCTAGTTATTATTTCTTATTATTCTTCTTCTCTTCCATGGACTGGAGCAAGGGATTAAGCGTCGACCATTTCATTGTCTCTAGCCTAAGGAACTATCCTTTAGTAAGACTAGACTATGGCTAGAACTCTTCTTCCCTCTGTCTCCCTTTTCTCCAAAAGTATGAGTGAGTAGTTCTCTATCGAGGCAAGGGGAATAACCCCTTAGCCATGGATTTATCAACTTTTCCATAAAAATGATCCTAGATGGCTTTTGGGTTTGATAACTAATTGATATATCAATGTAATTAATTGGTTTGATCAAAAGTTAATCTGGATGGATATGATCGTGGAAGTTCGGATTTAGAACAACAAACCCAATCACGTAGGAGTTTTGAAACGACTATAGATCTTCTTCTTTTAGGATGATGAACTAAGAAACATGAGCACTAGGACCAATGGGCTCATGTAGAGTTCATCTTCAGTGGATTTTTGTTCACTTGCCTTCATCAAAACCATTGTTTTTAAGGATTAGTTTGTTTTTGCCTAGGCTAAGGTGGTGAAAACTCCTAAAACCTCGATTACCATATCTTGATTCCAATCACCGCTTGTTTTGCTTCCTTTAATTCCCAGTCTTTTCATTCATAATAGTTTTCTTGTGCTAACAACAATCTTGATTTTCCTTGTAACATGGTAAATTTTTATTCTTGTTAAGTGTATTTTCATTCCTGCATTCCTTTCTTAAGTGTTAGTCATCAACCCCCAAACACGACTTTAAATTTCTGTTTCAAATATGAAAATATTGAAAATAAATAACGAAGTTCTTCAAAAGAAAATGGGTTTAGAATTAACATTCTTAATAAAGTTGTCCTGTGGGATCGACCCTTTCTATACTAGCCTTAATCAGAAAGTTGTAAAAGGATTAAGCTCTAGGATAATTATCTTAGTGATTGTAAGTGCACTTCGACGCATTAACAATTTGTCACCATTACCGGGGACAACATATTGTTTTTTCGACCCACAAAAACTTTTAATTTTTTTTTTTCATTTTTTATGCCTTTCGAGTAACATTCTGGAAGTGTTGCTCCTCCTTCTACCGAGTTTCCATTTCGACAGTCTATTTTTTATGCACATGATTAACAATTTATTTGTGCATGCGATGCTCGAATGTTGAATTTCAATCATTTAATCTGGAAATAGATAGAACTGTTCATTGTCTAAACTATCCAAATCGAATTAGAATGGGTGAAGAAGAAGTCACCCTTAGGATCAACCAAGCTCTTGCAGCTCAAAGAGAGCTCATTCAAGCCGAGTAAGTGGAAAGAGAATCTGTCGTGCGAGTAGCCTACATGGCTGAACAAGAAACCTTAGAGGCTGATAAGAGGGAAGCTGAAAGGAGAAAACAACTAAAAGATTTTTTTGTTCCCAAAACTACCTATGCACAACATCTGGTCATGCCTCCTGACATCCTTGCCCCTCAATTCAAAATCTGAACCCAATGGATCACCATGATCCAAGCGAACTCTTTTTCTAGCAACAATGGAGAAAGTTACCAAGACCACCTCCAAAGGTTCATTGACCTTTTTTCTTTGAAAAAACTTTGAGGTGTTTTAAGAGATGCAATCCATCTTAGATTGCTCAAATACTCCCTCACCAGCCAAGCCAGCAGTTGGTACCACAACAAGGAAAGTGAGGACCAAGTTACAACCTGGAAAGTACTACAAAATAAATTTCTTGAAAAATTCTACCCCCTTCCCTAACTTATGAAATTAAGGGACAAATCACCCACTTCTCTATGTCACCAGGTGAATCTTTAGGTGAATCTTGGGAAAGGTTCAAAGACTAGCTTAGAAAATGCCCCCATCATGACATCTCCCAAGCCTAACTTATTGAAATCTTTTATCGTGGTGTTGACTATGACACCAAGTTCTTTTTTTTAGATTTATGAGAGAACCACCCCCGCAGTAGCGCCACATTCGTGACCCCCCCAGGCGGCGTAAACTCTCGGGTCCCTGGGCGTCCCGCAAACCCAGGAACCATTTAGACACCAATTTCTTTCTTGATTCCTCATCTGGAGGAAATTTCATGCATCAAAGCCTAACTAGTGCATGGGAAGTTGTCAAACGTGCTTTCGAAACAAGGGCTAGATGGGGAGTAGGTGGATTCCTTAAGGTAGCTAAATCTGAAGTTGATCTCGATATCCAAAGCATAGTAGAAAGCCTTAAGTTAATTGTTCTAAAACAAGATCAATTAGAGTCATCCTTAGGAGCCTATAAAGAGATACCTCAACAAATAAAATATATAGATTCTCTTTGTGGCATCTGCCAAGGATACGATCACACCCCCTCTACTATCAATACCTTTACAACACCCCCATGGAATCGGAATTGGGACAACAATTAGAGAACCTCAACTCAATTCATACCATACCGGGTCAAGGCTATTACAATCCCAACCAAACTAGGAACCATCCTAGATTCCAATATGGGAATGCTTCTGGTGCTGAAAATTACAGCCAACTCCAGTCCCAACAAAGGCCTCCCTATACTCAATCCAATAACCGGCCACCACTTGGCTTCCCATACAACAATCAAAGAAATTTTGGGAACCAAGGCAATCATAGAAGCAACTCCCAAAATGACCACCATACCAAGGATAGAAATTCCAAAACTTGACTCTCCCACCCCAAAATCTAAATCAACCACCACCTCCTCAACCTGCACAAAATATTCCCACTCCTCCTCCCTCAAATGATGAAAGGATAGCCACCCCAGAACAAATCATCACAGCCCAACAAGCTCATCAAAAGGCAACTAATGCACAATTTGCTCGCCTTTTTGTCCAACATAAACCTCCTACCGACACTTTTTCTGGGCATCTTGAACCCAACCTCAAGCATATAGAACAACTTAAGGCTGTTACTACCAGATCTGGCCTTACCACAGAAGAAGAAGGAAGTCCCCCCCCATAGATTTTGACCAAGGGGGTGACGAAGAGGCTGTTGTTGTCCCTCAGGCACTGAGATCACCTTCCCCACAAGAGAGTCAAGTATATAAGCCGTTTGTACCTTTTGCCGGTCAGCTAAAGTATACCCAATTAGACTCTAGGTTCAACAAATTCAAGGAAATTATGAGAAAGTTATGCATCAACATTCCACTTTTGGATGCTATGACTGATCTATCTGAATGGAAAAAATTCTTCAAAGCCCTTCTAAACCATAAGAGAACTATCGAAGAATCTAAAATGGTAAAATTGGCTAGAAATACATCAGACATCATCCAAAGTAAAATGCCAAACAAACACAAAGACCCAGGATCTTTCAGGATCACTTGTTCTATAGGTGACTCTACCAGCCATTCGGGCCTAGCTGATCTTAGTGCTAGTGTGTCCATCATCCCTTTGAGCATGTGTAGAAGGTTCGGTCTCATTGATGCTGGACCCACTCTGATGCGTATTCAACTAGAAGACTCTTCCATTACCAAGCCTCTTGGTATTATTGATGTTGTGCTAGTCAAGGTCGGAAATTTCTATATCCCTTGTGACTTTGTTGTACTTGATATAAAAAAAGACACTTGGTACCCCCTCATCTTTGGTCGGCCATTCCTCGCCACATCTAGGACCCTCATCGATGTTGAGGCAGGTCTCCTCACACTACGAGTGGAAATGGAGTTCATAAATTTTCAAGCCTCTAGGGGTAGCATGAAGTACACCCAGGAGGAAGAAGTCTATTTCTTTGAATGCATGGACCAGTTCAATAAGATGCAACAACGTTTTCTTGATTCTGAACAACCACATGTGACTGAAACCCAAATTTCTCTGATGGACAATCAAGTTGCTATTAAAATCGCCCCAGTTAGCCCTATCAAGATGGACATTTACCCACCCACTATTCATGTTCTGGGCACAACCAATATCACCACTTAAGAAGTTCCCTTCCCAAAACCCCCCTCACCCATCTATGACCATACCCATTTCCTCTCCTCCATCTCCCTTTGAGGAACCACTCTATGATAATCGTCAAATGTCTTATGAGCCACCACTACATATCACTACCCAAGCAGTGCAACCAAATGTCATGGATGGGTACTCCGACTATCATCCCTTCATCCCAACCCCCATTGATGTTAGTGGACAACATACGATTGAACACTACAATTCAATCAAAATAATGCTCCTTATAATAATTATCCTTATACAAATGAGATTCAATGTGACTACTCTCCACCACATGTCAATCCATTGGGACCTAGCCATCTTGATTTCAATTTTTATCTTTGGTATACTGATGTACGCCAAGCCATCCAGGATACATTTCAAGACACACAGGAAAAGATGATGGAGTGGTTCCAAGGAAATCAACCAAGTCACTACCACAACCATGCCTCCTCCTCCGGTCCTCCACCGCCTTACTACCCGCCACCACCGTGATCTTCATCCCTTCATCTTAGGTTTGGGTTTTGCTCAGGATGAGCAAAAAAATCAAAGTTTGGGGTGGAGGTGGGTGGCATGATTCTATTCCACCCCCTATCTTTTCCCTTATTTGCTTTATTTTCCCTTTTCATCATTTTTCATGTAGTTTCTTTAGTTTATGGCATTTATCTAGTCGGCCAATTTTTTTCTTAGTTTTAAAAAAGTCTTTTATATAGTCGCCCAGTTTGAATAGATGTTTATCATTTTACCCCCTTTGATTTAGTAAAACCTTTTTCAAAATTTATTACAAATTGTCATGTCTAAAACCACCGTGTAACCTAGGACACCTAAATAACATCACTCCTTGGAATAGTTGGCAAGTCATAAGGAATCGATTAGAACCAAGCATAATGTTTCCGTATAATTAAGAAATTGATTATCTTGTTATAAAATTTATATGATGGGATTTATAGGAATACTCTAACTAGAGAAATGACACTCTCTGATAAATATATATGAAAAACAAATGTTGGAAGTTATACGCACAAGAACATTTCTTCATTCCCTCTTTTTTTCTTCTAAAAAAGAGAAGCAAAGAATCACCACCGAACAAAACTCAAGTCCGGGGTGGCATGCTTCCCAAAATGAAAACCCCATACCCCACAAAGGGGTGTACCATCAAAAGATGCCAAAAGTGCACATGAAAAAAATTGTGACCAATGTAGCCACAACTCCATAAATTCATATCCCGAGTCGACTAGAGGAGGAATCAATATTTTTTTATCACTTCCTTCTTTGTTTTAACACCCCCAAATTCATCCTGTTCTTGTGCAACTACTTTCCAAAAAAAATCTGAGAGTGTCAAAGCAAAAGAAAGATGAAGCCTATTCTTCTACAAATTCTTATTTTAGAAGCTAGATTTGACATTTGTTTTGATAGGGAATATAGAATTTTATGCTATGTGGTTCTAGGGGTTTGGGTCACTTGTCCAAAATTTGGAGGTGAGGACTATAGTGATGTTATTAAGGTGAGGATGGAATTTTGCAAGTATACATTGAAGTTTATTTGTAATCTAGTTTGCTTGAGGACAAGCAAAGATTCAAGTCTGGGGTATTTTGATAAATGTATTTTCATCATTTTTATTTACATCTTTTAGATATCATTTTAGGATTGTTTTGTTATTTATTTTCTTAGTTTTATAATTAATTGCATTATATTATATTTTTTAAGTAGAATTTTAATTATATTTTCTTTAGTTTTTGTAGTAAATGGAATAAATATTCTTGGAGTATAATTGCACAATTTGCAGCAGTCTTATAATTAATGTATACCCGTCACCAAAAGTGCCATAACTCTTGCATCTAAAGTCCAAATCGAGTACACAAGTATTCATTGGAAAGGAAATTTAATTTCCTAAGAGAATATTCTATTATGTGGACCTATTTTATACTTTCTACAGGAGCGAAATACGATCGAAATCTCTGCTGCGGAAATCTGCATCGAAGAGAGTTACATGATCAAGACAATTAAAGCCAATCAAATTTCTATTGACCAAATCTAGAAAGTTCAAAAGGACGACTCCCTCTCTTTTTTCTCCCTCTTTTTTTGGGCATACTGCCCCCTTCTTCTCCTATAAAAGGAGGGGGGATTCTCCATCTTTCACATCGTCTTTTGTATCATCTTTGTAGGGGATTTCTGAGCAATCTTTCTAGTATTCTTATGTTATTGTATTCTATTCATCAATAAAATTTGTTTTTGCAAGCTAAGTGTTCCTTTTAATTATTGTTCTTACTTTGCTTGTTTAGATCTAGTTTATTTCTTCTTCTTCTTCTCTTCCTTGGACTGGAGTAAGAGATTAAGCGTCGGTCATTTCATTGTCTCTAGCCTAAGGAACTATCCTTTAGTAAGACTAGACTATGGCTAGAACTCTTCTTCCCTCTGTCTCCCTTTTCTCCAAAAGCATGAGTGAGTAGTTCTCTATCGAGGCAAGGGGAATAACCTCTTATCCATGGCTTTATCGAATTTTCCTTAAACACGATCCTAGATGGCTTTTGGATTTGATAACTAATTGATCTATTAAAGTAATTAATTAGTTTGATCAAAAGTTAATCTAGATGGATATGACCGTGGAAGTTTGGATTTAGAACAACAAACCCAATCACATAAGAGTTTTGAAACAACTGTGGATCTTCTTTTTTAGGATGATGAACTAAGAAACATGAGCACCAGGACCAATGGGCTCATGTGGAGTTCATCTTTAGTGGATTTTTATTCACTTGCCTTCATCGAACCCTTTGTTTTTAAGGATTCGTTTGTTTTGCCTAGGCTAAGTGGTGAAAATCCCTAAAGCCTCGATTCCCATCTCTTGATTTCAATCACCAGTTGTTTTGCTTCCTTTAATTCCCAGTCTTTTTATTCGTAATAGTTTTCTTGTACTAACAACAATCTTGATTTTCCTTGTGATAGGGCGAATTTATATTCTTGTTAAGTGCATTTTCATTCCTGCATTTTTTCTTAAGTGTTGGTCATCAACCCCAAAACTTGACTTTTAATTTCTATTCTAAATCTGAAAATATCAAAAGTAAATAACAAAGTTTTTTCAAAAATAATTGGGTTTAGAATTAACAATCTTAATAAAGTTGTCTTGTGGGATCGACCCTTTCTTTACTATCTTTAATTGGAAAGGTAAAAAAGGATTAAACTCTAGGATAATTATCTTAGTGATTGTAAGTGCACTTCGACACACTAACATGGCTCTAAGGAATTATAGTAGACATGGCCATAACCATCACATTTTGTTTTATATTGAATGATTATGTTATGGATAACATGTCAATGATATGTACTATATATGTGGTGATTAGATACAATATATACATATATATAAATACATATATATATGATATATATATAAAATCCCTTAATCAAAAATATTAATTCTTAGATATTTCCATTAGCGGCACACATAAAAAGTTGGATTGACCAAGTGTGGGAATCCCAAGGATGGTGTATTGTGTATCTCATGGAAGTGTGATGGCAGTAGTGTGGGACCGCCAAGTGGGGTGCATGATACACATCAAAGAGCACACCAATTAACAAATTATTATCTTAGAGTTTAATTTATTTTTACTTTCCAGTTAAGACTAGTATAGAAGGGTCTATCCCATAGTATAATGTTATTAAGATTGTTCTCTTTTAACTTGATTGATTTTGAAATTATTTCTTTTTGGTATTTTTGAAATATTGAACTAAAAGTAAATTCTGATTTACGGGAGTTGATTAAACTAGTGCAAGAGAAATAAAAGATTACACTAAAGCAAGGAATGAAAAGATTAAAACAAAGCAAGAAAAGTAAAAGGAGAAAATTGTTAGAACAAACTAAAAGATTATCTAAGGATTAAAAAAAAATTGAAAGAATTAAAATAAAGTGATTGGAACAAGCGTTGGAAGAAACGATTGAAACCAGATAGGAAAACACCGAGGCTTAGGGGTTTCACAACCTTAGCCAAAGTGAAAACAAGATCTAGCAATACATGACAAGTGATATAGAAGTAGGTATGTGAATTATTCGTAAACAAAATGAAAGAGAGGAACTCCACATGAACCCATTACTCCTGGTGTTCACACATCCTAGTTCTTCATCCTAAAAGGATTTTTATGCGATCACAACCAAATCCTCATGAAATCAATTTAGGCTTTCTAAATCATGGGTTCCACGATCACATATTCAAGAATTAACTCATGGTAAAAATGATTAATTACTTCATTTAGTTGGTGATTTCTAAACTAAAAACTATCCATCTAAAATAGTCATTTAAAACATGATCCGATCAACACATGTCTAGTATCCCCCTTCGCCTCGATAAGGGAACTACTCACTAGTCATAACAAGGAATGGAGAAATAAGGGGAAGAAGATAGGAAGCCATAAACCACAAGACCAGAATTTCCAAGAAGACCAAAGGTGATGACAATTAAACAACTTGCTTTTTTAATCCCCCAATCCAAGAGAAAGAACTAGAAGAAAGAACAAGAACACGACAGAAATCCAGATCTAGAACAAAGAATCAATTTTTATTACTGAATGTGAAGATTACACTAAAATTGAATTGATAGAGCTTTAAAATAAAATGCTATTACAGGAGTGGTGGAAACAGTGAAGTGGCTAAAAGAAGTGAGAGGGCTGTCTACTGTAAACTACTATTCGCAAACCATGAAATGTTCGTTTGGGCTAAACCCAAATGGTCATCTCAGTTTTGAAGTGGTGTGGCATTGGAGCAACAGTCCAACCCTATCCAAATGGAGTGGCGGTTCCCTTGATTCCATTTCTTGGTCTCAAATTAAGACCTTGAAATGGTTGTCTGGATGATGTGGGATGCCCGCTTTGCACCATTGTGTGTGAACCTAGGGTTCAAAACCCTTTTAGGAGTGGAGGCGTCCTTTGACTTGATTGCTTGGGCTCAAAGTTGAGGTTCAATCCGAAAGTCTTAACAATGCAGGATGATTGCCTGGTGTCGCATTGCATGTGATCAAGGGATAGAAACCCTAATGAGAGGTGGCTTGGACATTTGTCTTAGTAGGGCCATGAAATGGTCATCTGGGATAGTCTAGATGCTTAGTTTTGTCCATGAGACAATCGTCTCATTGAAGTGAAACACCCGTATGAAGTGTTGAAGTTGTAGGTTGAGTCGAGGACCAAATGGCCATTTGGATCTAAACGAGGAGGTCTCTAGAGGTGATTCGACCATCTAGGAATAGCGATACGGGCATCTCATTAGCTCAGTAGGACATATTTCTACTTTGGTGGAAAAACCTACAAAAGGTGAGAAAATAGTTAAGTATTTGTATCATCATCATCATCATCATCTAAGCCTCAATTCCAACTATGTTGGGGTCGGCTACATGGATCCTTCATTTCCATTCAGCTCTATCATGGGCCATATTCTGATTGAGATGTAGAGATTCAAAATCTCTCTTTATAACCTCATCCCATGTTAATTTAGGCCTTCCTCTTCTTCTATTTATAGTGTTTGGCTCAATAGCATTGCTTCGTATAGGCGCACTAGTAGGTCTGCATTGCACATGTCCGTACCATCTGAGTCGGCCCTCACGCAACTTGTCCTCAATGCTCACCACCCCCACTTTATTCCTGATATAGTCATTTCTCAAACGATCTTTTCTTGTCTTCCCACACATCCATCTCAGCATACGCATTCCAGCCACATTCATCTTGTTAAGACCTTGTTTCTTCACCGCCCAACATTCACTCCCATAAAGCATGGCTGGTCGTATAGCTGTTCTATAAAACTTACTTTTTAACCTGAGAGGGATCTTCTGATCGCATAAAACTCCAGTTGCACTCCTCCATTTCAACCATTCTGTAGTGATCCGGTGACAAACATCATTTTAGACATCCCCATCTATTTGAATAATAGAACCTAAGTAATGAAATTTGTCACATTTTGGTATATCTACTCCGTCAAACTTGGCTCCATCATTCACACTGCGAGATTGGCTGAAATTGCAATGCATATACTCAGTTTTGCTCCTGCTACTCATCAATCCATTTGATTCCAATGCCTTTCTCCAACATTCAACTTTATCATTCAATCCATCTTTTGTTTCGTCAATCAAAACAATATCATCAGCAAATAACATACACCAAGGAATATCATCCTGAACATTCTTTGTTAACTCATCCATAACCAGAACGAATAGATATGGGCTGAGTGTGGATCCTTGGTGTACCCCAACTGTAATAGGAAAAGTTGGTGTCTCTCCTCCAGGAGTCTTGACACTTGCAGTAGAGCTATCATACATGTCTTTGATCAAGTCAATGTATTGGATAGGCGCACCATTTTTCTTCAAAACCATCCATAACACTTCTTTGGGTACTCGATCATAAGCCTTCTCTAGATCGATAAACAACATATGAAGATCTCTTTTGCTTTGTCTATACTTCTCAATAAGCCTCCTTATCAAAAAAACAACATCTGTAGTTGATCTTCCAGGCATGAAACCAAATTGGTTGTTTGATACCTGCGTTATAGATCTTAACCTCTGCTCAATAATCCTCTCCCAAAGCTTCATCGTGTGACTCATCAACTTGATACCTCTATAGTTTGTACAACTCTGAATGTCACCTTTGTTCTTGTAGATTGGGACTATAATACTATGTTAAGTATTTGTATAATAAATCAAAACTTTTAGTAAATTTCAAATTGCCCTAGAAAATACCGAAAAAGAGATAAGATCTAATGAAACGTACTATGAAAAATATTGAAAAAGATAGATGAATATGTATTCATCAAAATACCCCAGACTTGAATCTTTACTCGTCCCAAGCAAATTAAATTACAAATAAAGTCCAATTTATACTTGCAACACGTCATTCCTCACCCTTGTAACATCAATATAGTCCTTACCTCCAAATTTTTGCCAAATGATGTTAAAATAATATAAACCATGAAATCATGTATCCAAGGGAAATTTGCAATGAAGACCATTCTTTAAAAACAAACCATACAGATTTCCATTCAAGTCTCTATTACTTGCATAAATGAATTTCAATTTATTTAAAATACAAGCAAAAATTTGAGGTTATAACATCCTTCCCCTCTTATAGGAATTTTTCCCTCAAAATTCAACTAATCAAGCAGAAAACTCAGGGTAAGACATTTCCATGTCCGTCTTCAGCTCCCAGGTGGCTTCATCCTCTCCACGGTGCTTCCAAAGAACCTTTAACATCTCTATCTTTTTACTCCTGAGCTCTTTTACCTTGATATCCAGTACCCTCATAGCTGGCTCAGGGTATGTCAGCCTCCCTTGGAATTCAATGTTCAGCACATAGCTCGAGTCCTTCACATAGAGATCAGATTGGACACATGGAACACATCATGCATCATACTATATTGACGGGGTAAGGCTAAACGATAAGAAACTTCACCAATCCTTTCTAAAATCTCAAATGGACCCACGTATTGGGGACTCAAATTTCCTATATTCTTTTCTATAGCTCAGATGGGTCAGATTTTCATAAACATGAGTTCAGCCACAATGAAGTGTAAGTTGGTGTGCTTCACATCAACATATGACTTCTATCAATCACGGGCTATCTTTAGCCTTTTCTTGATCAAAGAGACTTTATCAGCATACAACTGTAGTTCCTCAGACCTCAACAAGGTCCTCTCACCCACATCATCCTAGTGAAGTGGTGATCGACACTGTCTCTCATAAAGAGCTTCATACAGAGGCATCCCGATATTGATTTGACAACTATTATTATAAGCAACTCAGCTCAGGGCAAACACTGCCCCATGTCCCACCTCAATTGAGCACACAATATCTCAACAATTCCTCCAAACTCTGGGTCACTCTTCCTGACTATTCATAAGTCCAGGGATGATAAATTATACTAAACTTCAATCTAGTACTGATTTCTTCATGCACCTGCCTCACAACTTGGAGGTGAACTTCGGGTCACAATCAGAAATAATTGAACTCGAAATACCATGTGTTCGAACTCTCTCTCTCTCTCTCTAATATAGATTTCAGATAGGTCTATCACTTAGGTAGTGATCTTTAAGGCAAGGAAAAGTACTGATTTGGTTAGGTGATCCACCACAACCCATAGTGCATCTTGACCTCTCATTATTTTGGTGAGACCTACCATAAAATCCATAGTGTTCCAGTCTCATTTCCTCTTATGAATCTCAATTGGTTGTAGTATGTTGGTAGTCAGACTTCACTATTGGGTCATGTGAGACAACTAGATACATATGTTGTTATGTCTCTCTTCATTCTAAGATACTACAAATATCACTGTAAGTCTTTAATCATCTTGGTAGTGCCATGGTGTACTATATACTTAGAACCATGATCTTCTTACAAGATATAAGTCTTTAAGGAGAAATTATTAGGAACTCAAAAGCAACTTTCATATTGGATTTCATCATTCCCACTCATCGAGGGATGTACCTCAGGTTTCTTCATCAAATCCTACATCTCAACTAACTTTGGTTCATCTAACTGGGTTGTAACAAGCTCATCCAGCAAGTCAGCCTTGGTTTACCTTATTTAGTACCTCAACTTTTTGCATCGATCATTTTGATAACCATATTCAAATATTATACCTATAGGATTTGAATTCCATTTGATAATTATATCCTTATTTGAAACCTTAATTTGGTAATGACCTTGCTCACCCTGTATTCCAAACCATTTTTCTAATATTCTCTCCTAAGAATGTGGTAATTCCTCCAATCCTCAATTATTATAAAAAGATTTCAACTTAATTTTTTATTCATCATATCACTTACAATCCTAATATGGCATGCATCTTTCCCATCTCTCACACTCATAACAAGATGAAATAAGAATTTGGTTGTAGCCCAAATACAAAGATCATCCCATTCCAATAGAAGAGATGGTGCATCACACATCACCATTTTATTTTCAAGTCTAAGTTGAATCACCCTCAATCTGACTTTGAACCATGAACACCACCAATATCTTCATTCCATAGGAAAAACTTTTTTCATAACCTTTAAGTCCTATCACAACTCCTATGTATGATCCTTAGTTATTTCCTTAAGGTCTCTAGGGTGTTGGTACTTTTGGAGTGACCTCTTCCTTCTACATCTACAAAGTGCCTCTCACATTTACCCCTTGGACCACATGAACTCATGAAGAAAGACAACCTCCTAACCCATGAGCCTCAGGAAAACATAGTCGTTACCTCCTCACTCTATGGTCTCATGCAATTAGGGAACAATCGACTCCTACTCCCATCATTCTCATCCCTTCTTGACCTTGGAATTGACTTAGGGTTCTTATCGTTCATTTCTTTTATTTAATTATACATTTTTCATGAGATTTTTCTAATAATATCAAAGCACATTATATCCTTTATAACTCTTTAACTTGAATTTCCTTCATCCCTCAGGGAACTCATATTTTCCCTTATGTCCCTTAATGGGAATCATGGTGACCTACCCATCTAGGCCAAGTCCCATTCTATCGGTCACTTTCATAGTGACTTTTTTCATGTCCCTTAGAGAAGGTCATACTTGGGTTTAAAAAATCATACTCAATCTATGTTCTTTTGTGCTTCATGCACTTAATCTCTCAAGTTTCTGTGTGACCTTGAATGTTACTATAATTCTCAAGTAATTTATGAATTCACTCCTTTAGGAAGGGTTTTTCTCCTAAGATATGATATAAGTAATACTTAGTGGTAAAAAAACATACCTAAAAACAAGGTAGGCATCCATTCTATCATGCATTTTCTTCTTGAGAGCTACTATACCATGTGGATTATCATTTGAGAAAAAGTTTAATTTCTAGTTACAAGATCTGATACCTCACATTCTTCATTCTTAGGATAATGTTTTTTTATTGTGTTTTACACACTCTAGTCTAAGGTGTACCACTACTTTTTAGGGATGACTGCATTCTTGAAGTTGTTTTGCATCGGCCTAAGCTCCCTTATCATCAGTGGCACCAACTTGGATCTTGTTGGCATCCCTTATCAATCAGGACTGACCCATGTGGCGTTGTAGTCATTGTCTGAGCTATTACTAGACTTAGTCCTCGATGAACAGAGAGGGTACATTCATCCTTGATATGTCATTCCTGCTGACAGAGGTAACACACCCTCTTCTCGAATTGGCACTTGCTCTGATGTGTCTTCCCATAGTAGTGACACCTTGTGAGGCAATGTTTGGTGTGGAGTTTTCCCTTTCTTTTATTCCTACCCTGGTGGTGATGGCAACCTTGTGCTTTCCTATTAACATTCCTTGGCCTAGTCCTACCTTTAGTGAAAATGAGATATCCTTTGGGTGCATGTTGCACAAGAACAACCATCTTCTTCATTATCTAGGAGAAGTGAGCTGAGAGGATGGCACGGAAGTCCTTGTAGACCATTGGTTATGTGCTCAAATCTTAGTTTCTAACATAATATTCCCACCAAATTTTTGTGGTTCCCTCAAGTAGGTGCATTGCAAAGTGAACCTTTATGTTGGGTGGCACTCCTAGAATATGTAATCCATTTTCCACTGCATGAAGCCAGGCTTCCACCTCAGAGTTTTCTTTGGCCAAGATTTTTTCTATGCTCAAAATGAAGAAGTTTAGAATGGTGACTTCATGACGATGGAAAATAGGCAGGGGTTCTCCATCCTCATTTCTTTCAACACCTTTGATTATAAGGGCACTGACCATCTCTGTGAGTTCCTTCTAATTTCCTAGCCAAATATCATCCAAGGTAAAACTTGCCTTTCTGTGGGTTCAAAACTGATATCATAATTGGGGTCATCCTTGGGCTCATCTTCCCTCCTAGGTTTGCACGTAGGAACTTAACTATCTCCAGGGTTTAGGGTGTCAGAGGGGGAAACTTTATGTTTGAGACCTTCCTTAGTGGTGGCCTCTTCTGTCCTCTTCCGCTTCTTGGTAGTCTTGTCTTCTATCATTTCTCTTAGAGACATACTCTCTTGGTAGGAGGGTCTTCCCCCTGGTGGTCAAGGATGACTGTGATCCTAGTTCGGGCCATGTTGTTCCATATAACTTAACTTTATTAACCTCAGTTTCATACTTGAGATATTTAAGCATAATAAAAAATAGGTCCATGACATCTTCGTTGCATGCTTTTTATCATTTGGCATAGGATGCATTAACCCCTAATTCTCATAACCCTAGTACTCAGAAAGAGATGCAGAGAGAAGTTATAGGAACCTAGGGTTTTGTGAGTGAAGGGGGGTAAAGAGATGATGAAGATAGATGAGAAATCCGAGAGGTATGTTATTTTGAGTAAAGTCCTCAGACTTCGTCCAGGAAGAAAGCACGGGTCAAGAGTCCTTGTAAGACGACTATCAGTGCGGAAGAAAATATTTCCAACCCTCGACCATGGTCCTTTCTAGACACCATTATCTTTGGAAAACACTCTAATAATTTCCTTTGGGGTCTACAGACTTTGTAAAATTTAAAAATTATTAGAGGTTAAAGAGTAAATCTTGCTCTGATACCAAATGTAATGACCCCCTCCCCCAATTATCCCCTATTCAGAAGGATAGAGAGGGAAAGGACCATTATCACAAATACATGATCTCAGGTTTAGTAATTAACCAAAAATAATTAATAAATTTTACTAAAAAAAGGAATTTGGTACAAAAATGATGGAATATCTAAAGTTGTACCATAAATCAAATCTAACCAACTATAACCTCCATGTTTACATTAATTTTATTCATCTTGTGCCTTCTTTCTAGATATCTAGTTTCATCATATTTGTAGAATGGTTGATTATCCTAAACTGTCGACAAACAAAATATCAGTTAGTATAATGAATTATAATGGTACGCGGGGGAAACAAAATATTGCATCTAGTGTAACAATATAACCACAACAATTATTGTTACAAAAACAAAATTATCATTTTCTTCATAACTCCCTGACCCATTTTTAATCAACCTTTGGGATAGCCTTTCATGGTCTTGTCCCTATAGTGGACGAAAAGGCCACCTTCTCAATTTGGAGACCAGGTGCCATGTTGCTCTTCCCAATCTGGGGCCAGACCTCTGATGACCTTCCCAATCTGGGCCTAGTTTGATCTCATGTGACCTTCCCAATCTGGGGCCTAGTCTGACCTCATATGACCTTCCCAATCTGGAGTTTAATCTTTGGTCATCACCATGACTTTTCATTTCTTTCCATTTGAACCTCTAGAGTTGGTATGTTGGGTTCGAGCATGTTATAAGCATACTTTGTGATAGACATATTCACTTTATAGATTACAGGAAATACATATCATCCAAGTATTTAACTTCAATCAATCGATAAAACCTCAGAAATCATTTTGAAACTAGAGAGCCACATACCTTGATCAGGAATTTAGATGTCCAACCAAAGTGCAACAATCAATCAACCAAACCAAGTTACCCTGAAAGTTATTGCAATACACCCATGTATCATATTTTGTCCAAATAATCATTAAGACTTACTTGGTTCCCAAGTTAGGGTTTCTAGGTCAACATTAGGGTTTCATTAGGGTTTTGGCCTCCCAAACCATAGTTTCCACTTGTTATGCCCATTGGGTTTACAAACACTAATTCATCATTAGTTACACCTATTACTTCAAGGAAACCCTAATTTATCAAATTATGGGTTGCTAAACTCAAATAACTTTCAAGTTTCTATTTTTATTCATAAAAGATCAGCCTTTTATCAACAATAACAATTGAACATATTAAGCTCATCGAATCTCATAAATTAGGGTTCTAGTTCATTGAACACATTAAAGTTGCTAACTTTAAGCACTTTTTGAACTTAGAAGTAAAACTAGGATTTGATTATATTTTTATTAGATTCTACACATATTTGATCATTTTATATACAATATGTCACCTTATGATTATCCTACTAATTTATATAATTTTTACAAAATAAACCATTTTGGGCCAATCAAAGGCCACCACCTAGGCAACGCGCCCCGCTGCCGGTCTTGCCAACTAGGTTGGGATGACCACTAGGCGTGCACCACCTAAGCCGAGCATGACTTGCTTGGCCAACCAAGTTAGTGCATAAGAGAAAACGACAACATTGTCCTTACCTTATTGAAGGAGGGTCGAGGCAGTTTGGTATTTTCACAAGAGGTTATCTTCAATCTCAGCTTCTCCTCTTGTGCGAGCAGCCAATCAACTGAGGGGTTGACTCCGCGATCCAAGAGTCCTCCTACAAAGAGAGAGTTTCCCCTCCTTTGTCTCGCTCTGATAGATCCAACGGTGGTCTCAATTCCACTAGTGGTGGCCTGAGTCATTGGGACGGAGAGAGGGTTCTCATGCGAGGAAGGTAGGAAGGGGTAGAGGTGGAGAATGAGTTTTTTTTGGGCAATTGGAGGCAGAGGGATGCTCAGGGATTTGAGGGTGATCTTCTGGATTGTTTGGGGTGTTTGTAGAGGGGATGTATGCCCCTATTTATACTTGCCATCATGGTAAGGCAGAGGGATATTGGGTGAATCTCCCATAAGCTACAAAACATGGTGAAACCTAGGGTAGGAGAGTTTGTCTCAACCTCTGGAAGCCAATGGAAACATTTCTAGGTTGGATGATCAATCAAGGGGAGAGAAACATTGATACAAAAAAGTTAGATACTATCTCCGACTTTCCTATTCTGTCACGAGCTATACAATGACCGCGATCCCTTGGATCTGATATCCACGACTCAAATCACACATGTAATCTCTAAAGAGAATCTGATTAGAATTATAAAATGTGACATTTATTGATTTTCCATTTAATTTAGGGATTTTCCAAAATCCATATCTCTCAAACCGTGCATCCTTTTAATCCCAAATTTTAAGGGAAGGTCTTTAATGACTTAGACTACTCGTGTGAAAAGATTGAACCCGAAACTCAAAAATAAAGAGAGTACTTTTATTCATATGCAAATAAACCACTAATAAGGCTTTTATTATGCATTTAAAATTCACCTTTTATTTTTCTTTCCTTTCAATTTTCTCTATTTTGATTTCTTTTCTTATTAGAAACCTTGTGGAACCAAAAACTAATCAATCAATAATGGTCATCCATGTCACTTTCTAGAGAATTCTACACCATTCTCACATATGCACACAATTATCTTCTATTCCTTTTTCCTTCTACTTATTATGGGATTTTATTTTACCCTTTTCCCTTTTATCCGTCATTGGATTATTAAAACACTATCATCATCATCTAAGCCTCAATCCCAACTATGTTGGGGTCGGCTACATGGATCCTTCGTTTCCATTCAGCTCTATCATGGGTCATATTCTGATTGAGATGTAGAGATTCAAAATCTCTCTTTATAAGCTCATCCAATGTTAATTTAGGCCTTCCTCTTCTTATATTTATAGTGTTTGGCTCAATAGCATTGCTTCGTATAGGTGCACTAGTAGGTCTGCGTTGCACATGTCCGTACCATCTGAGTCGGCCCTCACGCAACTTGTCCTCAATGCTCACCACCCTCACTTTATTCCTGATATAGTCATTTCTCAAACAATCTTTTCTTGTATTCCCACACATCCATCTCAACATACGCATTTCAACCACGTTCATCTTATTGAGACCTTGTTTCTTCACCTCCCAACATTCACTCCCATAGAGCATGGCTGGTCATATAGATGTTCTATAAAACTTACTTTTTAACCTGAGAGGGATCTTCTGATCGCATAAAACTCCAGTTGCACTCCTCCATTTCAACCATCCTGCAGTGATCCGGTGACAAACATCATTTTGGACATCCTCGTCTATTTGAATAATAGAACCTAAGTAACGAAATTTGTCACATTTTGGTATATCTACTCCGTCCAATTTGGCTCCATCATTCACACTATGAGATTGTCTAAAATTGCAATGCATATACTCAGTTTTGCTCCTTCTAATCATCAATCCATTTGATTCCAATGCTTTTCTCCAACATTCAACTTTATCATTCAATCCATCTTTTGTTTCGTCAATCAAAACAATATCATCAGCAAATAACATACACCTAGGAATATCATCCTAAACATTCTTTGTTAACTCATCCATAACCAGAACGAATAGATATGGGTTGAGTGTGGATCCTTGGTGTACCCCAACTGTAATAGGAAAAGTTGGTGTCTCTCCTCCAAGAGTCTTGACACTTGCAGTAGAGCTACCATACACATCTTTGATCAAGTCAATGTATTGGATAGGCACACCCTTTTTCTTCAAAACCATCCATAACACTTCTCTCAGTACTCGATCATAAGCCTTCTCTAGATCGATAAACACCGTATGAAGATCTATTTTGCTTTGTCTATACTTCTCCATAAGCCTCCTTATTAGAAAAATAGCCTCTATTGTTGATCTTCCAGGCATGAAACCAAATTGGTTGTTTGATACCTACGTTATAGATCTTAACCTCTACTCAATAATCCTCTCCCAAAGCTTCATCATGTGACTCATCAGCTTGATACCTCTATAGTTTGTACAGCTCTGAACGTCACCTTTGTTCTTATAGATTGGGACTATAATACTATTTCTCCACTCATCCAACATCTTCTTGGTCTTCATAATCTTATTAAAGAAATTTGTTAACCATGTAACTCCGTCATCCCCCATACTCTTCCATACATCAATGGGAATATTGTCTGGTCCGCATGGCTTTCTCATTTTCAACTTTTTCAAAGCATTCTTGACCTCAAATGGTGAAACTCGTCGTGTGTAAATGATATCTCTTATATTCATGTCACACGAGTCACTAACAGTATATGCAGTATCTCCATTGAAAAGCTTATGGAAGTAATTTCTCCACTGGTTTATGATATCATCATCCTTCACCAATACTCTACCATCTTCATTCTTTATGAATTTTACTTGACTCAAGTCTCTTCCTTTCCTTTCTCTTCTACGAGCCATTTTATATATATCTTTTTCCCCTTCTCTAGTGTCCAGCTTCTTATACATATCATCAAAGTATCTAGACCTTGCCTCCCAAACCACCTTTTTAGCTTCTTTCTTTGCTTGCTTCTATCTTTGGAACGTTGGATCATCTCCAGATTTGGGCAAGCTCCTATAGATCTCCCTTTTTAGTTTAATAGACTTTTGTACTTCATCATTCCACCACCAAGTCTCCTTCTGTGGAGGTCCACAACCTTTAGACTCACCCAAAACCTCTTTGGAAATTTTTTTTATGCAGGAACTCATAAACATTATTAAAACACTATAAACCTCAAAATCATGTATCCAAGGAAAATTTGCAATGAAGACCATTCTTTAAAAACAAATCATACAAATTTCCATTCAATTCTCTATTACTTTCCTAATTGCATTTCAATTTATTTAAATACAAGAAAAATTTTGAGGTTATTACAATCAAAATGATATACAAAATGTAGCAACCTCAACCTTGTAGAGACCACATGGCACACCACATGTAGCGACCACAAGCGGTTAGGTAACATTTCGATCATGATAGGATATGTGTAGCAACTGAACAACTGAATCAGGTATAGCGACCATCAAACATGACATATGTAGTGACCACTACACTTATAGCCTAGTGACCATCCTCCAACCATGGTCATTTCAACTAAAACAAGAGAACCATATCAAGAATAGCGACCAAAGCAAGTGATTAATACCAAGAACTGAAGAGTCACCAAAATAAAACATCTTGGAAAAGATGATCAACAAAACCCTAAAACAAGCGTCACAATGATCTTATGGAAAACCATGATATGAGGAAGAAAATAAAACATCAAGCATGCATGTAGATAACAAAACCATCATCTTTAATAAGATGATAGAATAAAAAACATGGTGATAAAACCAATGCTCAAGGTGTATGTAAGAATCAACAACTCCACCATCACCTAAATTTCGAGTATAAGAATTTGGGTTTAGGAGAAAGAGCAAACTATACAAGAATACTTCATAAGCTTAACCCCCATATCAATATAGAATTATACATCAACTTATGATCATGTTTTAGATAGTAAACAACAACATGAATGCAAGATAAAGGTGCAACAATAGTATAGGAGATAGTTATATAGCCCACCTTGAGGTGAAGATCAACTCTGAAAGCCAAGAATCTCTAAGAGAGAGAACAAGACCAAGCTTGGATCAACTCCAACTCCAAGCAAGATCACCTCAAAAGAAGAAGAAAACACAAAGGTCAAAGGAAGATCAAAAGAGAGAGGGTAAAAACCCTAGGCCAAAAAAGAAAGAAAGGAGAAAGAGGAGATTTTCATCTCACTCAGCTACTACCATGGAGAACCATGGATTCAACCTCTATTGGTGAGAAGTTCTTCAATAATTCCACCATGGAGAACCATAGTCTGGCTGAGAGAAGATTGAAAGAGGGGTAATGTTTAAAAGAAAATGAGATCAAGAAATATGAAACACTTACCAAGGTCAAGGATCACCAAGAACCACCACAAGGGCAATGATCAAGTCCTACATCACCACATATAAAGGAGCAAGCAACCACCTTCTTCTAGATCAACACCTCCACTTGCACCAGCAAGCTCAAGGGCCGAACTCCAAATAAGAGAGGAGAAAGAAGAGAGCTAAAAGGGTTACTTGCATGTGAAAGAAGGGGTATAAATACCCGAGGGTACGAGAGAGGTAGAGGGATATGAGGTTTCAAGATATTAGAGCCTTTAAGGACACTTGTCCCTCAAGAACCTCGACCATGCAAGCACTCAAGATGTGCATTCAAGAGGGGTCATAAAAACCTAGGTAGTGTAGAGACCACTTAGTGTCGGGTTTTAGGGGAGGCAGAGAAGGCAGCGGAAACAAAAAAAAAAATTCTCCCCCAAACCCAGCACGAGGAAACGTGTCAATGTCTATATAATAGGAAAGGATGGTTTGTGGAATCATACCTTGTCCCGAGGCTTGCTCGGAGACAATACCTCACGACTTGCGTGGTCTTCACCTCCGGTCTTGGACGGCGTCTGTGCAGCTCCTGGTCGCACCGGGACTCACGACTCCTCCTCTCACCGGGACTGTCAGGATGGACATTTGTCCTCCTGAGCGGCAGTGACCTCCCACCTCTGAAGTAGTCCACACGGACCACCTGGAACTCCACTCTCCTTGTCCCACAAGGAAGTGGAAGGAGTCGCACCCTCCTGTTGACGTACTAGTCGCCAACACACTCTCCTTCCTCCAGTTGCAACTACAGTTGTCCTTCCCTTGCTACACCTCCCTTTTGCGGGAAGCACTTGCTCGGGCTCTCTCTTGGTTACCAAAACCAGAGAGAACGACAACTTTGCAGAGCAACTGGTTGCACTGAGTTGTACTTTGAGAAGCCCCCAATACCCCTATATATATAGGAGGGTCATGGGACAGGGTTCTCCATCCCGGGCAATGCAGAACTAAAAGCAGGAGTAGAAGGGTTCGAGATTTTCCACAAAAAAACAACCAACTCGCAACCTGAACCGATCAGTTGGGACCCATGAGCTGATCAGTTCTCTTCTGAACCGGTCGGTTCGTGGTCCTGGTCGGTTCCCGATTGACTTTCCTTCTTTTGTTTCTAATTGGTATCGAATACCAATCCTTGTTCCAATCAAATTGGGCAAGTGAAACGCAAGGAAAATTCTCACCGACCTGACTTTCCCAACTTGCTCGGTTGCACCAGTTGAACCGATCGTTTCAACACTTGAACCGATCATTTCACTCTGACCATGAGCCGATCGACTCAACACTTGAGCCGACCGGTTCAGCAACCTCAGCCGACCGGTTCAACACTTGAACCGATCGGTTGGGAGTACAGGTTGTGCAGAATCAGTCAAATGTGATTTCAATCAATCCGATACTCCAATCAATATGTCCAACACCTTGAACAATATGATATTGAGCTATCAATTGATTGAGTGTTTAATTGAACTACTAAACTCCTTTAGTAATCAATCTAAACATTTGTTGTGGACAAAACTCCTCTTCCTAGTTAAATCCTTTGTGTGTGACCCTGTAGGTCCATGTCACGTTGGTAGTGAAAGTCCATAACACTTATGACTTCACAAGCAAAGAGCGGTGCCTAGTCACACATCATTGCTACCCAAGTGAAAGTAGAAAGTTGGAGAACAACTTTCAATCCTACAATCCGTGAATGGTGTTACAGCGAATGTATAATTCCTTTGTCACTGATATCCCAAATGAACTCAAGGCATGGAACAGTCATCCTGTCAATGTTCATTCACTTTCTTGATCTCAGAGTAGATTGAACGAGATATGTATGACATCAATATCATATACTGATTCAAACATGCATGTGCACGCCTATCTCAATCCTACTCATCAAGTGGCCATGGATATCAAACTCCCTCAGGAGGGACAAATCCCATATCTATCACTCACCCCTCAAAAGCCCCATGTGTCAAAGCCACCCAATCATCACCTTTATAACAACCCATGTTTCAGGACTGCGTTTGATGATGTCAAAGTGTGCCCAACGACATGTGTTGAGTGCAGTGATTTCAGGTCTAAGAATCACACTCACCACCATCACTGTGAGTACTGACTGTGAGTACCATGTCATTGTTCCATGTGTCAAACTCACGGTGGGTCTGTCCAGTACCTTGTTCTCTAACAAGTACCTATGTGTTTGGTTTGATATCTCTATATCATGACTAATGAGATTCTATCATCAACCAACACCACAATCTAGTCTTGTGTGTCATTGCTGTCTATCTACCTTCCACAATGACATCCGACTAGGGACATAACAAGAATGTACAAACTCTTAGCATCCATATGATCTCATCGTTCAGGTCATGAACCTGAAGGCATACGTCATTGAGTACTATCATTCTCTAGACATTCAATCTATTCTATCACTATCTCATATGACTGAACCAGAAAGAATTGGAAGCTTGCCTTATATGTTTATCAAATCAATCTTAATGTATCCCACCAATCATCCCATGATTGGCTCTTAGGGCATACACACCAACAGACTCCCACTTGCACTGCGAGCCAATCACCCTTGAATCATATTCACAGTGATGTTCAAACATGTCCCACATGTTACTGTGTTCTAGTGCCAACATAGTGAGTAATGGCAACACCTTGCCAAAAGCCGACACGGTAAACATGCACCCTGCTTTGGCAGAACCTACATGTCTACCCTTCACACTTCCACAAGATAGACGGCGCACCACGCTTTGGCGTAACCTACGCTTGGTCGATCGAGCTTTTCATGTGTGTCGCTAACGGAAGGCATGTAAGACTTAATATTTTAATGAGGGATTTGGTTTTTATATACATATACATATCCAATCACCACAATACATAGTATGTATCATATACATGCTATATCCCACAGAAAACATGCACAAATGATAAAAAGCGATGATTATGGCCATCCTAATGTGATTCCTCGAGCCAAGAGGAATCACTGTCATCTAGGTCAACATAACATGCAACCTGTACAAGATGAACATATGTGCCATGCCATCTGAGTTGATCAACTCATCACATGAATGATCTGTACTCTCCAGCCAGTCGTCTGGGTGCCACCAGCCAATCGGTTGGCTCCTCCAACCGATCGGTTTGCCTGGACGTCGTGCATCTCGTCATGTCCGCCACTCGGTCGTCTCGCTCCTCGATCGGTCATCAACTGATCGGTCATCAACCGATCGGTTTACTCCTTGAACCGACCGTCTGGAACGTCAACCGATCGGTTCACGCCTTGAACCGATCGTTTCAGCTGTTGTCTTGATGTCCGCCGGTCTTCGACATAACAGGAAATAAAATCTATCCTATTATTACATTGCTTTAAAAGGGAAACCCCGAGTTACATTCAGGGCGAGCAAAGATAGGAAAGAATCTCAAATTATTTCGAGTTACATCAGGAATAAGAGAGGAAAGATCGGCGCACAGACCGAGATGCAAGATACCACAAACAACCACACACAGATAGGGGTTTATAGGCCATAATCACGCTATACATACACCACAAAACTCGTTTAAGGGTGACGCGTATCGAGTGCATTAATAATACATATCATATATGTAATTTGGGATTTGTGGATTTAGGATTGGACATGCATAAAGCCAATATTATTCGCATCACATATAATAAATAAAGGCGACAAACCAAAATCGATCATATCGATATTCCCAAAATATAGAGTAGTTGACGTGGCTCTGATACCGCAGTTGGGTTTTAGGGGAGGTAGAGAAGGCAGCGGAAACAAAACAAAATTCTCCCCCAAACCCAGCACGAGGAAATGTGTCAACGTCTATATAATAGGAAAGGATGGTTTGTGGAATCATACCTTGTCATGAGGCTTGCTCGGCGACAATACCTCGCGTCTTGCGCAGTCTTCACCTCCGGTCTTGGACGGCGTCTGTGCATCTCCTGGTCACACCGAGACTCACGACTCCTCCTCTCACCGGGACTGTCAGGATTGACAATTGTCCTCCTGAGCGGCAGTGACCTCCCGCCTCTGAAGTAGTCCACACGGACCAACCTGGAACTCCACTCTCCTTGTCCCACAAGGAAGTGGAAGGAGTCACACCCTCCTATTGACGTACTAGTCGCCAACACACTCTCATGCCTCCAGTTGCAACTGCAGTTGTCCTTCCCTTGCTGCACCTCCCATTTTCGGGAAGCACTTGCTCGGGCTCTCTCTCGGTTACCAAAACTAGAGAGAACGACAACTTTGCAGAGCAAATAGTTGCACTGAGTTGTACTTTGAGAAGCCCCCAATACCCCTATATATATAGGAGGGTCATGGGACAGGGTTCTCCATCCCAGGCAATGTGGTACTAAAAGCAGGAGTAGAAGGGTTCGAGATTTTCCACAAAAAAACAACAAACTCGCAACCTGAACCGACCCGTTGGGACCCATGAGCCGATCAGTTCACTTCTGAACCGGTCGGTTCGTGGTCCTGGTCGGTTCCCGATTGACTTTCCTTCTTTTGTTTCTAATTGGTATCAAATACCAATCCTTGTTCCAATCAAATTGGGCAAGTGAAATGCAAGGAAAATTCTCACCGACCTGACTTTCCCAACTTGCTCGGTTGCACCAGTTGAACCGATCGTTTCAACACTTGAACCGATCGTTTCACTCTGACCATGAGCCGATCAACTCAACACTTGAGCCGACCGGTTCAGCATCATCAGCCAACTGGTTCAATACTTGAACCGATCGGTTGGGAGTACAGGTTGTGCAGAATCAGTCAAATGTGATTTCAATCAATCCGATACTCCAATCAATATGTCCAACACCTTGAACAATATGATATTGAGCTATCAATTGATTGAGTGTTTAATTGAACTACTAAACTCCTTTAGTAATCAATCTAAACATTGCTTGTGGATAAAACTCCTCTTCCAGGTTAAATCCTTTGTGTGTGACCCTGCAGGTCCATTTCACGTTGGTAGTGAAAGTCCATAACATTTATGACTTCACAAGCAAAGAGTGGTGCCTAGTCACACATCATTACTACCCAAGTGAAAGTAGAAATATGGAGAACAACTTTCAATCCTACAATCCGTGAATGGTGTTACATCGAATGTATAATTCTTTTGTCACTGATATCCCGAATGAACTCAAGGCATGGAACAGTCATCCTGTCAACGTTCATTCATTTTCTTGATCTCAGAGTAGATTGAACGAGATATGTATGACATCAATATCATAGACTAATTCACACATGTGTGCGCACGCCTATCTCAATCCTACTCATCAAGTGGCCATGGATATCAAACTCCCTCAGGAGGGACAAATCCCATATATATCACTCACCCCTCAAAAGCCCCATGTGTCAAAGCCACCCAATAATCACCTTTATAACAACCCATGTTTCAGGATTGTGTTTGATGATGTCAAAGTGTGCCCAACGACATGTGTTGAGTGCAGTGATTTCAGGTCTAAGAATCACACTCACCACCATCACTGTGAGTACTGACTGTGACTACCATGTCATGGTTCCATGTGTCAAACTCACGGTGGGTCTGTCTGGTACCTTGTTCTCTAACAAGTACCTATGTGTATGGTTTGATATCTCTATATCATGACTAATGAGATTCTGTCATCAACCAACACCACAATCTAATCTTGTGTGTCATTGCTGTCTATCTTCCTTCCACAATGACATCCGACTAGGGACATAACAAGAATGTACAAACTCTTAGCATCTATATGATCTCATCGTTCAGGTCATGAACCTGAAGGTATACGTCATTGAGTACTGTCATTCTCTACACATTCAATCTGTTCTATCACTATCTCATATGACTGAACCAGAAAGAATTGGAAGCTTGTCTTTAATGTATATCAAATCAATCTTAATGTATCCCGCCAATCATCCCATGATTGGCTCTCAGGGCATACACACCAACACTTAGGTCCTCACCACCCTTCTGTCGAAGCAAAACACCTTTGTATCGACCACAACACAAAGCAAACTAGAGCATAGGTCGCTACAACACCAAAGCATGTCGACCAACATCAAGAAAAAGGTGTATGGGTCACTAAAAAAACAACAAAAAAGCACTTAGGTCACAACACTTACAAAACATATCAGGCACACACTCAAGGATCAACATCCAACTCAATATGGTCAACATCACCAACTCAAGCATCCATGCAAACCATGCACACCCTAGCATCAACTCATGATGTTGACTCATCAACCAATGCCCAACAAGGCACCCCTAAGCATCAATCTCCTTCATGATTCCAAAACAAAAGAGACAAAACAAACATGTGACAAATTGCAAGATAAACCCTCAACATGGGTAAATTGCAACTTGGTCCAAAATAAGCATACATATAGCATAACTAGCTCAAACGTTATATAAATGGACCAAAATGAAAACAGAAGCATGTCACATGTTATTAAGGTGCATCACATGCAAATACTTCTGACTCCCCACACATCTAACCTAGCACTGGTGATTTTGCATGAATCTAGGCATCACTCACCTCAACAACCTCTTGAGTGGATGCTCCTCTCCATTGGAGGGTCAGACTGACAACAAGGGTTCGAAGGGTACTTCTAAAAATATGATGGGAGATGATCTTACCAACAAATGTAGGAATCTGAACATAACAAAAGAAGAGAAGAGATCTAGTGGATTTTTTTGATGGATATGTAGCCATCGATGAGAAATTGGGGGAGCTCTCAGTTGCCGCAAGGATCCTAAAGGACAAAGCATTCAACTTCACAGCCTTCCAGTGAATGATGATACAAGCTAGGAACATGGCTAAAAAGGTCACAATCATGATGCTTGAACCCAACATCATGCTGATAAGTTTCGAGTTGAAGAGGGACAAAGTCAAAGTGTTAAAGGGGAGCCCATGGAACTTTGATAATAGGCTTCAGCTCATGAAGGAAATCAAGGCACGAGACCAACCTTCAGAGATGAGGATCGAGGAATGTCCCATTTGGGTGCACTTCTACAACATCCCACTGGGGGTATAGAGAGGATGATGCTTTCCTGAAGATCGCAAGCAATGTGGTAACTTGTACATTCACACTCTTCGGATCTACCCATGAATTATATAATAATGTGGAAATAGAACCTGAAAGAAATGACCTAGCACATGATAGGAGGTCAAAAATTAACCTGAACATCAACAAACCACTCAAGACACCCTAGAGAATAAAAGACAAAGAAGGAAATATTGTGAGTGTGGACCTCAGATACGAGAAGCTACCTCATTTCTACTTTTGTTGTGGATTCTTGGGTCATGTAACCAAGGACTGATATAATGAACAGGAGGAGAACTGGGAGAAATGGGGCAGGTGTGTGAGAGCGTTCCCCATGAAGAGATTTCAAAGTTTAAGTTAACCCTATCTCGTATGAGAAATCAAGGAGGGCACTGTTCAAAGTAGATGAAGGTATCAATGAAGACAAGGGGAAAGACAAGTGAGTCAGTGTGGATAATGAGTTTAGCAGCACGAGGCACAGGGGGAGGGAAGCAGTACAAGGTAAAATAATGAATAGGAAAGAGGGGGAGTGGAGGGACCAGGTAACAATAAAGGCTCTAAAATAATCCAGGAGGGACCCAACATTATTATAAGCATAGAAGGAGGAGGATAGGAGGAAGATGCTCGTGAAAATGACACAGACAAAGGGGAATACAACCCTAAAGAAATACAAACACTAAAGACCCCAAAGGTCCAGACAAGCCAAGCACAATAGAATAGAACCATGTGGAGGGGGCTAGGAAAGAAATAGAAGAAAGACACTCAAGGGAAAGAAGCAGAGAAGGAGGGAAGGAGGAGGATCTAAAGAGAGGAAAGAAATATAAAAAAAATCCAAAGGACGGGGCCAAGCAGAAAAGCACCATGAGATTAGAGAAGGAGAGCATATATTAGGGAGAAGTTGATGGTCAAAGATCAAAGAAAATATGTTTTGAGGATAGTAGTGAAATTGAAGGCAAGGCTACGACAAATAAAGGAGGTAAATAAGGAAAAAGAGCATAGAGCAACATGGTATGGGAGGCCTACTCCCAAATAGCAATGACTGGGGTGAACCAACACCACAACGAGCCATGAAAACACTAGCTTGGAACTGCCAAGGTATGGGAAACCTTGGCACAATAAGAACACTCTGGAAATATTGGAGGGAGCGCCCCAAATTTTGTTTTCATAATGGAAATGAAGATCAATGACATTGAACTAGAAAAAATCAACAATATTGGAAGATCAGGGGGAAAGGGAGTTTGGTGGTAGAATGTGGATATCACCTTAAAATCTTATTCCCATCACCACGTTCTTGAGGAGGTCAGAGAGGAAGGCAAAAAGTGGCTCTTTGTTGGGATACACAGATGGGTAGACAACAATGTGAAATGGAGGACCTATGAACTAATGGAGAAGCTTAGAAGGGAAAATGACGGACAACCCATTCTATACATGGGTGATTTCAATGAGATCCTAAGAAACAATGAAAAAGAGGGAGGGGTCAAAAACAATGTTAGACATATAGATGATTTATGGGATATTATTGACAAGTGCATACTAACGACCTGGGGCTCATAGGGGACTAGTTCACCTAGACGAAGGGGTTGAATAAGAAACTAGGATAAGAGAAAGGCTTGATAGGGCACTGGGGTCAGAGGAGTGGGGTGATTTGTGTTGGTATGTATGTCCATAGAGCAAGTCATGTGATGATTGTAATGGGATACTTTGTAAATGATTTGAATAATAATAAAGGCAATTTCTGATCTATATGTTTTAACTATTTCTAAGATGATAGTGTAACATAATAGATGTCTAAAGAATTATTTACTTGATGACATATGATTTTAGGTTCAGGACCTAAACGATGAGATCATACGAATGTTAAGAGTATACATTCTTGTTTAGTCCCTAGTCAATTGTTATTGTGGAAATAACCATAGACATCAATAACACTAAAGACTAGATTGTGTGTTGGTTGATGACAGAATCTTTTTTTTTGAAGTTAAATGAGCTATTTTCATTAGGTAATCAAATCTGCTCTAATGCAGTTCATTACAGAAGGAGGAAACAAATTATAGCTATTGAAAGAAAAATTGCTACTAGAGGCCATCTGGGCTAACTTATGTGCCAACCCATTATCCTGTCTACGACACGAAACAAAGGAAATGCTTGAAAAGAAAACTTTGAGGTGGGCTATGTCCTCAAGAATGGATCCCAGAAGATCTTCCCTTTTAGTTCTGGCCACAATGAGCTTGATCACTACTTCGGCATCCAATTCCAGTACTACAGCGGTGAGGTTCATTTCTTTGGATAGCTTGAGGCCTTCTCTAATAGCTAGTGCTTCATCACATCTAGAATCCTTGAGAGTCAGTTGTCGTCTTCCTGTTGCACGGTAGACATTTCCATCTGTGCTTCTCCAGACCATACCCAGCCCATCCGCTCCTTGAATGGCTACTGCTGCATCACAATTTATTTTCACTACTCCTGTCGGCGGTTTGCACCAACGTGCATGGATGTCCGCTGGCACTGCGCTTCCAGTAGTAGTGGCCGTGTCCGTTTGTGATTTGACTAATGGTCTCATAGCATTTTTCAATATTAGCGGATGGCACACCTTGTTCCCAAAGGTGATGTCGTTTCTTCTTGTCCAGATCGCCCATAGGGCTGCCGCTGAATCTTCATTTGGAGTCCCATTTTCCGGCCAGACTACTTCCTTGATTGCTTCGTGTGTGGGTTTTGTACTAAGCTGCCGGATACGTTCTTGGACGTCCACCGGATATTCTTTCCAAAGCTCCCACACCTGGTCACATTGGAATAGCATGTGGGTTATGTCCTCCTTCTCCCTTCGGCATATGTTACAAATTCCATCTTGGTGGCAATATCTATCAAACAGCCGTCCAACTGTGGCCAGTGCACCGGTGACACATCGCCATAGAAAATGTGCAGCTTTGGGAGCTAGACCTGACTTCCAAACTGCCCGCCATACCTCCTTGTACATGTGGTTGGTTAGTTTCTCTGTGTTATTCGGTTGTTGAGTGGCCATCCAGTATGCTGACTTCACCGTATAATCGTCGCTCCTACTTGGTTTCCTAAATCCCGTCTGCCCTCATCGTTACCCCTATCGGAATAGCAAGCACCAAATCGGCCACATTTTGTGATAGAAGCTCATTTACCATCCCTCTGTCCCATTCTCTTACTTCCTGGTTAATGAGTTGATGAACTTGTTGTACTGTCATTGAAGATATGCCCAACTTGGATTCTATGCTACCGTCTAGATTGGGTATCCAAATGTCTGACCATATGTTGATGTCTTTGTCGTCCCCTACTCTCCATTGCATGCCTTCTCGGATGATACTCTTGGAATTCCAGACACTCCTCCATGTGAAGCTCAGATTGTGTCCCCTACGGGCCTTGAGTACACTGCTTGTTGGGAAGTATCTAGCCTTGAGGACTTTATAAGCCAACGTCTCTTTTCTATGAAAAAGGCGCCACACTTGTTTTGCGAGAAGAGCTTGATTAAAAATACTAATGTTCCGGAATCCCATGCCTCCTTGATTTTTTGGTGTACAAAGTTTCTCCCAGCTGACCCAGGCGATTTTCCAATCACTATCTTTGTCTCTCCACCAGAATCTAGCAATGGAACTATTGATGTCATCAAGAAGATATGCTGGTAACTGGAAAATACTCATCAGGTACGATGGAATCGCTTGAGCCACTGCCTTGATTAAAATCTCCTTTCCCGCTTTGGACAACAACTTTTCCTTCCAACCTTGAAGTTTGTTCCACACCCAATCTTAGATGTACGAGAAGGCGTGCTTTTTGGATCTTCCCACCACTGCAGGTAGGCCTAAGTATTTCCCGTGCTTCTCCACCTCTTTAACTTGTAGCACTTGACATATCTCATCCTTCCTCTCTCTACATACTCCTTTTCTAAAGGCTACCTCAGTCTTTGATAAATTAGTTTTTTGTCTGGATGCCTGTTCATACTGGCTGACAATCACAGCTAATTTCAGGCATTCTTCTTTGGTCGCCCTTGCAAAAAGAATGGAGTCATCTGCAAAGAAAAGGTGAGAAATGCGTGGTCCATGTCGGCTGGCCCACACTCCATGAATATCATTCTGTTGTGATGCCAAATTAAGTGAAGAAGAAAAAGCTTCAGCACATAAAATAAAAAGATATGGGGAGAGAGCGTCACCATGGCGCAGTCCTCTGGATGGTTGAGTCTTCCTGGTACGATCCCCATTGATGGAAAAGGAATGAGATATCGTCGACATGCAGTTCATGACTTTTTTCCTCCAGAGCTCTCCGAATCCTAGCTTGTCCTGAATGAAGTCCATGAACCCCCATTCTACTCTGTCATATGCTTTTGACATGTCTAGCTTCAGAGCTATATGTCCCTTCTTTTTCCTCTTCTCGCCTTTCATAGTGTGGAAAAGCTCATAAGCAACAAGCACATTGTCTGTGATAAGCCTTCCCGGTATAAAAGCACTTTTTTGTTCAGAAATGATATTGTCCATCAATGGACGTAAGCAGTTTGCTAGGACTTTTGCAGGAATTTTATAAATAACATTACACAGGCTTATGTGTCTGAACTCTCCAATCTCCTTTGGTGTTTTCACTTTGGGAATGAGAACCACCAAAGTAGAATTCACATCAGCAATACTATCTTCAGATTTCCACCATCCATTTATATAGTTTGCCACATCACTGCCCACTATGTGCCAATATTTTTGGAAAAACATAGCCTTCATTCCAACAGGCTCGGGTGCTTTGTTAGGGTGCATACTTTCCAGTGCTGCATGAATTTCTTCAGTGGTGATATCCCTTTCCAGAATTTCACTTTCTGTTCTCCCAATTTTCCTCTCTATCCCTCTTGTTGCCTCTTCCCATCCCCTCAGGTTAGATGTCTTGAAGAGCCCTTGGAAAAAATCAGTGATTATTTTTTCAATCTCTTCCTCCTTTGTCTTCCACTATCCCTCAGCGTCAATGAGCCCCTCTATCTTATTTCTTTTCTTCCTTTGAGATGCTTTGTGGTGAAAGTATGTCGTGTTTCTTTCTCCAGCTTTCATTTCATTCACTCTCGCCCTTGCATGCAAATATTTCTCATCACGTCTATGCCACTCTTGTAGTTCGGCTGCCATGCGTGAGCACCTGTCAAGATTGTTTCTGTCCGACAGAAGGAGTTGAGCCTCTCCCAGCTGCCCTTCTAACTCTTTAAGCTTGCCCTTCATCTTCCCAAATTTCTCGGCTGCCCAAGACTTTAACTTCAAGCCGCACCTTTCCATCTTTCCTTGAAGGTCAATAGATAGTCCTCCTTCCCATGATTCTTTGATAATTTGTTCACACATCTCGTCCTCCGTCCACATGGGCTCGAAAAAAAATTGTCCTGTTTTCTTCTTTGACGCCTTCTCTTCTGCTCCATGTTGATGATAATCGGGGAATGGTCAGATTCAACTATAGTAAGGTGGATAACTCTAGCCTGTGGAAGTCTCGCTACCCAGTTGGGACACGCCAAGGCCCTGTCAAGTCTTTCACGAACAAGCGTTTCAGGTGTTGTTCCCCTCTTCCATGTGAATATGCTTCCACTATATCCCAGGTTTGACAGATCACAGTCGTCTATCACATCTCAGAAATCCTGTATGAAGCGAAGAGATTTTTGGGGGCCACCCATCTTCTCTGAATTTGACACAATTTCATTGAAATCACCAAAGAACACCGTAGGGAGATCAGTTGTGTTTTTTATTTCATGTATCAAGTCCCAAGTATTGTGCTTCAACTGCTGGTCCGCCCACCCATATATGCCCACAGCTCTCCATTTGCCCGATCCTGCTCTATCTTCAATCTCACAACTACACTGATGCAGCGAATAAGATATGATATTGAGATCAACATCCTTCCACCAAAAGCCAATTCCACCGGCCCTGCCCACTCTGTCAATACATATACCTTATGTGAAGCCACACTTTCTTTTCACTTCTTCTAGATCAGCACTAGGGATAAGCGTTTCCATTAAGAAGACTAAGTTCGGGCTCTCCCTCCAACACCACGATCGGAGGGTGTTCACCGTGTCAGGGTTGCCCAATCTCTGACAATTCCAGCTCATGATTTTCATAGTTGTTCACGGAGCTGGTCTCCACCAGTCTCCGCTACTTGAACATTTGATGTCCCTTCAATGTGCACTGCCTGTCCACTATTCATGGATTTCTTGGTCGTGTCTTCCGTAGGGATGACCATATCTAGTTCCATGTCACAGTACTCTGATTGCCTTCCTCTCTTCCCCGACACAGTATCCCAAACAACTTCATGTTCTGGTATCCGGAGTCTTTGTGCTCTGCTCATCTTGTACACCCATGGTGGCTCCTTGGTTTTCTTCGGATCACCTTTCCCTTTCTTCCCTATCTTCTTCCTGCTATCCATCTTCTTCTGTGCCCTCGTTCTAACGTGGCTCTGATCTATGCTTCTCAAAGATTCGTTGCCTGTTTTCTGTTGTGTATTTATGTGTTCCAGTGCCTTGCTAGTATCATCTTCTTCAGTTGTGGTCTCGGTAGTGCCCCCTCGGCTGATACTGCTGTGGTCCGCCTCCGTGGCTATGTTGGAAAAAAACCCGCCGCCGCACGTCCAGTAACTCGTCCCTGCCGAATGATTTCCGCCTGTACTCCTTTTGCCCTATTGTTTCTTCTAGTCCGTCTTTGCCCTTGCTCGTCCGTCCATTCAGCCTATGTGCCTCCTGCCTGTCTGGAAATAGATCATCCAGGTTGTAGTCGAATTCCACATTGTTCTCCTGCTGTTGTTGTTGACGATTTCGTTCACTACTCTCTTCGCTTTGCCCTTCATTGATCTGTACCTTAGTTCCCCTGATCCTGTCGTCCTGCCTGGCCTGAACCTTGCTTCCACTGGTCGTCCCTGTTCTTGTCGGACCCTCCTGCGTCGACCTAGTTTTAAATGTTATCTTCTTCACGATTCGGGTGTGTCTGTGCAGCTCTTCATGTAGCATCACCCTCAGCTTCCGCAGTGATGCTTTTAGCCAAGGTCCCCATTGCTGGTTCCCTTCTTCTCCTTCATTCTGGTCGTTGCTGTCCTGCTCAACATGCCCTAGCTGCCCGCATGTGTGGCAGAAAATCATCAACCGTTCCTACTTCACATCCAGAATGATGAGTTTGTTTTTATTTCCTATAATGCGTAGGACTCTACTCAGGGGTTTGGTAATGTCCAGGTTTATCCGGACTCTTGCCGATGTTTCCCAACCGAGCTCATCGACGTCCAAATCGAGGACATCGCCCAGTCTGCCTATGATCTTTGTGATGGCCTGGGTTGATCGGAACCCTAACGGTAGCCCATAGATTCGAGCCCAAAAGGGGGTGTGCGTGATGGTAATCAACTCTGGTTGCTCGTCCTTCTCGATTTCTTTGAAAATCAACAATTTGTTGTCGAAGTTCCAAGGCGCCCCATCGATCACCTTCTGCTTGTCCCTCCAGTCGATGAATTGAATGATGAAAACGTCTCCCTCCAGTTGTTTGAACACCACCTTCTACGAGAGCCCCCATGCCTGTGTGAGGGTGTGTTTCATCGCCCAAAAGTTGGGTGCTCTATCCGAAAGGATGCGTGCAACCAGCTCCAGCCCCAGATGCTCCGCCTTGACTTCGTTTTGTTCTGCAATGACCTCGATTAGTTCTTCTTCCTCTGTCGTTAGCTGTAGTCTCGAGTATCTCTCTGTAAGTTCCTCCGCCATCTTGGGGAGAGTACCAGGACGCTCTCCCTAATCCTTGGACCTGCAAGAGAGAGTAACCCTTTGGGGTAGAGGACCTCCCACACATCATAACCCTAGTCACCAGAGCGCTAGGTTGCGGACGCAAGAAGACAATTAGGCAGAAGCTAATTGGTTTATTAATTCAGTCTGATGACAGAATCTCATTAGTCATGATATAGTGATATCAAACCAAGCACATAGGTACTTGTTAGAGAACAAGTATACCAGACAGACCCACCGTGAGAGTGACACATGGAACCATGATTTGGTAGTCACAGTCAACTCTTACAATGATGGTGGTGAGTGTGATTCTTCGACCTGAAATCACTAAACTCAACACATGTCGTTGGGTACACTTTGAAATCATCAAACGCAGTCTTGAAACATGAGTTGTTATAAAGGTGATGATTGGGTGGCTTTGACACATGGGGCTTTTGAGGGGTGAGTGATAGATATGGGATTTGTCCCTCCTAAGGGATCTTAATGTCAATGGCCACTTGATGAGTAGGATTGATAAAGGCATGAGCATGAATGTGTGAATCAATATGTGATATTGATGTCACACACATCTCACCCAATCTACTCTGAGATCAAGGAAATGGATGAACGTTGAAAGGATGATTGTACCATGCCTTGAGTTCATTCAGGACATTAGTGACAAAGGAATTATACATTCACTATAACACCATTCACGGATTGTAGGATTGAAAGTTATTCTCAAACTTTCTATTTCACTTGGGTAGCACTAATGTGCGACTAGGGACCTCTCTTTGCTTGTGAATTCATAAGTGTTATGGACTTTCACTGCCAATGTGAAATGGACCTGCAGGGTCACACACATAGGATTTAACCTGGAAGAGGAGTTTATCCACAAATGATGTTTAGATTGATTACTAAAGGAGTTTAGTAGTTCAATTAAACACTCAGTTGATTGATAGCTCAAAATCATAGTGTTCAAGGTGTTGTACCAATTGATTAGAGTATCAGATTGATTGAAACTGTGAGTGACTATTTTTTGCACAGTCTGCACTTCCAACCGATCGGCTCGAGGGTTGAACTGATCGAATCAACTGGTGTGACGATCGGCTCATGTACCATGAGACGATTGGCTCAATTGTTGAACCGGTCGATTCATGAACCAACCAAGATCGTTTGGAAAGTTAGAAGACTATTTTGCAAATACAATTTGTTTCACTTGTACAAATTCGATTTGGACAAGGATTAATATTTGATTAATCGGAAACAAATATGAAAGTCAATTTGAGTTGGACCAGGACCATGAACCGATCGGTTCAGAAGTGAACCGATCAGTTCAGGTGTGAACCGATCGGTTGAGGTCACCAACAAACCATTTCAGGGTTGAAACGATCAGTTCAGCTGGCGCAGTTGGTTGTTTTGTGGAAAATCTCAAACCCTTCTACTCCTACTTTAATCCTACATTGCCCGGGGTAGAGAACCATGTCCCATGACACTCATATATATATAGGGGTATTGGGGGCTTCTCAAAGTACAACTTAGAACCCTAGTTGCTCTACAAAGTTGTCATTCTCTCTGGCTTTGGTAACCGAGAGATCCCGAGCAAGTGCTACCCGATAAGAGAGGCACAACAAGGGAAAGACAATTGCAGAAAAGTGACTGGTGGTAGGAGAGTGTGTCGGTGGCTAGTACACCGACAGGAGGGTATGACTCTTTTCGATTCCTTGTAGGACAAAGAGATCGAAGTTCCAGGCAGTCCGTGTGGATGACTGCAGAGGCGGGAGACTTCTGCCGCTTGGAGGACAGCTGTCAATCCTGACAGTCTCGGTGAGACTAGGAGCTACACAGACACCGTCCAAGACCAGAGGTGAAGACCGTGCAAGCCATGAGGTAGCGTCACCGAGCAAGCCTCAGGATAAGGTACGCCTCTACAAACCATCCTTCCTATTGTATATACCTTGACACGATTCCTTTATTCTGGGTTTGGGAGAAGAAATTTTTTTTTCACTGCCTTCTCTGTCTCCCCTAAAACCCAACAGTGGTATCAGAGCCATGTCAACTGCACTATACTTTAGGATTATCGATATGTTCAATTTTGGTTTGTCGCCTTTATTTATTGCATACAATGTGAATAAAATTGGCTTTATGCATGTCTAATCCTAAATCCACAAATCCCAATGTACATATATGATATTTAAAATAAATGCACTCAATGCGCGTCACCCTTAAACGAGTTTTGTGGTGGATATATAGCATGGTTATGGCCAATAAACCATATGTATATGTGCTTGGTTGAATGTGGTTGCTTGCATCTCAGTCTGTGCACTGATTCACTATCTCATATTCCTGATGTAACTCGAGATAACTTGAGATTTCTTTCCTACCTTTGCTCCCCTCGAATGTAACTCAGGGTTTCCTTTTTCAAATGTAAAATAGGATAGATATTTTATTTCCTATTATGTCAAAGAGCGGAAGACTTTTTGATGGTCGGTTTGAGGAGTGAGATGAGTGGGTGGCAACCTGAGGAGATGCACGACGACCAGTGAACCGATCGGTTGGAGGTGCCAGTCGATCGGCTGGTGGCACCCAACCAACAGGTCTAATGGTGAGTCGATCAATCATGGAGATGAGTTGATCAAACCCAAAAACACAAAGCATAGAGTTCATCTTGTACATGTTTCATGTGATGTGAACCTAGATGACTGTGATTCCTCTTGGCTCAAGGAATCACATTAGGATGGCCATAATCATTGCTTTTATCATTTCACATGTTTTCTGTGGGATATAGCATGTATATGATACTTACTATATTCTGGTGATTGGATATGTATATTTACCTATAAAAATCAAATCCCTCATTAAATATTAAAGTTTTAGATGCCTTCCAAATACGACACATGTGAAAAGCTTGATCATCCAAGTGTGGGCACGCCCTAGCATGGTGCACCATCTATCTTGTGGAAGTATGAAGGATGAATATGTGGGTCTTCCCTAGCAAGGTGCATATTCATCGTGTTGGCTTTGGGTCGGACTTAACAAGGTGACATAGATAGGATCTAGCACGTTGAGGAATGGAGGTGATCATGGCAAGGAGTTGCGCATGACATCTTTCAAGAGTTGCATATGATGCAATTGGCAAGAGTTGCCTACCTAGAAGATCTAAGTTGTGGGTGACAGCCCTAGCTGGTCCATGACTCAGAGGATTTTAGGATCTTGACCCACTAGAACATTGTATGCTGCAATCTTCCAAATTGATGGTGAGGGTAGTCAATTTGAATCAAAATAGTGGGAGCGGAAATTAATTAAAGGCCTAATTAACTACTATCAAATTTTATTCAAATCAAATCAAATCAAAAGGAGTTTTGACAAATGCAATTTTCTCTTGTAGAATGGCAAAAGAATCATCTTTTAAAATGGAAAAATTAATTGAGAATAAATTCCATAACTATTTAGGGATTGTGAAAAGTGTTCTGCACAATCCAAATATACAGGTAGCCTTTGAATCCACTCTATGTGCACTTAAGAAGAAGGATAGTTCATTTATGGAGATCAATGGAACAAAGTATAAGGACAAAGGTGAGGGAGATAAGGGTTCTCTCGCCAAACCAATGTCAGAATCTTCTATGCTCAAAACATGGAGAGGATGGAAGGAATGATAGAAGAAGAAGCAAGAGATAGAGATCTCTACTTCTGGTGTATACATGATAGAGATTAACTTTACTACTTCTTTGTCATGGGTACTTGATACCGAATGTGTATCTCACATTTGTTCAAATGTGAAGGATCTTAAGAGAAGTAGGCCTTTGGGGAAAGGCGAGGTTGAACTACATGTTGCCAATGGGGCAAGAGTTGCTGCCAGTGTCGTAGGAACCTATGAGTTAATTCTATCTAGTGGGCTAATAATAGAGTTGAAGAACTGCTATTATGTACCTGCCATAAATAGGAATATCATTTCCATCTCTTATTTGGACAAGGATGGTTTTGAATTTCTTATTAAGAATGGAAAGTGTTCCATTTCAAAAGATGGGATCTTTTATGGAAGTGCCCCAATGTCTTATGGTCTATACTTGATAGATCTAGAGACAAGTGTATACAAGGTAAACACCAAAAGGAAAAAACTCAACAACTCAAACAAAGCATATCTTTGGCATTGTCATCTAGGGCACATAAATGAGAAGCGCATTTCTAGACTCCATAAAGATGGTTATCTAGACTCTTTTGATAATGAATCAATAGAGACATGTGAATCTTGTTTGTTGGGAAAGATGGCCAAGACTCCCTTTTCAGGTAAAGGTGAGAGAGCTAGTGATCTATTAGGACTCATACATACTGATGTATGTGGGCCTTTTAGAACTAATGCCAAAAATGGGTGTTCGTACTTTATTACATTCACTGATGACTTCAGTAGGTATGGCTATGTGTACCTAATGAAACATAAGTAACAAACCCTTGAAAGGTTTAAGGATTTCATGAATGAAGTACAGAACCAACTTGGTAAAAGTATTAAAGCACTTCGTTCCGATCGAGGTGGAGAATACCTTAGCTAGGAGTTTGAGGACCTTTTGCGAGCCTGTGGTATTGTATCACAATGGACTCCGCCTGGAACACCACAACATAATGGTGTGTTTGAAAGAAGGAATCGGACTTTACTGTATATGGTGCGATCAATGATGAGTTTTGCTGATCTTCCAATTTCCTTCTGGGGTCATGCTCTTGAAACTGTCGCGTTTACACTTAACCGAGTACCATCTAAATCGGTTCAAAAGACACCATATGAGATATGGCACGGGAAGCGTCCCAATTTGTGTTTTATTAAGATTTGGGGTTGTGAGGCTTATGTCAAGAAAATGTTTCCTGATAAGCTTGGACCCAAGTTCAATAAATTTTATTTTGTTGGTACCCCAAGGAAACAAGGGGATACTTTTTATACCACCCTACTGACAACAAAGTGTTTGTTGCTAGGACAGTTGTATTCCTAGAAAAGGAATTTATTTCTAGGGGAAATAGTGGGAGGAAAATAGAGCTTGAAGAGGTTCAAGCCCAACAAGAAAACATTGAACCGGTAGATGTACAAGAGGAACATAGAGATTTGCAAGGTGTTGTGGAATCTCAGTCTCCTCAAGTAACACAAGGACCTCATAGATCTAGTAGGACACGCCTTGAACCTGAGAGGTTTGGATACCTTGTAACTCAAGAAGGTGGTGAGTTGATCATAGATGATGATCCAACTACCTATCTAGAGGCTATGGAGGGACCAAATTCTGAGAAATGGCTTGAGGCCATGAAATCCGAGATGGAATCCATGTACTCCAAAAAAGTATGGACTTTGGTGGAACCACCTGAAGGGGTAAAACCCATAGGGTGCAAGTGGGTCTTCAAGAAAAAGACCGACATGGATGGCAATGTGCAAACTTATAAAGGCAGATTGGTTGCAAAGGGTTTCTGACAAGTTCAAGGTGTTGACTATGATGAAACTTTTTCTCTAGTTTCCATGATTAAGTCCATCAGGATCATGCTTGCTATTGCGGCTTACTATGACTATGAGATTTGGCAAATGGATGTTAAAACTGCATTCCTTAATGGGAATATAAATGGGGATGTGTACATGACACAACCTGAAGGTTTTTTAGATCCAAAGAATGCCAATAAAGTCTGTAAGCGACAAAGATCAATATATGGATTGAAGCAAGCATCTCAGAGTTGGAATCTTCAATTTGATGAAGAAGTCAGAGTGTTTGGCTTTATTCAAAATGAAGATGAACCTTGTGTGTACAATAAGGTTAGTGGGAGCATGACCACATTCCTCATATTATATGTGGATGACATACTATTGATGGGGAATGATGTCTTAGCCTCAGAGAAGGTAAAGACTTGGCTTGGGAATACTTTCTCAATGAAGGACTTAGGAGAAGCATCCTACATTCTAGGCATTAAGATCTATAGAGATATATCTAAAAGGCTTCTCGAACTAAGTCAAAGCATGTACATTGACAAAGTGCTGAAGCGGTTCAGCATGGCGAACTCAAAAAGAGGCAACATCCCCATGCTACATGGAGTCACCGTCTCTAGAGCTCAATGTCCCCAATTTTGTGAAGAGATGGAGCGTATGAATGGGATCCCATATGCATCAGCCATCAGATCCATCATGTACGCTATGTTGTGCATGTGCCTAGATGTCTCGTATGCTCTCAGCATGATGACCAGGTACCAGTCAGATCCCAGGGATGCTCACTGGACAACTGTAAAGAACATCCTCAAGTACTTGTGAAGGACTAAGGATCAGTTCCTTATATACGGAGGTGAGGAAGAACTAGTTGTAAATGGTTACACTGATGCAAGCTTCCAAACCGACAAAGATGATTACAGATCGCAATCAGGATTTGTATTTTGCCTAAATAATGGAGTTGTGAGTTGGAAGAGTTCCAAGCAAGAAATAGTTGCCGATTCTACTACAGAGACTGAGTATATTGCTACTTCACATGCAGCAAAGGAGGTTGTGTGGATCAGGAAGTTCATCTATGAACTTGGTGTAGTTCCCAGTAGTTGTGATGCAATTGAGCATTATTGTGACAACAATGGCACTATTTCTCAAGCTAAGGAGCCCAGATCACATCAGCAGTTCAAGCACATACTGCGACACTTCCATCTCATATGAGAGATCGTACAGTGAGGAGATGTGAAGATTTACAAAGTACCAACTGAAGACAACATAGATGATCCACTCACTAAGGCCCTTTCTCAGCAGAAGCATGATGGTCATGCTAGGTCATAAGGACTGAGGTTCCTAGGTGACTGGCTCTAAGTGCAAGTGGGAGTCTATTGGTATGTATGCTCATAGAGGAAGTCATGTGATGATTGTAATGGGATACTTTGTATATTATTTGAATAATAATAAAGTCAATTTCCGATCTATATGTTATAACTATTTCTGAGATGATAGTGTTACATAATAGATGTCTAAAAAATTGTTTACTCGATGACGTATGCTTTTAGGTTCAGGACCTAAATGATGAGATCATACAAATGTCAAGAGTATACATTCTTGTTCAGTCCCTAGTCGGTTGTTATTGTGGAAATAACCATAGAAATCAATAACACTAAAGACTAGATTGTGTGTTGGTTGATGACAAAATCTCATTAGTCATGATATAGTGATATCAAACCCAGCACATAGGTACTTGTTAGAGAACAAGTGTACCAGACAGACCCACCGTGAGAGTGACACATGCAACCATGATTTGGTAGTCACAGTCAACTCTTACAGTGATGGTGGCGAGTGTGATTCTTCGACCTGAAATCACTACACTCAACACATGTCATTGGGTACACTTTGACATCATCAAACGCAGTCCTGAAACATGGGTTGTTATAAAGGTGATGATTGGGTGGCTTTGACACATGGGGCTTTTGAGGGGTGAGTGATAGATATTGGATTTGTCCCTCCTAAGGGAGCTTGATGTCCATGACCACTTGATGAGTAGGATTGAGAAAGGCATGTGCATGCATGTGTGAATTAATATGTGATATTGATGTCACACACATCTCACCCAATCTACTCTGAGATCAAGGAAATGGATGAACGTTGAAAGGATGATTGTACCATGCCTTGAGTTCATTCAGGACATTAGTGACAAAGGAATTATACATTCACTATAACACCATTCGCAGATTGTAGGATTGAAATTTGTTCTCCAACTTTCTATTTCACTTGGGTAGCACTGATGTGCGACTAGGCACCGCTCTTTGCTTGTGAAGTCATAAGTGTAATGGACTTTCACTGCGAATGTGAAATGGACCTGTAGGGTCATACACATAAGATTTAACCTGGAAGAGGAGTTTATCCACAAATGATGTTTAGATTGATTACTAAAGGAGTTTAGTAGTTAAATTAAACACTCAGTTGATTGATAGATCAAAATCATAGTCTTCAAGGTGTTGGACCAATTGATTAGAGTATCAGATCGATTGAAACTATGATTGACTGTTTTTTGCATAGTCTGCACTTCCAACCAATCGGCTCAAGGGTTGAACCGATCGGCTTAGGTTGGTGAACTGATTGGCTCAACTAGTGAGACGATCAGCTCAATTGTTGAACCGGTCGATTCATGGACCAACCGACATCGTTTGGAAAGTCAGAAGACTATTTTGCAAATACAATTTGTTTCACTTTTACAAATTAGATTTGGATAAGGATTAATATTTGATTAATCGAAAACAAATATGAAAGTCAATTTGAGTTGGACCAGGACCACGAACCGATCAGCTCAGAAGTGAACCAATTGGATCAGGGGTCCCAAACACTTGGTTCAGGTGTGATCTGATCGGTTTAGGTCACCAACCGACCATTTCAGAGTTGAAACGATCGGTTCAGCTGGCACAGTTGGTTGTTTTGTGGAAAATCTCGAACCCTTCTACTCCTGCTTTAATCTCGCATTGCCCGGGGTAGAGAACCATGTCCCATGACCTTCCTATATATATAGGGATATTGGAGGCTTCTCAAAGTACAACTCAGAACACCAGTTGCTCTACAAAGTTGTCGTTCTCTCTGGTTTTGGTAACCGAGAGAGCCCGAGAAAGTGCTACCCGATAAGGGAGGCAGAACAAGGGAAAGACAACTATAGAAAAGCGACTGGTGGCAGGAGTGTGTGTCGGTGACTAGTACACTGATAGGAGGGTACGACTCCTTCCAATTCCTTGTGGGACAAGGAGATCGGAGTTCCAGGTAGTCTGTGTGGACGACTGTAGAGGCGGGAGACTTCTGCCACTCAGAGGACAGTTGTCAATCCTGACAGTCCCGGTGAGACCAAGAGTTGCACAAACACCGTCTTAGACCACAGGTGAAAACCGTGTAAGCCACAAGGTAATGTCACTGAGCAAGCCTCGGGACAAGGTACGCCTCTACAAACCATCCTTCCTATTATATACACGTCAACGTGATTCCTTTATTCTGGGTTTGGGAGAAGAAATTTTTTGTTTCTGCTTCCTTCTCTATCTCCCCTAAAACCCAACACTTTGTACCTAATGCTTGGGTTTTACACCTCACATTCCTTAGATCAAATCATTCCCTTCTCATCTTGAATACCAAAAAGTAGATCCAACATGAGAGGAAATAAAAGGATTTCAAGTTCAATACCAACTAACTTAAGGAGATTCAAAGGTAGAAGGATTGTTAGTGACGCATGGACACATAACAATGACAATAGCATCTTGACTAACCGTCAATGTTGTTCCACTGAGCTAAGTGAGTGGGTGAAGAAAAAGTTTGGTGAGATTCATATTTGGTTGAAGTTAAAAGAGGAAGAATTGTTGAAAGTGCAGAAAATGTCGATGACCAATATCAACATAGAATTATGCAAAAAGATTAGTGAGGAGTTACAGAACGTGAACAAAAGTTTTTGGCTCATTAGAGCTAAAGAAAATGATATGAGATATGGGGACTGTAATACATCATACTTCCATAAGAAAGCTAAACAAAGAAGAAAGAAGAACACAATTTTTAGAATTAAAGACAAGCATGGAGATGTTAAGACTATAAAGTGACATTGTTGATGTAATCACAGAATACTATGAAAATATGTTTGCATCTAACGTTTGTGCTAATGATGAAGGAGTCAGAATAGGTATCAAATGAAGGATCAGTGATATCATGAACTAACACCTCCAAAAGGAACCTAATAAAGAAGAGATTTGGCATGCCTTACAACATATGCACCCTTCAAAAGCTCCTGGCCCTGATGGATAACATGCAAGGTTTTACCAATCCTTTTGGGGGATTATCGGGGATGATGCCACCACTTTCATACAAAGATGGTAGAGGGATGAACAAAATCTGGAGAGTATAAATAAGACCAACCTGGTTCTGATTTCTAAATGCAATAGCTCAAAGGAAATGAAGGACTATTGCCCAATAAGATAATGCAATACTTTATACATAATAGTGTCTAAGCTGATGGCCAATGAACTTATGACCTACTTAGAGGAGATTATCTCAGTGAAGCAGTGTGCATTTGTGTCGGGCCGCCTCATCATGGACAATGCACTTATCTATTTTGATATTTTCTAAGATATGAAAAGAAAGAAGGGTAATAAAGGCTCTATGAGGATCAAGCTCGACATGAACAAAGCTTACAACAGACTTGAGTGGAGTTTCATTGATAAAATTCTTACCAAGCTGGGCTTTGTTGAGCTGTGGTGTAGAGAGGTGGGAGAGTGCTACAAAACCACTAATTTCTCCTTCATTGTGAATGGGAGGAGACAGGGGTTCCTTCAGCCTCAGTGTGGCATTAGGCAGGGTGACCCAATCTTGCCTTACATGTTCATTCTGTGTGCAGATGTTTTCTCTTTTATGATCAACAACATAGTGGAGGACTCCAATCATGGAGTAAAAACTTGCAGAGAGGGAACCTAGGTGTCTCACATGTTCTTTGTGCATGACAATGTCCTTTTTTCTAGGGCGACCATGAAAGAGGCTACCACAATAGATGAGATCATCCTTTGTGGTGAGAGTTTCTCAGGACAAAAAGTTAACTATGATAAGTCAGAGGTAGTCTTTAGGAAGAACGTGAACCTAAAATCCAGACATCTAATTCTTGAAAGCTCCAGATGAGAAGGGTGGAAAAACATGATAAATACCTGAGACTGTCAACTATTGTGCAGAGGCCTAAGAAGGCTATCTTTAAGAGCCTGACTGATAGAGTGTGGAACAAAGTTAAGGGGTGGAAGGAGAGATACATTAGCCAGGCTGGGGAAAAATTTCTCATTAATAGTAATCCAAATCGATCCCTACATATATGATGGGATGCTTAAGATAATGGAGGATGTTATAATGGATATCAATAGATTGGTGGCTAATTTTTGGTGGGGCAGCTCAAGCAACCAAAGGAAACTACGGTGGAGATCTTTGGGAAATGATGAGCGAATCAAAATTTGATGGAGGCATGGGATTTAGAAACCTTGCTATCTTCAACATGTCTCTTCTTGCAAAGAAAATATGGCGTCTCCATATCAGGCCAAATAATCTGGTTAGCTGAGTTCTAAATCACAAGTACCATAAGAGCAGTGACGTCCTAAATGCTTACAGGGGTTATGACCCTTGTTTCTCTTGGAGAAGCTTGTGGGGACACAAATCTCTACTCCTAGAATGCCTCAGGTGGACAGTGGGGGATGGGAGTAAGATCAAACTTTAGTCTGATCAGTGGATGGCTAATGCTAAAGGGTACTATTCCTGACCTGATGAGAGCTCTGACATTGATGACTTAGTAGAGTGGAATGTTATTGAAATAATAAATGGTTAGTAAAGGCAAATGGAACTAGAGTATTATTAATGAATACATGATGGAGGAAGACCAGACCACCATTATGGCTATGCCTGTTAACTTGCATGGGAGGCTATCATGTACTGGTACCCAAACCATAATGGTATCTATATTGTTACTCAGTTTACTTGTTAGGATTCAAAGGTGCAGTGCCTCATGGGTGGGTCATAGAACCTAGCTATCATAACCTTGGAGTAAACTTTGGAAGACAAAAGCCCCACCAAAAGCTAAAAACTTTGTTTGGAGAGAATGATCCAACATGTTGCCCACCAAGGAATATTAGTCCATCACTACAGATAACACTTGTGATCTCTATCACCTTGCTCTAGAAAGTGTCCATCATGCTTTATTTGATTGCATCCAGACAAAATCCACATGGAAGCACCACCCACATCTATGGAACATGGGAAGCAATAACCTCAACCCTTTATTGGACATCCTTATGCAAGTCAAGAACAAGATGACCTACAGTGAATTCCTTACTTTCTACACTTTGTGGCTTGCAAATTGAAGTGTAGAAATGAAAAGGTATTTGGCTCTTCAAATGTACACCCCCATCATTGCCCATAGTATGCTACAATGGCTTGAACTTCATGGACTTAGTAAAGACTATGACACTTCTTAAAAGGGTCTAAGACCTACTCAGCCCAGTGAAGTCTAGTGCACTCTGGGTAGAATTGGTCTAAAGGTCAACACTGATGTTGCTTTTATCGTAGGTGAATGGGCGAGCTTGGGAACGGTGGCCAGGGACCATAGCGGGAAGACGGTTATGATGAAATCCTCGACTATCAAACCAACTTAGTCGGTGTTCACAGAGGAAGCCTCGGTGGTTTCTTTGGGAATGGAGCTTGTGTTGGAGATGAGGACACCAAATTTGATCATCGAGACTAATGCCCTTTCTATTTTCCAACACATCAATAAGTGAAAAGGGACCTGGTATGGAAGTAATAGAGAAAATCAATAGAATGATAGAATTCTTGCTTATGTAATAATCAAATATGTTCAGAGGGACACTATTACTGAAGCCCACAATCTGGCGAGGTTGGGTTTAGGGGTTGATGGTGAGATAATGATGGTGGATGATTTCCCAAACTTTAATGATTTTTAATGCATCACATGATTAGATAATGGTTTAAGCATATTATTAAGAAAAGTAAGCAAGATCAAGCACTAAGCTTGGTCAGGGATCTTACAACCATAAACCCCTAACAAGGATTTTGCCCCCAAAATCCTATGCAAAAAGAGATAGATACTTGCTGCGCATCTTGTCCTCCAACTCCCACGTGGCTTCCTCCATGCCATGATGATGCCACAAAACCTTAAGAAACACGATATCCTTCTTATTCAACTTCTTCACTCTCTGGTCTAAGATCAAAACAAGATCCTCCACATATGACACGTCCTCTTCTAACTCCACCTCAATAGGCTGCAACACAAGCTCTACGTCAGGGTGACACTTCCTTAACATTGATACATGGAAAACAGATGCAACCCATGCAACTCAGGTGGTAGCTCCAACTTATAACCCACCTTCAACATGTTTTGCCATAGGATAAGGTACCATATATCTAGGAGCCAACTTAGCCTTCTTCCCAAACCTCAACACGCCTTTCCAAGGAGAGACCTTGAGGTACACCATGTCTCTCACCTAGAACTCTAAGGGCCTCTGACGATTATCAACATAAGGCTTTTGCATGTCCTAGTGTGCCTTTAGTTCCTACTGAATCACTTTGATCTTTTTTGTTGTTTGGTGTACAAGATCAAGCCCCAAAAATTGATACTTGTCCGTTTCAGACCAACACAATGTAGATCTACAACGTCTCCCATACAAAGTCTCATAAGGTACCATATCAATACTCCTATAATATCTATTGTTGTATGAAAACTCTATCGAACTGAGGTGCACATCCCAACTACCCAAAAACTATAGAACACAAGATCTCAACAAATCCTCCAACGTTTGTATTAGTCCTCTTGGACTGTCAATCTGTTTGGGGGTGAAAAGTTGTACAAAATCTTAACTGTATACCCACGGTTGTGTGTAGACAGTTCCAAAAGTGATTGGTAAATTGAGGACCTCTGTCAAACACTATCATCAGTGGAATACCATACAAGCGTACTATCTCATCAACATACACTTGTGCCAGCTTCTCAGTTTTATATGTTGTCTTTACATAGAGGAAGTGTGTTGATTTGGTCAACCTATCCACTATCACCCATATGGAATCATGACCTTTGGCTTTCCCAGGAAGTCCAACCACAAAGTCCATCATGATATGATCCTATTTCCACTACGGTATAGGTAATGGTTGTTAAGTCCATGTAGGTTTTTGATGCTCGACTTTGACCTGTTGACATACAAGACACTTCACCATGAAATAAGCTATGTCACACTTAAAACCAAGCCACCAATATAGGTCTTTAAGATTGTGGTGCATTTTAGTGCTTCCCTGATTCATAGCATACATCAGAGAGTGAGCCTCTTCCAAAACTAACTTCCTCATATTATGAACATTATGACATTGCCCTACCGTGATAACATATTATCCCATCCTCTGACTAGTGGAAGCCATCACAATTCTCGTTGCCAAACTCCACTCAGAGCTGTTGTATCACAGTATTATCATGATGTGCATCTCTAGTCTTCAGCCTCAATGTAGGCTTCACCTATAACTGAGCTAACAAGTTTGTCAACAAGGAGACCTCCAAATTTACATTCATCTAGCGAAGAGATACCAACATGTCTCACTTATTGCATAACAAGGGACACAAATGTGCCTTATCATCAGATGATGACAAAGAAGACTTCTTGCTCAAAGCATCTACCACCACAATCACCTTCCATAGATGCTAGTCTATGGTGCAATCATAATCTTTGATTAACTCCATCAAGCGTCACTACTGCATATTCATCTCCTACTTCGAGAAGATGTACTATAGAATCTTGTGGTCAGTGAAGATCTGACACTTCTTACCATGAAGGTAGTGCCTAAAAATCATCAAAGCATGGACAACAGTCACAAGGTTGAGATCATTCATCATGTAGCTATCCTCGTGTTTCTTAAGCTGTCGTGATGCAAAAAAATCACATTTTTATCATGCATCAGCATGTAACCGAAACTATTCTTTGACGCATCACAGAAGATGATAGATCACTTTCCTTGCTCAGGTAGAACCATCACCGATGCATTGTTTAGCTTCTCCTTCAAAATCTAGAAGCAACACAAACACTTGCCATCCCAGTCAAATGACACACCTTTCTTCGTCTACTTCATTAGGGGTAATGCCACTATGCTGAAGTTCTTTATAAACCTCCTATAACACTACAAAAAATTTGGCTTTTGTTGAAGAATATTTGTGAGGAACCAAAAATCGTGAATAATGATGTCCATTTGTGAGGGCTCATCCTTCAAGTATGGGACCAAATCCCTCAACCGTGTTCTTGACATCGTTAGGCATTTTATGTGAACATTGGTCCCTCACAAATACATTTCTTATGAATCACCCCCTCAAAAACTCCATGCCAAATGTTCCCTCCATCTCATAATCCTTCCCTCCATTCTAAAGCACTAATTCGTCTATCAAAATTCATGAAAAAAACCACCCAGTCCCGGCGGGCGCTCCTTTCCCCCTCATTTCCTCCGCACTCCTCCACTGAACCCTCCCCCTCCCGATTCTCTCATCGGTTCCTCCGCACTCCTCCACTGAACCCTCCCCCTCCCGATTCTCTCATCGGTTCCTCCGCATTGGGTCATCCTTGACGCCAATCGCCCTGCTTGGTTGTTGCCGTTCATCCTTCGCATTGGGCTCATCCTTCATAACTCCTTGTCGCCATTGATGGTTGCTGCCCTCCGCCATTGACGATTGCTGCTGTCCGCATTGGTCGTTGCTGCTACGCAGTCACCGTGCTTGATTGCCGCCGATCGCCCTGCTCGGCCATTGTCCATTTCTGCTACGCAGCTTGCTTCTTCAGCCACTGGAATCCTCTCTAGGTTCGTATCTTTTTCTCTTTTTCTCATTTGGGAGAGCATTAGCCCCCACTTCAACCCCTGATAGCCAAGATTGGTTCTTCCTCCAATGGGCTTCCAGTTCATACCTCATGTGTCCGCCTCATCTCCCCCCAATGTGATCTGCATAGGATTAGCTGGGTTTACTTAGTAAAAATACTAACCATCTAGTATTCATATGAGTTATCTCCCCCTCCCCTAAGGGTTAACGTTCACACGTATAAGAAACATATCACAATGTTGAAAAACTTTGACTATCCTCAGTTGCATGGAGATGGTCATACAACAGTAATAGAGAGTAGTCAGGGGCGTGTTCAATATTTGGAAGTGAGGAAATAGCTCCTTGGGAGTAGCTACCATAACTAAATGGAAGGGAATCAAAGTTGTGATGTACATAAATTCCTAGGCTATGCATCTATAGTATAGCATCCTCATAATGATTTTCTATCATACAACTTTGTGTTTTGTCAATAAGAAAAGAATAATTTACCGATGTGATTGAGTAGATATAGTATTTGATTGAATATTGTCTTTCTCGAATATGTACAATATCTATTAATTGTACAAACTCGAATTTATGTATAATACCTACCATGTAATCCAAGTCATACTTGATCAAATATTACTCATATATAATTGTTGAGGCTCAAGCTTGGTTCAAAGCAATACACATGTGTGCATGTATGTTTAATTTTGCTACTCTGTTCTATTCTATATGAACAAGTGTTCTCATGACACACATATATATGGGTCAGAGCCAAAGTAGTTGATACTGAATGTATTAATAATATTCCTTGTTTCTTTGAAGACAGTATGAAGGAAATAAGAAATACCTCCTTTAAATCTATTATATGTATCCTTTACTATATCTGGTGGTATAGAAATAAGGTGATTTTTGAGGTATGGTTAGTCAATGTGAGTGTGCTATAGTCTATTATCCATAATGAGATAAAAGTACTTCTTTACTAAACGAGCCCTGTGTTCTTTTTTCTGGAATTGCTATGCTTGCGCTTATTTTCTAAAGATGAAGAAGGGTTCCATCTGATGTTACTAGTTTATTGATGTAGTGGTGATCAAGATGGTTGTATGTGTTCTACAATGTTGGAGTTTCTAAAATGTAATAAGAAGAATACGTCCAAAGGTAGAGGGAGAAAGGGGTCAACTGAGGATAACAATGCTACTTTATCCAATAAGTTTGATAACTTAGCAATTGTTTATCCAATAAATTTGGGTAGTTATAGTGGATTTCTCATCACACTAGTCATGGTATTGGGAGAGTTTTTGTTTTTTGGATTGGTATCTAATGCTCTGTTGAAAAGATTTTTTAATATGATAAATTAATACATACTAGAATCACTACTGGGGATAAAATATTTCTTCTTACTGCTATTTATGGTCACTTGTACGAGTGTTGTTCTATTTTCTCACTGCGTTGTTTTTGAATGTTTTGTTTTTGGTACTAAGTATAATATAGCCTGGTGTTTTTGCATTTTGCAGAGGCACACTAAGTCATTGTCAACATTTCAGAAGTCTAGGCAGAAGCCTCAAGATAGAATGGGTGTTCTTAGTAATGTGGGTTCCTCCTTGTTCCCTTAATTGTTAAAACAACATTTGTATATATGTCTTTTTTCCTTTACCCCCTCCATCTAAAATAATACCCTTTCTGTAACATGTGGTTGTGATGCAGGCCCTAAAAGCCAATAACTATAGTAATGATCCTCTGCTACGTGCAGCTCTGTACTTGGAGATTAATTAAAGGATGACTGCCCAGGGCTCCCGTGGGATACATCCATTCCTGATATAATAGTTGGCACTTTGGAGATCTTTGGCATGGATGGAGGATGCTCAGCTGTGGTGAACTTCTCTGCAGGCTTATTTAGGATCTCATTCACTGTGGAAACATGAAGGGCGTTGTAAGTAAAATATTTTAATGTATTTCGTTTAAATTAGTTAAACGAAATACATAAAAAGATTTTACTGACAACGCACTTAATGTTTCCACAGTGAATGAGATCCTGAATAAGCCTGTAGAGAAGTTCACCACAACTGAGCATCTTCCATCCATGCCAAAGATCTCCTAAGAGCCAAATATTATATTAGGAATGGATGTGTCCCATGGGAGCCCGGGGCAGTCGGCCTTTAATTAATCTCCAGGTACAGAGCTGCAGTTAGCAGAGGATCATTACCATAGTTATTGGCTTTTAGGGCCTGCATCACAACCACATGTTAAAGAAAGGGTATTATTTTAGATGGAGGGGGTAAAGGAAAAAAGACAAATATACAAATGTTGTTTTAACAATAAAGTGAACAAGGAGGAACCCACATTACTAAGACAAATATACAAATGTTGTTTTAACAAATGTTGTTTTCAAAGACTCCTTTTGTTGAATGCATGTCTGAAGCTTTCCATGGGCATGACAGACATTCTATTGATGCTAAGTGTGCACAAAGATGGTATGCTACTAACTTATAATGATACATATCATACAAGTGAACCAGAAGTTACCATCATTATTTCTGCCCATGCTTTAGTGCTTCTATGCCCATCATTTGATTTTTAAAGATACCAAACTTATTTACATATCATTTCATTTTCCATTGGAGACTAGAACTTTGTAATTGTACTACGTCCGCCAATCAAAATTCCTGGTCCTCTTCCTTTTCACTTCCTACTTCTATCTGTGATGAAGTGGAAATAACTATTATAAATTTCTTGTGGGGATAGTGTGAAGGAAAGAATGATATCCATCTTATTAAGTGGGATGATGTAACCAAGGTAAAGGATGAAGGTGGTATGTCTATAAAAAAAGTCAAAGACGTTTGTAAGGTTGCTATGATCTTAAATATTTGGATAGTAGCTTCAAAGAAAGGTAGTCTATGGATCAACATCTCAGTGATGAACAACCTAAAAAAAGAGGGTTTTTCTATACTTCTATATGTTTGTTGTGTAGAAGTTCTAATGAATTTATCATTCATTTATTCTTTAATTGCCATGTAGCTGATTTCATCGGGGTAAGGCTGTTGAGTGTAAACTCACTGATAGGATTCCCCTGTCATGAAGATTGGACTCATGATAAGGGTAAGGCTTCTGGTATATTGATAGAGTTCATGTATGTCTTCTCCCTTCCCTCCCCTTTTCTCTTTTTCCTTTTCATGTTGTATATTTGACCCCCTTTTGCTGCAATTGTTACAAAAAAATCAGTCCTTTTATACTACTATTTCTTTGATTTTTTTCTATTTCCTCTTATGTCTCCTATTCTAGCTTCTTTTCTTTTCTTTTTTTGCAATTTCTCCTTCATTTCCTGTTCCTGCTATTGCATATAAATTTTTGTTACTTCTATGTCCCCTCTTATTGCTATTTCCTTATTACTCATATCAGAAATTCAGATTCTTACTCAAACCTAGACTACTAGTACCACTTCTATTTGCAAGTTTTCTTCTACTTTTTCTTACTTATTCTTTCTCCTACATGACTACATCTCAAATAGTTGTTTTTGTTTGCATGTATTTGTTAAAGCTTCCTGATCTCTTCTTATATTTTCCTAACAGCTATTTCCTAACATCTCAAACAGCTGTGCTTAACTTATTATATATTTTCCTTCATGTAGATGGATTTTCTAATAGATCGGAGTTGGATGTATATTGGGAACAAAGTGCAAAGTGATGTATTCAAGGCAGGGTTATGAAAGTTCATTGAGTTTGCTCTTATCCATCAGAGACCAACTAGACAGGGGAAATTAATATGTCCTTGCAAGGTATGTTTGAACAGATACCTTAAAACAGAGGAGGAGGTATTCTCACATGTACTACAAAAAGGATTTCTGCATAGCTATGATGTTTGGACGTTTCATGGGGAGGTGATTGGTAGGAGCAATCCTGTTGTGGCACCAAACATGCCTAGCACTGACAATATGCATCAGATGCTGGAGGATTTGTTTGGTATGGGTGACACAACAAATGACCACTCTATTGAAGCTACAGAGGAACCTGCAAATGTAGATGCACAAAGATTTTACAAGCTACTAAAAGAGGTGGATCAACCACTCTATAGAGGTTGCACAAGTCATTCTAAGCTATCGTATTTGGTTGCCTTGCTATTTCTGAAGGAGGAATCTGGATGGTCCAACGATTCTTTCACAAAGTTGTTACAGTTGATTATTTCAGGATTTCCAGAAGAAAATTGTCTATTCACGGAGACTTACTATGAAGAAAATGCGATCATGAAGGATTTATGACTTGATCATTCTACTATAGACGTATGTACAAATAATTGCATGCTTTTTCGCAAAGATGCAGCTTCAAAAGAAAATTGTGATACTTGTGGTGCTTCAAGATAGAATGAAAAGCAATACAAAACAAAGGGAAAGAAGGTATCTACTAAGTTCATGTATCACTTCCCTTTGATACCTCAGTTAGAGAGGCTCTATATGTCTTCATCTATTGCTAAAGATATGATTTGGCCATCAAAAGTAAAAGGAAAGGATGGTCGTATTCATTATCCTTCAGACACACCAGAATGGTTGTCTATTGATGCTAGGTATCCAGACTTTGCTGTTGAACCACGCAATATTAGATTGGCATTAGCAATAGATGGATTTAATGCATTTGGCAATATGAGTGCATCACATAGCATCTGGCATGTGTTGGTGACACCTCTCAATCTTCCGCCTTGGCTTCTTATGAAAGAACAATTTATTATGATGTCCCTATTAATCCCAGGTCCACATATGGTTGGCAATGACCTTGATGTATACTTGGAGCCATTAATTGAGGAGTTGCAACTACTTTGGGAGCTTGGAGTCAAAGTTTATGATGCATATAGAAAAAGGAACTTCACTATGCGGGCAATGATTTTATGGACCATTAATGATTTCCCAGCATATGGTGACTTATCTGGTTGGAGCACTAAAGGCAAGAAAGATTTGGGATGTCCTTGTTGTAATGTGGAGACTGTATCAAAATGGTTACCGTATGGGAAAAAGCAATGCTATGGTTTCCATCGACTTTTTCTTCCAATGAATCATCCATATAGACGTGATAGGAAAAATTTTGATGGTGAAAAAGATTTTTGACTTCCACCTAAGCCACTATCTGGAGAAGATATACTGAGGCAATTTGATGGATATGAAAATATCACATTTGGAAAAATGAATAAGCGCAAGAGGCTTGGAGATCAAATTCAACCATTAACTCCTGGTTGGAATAAGATAAGCATCTTTTTTCAGCTACCTTATTGGAAGTATTTATCTGTTAGACACAATCTGGATGTGATGCACATAGAAAAGAATGTGTGCGAGAATATTTTAAACACATTATTGGGTGATTCTAAGAAAAGTAAAGACAACTTACAAGATCGTCAAGATATGAAGAAAATGCGCATTCAAAGAGATTTATGGCCAGTAGATGCAGGTGACCGCTATTACTTGTCTCCAGCATCTTACACCATGACTAATGTGCAGAAAGATAAGTTCCTGTCTGTGATAGAAAAGTTGAAAGTTCATGATGGCTATTCTTCTAACATATCTAGGTGTGTTAGCAAATCTGATAGAAAACTTGTTGGGCTGAAAAGTCATGATTGCCATGTTCTTATGCATCAACTTCTACCTGTTGCCTTGAGACATTGCATAAGCTTAGATGTGTACAAGCCTATTGCTAATTTGTGCTCATTTTTCAACAAGCTTTGCTCTAACATTATTGATGTGAAGGAATTCAAAGAATTGGAACAAGAAATTGTTGTCACTCTTTGCCAGTTGGAGAGAATCTTCCCTCCTTTTTTCTTCACCATCATGATGCATTTGCCCATTCATTTAGCTTATGAAGCCAGGCAAGCCGGATGTAACCAATAGAGAGATACTTGAAGAAATTGAAGAAGTATGTAAGAAACAAAGCTAAACCGGCTGGTTGTATTGCTAGTGGCTATTTAGCTGAAGAAAGTTTGACATTTTGTGCTAGGTACTTGCATAATTTTGAGACAAAACTGAACCGCACTCCACATAATGTTGATGGATCTCCAATTAGAGTTGGAGTGTCAAGAAATTTCAACATCCACACTTTGGAACAAGCCCATCGTTATGTCCTTTTCAATAAAGAGGAATTGGATGTTTACAGAAGGTAAGATTTAATTACGTCCTAAAATTCTTGCTGATATTTGTATATTTGTTGTACATTAATTTAGACACTTCTAATAAAGCAGTGAACACATGTGTATTCTTCAAGATATGGAACCCAACATTGCCCCACGGACCCTAGAAACAAAACATGCAAAGGAGTTTTCTAAGTGGTTGAAAGAGCATGTAAGTCTCAAACATAAATATTGTTGTCACTCTTAATGTTCAAGTTAGTGTAGATTACATTATGTTTTACTTTTTTATGAAGGTAATGCAAATGCGAGAGATTAGGCCGAACATTATTAGCGATGATTTGAGATTGTTATCCCAAGGCCCTTGTGCTGAGGGAATGTCTTATGAAGGATTTTCGATCAATGGATATCGTTTCCGTTCAAAGCACATTGAAAGTACATGTACTACACAAAATAGTGGAGTGTATTTATGTGCTGACACTTCAAGTTATTCAAGTGGTAGAGATCAAAATCCTATAAATGCTGAAGTCACGTACTATGGATACTTAGAGGAGGTTATTGAGCTAACTTATGGTCCAGGAATCAAATTTTCGTTGTTCAGATGTTCTTGGTATGATGAAAGCACTTCGAATGGGTTGCGAATTGATGAATATGGGTTCACACAAATCAACACTTCAAGGATAAAAAAAAGGAGGAACCGTTTATCCCGGCTTCTCAAGCATTGCAATGCTTTTATGTGAAGGATCCTAATGCTGATGATTGGTGCACAGTGCTAAAGCATCCTCCTAAAGATTATTCTGAAGTAATTCTTATTGAGAATTGTTTGACTGGTTTACAATCTGAAGCTATTGATGGTGGTGTAACTAGTGATGTGTCTTGGACGAGGAGTGACACCGAGGGATCTTTTGTTGATAGAACTAAAAAAAAGAATGATAGGGCTAATGTTTAGTTCATTAATCTGTCTGTTTTCATCACATGTAACTAGTGATGTGTCTTGGATGAGGAGTGACACCGAGGGATATTTTGTTTGCAAGTCTAGAATAATTTACTTGGGGAATATGTTCTATTGCATTTTTTTGGCAAACTGTTACTATATGGCATTTTCTTTGCAATTTATTTAGTCTTGTTTCATATACCAGCAAGTAGGACATCATTATTCTTTTTTGGGATATGAAACCAAGGTACTCTACAAGTTATATGTTTTTCAAATGTTGAATATTCATATGTTGGTGTCTCATATTCTCCGCAATTTATTTGTTTTTCAAATGTAGCTACTACTTTGGTTACTGACATTTCTGCACTAATAATCTAATTTTTTTTCTTGTCAGTTGAAGGATGGCAGGAAGAAGAATCACTAGATCTAGTTGTAACAACACACATGAGTTGCAACCTATTGCTGTCCCTCCATCCACAATTGCAGAAAATTGTGAGGATGAACCTACTCTACTGTCCAACAATATTGAAAATGATGTAACAGTTGAAGAAAATGTTGAGGATGAACAGGAGAATAGGAAGTATGGACATGGGCCTGCAAGTGAGAAAAACCTACTTCCTAAGCAAGGGCAGCCACGTCACAAGGTCCAATGGGATTATGAAGGAAATGCTATTGGGGAGAATGGTGCCAAATTGAATCATTATTGTCATATGCTAGCAAGGAAACCACACATATGGCATCTAGACTTGAAGTGGAACGAACAACCAGAACAAGCTTTTGCAGATAGAAAATCAATTATTGAGGAATCTTTTTCATAAAAAGACCAACAAATTGTATGATTGTTATATCTAAAGTAATATTTTCTATGTTTTTGTAGAAATACTTTGATTTAGGCAGTCACCCTAATGCATGGAATCACATTTATGAACACATTAGCAAAGGGATATCAGTGTGGAGGGCACGTGTAAAGAAAGATTACTATGAAAAGTACAACATTGAACCAGAATTGATGATGAAGAAAGTTGAGAAAAATGCTTCCATAGATATGGACCAGTTTAAAAATCTTGTTAAAGAATGGGGAACCGAGAAGTCTAAGGTACAATGGTTTCATATAACTTTTTTTTATATCAGTAAGCGCGTTTCTCTTTCATTACTCACAAAATTTACAAAGGGGAGCAAAGCTCAATACATCTATAAAGATAGATATCAAAAGTCAAAAAGAGGGATGCAATTTATCTATGCAAACTTCTATAATCAGTATTTATGCAATGCCACACACAGTTTGGTTTGCTCCTACTGTCTTCAAAAACACATATGTTTCTATGTATCCATATGTGATAAATGATAAGAGTAGCAAGAAGAGCTTCATTTCTGTTCTTTAGCAGGTGTACTTCCCGTATATCTCCTGGTACAAAGGATAACAGGGGCGTAGCTCTGCTCCATATTTCTGCTGTGAACTCACATCTCCACATGATGTGGTCATTTGTTTCCCCTTCTTTGCAATACAAGCTACATCTTGATGCTAGGTTAACACCAATTTTCTGCAGATAGTCTTCTGTAACCAGCCTGACGTGCATAGCTTTCCAGCAGCAAAGTATTGCTCTTTTAGGTGCTCAACTCTTCCACAACCACTTGGTCCAAGGCAAGATTGGATCTAAGTTGAAAGTAGTCGGGGTCTTCAACACATTGAGACAGAAATCTCCCTTTAAACCATGGATCTTTCCACAATTTCACATCAGTCCCCTTTCCAATGTGGAATTGGACATTATAGAGATATCTATCTCTTACATTGAGGATGTTCTTCCACATCCAGCTATTGGCTTGCTTATATTGAGGATGGTTTCATATAACTTGCATGTGTACCTATCTACTTTTTCTAATTATATGTTTCTTATGGTTTAGAAAATTTCCGAGATCAACAAGGCAAACAGAGCAAAAAAAGTGATGGATCATACCACAGGATCAAAGCCATGGAGTTGTTATCGGGCAGAAATGGTATTAATAATGGACACTTGTCTTTCTTAGTAGGAGTTGAACATATAACATGGACAATTATTATGTTATCTATCATGTGTAGGTCAGTGAAGATCAACCCGTTGTGCCTCTTAACAAATTTTTGGAAAAAGTTTACGACAAAAGCCCACAAGTGGTTAGAAAATGGATATTTGCTTTCCTATGATGTCTACAAAGCTACATATGCTTAGATATCTCAATTTAAGCTTTCCTTTTATGATGCTTTCTAATTACAGCTTGAAATCTCTGATATCGTGGAAAACCAAGTAGCAAACCAAGAAGAAATAGATCCTAGAAGTGTTGATAATCTAACACGTTCTGCTTATTTGCAAGTTTTAAATCCTTCCAAAAAGGCTAGGATCCGAGGTGTTAGAATCGGGCACAAAGAGATAGGACATAGGGGAAAAGTTGCCCATATAAGATATGAAATGCTTCTTGAGGAAAGCAATGCAAAGGATGTATGTTGGATTATAACTAAACTTGAACTATTAGTTACAACTAGTCTATTAGATCGATGTTTGTAATTTGTTTTCTATTTCAGGATAAACTTAAGGAACTTGAAGAAACAGTAAATGGATTGAATAACTTCGTCTCCCAATTAATGACTTGGTATAATCAATCACAGGTAACTCAGATTCACTTGTCTATGTCAATGTAATATATAATTTTTTTTGACATTGTTGATGTATTTGTTATAGGATGGCGGTATTAATGTTGATTGTGTAGCTGAATACCCCAATCAGAATACTACGAGTGTCTTACACATGCAAAGTGGCACAAATAGGTCGGATGTGGGTTCTTTTCACATACAAGACAATACAAGTAATGGTGCAGATGTAGGCATGTTTCCCAGGCAAAATAATTCAAGCGGGGATGGCTTAGGAAGACTTTCTAGACAAATCAATTCAAGCAATTCAAGGGAGACTGGAGTAGGCATGCTTTCCATACAAGGCAATTCAAGGGAGAATGGAGTAGGTAGGCTTTCCATACAAGGCAATTCAAGGGAGAATGGAGTAGGCAGACTTTCCATACAAGGCAATGGACATCCACTAAGATTTCAGCCACAGGTACCTCATAACAGCTATAGATTATTTTCAATATTCATACACATAAGAATATTAACATGTACACTTTATTAAAGGCTGCAGTTGAAAGTTGGTGCCCTTCTTCTGGTAATAATCGACAAAGTCATCCTCAAATGCAGAACACACCAAGCACATCTTCATCGGTGTCTTTCACACCAAGAACTCAGCGTTTAAATCAGGTATTCAATACATGCTTGATTAAACTTTTACCTGTGATAAGATATATTCAGTATTGTATATGTTTTTCCTACCTGTGACATATTTCAATTTGTCACAAGACATCCAGAGTTTCAGATTTTTAAGTTTTTTAGTTGTTTTGTGTGAATGGACTTTATAGAGTTCAAATTTTATATTTATATTTTTATAGAGTTCTGTTGTACAATTCATGTTTACAACCAGTGTTGGTTATGTTGTTTCCAATTAGTAGGGTATTAATACTTGAATTTGTCACTGACTTAAATCTGCATTAGTAGGGTATTAACATAACCAGTGTTGGTTATGTTGTTTTCTATCTTGCATGAGTTCAAGCATCAATTTGTGTAGCAACTGGATTGAAGCAAAGTGCTTTCTTCGGCTCATTTGATTCAGATGAAAATGGTAGAATATTACTACTTTCAAATGACATACTAGTAGCTAGGATGACTTCAGTTTGGAATTTCACGAATATCCTTACTACTAAATCTTAAGCCATTCTATCATCTTGATCTTTCTTTGGCTTGTGAAAAGTAGCTCAAAAAAAGATATTCTGATGGATTTTTAAAATGACTTCTAAAACATAGGCATGTTGATAATGCTATCTACAAGTTGCATGTTTCATTACTATTAAAATGATTTGGGTATATTCTGGCAGGTCAGCCAATTTTCAGTGTAATAGATCATTGTGATCTTCTTGATCAATATGTTGGCTTGCTAAACGAGTTCAAGAACGACATATTCTGAGGGATATTTAGATGAGCTCTAAATCTTAGGCGTGTTGATTATGTTATCTACAAGCTGCATCATTCTTTACAATTAGAATGGTATAGGGACATTCATCTCCAGACCTTTTAGTTGCATACTGTTTTTCTGTTGGATGGCATGTTTTTCACTAGAAACGACCAGCAGTAATTTATTAATTCAATTTTATCCGGCACCAGGTTTATTCAATGATCATGAAAGGTTTTATTTTTTCTTACGATGGCTGGTTCTGTTCTGTTTTTATGCTGTCTTGAAGCTGTTGTTGACCTCTTTCCTAGTTGTTTGTTGCTGGTTCAGATCTGGGCTGGAATGGCAGGGATCTATAGTTGGTTCTTGTTTCTTTTGTTCCTTTGGTTTCTGGCTGCCTGGCGTTGGTGGCTGTGCTCTCTTTGCTTTGTGTTGTGTAGTCTTGAGTGCTGATGGTTGTTGACGGCTGGGGCAGGGTAGGTGCTGCCATTGTGATTCTTTCGAAGTGTTGATGATCTGCAGTATATGTTGGTCGGCTTGTTCTGCTATTTTGTGCCTGAGTTGTTGGCTCTACTGTGTTGGTCGAGTCCTTTCATGGTGGCTGATGTGTTGGTTGATCCTCTGTGCTCCCCTCTTACTTTTATAGAGATGATCGAGTCTGGTTGTGTGGTCCGGTAGCCTGCTGAGGCAGTTGTTCACTTACATTTATATCTACTTCGCACTCACTCTGATTCCTTTTGGTATTTATATTGATAGGGTAGAATTACTTTTAATGATGGATTTCGACGGACAATGCACCTTGGAGTAGACCAAAACCGAAATATAAGGGTAAGTTGTTTGTTGTACTATGATTTATGTATAAACTTTAAATTCTATTAATATAATGATTTGTCATTTTTAGGAGAAGAATATTCAAGTACCTAACTGTATGAGGCCTGGCATTGATGAAGAGCACCACACCATTTGAAGGAATATGGAGACATTATAGATCTTAAGAGTTTCTAGCATCATATGTTCATTGTCATCAATCTCAAAATTTTGAACCATATGTACTCTTTATTTATATCAACATTGAGCACGCAATGTATGGATAATATTTTGCTTCAATAACAAAATTTGGTTTCAGGTGATTTAACATTTTTATGTGTCATTTTGGTGTTGAGTCTTCTTATGATGTCATGTGAATTAGTATAAAAATTTAAAATTTGATATTCACTATAGTAACAATTAATTATCATTTAATAAATCATTCAATAATCAATAAAAAAATCATTTACAGTAGTCCCTCATAAATATATTGATGAAGGTCCAGATTGACCATCAAAATTGCATTGATGATGACCACATAGCCCCTCAAAAATAATATTAATGAAGGCATTATCCTTCAAAAATATATTCTCCAGGACCATCAAGTCCCTCAAAAATGTATTTATGAAGGCTAAATAGTCCCTCAAAAATGTATTTATGAAGGCTAAATAGTCCCTCAAAAATGTATTTATGAAGGCTAAATAGTCCCTCAATATAACATTCTTGAGGGTCAGTTGGTCCGTGACAATTGTATTCATGAGGGCCACTGGTATTTGTCACGTGAGTTCTCTTCACGGACCATTTGTGAGAGCCAGACCCACAACCGTCCCTATTTCTGAGGGCCTGTAGAGAGGGGTTTGTGACAGGACTCTCCCGTTAATAATGACCCAATTTTTAGTAGTGTAATAGCCTGCCAGGCCTAGGAAACTGCAAAATTCGATCGGTATCTTAGGTTGCTCCCATTGTAGCACTGACTGCACCTTCTTGACATCCACATGAACACCCTCAATAGATATCACATGTCTAAGAAAAGTCACTTCGGTTATCTAAAACTCGCACTTGTTGAACTTTGCGTACAACTTGTGTTGTCTCAACACAGTCAATGTCTGTCGTAAATGTAGCTCATGTTACTAGATGTCTGTAGAGTAGATCCAGATGTTGTTGATGAACTGTAACATACTGCATCTCAGGGTCTTTCCTACAATTTACCCACTTTTTGATCTTTTCTTTGCCTTCTAGTCCTTTTGGACCAATTTCATAAATTTCCCTTATTTTATATTCTTTTTGGACTCCTTGTGCAATTTGACCACTATTCAAGATTTAAATTGCCTTTTCCCCTCATTTATTTAAATGGAGGGGTGTTTTCACAAATAACCCACTTAAGGTAATAATTAAGGGCTAATAATGCAAAATGGAGTTTATGTGAGAATATAAGTAGATAATATTAATTTGGAGCCTTTTGGATAAATATATTAGCAATAATGTGTATTTGAATTAATTAATGAGAAAATTAACCTTAACTATTTCTCTCTCCTCAAAATATGATTTTAATTCATGAAAATATGTTATTTAATTGAGAAATTATTATTGAAACCTTAATGTGCTTAATATCTCGAAATTTACTCACATGTTCCATTAAAAGAAGTCTTTTCATATAATCCATTCATTTTTAATGTATTAATATACACCTTAATGAGCAATATATTTATTAAGGGACATATTATTAGTAAAACGAGAATATAATTACATAGGATTGTTCTAGACTTTAATATGAGCATGTGGTTAAATTTTGGTGGCTTTTGGAGTTGGTTTGACCCCTCAAAACTATTTAATATGCTTTTAATATAGTGTAAATTAAAATGGTGAATAATAACCCACCTACACACCTCACTCTTCATATGGGCTAATAAAACTTGTAAATGTATGCTATTAGTGAGTGGAGGACTCTTGGACTCCAAATCTCGAATTTGGGAACCAAGGGTTGCTTATAAAAGCAACACATAATTATTTGCCCAAGCATAATATTAATATATGCTTTAATAATAAAAATAATTTTTTTGGAGGCCAAAGGTTGGGTGAAACGAAAATCTAATTATATAGCATGAATCTAGATGTCATTAAAAACTTGGGGTTAAAATTTGATGTCATTTGGAGTTCATTTGACCTTCCAAATGCATTTAACAAGTTTTTAATATAGTGTGACATTATATCACTAAGATATCAATGATATGGTTCAGCTTTAATCAGTGTCACGCGTGACACATCCGCATGGGTCCATCATGGACACTGATCCAGTGGCTCGCGTGAAGCCTAACCCACATCCAATGACCCAAAACTTGTCTTCTACCTCCAGCCGTTACATGTGTAATGAGCTCGACTCCTCAGCTTCAATCTCCTCGTATACTCGACCATTTTGTGAGATTTCTTCTCCGTTTGCTTCGTCTATTCCTTCCAGTTCATTTGAGCCATTTCTCATCAACCGAGGCACAGCGTAGCCGAAACGCCAAGCGGCGCCGGCCATGGCCTCTCACGGCCACCTTCGTTTCGGCTCCACACACATCCACGCCTATAAATAGCACCCTCCTCAGCTTCGTCAGCCTCCTAGCAACCTCCGCATACATTCAATTTTGTCCGAGGAAGCAGAGGAAGCGGCTGGCGAGGAGCTTTTCCCTCTAATGTTGCGGCCCCTATCCATGGAGCTAGGAGGAACCATCGTCGAAATCATTTGTTTTCGTGAGTTCCTCTCTCGATCATCTTCGTTTCGAGTACCTGAACGTCGATTTTGGTCGAGTATTGCAAAAATGCCCAAACGGCCAAGTTTGCACGTCAAATGACCATTTTGCCCCCGAGCGCCCTCCTATTTCTTCTCTCTCGCTGAGGGCACTATCGTCTTTCGGTTAATTGCTTTTTATCATCCACGAAGCTTTTTCCTGATTGGCTCATCTTGTTTAATTCATAGAAAATTGCTCGGTTATCATAAAAATACAAACAAATACTCATTGCAAAGATAAAATCATGTAGAATTCGAATTTCCAGTTTTTGAGTCTTGTTTTCCATCCCAACTCTGATAATTAATTCAAACTCTAATTTAAATGTATAAAGTGTTATAAAATGATTATAATAGTGTTTTAACTCTGTTTTTTAAAAGAAAATATGTTTTCTCGAGTATAAAAATATTAGGAATCGTTTGGCCCTGTTTACAAACCCATAATCCAAAGTTTTAATCCATGGTTTATAAATATGGATATTTTACACTTAAAGTACCTTTAAGTAACCTAATACATGTGTAATGCTTGCAACTAGGGGAAAATGGAATGGTGATACAATCAGATTGGTGAATGTGATGGTAATTAATTAAAACAGGTATGTGGACCCTATTTATATATGTGAAGCCTATCAAAGATGAATGTGAATGTTTATTGTACAAACAATCCTAATCTCTCAGTTGGGCCTTTTCCAACCCCACAATCATTATTGTGCTAGCCTTGTTATTCTCCTAAATGCATTTTTGGCTCTTTTACTTCTTTGATGAATCAATTGCAATTGTGTCTCACATATGTGAAATATTTAAACTTGTTATGGCCAGTGTTGGCTCATCCTTTTGAAATACTTGGAAACATTGTATATTATTGTTGCCTATGATGGCCTATTTATTGTTTCTTGGGTTTTATTCCCAATGCTATGTTGCAATCTTGTTATATTTCTCAATACTGCCAAGTGACTACTTAAGCATGATGTATTTTAGGCTAAATGACAATGTAGTGTACATGAGTACAAACCACCCATAGGGCACTGAGGTTTTAGTCCTCCTGCCGGGCACTGGGGTTTTAGTCCCGCTGCCATTTTATATATTAGGCACTGGGGTTTTAGTCCCCCTGCCACTTTTTATAGGCACTGGGGTTTTAGTCCCCCTGCCACTGGTGAGGTCCGGTAGGTGCCTCACCCTACATTGAGATGACTTTGTGTCTTAATATATTCATGCTATGTGATTAATATTGTGCTGATTGATTATGGCAGTTTTCTCTCTCTTATTCATGTACTTGCCTCATTCCTTTTGAAATCTCTTATTGTAGAGAATATTTTATATTGCAATGCTTTAAATTGTTTAATTGTCCTATTTCTTTTGAATAACACATACTTTTATCTTTCTCTTGCTGGATGACCCCAACCATCCAGGCTAGGATCAGAGTGCGCATGGATGCTTGGTGAACCTAAGGCTAAGGATAGGACAAGAAGAAAAGGAACATATAGCTTGCATGTTCATAGTTGCCGTTATATATTAAGTTGTTTTGTTTGGATACAATATTGGCTTAGTCTAAGTCTTCCTCTACCTAGATCCTATGTTTTGTATAAAGTTGTACTTCCTTTATGGAAATTTTGTAATGTACTCTTTATACATTTTGAATAAAGTGAAGTTTTATTTCTTCCGCTGCCACACATTTGATGTACTTGTTTATCATGTTTTATAGTAGAGACATGGTCTTTACATGAACACAATCATGAACGGGTCAAGATAAGGGTAGAAAACTTTGTTCATCAGATTTGTGAACGTTGTTGGTGCATTAGTTATCTCAAACGACATAAACATGAACTCGTAGTGACCATACCGAGTCCTAAAATCTGACTTGGGTATGTCATCTACCTTGATCCACAACTGGTGGTATCATGACCTCAGATCTATCTTTGAAAACACTACACCACCTCTCAATTGATGAAACAGATTGTCTATCCGCGGCAATGGGTACTTGTTCTTGATTGTCACCTTGTTCAAATGTCGGTAATTGATGCCTTACCTCATGGATCCATCTTTCTTCTTCACAAAAAACACAGGAGCACCCCCAAGGGAAGTGCTCAGTCTAATTAAGCCCATCTCAAGCAATTCCTACATGTGCTTCTTCAGCTCTTACATCTCAGCAGGTGCCATCCTCTACGGTGTCTATGCTATCAGTTGTGTACCACGAACTAGATTGATCTCAAAATCAATCTCCCAAGGTGGGGGAACACTGGGAAACTCATCGGGAAACATTTCCTCAAACTCATGAACAATAGGCACCTCTTGAATACTAGGACTCCTCACCTTACTATCCTCCACATGTGCCACAAAAGCCTCACATCCTTTCCTCATCAACCTCTACATCATCATCACTAACACCAAGCACGTCAGAAGAATCTTCCTATCTCCTTGGAAGAACCATGAAACGTTGTCGGCGAACAACTTTCATCACCTTGGAACTACAATCCACGACCACCTGATACTTGTCCAAAGTATCCATACCAAGGATCACATCGAGTCTATGCATGTCAAGTGGTATAAGGTCAAATTGAATGATGTGTGCTGAGAAAGAAAGAATGTAGGATGGACACACCTCCTGCAACTATGAAAAACCAACTAAAAGGGTTTCTAAGCAAAGACTATCACGCCTCTGACTAATAGGCAAAGAACAACTAGCTATCACCTCTATGGTGATAAAAGAGTGTGTCATACTCAGGTCAACCAAAATACATGGATACGGGGGCTCAGGTACCCTGGTTCAACCTTCTGTGGGCCAAAGTCCATGTTCCTAACTGGAGTGTGGCGTGCTATAAGGTTGTTATTGGGAAGCACCTTACAAAGGAGAGACGAGTAAGGTGGGGCATTCCTATTCATCCAAAATGCTCTTTCTGTGATGAGGAGGAGACATGTCAGCATCTTTTCTTCGAATGCTCCAAGGTTAAGCATGTCTAGGTGCTTATGTGGCTGAAGAATGGGTGGGGCCAACTTGTTTCTGCCAACATGGATGACATGATGGAATAGATGAGGAGAAAAGTAAGGAATAGGCATGAGGAATGGTTTATTGGTCTTTGTTGTACTAACATATGCTTTAACATTTGGAAAGTACGCAACCTAGTTGTTCATGGGCATTCTAATACTAGTGATATTTTCCACTTTGTTAAAATAGATTTGGACATAGTTGTCAAGGCTAAGAGAGGCTTGTACAAGGGACTAAGTCCCACTGCCAGGTTATACTGGGGTTTTTTGTAGAGTACACCCCGTATACACACCCCTTTTTTGTAAGATGTACAGTGTAGCTTTTCTACCAGCTTTTTTGGCTATATATTTACCAATTTCCAAAAAAAAAAAGATATAAAGTAGGAAGAAGACAAATCAGAATGAAATTACTCCTTCTGACTTGTCATGACCAAAGGGCTGACTACTCCTTCCAGCTGACTGATAGTATAGAATCAAGACGCTGAATGTTGTCACCCCCTTCCTCTATTGGCCTATCCAATCAAACCAACATGTGATGTCTGACTGTGTCATCTACCACCACCACTTTTGAACTGTCACTATTGTGACCCTTGCTGACTCTATCTCAGTTGTTGCATCACCTCCTTATACTTCACTAGGCAAAACATCCTCAGATGTCCTTGCTATCCACACCTATAACATGTCCTCATGTCAAACTGAGGCCTATACAACCATATTACTAAAACTGGTGCCACACTGTGGACTCCTACCAGTGGAAAACTACAGCCTCTTCCCTTGCTCGATAACCACTGAGACTAAACCACTGACCTCTACTAAGACTGAGGCACAGAAAACCTAGGCTTCTTGGTGGATCTAGAAGACTATCCTTTGAACTGTGTCGATCTCTTCTTAGTGTTCACCTCACACTTCTCCATAGCTAATCATTCTATCCTTCTTACATACTCCACAAACATGGCAAATGGTTCCCTATTCTCTAAAGATGACATCACCATCATCAACTCTAAGCTCAAACCCTTCTCAAAACTTTCGATCCTCTACTTATCTGTTGCAACCATGTGTAGGAAAAACCTTAGAAGTTCCATGAACTTGGCCTCATACTCATTGATCGTCATAAATCCTTATAGGACCATCTCAAACTGTGATATCTTCTCATCCAGATAGGTCTCTAGGAAGTATCATCTCACAAACTCCCACTGAAACTCCTTCCAAATAATCACCACACTAGGTCTCTTCTCTTCCTCGATGGCTCACCAATGGCCAGCACTTCCCTTCAACAAGTACACTGCGTACTTCACCTTATCCCTTTTAGGGGTATTGAGGATCTTAAAGGCCTTATCTAGCTCTATCAACCACATATCTACGTCTGTCGGGTCTGCTGCACCAGCGTACTCTATTGCCCCCACACGCCTTAACCTATTGAAGATCTTCGTAGAACCCTGGGATTTCGCATTGGGGATAGCTGTCCTTGCTTTGGGTACGAGCATTCTATCCACCATATGCATCATTATGGCCATAACTATCCAAACATGGATTGGGAGGTGGGATTAGACACATTTTCTTGGTCAAACTAAGGCACTTCAGGCACACCATCTACTGTTACATGCCTCCTGGAACCACCTCCTAGTGCAGCAACACTTCTCTCAGCATGGTATTCGTGTTCTCTAGACATATGTTCTTCTTCTTCTGCATAGTCAGAAGTTGCAATCAGATATACTAGATATGCAAGAACAAACACGACCCCAGTCTTATGTCCTTGTAGACTCAACAAATCTAAAACTCTGATACCAACCTTTTCATGTGACGACCCATTGCCAAAGAGCAGGATTACTCAAACCAAAGCACAAAATCAACTCTAAACATATAGATTACCAAAAAAACATGGTAAAATTAAAACCAATCACTTATATATTCACAAGAGAAAAAATAATACATAGATTTCCAAAAATTGTGCCACCTATATCATATATCATACCATTAAGGTATAAACATCATTATACAATGGCCATCTTTCCACAAACCTATTACAAAAGATAACATGTTCATATATACAAGACATACATGCATAACTATGGCATACTACCAAAACCTCATATAGATCTACAACACCTACAAAACACCCCCAAGGACCTAAGAGTTCAGGGATGACACATAGAAATCTACTAAAAATTGCTAGCAGCATATCCAACCTTCAACAGTTACTACTCTCATTATTGCTCTTCCTCAATCACATGATCTTGATCTCATCGTGCACAACCACCTAAAATATGTGGAAACCCATGTGATGAGACAAACATCCCAACGAGAGATATATCTTTCCACCTAAAACTATTGTTCACACATATAGATTATAGCATGAAAGAAATACTATTAACTATATGAGCAGATTTAGTTAAAATGAGTACTTAAAAATTGATAACATAGATTAAGCAGTTTAAGCACTTATAAACTGGTCAGTACATTATCATATATTCTTAGAAGGAATATGAAGAACATGTATAACCATTATCAACTAAACAATATAAGAAATAAGGCAAAGGGGTCATATAATGCAAATCATATTTAACCCTAAGAAAATATACTACATAACTGTATTACATCTTTTATTATGCCATGTGGAGATGAGGTATACTACTCACACTACAACTGACCACTGCTAAGTCGAAGTCACTACCATACAACATCTAGGAGAGCCAAACTCCTATGATCTTCCACAACCTCAGTTAGTTCGAGTCTACCGCAGTGACATAGAGTCAAATTGCAGATCATCCTAGTCTATAGTGGTATAAAGGCATGGCACTAGTGAGATACAACTACAACCGTTCTCCTACCAGGGTATGATTGCAACCATCCCTAAAAACATATCATCTGAGATATGGTCTCGACCGTTCTCCTACCGAGGCATAACCACATTCATCCTCCAAAACCAGTGATTGTGGATGTAAGGATATATTCTCAACTTGCACCCCCGCATATTTAACAATATGTGCTCTGAGCTTCCTAAAGGAATTACTTGTTTCACCATCCATAAAGTACTGACGTTGAAGATGGATCTATGGCTCAGGGCAACCTACATGATTAGGGTTCCACTTGATTAATTAAGAAATTTGAGTATCTTTTGTGCATCAATCAAGTTACAACATACAAACATAAAACAAATTCTACAAAGATAGGAGTAGGTTGAAACATTGGATGATATAAAACATATTAAATATAAAGTTGATCACACCATCACATGATATTGTCTCATTTCCTTATACCTAGCCATCACCATTACAATTTCATCATGGAATAACCATCCTTCATCACATCATTGGAGGTTATCACCTCAAACTAGGCACAAAGCCTCTACCAGGTCATAAGAACTAATCACATAGTTCATGCATAACATCATCATCTCATCATGCCTCATAAAGGCTCATAATCATCACCCTGTGTCATATAGGATATACCATATAAATCACAAGCTATGATGTGTATTCAACCTACAACATTACGGTTACACAAGTAGAAGTTAGAAAATACTCTATTGTATGCTACTCATCCAAGAGAGCTAAGCAATTACATCATATACCCACATTAGGGTTAGGGTATCTCATAGATATGCGATTAGGGTTTTCATAACATCATTCAACATTAAACCCTAGTTACATTACTTTCCACATTTCTAGGAACACATTAGGGTTAAACACCATTACCATAAAAAACCACACATGAAAACAACAACATGTAGTGACCAAACTAGTGTGTAGGGACCAACTCCCTCACATGTGTAGTGACCACTAGGGTAACACCATGTGTACCGACTATTAGGGTCACACCATGTAGTGACCTCAACCTTGTAGTGACTACATGACTCCACATATGTAGAGACCACAATGGTTAGGAAACATGTTGTGACCAAGATAGGATATGTGTAAAACCAATCAACATAATTAGGTGTAGTGACCATATATCATGACATATGTAGTGACTACTACACTTACAACCTAGAGACCATCTGTCTACCATGGTCATTTCGAATGAAATAAGATGACCATCTCAAGAATAGTGACCAAAACATGTGATTAATACCAAGAAACTGAGAAGTCACCTAAACAAAGACTCTTGGAAAGGATAATCAACAAAACCTTAAAACAAGTGTCACAAGGTTCTTACAAAAAACCATGATATGCGGAAGAAAACCAAACATCAAGTATGCATGCGGATAACTAAACCATCATCTTTAACAAGATTATCAAACCAAAAACATGGTGATTAAACCAATGTTCAAGCTACATGTAAGAATCAACAACTACACCATCACCTAAATTTTGGGTATAAGAACTAAGGTTTAGGATAAATAGCAAACTATATAAGAATACTTCATAATCTGAAACCCTAAATCAAGATAGCATTATCAGTCAACTTATGATCATGTAGGCAAGATAAAGGTGTAACAATAGTAGAGGAGAGAGTTAAATAACCCTCCTTAAGAATATCAACTCTAAAAGCCAGGAAGATCCAAGACAGAGAAGAAACGCCAAGCTTGGATCAACTCCAACTCCAAGAAAGATCACCTCAAGAGAAGAAGAATACACCAAGGTTAAAGGAAGCTCAAATGAAAGAGGGTTAAAACCCTAGGTCAAAAAAAGAAAGGAGAAAACGAAGATCTTCTTCTCACTCAGTTACTACCATGGAGAACCATGGATTCGACCTCTATTGGAGAAAAAATCCTCAAGAAAACCACCATGGAGAACCATAATATGGTGAAGAGAAGAAAGAAAGAGGAATAGGGTTTGAATGAAAATGAGATCAAGAAATATGAAAAACTTACAAAGGTCAAGAATTGTAAAGACTCGATCTTTACAATCAAATATATACAAAATAATATCAGAATTATAAACAATCTTCATTACAATCATGTTGTTACATCAGAGTCGCAAAAGCTTACAAATCTAATTGCAAAATTCAAGAATAAGAATTCATTCCTATCTAGTCTTCAATGGAGGACTACCCATGAACGTCTCTTCAAGATTTTCCATCTACTACATGTACATGAGTTCCCAGAGGGAACAAAACCACACATGGACCACATATAGGGAAAATGAAGGGGTCATCAAAGATGAACTAAATCCAATCATTCAACTATGTATGAAGTAAGATTTTGATGCATAATAAAAGTTAGGAACCGACTATTTGGTGAATTAAAAGCTAACAAGAAGAAATTTCAATATCAATTTTAAGATAGTGAATCTTTCACAAGAATATCCCTAAGCAAGATTCAATATTTCAAGTCTACAAAATTTATCCAAGATATTCACAAAGTATATCAATTTCAAGATATTTCATTTTACAAGTTTTGGCACCTTCCTATCTCATGTCTTTTCTAGGGATAAGGACTTTATGTTCTCGCACTCTAGGAGAGAACGATACTAGCTCCTTATTAGCAATTCTAGTTAATTGGGGGACATCTAATCTCTATCCACTGCATAGGTTTGTGGGGGTACTTAACCCACTCAAGTGAGCCAAAGCTCTATAGGGCCAAATCTCAAGGGACCAAAGTCCACAGGGAGTCAAAACTCCAATAGATCAAGTCTAGTGCCAAAATTATTATCTACAATATTTCATCAATTGCAAAATGAGAGTGGTGAACTTTCAAGAGACAAATAATGGTTTTAAAACTATTTTGAATTCACCACAAATCAACATGTATGTGTTTGAGTCAAGAGGGAAAATAGTTCAAGAATAAACTAGAATATTTAGTACCTCAATCATTCAGGGATCCAAGGATTGCATAATCATAATTTGGATCCAAGAATTTATGAAGAGGTAGCTACAAAGAATAATCATGTAACATCCTAAATTTTGTAAATAAAACAAGTTTAGGGTCTTTAGTGAAAATTTCCAACAATTAATATTGAAACCTAAATAATAATGTAACTTCCCTAAATATTGAATGCACTATTAAATAGCTAGATATAAAATGATTTATGCCCCTTATTTTTCCTCTCTTTATGATCAAATGAATAAGAATAATTCATTTTAAAGAGATAGTAACCTATATGAGTATGATGAATAAAAGTAGATAAAAACCTAAATATAATTGGATAGATAGATTCTAGACTTCCTAATTAACTTGTGGTTCAAATTTGAGATCAATTTGACTTTGTTTGACTCCTAAACCAATTTTGGGAAGTTTTTATAAATTTTTTACCCTAAAGCAATTGATATTTGATTTATTCGAGTAAAGTACTATTTTATCATGTTGGCATGCACATTTATCTTTCACCTCCCTTTATATGTTAGATTGGATGGCCCTCTTTATATCTCGGATCACGCAGACTCTGTGATAGCGTCCCTCCCTCACCCGACTTTGAGTCATATTAGAAGTGATAGAGCCCCACAGTCTACGCCCCCTCTGATGTCCCTCTTTACAAAACCACAACACAAAAAATTGCCCCCTCACCATCCCCGTTCCTTCCCTAACCTTCTCATCCCTTACAAATTAGGTTTTGTTCCCTAGAGTCTTGGGTCAAATAGGACCCTCTCTCCTTTCCCCTATTTCTTCCTCTACAAGCAAGGTTATCTTGCACAGGTATCAAAACCTATATATAGGACCCTAAAAATGATCTCCAAGTTTCACATAATCAAATCTTAGCCTTGTTTTGGTTTCGTTTGCCCTACAACCCTATCTTCAACCTCCAGTTCTCCCTATAGCCTAGTGTTGGCTCCAGGTGAGAGAACACAACACTACAAACCTTGTTGATGCAACTTGGTGATTTTGCAAATCCCAATGGAGCTTTCCCTTTCTTCAATTCATCCAGACCTAAGGTATTTCATAGTTTCCCCCTTTCACCTTCCATTTGGTATCCGGGAGAAATGTCGGGGTTTTCGACTGCCTTTTTGCCTAAGTTTGAGCTCATTTTCTTCACGCAATCATGGGGAGCTCGCCCCTGACCTTGGTTTCTTACAGGGTCCTAGTTTGATCGATCTGTCGTCAGGGATCTCTCACTAAGTATCTCGACTGTTCTTCAGTTGAGAATGATGAATTGGGGTGTCGATTTCATGATTTAGCCCCGAAATCTATTTCCTTTTGTCACTCTATAGAAGGGTATTAGCATCTTTTGATGCTTTATCTAAACGCATAGGATACAAGCATGAGACAGGCCATGTGGCCGCATGTGGTTGGTCCAGCTAGACTATGCTGGCACATTTTTCAAAAATGCCAACATGGCTTTATCATGCTCTGTGATTGGTTGATTCTTCTTAAATTCATATTAATTGACCTAATGCTCAGAAAAATAAGTTTAAATACTCGTTAAAAAGGTTTTTGAATAAGGTACATTAGTTTACTGGTTTTCAACCCTAATTCGCCTTTACCAGCTATGTTTTCCTAAAGAGTCTAAATTGGGGTTCTGGCAAATGTCAAGATAATGATTGATGGAAAATATGTAATTTTCAAGACATTAGAGTTTCATCAACCTAAAGGAAACTTAGGGGACTTTCTTTATCACCGGTAAGTGGATTCAAGCACTTTGAGTTAATAAGTATGGGTAGAGGGTTTCATATTCAGTTACATATATGAAATTTAATTACAATGATATCAAGTACATATTTTAATGAATGCTTGCAAGATAAGTGTATATTATTCAGACTACAAATTTTTAGTATAAAGATAACATGCACATATTTCTAAAGTCAAAATTAATGTTTCAAGTTATTACGTTCAATAGAAATGTTAAGTACAAGAGGATTGATTTATGTTGTTCTTTGTAAGTTATTCGCCTTTTGGCATATCTCAAGCTCTTGAAAGCAGTGTTATTCATCAAGTTCCTAAGAGAAATGTTATAGATCAAGCTCTTGAGAGCAATGTTATGTATCAAGATCCTGAGAGCAATGAGCACTTTGGTGCATGTGTTATCAAGCTCCTGAGAGAGAGGTTATGGAAGGAAGACAATATAGTCAACCCAAGATAGTAATGTAGATGATAAAGAGAAATATAGATAAAGATAAATGATATGAAGAGTATTCAATGTTTATAATGTCAAATTCATATTTTTCTTAAAAGTATAGTTTATTGTCAATTCATATAATGTTACTTAGTTCCACTTACTCTAATGTATATTCACTTTTGCTTTGCATGTCTGGGGATGCGATGTTCGTAGGAAAGAAGAATTAAAAAGCTTACATCTTCAGGACAAATCTAGAAGATAAAACCTGGTGGGGTGCCAGCTATACCGAGTTTAGTTTTCTTTTTTTTATGGGAAAGTGTATGATGTTTAAGTGTGACCATGCTTAGCTTTGTTCATGTGTGAGTTATGTTGAGGACTTGAATATGAGAACTATTATTTTATATTGTGTTGGTTATATTTATGAACTCTAGTTTTATGCAATGATGATCATGTTTGTGACATCCCAACAAGATTTATGCTTATGCTCAGTTTGTGAAATTGGGATGTTACAATATGATATCAGAGCTAAAAATATAGTTGGCCACCAGGCTTTTCTCAAAATCTCATGTAGTTTATGTTTACTTTTGTAGATGGCTCCAAGAGGAAATTTGATACATGCAAGGAGCACATAGATGGAGAGGGAAGCTTTTCAAATAGTGGAAGCGATCATAATGCTTTTGGAGGGGCAAACCTTGGTGGTAACACTAATGCACCTCTACAAGTACTCATCAAGGCTCTTACCAATTCCCTGACTTGTCAACAAGGAAGACCACATCAACCAAGGAACCAAGAGTTGACCTTAGTAGACTTCTTGAAGATCAATCTGGAGACCTTCTCTGGAGAAGATGAGACTGATATAGTTAGTCAGGATGAAGAGTGGTTACTCAATGTCGAGAACTATTTTCATGATTTGGGATGTCCTGAACATTCCAAAGTTCTCTGTGGGACACACGTGTTGAAGAGTGTAGCCCACACTTGGTGGGAGAATTTCACCAATGCGAGAGGACCTAATGCTGAGCCATTGTCTTGGGAGGAGTTCACCGCTGCCTTCTGAGACCATTACATCTTAGAAGCCATGATTGAGAAGGAGTTAGAGTTCAAGCATCTCAAGTAGTACGACTCAACTGTCAGCTAGTATGCAATCAAGTTATGTATGCTGCAAAAGTACGGGTATGGCTTATAAGAGACGCATCTAGAGAAAAAAAATCATGTGTGGATTGAAGCCTAATTTTGGCGATGCTTTGTTGGACGTGGAATAAGGATAGTGCAAGAGGCATTTGAGTCTACCCTTGAGTTAAAAGACCACCCAACACGACATAGGAAGAATGGAAGACCCTCAGGAAGCAAGAATGAGTACAAAGGCCATAATGATAAGAAGAGAAAACATGTAGAGGATCCAGATGACAAAAAGTCGTGCCTTACCTGCAATAGGTTGCATGGTGGAGTATGTAGATTTGGCACCAGAGTTTTCTACCATTGTGGAGATCTGAGTCACAGGAAGTTTTAATACCCCAAGTTCAAAGCAAGGAGAGATGCAAGGCAAGATCCCAACCCAAACCAACCAGAAAGGAGACAAGCAAGAATCTTCACAATGGTTGATGATGAGGAAGAAGGTATGCTATAGTTTAACCTTAGTTAGATAGAAATACATGTTGAGTATTGCAAACTAGGAATAAGTAAAACTCTAAGGTGGGTAGTATGTAGAAATTTTGGGTATGAAATTTATTTAAGGTGGGTAGAATTGTAACATCCTAAATGTTGCAAATAAAACATGTTTAGGGTCTTTAGTTCAAATTTCCAACAATTAATATCGAAACCTAAATAAAAATGTAAGTTACCTAAATATTGAATGCACTATTAAATAACTAGATATAAAATGATTTACGCCCCTTATTTTTCCTCTCTTTATGATCAAATGAATAAGAATAATTCATTTTATTAATATAGTAACCTATATGAGTTTGATGAATAATAGTATATAAAAACCTAAATCTAATTGGATAGATAGATTCTACACTTCCTAATTAACTTGTAGTTCAAATTTGAGATCAATTTGACTCTATTTGACCCCTAAACCAATTTTGGGAACTTTTTAGAAAGTTTTTACCCTAAAGTAATTGATATCCAATTTATTCGAGTAAAGTTCTATTTTATTGTATTGTCACGTTCATTTATCTGTCACCTCCCTTTCTCGACCAGATCAGATGGCCCACTTTGTATTCTGGATCACGCGGACTCTATGGACGGCGAGTAGCGTCTCTCCCTCACCCCACTTTGAGTCAGATTAGAAGTGATAGAGCCACGTGCTTTACGCTCCCTACGATCTCCTTTTTTACAAAACCACAACACAAACAAATCGCCCCCTCACCGTCCTCGCTCCTTCCTGAACATTCTCGTCCCTTACAAAGCAGGGTTTCGTGCCCTAGAGTCCTAGGTCGAATAGGACCCTCTCTCCTTTCCCCTGTTTATTACTCTCCAAGAAAATCAATCTTGCACATGTCTCGAAACCTATATATAGGGCCCTAAAAAATATCCCCATGTTTCACAGAATCAAACCCCAACCCTATTTTGGTCTCGTTTGCCCTATAACCCTATCTCCAACCTCCGGTTCTCCCACTAGCCTAGCGGTGGCCCCAAGAGATAGCACAGAGCATCGCAAACCACGTTGATGCAACTTGGAGATTCAATAAATCCCCACGGAGCTTTCCCTGGCTTCAATTCATCCTAACTGAAGGTATTTCACAATTTCCCCCTTTCACCTTCCATCTGGTATCTGGGAGCAATGTTAGGGTTTTTGACTGCTTTTTTCCCCAAGTTTGAGCTCATTTTCTTCACACAATCATGGGGAACTCTCCCTTGACCTTGGTTTCTCACAGGTTCCTAGTTTGATCGATATACCGTCAGGGATCTATTAGTATCTCAGTTGTTCTTTGGTTCAGAGTGATGAATCAGGATGTCAATTTCACAATTTAGCCCCGAAATCTATTTCTTTTTGTCACGCCCCATAAGGGTATTAGGGTCTTTTGATGGTTTGTTCAAACGCAAAGGCTACAAGAATGAGCTAGGCCATGTGGCCACCTATGGTTGGTCCAGCTAGGTGACACTGGTAGGTTTTTGGATAATGCCAACATGGCTTTGTCCTGCTCTGTGATTGGTTGATTCTTCTTAAATTCATAGTAATTGACCCAATGCTCAGAAAAATAAGTTTAAATACTTGTTAGAAAGGTTTTTTAATAAGGAACATTATTTTACTAGTTTTGAACCCTAATTTGAGTTTACCGGCCCATGATTTTCTATGAAGTCTAAATTTGGGTTCAGGCAAATGTCAAGATAAGATTGATGGAAAATATGTAATTTTTAGGATATTAGGGTTTCATCAACCTCAATGAAACTTAGGGGACTTCCTCTATCACCAGTAAGTGAATTCATGCACTCTGAGTTAATAAGTATGGTTTAAGGGTTTTATATTTACTTATATATATGAAAGTCAATTACAATGATATCAAGTACATATTTTAATGAATACTTGCAAGATAAGTGTTTACTATTCATACTAAGAATTTTTAGTATATTGTTTTTATAGATCATAATGATAACATGCACATCTTTCTGAAGTCAAAATTAATGTTTCAAGTTATTACGTTCAAGAAAAATGTTAAGTACAAGATGATTGATTTATGTTATTCCTTGTAAGTTATTTTCCTTTTGGCATATATCAAGCTCTTGAGAGCAATATTATTTATCAAGATCCTAAGAGCAATGTTAAGATCAAGATCTTGAGAGCAATGTTATGTATCAAGATCCTAAGAGCAGTGAGCACTTTGGTGCATGTGTTATCAAGATCCTGAGAGCGAGGTTATGGAAGGAAGAAAATATAGTCAACCCAAGATAGTAATGTCAAATATAAAGAGAAATATAGATAAAGATAAATGATATGAAGAGCATTCATATTTTTCTTAAAAGTATAGGTTATTATCAATTCATATAATGTTACTCAGTTCCACTTACTCTAACATATATTTCATTTTTCTTTTAATTGATGGGGACGTGATGCTCGCAGGAAAGAAGAATTAAGGAGCTTATATCTTGAGGAAAAATCTAGAAGACAAAACCTGGTGGGGTGCCAACTATACCTAGTTTAGTTTTCTTTTCTTTTTATAGGAAAGTGTATGATGTTTAAGTGTGTCGATGTTTAGCTTTGTTCATGTGTGAGTTATGTTGAGGACTTAATTATGAGAAATATCATTTTATCATGTGTTGGTTATATATGAACTCTATTTTTATGCAATGATTATCATGTTTGTGACATCCCAATGAGATTTATGCTTCCTCTCAGTTTGTGAAATTGGGGTGTTACAAATAATCTTGTCACCATTTGACTTGAAATCAATGTTGTTCAATTTGTGTTATTTAGGATTACATTTTACCATCTAGGTTCATTATTTCATATGTTCCTCATTAGCCACTTTCTAGGGTTTCAAATTTGCTACATATATTGTAAGGAGTGGGATCCCAGAGGGGAACTACTCCCTACTAAAAATTTGACCAATAGAACCTCCAATCCAAACACACATAAAAGATATGCTGGAGTGGGTGTAAAATTTTCAAATCTTATTTATGGTATACAAAATAACCAAAGTGTAGCAGCAGAATAAAAACATTGACTATATTCAATTTCTCATAAGGTTACAAAAGTGCACCTTAAACTTACATGTAAAGGTACATCATAAGGATCCATGTAGAGGGAAATGTAAACCACATCAAGTTTGTCTCCAAGATTTAACTCCTTAAGATAGGTCCATAACTTTATGCCAAGTCCTCCACATGCTTCACCTAGGGTTGAAAGCATACCCCAATAAGAAGAGAAAAATAGATGACATCAACAAAGGATGGTATGTGCACACTAAAAGGGAAATTGAGCAATATATTTGGAATAAAGTACATCAAATAAAATAAAGCTTCCCATAGAAGAGAAAAGTACCACCCAAGGGGTATCAAAAGAATTGATCCACAATAAAAGAGATACTTGCCATTAAATCAACATATAAAAGTGGTGCCACATAAGCACATATGAAATTAGGGCACACAACCCATAATCCATAAACATCATCCTGCATGCATGTGAGATAAACATAGCCCTAGAACAATATAAAGACAAAGGTGGCCAAGAATCATACATCTTGAAACCTGATAGAGAATGGTATACTGCCAAACTCCCAAATATATAAACCATGGGCCAAGAATCATACATCTTGCCCAAGTATGTGGTAGCCTTTCCATTCCAAAAGAGCAAGAAATTACTCATCTGCTCGACATGAAATTACTTATCTTCCATAAATAAAAACCAATGCAATTACACTACTCTAGTGCTACAGATGTTGGTATGTATGCCCATAGAGCAAGTCATATGATGATTGTAATGGGATACTTTGTAAATGATTTGAATAATAATAAAGGCAATTTCCGATCTATATGTTTAAACTGTTTCTGAGATGATAGTGTAACATGATAGATGTCTAAAGAATTGTTTTACACAATGACGTATGCTTTTGGGTTGAGGACCTAAACGATGAGATCATACGGATGTTAAGAGTATACATTCTTGTTCAGTCCCTAGTCAGTTGTTATTGTGGAAATAACCATAGACATCAATAACACTAAAGACTAGATTGTGTGTTAGTTGATGACAAAATCTCATTAGTCATGATATAGTGATATCAAACCAAGCACATAGGTACTTGTTAGAGAACAAGGTACCGGACAGACCCACCGTGAGAGTAAAACATGGAACCATGACTTGGTAGTCACAGTTAGCTCTCACAGTGATGGTGGTGAGTGTGATTCTTAGACCTGAAATCACTACACTCAACACATGTCGTTGGGTATGCTTTGACATCATCAAACACAGTCCTGAAACATGGGTTGTTATAAAGGTGATGATTGGGTGGCTTTGACACATGGGGCTTTTGAGGGGTGACTGATAGATATGGGATTTGTCCCTCCTAAGGGAGTTTGATGTCCTTGGCCACTTGATGAGTAGGATTGAGAAAGGCATGTGCATGCATGTGTGAATCAATATGTGATATTGATGTCACACACATATCACCCAGTCTGCTCTGAGATCAAGGAAATGAATGAACATTGATAGGATGATTGTTCCATGCCTCGAGTTCATTTAGGATATCAGTGACAAAGGAATTATACATTCACTGTAACACCATTCACGGATTGTAGGATTGAAAGTTGTTCTCCAACTTTCTATTTCACTTGGGTAGCAATGATGTGTGACTAGGCACCGCTCTTTGCTTATGAAGTAATAAGTGTTATGGACTTTCACTGCCAACATGAAATGGACCTATAGGGTCACACACATAGGATTTAACCTGGAATAGGAGTTTGTCCACAAACATGTTTAGATTGATTACTAAAGGAGTTTAGTAGTTCAATTAAACACTCAATCAATTGATAGCTTAGTATCATAGTGTTCAAGGCGTTGGACTGATTGATTAGAGTATCAGATTGATTGAAACTGTGATTGACTGATTCTACACAATCGGCACTCCCAACCAATCGGCTCATGTAATGAACCGGTCGGCTGAGGTTGGTGAACCGATCGGCTCAACGGGTGAGTCGATCGGCTCATAGACAAGGTGAACCGATTTGTTCAAGTGTTGAAACGATTGATTTAATTGTTGCAACTGAGCAAGTTGGGAAAGTAGGATTGGTGAGAAATTTCCTTTCGTTTCACTTGCCCAATTTGATTGGAACAAGGATTGGTATTTGATACCAATTAGAAACAAAAAATGGAAAGTAAATCGGGAACTGACCAGGACCACGAACCGACTGGTTCAGAAGTGAACCGACCATTTCATGGGTCCCAACCGATCAGTTGAGGTGTCAACCGACCGGCTCAGATCCCCAATCGACCGTTTCAGTTGTGAAACGATCGGTTCAGGTTACGCAGTTGATTGTTTTTGTGGAAAATCTCGAACCCTTCTACTCCTGCTTTAGTCCCGCATTGCCCGGGATAGAGAACCATGTCTCATTACCCTCCTATATATAAGGGTATTGGGGGCTTCTCAAAGTACAACTCAGAGCAACCAGTTGCTCTGTGAAGTTGTCGTTCTCTCTGGTTTTGGTAACCGAGAGAGCCCGAGCAAGTGCTACCCGATAAGAGAGGCACATCAAGGGAAAGACAACTGCATAAAGTGACTGGTGGCAGGAGAGTGTGTTGGTGACTAGTACGCCGATAGGAGGGTGTGACTCCTTCCGATTCCTTGTGTGACAAGGAGATCGGAGTTCCAGGAAGTCTGTGTGGACGACTACAGAGGTGGGAGACCTCTGTCACTCGGAGGATAACTGTCAATCACGACAGTCCCGGTGAGACTAGGAGTCTTCAGTCCCGGTGCAACTAGGAGCTGCACAGACACCGTCCAAGATCGGAGGTGAAGACTGCGCAAGGCGCGAGGTACCGTCGCCGAGCAAGCCTCGGGACAAGGTATGCATCCACAAACCATCTTTCCTATTATATAGACGTTGACGTGATTCCTTTTGTTCTGGGTTTTTGGGAGAAATTTTTTGTTTCCGTTGCTTCTCCGCCTCCCCTTATAACCCAACAGTGGTATCAGAGCCACGTCAACTGCTCTATATTTTAGGATTATTGATATGATCGATTTTGGTTTGTCGCCTTTATTTATTGCATACGATGCGAATAAAATTGGCTTTATGCATGTCCAATCCACAAATCTCATATATACATATATGATATGTAATATTAATGTACTCGATACACGTCGCCCTTAAATGAGTTTTGTGGTGGATGTGTAGCATGATTATGGCCTATAAACCCTATATCTGTGTGTGGTTGTATGTGGTTGCTTGCATCTCGGTCTACGCACCGATTCCCTTTCTCCTATTCCTAATGTAACTCGAATAATTCGAGATTTATTTTCTTACATTTGCTCCCCCCGAATGAAACTCGGGGTTTCACAATTCAATTGTAAATAGGATAGACTTTATTTCCTGTTATGTCAAAGAACGGCGGACGACCTGAGACGATCGGTTCAAGGTGTGAACCGATCGATTGGTGTTCCATACGACCGGTTCGAGGAGCGAGATGAGCGGGTGGCGATCTAAGGAGATGCATGATGACCGATGAACCGATCGGCTGGAGGCGCCATTCGATCGGCTGGTGGAACCCGAACAACCAACTTGATGGTGAGCCGATCATTCATGGAGATGAGCTGATCAAACCCAGAAAGGCAGGCACAGATTTCATCTTGTACATGTTGCATATGATGTAGACCTAGATGACCGTGATTCCTCTTGGCTCGAGGAATCACAATAGGATGGCCATAATCATTGCTTTTATCGTTTTGCATGTTTTTTTGTGGGATATAGCATGTATATGATATGTACTATATTTTGTGGTGATTGGATATGTATATGTATATAAAAACCAAATCCCTCATTAAATATTAAGTTTAGATGCCTTCCAAATGTGACACACGTGAAAAGCTTGATCGACCAAGTGTGGGCACGCCCAAGCATGGTGCACTGTCTATCTCGTGGAAGCGTGAAGGATGAATGTGTGGGTCTGACCAAGCAGGGTGTATGTTCATCGTGTTGGCTTTGGGTCAAACTTAACAAGGTGACCTAGATAGGATCTAGCACCTTGGGGCATGGAGATGATCGTAGCAAGGAGTTTCATATGACATCTTTCAAGAGTTGCATATGATGCAATTGGCAAAGTTTTGCCTACCTGGAAGATCTGAGTTGTGGGTGACAGCCCAAGCTGGTCCATTGCTCAGAGGATTTCAGGATCTTGACCCACTAGAAGATTGTACACTGCAATCTTCCGAATTGATGGTGAGGGCTGTCAATTTGAGTCAAAATAGTGGGAGCGGTAATTAATTAAAGTCCTAATTAACTATCCTCAATTTTTATTCAAATCAAATCAAAAGGAGTTTTGACAAATGCAATTTTCCCTTATAGAATGGCAAAAGAATCATCTTTTAAAATGGGCAAATTAATTGAGAACAAATTCCATAACTGGTTGAGGACTGTGAGAAGTGTTATGCACAATCTAGATATACCAGGAGCCTTTGAATCCACTCTATGTATGCTTAATGCGTTGGTGAAGAGGAAAGAAAGTTCATTGATAGATATCAATGGAACGAATGGTAAGGGAGAGAAGGGTTCTCTCGCCAAACCAATTTCTTCTACATGGAGAGGATGGAAGGAATGATGGAAGAAAAAGTCAGAGATAGAGATCTCTACTTCTGGTGTATACGTGATAGAGATTAACTTTACTACTTCTTCGTCATGGGTACTTGAAACCGGATGCGGATCTCACATTTTTTCAAATGTGAAGGATCTTAAGAGAAGTAGGCCTTTGGGGAAAGGTGAGGTTGAACTACGTGTTGCCAATGGGGCAAGGGTTGCCGCCAGTGCCGTAGGAACCTATGAGTTAACTCTACCAAGTGGGCTAATAATAGAGTTGAAGAACTGCTATTATGTACCTACCATAAATAGGAATATCATTTTCATTTCTTGTTTGGACAAGGATGGATTTGAATTTCTTATTAAGAATGGAAATTGTTCCATTTCTAAAGATGGGATCTTTTATGGAAGTGCCCCAATGTCTTATGGTCTATACTTGATAGATCTAGAGACAAATGTATACAACGTAAACACCAAAAGGCAAAAACTCAACAACTCAAACAAAACATATCTTTGGCATTATCGTCTAGGGCACATAAATGAGAAGCACATTTCTAGACTCCATAAAGATGGTTATCTAGACTCTTTTGATTATGAATCAATATAGACATGTGAATCTTGTTTGTTGGTCAAGATGACCAAGACTCCCTTTTCAGGTAAAGGTGAGAGAGCTAGTGATCTATTAGGACTCATACATACTGATGTATGTGGGCCTTTTAGAACTAATTCCAGAGGTGGGTATCGGTACTTCATTACCTTTATTAATGAATTCAGTAGGTATGGCTATGTGTACCTGATGAAACATAAGTCAGAAACCCTTGAAAGGTTCAAGGATTTCATGAATGAAGTACAAAAACAACTTGGTAAAAGTATTAAGGCACTTCGATCCGATCGAGGTAGAGAATACTTAAGCCAGGAGTTTGAGGACCTTCTGCGAGCCTGTGGTATTGTATCACAATGGACTCCGCCTGGAACACCACAGCATAATGGTGTGTCTGAAACAAGGAATCACACATTGTTAGATATGGTGCGATCAATGATGAGTTTTGCTGATATTCCAATTTCCTTCTAGGGTTATGCTCTTGAAACCGCCGCGTTTACACTTAACTGAGTACCATCTAAATCGGTTCAAAAGACACCATATGAGATATGGAATGGGAAGTGTCCCGATTTGTCTTTTCTAAAGATTTGGGGTTGTGAGGCTTATGTTAGGAAAATGTTTCCTGATAAGCTTGGACCCAAATATGATAAATGTTATTTTGTTAGATATCCCAAGGAAACGAGGGGATATTATCTATACCACCCTACTGACAACAAAGTGTTTGTTGCCAGGAAAGTTGTGTTCCTAGAGAAGGAATTTATTTCCAAAGGAAACAGTGGGAGGAAACTAGAGCTTGAAGAGGTTCAAGCCCAACAAGAAAACATAGAACTGGTGGATGTACAAGAGGAAAATGGAGATTCACAAGGTGTTGTGGAATCTTAGTCTCCTCAGGTAACACAAGGACCTCGTAGATCTAGTAGGACCCACCTTGAACCTGAGAGGTTTGGATACCTTGTGACATAGGAAGGTGGTGAGTTGATCATAGATGATGATCCAACTACCTACGTAGAGGCTATGGAGGGACCAGATTCTAAGAAATGGCTTGAAGCCATGAGATCCGAGATGGAATTCATGTACTCCAACAAAGTATGGACTTTGGTGGAACCACCCGAAGGGGTAAAAACCATAGGATGCAAGTGGGTCTTTAAGAAGAAGACCGACATGGATGGCAATGTGCAAACTTATAAAGGTAGATTGGTTGCGAAGGGATTTTGACAAGTTCAAGGTGTTGACTATGACGAAACCCTTTTCTCTAGTTGCCATGATTAAGTCCATCAGGATCATGCTTGCTATTGCAGCTTATTATGACTGTGAGATTTGGTAGATGGATGTTAAAATCGCATTCCTTAATGGGAATATAAATGAGGATGTGTATATGACATAGCCTGAAGGTTTTGTAGATCCAAAGAATGCCAATAGAGTATGTAAACTGCAAAGGTCAATCTATGGATTGAAGCAAGCATCTCAGAGTTGGAATCTTTGATTTGATGAGGAAGTCAAAGTGTTTGTCTTTATTCAAAATGAAGATGAACCTTGTGTGTACAAGAAGGTTAGTGGGAGCTCGACCACATTCCTCATATTGTATGTGGATGACATACTTTTTATGGGGAATGATGTCTTAGCCTTAGAGAAGGTAAAGACTTGGCTTGGGAATACTTTCTCAATGAAGGATTTAGGAGAAGCATCCTATATACTAGGAATTAAGATCTATAGAGATAGATCTAGAAGGATTATCAGACTAAGTCAGAGCACGTACATCGACAAAGTGCTGAAGCGGTTCAACATGGAGAACTCAAAGAGAGGAAACATCCCCATGCTACATGGAGTGACCGTCTCTAGAGCTCAACGTCCCCAATCTTGTGAAGATAGGGAGCGTATGAATAGGATCCCATATGCATCAGCCATCAGATCCATCATGTACGCTATGTTGTGCACACGCCCAGATTTCTCGTATGCTCTCAGCATGATGAGCAGGTACCAGACAGATCCCGGGGATGCTCACTGGACAGTCGTAAAGAACATCCTCAAGTACTTGCGAAGGACTAAGGATCAGTTTCTTGTTTACGGCGGTGAGGAAGAGCTGGTTGTAAAGGGTTACACCGATGCAAGCATCCAAACCAATAAAGATGATTACAGATCACAGTCAGGATTTGTGTTTTGCCTTAATAATGGAGTTGTGAGCTGGAAGAGTTCCAAGAAAGAAACAATTGCCGATTCTACGACAGAGGTCGAGTATATTGCTGCTTCACATGCAGCAAAGGAGGTTGTCTGTATTAGGAAGTTCATCTCTGAACTTTGTGTAGTTCCTAGTAGTTGTGATGCAATTGAGCTTATTGTGACAATAATGGAGCTATTGCACAAACTAAGGAACCCAGATCACATCAGCGGTCCAAGCACATACTGCGGCACTTCCATCTCATACGCGAGATCATACAATGAGGAGATGTGAATATTTGCAAAGTACCAACTGAAGACAACATAGCTAATCCACTGACTAAGGCCCTTTCTCAGCAGAAGCATGATGGTCATGCTAGGTCACAAGGACTGAGGTTCCTTGGTGACTGTCTCTAAGTGCAAGTGGGAGTCTGTTGGTATGTATGCCCATAGAGAAAGTCATATGATGATTGTAATGGGATACTTTGTAAATGATTTGAATAATAATAAAGGCAATTTCCGATCTATATGTTTAAACTGTTTCAAAGATGATAGTGTAACATGATAGATGTCTAAAGAATTGTTTACTCAATGACGTATGCTTTTGGGTTGAGGACCTAGACGATGAGATCATACGGATGTTAAGAGTATACATTCTTGTTTGGTCCCTAGTTGGTTGTTATTGTGGAAATAACCACAGACATCAATAACACTAAAGACTAGATTGTGTGTTCGTTGATGACAGAATCTCATTAGTCATGATATTGTGATATCAAACCAAGCACAGTGAGAGTGACACATGGAACCATGACTTGGTAGTCACAGTCAGCTCTCACAGTGATGGTGGCGAGTGTGATTCTTAGACCTGAAATCACTACACTCAACACATGTCGTTGGGTACACTTTGACATCATCAAACGCAGTTCTGAAACATGGGTTGTTATAAAGGTGATGATTGGGTGGCTTTGACACATGGGGCTTTTGAGGGGTGAGTGATAGATATGGGATTTGTCCCTCCTAAGGGATTTTGATGTCCTTGGCCACTTGATGAGTAGGATTGAGAAAGGCATGCGCATGCACGTGTGAATCAATATGTGATATTGATGTCACACACATCTCACCCAGTCTGCTCTGATATCAAGGAAATGAATGAACGTTGACAGGATGACTGTTCCATGCCTCGAGTTCATTCAGGATATCAGTGACAAAGGAATTATACATTCACTGTAACACAATTCACGGATTGTAGGATTGAAAGTTGTTCTCCAACTTTCTATTTCACTTGGGTAGCAATGATGTGTGACTAGGCACCACTCTTTACTTGTGAAGTCATAAGTGTTATGGACTTTCACTGCCAACGTGAAATGGACTTGCATGGTCACACACATAGGATTTAACCTGGAATAGGAGTTTGTCCACAAACATGTTTAGATTGATTACTAAAGGAGTTTAGTAGTTCAATTAAACACTCAATCAATTAATAGCTCAGTATCATAGTGTTCAAGGCATTGGACTGATTGATTAGAGTATCATATTGATTGAAACTGCGATTGACTGATTCTGCAGAATCTGCACTCCCAACCGATCGGCTCATGTGATGAACCGATCAGCTGAGGTTGGTGAACCGATCGGCTCAACGGGTGAGTCGATCAGCTCGTGGACAAGGTGAAGCGATTTGTTCAACTGTTGAAACGATCGATTCAACTGTTGCAACCGAGCAAGTTGGGAAAGTAGGATTGGTGAGAAATTTCCTTTCATTTCACTTGCCCAATTTGATTGGAACAAGGATTGGTATTTGACACCAATTAGAAACAAAAGATGGAAAGTCAATCAGGAACTGACCAGGACCACGAATCAACCGGTTCAGAAGTGAACCGACCGTTTCATGGGTCCCAACCGATCAGTTGAGGTGTCAACCGACCGGCTTAGATCCCCAACCGACCGTTTCAGTTGTGAAACGATCGGTTCAGGTTACGCAGTTGGTTGTTTTTGTGAAAACTCTCGAACCCTTCTACTCCTGCTTTAGTCCCGCATTGCTCGGGATAGAGAACCATGTCCCATGACCCTCCTATATATAGGGGTATGTGGGGCTTCTCAAAGTACAACTCAGTGCAACCAGTTGATCTGTGAAGTTGTCGTTCTCTCTGGTTTTGGTAACCGAGAGAGCCCGAGCAAGTGCTACCCGATAAGGGAGGCACAGCAAGGGAAAGACAACTGCAGAAAGCGACCAGTGGAAGGAGAGTGTGTTGGCGACTAGTACGCCGATAGGAGGGTGTGACTCCTTCTGATTCCTTGTGCGACAAGGAGATCGGAGTTCCAGGCAGTCTGTGTGGACGACTGTAGAGGAGGGAGACATCTGTCGTTCGGAGGACAACTGTCAATCACGACAGTCCCAGTGAGACCATGAGTCTTTAGTCCCGGTGTAACCAGGAGCTGCACAGACACTATCCAAGACCGGAGGTGAAGACCGTGCAAGGCGTGAGGTACTGTCACCGAGCAAGCCTCCGGACAAGGTATGCATCCACAAACCATCTTTCCTATTATATAGATGTTGACGCGATTCCTTTTGTTCTGGGTTTTTGGGAGAATTTTTTTGTTTCCGCTGCTTCTCTACCTCCCCTTATAACCCAACATCTGAATCATATAACATGTAAAATGTAGTGGCAAGTAGAAAAGTATGGTCAGAATTATACAATGTTGCAATCACACAATGGACATCACATACATCGACATCAAAGTGGGCACAAGATATCACATATCAACAAATAAACACCCACCTCAAACTGGACACGTATCATCAAATAAGTCCAACATGCACCAAGCATAAGGAAAAGAGTCAAGAGAATATCCAAGATTACCACAAATAAGATAGTACTCAAGAACCACGATATCAAAAGATAAGAGCAATGTGTATAGGCTATTGTCCATAGGACCAAGAGAAAGAATAATGTAGGTCAATTTCTCAACATGGAGTAATAAGGGAAACAACATACCTTAAACTAGTGTCCTAGAAACTCTCCTCACCAAACTAGTTGTTTCCAAGATCAACCTTGCCTAAATACAAATAGTTCACATGTATTAGGGTTTGAGATTCATATATATGTAATGTAACCCTAATTCTAGACTTGTAGGTTTTTCTGATTAAGGAAACATATTTATTTACTAAATTTGGAGTTCAAATGGATTAGTTACCAATTTTAGGGATTTTTATATTAATTAATTAGATCCTTTAAAATACATCATTGAAAACATGAAAATCAGGCTTTTAAGCTATATCTATTAGAAAGAAAAAAAATTATGATTCCAAAACATATTTTATTTTAATATTTGGATGAATTAAAAGATATGAATTTTATAAAATCGGCCAATCACAAAATTAGAAAAAGCCAAATCAGTAGGGAATTTGCGAGAGAGGAAGAGAGGTCAGATGGGCAAGGAGAAACTAGTCTGAGAGTTTGAGGAAAAACTTCATTCATCGTTCATTTGTTAAAATAACTAACTGATCATGAAGAACAAGTGCCAGAGTTATTTACCTCAGGTCCAATTATGCTCTGAAAATAAACATGACGTTAGGGAGTGTTGCCGCAAACTCAAACCAAGAACCATGTTCGCTTTTGGGTGAAACAATGATGCAAGGTAAAATCAAAGAACAACCACCATCATCCACACACTCAACAACTAATGAAATTGGATTGAGAAGAGGTTCACAAAATAACCGAGGAAGACTGGAGTAGAGGTATTTATAAGTGGGGGTGGGGGAGAAGTTGTTTCAGAATACTTGAAGAAAAAGTGTAGGCGTTTCTTGAATTCTGCATGTTATTCTAATAAAATAATATGGATAGATGCATAATTAAATTTTCAATCCAACGTAAGTTATTTCATGAAGTTTCGTTAAGAAATGAGGAAGTTATGCCTGAAATACTGGACTTTGGTCTGTAGTTACTATTTTTGGGCGTTGGTGTTTCCTAATCCGAATTTTGTAAAGTGTTGATTAAATTATTTTCCATTTCCTCTCTCTTCAATGGAAGGTACAAACAAGGTCCAAATTAAATGATATTTGATGCCTAGCCTAATTAGAACATGTAGAATCCAATTTTGACATTACTTTTCCCTTTTAGAGACTTTATTATTATATTTAATTATTTTAAAGTAAATCATATTTTCTCTTTCCTAATGCATTAGAGACGTATAGAATTATCTAAAATTGATGAAACTTACTCAAAAGTCATATTAATGTGTTTGACACAAATTTTCTATCAATTTTACATGTTTGAGTAGTTTGTATAATTATTTAAAATTTTGAAGGTTCTACACACTCTCTCTCTCTTGATTTCAACTTTTAAGCAAACTTTCTCCAAATTGGATGAAAATTCACCCAAAGGATATATTTATTATGTATATTATGAATCCAAGATTATTTTCCTCTTTTGGATCATTTATTATTTTATTTGATATTTTGTGGAAAACTTAGATCTTCTCTCTCCAAAAAGAATTAAATTAATTATTAGTATGTGAAAAATGTGAAACTTGACTCCGAAGGCAATTGCGACCCAAGGAACATGATTTTTAATTTATATTTCACGTTTGGGGTTTCAATTAATGAGTTATGACAAAATTAATATTTTTGGCCATTATTATTACATTATTTCGTTAATATCACTCTTGCTCATTCAATTATGTTCCATATCTTAATATTATCACCAAATGAATTATGTGTGACTATTTACACAAAATTTTATATAATTCATTATTATCTCATGTGACATATTTTATGTTTCTATTATTAATTTTAGACTAATGTGAGAACATTAGGTTACATTAGGGTGATTTGTACATGCATTAGCATAATAGGGTTATACTAAACATCTTCTAGATCTATCCTCAACCTTGTTTGGCTAATTCCAAAAGATCAAACTTCTAGGGTAGGGTTCAAGATCTGGTATGTTACAACACTCCACCCCTTAAAAGGATTTCATCCTCAAAATCTATAGATCCAAACATCAACAACCAACTACTCTCCACCCCTTAAAAGGTTTAACATAACAAGTCAAACTAAACAACATTTAGGGTTACCCACATATCTTTTAGTTGTGAAAGTTTTAAAAATTTATGTTGATCATGTATCCAAATAATAGTCACACCATCTAGGGTTGCGTTTTAGGTCCTTGTGTCTCTAACCGAACAACCCTACTTAAACATCCAAAAGTCATAGGGTTGGTCAACTACACCTTTATATCGATCCTAGTCACAACTCCAAAGTCAAAACTAGGGTTAGCACTAGGTTTAGGGTTTCACTATCAAAAACACCTCACTTTATTGTGACTTTGTTTAGGAAAACTTTGATGAAATCTAGAAAATTTTGTACATATAGTAGTATAATTTAAAATGTATTTTCTTCAAAAAATCATGCGATATTAAACAAAGATGAGCTCAAAATCAATGCGGATAGCAAGTCAAAATATATCCATAATAAGATCTCCTTATCCTACCACCAACACATAACCTAATAGCATCCTCAAGTCAAACCTCATAGCATCAAGAGACATAAATCATAATAAATCTACATGGTAGGGTAAGATCATCTGAAACCTTATCTCAAAAAGGGTGCATCTAGGTGATTCGAGGGAAAACATCTCATCTAAAGGATGACTATGCATGGCAAAGGTTCTAACTAGGGAGACAAAATTAAAATAGTTAGATTCTGACTACCATGGGCTCTGATACCATGTTATAAGGAGAGGGATTCCAGAGGGGAACCACTCCCTACTAAAAATTTGAACAGTAGAACCTCCAGTCCAAACACAATGAAAACATATGCTGGAGTGGGTGTAAAATTTTCAAATCTTATTTATGGTATACAAAACAACCAAAGTGTAGCATCAGAATAAAAACATTGACTATATTCAATTTCTCATAAGGTTACAAAAGAACATCTTAAACTTACATGTAAAGGTACATCATAAGGATACATGTAGAGGGAAACCTAAACCACATCAAGTTTGTCTCCAAGCTTCAACTCCTTAAACTAGGTCCATAACTTTATGCCAGGTCCTCCACATCCTTGACCTAGGGTTGGAAGCATACACTAGCAAGAAGAGAAAAATAGATGAGAACAACAAAAGCTGGTATGTGCATACAAAAAGGAAAATTGAGCAATATATTTAGAATAAAGGACATCAAATAAAATGAAACTTCCCATAGAAGAGAAAAGTACCACCCAAGGGGTATCAAAAGAATTGATCCACAATAAAAGAGATACTTTCCATTAAATCAACACATAAAAGTGGTGCTACATAAGCACATATGAAATTAGGGAACATAACCCATAATCCATAAACACCATGATGCATGCATGTGAGATAAACATAGCCCTAGAACAATATAAAGACAAATGCGGCCAAGAATCATACATCTTGAAACTTGATAGAGAATGGTATACAGGAAAACTCTCAAATATATAAAAACACAGGCCAAAAATCATACATATTCCCTGGGTATGAGGTAACCTTTCCATCTCAAAAGAATAGGAAATTACACTTCTGCTTAATAGGAAATAGCACATCTGCCATAAACAAAAATCAATGCAATTACACTACTCCAGTGCTACTGAATCACATAGCATGTAAAATGTAGAGGCAAGTAGAAAAACATGGTCAGAATTATACAATGTTGCCATCACACAATGGACAACAAATACATCCACATGCAAGTAGGCACAAGATATCACATATCAACAAATAAACATCCGCCTCAAGGTGAACACATATCATCAAATAAGTCAACATGCACCAACCATAAGGAAAAGAGTCAAGAGAATATCCACAATTACCACCAACAAGATAGTTCACAAGAACTATGATATCAAAAGATATGTGTATAGGCTATTCTCCATAGGACCAAGAGAAAGAATAATGTAGGTGAATTGCTCAACATAGAGTAATAGGGGATACAATGTACCTTAAACCAGGGTCCTAGAAACTCTCTTTACCAAACTAGTTATTTCTAAGATCAACCTTGCCTAAATACAAATTGTTCACATTTATTAGGGTTTGAGATTCATATATATGTAATGTAACCCTAATTCTAGACCTTTCTACAAAACATCAGATCTTGGACTCCAAACCTGAACCAATTGACTTATTAGGTATTTCTGATGAAGAAAAAACATATTTATTTATCAAATTTGGAATTCATATGGATTAGTTACCAATTTTAGGGATTTTTATATTAATTAGTTAAATCCTTAAAAATCCATCATTTGAAAACATGGAAATCAGGCTTTGAAACTATATTTATTAGAAAGATACATTTTTTATTCCAAAATATATTTTATTTTAATACTTGGACAGGCGAATTAAAAGATATGAACTTTATAAAATCGGCCAATCACAATTAGAAAAAGCTAAATCAGTAGGGAATTTGCGAGAGAGGAAGAGAGGTCGGATGGGCAAGGAGAAACTTATCTGAGAGTTTGGGAAAAAACCTTGTTCATCATTCCTTTGTGAAACTAACTAACTGATCATAAAGAATAAGTGCCAGAGTTATTTACCTGAGGTCCACTTATGCTCCAAAAATAAACCTGACATTGGGGAGCGGTGCTACACACTCAAACCAATAACCATGTTCGACTTTTGGGTGAAACGACGATGCAAGGGGAAATCAAAGCATGACCACCACTAGCCACACACTCAAGAAAGGATGAAATTGGGAGAGAGGAGGTTCACAAAATAACCGAGAAAAACCGGGTAGAGGTATTTATAAGTGGGGTGTGTGAGAAGTTTTAGAAGATTTGAAGAAAAAGTGTAGGAATTTCTTGACTTCTCCATGTTAGGCTACAAAAATGATATGGATATAAGTGAAATTAAATTTTCAATCCAATGCAAGTTATTTTGTAAAATTTCGTTAAGAAACAATGAAGTTATGCCCAAAATACCAGACCTTGGTTTGCGGTTACTATTTATGCGGGTCGGTGTTTCCTAATCTGAATTTTGTAAAGTGTTGATTAAATTATTTTCCTTTTTCTCTCTCTTCAATTAAAGGTTCAAACAAGGTCCAAATAAAATGAAATTTTATATCTAGACTAACTAGGACATGTAGAATCTTATTTTGACATTAGTTTTCCCTTTTGGAGACTTTGTTATTTTATTTAATTATTTTAAAGTAAATCACATTTTCTCTTTCCTAATGCATAAGAGACGTCTAAATTATCCAAAATTGATGAAACTTCACCCACAAGTCATATTTAATGTGTTTAATATGAATTTACCATCAATTTCTCATATTGGAGTTGTTTGTACAATTATTTAAAATTTTGAAGTTTCTACACACTCTCTCTCTCTTGATTTCACCTTTTAAGCAAACTTTCTTCAAATTGGATGAAATTCACCCAAAGGCTATATTTATTATGTAGATTACGAATCCAAGATTATTTTCTTCTTTTGGAGTCATTTATTATTTTATTTGATATTTTAGGGAAAACTTAGACCTCTCTCCAAAAATAAATAAATAAATTATTAGTATTTGAAAAATATGAAACTTGACTCCCAAGGCAATTGGCACCCAAGGAATATGATTTTTAACTTAGATTTCACTTTTGAGGTTTCCATTAAAGAGTTATGACAAAATTAATATTTATGGCCATTATTATCACATAATTTCTTATTATCACTCTTGCTCATTCAATTATGTTCCATATCTTAATATTATCATCAAAAGAATTATGTGTGACTATTTTCACCAAACTTAATATAATTCATTATTATCTCATATCACATATTTTATGTGTCTATTATTAATTTCAGACTAATGTGAGAACATTAGGTTACATTAGGGTGATTGATGCATGCATTAGCTTATTAGGGTTATACTAAACATCTTCTAGATCTATCCTCAACCTTGTTTGGTTAAGTCTAAAAGGTCAAACATTTAGTGTAGGGTTCAAGATCTGGTATGTTACATATATCATCATCACCACATACACTTGTGTATAATCATATTATCATATTGTAATAAAAGCATGTATGTTATAATACCAACTTACGAATTGTCATGTCTCCATTCTAGGGATTTTAGATTTATCATTCTATCTTCCAACTATACAACTAGGTCCATATGTACATGTACTAATTGTAGTGCCATATATATATATATATATATATATATATATATATATATATATATATATATATATTAATATATATATATATATATTCAAGCATTATTCTCCTTATTATTATCCCCTAGATTAGTATATTTGAATATTAGTAGGGTTGAAGTATATATATATATATATATATATATATATATAGCTCATTATTCATACATCTAGCATGTGATAAATAGGTGTATTAGATGACATGACTTAATTTTTCTAAAATCTGAAGTGTTACATAAGATTACTAGAGCTATAGACGTACTATATAACATGCACATATTATTTAGTTGGCTTGGTGGTCTAGGTAATTCTTTGATTGGAGTTGTAAGGTTCCACATTTACTGTACTATCATTATCCCCTAGATTAGTAGATTTGAAATATGAATGGGGATAACTAAGTTACTAATTTACAAATGAACTCATAGAAATAGAAGTGATGATAGGACTTTAGAGTTGTGATTGGTTCTATTAGTGTAGACCTTCCTTCTCAAGACTCTGATCAGAGGTCTTTCAGATGGTAGGTGACTCACAGCTGTCGTGGTCACTCCAGACTCCATCTAACTCAACAACACAGTCAACTGTGAGGATGGTGTTTGTATGGGGGAAGTAAATTGTCTCTATCAATGGCTGGGAAGAAGAGAGGATACAGTTGTGGTGTCTGATAGGTCGCATCGTTTGAGGAGACCTGCGATAGTGGAAAGGAGGTCTAGGTTTACTGGTGGCGGTCGGGAAAGAAACACATGATAGTTTGAGAGTACCTGGAGGTTGCTGGGTAGTTTAGCTCCAAGATTTAAGGTTGGGAGCAAGGATTCCTCCAGGTTCACTACTAAAAAACACGTCATAGGTGACAGTAATGCAAAAGGTTACACACTTTACGTGAGATGTTTATACATCACTTATAATCTGTACAGATCTATGAACAATAGATGACATACATTTTAGCATATTTGAAAAGGTTACATACTTTAGGTGACATACATGTATATCACTTGTAGTCTATATAAACATGTGTAAGATAGATGACAGACATTTTATCATACTTTAAAGGTTACACCCTATAGGTGACACACATTTGAATCACCTATGTTCTAATGGGGGTTTACCATTTAGGTGACATAAATATGAGCCACATATTATACACAATGAGGTATATTGTTTAGGTGACATGCATGTCTGTCACTAAACTTTTAGGTGACATGCATGATCATCACCTAATATTTAGATGACACACATGCCATTCATTCAATATCTCCCAATTAATAATAAGCATCAATAATATTCTCAATATAGTCGTGGGGATATATCAATACATTCATGTGACAATTCATAAATGAGATGTGTAAGAGAGATTGTCATTGAGAGTCATTCTAAGACATCTTAATTCATTATGAGAGTCATTCATAAAGGTATATTGACATGAGAACCATCTCCAAACTCATACACATCTCTTTTATGATCATTCTATGGATAGTGTTTCTTATGAGACAAATTGCTCCTTGACAGTAGCTTGTGTAGACCGCCCACCCCCAATAGCAATTGTTACAATTGGGTAGTGGCTGCCACAAGCACCCAACTGATTATGCTCCAATCATCCCCAAACTCGTACATGTCTTCTTTATGAATGGTTGAGAGGACAATACATATATACATGTCTACAATCAAAGTATTTATTGGAACTTAATGTGAGAGGACATTGTCATGATATGAGTAGTAACTCCTCACATAAGCATTTTTGTGAAGTTATTGTGAGAGGACATTTTCATGATATGGGATCTGGCTCCTCTCAATGCATTTTAGGGAACTTGTTGTGAGAGAATGTTCCCAAGGTATGTGTCTCATCTCCTCACAAAAGCATTTCTAGTTACTTGTTGTGAGAGGATGTTGTCAGGATATGGGCCCCAACTCCTCACAAATTAATTTCAAGGGACTTATTGTGAGATAACTCATCATGATATGGGCCATCATTCCTCTCAAATGTATTTTTACAATTATAATCAATACATTTATTTGACAATACATTAAGAAGATGTGTGAGAGAATTTGGTGTTGAGAGTCATTCTAAGTCATTCTAAGAGTTATACATAAAGGGATATTCGCATGATGATCATCACCAAGCTCATAGACATCTCTTTTATGATCATTCTAAGGCCAATGGGCCTATCTTGTGAGGCAAACTGCTCAATGATAGCGGCTTGTGTGGACCACCCACTTCCACAACAATTGTTGCAAATGGGTGATGTCTGCCGCAAGAACCCGGATGGTTGTGTTTGGATCATCCTCAAACTCATATATATCTCATTTATGAATAGCTAAGAGGAAAATACATTTATACACATATCCAACCAAAGCATTTTTAGTGACTTGCTATGAGATGACATTGTCATGATATGGGCCCTAGCTCCTCATAGAAGTATTTTCATAGTCTGTTTCGAGAGGGCACTATTATGATATGGGCTCTGGCTCCTAGCAAATGTATTTTTAATTCAAGGGACTTGTTGTGAGACGTCAGTCTCATTATATGGGTCATGACTCACTCACAAATACATTTTCAACGACTTGTGTGAGAGGACATTGTCATCACATCAGGCCCAACTCCTCAAAAATGCATTTCAAGTGACTTTCTATGAGAGTACACTTTCATGATATGGGTCACAAATCCTTCAACACGCATTTTCATTCGGATATATCAATATTTATTTCACTATTCATAAAGAAGATGTGTGAGAGATTATTGTTGAAAGTTATTCTAAGTCTATCTAAGAGTCATTCATAAATGTTAGCGTAATGATCATCTCAAAACTCATATAGGTATCTTTTTTTATCACTATAAGGCTAATGGGACTTTCTCATATGAGGCAAACTACTCTTTGGCATAGACCACCCACTCACAACAGCAATCGCTACGAATGGGCAGTGTCTGTTGCAAGCACCCAACAAATCATGCTTTGATCATCCACAAACTCATGCATGGCTTATTTATGAGTAGTTTAGAGGACAATTCATTTATACACATATCAAATCAAATTGTTTTGAGGGTCTTGTTGTGAGAGGACACTATCATGATATGTGCCCTAGCTCCTGTCAGAAGTATTTTCATGGACTTGCTGTGAGAAGACATTGTCATGAAATGGGCCCTGGATCCTTGTGGATATATTTTGGGGAACTTATTGTGAGATGACATTCTCATGATATGGGCCAAGGCTCCTCACAAATGTAATTTCATGAACTTGGTGTGAGAGGGAATTATCATGATATGGACCCCAGATTCTCACAAATGCATTTCAAGGGACTTGTTGTGAGAGGACACTTTCATGATATAGGTCACAACTCCTCCGAAATGCATTTTTATGGGGATATATTGATACATTTATTTCACTATTGATAAAGGATATGTGTGAGAGAAATTACCATTGAGAGTCATTCTAAGTCATGTTGAGAGTCATTCATAAACATTAGCATGACAATCATCCCCAAAATCATACATGTTTTTGTTTCTAGCATTATTAGGCTAATAGGCCTTTATCTTATGAGGAAAACTACTCCTTGGAAGCTTGCATAGACCACCCACCCTCATCATCAATTGCTGTAAATAGGTGGTGGTTGCCACAAGCACCAAACCTAATGTTCTTCCATTGTCCCCAAACTCATACATGTCTCCTTTATGAACAGTTGATATGACAATACATTTACGCATATATTTGAACAAAGCATTTTCAAGGACTTGCTGTGAGAGGATTGTGTCATGATATGGGATGTAGCTCCTCCCAAAAGCATTTTAATAGAATTACTGTGAGAGGGCATTGCCATGATATGGGCCTTGTCTCCTTGCATATGCATTTTAGGGGACTTGTTGTGTGACGACACTCTCATGATATGTGCCCCAACTCCTCACAAATACATTTTTAGGGACTTTTTGTGAGAGATATTGTCATGATATGGGCTTCAATTCCTCAAAAATGCATTTAAAGGGACTTACAGTGGGTGAACACTATCATGATTTGGACCACAACACCTCCCAAATACATTTTTGTGAGGATATATCAATACATTCATTTGACAATTCATAAAGGAGATGTGTAAGAGAGATTGTTGTTGAGAATCATTCTAAGTCATTATAAGAGTCATTCATAAAGGTACATTGGCATGAAAACTATCCCGAAACTCATACACATCTCTTTTATAACCAGTCTATAGCTAAGGTGTCTTATGAGGTAAATTGCTCCTTGACAGTAGCTTGTGTAAACCGCCCACCCCCAGTATCAATTGTTACAATTAGGCAGTGACTTCCAGAAGCACTCAACCAATCATGCTCCATTCATCCCCAAACGCATACATGTCTCCCTTATGATTGGTTGAGAGGACAATACATATATACATGTATTCAACAAAAGCATTTACATGGACTTGTTGTGACAAGACATTGTCATGATATGAGTCATAACTCCTCCAGAAAGCATTTCTTCAGACTTGTTATGAGAGGAAACTGTCACGATATGGATCTTGTCTCCTCTCAAATGCATTTTAGGGGACTTTTCGTGAGAGGACATTTTCATGATATGGGTCCCATCTCCTCACAAAAGCATTTTCAAGTACTTGTTGTGAGAGGACACTATCATGATATAGGCCCCAAATCCTCACAAATTAATTTCAAGGGACCTATTATGAGAGTACTCATCATGATATGGCCCATCGCTCCTCCTAAATGTATTTTTGTAGTGATAAATCAATACATTTATTTGACAATACATAAAGAATACGTGTGAGAGAATTGGTGTTGAGAGTCATTCTAAGTAATTTTGAGAGTTATTCATAAAGGGATATTCACATGATGATCATCCACAAACTTATATAGATATATTTTGTGATCATTCTAAGGCCAATGGGCCTATCTTGTGAGGCAAACTGCTCAATGACAGTGGCTTGTGTGGACCACCCACTTCTACAATAATTGCTACAAACAACCATAATGATATGGGCCCTAGAGCCCCCTAAAAGCATTTTTGTGGACTTGTTGTGAGAGGACACTGTCATGATATGGGTCCACGCTCCTCACAAATGCATTTCGGGGCACTTTCCTTGAGAGAACATTCTTTTCATGATATGGGTCCACGCTCCTCACATATGCATTTTCAAGGACTTTTTGTGAGAGGACACTTCATGGTATGGGCCTCGACTCCTCACCAAATACATTTCAATGACTTGTTTTGATAGAACATTGTCATGATATGGGCCATGGCTCCTCCCAAATGCATTCTTTGGGACATGGAAAAAAGTTTCCATACGGTCATGATATGGTCCCCAGCTCCACCCAGATGCATTTTTAGATACTTGTTGTGGAGACAATGTCAAGAGACGGGGCTCTAGATCCTCCCTAATACATTTCCAAGGAATTGCAGTTAGAGGACACAGTGATGATATGGGACTTGGCTCCTTCTAATTGCATTTTTAAGGACTTATTTTGAGATGACATTGGTATAATATGTTGGTATATATGCCCATAGAGCCATCCCAAGCGATTGCATGGAGTCAAATATTAATTAATCAATTAATGTGATTATTTGGTTAATTAATGAATTCCAGAATATTCTAATTAATCCATGATCATTTTAATTAACGCAACATTTCTGTTTACTGATGGGTTTGGGAAACCCTACTTCCCTTCGTATCCTATTTAAAGGAGGATTTACGACCGATATCTATATAAGATATCGAGAGAGGCTTTTCCGTTTACACTCACGTACGTAAACCCTAGCCGTCATCGTCTTTAGGAGAGAAATGAGAGAAACACGCCGCTAGCACACCGCCGCAGAGACATGACTCCTTCCCGCCGGCTTGGGAAGTGCGACGTGGAGTTCCGTCCATCCGCGTGGATGAAGTAGAGACACAAACTCTTTGACGCTTGCGTTTGGAGGACGTTGACGACCGCCTGTACGCGCTACGAGCGGCGTACATCACTGCCGCAAAGGAGCACCGCCAGATCTTCCTGTGACAGTGAACGGGAGAGAAGTTTTGTCCGTGTAGGTCAGTAGCGTTGCACTGTCGTGTAACAGGACATCGCCAGACTTGCTCCGTGATAAGGTATATCCCGCAAACACTCCTTCCAAATACACTGTTGTCAATTAGATCATGTTTCGGATTGTGTGGATTTTTGTTGCTTCCGCCGCGCATGTTTTCTCCACAAAACCCAACAGTGGTATCAGAGCAGTGTTGATCTACGGTGTATTTGGATTCGTTTTGATATGATCGAATCGCTTTATACTATTTTTATGTTGCATACGATGTGAATTAAAACTGCTAATGTGCAAATCTAAACCTAATTCCACATACACCGCAGGCTATTATTTTTGACGTTTTGGACGGGGTCGACTATGGAAAATATTGATTTTCCTAAGTGCACGGAAGTAAAATCCCGCACAGGGGCGCTGCCCCTATGTACCCCGCATAGTCTGCGTGGGAGTCAAAAAATTATTTAATGGGGAATGTCCCATATTAAAAGTATTGCAATTTTAATATGTATATATGTATATGTAGATATACCTATGATAGCATACACGTCTCCTTTAAAATCTATTTTATGTGGTGAGTGCATGCACGGTTATGGCCTAGTATCCCCTTTTGTGAATGTCGTGAATGAATGTGGATGTCAATCTTGTGGATATGTTTTTTTGTGAATGCTATGGATGTATAATGGTTGCATATGGATCCTTTGTATAAAGTATTCGGCTTGCATGCCGAGCCTCATCTCTTATTTCAAAGTGTAATTAATTCTTTTCTTTTATATTTGTACTCATATGATGTAATCGAGATAGGATTAGTTTTAGTCTTTGTAAACTTGATGTAAGGAGGCCACTTGAAGATCCAACTCCAAGGAGTGTCCATGGAGAAGCACCATGAAGATCTAATTCCAAGAAGCAACCTGAAGATCCAACTCCAAGGAGCATCCATGGAGAAGCAACAAGAAGATCCAATTCCAAGAAGAAACTTGAAGTTCCAACCTCACGAAGCATCCATGAAGTTGTTCATTATAATGTCAATCATTACAGCCTTATAGGTTGATTCACAGGTGTTGCATGAGATGCATAAGACCATAGGTGGACCGTAATCCTTTGTTGCTCCAAAGGATTACAATAGTATGGCCATAACTGATGTATTTGTGTTTATGATTGCATGTCTATCATTTGTGGTTGTGGATATAGTAGTATATGATACGTACTATAAGTATGTGGTGTTTGGATATGTATATGTATTAATAAAATTCCTCAATTAATAATATTAAGTTTTAGTTGCCTTCCATAAAGCAACACACATGAAAAGCTTGATCGACTATGTGTGGGCACGCCTCCGCGTGGTACACTATCTATCTCATGGAAGTGTGATGGTGGGTGTGTGGGTCTACCTCCGCAGGGTGCACACTCATTGTGTCGGATTATGGGTTGGACTTAACTAGGGAACCTTGATAGGATCCAGTACTTAGAGGAATACAGATGTATCATGGCAAGGAGTTGTGCATGATCATCTATCCAAGAGTTGCATATGATGCAATCGGCAAAAGTTTCCTACCTTAGTATTTGGTCAATGACGCCGGCATTGGCTGGGCATTGATCCAAATATTTTGGATCTTGGCTCACTAGAAGGTTGTGCATTGCAATCTTCCGAGTTGATAGTGAGGGATATCAATTTAAATAAAATAGTGAGAGAGTAATTAATTAAAGGCCTAATTAATCTTGTTTATCAAATCTTTACAAGTAAAAATGTTTTGGATTAAATGCAAATTTTTCTTTTGTAGCAATCAAATGGAAAACAACACTCACACTTTCTCATTGTGATCGGTCCTTGAGAAGGACAAACTTATCGGAACCAACTTTCAAAACTAGTTTAGGACGCTGAGAATTGTTCTCAAACATGAGCGTAAACTCTATGTCTTTGAAACACCAAAGCTATAGGAACCCGCCGTAAATGCGCCCAAGGCTGAAAAGGATGCTTACAAGAAGCACCTTGATGATGCAGTGGATGTCAAGTGTCTGATGTTGTTCTCAATGAACTATGAGTTGCAAGAGCAGCATGAGAACATGAATGTCATGGAGATGGTAACACATCTCAAGAACATGTATCAACATCAAGCAAGACAGGAAAGATATGATGTCTCAAAGGCTTTGTTTAAAAGTAAGATGAAAGAGGGAGACTCAGTTGGCACCCATATACTCACCTTGATTGGGTACGTGGAAAGCCTATCCAAGCTGGGATTTCCACTAGGTCAAGAGTTGGCCATGGATGTGATTCTACAATCGTTGCCTCAATTATATAGTCATTTTGTCATGAACTACAACATGAACAATTTTGACAAGCCGTTGTCAGAATTGTTGGACATGTTGAGGACAGCTGAAGCACGGATGAAGAAAGACAAGCCCAAGTCTGTGATGATGATCAGCAAGATAAAGGGAAAGTCAAAAGGCAAAAGAAAGGCTAAGAAAAGTTCTAAAGCCGGGCAGAAGCCAAAGTCATCCGCGCTCAAAGCTAAAGGTGGGATCTCCAAAGAAGGCAGTTGTCACCATTGTCACCAGCCAGGACATTGGAAAAGAAATTGTCCTCTCTACCTGGAGGAACTGAGGAAGAAGAAGCAGGGGATAGAGATCTCCACTTCAGGTATATACGTTATTGAGATAAACTTAAATACTTCTTCATCATGGGTACTGGATACCGGATGTGGATCTCACATATGTTCTAATATGCAGGATCTGATAAGAAGTATGCCTTTATGAAAGGGCCAAGTCGAGGTGTGGGTTGCTAATGGAGCAAGAGTTGTTCCCACCGCAGTTGGAGTTATTAGTTTATCTTTCCCTACGGGCCTTGTAATAGAATTAGAGAATTGCTATTATGTATCTTCCATTAATAGAAATATTATTTATGTATCTTGTATGGACAAGAGTGGATTTGAATTTCACATTAAGAATGGAATTATTTCTATATGTGTCGACGCAGCTTCGCGGGTGGCGGTGCTCATAATATGTTTACTAAAAAGGACATAACTCTCTCATTTTAATACTGATTTTGTTCATTCTTTTTTTGTTGAATTCATAATTGAATTCTCTACAATCATACAATATTATTTTGATAATATTCTCAATTTAAAACTTATTAATTAATTATGTCCTCCAATGTCATTAACTCTCTTCTTACACACATGTATGGGTTAATGTTATATTAACCCCAACTCAGATCTTTAAAGTATGCTTAAGTCATGATTATGAGTTGCCCAAACAAGTATTTAAGGTTACCAAAGTTAAGATAAAGTACAAGATAAAATATTACTAACAAAAACATGACAAGCATTAAGATTATCTTAAATCTCTAGGATTACCAGTAAAGCTAGGAATGGGTTGTAACATATTGATTAAAAGAAATAGGGTTTTGGGTTCACAACCTCAAATGAGATCATATGTGTATTATATTATTCATTATTATGTATTCCCTAGTTAGGTAATATTGTGGGAGTTGTAAAGAACAAAAACAATACACACGACTAGTATCAATGTTGATAAATAATTATATTACAATAGTTTTTATTCTATATATCAAATCAGACACATGGGTACTTATTAGAGAACAAGTGTATTAGAAAAACCTCACCTTTATAATGATACATGGGAGACATTGAATGGAATTCAGAATCATATCTCAAAGTGGCAATAATGATTGTGATTCTTAGACCCAAAGTCACTACTGTAGCTGACCAATGCACATCAACACCACCCAACCTGAATTTAAACAACGGTTTCCATATAAATAGTGTTGGACACCTTGTAACCCACATGGTTTAATGTGAGTAACATAGATGGAATTTGTCCTACCTAATGAAGTGATATCATCTCCACTTGAAAAGGGAGACTATTTAATTCATGGTCATGCTTGTGTGAGTTAGTATTGGATATCGATCTCATTATATGTTACTAGTCTACTCTAGATCAAGAAACATAGGTAGAATACTAATAGGATTATGAATCGATACCTTGTGTTTCATTTGGATATCAGAGACTAATGGAGTAAATGTCATGGGAACATTGATCACACATAGGTTGAAGTTGTTCTCCAACTTATTCTAATGATTTGTGTAGACGTGGTGTGTTCCAAGATATTGCTTAGTGTTTGTGGGTTATTTCAATTAATTACAGTATAATTTCAAACATGTAGGATCAAACACATGGGATACTCAACGGAAGAGATGTTTGCAATCACAATTATAACTAAAATGGTTCTTAATATGTATAGGCATAATACAAATCAGACTGTTTGACATATTTTTTTAGTCGATGGAATGGTTTGTGATTTAAGAATAGGTAAGATGAATGTCAAATTCTCAATTAAATAGAAACCTAGAGATGAACCAAATAGCTAATTGAAGGTCAATCGATCAATTATTGAATGTATTAAGAAAGTTGTAGAAATAACAAATGATCGTTTGACTTGTCAAAAATTGATCGACCTTTCCGAACAATAGATTGAGTTGTAAACTGATCGAATGACATGCATTCTGTAGAGTCCATTGTAGTTCTTTTGATCAATTGGGAGACTAGTGGATCCATTGACAATATGTTGGATTTTTTTCCTACTTTTTGATTAATTGAGGATTCCAATTAGAAAAAAGGATTTGTGTTTTGGAAAACCCTAACCTATGCCTCATCTATATAAAGGATGTGAAATCCTAGGGGATGATGTACACAATTGAGAATAGATGTGTTCATATTCTTTCAAGCAATAGAAAGATATCCTCAGTTGTATGTTGGTAGCACTCCTACTGTCATGACGCACTTCTACTTGGACACTAAGGTGGTGCATTAGGTTTTCACTATTTTTGTTTGGACAACATAGAGGCCTATGAAGGCTATAGTTGACCTTCATCATCACAGGATGACAAGTTCTCTCTCTTTTATTTCTACAAGATGGTGTGTTCTTGCCTAATTCTTTAGAGTGGGCTCCAAAAGATAGATAACGACATTGATATATAGTGTCTAGTTTTTTGACAACTAGTTGCACCACCAACGTGTCCTATTTTCCTTCTTTCTCTTTATTATAGTGACATTTTATGGCTATTATAGATCCTTGGGGATGGTTTAACTATGAATTTTTTTTGTAATTCTTCTATGTAGTATTCCTAAAAACCTACATCCTGGCTAAATAAAGTCACTTTGAATCCTTCTTCGAGAAAATATCCATGTGAGGAATAATGGGAATTAAATGGATGATTAGTTGGTACATCTAGAGTTGGGGATATGGCCCTTGATGTAGAGTAACATAGATATGGTGAGCATTTTTGGTGGATCTTGTAGCCTTGTTATAGAAGGTCTAAAAATATTGTCATCAAAGATTGCTCGATTGTTCTGTAGTGAGGAGTAACAAAGTTCCAAGTACAAATATAGAGAGACAAGCAAAGCTACCAAGATTCTTCTTCTCACTTGTCTGATTTCAAAGTGAATCTGGGAGGAAATTCAAAAGGATGGACGATAACAAAAGGATTCTAAAATGTTTGAGGAGAATACCAATCAAAATTCATCACAAGTGGTGATGAAGTCCAAAAGCTACTCTACATTATCATTGAAAACAATGTCTTCCTCATGGATTTGAGAGGGAGGGTGTTTGGAATGGATAAAGTTTCGAACAATGTCCCACTTATATTTAGAAATAGTTGGAATTGGTATTCTGATATGCAAATTCTTTTAGGAGTTTGATCTAAGATAAAAGAAAGATGGCTCTCTAAGTGCAACTAGATTCCTATTTGAGTTTAAACTCAGACTTTTAACATGGAATTATGGTTGCAACAAGATGGAATGGAGGTCTATATATGGGCCCTAGGAGGATAATAAGATCATTCAAATAGTTGCTTGTTGTAGGTGCTATTTTATGGAAGAGCCAGAGAACAAGAGTAATTCGTGGAGCTCTCTTGTTGATCAGAGAGGAAAAAGGACTTTGCCTTGAGGGGATGTAGCTATCGGCAGTCGATGGAACATTTATTGGTGTTGTGGTAGTAACAATATTGTTCAGTCAGCTTGGGAGGAGAGAGCTTGTGGTTTACGTCAGCACGTCAGAATTTGAGTGGGAGGATCTAATAACTAGAATGAGTATCGCAAGCAACATGACGTAGGTGACCTCGTCACGAGAAGAGATAGTTGAGTCAGTGATTGCAATAGCAACAACTAAGGAAATAGACGCGTGTATGATCCCCAACAACGACATTGACACAATGAGGAGAAAAGTTAGACCTTTTGTGTGTATGATTCTCTTCTTTCTTGTCTTTGTTCTCGAGTGTGAGAAATATCCAGATTCTCAGGAAAATTATGTATGGGTGATGTGAGTTGTAATCTTAATTATATGATGTTTGTTGTCTAGTATTGTCCTATGATTTTTATTTTCTCATCTTGGGAAGAGTTTTTCACATAAAATCTTGTGTTGTTGGTTTTACAAGGCATCGCCGCTTTTCCTCCTCATTTTCTAACAGCACGCATGTGCTAGAAGTGTGGAGTGATATGTAGCTTACCATGGAGTTTTACTGTTGAAATGTAAGGGTTCAAAGGTCTTCTTTGTAATGCCGTCAATCAACAAGATTCATGTTCACGTTAAATTTATATTAGTAACATATTCGAATGTAATATCAATAATTTTCCACTCTATTAGTGTTTCAAGTGTTATGGTTCGGAGGTCTCCACTGTGATGCCTTTGATCAATTGGAATCAAGTTTACGTTTTTGATATGTGTTTTAATTATGGTTGTTTAAGGTATACCAAGATTCCTTCCACCCTATTAACTTTTTAGTTGGGCTCCAATGGCGGAAAATGGGAAGAAGTGGATGTGGAATAAGAGTTGGAATTGTGAATTGTCCGAACGTATAAACAAAATAGTGCCACATGCATGAAAAAGTGCCTATGAAAAAATATTTTACCACCTTTTTTCAGATAGCTTCAATGGAAAGGTTTGAGTTGAAGCAATAAACTGTAGAAGTAAAGAATTAACTCTCAATCCAAATTAATGGAAGAGGTTAGACTTGTGAAAGAGGATGAAGAAATGGTCATAGTCCGCGGTGGAGTCAGTACGCACGCAGGGCAAATGGGCGTAGAAAACCGTGTGGATATCGAAAGGGCCAAAGTAGTATAAAATCTTGAATTGACCAACGCTGTAGTTTTTCCATGTAATCTTTCCATGTGTTTGGATGTACGCTTACGCTATATATCTATTGGGCGACCTATGGCGTAGTTTTTCCATGCAGCAAGTCGCTTTTGGTCGTGTTTGGAAGTACGATGTGGGGAAGAAGACAGACGCGACATGTCTGATGTTCCCTAGCAATCATGTTTGCATCTTAAAAATATCCCATCTTTAAAAGTTCGTTTTCTTGAATTATGTCTTGACCGTCTGACGTGTGTTCAGCTAGCTTTTGTTCGTATGACTTCCATCCCGGCGGCCATGTATGGTGCTGTAGGATCCATCGTAGCCGCTTCGCGTCATCCGTCTCCGCCTCGTGGGTATGACGATTCAAAACAGTACAAGAGTCAACTTAAAACGTAAGTTCAATTCATGCAACTAACTCCTCGTCTCACGGATGTAGCTTTTCAGAAATCCTCACAAAAAGGATGTTGCTTTTTTAGAAGGGATCTGCTATCTAAATCTATTTTGGAACCGGAACCACACTCATCCTCCATCACAAGTTTAAAGATATATTTATTTGTTATACCTCAAACTTGGGGTGAAAAATGAGTGGGATTCCATTTTAGATTCCAAAATGGTGTCCACTTAACATTATTGATTTCAGAAGCTCTTTTTTTTTGTCATTACGCAATTGAGCAGTTGATAACCATCATGCATGTCAAGGGTCGGAGTACTTTTTGACCATGTGAAGTTTTCAATCTAATTACCACCAGTTCCCCACCACGAGCACGTCCAAAAGGATTGTAAAAATATATTGTTATGTTTTTCTACGTTGAGAAGACGCATTCGAATTCGGGCCTGTGTAATATGGTAACTTCGACCAAAATACATTCTAATGTCAACTTTAGAAACTATGGTCTTATACAGTATATTACAGTCGAATGTAATTTAAAAATCCACGTAACTCTCGACTTCTTAGGTTCTCTCAAAATCTGGCTGTTTATACCACACCTAAATTGGGTGCGATTAGATGCAGTTGGTGTGAACCGTATGCAGGTGGTAGGCTGGTTGCCTCTCTCTCCACATAAAAGGATACCAGTTACAACGTTTTAGGCCCACTGGTCACATTCATCTCCGACTCCGGCCATAGTTTTTTTTAATAACTTTTTGACCCATGCCACAACAACACCATTCATTGCAGCGTATTTTTTCCTTTAACAAACCTAAACAAAGGAATAGAAACTACTGCCACCAAATATTACAAGAAAAAGCAATGACTTCATGCCTTACCATATCAAACATAATAGAAAAAGTATAATATATATGATTAATATTGACAATATCAAACTCCACCTGCTCGCATACCAAAGAAGTCTCACCGTAAAATCTTGTTCATTAGATAATAGGTTGTGTTGGGTGGGGGTTGGGTGAGGGAGGTGATTTGACCCTAAGCTTGTAAATTTAAAAGTTAATATATGTCGTAATGAAAATATCAACCTACTACTGCCACAGAAGTAACTGTACATAGCTTCTTTGGCGATTCAATATGGGTACTGATATAGAGCACACATCCTCCACCAAGTCTTACACCCTGACCTCGATCAATGTGAATGCAGAATACAAAATGTTTTTTGGTATTGTACAAAGAAGCTTTTTCGCACAGTGTAGAAGTTGAAAAGTCTCCAGACGTGAGAGATAATATAATAATATACAAGTACTTGATATTAGTGATAAATATCACTGTGAACATTGTAAATTTTAAATGAAAATAGTACCAATAAAAGTGTTAATCAATACTGATTATATTTTTTTATATTATTTCATGTATACGTTATATACATATTTTTAAATAATACTTGTGTATTTTATATTTACATATCCTTTAGAGAGCACTTCTACATTAAATGGTATTTATAAATAGTATGAAAAATACCATAACCTATTTTAAAAATAAATAGTACTCACGAATAAATACTACATGATCTAGTTTAAACTTGAATAGTGCTAAAACTACCTGTACGAATTATTATGTCACAAATCTCTCTCTCTCTATTTTTTACCTCTCTCTTTTATATAGTGTCTTCTTTCTCCATCCACTATCTCCTTCTTTATAATTACACCTTCTCTCTATCCACTACCTTCTTATTTCTATTTATTACGCATCTCTCCATGCACTACCACATTCTTTCTATTAATTATAGCTTCTCTCTCCAACCACTATGCCCTCCTTTCTCTCATTCCACACTCTCTCCTTCCACTAATATATATTAGTCTATCACTTTCCAACAAGAAAGAAATTAATATCACTTTAAAAAAATGAGACACACTGTGTTAATAGTATTTTGCGCGTATTCCTGAGGTGGGGGTGTAACTTTTGGTAGAGATTGTGTTGCAGGAATAATTTTCCATTTAATATATATATGTTAAGTAACACTGGCGGCAACCACCATTTTGGCTTATATCCTTAATTGTGTATTATATATATTTACATAGAAAAGTTCTGACAGTTGGGTGAGAGATGAAAATGAGAGTGTATAGGTCTTCTGTCATGAAATTACTTATTATCTTAAGTCCATACTCGTAATGGCTACACAACTAAAGGTGAGTGGACCTTGACATCCATCCCTAGAATGGCACAAATATTACACACATAAAGTATATATGTATATTTACATATAAATAAGAACAATAAGAGATAACAAGATATATTATGGGGATAGGGACATGTACATATTTTTATTTTTATATGATCAACGTTTGTGTTTTATTTCATAGAGTAGTTATTTAGAGTGCAACAGATCTACATTTGTCATCTAAAAATTTGATAAATGAAATATATTAATGTTAAAGCATTAAGTACGTTACGAAAAGGTATGTAAGCACAATTTGTGAGTATGTTAAAAGTTTCTTGGCTGGAAACATTATAATAAGCTAGAAGAAGGAATAAGACGAGAAAATTGAAATGATATTCTTTTATACAAAACATATTTTATATTCCATTTTTCCATTATATCAACATCATTATTAGTTATTAGACCAACTTCCAAAAGAAAGGATTCGAGAGAGCCATTTGAGGCTAGAAGCATAATTTAACAGTGTCTCTACGTAATGGACCTCAACATCATAGTCAATGAGATAACCTTTTTTCAATCCATTGTGCCCTTACCTTGAGTATTTAGGTAGGAACACAAGGTTATATAATGAATTTCTCTAGATTATGTTTAAGTTTTGTCAACCTAATATTTGAAAGTATTATTAATATGAGCAATATCTCAATCAAGTTACTAAGTAGCTAGGCATTCATAAGAGAATAATATACAAAGAAGTCAATATCATTGTAGGGTCAAGATATTAAGTATATTTTTGAGTAATGAGTAAGTTATGATTCTTGATTAAGATTTCTAGAGAATGTCTAATCCAAAGGGGACCTAGGATGTAAGAAGATATATTAAGAGGTCTTAGATCTATAGGCCATTGATAAGATAAACATCACATTATCATGTGGATGTTCCCCTAGACCTAGGTTTGAATTATTTCATTTAGATCCAAGGTTCTAAGCATGCATGCAAATATTAAACTCAATCCAAGTATCAACATCATGCCCTAGGTCTAGGTGAAATATCATTGTTATGAGTAATACAAGACAAAGATAATCTCTAATTTAGAAGTAAGGGAAGCATGTGATTTAGATAATAACATGTTTCAACATGCAAGATCATGATCAAGTCATAATAGATCAATTTGATGTAATCATGTCATATTTCCAAGTCATACGGTCACCAAAGAGCATAAATAGTCCAAGTTGGGATTTTGTACCACAAGTATGAAAATTCTATTGAGTTGAACTGTTAAGATAGCATGCACAACATTATAGCATGAATCTAATAAGGTTATAGTCCAAGGTGTGCATAAATTTATATTAGGTCTAATTAGTGTACAAAAATGAGTCTTTATGACAAATGAGTTACACATGGACAAAATGCATAAGATCGTAGTTCATCTCATCAACAATCACACTGATATTGAGGTTCAATGACTAGATGAAAAAAATTTAAGCCAAAGTCCAAGACTTGATCAAGTATTAGTATGTATGTACATAAAGGAGCCATTTTTAGGTCAAAAATAGTCATTAGGCATACATCAAGATGGTCCAAAGCATTAAACAAATCCAAAGTTTAGTAAGGTTACATATTTGATGATTTATAACAACACGAGACCATTATGGGAATAAGGAAGCACAATAGGGCATAAAGGTCATTAATTAAGCATGAAAGTATCTCTTTTAGTAAACACTTTAGAATCATGAGTAGATTTAGCTTGTGAAACCATTTTTATTGAATAGATCTCCTTTTTCCAGTGCAAATGGAATAAAATATTATTATTCTTGAGTATTGGATGTAGGAGGCACAATTTTTGAAAGACAAAGCCCTAAAATACATTTTGGGTCAAGGGTATCCATGTTTCGATGCTTTATTGGCTACTGGCATGGTCAACTCCTTGACCTTCGGCCTTCCTCGAGCACATTCTGAGGCACGGTGTGCAGCGGTTGGGGGTCGTCGAGAGCACCGACATGCTACGAGGTGCAGTTTGGCATGATGTGGCATGATACAAGGTGAGGGCCAGTGGGTACAAGTGTTGGTAAGCAGACCAAGGTGTGTGCTGCCATGCGGGTCGAGGGAACGCGTGGCACACAGGGACTCTTTAGGCAATGTTCATGTGTCAAAGAGAGAAAGGAAGAGAGGGCGAGGGAGGTGAATTTGAAGAGTGAGCCCCAAGCGCATTGCCTTGGCTACTGGGAGCCTGTGTGGAAGGGAGAGGGTGAGTGTTGGAGAGTGATAGTGAGAGAGAGAGTGGAAGTAAGAGCATGTGGTTCATGAAATTGGGGCTGTTAGCTCTAGCCGATTCCCTCTGTGTCATCTTCTTCTCTGTGCTAGGGTTTTTCAAACCTTAGTGTAGGGGGTGGCGACATCATTGGGGATGCTAGAGCGGGTTTTGGGGCTTGACTAAAATAGGAAAAATTAAGAGGAAGGAAATGCATATTGAGGAGTATTTATGGTAGGCAACAACAAGAGTGGTGAGGTGTCTAGATTTTATAGGAATGGAGCTAAAAAAAGGAAAAGGAAAGGTAAAAGCACCACCTCTGCAACTCCCAGTGGTCCCTTGCACCCCATTGGCATTGGGAAAAAGTTACGCAAATGAGTTCGGGGATGACACCAACTAGTGTGGGAAAAGGCTATAAAGTTGATGGGTGATCTGGTGAGGTAGCTTTGCTGCAATTAGAGACACAAGATGAAAGAAGGCCTTAATGTCATTGGATCTATATTGGATCAGTGATATACCAATGCAATGGATCGCAATGGGTCCCAAGTGGAAGAGTGACTGGATAGGGAGAGGAAGGGACTATGGGCCGTGCACAACATTTTGGGACCCAAATGGTCATTCTATAATTAAACAATGATAAAAAGATTATAGTTTAGAGTTTTGAATGTCTATATATGAAAGGGGAATAACTCTCTCATCTTACCTTAGATTTTGGTGAAATTTAGTGTAGGGGAACTGTGTGAGTGTTCTCTATACCATTAATAAAAGATTAGGTTATAAAGAGAATCATAGAGCAGAATAAAATAGGGATGAACATGATAATGTGTAATGTAGTTGCAATACTAGGTTTTGATTTCTTGAGTGTCACCAAAAAGCACATGTACATAAGAGAAAAAATCAAGTATGAAAACATATTCAATCATGAATTGAAGTCAAGATTGAGAAAAAGAACAAACTAGACTTATAGGGTACACAAAAGAGGAGAAATACATATCCACTCTATCACATCCACCCCTCCTTAAAAGGAATTTTTTTCCCAAAGTAATACATTTTTTGATAGAGATTGAACTTCATAATCACAACATCTTGGTAATCTGAATATGTACCAACATTACGTAGACATCAACACTATTTCAAAATCATGCATAAAGGTCATAACATAGTCATGTAGATCATCAAATTGGGAGGATCATCACATAGATCAGAAATTGGGAGAGATTATCCTATAGGTCACATATTTTGAGATATTACAATCTAGTCCAAACGAACATGGATCTTTAAAAAAAGAGTTCATAATGACTTTCATTTCCTCTAATATTTAGGGTTCTGGCCTCTACCTTGGCCTAGGTGGCTCAATACCTCCATGATCAAGATTTTGTATGTCATCATTTCAAGACAACCATCATAATGAAATACAATGAATCCAAGTTCAAAGTCAATGGATGGTCCCACCCTAGTCCGCATGAGAGATAAACTTTAATTCATAAATCGAGATAATAAACATAAATCATATATCAAGGTTGATGTCAAGATCTAAATAGTGTGATCACAAGAGTCATATCATTATTGAGATCAATAATCATGAGTCAAGATTTCATAAATTAATATCAAGATTCATGATTTGTACATCAAGTATCATATGTGAATAAATTTCAAAGATAGTTTTTATATTACTATTTAGACCTTTGGGATAATCATATATCCATGTTTCAATAATCAAGCAACAATCAAGCAATATTTTGTGATATCAATAACCAATTTTTATTATCATGGCATCGAGGTTGATGAATAACCTATACCTAAGTGTCTCTAAGAATTAACCAAAAGACCTAATTCTTTATAGGAATTAACAAAAAGCTATAATCAACATCATACTTCAAGGTCATCATTAAATTGAGATTCAATATTGACTATCAATGTAATTATGGATTTGACCTATTAGAGAATTAGGTCAAGAAACTAGAATTAGGTGGAAGGGGTTACCTTTTCAATACTCCAAAATAATCATCAAGACAATAATTTAGAGGCAATCACAATTGGGATGTGAAATAGGTCAGGGAATATACATTTTCACTCTTGTTTAGAGCATTTGTGCTCATAGTCATGAAACATCAAACATATCAAAATATGGAGAGTATAAATTATTAAATAGCACTTCATAGGGTCATGAGATCAAAGATCAAGTCCTTACTTTGACATTTTGCAATATCAGGATCATAATTGCATTCCCTTGTTTCCAAGATCAAAGTACGGTAAGGGTGTATTTTGGAAATCAATAAGTCAAAGAGTTCGATCATGATAGTTTATGGTCAAGACTTTGTATCATTCATATCATTCAAAATTGACGCCTATAAAGAAGCATATTAGTCAATAGGGGATTGTCCTCTTGTAATGAGTCTTAATATCATGATATAGGGTCCAAATACTTAGTCATATTGAAGTTTGGGGCATAATACATATTAATAGGGAGGGATCTACTTAATCATTTTGAGGTCTGGTAGAAAATAGGAGCAACATAGGATCGACAAATAGGGACCTCATCAACCATGATGTGTAAAATAAGTGTTCCAGCTTATTTGACCAAATCTAGGATACATGGAGATTTATCTCAAACATAGAAAGCACATATGTGAAATTTGGTAACATTGAGTTTGCATGATCTAAGGCATTACACCCGGGTAAAAAACTTCCAATATATTAATTAAGAGAAAATAGGGTTTCTAATTTAATATTAGATCATGGTATCATCATCTTTCTCAAATTGAAATGAATTTGAGTTTTCCCATTACCCATAATTGAGATATCATGTGATTAATAGCCATGAGAGTAGGATCACATGAGAAGATGAGAAAACTAACTAATCATCATGTAATAAATAGGATTAGTTAGTCCTTACAGAAGACGTGGGATGATTGAAGACTCTATAAACATTGAGGGAACAAACATAATCCAATCATGGATTCACTTTGGGTAGGTAGGTGTGTAGAGTAACATCATCCACCGCACTAGTCAAATAGGAGGTGATTAGTAGCTAGTTACTCCATGTTTAGAACCATATGCAAGGCCTTATTTTCACCATTATGGACTTTGTTTCTCACCTTGGTTCATATTATGTGTTATGCTTAAACATTTGTAGAGGCCTATTTGTATGGCTCTAATACCATTTCTCACAGATCAAACTATTACCCTAACTCCACACTTACACAACCAAAGGCAAGTAGACATAGGAATCGATGGCAAAAAGATTTCATAGAGGCAGTGTATACATAAATACATACATAAATATATACATATCTCTCTCTATCTCTCTCTCTCTCTCTATATATATATATATATATATATATATATATATATATGTATATATATATATAATCAAGAAATAAGAGATAACAAGATACATTATGGAGATAAGAACATGTAACCATTTATAATTCAAGCATATCCCATTTGTGTTTAATTTCATAGATTAGTTGTTCAAAGTGTAGCAGATCTTCATTTGGAATCTAGAATCTTGATAGAGGAGACATACTAATTCTAAAGCATTATGTACTCTATGAAAAGACATCAAAGAACAATATAAGCACATAATAAAAGATTCTTGGCTAGAAACATTATAATAACCAAGAATAAAGAACACGGAGAGAAAACTTAAACGACATTCTTTAATGCAAATATAATATGAAGTCAATTTTTTCACTACATCAACATCATTATTAGACCTTTGACCAACTTCCAAAGGAAGGTTCCATGAGAGGCATTGGAGGCTAGAAGCCAATTTCACCCTGACCAAAGTCAATGAGCTAACCTTTTTTCAACCATGCCTTGTGCCCTTACCCTAAGTATTCAAGGATGTACACAAGGTTGTACAATGGATTTCTCTATATTACTTTCAAGATTTTTCAATGTCGTATAATCAAACTTGAAAGTAGTATTCATAGGGAGAATAGATCAATCAAGTAATTATGTATCTAGGAATTCATAAGAGCATAATACAAACAAGACAATATCTATGGTCATGATATTAAGTGTACCTTGTGAGTAATGAGCAAGTTATGATTCTTGAGAAAGATTACTATAAAAGGTCCAACCCAGAGGGAACCTAGGATGTAAAAAGATACATGATGGGGTATTAAATCAATAGTTCTGTAATAAGACAAACATCATTTTTTCATATGGATGTTCCCCTAGACCTAGGATTCAATTACTTCTTCTTAGATCCAAGGTTCCAAACATGCATACAAATATTTAACATAATCCAAGTATCACCATCGCGCCCTAGGTCTAGTTAACCATCCATGCTATGAGTGATACAAGATAAAGACAATCTCCGGTATAGAAATGGTAGAAGCATGTGAGTTAGATATCATCATATCTTAATATGTAAGGATCATGATTAAGCCATAATAGATCAATTTCATGCAATAGTGCAATAGAAACAAGTCATATGATCACAAAAGAGTATAAGGTAGTCCAAGTTGGTATTTAGTGCTACAAGTATGATGAATCTACTGATTTGAAGTCTTCAGATAACATGTTTAAAATAGATCTTGATTATAAGAATGTTAGATTCCAAGGTGTGCAAAAGATTATGTTAGATCTAATTAGTGTACAAAAGATGAACCTTTATTACATATGAGTTAGTCAAGGCAAAAAGGCATACCTTCTTAGTTCATCTCATCATAAAGCACATCAAAGAGCACTGATATCAAGGTTAAATGTTATATGATAAAAAATTAAGACAATGTCCAAGACTTGATTAAGTAGTAGCATATATGCACATAAGGGAGCCATTTTTAGGTCAAAATAGTCATTAGAGGTACATCAAGATGGTCCAAAGAACTAAACAAGTCCAAAAAGGAGTAAGTTTACTAATTTTCAACACCATGGGATTGTTGTGGACACAAGGAAGCATAATAGGGCATAAAGGTCATTAATTAAGCATAAAATTATCAATTTCTCCAAATGTGCCTGAGAACATGTGCAGATTTAGCTTTTGAAACCAATTGTTTTATAGATCTCATTTTCTTGGTCAAAGTGGTATATAAAATTTCTAATTTTGGGTATAGAGTATGGGAGAGACAAATTTTTAAAGATAAAGTGCTAAAATCTGTTTTTGGGTCAAGGGTATATCACATATCGATGCTTGTTTGGTTGTCAGCACGGTCAGTTCCTTTGCAAGGAGCCTTCTTATAGCACATCATGTGATGTGGTTGGTGGATGTTGTGGGTGATCGGGAGAATTGGAAGGTGGCTAGGTGTGATTTGACTAGAAGTAGCGGGATGCAGGGCGATGGCTAGTAGGGGTGAGCATTAGCAGGCTGGCCATGGTGTGCTCTGCCATGTGGGCCAAGTGTGGGGGCTTGAGGGGATGTGTGGTGTGTGAAGACTCAATGAGGGATGCTCATGTGTTGGAGAGAGAGGAAGCAAGGACAAGGGATGGTGAGCGTGCAAGACTGGGCTAGGGGTGCATTGGGACATTGCCTTTGGATAGTATACACTCGCATGGTAGGGAGAGGGTGAGTGATAGAGAGAGAAAGAGAGAGAGGGGAAGTGAAATCATGTGGGCCATGCAATCAGTGTCTTTAGTCTTCGATCTAATGCCCTATGAGTCATCTTTTGCCCCATTCTAGTATTTTCTAAATGCTAGTAAAGGGGGTGGCAGCACTGTTGGGACTGCTAGAGGGTGTTTTAGGTTTTCATCAAAATAGATATAATCAAGAAGCATGAACAGAGGATTGCGGGCTGATGTTTATGGCTGGTGAGGTTAAGAGAGACGAGGTGTCTAGGGTTTTGTTGGTATGGCAGCCAAAAAAGGTAAAATGTAGGGTAGCAGCACCACATCTTCCCCGCCTAGCGGCCCCTTACACCCCTGTTGGAGTTGGGTATGGGTTGTGTAGGAAAATGTGTATCGGAGTTGATGCAAGTGAGAGAGGGGAAAGATTGCAAAGTAAATGGGCAAGTTGGTGGGGAAACTTTACTGTAACCAGTACCAAAAGGGTTAAGAAGACCTTGATGTCCTTGGGTCCATCTTGGATATGCAGCACACCGATCCAATGGTTGGAAAATGGTCCTGGGTGGAAGAACTAACAGACAAGGAGAAGAAGGGGCCCACGTGTCATTTTTTGCCTCAAATGGCCGACCTACAAACAAAACAAGGATAAAAGACTATAATTTAGCATTTTGAAGGTCTATATTTAGAAGGGGCAAAATTCTCTCATCAGACCTAAGATTTGGTGAAATTTGGTGCTTTGGAAATGTGAGAGTATGATCTACAAAATTAATAAAAGATAACGATTGAAAGAGAATCACAGAGGGGATCAAAATAGGGATGAAGAAAATAATGTGCAATATAGCGAAAGCCTAGGTTTTAAGATAAATTGAGTGGCACCACAAGACACATGTACATAAGATAAACAAATTAAGAATAAAAATACATTCAATCATTATATTGAAGTAAAGATTGAGAAAAAGATAAAAGTAGACTTAGAGGGTACACACAAGAGGAGTGAGAAATATCCACTCTATCACATATTTTGACCTTCCAATGTGTAGAGTAGCAATGTCTATTTCCCACAATTCATAAGTGGGCAGATGGAGCCCAATTTAGCATGCTGACATTCCTTACCTTAGAATCTACACTGTAAGGCAAGGTTTATCACCATTAAAGTATACTTCCATTGCTTCTTCATTGAACTACACTATTGGCCTTGCTATATACATGTGTAGCCTACATACTGATCGCAACATTCACTAACAACATCGATAGACTGGATTGAGCTCTATTTTAGTGACTTTTATGCCTTAACCAATATGAGGGAATGTGGTATCCCTCTTATCAAAAACTTTTTTTCCTCTTCAAACCTAGGAATATAGAGAAGTGTATATTCTTTATAGCACAACAAGCTTTCTAATCCTTTGAACTACAAAATGGATTTCATCTATGTCATCTATAAACAATAATATTGGGTACACACTACTTTCATTGAGGCTTCCACAAGTTGTCTTCTACCTCCTGCCTCAAATTCTCTAGTAACCATAATTTTGAGATTAAGCTTGATTTTTTTTTTATGCGAAAGCTCCTGTGCCTCTTTTTGTATTTTTAAGGGAAAAGGGGAGGGAAAGTACAAGGGTCAGTGTCAAAGATAGTTAAACTGACCAGCAATCAGCCACAAATGGCTAATAGAGAAACAACAACAAAAAGAAAAGAAGACTATCTAACTGCTATCTCATGAACAAGTATGTAACAGCTTAATCGTATGCTGAATTTGCAACGAAAGCTTATCAGTGTTTGTGTATCTATTCTCATGAACACGTAGGTTCCTTTCATGCCAAATGGTATAAAGGATCAGAAGAGCAGCAAAATGAGCTTCTTTACTTGACCACTAAAAGAGATCATTGCAGCAGCTAGGCATAGATCCATAGCAACCACATCTAGCCCAGATATCCTTAGAATACGAACACCTAAACATAACATGGATGGTATCCTCAGCATCTTCCATACAAAGAAAGCACACAGAAGTACTAGGAACACCCATTCTCATAACATAAGAAGAGGTAAGGAGCTTAGAATGAGCTACTTTCCACGCATGTATCTGAAAATTCCTAGGAGCAGAGTACTTCCATATCCATTTAAACGTGGCAGAGACATCTAACCGATCTCTTAAACTGCTGAAAGCATCAACAAACTTTAAGTTCTACAAACCCAAACAGGTCATTTTATCATCCACACTAGCATTTGTATTAATATTTCCAAGCATGTCCAGCACTGGACTGTTTCTACGGTTTATGGGGATACACCACTGACCCTCTTTCAAAATATAAGATAATCGAGCTCCACTAGGTATTCCAACACTTAGAGCAGCTTTGGGTCCAATAACATCCAACAGAAATCTATTACCAGGGAGCCAAGGATCACCCCATAAACTAATAGCATCACCATTACCAACAGAGAAATTAATATGTGGAATCATACTGCCCCTGACTCGTATAAGTTGATTAACAAGCCATGAGTTAGCTCCATGGATTCCTATTTGCCAAACAGTATTTTTATTTAAGTATTTCTCATGAATCCATCGAACCCATAAACTGTCTTTCTTGCAAGCCACATTACAAATATTAATAAAAGAGGCATCCTTAATGGTAGATCTCACCGACTTTATGCCCAACCCCCCTTCATCCTTGGGGAGAGTAACCTGCTTCCATTTAACAAGATGGATGCTTTTCTTAATTTCAGAACCCCCCCCATAGAAAGTCCCTACAAAGCTTCTCAATCTCATCAGCTATAGAACACGGCAGAGGAAAAACCGACACCAGAATCTCTACATAGCACTAATAGTCGAATGCACCAGCTCCACACGACCAGCCATCGACAGGAGATTAGATTTCCACCCATCAAGTCTAGACTTAATTATATCCATAAGGGGAGCACAGAAATCCCTCTTCAGCTTGCCAATAAACAAGGGAACACCCAGATACCTTTGAGGTAACACACCTTCATTCATATTAAGAATAGATGTCATAGATTCCTTATTCGCATTACAACTAAGAATCACCAAACTCTTTGTTGGGTTCAACTTCAAACCAGTAAATTTTCCAACTTCTTAAAAACAAGGTTCAAGTTTATACCATTCTGTTCGTTTGCTTCAGAAAATATCATAAGGTCATCTGCAAAGATCAAATGAGAGACAGAAAAAGACGAAGAAGCTTTGAGAGGCTGAATTTTCCCATCTTCAACAGCTATCTTCATCAACTGAGTAAAAGTCTGCATCACAATAACAAATAAGTACGGAGCAAGAGGATCGCCCTGCCTCACTCCATTGCTAGGATTGAACATCTCAAGAGGTTCTCCGTTAAACAACACCTGATAAGAAGTAGTATGAAAATTTTCTTTAATCCATACCAACCAGCAATGCGGAAAGTTCATCTTCTCCATAATAACAAACAGAGCATCCCAGTTGATCGAATCATAGGCTTTAGTAAGATCAGCCTTAATGCACATTTTAGACCCAACATTTTTCTTATTAAAATCATGAATAATCTCATTGAACAAAAGGATAGCATCCTTAATGTTCTTGTTCTTCACAAACACACATTTATTAGGATTTATGATGCAAGGTAACACCATCTGAATCCTATACGCCAAGATCTTGGAAATAATTTTGTAAATAATGTTGCATAAAGCTATAGGACGCCAATTCCTAATATCAGAAGTATCATTACTTTTTGGGATAAGACATATGAAAGTTCTATTGGCTTCTTTAAGCAACCTACCAGTCCTAAAGAAATCAAGAACTGCTTTAGTGATATCCTCTTTAACCTGGGACCAACACTGCTAAAAAAATTTCCATTAAACCCATTTGGCCCTGAGCTTTTATCATCATTCAGGCTTAACACCACATCCTCAAATTCTTTAGGAGTAACCAGCCTATCAAGATGAGCCTTCTGAACCTCGTTTAGATAGGGAAAAGATAGACTACGTAGACCAGCAGAATTCACACTGCTATTGTTGTTATAAATGTTCTTGTAAAAATTAGTAACATAGCCTCTAAGAAAACCAAGGTCAGTCACAAGTTCGCCATCAATATTAATACATATGATACTTTTTCTCTGCCTTCTAGTTCTCAAAGAAGAGTTAAAGAACTTAGAATTTCTATTACCTTCCTTTAACCAGCACACCCGAGATTTCTGCCTCAACAAAGACTCATTCTCATTATAAGCATCAATAGCTTTCTTACGAGCCACAATAGCTTTCTGAATCAGATTCATATTAGTAGGATCCCTATCAAGGTCGTTTTGAATTTGAGCAACTTCATTCTCTAACACTCTCAAATTTTCTGAGAGATTGACATTCTCCTTATTCCACTTAATAAGAGCAGCTTTAGTGCTCTTCATCTTACAATAGACCTTAAACATAGGAACCCCCACCTCATCACCCTTCCAACCTTCAGCAACAATACTATTGAAATCCTTTTTACTACACCAAGCATTTATAAATCTGAACGGGCTTTTATACCTTTTCTTTTTACCAATAGAGAATTCAATAAGCCTGTGATCACTAGTAGTAGAGGCATGAGCAGTAGCTTTAAAGTATGGACACTTCAACATAAAATCTGCATTATACAAAATCCTATCAATTCTTGAGATGACAAAATTCTTTCCCTCCTGATGATTGTCCCAAGTGTAGAAGGACCCATCAATATCCAACTCGAAAAGGCCAGTTTGGATGAGACACTCATTAAAATCCTCCATACTCTTCTTTGAGGGAGAATCCTTCCCAATCCGTTCAGCATCTTTCCTAACAGAATTGAAATCCCCAATTAAACACCAAGGTGTAGTAATAGAATTAGAGATCCTTTCGACATCCCTCCATAATCCCATTCTTTCATAGTCATCATTATGTCCATAGACACCAGTAAGAAGAAACTAATCATCATCAACAGAAACAATAGAGTGAACCAACTGATCGAATTCCTCTATTTTAGTAACATCACAGACATCATGCCTCCACAAAATCAACACACGACCCAGCACATGCGATCCATGATTAGAAACCCAAGAATAGTTTGGAAAAAATTTCCTGACTAACTTGTTAATTTTACCACTTCTCACCTTAGTCTCTGTAAGAACAATGATATGAGGATTGATCCTACTTATTTCTTCCTGGACTTTGAGTACCTTATTTTTAAGGCCCCTCACATTCCAGGCCACAATCGATAGAGAGATACTATCCATTAGTACTGCTTTCCTCCAGTACTTCACTGGGCAGAGAGGAACCAGCACCAATATTTTTAAATTTGTTGTTTAGGATAGCTTTTTGCTCAGCAATCTTCTTGGTAACCTTGGCCTTTTTCTTATTCACTACAACATTAAATTCAGCTTCAATTCCTTTGGTTGCCTCAGAAGGAGTACTATCAGACGTTATGTCGATCACCTCAGCTTCACCTTTTGCTCTACTTTTCTCTTCAAACTCTCTAACCGCTTTCTCAAAAGCTTCTCTTTCTTTTTCACTAATAACTACAGATTCATTTACAGTAGGATCTTCCTCAGAGCTCTGATCAGAAAGAGGTTTATCAATACGGTTCACATTATCAATTGCCTTGGCATTATCGTCCTTCTTAGGAATGCCTTCATCAGCACCTCCAGTAGTCTCTAACTGCTTGTCCGAACCTGCTCCTTGTTCAACAACATTTTTACGCACCCAAACATTCTTAGTAACACCACTCCTTCCACATTCTCCATGTCCAAACAATCCACATGTACTACATTTGTCCGGCCTCCACTCATATTCGAAAGTGACCTTGTGGTTGCTACCCCCATTTGAACACAACTCCAATTCAGAAGGGAAAGAGAAGTCCGGATGGATCAGAACTTGGAGCCTAGCATACTCCATTCTTTTGCACTCACTTGTGAGTCTATCTGTACACAGAGGAAATCCCAGGAAAGATCCTATGCGATCAAACATACTCTTATCCCACAGCTCTAGAGGGATATCATGTACTCTAACCCACACAGGGATGTCCGACAACTTGAACCTCGATACGACATCGCCCGAACTCCACCTTAGTAAGACCATTGGTTTGCCTCTTACAGTCCAGATACCTCCCTCAAGAACATCCTCGAGATCTTTACTTTCAGAAAATCTGACAATGAAGAATCCATTTCCTCTGCCAATAACTTCAATAGAACCGGTCGTCTTCCAGATCTGAGTGAAGTATAGTTCCAGGGTAGGAAGATGTGGTTTGAATCCCACTATATACCCAGCCAAACAGTTCTTCCACCTTTCTACATTCTCAACCGCCTCTTCCTTAGGATAGATCAGTTTACCTTCACGAAGGGTGATTTCTGTCTTCTCCAGCGACGTGTTAGCATTAGACCTTCGAGGAAGATGGAACAGATCACTCCAAGACTTTTTTCTTCGGTCAAGATCCTTCTCTACTTCACCTCCTGTCCCTTGTTGCACAGGCGGTCGACCTAGGACAGCAGCTCCCCCAGGATTGCCTCTGGAGTCACCCGTGCTTCCGCCTCCGCTGCGCTCTGCCATCCTTGAGATTAAGCTTGATGATTACCACTTATCCATATATGTATGTTATCATCTACTTCATTACCTCATTCTACCTATGCAATGGAGGGGAACACATTCAGAAGACATGGATGGGTTAGGGTCTTATTTTTTAGGAAAATTTACTTATATCTTATTTTAATAGAATCATAACTCCATTTGTGTTGTTTATGTCTGGTGCTAGCTTGTGCAAGATCTTGAAGTGATCCTTGACTGAAGTTTGGATATCTTCCATAGTGATATGAATGTGATGATTCTACAAATGATCCACCACAATTGAAACTATATCCTTCTTCATACACTCCATGAAGGGAATGATCTTGATATCATTCCTCCTAATAGGTTGCATGATGCTTCTCCATGGAAAAACCTAGTACTAATAGGGACCTCATCAACCATGATGTCTAAAATAAGTGTTCCACCTTGTTTGACCAAATCTAGGATACATGGAGATTTATCTCAAACATAGAAAGCACATATGTGAAATTTGGTAACATTCAGTTTGCATGATCTAAGTCATTACACCTGGTTAAAATACTTCCAATATATTAATTAAGAGAAAATAGGGTTTCTAATTTAATATTAGATCATGGTATCATCATCTTAATCATCTTTCTCAAATTGAAATGAATTTGAGTTTTCCCATTACCCATAATTGAGATATCATGTGATTAATAGTCATGAGAGTAGGATCAAACATATGACGTGGGATGATTGAAGACTCTATAAACATTAAGGGAACAAACATAATCCAATCATGGATTCAGTTTGGGTAGGTAGTTGTGTATAGTAACATCATCCACCACACTAGTCAAATAGGAGGTGATTAGTATCTAGTTACTTCATGTTTAGAACCATATGCAAGGCCTTATTTTCACCATTATGGATTTTGTTTCTCACCTAGGTTCATATGATGTGTTATTCTTAAACATATGTAGAGGCCTATGTGTATGGCTCTAATACCATTTCTCACATATCAATCTATTACCCTAACTCCACACTTACACAACCAAAGCCAAGTAGACCTAGGAATACATCAATAAAATGGCAAAAAGATTTCATAGAGGTAGTGTATACATAAATACATACATAAATATATACATATTTGTCTATCTCTCTCTCTCTCTCTATATATATATATATATATATGTAAGAAAAGACATCAAAGAACAATATAAGCACATAATAAAAGATTCTTGGATAGAAACATTATAATAACCAAGAATAAAGAACAAGGAGAGAAAACTTAAATGACATTTTTAATGCAAATCTAATATGAAGTCAATTTTTTCACTACATCAACATCATTATTAGACCTTTGACCAACTTCCAAAGGAAGGTTCCATGAGAGGCATTGGAGGCTAGAAGCCGATTTCACCCTGACCAAAGTCAATGAGCTAACCTTTTTCCAACCATGCCTTGTGCCCTTACCCTAAGAATTCAAGCATGTACACATGGTTGTACAATGGATTGATCTATATTACGTTCAAGATTTGTCAATGTAGTATAATCAAACTTTAAAGCAGTATTCATAGGGAGAATAGATCAATCAAGAAATTATGTATCTAGGAATTCATAAGAGCATAAATACAAAAAAGACAATATCTACGGTCATGATATTAAGTGTACCTTGTGAGTAATGAGCAAGTTATGATTCTTGAGAAAGATTACTAGAAAAGGTCCAACCCACAGGGGACCTAGGATGTAAAAAGATACATGATGGGGTAATAAATCAATAGTTCTCTAATAATACAAACATCATTTTTTCATATGGATGTTCCCCTAGACCCAGGATTCAATTACTTCTTCTTAGATCCAAGGTTCCAAACATGCATACAAATATTTAACATAATCCAAGTATCACCATCACGCCCTAGGTCTAGTTAACCATCCATTCTATGAGTGATACAAGATAAAGACAATCTCCGGTATAGAAATAGTAGAAGCATGTGAGTTAGATATTATCATATCTTAATATGTAAGGATCATGATTAAGCCATAATAGATCAATTTCATGCAATAGTGTAATAGATACAAGTCATATGATCACAAAAGAGTATAAGGTAGTCCAAGTTGGTATTTAGTGCTACAAGTATGATGAATCTACTAATTTGAAGTCTTTATATAATTAACATGTTTAAAATAGATCTTGATTATAACAACGTTAGATTCCAAGGTTTGCAAAAGATTATGTTAGGTCTAATTAGTGTACCAGAGATGAACCTTTATTACATATGAGTTACTCAAGGCAAAATGGCATACCTTCTTAGTTCATCTCATCATAAAGCACATCAAAGAGCACTGATATCAAGGTTAAATGTTATATGATAAAAAATTAATAAAATGTCCAAGACTTGATTAAGTAGTAGCATAGATGCACATAAGGGAGCCATTTTTAGGTCAAAATAGTCATTAGGGGTACATTAAGATGGTCCAAAGAACTAAACAAGTCCAAAAAGGAGTAAGTTTACTAATTTGCAGCACCATGAGATTGTTCTGGACACAAGGAAGCATAATAGGGCATAAAGGTCATTATTTAAGCATAAAATTATCAATTTCTCCAAATGTTCCTGAGAACATGTGTAGATTTAGCTTTTGAAACCAATTTTTTTATAGATCTCATTTTCTTGGTCAAAGTGGTATATAACATTTCTAATTTTGGGTATAGAGTATGGGAGAGACAAATTTTTAAAGATAAAGTGCTAAAATATGTTTTTGGGTCAAGGGTATACCACATATCGATGCTTGTTTGGTTGTCAGCATGGTCAGTTCCTTTACAAGGTGCCTTCTTATAGCACATCATGTGATGTGGTTGGTGGAGGTTGTGGGTGTTCAAGAGCATTGGCAGGTGGCTAGGTGTGATTTGACTAGAAGTAGTGTGATGCGAGGCGATGGCTAGCATGGGCGAGCATTAGTAGGCTGGCCATGGTGTGCTCTGCCATGTGGGCCAAGTGTGGGGGCTTGAGGGGATGCGTGGTGTGTGAAGACTCAATGAGGGATGCTCATGTGTTGGAGAGAGAGGAAGCAAGGACAAGGGATGGTGAGCGTGCAAGACTGGGCTTGGGGTGCATTGGGACATTGCCTTTGGATAGTGTACACTCGCATGGCAGGGAGAGGGTGAGTGATAGAGAGAGCAAGAGAGAGAGAGGGGAAGTGAAATCATGTGGGCCATGCAATCAGTGTCTTTAGTCTTCGATCTAATGCCCTATGAGTCATCTTCTACCCCATTCTAGTGTTTTCTAAATGCTAGTAAAGGGGGTGGCAGCGCTGTTGGGACTGCTAGAGGGGGTTTTAGGTTTTCATCAAAATTGATATAATCAAGCAACACGAACAGAGGATTGCAGACCGATGTTTATGGCTGGTGAGGTTAAGAGATATGAGGTGTCTAGGGTTTTGTTGGGATGGCGGTCAAAACAAGTAAAATGTAGGGTAGCAGCACCACATCTTCCCCGCCTAGCAGCCCCTTACACCCCCGTTGGAGTTGGGTATGGGTTGTGTAGGAAAATGTGTATTGGGGTTGATGCAAGTGAGAGAGGGGAAAGATTGAAAAGGAAAGGTGCATGTTGGTGGGGAAACTTTACTGTAACCACTACCACAAGGATGAAGAAGACATTGATGTCCTTGGGTCCATCTTGGATATGCAGTACACCAATCCAATGGTTGGAAAATGGTCCTGGGTGGAAGAACTGACAGACAAGGAGATGAAGGGGCCCACGTGTCATTTTTTGCCTCAAATGGCCTACCAAAAAAAAAACAAGGATAAAAGACTATAATTTAGCATTTTGAAGGTCTATATTTAGAAGGGGAAAAATTCTCTCATCAGACCTAAGATTTGGTGAAATTTGGTGCTTTGGAAATGTGAGAGTATGATCTACAAAATTAATAAAAGATAACGGTCGAAAGAGAATCACAGAGGGGAACAAAATAGGGATGAAGAAAATAATGTGCAATATAGCTAAAGCCTAGGTTTTAAGATAAATTGAGTGGCACCATAAGACACATGTACATAAGATAAACAAATTAAGAAGAAAAATACATTTAATCCTTATATTGAAGTAAAGATTGAGAAAAAGAGAAAAGTAGAGTCAGAGGGTACACACAAGAGGAGTGAGAAATATCCACTCTATCACATATTTTGACCTTCCAATTTGTAGAGTAGCAATGTCTATTTCCCACAATTCATAAGCGGGTAGATGGAGCCCAATTTAGCATGCTGACATTCCTTATCTTAGAATCTACAATGTAAGGCAAGGTTTATCACCATTAAAGTCTACTTCTATTGCTTCTTCATTGAACTACATTATTGGCCTTGCTATATACATGTGTAGCCTACATACTAATCGCAACATTCACTAACAACATCGGTAGACTGCATTGAGCTCTATTTTAGTGACTTTATGCCTTAACCAATATGAGGGCATGTGGTATCCCTCTTATCAAAAACTTTTTTTCCTCTTCAAACCTAGGAATATAGAGAAGTGTATATTCTTTATAGCACAACAAGCTTTCTCATCCTTTGAACTACAAAATGGATTCCATCTATGTCATCTATAAACAATAATATTGGGTACATACTACTTTCATTGAGGGTTCCACAGGTTGTCTTCTACCTCCTGCCCCAAATTGTCTAGTAACCATAATTTTGAGATTAAGCTTTATGATTACCACTTATCCATATATTTATGTTATCATGTACTTCATTACCTCATTCTACCTATACAATGGAGGGGAACACATTCGGATGCTAGACATGGATGGGTTAGGGTCTTATTGTTTTTAGGAAAATTTACTTATATCTTATTTTTATAGAATAATAACTGCATTTTTGTTATTTGGGTCTGGTGCTAGCTTGTGCAAGATCTTTAAGTGATCCTTGACTGAAGTTTGGAGATCTTCCATAGTGATATGAATGTGATGATGCTACATATGATCCACCACAATTGAAACTATATCCTTCTTCATACACTCCATGAAGAGAATGATCTTGATATCATTCCTTCTAATAGATTGCATGATGCTTCTCCATGGAAAAACCTAGTACTAATGGGACCAAATATAAAATGAACATATACATAATGCACCCCTCACCATTTCTCTTAATGGGTCAAATGATGCATCATGTGGTTGAGTCACTATTGTTGACAACATCCACAACCAAGGTTCTACTATTCTAGTAGCACTGCTAATCACAAAACTAACACAAATCCTTTGGAGAATGACAACAATAACTTGTCCGCTTTTAGAAACCTTCTATTTTTTTACAAAATACTTCTGTTTGTAGATAATTCCTATATGATTCTACACATATGATAAATTATATTTATTTCAATTATGTTGATCACAAAAGTCAATTGACAATGGTTCTTCAAAATAAATTACCATATATCAACTACACTTATAGATGCAAGTGATACTATACCTAGGTAGACGGGACACTTGTCATATAAATGTCCATTGAAGAGGTTCAAGAATCATGTATCTTCATCCTCACACAATTATAAAACACTAAACCTCCCATCTACCATTTAGTACATGAAACAATACTTTAAGACACCAAGCATGTATCTATTAAATTTGTGGATCCATGCATATCCAAAATCACTACCTACCTCTTCAGAAAAAGTCAACTAGATACTCCAATCCAAGTTCATACTTACCAAATGGTTACGTAGACTTGACACACAACATGGAAATATACTAAATTAAACACACTCGAATGGGAAGATGGCATGCTACTCTGGAAATTCCTTCATCTTGCATTATGTTCATCACTCATCTATAATTTGTGACAATAAGTAATTCTACATGGTCATTAGTGATTTCATAATAGTTTCAATTTCCTTATCGCCATACAAAATGACAACAAAGACAATATCATCAATCTTCTTGATGTTACATGTACCTTAAAATTCTAATCCTTTGGAGTACAATTGTCATACCTAAAATTCTCACAAAATTCCTAGTCCTTAACACACTTCCTAAAGGTAGAAAAATCAATTTTCTATACAGATTAGTGATCTATATCCCATGTGGAAAAATATTTTTATAGACAATCCTAATGGTTTATTGACCTTGGGTCGCACCCTCCTTGGGTGGGAATGTTGGCTCGATATCTATCACGAGTATGCCACCACAGCTATATGATGTTGACTACTATTGATGGGGACACTTTGCAATTATTCATATTGGAATTCTCATCCCCAACAAATATACCAATGCTTTCCATGTATTCTCTATTGTCAAAGAAAATCATATCCCTAGTATGATGGAAAATTTTCTTAGGATAATTCTACTACACCATCAATCTTAAGGGTCAAGTTGAATTAACCACATGAATTAACCTCTACTTTCATAGACCTCTTTGAACACCCTAGTGTTGGTACGTTCCCAAAGGCAAAAATAAGAGAGCAATCCATCACACTACATATATTGTGCTACCCTATTACAAAGGACATGTTTGGGTGAGGAAAAGACACCTAAATTCAATTCCAAAGATGATCTTACCGATCATCCAACACCACAAAAAAAATCCATCAAATCTAGAAAGCTAGCCAACTCTCAATAACATCATCTATTATATCAAAAAACCTACCTCACTACCACCAAAACCTTCTCACAATACTACTAGCATTCTTCACAACAAGACCATTGGGTTCCCTATACATAATTTTGATAAGTAGAAAAAAAAAATCAAGGCAAAAGATCATGCAACCTTGGTAACAATAAGTCTAGTGACATGGTAAACCATCACAAAATCAACCTTTGATCATCTTGGGAACATTGTGATATCGATAATTACAACTTCACTCTAACACACATGAAATAAAATAAGTAAGATTACTTTGTAAATGATGACACATGTAACTATGTTTCTTCATTTGATTCAGTTACAAGTATATTAGTTATGATCTAAACATGGCTTCAATGGCTTCCTGGGATAACATCACTGATTTTATTTTATCACACATAAAATAGGTATCAACTTTGAAAAAACATGCATGTAAATTTAGCTCTTTCTGAAATATAAAAGGATCCAGGTTGGCACAACAAAGACCCATCTCCCTAGTAGTCATTGAGGTGACAACCATACACATTTAAGACTTGCTCTTTTTGTTTATCATGAGTTATGCTACTTATTTCATGATTCTTTGCACATGGTATGTCTATGGTGTAACCATTGTTGGTAGAATACATATGATTAGGCATTTGATTCAATCACATAAATTAACCTTATTTGGATCCAAGTAACTAGATCTTCAGTTACTACATTCCAACTCAACATCATTACTAGTAATTATGTTACTCATGATTGCAAATGTATAATTATGGACTAAGTGGTGGATGTCTAGTTGGAACCCAAACAGTTTGCATCACATCTCTTCAAGTCAAGGTTCATACTCCATTTTTATTACTTGTAAAGCATTGATAACAAGTCGCAATGAACCTTTTCTAGGATATATATAGAGAACCTTGTTCCGAACAAGAAATAATTCCTTCTCATGCTTGGGTAACAAGACCCAATGAATCTTGTATCCTCCATCAATCATATCCCTTGGATTATTAGCGGTGACTACAATCATTATACAAACCAAAGAAGACATAATCGTACCAGACCTTATAGAAATTTTCATGGAAAGAGTAACATGATTTTCACCACTTCATTCTCAAAAGTCAACTATTCAACCTATACAGCTCAATTACACATGCAATAAAGGTTACTCTTAGTTTATACTTGATTGATTCCTAGTATCACCCATGTGGGACTATCCTATCCTCCCACATTCACTAAGGATACTTGCATACCCATCTTTGAACACTTCCCTATCATTCTCAACACTAATTTTATAACTTGGGGACCTAAGATCTTCCATATGTAACACTTTTTTTTCTTCCAAAATTAATGTTTTCCAACTTTTCAGTGACCTCTACATATAATTTTTTAATGTCAACATCGAATATAAGATCCACCAAAACATCATTTTTCTTAGTTACAAACTCACCCTAATTAATAGATAAAACTTTCAACAAATTCACAAGATCATTTTTAATTTGGAACTTACTCTTTTAAATGTTGAGAGTTCTCCACTCAGTGACCTTACTCAAGCACACACTACCTTACTCAAGCACACACTCTTGAATTGACACTCCTTTTCATGACTAACAATTGAGACATTTCTTGGAAACAACAAGTGAATATCGCGTTGCATATAGAAGGAAATAATAATACAAAATACTCCCACAAAATTTGCAACTTTCATAAACAAGACTCCCATATTCACATCTTGCTCATTAAAACTCATTGAGTACTATAGGAAACAAAGTAACAATAATTTATGTGATAACTTCTAAAGTCTATTCAATGATGGATGTTATTACTCCAATTTCTTCATATTCAATTAGCAAAATATGATACCCACTCATATATATGCTTTCTCCAACACTATAATTCACAACTCCATGATTATTCTTGGTTTTTTCGAATCCCAAGGAACTAACAGATTTGGTATGAAATTTTAACATATTTGTTAGGACAAAATCAAATCCTCCTTTCATGATTTTTTTAGTTACATTCATCATCATGAATCATGATGACACCACACCACAACCAACAACCTTATTCAAATTATCATTTCTTTGATAAAAAATAAGAGGATCCTTATACTGTTAAACATTGTCCACAAATTAGTCTCATAAACACATCTTTTGAGATGATATCCAAAGTTTTACCACAAGAATTAAAACTCCCATCAAAAAGATCATTGGACTTGAATACATTTCTTTCACCAAATCATGATTCATACATTATGCTTATTAGATTGTTAGTAACATGATTCACAACTCCATTCTAAGCACGTCCCACTATTATATCTCAAACTTGATTTTGATAAAGTCTTCCATAATGTCAATTGGTACTTTTAATGGATTGTCGCATTGGACTAGGTTTTCTATCTCATTAGAATAACTAGATTTCATGCTTTCACTGCTCAACAAATTTCTTGACATTGATAAATGGATCAATCTTTGGTTACTTTTGTAACTCAAATTGACCTCAACAAGAAAAATTCATATAGTCATATCTTTTAGTATTGTATTTTGCATTCCTACTAAGTTGCGTAAACTTGACATTGATAATTTCTTCATTTATTAGACCCCATATTAGCTTGGAAAAAAAATTCAATATATTCACAATGTGATCCTCTTTCTTAATCCTGGTGATAACAACATCATCACTATCATGTGAATTCTTAGTATCTTCTATCATATCTCTAGTTTCAACACCAATTTTGATCAATCTAATAAACACGGTACACATATCAAACCATCATACATGACTAGGTAAAAATTCATGCTTAATTATTAAGATGAGACTTTCCCACATTAAAACATCGGCCTCTCACTCTCTCACTAACTATACATAGTTCACTTTGACGACCCATCATCAAAAAGTCACCAAAAAATTCTATCACTGGAAGTCCAAATCTCTTAGTCTGGTTGTTTGTCTGACTCTTCTCAACTCCTCTCTTACATCCACAATCGTATATTTTTTAGCTCATTCTCCATCCTACCAGAATCATCATCCATGTCGATGAATTCATAGAAAAATTTCTTTAAGGTCATACATGTGACAAACAAAAACAACACCTTATCGATCATAATGCTATATTCAAACATGAATATCATGATAAATGAAGTATCATAAACATCAAGACACAATCACACTTCCTCATCAACAAAGTCATTACATTTCCATGTAAATATAAACTCATCATATGGAAAGCTCATGATATGCATAAATACTACACATACCTAAGATTCAAAAATTTCACTACGATGGAGATACATCAACAAAACAATCTACATCACTCTAAATGGCATTCTCATTCATCCTTTTCACTATCATCACAATTTTTTTCGGACCCTTGGATGAGTGTATTGTTGTTCATTGTATGATAGTTGACATTGGCATACCAAACTATGTCAAGTACATTACTACCATTCATGCTAAACTTCTACTCCAACCTATACATAATAATGCTCTTAAATGATGCCTTCATTTCAACTCTTCATAAGGATGATATCAATATTTTGATTAATCACCTCAATCCTAGAGCAAATGTACCAAATCTTTCTTGAAGATGGGACTCTACACAATTTTTCCAGAAAGCCTACATATAAGATACATTCTCAGGCATTCACAACCTATCTAATAAAAAAGTTGATGTATCAAATTCTCGTAAAAAATCTTTATTCTCGCCTGGATGATGTCATAAACACTAGAGGTTTCTTAGGTTCATACATGTGCTAAATGTGTCTTGAGAGCTCGGAAGATTGCAATCATTTATTCTAAACTTTAACCTTTAGTCAAAAGTTTGGTCACATGTAATTCATTATGATTGTACCTTGAATGTTTCTATTGAAACAAAATCACATATTAAGTATCTAGCTACAATTTAACTTGATTGGATTGGAATATCATCTTATTTGTTTGGATGGAATGTAACCTCTATTTCTTTGAGAATTCATCATGCTTGATCACTAAGATCTATCAAGATATTTGGGTATTTTATCATCCATATTTTTCTTATCCACACTTAATGCATGTACTATTTACCATAAAAATGACCACAATAGTATGCTCTCGTGCAACATGTTCGATGATGCTCATTGCTCAAATCAGGGACCATCCTCCTTCAAATATGTCCTAAATTCCTCTGATTATCCTGCATAATCAAGAACACTTTAGATCTATGATCTTATTATCTAGTCTTCTTTAATTTCTACATGAGGGTTTTCATACAGAGTTCTCTCCTTTTTCATTTTCTTCTTTCAGTGCTCTCTATGACCATTACAATGGTTTAACTTATCATTCAATGTAAGGTTGGTACTTCATGTACCTATCATTCTATTTATACTCACAATTAGTCTTTAGGGACGTGATTGTTGAATTTCCTTTGTAAAAATGAATTATACCTATACAAATAGAAACCACTATGTTTTTTACTATTAGAGATATATGACATAATGACCTAACTTTAAAGGAGTGTGCTTGTATTATTTGTTCCTAGTTGACTGACTGTGACCATATAGAATCATGTTCTAGCTACAAGTGTGGATTCTTTCACACTCCCTGTAGGAAATTCACGCCATATTCTAGTACTCATCAAACCACTAGGTCTTATTTGGAATAGAAACTACACTCTCATACAATTTTTTTTAAAATATACATTTTTGGCAATATTATTATATGTGGACTTGTGGCACTAAAACTAGGTAATTCATGGTATTCAAATTTGATAGTTGAGAATCCCTATATTCCGTACATAAAGTGTTACTAATATTATTATTTGGCGTGTACTATATATACTCTTAGTACCACATATATAATATGTTGATTGTGTGAGTTTTTCCAATGAATCAAACCTAGCTAAATCAATATAATAAATTTCCATCCAAAACCCAACTTAACACTAGCAACCATTAGAAACCAAATAAATTTTTTTGAAATATAGTGACCCACACAAAAATCTGGCCATGAGTTATCGTCATAGAACCTTTGATTACATTTTACAACAGTGCATTAGTTCTAATCTAAATTACACCAGGGTATTCATGATAGGGATAACACTAAAACCTTTTTATTAATTTCCTCAAAAAGGATTACAAGAAGGCCCTTATTCATGAACCTTCAGCAACATAAGATGACTTATCCAAAATTCTCAACTAGTAATCTTAAAGAAACATTAGAGAAAAGAACTTTTGCATATATAAACAACTACTTAGCCATTACTCAAGAAAGTGAGATAGGAAAGTGAGAGTACATGGATAGTCTAGAAATTACTATATTACTTCCTGTTAAACCTTGGTCACCACCTCCTTTTCTCTATGCCGGCATACATAAAATATCATGGAAGATCAACATGAAACTCTACAATATTCCCAACAAGAGGATTTCCCATGCAAAAAAACATACATACACAACAATTCTAGATCAATTATGGATAGAAATGAGAATAATATAATTTAATTCAATTTCCAAAGATCCATCTTCCTCAGAAATAAGGTATATTTACTACAAATTGTATGACATTTCATATTTGTATATCATGAATATTATAACTCAAACATTTTGAATAAGAAAAAGACAACATTTTTTATAGTGATTTAGGAGATCATTGCAACACCATGCAATAATCATTATATGCATTATCATATATGGCCTACTTGGCCATATATTAATTTTGAGTCTTTCTCTTGGTTGTTTGTGGCATACCACTCAAACTAATAGCTAGAAGCTAAGATGTTTCAACTACCTAACATACAAGATCATATGATTATTGTACTATGTAATATCTTTCCCAACATAGTAGAGTGAGGCAAACAAAGTAGTTTCACAAGCCAAATTATTGGTGGATTGCCATATCAATCCTGGGTACACATGTCACTACACTATACACAAGGATAGAAAAACTTCATACAAAAACATTGTACGTATCATGTATTAGGAATCACATGAACTTCTCACAACCGTTAGTTCGCAAAAATGATACACATTTCACTATCCCCCCATTGACCCAAGTGATTGATCTAAGGTCACAAAGCACACACTACATGATTATGGATCCTCTTTATAACATAATCCAATTACTCATTTTCAGATTTATTACACTAAAAAATAATTATGTCGATTAGTCAACCTTGTTAGAGATTCCTAATTTATCGTTAATGTTGAGACCTCCCTTTTAATCAGCATAAATATTGACCTTAAGAAAACAAACCACCAAAGTCTTAGGAAATGTGTTTAATAATTATTTGGAAAATACAGGTAAAATTTTCCTTTTCATCTTTGAATAAACCTCATAAACCAATGTCACATCAAAGGATTATATATTCACTTATCACCAATAATATTTCTATTGTGAAGTTCAGCATACATTAAAACATATACATAAAAGGACAAACTTGGTGCAATACCTATCCCAAGAAAGAGAGATTACATGGACACTCAAATATAAATTATTCAATTTATATCTTCTTTATCACGATCTCCCCATTAAATGATATTATACTAAAAAGCATTTGTAACAGTCTCATGAGACTCATATGAAGTCCAGTGAGTGGATACCTCCCACTCAAACTGGGTACAAGCATCAACATTAGACTACATATATTGAACTCATAAAAAATGTGTATGTAATACTAAGTCAAATAGGAAATTCTAACATTTAGCACATCTATTTTATGACAATAATGTAATCAATCTAATAATATATTCACCAATCAAATCACAACATAAAAACATCTTCAAGAGCATATCTATGACAAGATCAATAATGCTAATTACTTTAGAATGACCATCCATTTGAAGGAGTAACAAGTTGGGATTAAAAAATGAGAATCAATACATAAAAACAATATCATTTTTCTGACACCCACCACTTGGACTAGGAACACATTCTATAGTCCTGAAGAGGAGGTCAACAAAAGAAATGTCTACCAAACAAGACTATTAAAATGATAAGTAAATCTAAATCTTAATCACAATGAATATTCAATTTCAACGTCTAGTTGTCAATAGAAAGATTTGATCTCAAACCAGACATATAAAAATATGGAAACATATAAGATCTATAAAAGAATGAATCATTTTCACCACAAAAAACATATTCAACAATAATAGATTTATCATCTATCATAACAAGGAATGTATAAATAATTCAAATAATATTCTATGTAGCTTTTCATCTTCTATTCATTTTCCTAGAAACTAATTGGCTAGTGGATCACCAAGTAGAAGTCACCATGTCTAATTCTTGTATCAATGAATCACCCTCATTATCTTAGGTTTTAGCCAACCAACCTAAGATATCAACATCCAACCATGGTCATCGCACAGTTGCCAAAAGAGGCTCACATCCTCATCTCAAGTACATGAGATAGGAATGAACAAAATATCACATATCATCATTTTTCCATGTATCATATTATTCATTTTATCAGAAGTTTTATTACTCATGGACATAGACTTTCAAAGTAGAGGATTGAAGTCCAGAGTCACACTAGATGACTCACTCCTAAATCATGGTGGTCTAACCTTTAATGATTTGATCCACATTCTAAAAGTCCTTCTCATAATTATCTAATTACTACAATGAGATCTATTTCATTTCCTTAGTATGGACCTCAATAGAATCTCATTGTGTTCAGGGCACCTAACCAGATCTGTCATCATTTCACTTTTTATTATTCATATTTACTCATCTAAAAAAGTATTCAAATCATCATTTCTCAGGTGTGTTTATCTGGCACAACTAGAATGATATAAAGTAGATTAAGGTTAAAAAGAAATACAACACCTGAAATGAGAAGAACAAAAAATCTATAATTTACAGTATGTATGTTTCTTCCATTTCCACATCATCTAATAGCATTCATCATCAGTGAGCCATCAGCTCGATACATAATCTCATTATCCAACATTCACCCTAAACATGATTTCTCAAAGGTGTTCAATTCATTCTCATTTGAAATTAACATATCATAATTGTCATGAAATATAAGTAGAGATATTAGGACTATAAAAATATAGGCATATAGACGCTTTGTGTCATTCTTCATGATCAGAACATGTTTTTTAAGAAACATATACTTATTCCATATAATTTCAATAGATGTGATTATATCTCAAAGCACAAACGTGTATGACACACTTAATGCTCTTCTTTTAATATTTACCATTATTTTAGTTAGGGTTACCATTCAACACATATGTGATCTTATTCAAAATCCATCAAAAGAAACCATTCTTAGAATACAAGTATTGTATAGACAATTACTATCCAATAACATATTCTTATGAATCAATACACATCATTGAGCTTCATGTTGGAATTGAATTAAACTATTCTTATCTACAGTCTGTGATCCCTCATTCAAGGGTATAATCCATATTGTCATGTAGCTCACCCTATGAGGGCTAGGGATAGGTTCTTATATCCATATAGATTCTACTTGGTTTCTCCCCATTTTAGGTTTATTAAATTAAATTATTTCATTTCATTTCACCTTCACTATTGTTTGGAGTCAATCATTCTTAATTCAATTAATATGTAGTTTTTCTCTCTCATTGATATCCATCAAAGTCCAATTTTAGTGCATTTCTTAGGTAACCAAACATATATTTTAAATTAGATATATGTAAGAATTTATCATACTCATTTGGCTTTTATTTCACTAATTACTTATCATTACAATTGAGTTCGCCCTCACAATTTTTTTTCTTATGTTTAGATATATGTACCATGTCCTTTAATTTTTAGAGACATTTTGGTAATTAAAAGCAATCTGTTTACATAAGTATTTGGATGTCAATCTCCAATTGTAGCGGCACGGGTGGGGTGGCTACCTCTGTGCTGATGTCTTCTCCAGGGGGCTTCAGGTCTTCCTAATTTTCCACCACCTCCACCAGCACCACCACCATCTCAGACTCCACCATCATCCCTCCCCCTTCCCCCTCCACCTGTCAAACCTCCCCCACATCTTTTAACCCTGACCCCCTTTCCTCCTCATCCAATCCGTCCACAAATTTCACAACAGGGAGGTCTTAGGCAGAGACCCTTCATAAGCCTATGGATGTGTTTTGACAATGCAGAGCGGTGGATCTCTCTAGAGACCCCAAAGATCCTGGCTTCTAAGTATAAGCGATCATGGATGAAGTTTTTAGAGATGGTTGTGGTGACTATGGATGACTTCCACCATTGTACCATTACCATTCAGGTGATGGGGAAGTGCCATAATGCCCAACTATATGGGTGGGTGATCCGCTCTTAGAGGCCAAAATGGGAAGTCCAGCTATAACATACTAGATCTCAGACCCTACCCTGGAAGTTGACATTTTGGACTTAGCTAAACACGGTTGAAGGTTAAACCTAAATAGATGTTTAGTATAACACCAATGAGCTAAAGCATGTATATATCACCTTAATGTAACCTAATGTTCTAACATTAATCTTAGGTTAATAATTGATACATAAAATATGCCACATAACTCATTTTGGTGGTCATATGAAGATATGGAACTTAATTGGATGAATAATTTAGATAATGGGCCTATAAGTGTCCCTTACCATTCTCTAGTTTTTGAACAATGGGGCACCTAGTTGCACCTTGGTTTGAAGGTGTTTCTATCCAAGGGCATTTTAGGGATTACTCTCTTTATAAATGAACTTATCTTTAAAAACTATCAACCAATGAGGTTATTTATTTGATTGGAGGTTGGTTGGGATGGCCTATAAGTGTCCATAAACTGACATTTGATATTCAAGAAACCTCTATGAGCTGTCCTCGTGCATGGCCAAGAAATCCCTAGGCTAAGGACACTTGGAAAGATCCATGGACACCTCATGCTTGACTTCTTCCTTAGCCATAAAGGTTTGCATGTCCATAGGCACCCTTAGCATTGGAAACATGGAAAATAACTTGACACCTCGTGCTTGACTTCTTCCTTATCCATAAAGGCTTGCATGTCCATGGACACCCTTATACATGACACATGGAAAGTCTCATAGACACTTCATACTTGTCCTCATTTTTATATAGCCATATCTACCCCTTCCCAACTCCCAATTCAAAAACTATTGCTATCCTTTATTTCCTCTAGCTTAGAGCATCATTCCTACTCTATTTTTTCATGAAGGTGTTGTCCCAAGGTAAAAGGAGGTGCCTACCTTGGTGAAGAAGGATCCTAGGGTTCCAAATTTTCTCTATTTAGGGTTTGAAAAGCTCCTCCTTGGTTATTTTGACTAAAACTAATAAGTTTTCTCCTTTCCTTCCCTATTTTCATGATGTTAGTCTTCCTTACACCTTCCTCCAGGTCAGAATGGTCTTCCATGGTGAAACCCCACCTAGAGCCCTTAAACACCCCATCTCCATGTTCTTTTGTTAGGGTTTTTCACCTCTAAAGAGGAGAAGGTGCTGCTTCTTACTCGAGATAGGAACTTTATTGGAGAAACCAACTCTCTAAGCTTGGTAACCTTACTTATTCGACCTATCCACCTTCCCTAGAGGTTCTTTGGAGGCCTAGGTTTGACTTGGACTATTTATACTATGAAGTTGATCTATGATTGCATCCCACATTATTTCTATATGGAGCAATTTCTAATTCTTCACTCTAAATGTATGATGTATCCCCTATTATTCTATGTTGAGAAATTCACCTATGCTTATTCATTCTCTTTGTCCTATGGACATTAGCCTATACACAATGTCTTTTATTTTGAAAATCATGGTTCATGTGAACTACCTTAGTTGATATTGATCATGTGATCATGGATTTTCTTTTGAACTCTTATGTTTTGTTCATGATGGAACTCTAAAAGATGACATGTGATGTCTTTTTCCCACTTATGAGGTCGATGTATATGTTGGTCACTTATGTGGTGACTAGTTTATATATTTTGACTATACTTTCTACTTGCCTCTACATTTAACATGATATGTGATTCACTAGCACTAGAGTAGTGTAATTGCATTGGTTTTTATGGCAGATGTGTTATTTCCTACTGAGCAGATGTGATATTTCATGTTGTTTTTGGATGGAAAGGAACATCATACCTAGGGAAAGATGTGTGATTCTTGGCCCATGTTTCATATATTTGGGAGATTGGAAGTATTCCTTTCTCTATCAGGTTTCAAGTTTATGAGACTTGGCCACCTTTGTGTTTCTATTATTCTAGGGATATGTTTATCTCACATGCATACATGTTGATGATATGGGGTGTGTGCCCTAATTCTTTACATGTGCTTGTGTGGCAAAATATTTATGTTTTATTAATGGCAAGTATTATTTTTTTATCATATAATTTCAATTTCTTTTCTCTTGATACCCATTTGGGGTGGTCCTTATCCTTTCTATGGGAAGCCTTTTATATTTGTTGTCCTTCTTTCCCTATGTAGCTCAATTTTCCTATTTAGTATGCACATACCAGCCTTTACTAATGTCATCTATTTTCTTTTCTTGCTGGGGTATTCTTCCAACCCTAGATGAAGGACTTGGGTGATAAGGCATAAAGTTTTGGACTAGCTTAAGGAGTTAAAGCTTGGAGACAAATTTGTTATGGTTTAAATTTCCCTCTACTTAGATCATTATGTTGTATCATACATGTAAACCCTTACGGGATATTATGATGTACTTTTGTAATAACCTTGTGATAAATTGAATATAATCATTTGTTTGATTTTGCTGCTACACTTTGGTCTTTTGCATACCATTATAATAAATTTGGAAAATGTAAACCTATTCCAACATACCTTTGAGTGTGTTTGGAATGGATGCTTTATTCTTCAAATATTTAGTAAGGGGGTGATCCCGCCTCCTTGCACCAACTCTCTTCGATCAAAGGAGGCATGTTTCTTCCTCACTTGCCACTGAAGCTGATAAGTGCTTTCTAGAAGAGGGACTATGGTTCTTCGACAACCAATTGGTCATTATGAGATGATGGACACCTAACTCTGATGTTAGGTGGGTGGACCCTATCCTCAATACCAATGTCGATGACTCTTCCTAATGTGATGGCATACTAGACCATCCGCATTATCACCATCGTCAGCTATGGATTGGGCATACCTAAGGTGATTGATTTTTTGGGCAAGGGAAAACATGTTGGCGCTGCCCATATATGCTTGGATATGAAGGATGATAAACCTTCCCCTCCTATAGTTATGGTCTAATTTTTAGATGGTAAGGAGCTGGAAATTTGGGTTGAGTATGATGATTTCCCAGATAGATGCCATGCCTGTAAGGTGTTTGGACATTTTCCCATGGATTGCCCTGGCCCAAGGAAGGTAGTATTTGACCCCTCGACAGAGCGTGGAAGGTCTACCAATAGAAGACCTAGAAAAAGGAGAAAGAAGAATGGAAGTATGAGAGGACAAGCTTCATCTTTAGGTGCTAGAGTGGACATTGCTGATGCAAATCACAATGTGAGGTCTCAGATCGACACTGCTGAAACTATTGAAGCTGCTAAAGCTAATCACAATATGAGTTTCCCTACTAAACCAATGAAGGAAACTGTGAATGTTGTGTAGAGTGAACCTTATATTCAGGATGTGGAGGTTCCCATGAGTACCAGAAGCATAGTGGTGGGTACAGGGCACAATGCAAAGGTGGTTGAGGAACCCCCCATTTTTGGGAGGGTGACCTCCCCGGTTATTGGTAATCTATTTTCTATTTTGAAGAACTTGGATGTTGATATGCTGCTTGAAGAGATGAATGGATCCTCATTGATTTTTGAGAGCTCCAGTGGAAGAGGGATCAGTGCTTCTAGAGGGAGGAGAATATCCTCTAGACTATCCACCTCGGGATGAGGTGGATCATCTCATTCTAGTTGACCATCCTCATGTGGAACATGAGGGGAACCTCAAGACCTAAGCGTCAGAGGAGGATGATAAGTATCATCAATAGTGTCCAAACTAGTTTTGTTATTTGCTTGGAGACCACAATTAAGACAAGGTTTGAAAATAAAATTCCTAACATTTTCCCAACCGGGTGGGGTTACCTCTAGTCTCCAGAATGTTGAGGGTGGGAGGATTGTCGTTGGCTGGAACATGGAGGTCTAGGATGCCCAATGTATCTTCTCGGCAGACCAGATAATGGTTTTTAGTTGCATTAGTGGCAGGGGATTCCATTATGTCATCATTGCGATTCATGGCTTTCATAGTGAGATATGCAGGTGTACCATATGGGAAATGATCATCAGTACCATGCGACAGGATATTCCCCAGATCAACATGGGGGGGTTTCAACATGTACGACAAGATTCTAAGAAGAGTGATAGTAACCACTTCTTGATTCTACCTTGTGCAGGTTTAGTGCGGAAGTTGATGTTGTTGAGTTGGTTGAGTTAAATATGATAGGTGCATCTCCGCGTGGCATAATAAGAGAGAACTAAGTTCATAATTGTCAGTAATCTTGATCGTTGTTTGGCCAATAGATGCTGATTGAACAAGTTCTTTGAAGTGAATCTTCAGCTGGGTGGCCATCGAAATAGCAACCATGCCTGGATGACTATCAACCTTGCAACTGTGGTTCAAGTTAATAGACATTTTCACTTTCTAAACTACTAGATCAAATGGACTAGATGTGAGTGGAGAGTGAAGGATATGTGGCACTAGTACATTTCTGACCTATAATGTCACTTTTCCTTACATCGGCTACACTAAAAAACTGACGCTAGATACCAAACAACGCTTGTCGTTTAGCATAAACGTCAACGTAGATGAAGTCTGATCGATTAAGGAAAGACACGGGTACCTCTTTTTCATTAACATCAGTTATATTCCAAGAAAACTGACGTCTAAAGTAACTCATGGAATACAATTTTTTTGGGGAAAATATTTGCCTCCCAAAATTTTAAGATGGGTGTCGATTTTCTTTGAACCGATGACAGACATCATCACGTGTAATAAATTTTTCCTCCAAAATACTTCTAGCATCAGTTTCTTCTCCACAAAACTGACATTAATTCACATGAAATGGAGCATCTTGAAAATTTGGGTTTTTCTTTGGGTCAAGAGTTGGCCATGGATATGATTTTGCAATCATTACCTAAATCATATAGTCAGTTCATTGAGTGTTATCACTTAAGCAACATGGTTAGCCTACTGTCATATTTTCTTGACATCTTGATAAATGTCAAAGAACAAATGAAGATGGATAAATCCATCACACTGATCAGTAGAATTGAGTTAAAGGACAAATACAAAGCCAAAAAGTGTTTTGTGGCTAAGCTAAAGTCCAAATCTTCTACACTTGAAGTTAGGATAAGGATAAGGGAACCAAGAAGATAAAGCAAGGGATAGATGTCTCTACTTTTGGGGTATAGGTTATTGAGATTAACTTCACTAATTCTTAATCATACGTACTTGATACCGGATGTGGATCACACATTTTCTCATATGTGAAGGATCTGAAAAGAAGTATACCTTTAGAGAAAGGTGAGATTGAACTACGTGTTGCTAATGGAACAAGAATTACAGCTAGCGTAGTTGGAACTTATGAGTTAACTCTACCAAGTGGGCTTGTAATAGAGTTAGAAAACTGCTATTACATACCTTCCATTAATAGGAACATCATATTTGTATCTTTTTTTGACAAGAAATGATTCAAATTTTTTATAAAGAATGGAAGATGTTCTATTAGTAAAGATGGGGTCTTTTATGAAAGTGCCCCAATGTCTTATGGTCTATACTTGATAGATCTAGAGACATGTATATATAATGTGAATACTAAAAGACAAAAACTCAATGACTCAAACAAAGCATATAGTTGGCATTGTCGTCTAGGGCACATAAATGAGAATCGCATATCTAGACTGCATAAATATGGTTATCTGGACTCTTTTGATTTTGAATCGTTAGAGACATGTGAATCTTTTTTGTTGGGCAAGATGGCTAAGGCCCCATTCACTGGTAACAATGAGAGGGCTAGTGATCTATTAGGACTCAGACATACTGATGTGTGTGGACCTTTTAGAACAATCACTAGAGGTGGGTATCAGTACTTCATTACCTTCACTGATTACTTTAGTAGGTACATCTATGTTTGCTTGATGAAACTTAAGTCAGAAGCTCTTAATATTCAAGGAGTTTATGAATGAAGTACAGAACCAACTTGGTAAAATTATTAAGGCACTTTGATTTGATTGAGGTGGAGAATACTTAAACCAGGAGTTTGAGGACCTTCTTATATTAAGCACATGGGGATCTATTGCATCTCCATATGTAAGTTTGCACTCAAATAGCGCCTTAGAGACATTATACCTTTCATGCTTATCATTTTGTTTATGAAACTCATAGTTCATATATCCCAACATAAGGTTCTTGATTTTCACAACATCATTGGCATGCTTCAAATAAGCATGTATTTTAGTCTTAGGCGAATTTGGACTGGATACTAGATGTGGTGTATTAGGATCGTGCATAACACTTCTCAAGGTCATGAACCCGTTATGGAAATAAATCTCATTTAAATTATCCAAACATGATGATTTGTTTGCCATTTGATTCTACAAGAGATAAATTTGCATTTGTTGAAAACCCTTTTGATTTTATTTGATCTAAAAAAATTGACGATATAATTAGGTCCTTAATTATTATCGCTTCCACTATTTTTTTTAAATTGATAGCCCTCAATATTAATTCAGAATATTGTAGTGTACAATATTCTAGTGGTACAGATCCAAGATGATTTAACTTTGCCCCAATCAACACCGCAAACATAGTAAACCATCAAGTTAGGCAACTCTTACCAATTGCATCATATGCAATTCTGGATATATAATATGTACAACCCCTTGCCATAATCATTTGCATGTATTAGGGCCCAGATGCTCTGAGAATCACTAGTCAAGCCTAACCTAAAAGATGACACAATAATAATGCACCCCACAGAGGCGTATCCTACATCATTACCATCACACTTCTACAAGATAGACGTCGCACCCCATGGAGGCGGAACCTATGCTTATTCAGTCAAGATTTTCATGTGTGCCGCATTTGGAAAGCATCTAAGACTTGATATTTTAATTTAGAGAGTTTGTATTTATAAGTATATTCATATACTTTATCCAATCACCACATATATAGTATGTATCATATACATGCTATATCCCACAATGAAAACATGCAATAAACAAAAGTGATGGTTGTGTCCACCATAATGTAATAACTTGGAGCCACAAGTAATTACGTCATCTAGGTCTACATAACATGCAGAAACATGTGGTTGATGAATATTTGTGCTTGCTAATCTGGGTTGATTGGTTCAACACTTGAACCAATGGGCTCACCTCTTGGCCAATATTTGGGTCATCTTACTGGTCGTATGATTCCATCAGTCCACCATTTGCTGGAACCTCCAACTAATCGATTGGGTCTACCAAGCGGTTGGTTCGGCCCATCCTTCTAGTCCTCCATTCGGTTGGCTCATCATCATCAGACCATTCTTCATCTTCATCATAACAGGAAAGTAAATTATCGTATTTTACATAATTATTTGGAAACCTTAAGTTACATTCGAGGGGAGCAAGGATAGGAAAGAATTAACTTTACATTGGGGAGATAAGATAGAGGCTCAGTACGTAGATCGAGATAAGAGGATCAACCAACCATATAATCATGCATAGAAAATAGGGGTTATTGGCCATAACTATGCTACACATCCACCATCAAAACTACTTTTAGGGCAACACATGTCAATTGCATATATATATATATGCATATATATATGGGCCCATCTTTATTTCCCGCGCGGGTAGCTACCCGCCCACCCTTCCGACCACTTTTTTTCAAAATAAAAAAATCGCAATTGTAGAGGACTATTTTGTCTAGCTCTCCAAAAAAATTAGCCAAAAATAATATCATTTGCCCATCCAAAATCAAAAAACCCGTCCTTATATATATATATATATGTTGTATATTTTGTATAGAGTTACTTTTTTGGCTAGCAGAGTTACTTTTTTGGCCATCATACTTACTTTTTTGACATCAGAGTTACTTTTTTAGCCAGGAGAGTTACTTTTTTGGCTGCCGGGTAGCGAAAATCCAGGCTACCCGCGCGGGCAACGAATGAACGCCATATATATATATATATATATATATATATATATATATATATATATATATATACATATATACATATATATCATATATTAGTTTGGTATTATCGTGGTGTTTGAATTTGACAAGATATTATTCGCATCGCATGCAATAATAGAATGAAAAAACCAAAATATGATCATATCGATTATCTCATAATATAGTAAATTGACATCAGCTCTGATACTACTGTAGGGAAATATGACAACGAGATAGAAAGCAGAAACAAAAAATTTATCTATCATATTTCCTTATCAAACGGATCACGTCAATTACTATAAGATAGGAAGGATGGTTTATGAGGATATACTTGGTCTTGGACCAACTCCAACGACAATCCTCATCATTGTAGATGCACAACTCTGAATCCTGATTGCATTGGGAATCGTCTAACTGCTCCTCCTAGAACTCCAGACTCTCATGTCGTCTTCTATAGTAGGTCCTCTCGTCACAGACTGTTGGTTGATGATATCCTCCTTAGAAGAAAACAATGACCTCACACCTCTAGAGATGTCCACACAGATTGCCTAGAACTCTTGTCGTCCTATGCTAGATCGGACAGGAAGGAGTTGTACCTCCCGCTGGCGTACTAGTCACCACCATTCTCTCCAATGACAATAAATTTGGTTGTTTCTCCACCTTTGTCTATCCCTCCCTAGTTGTGTAGGACTTGCCTGGGCTCTCATGGTTGCCACAACCAGAGAGGATAACTTTTGTCAGAGCAACTGATTCTCAATTATTTGTGTTGTGCTCAAGGAAGCCCCAAGTATCCCTATATATATGGTAGAGGCCAGGGTCAAGGTTCCCAATTGCTATTCGGCCCCTGATTAATATGCATGAGTGGAAAGGATCGGAATATTTCAAATTTTCACGACAATTCTACAAATTTTGCAACCTGCGGCAACTGAAATAGATGTTTGGCAAACCCAAATGGTCATCTCACATGTGTGATGGTTGTCTCGCACTGTGAGATGGTCATTTTGTAGTCTTCCAATTATACATAAATTTGGCACATCAATTCCCATCAATGTTAGACATTGATTTCCTTGTGAAACAAGTATTGCTCAAGAAAAATTAATTGCAAAACATATAGAACCTTCTCCTATCAAACTAGACCATCTCGCCCATGTGAGACATCCGTCTGGGTCACATAGACATTCATCTGGTAATCTGAGTCAAGACAGTTTAGTTGGGACAGCCGTTTCCTTTGCCAATTTAAATTTAATTCCATGCTTGACACCCAGATGCCCCTTTAAACACTTGAGATGCTTGTTTGGCATTCCAGACGACCATATCATCACTTTAGATGGGCGTTTGGCAGTGATGCCATCCTATTTGTTGCATGAATCAAATACCTAAACACTTTAGTACTTAATTCAAATTCCATTTGAGATCTTAACTCCTCTTAAAGGTGGAGACCTATGTGTGTGACCTAATAGGTCCCATATTACCTTGGTAGGGAATTTCCATAGCACATGACATCACAAGCAATGAGTGATGCCTAGTCATTAATCAATTTTACCAAAGTAAATGGAAAGTTGGAGAACAACTTCAACCTACAATCTTTATATGGTGTTATAGTGTTTGTATAGTTCCTTTGTCACTAATGTCCAGATTGAACTAGAGGCATGAAGCAGTCACCCTCATTATAATTCAATCTTGTTTCTTGAACTGAGAGAAGATTATATGAGATATATGTAAGCTCAATATCACATATTGACTCACATGCATATGGCCATGCCTTTCTCGGTCTCACTAATCAAGAGGCCTAGGACATCACACTCCAAACAGAGGGACAAATCCCATATCTATCATTCACATCTATCCCCATGTATCAAAGTCATCCAATCACCACCTTTATAACAACCCATGTTTTAGGACTGTGTTTGATGATGTCAAAGTGTATCCAATGACATGTGATGAGTGCAACGATTTCAGGTCTAAGAACCACAATCACCACCATCATTGTGAGAGATAACTATGACTTCCATGAAGATGGCTTCCAAGTGTCAGTCTCACGGGGGCTCTATCTGATACATTGTTATCTAACATGTATTTGTGTGCTTGGTTTGATATTGCCAAATCATGACTAATGAGATTTAGCCATCAACCAACTCACACTCTAATCTTGTGTGTCATTGTTGTCTATCAACCTTCGACAATGACAATTGATCATGGACATAATTAGAATATGTATATGTATCTTAACATCCGTATGATCTCATCCATAAGGGTAGTAACTTCAACACATATGTCATTGAGTAATATAATCCTCTAGATGTTTATAATGTTACATCATTATCTCATAATTGAATTAAATAGAATAAATTTGAAGCTTTCCTTTTATTAATAATCAAATCTTTTTTACATGATATGCCATTACAATCAACACATGATTGGCTCTCTGGGCACATACATAAACAACATGATGACAATAGGTAAACATATTTAGTTATTAGCTTCTCCAACAAAACTGAGATATCAAACTTTATCTAATTAAGTTGAAACTTTTCTCATAGACTATTATGATCCAAAGAATCCAATTCCAAAGTTATACTAAACTATTAATATTATCTTCTTTGAGTTCTAATACAACTTACATGTTAATAATATTGTTTTAATATTAATTACTATGCATCACGTTAATGATCAAGGTTTAGGAATTAGAGCCTAACTTTGAGATTGAGTGTGATTATACACTCCAGGGTCTACTCCTTACTTTTATAGGTATATTTAGAGGTGTTATCATAGGTGAGAGAAAATAAAAGAATTATTTCTTATTTCTTTTCATATAATATAAAGGTGAGTTGTTTAGAGAACATTAGAACAAGATATATTATTTCTCATTAATCAAACAAATTTTATAAATTGTTGCTATTTCCATTAAGTCCATTGTTTACATTTTATCACAAACTATATCAAGAACTCTAAACTCTATTTGTGAAGTTTTGGGATACCCCAATGGCAGTTTGAACTCATATGTTCAAAACTAAATCTTTCAGATACTGAACTATATATATATAATGCAAATTACATGGGACATTTTACCTTGCCTCTTCTATTATATACAACATATAGACACACTTCATACAAAATTTAGATAAATATGAAAGTTTTTTACATCACTTATGAAATGTACAACTATATTTCTTTTACATGATTTTGTTTTTCCATAAGTTATTGACAAATCATACAATAATAGCAAATCTATCACAACAGTGGTCTCATTTTTTCGCATATGAAACAACTAAAATTTATGCTACAACATATTAATTTTGGTGCATTTAACTTGTTGGGTTCCTTCATATATAACAAAGAACTTTCTCCATATACCATACGAGGTTGCACAATAGAAAATTCTATGAAACTCACCATGGGAAAAATAAGAAGATAAGATACTTACAATTTTGGTGTTTAGGGTAGCCTTTCGTATCATATCTAGATCCCATTTCTCCATCTTCATTGTTAAGGTGCATATGGAAAGGAAAACATCATCCGAAGATCAAAGCTCAAACCCTATATAAAGTATTGCTTTCCTCTCCTCCAATATGTGTAATTAGAACATCAAAGAGTGTTTACCGAGTGACTTGGGCTACTTCAAGGTTCAGTTGGCCCAAAGGCATTTCCCCATCTTCAAGACTTATTAAAGATCCTTGAATCCTACTCTGATACCAATTGTTTTGCTCTAGAGGTAGGATGAATAGATCTAATAATAAACTTATGTAATTTCAAATGCAAAGGAAGGTTAATTTCAACTTATTTAGAAGATAATTCAATAGAACATTAAGGTAGAAATTGGGAAATGAAAGAAACTACATAAAACAAAAGATGTAGAGTGGTTCCATCAAGAGACATCAGTCCACTACCTAGTTGTTTTCAACAAGTATTTTTAACATGTATTTTATTCTTTTTCAAGACCGATAAAGAGTACACAATTTACTGGTGCCTTTTGTGTCTCAAGACAACCCTCCTTTTCTAGCTCCAGGATAACTTGTAAAATAGAGTAGACCGCAATCAGCCTCCTTCCTTGATTACATCCATCTCATGAGTATCTCTAAGAAGCTTCCCCACAACCTTCTCCCAAGAAGTAGTTGGAAGCAACAATAAAAACTAAATAAAACAAGAGAGAAAGAAGAAATTACAACTCTCACAAGATGTACAATTTGTAGCAATTAATGAGCAAGTGATGATTGATTCTCCACAAGGACTAGACAAGGTTATATTTGGTAGAGTAGGATAGTACTATTGACACATCTTAGACTAGCTTGAGGGTAATTGAAGATAGTAACATAGAAATAGTATAGCATGCAATAAGTTGCTCAAGTGTATTTTGGGTGTCCACAAACCACTCCTATATGTAGAAACTACTCAGTAATAGTTAAGAATGTTTTTGGGAGTGCTTAGGACAAGATAAATTTTCAAGTAGTTATTAAAAAGTCAAAAGTCAGATTTATAATACTTAGTAGATCTTCCAAAATTTTCTTTGCAAATTGTTCTGGTCAAGATGTACTACGACCGAACTCCATCTTGGTCATAGTTTAGTTCAACCGAGAGGCAGACTTTTGCCAAAGTTTTCAATAGTTATATCTTAATTGAGAAGTGGTTTGAATGAATGTATTTGGGTTGAGAAATAGTTGGATACAAAATATCCTTGTAGATGCACTATTGTATTTAAAATAGTTGGATACAAAATATCCTTGTAGATGCACTATTGTATTTAAAAAAATGATGAAATTATTTTTCTAATGAAACTTAAGAATCTTAAAGGATTGATATTAGTGTGGAATAAAGTTTAGTATAGGTTCAGATTCATCTTTTTTTATGATATCATCCCTATCAAGATATACAAAATTCATTTATACAAAGCATAGATATGGTACAGCTAGACCTAGAAGCATCCAAACACATATATTGTAGTATATTTTTTATTGTTAGATTGTGTCTATATTTCTTGATTACCTGAATTACTAAATGCACATGTTACTGACATAAATGTGAAACATTTAAATCATAAAAAATAAGTGTGGTGTATATTCAAATGGCCAACAATATTTTGGTCAACCAATGACTTGATAAGCTTGCTAACCGATGAAAACTATTATTTCATCAGAGGTCATTTGAATTAGTAGGCAATCCAAGATTATCCAAGATGAAACTTCATCGCACCAAGGTCAATGATTTTTGTTTTCTTTACCAACAAAGAAGAAATAATCAAAGTTACATTTCCTTTTTTTCTCACCACTGATGGAGCTATTGATGAGCACCTGATGAAAATTGATGCTTTCATCAGGTTTTAATTGTTGGTACCAAAAATGACTTAGTAGCAACAACTGTAAAAAGGGCTCAGTGTCATTATGTGAATAGAAAATGGCTTGGTCGTATGATAACAAGTTGATCCACAATAGAATTGAGACTTCATAAGCTTAGGGATTTAAGAGTGAAACAAAGGATGGGGAAACTCAATCGTATACCTAAAAGGGATGCAACAACTGTGATACAAATGGAATAAGTATAGTTGTTTGGGAATGTATTTTTCTTAAGTTGATCGATGAAGCTAATAAAAACCAAAGACTGAGCCTTTTATCTTAATGGAAATGTGCCTTGAATGATGAGATCATGGAAAACCACCAGGTCAATGGTATTCAAAAATAGTAACCAACAATCTTCTTGTCATACACTCACCTTGATGGTTTCCAAGGGCAATAAACTCAACTTATGGTTGGGAACAAGGGTTGGTGGCTTTAGGTTGTAGCAATAGACTAATAGTTTTTACTAACTGGTAGTCGATGGAGCTACAAACCAAGTAGTTGACTGATGGAAGTATCATCAACGACTTACCTACCAATGTGATTTCTAGTTATGTAGGCCAATGGGTTTTCTTATCCCTTTGACTGACGGAAATACAGTCTTGGACTCTTTGATTAATATTCCTTCCTATAGATACCCCTTCCCACTCTCATATGACGTATCTTCTGTCAAATCTTTTACATTGCCTAGTCTCCAATGAAGGGCAATCGAAGGTCGATGAAAAGTGAAATTTTGTGGATGAAAGCCTTGGATCAAGATTTATTTGGACTGGTCTAAGCCTTAAAAGGTTGTTTCTCACTCCCTATATGTACGATCTTCACTCATAAACTCTATTATTTCTATTATTCCCTCCTCATCTCTATCTTGAACGAGATCCGTGGTGTTACAAGTTAAAAAATTGGGCATATAGATAAGGATACATTGCTTCTCTATTTACTTTAGATATACCTTGTTCTTGAAGAAAAAGAGCATTCTTGGATCTTTTAGAGGATCAACCTCAGGCGATTGCTACACCTTATTTATTTTTCCTTTTTGAATTTCATTTTCTTTAACCCTAAGACAAGTGATATAACTTTTGTTTTCTTTTTAGCTTACTTGTTATGCATAATATTAAATTAAATTTGTTTTAAAAACCCATGTACTAAAACATGATGTTGTATGCACTATTTTGCATAAATAAGACGATAATATGAACCTTTAAGTCTCTCTTTGTCTCTTTGTACATTTTTTGTCGTACAATGATATTTTGTTCGATCATGCAAGACCTGAAATTCACAGCACAAGTACAAAGACTCTTAAAAATGTCATTCTTATGGCGTTTTAGTATGCAAAGAAGAGAAATTTGGCCTACCTATTAATCCTTATTGTATACTTTAAATACTAAATAAATTATATGTTTTTATTTAATGTTGTGGTGTTCTAATATTGATTGTACAGAATTTCCTAAATGAAGGTTGTTCATCCATGTTAGTTTAGGAACCTATGTTTGTCTAATCTTAGAAATAGCATGAATTTTACATTTATTGGTGTTTTAAGCTGAAACTATGGGTTTTACCTTGTTTATGACTAGTTAAGTTCTCTATAAAATTTAAAATGCTAATTAGATTGGTACATGGACTTCTCAGTGTTTTGGTTTTAATGATAAATTGGGATTTTATATAGCATAAGTTAAAGTTCGGTCCAATTTATGACCAAATATGGTTAGATATACCATGATGAAGTTATATGAAACTATATCGTACATTTTATATCTTTTGAAGTTACAACACATGATTTATTTTACAAATTCAACTACAAAGCTTGTCTGGTAGATTGGGACATAGTGCCACTATATTTTGTCACTCGCATCGACCGGGGGAAGGAGATGTTTAAGATTCCAGTCATCTTAGATCTTATATGAGGCTGATTGTAATTTTGTAATTTTCAATTAGTTTGAGTAGTACGCCTCAAACTACCAAGACTTCATAAAATATATAATCTGACCATGTAGTATATGTTTTAGGATTATTTGACGAATGCGTGATAACTATTGTTTTACTCTTTTTGTGAGTATTATATATGACTCATATCTTTACATGTTTAGCTACTTGTATATATAGCTTTACTTGTTCCCGTTCAATTTATAGTCTCTGATTAGTTACCTAACTTGTTATATTATTTGTTTTAGTAATTAAGTTGCATAACATGCTTGTAAGCAATAAATGTTATGATTTTTTTAGATCATATCGCTAGGACTTGGGTTCTCACCATGTAGATTTCCATATCTTTTTAGTTGACTAACCATGCGGTCAGACCCTTGATAGTGAGGAGCCTCAATTCGAATACCAGTAGGGATGAGAGGTTGTATGATTCTGGTCAGAGTCTTAGAGGTATTGATGTACTCTCAGATATAGGCATGATGATTTACATATGTAGTAATTGACTCGACTTCTTACTATATGTCATAAACAATATAAAATATTATAATTATTTTGGCATATACCTTTTCTATACATGTCGTGACTAAAGCCACCAAATTTGTATAAAGTTATCTGGTATGACTATATATGTAGAGATGGACCTGTGTGCAAGTTTCCATGTGAAATGCTTAAAGAAATATTTGACTTTAATTCTGTATCGTTTAGTAATATGATTTTTTTTTGAACAAGTTCGTTTTGTGTGGAAAGTTATCATAAGACAGTGTCATGGAAACCATCTTAATTACTCGATAGAAGCTGCATCAACTCTAAAGGACACAATGATATATGTACCTTATTTTTTAACTGGCGGGCCTCTATCTATAGTTTCATACTGGGTCGAAAGATTCTTGTTTCTGTCATTCGTATAATCTGCTAGTATGACTTTTGTCCATCACAACCAACCAGAAATGTATTGTTTGAAAAGGAAAAAAATATGTTGTACAAGATAGTTTATTATAGTGTTTTTAAAATCGAATTGAACCGGCCGGTTCAACCGGTCAGACCGGTAAACCGGTGACAGACCTGTCCGGAAGTATAAAAAACCAATTATGTATTTTTTTTCTGTCCAACCGGTCAGAACCACAGTTCGACCGGTCTTAGCAGTTGACCGGATCAAAATTGACCGAATCAGTGGTTAAAATAGAAGAAAAAATAGAAGGTATAATATATACATACACACCCATATATATATATATATATATATATATATATATATATATATATATATATATATATATATAAGGTAGAATACATATATATGTATATGCATACACATACATACACACACACATATATATATATGTTTATATACATATACATATACATATATACATGCATACACACACACACACACACACACATATATATATATATATATATATATATATATATATATATATATATATATATATATATATATATATATATATATATATATCGTGGTGACCGGTTTGATTTTCCCGGTTCAATTTTTTAATCGTGTCATGCTGACGTCATTTCCGGTCTAACCGGAGTCAAGCGGGTTTGAGCCAACACCGGTCCAATCACTGGTTCGCTTATGAAATTATTAGTTTATGACATATTGATTCTACACTCCTTCCGTGATAAATATGAGATGTTAACATGGAAATATTTATGTAGAACAATAGTTACGTAATGATCCTGATCTTCTTTATTAATGTATGCACTTTTATTTTGTCGTTGCTTCTTCTATAGGAAGCATGTCATATTTATTTATATTTGAATCGTTTAGGCTGATGAGTCGAGAACGGTATGAAAATACAAAAATAACATAATACATGCTTGTGATGTAGACATTGGATTAGTATGTGATTGATTGTGGTTAAATAATTATATGATAAAGTAAACTGGACTAAGAGACTATTTGATATGCAAGTTGTGTGTTGTACAAGTGCAATTAGGAAATCAGTTTGATTAGCTTTATCATCAAAAGCATGGGAACATATTTATGAATGTTTTTTTATGAAGAAACACGATCTACACTCACTAGAGATGATTTCAAAAACTAATCAGATGTTATCAGAAAGGAGTACAAGGAACGGATCACAATTAAGAAGAACGGATCACAATTAAGAAAAACTACAGTAGACATGAATAGGATTATACTACAAAGTCAGTGAAAGCATCTCACGAATGGTGGATTGATTATTCAAAGGTTTTTTAATTATAATTTGTTAATAATATGTGATTAACATTATAGAAATTAATCTAATAGTATTTTATTACTAATTTGTAGCCACATCCTTTTGCCTCTGATCTAGAAAACAAGGTCTAGAACAAAAAGATGATTATGTTTTCCTTTATTTATTATTGAGGGAATTGGGTAAATGTGGTCAATCCTACAACTAATGTCCCTTCAAATCCAGTTCCACCTACTGAAGATCATGACATACTTACAGATCTAGACGGACGCAATTTTTGAACTTCCTATTTTAATGATGTTGGAGCTGAAGCAACACAACAAAATACTGTGAACCTTACTGATATTGAAGATCATAGCAATACACCTATCAATATGTTTAGCAAATTGAGATTTAAGTAAGGATAAAGGAAGTGGAAATGGGGAGCATCTCTACTTGTAGAAAAAGTTGGTACGAGTAGGCATGAGTGTCGAAAAACCAAAAGAGCTTGTCTAAAAACAAAGTAAACATGCTCAAATGAGAATGAAATCAATGAAGTACACACAAAAAAGTGAGATACATTACATTCATATGTTATTGATGAATTTCATTTTTGGACACTTTCCACTATGTTTGATCCAATGAAAAGGGTGTTTCTAAATACCACAGACAAAGATATGTGGTTAGGATAGTTTCTCTTTGAATATTCAGGGTGAAAAACTAAGATGAATTAGAATACGAGTAGAGGCATTTCTATACTTTTCTATTACATGTGTCATGCTATAGTTCAATTATAGTTCTTCTTTAGTTGTTGATGGAGTAGTATGGTGCAATGGATGATTTTATTTAGTTTCCTTTCTTTTAGTAAATGAAATACAAATTTTTATGATGATGTATTTGGTTCTCATTCCATTAGTTTTCATTATTTGTTCCTGAAATACCTTAGCAGAATACACGATTGTGGTTGATTTTCTTTCTTTTAATAAATGGACAACAAATAGTTTATGTGGTGTATTTGGTTCTCTATTCATTTCATGAAATTGCAATGCTTATCCCAATTGAAATTTAGTTTTTCATGAATTTATATTTCTCTTGTTTGAAATATAGATCGTTTAATGGATCATATGGATTTAGTTTTAGATTCTGATACCGTATGCAAACAAGAAGAACAATTGTTTTTACTAACTAAGGCAACTAGATTTTATGCATATAGCTATTTATTAAAGGAACCTCATCACACTTTCATTTATAGAGTAACATGTAGTTAAATGGTTGACAAGACATCCAGATAGTTGCATTAATAATCTTTTACTGAAGGAAGATACTTTTTCTTTCTATGTTCTCAATTACATGCCAAAACACTCCTTTCTAATTCAGGATTTGTTTCCTTCAAAGAGGTTGTTGTTACTTTTTGGACACATTCTCACTCATACCCAAAAGGGTTAGAGTTATGTGTGAGTCTTAGCAGAGGTTCTCTTGGACAATATTGATTATTCCATAAAGTGATGCATACTATAATTGTACTATTGATATTGTAGCATCACGTAAGTTTGGAGATGCAGATAAAGCACTACAAGGAAATCCTAAGTCTTGGTCATTTATAAAAGATTTTATTGGTGACATATATGGAACTCATGTACATTCTCTCACTCTTAAAAGGTAACGACCTCTTCATGTAGGAAGAAAAAGTAGACCAACAATGTAATATCCTAAAATTTTGTAAATTTGAATACTATAAATATGATAGTTGGGTAAATAGATCCTATATCATAATTGATAATATAAGAAAGTCATACACTTTGTTGCATGGGTACAATCCATTGCCCAAATAAGGCCCATAACACTATTTACTTTCCAAATAGATTCTTATTGTACAAGTTTATGAAATAAAAGGAATTCACGCATAAACAAAGGATAATTACTTTATGATTTAATAGAAAAAGGAATTGTGGAATAATAGGCATGTTTTCAATATATTTTAACATATTAAATTAGATAATTAATGAAAGCAATTAGTAAAACATAAGTTTGAGGTATAAAATAAAGATAATTCAATCTAGTTTTTGGAACACTTAAAGATAACAAGGAAACTAAGATAATTTTAGAATTTGAGAAAAAAAAGACTTCCCATGTGATAATGGTAACTGTTTTAAGGAAAAATATAAAGTGCAAGTTTCGTTTGAAAGCGTTATTCCAATAAATCTCAAAGAATAGAGATAATTTTAGAAAGACATTTATAAGTTTCCCTCCATGTTTCACAGTGAAAGGACACTTCTAGTAGCATATGGAAAATTGACAAGGAAGACAGACTTGCTTGTAATAATTAAATGTTATTTCCCTTATTTGAAGAAAGAGAAAATGATATCTAGAAATATCCTTTTGTTACCAAACTCGACACAATACATGATTCTAGGATAATAAAGTAAGTATCAAATTTTGGGACCGGTTTGAATAAAGATGAGAAAGGGGTATGAATTTTTTGAGTTTCCATAATCGATATTTACAAACGGGTCCGTGGGATACAAAATAGGGAAGTGGGTATTTCGTGCCGATGATAAATTCCCAAGATAATTTTTATGTGATAGATAATAGTAATATAGAATTATACATGAAAATTGGAAACTAAGTTTCAGATATATTGGGAATAAATAAGGGAATAATGAAGAATTTTTCCTATTCCCAATGAAAAGTTATAGTATGGATAGATTCTTGGAGGTGGTTTCTTTTATGTGACTTTTGGATTTATAGAGTAAAAGATATGAGATTGTTATTAAAAGGAAAGAAGATAGAAATATAGTTAAGACTTTCCTAGCAAACTATCTTGCAAATTGCATAAGAAAACTTTTACGGAAACTAGACCCATCAATTTCCAACCCTTGTGCTATATAAGAGGTGCTACAAAGGGAAGATGAAATACCCCAATCCCCTCCTTCCTTGATGTGCATCCTTCCACAATAGTGCAGTAGCAGATCTCTTTCTCCCCTCATCATTGCAGTGCTCTTCCTCATCCATGATGGTCTCATTTCATCTCATAGCATGGTTCTTGCCACAATGACATAGAATTCCATGATCTTACAAAGTACGTCACCTATCATCGCTTTCCTTTTGAGTCTCCATGGAAGAGTCTCCATGGAAGAGGAAGAGGTCACCACGTCACCCCATGTTTGAAGTATAGATTCTAATTTTTTTAGTTTGTAGAAGTTTCTAGGATTACCCAAATATAGTAGAATCATATATCAAATGGATTGGGAGAATGAGTAGGATACAAATAAAGTAGTATCATGACATGGATCTAATCCTAATTCCAAAACCAGGGCTAATGCATGATTAAATAATGATTAATATATAGAAATATTAGATATAATAATTAATATGTTTTTTTTGGATGATGTGGGAACCACCCCCAAGGAAGTTCCACGATTGTGACTGCCCTGGCGGCGTAAACCCCCAACTTTCCCCCAACTACCCGCACATTGGGGTCAACAAGGTAAACTCACGTAGAGGCTGAGGTGCGTGACGGGACCAAGGATCGCCGAAGCTGCACAACTAGCGATTCAAACCCGGGTCCCTTCTCTTGGAGCCCAAGCCTTCTCCATCGAGCTACAACCCCCTCGATTGGACAATTAACATGTTGAGTATATTAAAAAATTTACTTTTCCATATAAAGTGATATACTTTTCTATAATGAGACCTAAGATGATGATGAATAATTAGGGTTCACCTAATGCTTAATATGCGATGGAATCAGGGTTTGTATCCTTATTCCATATACTAAATCAAGACAGACCTAAAACCTATATTAGATCCTGAGTATGGTTTAATCTGAAGAATATGATGGTGACACTTTAGGATTTATATACATGCAAAATAAATGTTGATTTCTTAGATCTATTGATTAGATTGATTGAATATACTTGAAATATATACTATGTGACATCTACATAGTTTTATATTGAGGTAGGTGGTTACGATTATGACTACCCACAATATCGATTGTTGAGTTTGCCGATTGTTTCTCAATGATTGTTAAAATAAATTGTTCGTTATTTATTTACATTTTATTCAATTATAATGCTAGAGTATCACATAAATAAAGATATCACATTATGAATTCTAGGATTACATGTATTGAGGGCTGATGCACACGATCCCTAGAGGGACAGTGGTCACAACTAAGATAGCATATCAAGTATGGGTTAGAATATGTAATGAAATTCCCAACTCTTATCTGTAATTAATTGATTGTTTATGTGTTGTTATCTTACTTGCACACTTTTTCTTGCACCCATGTATACAGTATATCTATATACTGATATGTACTTTTGTTACACATATTTTAGGTAAATGTAAGATAAGAAGATATCAAGACATGATAAATCATATGAGATTACTTGAGGCATGGATGTTGAGTAAAGGATGATAAGTTAGATACTTCTTCTCATGTGTATTAGTTTCATCTTGAATTCCTATAATTCCTTAGAGGAGCATCTTGTAAATAATATTTTGAATTAAAGGAAATTATTTTCTATTATTTTTTGTTTGGTTAAATTTTGAATCTTGGGAATTTTAGGTAATGCCTCTCAACTTTAGGGTCAATCCTTAATTGGGAGATGCTGAAAAGTGAGTTCGTTACAAACACAAAATATCCCACTAGTGTGCAATAATGACTCACACTTTACCTTTATTTTTGTTAGGCATTGAGCGAACTTCACATCATTATCACATTTTAATGGATACTATAGCCAATCCACATCAAATTTTCACCACAAGGTAATCAAATAATTCATCTTATTGACTCAAATTTAACTTGGATTGTATAAGATCTTTCAATCAGTTTCTATGGAACACTCAAGTTCTCATTTTATATTGTTGGTAAGTTTAATCTCTTAGATGTCAATTATGTAAATTTTCTAGGATTACTTGTCCCATATAGAAACCATTGATATTATATTCCAATTAACATGAAAACAACACCTACATGCATGTAGGAAGCCTTTAATTTTGTCCATTCGTCTTGTTATCATGTGATTGAGTGTATACTTGGTGTTTTGGAAAAAAAATTACTGTATTGGATAAATACCAAACTAAGATTTAAAAATACATAGCTAGATTATGTGGCATACACAAAATTACAAAATTTCATTTAAGATTCTAATCATACTTATGAGTTATGGAAGAAATTAGAAAATGATCAAACTACAACAAATGTACAATATACACAAAGGGAGCTCTCAGATGAAACTTGGTGATGTATGCATTTCACAAGTAGAGAAGGAGATGATGAATATGTTTAAATGATAAATACATGCATTGACCGTGTAAGGATTCCTATTGACTAAAAATGTTGAAAACAAATCTCTAGTTTATAAAAAATATTTGGTTATCAAATACATAATGTTACATAAAGCTAGTTGCACGAACACATTAGTATGTTTATTGTGAATTTATTTTCTTTTTTCTATTCCTTATTGTAAATTTGGTTTAATTAAATTTATTTAATCTTATTCAAAATTTTAATTATGATTGCATTTTTAAAATTATTATATTCATCCTAGAAGTTCTTGTCGTGTTATTGAAGTACTAGATTAATAATCAATCGATTGACTAATTCTTTTCCAAACATATACCTAGTATATCACCCACACAACTGTGGTCTATCATGCCAATATATTTGCAATATGAAGCATTATTCATCTCTCTCTCTCCCACTCATTTTCTCTCTTTTACTGCAAAAAACATAAAAAAAGTTTTCAATGTGTCACACTGTGTGTGAAGATTTTTAGTGTAACTCATACATTTTACATTGTGATATAGTTGTGGAAAGATAATGAAATCGGTGTTCTATAATTATATTTTCATTAAACATCTCACAATGACTAATTAACAAATAAAAACCAAAAATTAAGTGTCCAACAAGAGAAATTGATATCTATTTCCAAATCCCAATTCAAAAGTCAAGGAGTTCAAAATCCCAGTTTAGGAGCAGAGTATTTAGGTTAACTCAACATATAAGTGTTGTACTTAGGACCAATTAGGTACCCACCCACCAAGAAGAGTCACAATGATATGGACCTACTATTATTTGAATCATTATCATTGTAGAGGGTCGCCAGGATGATGTCAATGAAACCAAGGTTGGACAACAAGTATCATCACAATGTTAAGACCATAAATCAAGGGAGTGAGTTGGAGATAGGATTTCAATAAGAAAGTAGGAACGTGATACCTAAGGATCATGAAATAACGTGATTTGTGTGAGGTCTGCATTTTATTAGGAGACTATTGTAGGATTGAGAATTCGAGACTTTGTCGAAGACTATTAATAAAGAATAGATATGGACAAAATAGAGGTTGACTAGCTTCATAGAAGATATAGGCCATTTTTGGAAAGATCTTTGACACCTACTGGTTGCGGTGTGGATCCGATAGAGTTGGTTCTTTTCTCCTTTATAAATTACGTTTGGGTGGTTGACAACTCTCACCACACTATTGGTTATACCTTTTGAGAAATTGAGCATGGGAATGTGTACATATACTTGCCCTTTACGTATATATATTTTGTTGATTCAATATCTTGAAAATAGGACATAAGGAAAGAAAAGAGAAAATGAATGTAGAAAAAATAAAAGAGAGAAGTATTTTTTTAATTTTTGTATATATTTTTGTATTTTTTAGAAAATACACTTTTGGATATTGTTTGTGCATTAGTATAAAAAGATCACAAGAAATATCAAAATGCAAAAACTGTACCAAAATATAGTCAAAATAGTACCAAAATTTTCAAATAATTCTTAAGTACTTAATAATATTTTTTTTCAAATTATACTTGACAAAATTAATATTTATATACAACTATACCAAGTGATATTATGCAACAAAATTAATACATACTAGACATCATTTTTTAAAATTGATACTAGTATTTTTAATACTTTATAGCACCAAATATTTAAGAGGTTTTGATACTACGGGGATTCTATTGAAGATTGTTCACATGTTATTCGATTATATTCAGAGTTGGGGTGTATGATTTTATCTAGCTCTTGAGAAAGGAAGAGTACAAAAATGGAGATGAAGTGGGTTGTCTATAGTCTTACTCTTTGGTGGTTTATTTCTTGAGGGTGTATAGGTAGTCTTGCCATTGGATGCCACTACATTCTTCCCTTAAATGAAGCAACATATGAATATCATTTATTATACTTGGAAATGTCGTGTTGACTTAAATTCTATTACAGTTCCCCAACTCCTATTTACATAGATCAGAGTGAGTCTCTTCTCTCCACAATAAGTGTCCAACAAGGTGATTTGTTGGATCCACTTTTTTTTCCTTAGCTCTCATTTATTAGGGCCTCTTTTTTCCCTCTTATTTTGCAACTGACATATGAATGTCACATCGACCTTCTTACTTTCTATCTTGATAATGACACCTTAAATTGTGACATTGTCGAAGTTGCTCTTTCTATTGTCCAAGAATGAGCCCAAACTTTGGTCTTGATATCAATATTAAGAAGACAAAAATATTTTGACCTTCAAATGATCTAGTATGAGAGTCAGAGTTTGGTATGTTTCCTACTAATATATCTCATCTTATGTGTGGATTCAAGATTTTAGGAGGTTATGTTTCCATGGATCCATGTTTTACCTTAGAGCTTCTCAAGGAACGTGTGGTTAAAAACCCTTGCCATGATAGATCACTTAGCTTTGCTTTAGAACCACAATGTGAGCTTCTTCTTATCTGATCATGTGTTGGGATTCCCAATCTATTGTTTTCTCTTTGAACCACACTTCCAACATCTATCATCTCTACATTGGATGATTTTGATCGTGGCCTTCGTCAATGTCTAGAACATGTTGTGTTTGGCAATGGCCCTGACTTTGGTGATTTACAGTGGCGCTTGGCTACACTTTTTATGCACCTTAGATGGTTGGGAATCAAATCTTTCCATGATGTCTGAAAGTTTTGTTATGTTTTATCTAGGATCCACACCCAGGAACCTGAAGACCACATCCTATGAGATGTTAGATCTGTGCCTACACAACCACTTTTGCTACTACACATGATGTAATCTATAAGATCTTTCCATCCTTTTGTTGGTTGTTTTTATAACGTAGATCTTCTGACACTCTAAATATCCAATATATTTTAGTAGACTCTTACTATAAAACTTTTACCCAACAATTCACTACAAGAGATCTCTCTCAACGATAACTAGCTATCCTCGCTTCTTTCCAAGATGACCATATACAAGACTTCCTACTTGTCGTTTCTATTGATGGGCTGATGTAGCCCTATTTTAGGGCTCCATCCTGTGCCATTTTGTACTTAAGTTGCATCTAAACATGTTAGATTACAAGTCTTTTTCCCTAATATGGTTATCATTGCAAATATGCTTATGGATGTTCTTTACACTGTTTTTTAGGTACTTGACCCATGCTTAGATAGAAGAGAGAGAAAGAAGGAGTTCTAGGGTTCCCGTACTCATGGAGGGACCCAAAGAAGGCCCCAACGTCTCCCTCAACCTACCTCCAATGGTCAAGAATCGTCCCCAAGCAAAGACATCTGAGAATGATGAAGATTGAAGTGTAATAAAGTGATGCAAGCCTCGCCACAGTCGTGGCCACAACGCCACGGTCGTGCGTTTATTAGCAATGGCGTGCCCTTTCCAATAGGGTTTTTCCACAGAATCCCACGGCCGTGGCCACCCGCCACGACCGTGGCCATTGAAGACACCACGGTCGTGGCCATCAGCACAGTCGTGGTATGAAGAAGAGAAAACGACCGTGGGCAACCACCACGGTCATGGGAATTATTGCACCAATTTGGCCAGAGTTACAGGTTGTCACCCCCAGAACGCCATGACCATGGCCGAAGGAGCTCAAGACGACCGTGGTGATTCCCCACGGTCACCTCCTCCTCCTCCAAAATGGTCGTATTACCCAACACGACCGTGGTGCCCCTAACCCACCACGATTGTGGCATCCCGCCACGGTGGTGGCTACCACCATACTTGACCTTTTTCCAAATTCCATCACACCACGACCGTTTCACCACTCCACGACCGTTCTCCACCACCCTCACCACGATCGTGGCACACCACCACGGTTGTGGCACACCACCACGGCCGTGGTGGTCCACCAACCCTACCCTACTTTTCACTGCTTTTCCTAAACTGCCCCTACTTACCCTAGTGCTTCCAACACCACCTATATATACATGGGTGGTGGCCATAGCACTAGGTAAGACGCCCCTATCTGTTCTTAGCCTGCACTCTCCACCCTTGAGCTCTTTGTGCAATCCCCTTGCATTTTGGGCTCATCATCCACCATTTCCACCCTCATTCCACCATGGAAACCTAGTTCCCTAGGTTTTCATCCATAATCCCCTACCATTCCATGCACCCCTACACCCTTGGAGGAGGGAGGTCGTCTACAACAACTTGGAGGTGAAGAAGAAGGCCACTTCATCAAGCTTCATGGATTTTCTTCCTCTTCTTCCCCTCTCTTTTCTTGTTTTCTTGATCATGTCTAGCTAAGCCCCTTGTGGTGGGATGTTTGGGATTTAAATGTAACTTTGATACCATGTTGGGGTATAATTTCTTGTAATGAACTTAATTCATATCTATGATGATTACTTATTGCTTCTATCTCTTTTCCTATCTTATTGCATGTGGTTTGTGCTTCTTGTATGAATTTCTTGTTTTGAGGTTTTTGATGACACTTAGTTTCTAGGAGGAATGGGGGTGTATGTGGAAATCTTAGGAATGGATCCTAGGTCCAATTAGTGGATCCCTAGATAGCCCACTTTGTTCCTACATACACATCCCTCCTTCTACAAGTAAGTGTGAGATTTAAGTAGCTAGTGTAAGTGAGAGTGATGCAATTGCCTAGGGCCTTCTAAAGGCTAGAGTGGCTAGTGGCATGAGGTAAAATACCCTCATCTCTACTCCCATATCTACCCTCAACCCTCAATTTCTCACTATCACTTGCCCTAGAAACCTAGATTTGGTTAATCTCACTAGAACTACACCTAACCCTAGTCTTCTACTAGTAGTATAGGGTATGTTCTAATGTCATTGACCTTATTGTTTGGTTTGGTAATCTAGATATGAAATGAGAACCTTGCATGTTTAATGATCTCCCCCAACTAATATCAAAGTTACATCCCCCAAACAGCCCACCTACCCTAATCAACTTCTTAAAACCCATCTTGCTCTGCTTGCTTGTTCATGCTAGTTTAGTTTAGTCGCTTTTGCTTAATCTGGTTAATTGCTTAGTTTTTCTCTTTACTGTTAACTTAGGCTCTTGCTCTTGCTAGTGGTTAGTTTAGTTCTTAATTGCTTCTTGCCTTGCTAGAGTAGTGTAGCTCTTCTCACTCTTACTTAGTTAGTTTGTTAACTTAGTTTACTAATTTTCTTGCTCTTCCATAATGTAGTTTTCATCTTGCATTTCTTACTTGCTCATTAGCTTAATCAACAACCAAAACCTTTTAAAACCCTAAAACCTTAAGCTCCACAAAAGGAACAAAGCCCACTCTGTCTAACTCTAGCACCCCCTCTATCTTTGTGGTTCGACCCCTTATCTTGCCAATCACCTATACTACAATAGTACCACGTAAGCTTGCGGGCGACCTGTTTTAGTCTTAGTGATCGACTCAGTTAGGGATAACATAAATTTCAAAAGCATAAGAACCCATCTCCCGTGCGCTCCGACCCACCACTACCATCATCCTCCATCAGGCTTAGCTCCATCCTTAGCTCCTCCTCCAGATCCTCCGCAGATGCCAGACTAGCCACCGTAGCCATGACACTTCCCCTATCTCCCCTAAGCTATAGTTTCATGCTGAGGACAACATCATTCTAAAGTTTGGGGTGGGTAGGGCAGTATGCACCACTATGTCTCTCATTTTTTCATTTTGTTATCACCTCTGCCATTGAGTTTAGTTTTATTGTTATTGCACTGTTCATTAAATGGCATATAGTTGATTTTTGCATTTGTGTGTACTTTTTCAAAAATTTTGCTTGTTTTGTTGTCCCATATCATGCATTGCATTCTCATTTAGTTTTTGGTAGTTTCTTGTGCATTTTAATTAGATTTTACTGCTTTCTTTTTGTTTAAATTCTCCTAAAGTAGGTTTAGATGTGATTTAGTGCAAATTGGCACCATTTTGGCCAATTTTGCCCAAATTTGAGATTTCTTGTCTAAAAAGTATGTTTTGACCCAATCTCTACTGTTTTGAGTAAAAATGACGACCTTTGACTAGTGCAAGTGAAATGTCATGCTTTATTGCTAAGTGGTATCAATGTTTGACTTTTTACATGTACATCACCTCTCTTGTGATTGTGATTGATTTGGCTGAATTGTGAACTTGAGCAAGCTTTGAACGCTTAGTGTTTGTGGAATCACTTGTTTGATATATCAATTTCATCTTGTTCATTCATGTGGTGTGATATCTAGGATGAAGTATTGGATTAACTTTCATGCAGGATGTCTTATGTGGAAAATCGTACCAATGACCCCTCTTTGACCTGATTCTTCTTCCACCATCTTCATACCCCTCCGCCTCATAAAAAGATGCCCTAGTGCACATAATCATCCTTGGCCACCTCCAAAAGTCTGGGGTGGCCATATCTTTATCTCCCCGCTTCACTCTATCCACCATTTGCCCTATCTACACTAAGGGCAAGAAAGAAAAGAAAAGAAAAAGAAAAGCAAAAACAAAATAAGAGGATGCTCCTATTTAAGAGCATTCAAATAAAGAAAAGATGAGTGTGTAAAAACACTCCAAAAATCTTACCGCAACCCTTTCTTCCACTTTCATACCCATTGAGCTAAGAAGCATCAAACTTAGCTCATTTTGCCTTTTTCCACAGCCACGTGGGTCATCTGGTATGATTTGAAATATAAGACTGAATGCATGAATGTGAAACAACACTCCTAGTCATCCTCGATTAACACTATCATGAAACGGTTTACCTGGAACTTAATGAAAGAGATATGGATAACTTGTATATTCTATGCGCTATATTTGAAGTTCATGTGTTTTGTGCTCTTTTCATGATTGGATTTAGAAAGTAGGAGAGGAGAGAGGTGAAATGCACGCACTCAGTCATCTTTGATACCATTCAGCAATAATCATCTTTTACATTGCATTTGTCATTTCTTGTTTGTGGAAAATTTGTAGAGAGATTGAGTTAGAGCATACTTGAGGACAAGTATGTTTTAAGTTTGGGGTGGTGATGTAGCCCTATTTTAGGGCTCCATCCTGTGCCATTTTGTACTTAAGTTGCATCTAAACATGTTAGATTACAAGTCTTTTTCCCTAATATGGTTATCATTACAAATATGCTTATGGATGTTCTTTGTACTGTTTTTTAGGTACTTGACCCATGCTTAGATGGAAGAGAGAGAAAGAAGGAGTTCTAGGGTTCCCCCACTCATGGAGGGACCCAAAGAAGGCCCCAAAGTCTCCCTCAACCTACCTCCAATTGTCAAGAATCGTCCCCAAGCAAAGACATCCGAGAATGATGAAGATTGAAGTGTAATAAAGTGATGCAAGACTCGCCACGAAAGTGGCCACAACGCCACAGTCGTGCGTTTATTAGCAATGATGTGCACTTTCCAATAGGGTTTTTCCACAGAATCCCACGGTCGTGGCCACCCGCCACGACTGTGGCCACTAAAGACACCACGGTTGTGGCCATCAGCACGGCCGTGGTACAAAGAAGAGAAAATGACCATCGGCAACCACCACAGTCGTGGGAATTATTGCACCAATTTGGCCAGAGTTACAGGTTGTCACCCCCAGAACGCCACGACCATGGCCACCTGCCACGACCGTGGCCGAAGGAGCTCAAGACGACTGTGGTGATTCCCCACGGTCACCTCCTCCTCCTCCAAAATGGTCGTGTTACCCAACACAGCCATGGTGCCCCTAACCCACCACGACCGTGGCATCCCACCACGGCCGTGGCTACCACCATACTTGACCTTTTTCAAAATTCCATCACACCACAGCCGTTTCACCACTCCACGACCGTTCTCCATGACCATTCTCCATCACCCTCACCACGGTCGTGGCACACCACCACGGTCGTGGTGGTCCACCAACCCTACCCTACTTTTCACTGCTTTTCCTAAACTACCCCTACTTACCCTAGTGCTTCCACCACCCCCTATATATACATGGGTGGCAGCCATAGCACTAGGTAAGATGCCCCTAGCTGTTCTTAGCCTCCACTCTCCACCCTTGAGCTCTTTATGCAATCCCCTTGAATTTTGGACTCATCATCCACCATTTCCACCCTCATTCCACCATGGAAACCTAGTTCCCTAGGTTTTCATCTATAATCCCCTACAATTCCATGTACCCCTGCACCCTTGGAGGAGGGAGGTCATCTACAGCAACTTGGAGGTGAAGAAGATGGCCACTTCATCAAGCTTCATGGAGTTTCTTCCTCTTCTTCCCCTCTCTTTTCTTATTTCTTGATCATGTCTAGCTAAGCCCCTTGTGGTGGGCTGTTTGGGATTTAAATGTAACTTTGATACCATGTTGGGGGATAATTTCTTGTAATGAACTTAATTCATATCTATGATGATTACTTCTTGCTTCTATCTCTTTTCCTATCTTATTGCATGTAGTTTGTGCTTCTTGTATGAATTGCTTATTTTGAGGTTTTTGATGACACTTAGTTTGTAGGAGGAATTGGGGTGTATGTGGCAATCTTAGGAATGTCTCCTAGGTCCAATTAGTGGATCCCTAGCTAGCCCTCTTTGTTCCTACATACACATCCCTCCTTCTACAAGTGAGTATGAGATTTAAGTAGCTAGTGTAAGTGAGAGTGATGCAATTGCCTAGGGCCTTCTAAAGGCTAGAGTGGCTAGTGGCATGAGATCAAATACCCTCATCTCTACTCCCATCTCTACCCTCAACCCTCAATTGCTCACTATCACTTGCCCTAGAAACCTAGATTTGGTTAATCTCACTAGAACTACACCTAACCCTAGTCTTCTAATTGTAGTATAGGCTATGTTCTAATGTCATTGACCTTATTATTTGGTTTGGTAATCTAGATATGAAATGAGAACCTTGCATGTTTAATGATCTTCCCCAACTAATATCAAAGTTACATCCCCCAAACGGCCCACCTACCCTAATCAGCTTCATAAAACCCATCTTGCTCTGCTTGCTTGTTCATGCTAGTTTAGTTTAGTCGCTTTTGCTTAATCTGGTTAATTGCTTAGTTTTGCTCTTTAGTGTTAACTTAGGCTCTTGCTCTTGCTAGTGGTTAGTTTAGTTCTTAATTGCTTCTTGCCTTGCTAGAGTAGTGTATCTCTTCTCTCTCTTGCTTAGTTAGTTTGTTAACTTAGTTTACTAATTTGCTTTCTCTTCCATAACGTAGTTTCCATCTTGCATTTCTTACTTGCTCATTAGCTTAAACAACCAAAACCTTTTAAAACCCTAAAACCTTAAGCTCCACAAAAGGAACAAAGCCCACTCTGTCTAACTCTAGCACCCCCTCTATCTCTGTGGTTCGACTCCTTATCTTACCAATCACCTATACTAGAATAGTACCTCGTACGCTTGCGGGTGACCTATTTTAGTCTTAGTGATCGACTCGGTTAGGGATAACATAAATTTCGAAAGCATAAGAACCCATCTCCCGTGCGCTCCGACCTCGTGGGGTGTAAAAGCACCACTAGAGGGGACGCACCATGGGCTTGGTTTGTCCATCTCACCATTGAGTATCGATCTGTCCTTTGTAATCGAATCATGATTCCCTTATACCTAAGTGATCAATGTTTCCCACTTTGCAACACCACAAACCTTGATGGCTTTGGTGATCATGATGTTAACTGTCACATAAGACAGGGATATATGTTCGACATGACCTAGTTTGTGATACTCTTTTTGTCCTTTCTTCTTGAACTGGGTTAAAAGTCCTAAAAGAGACTCTTGTGACCTTTCTTGGATAAGTCCTGATTGTATCCACTCCCAACGTCCTGCTTACATCTTATTATTTGATTAGACAAATAGAAAATACACCTATGTTGACCTAACTAGAGTCTCTCCTCGGTCATGTGTTCTATCAAGTAACTTCAAAGAAAACTAGGCAACTAGAGATGTCGTCGCATAAATAATACAAAAGCACGGTGCAACTTATAGTCAAATCACCATCCATTTTCACCTTTTTCCTTTAATATCTTTAGATTACTAAATGGTTCTAGGACTTCTCTTCAGTGGCACCTTCAAAACGTCACCAATAGGAACCTTATGTTACCATCTTCTACATCTTATTATTTTGTTTTTATATCTATATGCATTACCATCTAGAAAGGAGTGGCAACCAAATTTATTGCTTGCTCTTGTGTGAAGGAATTTTTGTAGTTTTGCATTGAGATTCTTGAGAGACTGAATATAACTTCCTAAAAAAAATATAATTAGTAATACCATAATCTTTATAAGTTTTGGTATTACAAGTGTTAGTTATATAGATGATGCTTATACTTTTGTCTGACGTGTAATCATGACTTAGAACATATATTCTTTATACATGTGTGCATGAGTGAAATAAAGAGTGAATTAAGTCTCTATTGGATTGTGTGCATAGGCTTATTCTTTAATGGGGTGGAACTTATAGTTCTAGTGCAAAATAGTCCACTATCAAGCACTATGTTAATGGGAATAGTCATGGAGAGAGAGAGAGAGAGAAAGAGCAAAAAAAGAGATAAATAAAGACTGAGGTCGATAATAATGAAGAAATAAAAAAGATGGAGGTATAGAAAGACGATGAGATAAATAAGGAAGGATGTAGCGAAAAAGAGGAAATAAATTTTTACTTCCCTTCTATATTTCTTATTTCCCTTTTTCTAAACTATATATTTATATTTTTACTTGCCTACTACATATTTTATTTTGCTCCTTCTATACTATGTATTTACATATATTTTCACAATATTCACTTATTTAGAGGTTTTTCAGATATAAAATTGTCTACTTCCCTCCTCTCTTATCTACTTCTTTCTTCTCCCTTTTCTACTTCCCTCTTCCTTTTTCATATTGTACTAGTGTTTTCTTAGTATAGTACTACTATTTATTTCTCTCCTCTCTTTATCCACTTCTCTCCTTTTTTTAATCTTTTTTTACTATATCAATGTTTTTTAATAAAATACTAATGTCCACTTCTCTCCTCTATTTTATCTATTTATCTCCTCTCTTTTATTTACTTCCTCATTTTTTGTATTGTATCAATGTGTTTTAGAACACTACTAGCATTTACTTCACTCATGTCTCTTATAAAATTATCTCCTCTATTTTTTCCTATCTCTCTTCTCTTTTTTCATATTGTGCTAATATATTAATACTGTAGTGACGTGCCAACTCTCTTGCCTACCTTTATCCTTTTTTTTGCAACTTTCCTCCTTTTTGTACTGTACTAATATTTTTTAATTAAGGTACTAAAGATTACTAATCTTATAGTTTTTGTATACTTCTTTCCTCTCTCTTTTCTACCTCGCTCCTTTTTGTTACAATACTAACTTTTTTATTACAATACCAATCTTTACTTCTCTCCCCGATAGTATCTACTTTTGTCCTCCTTTTTTCATACTTCCCTCATCTTTTTTTACTATTGTTCTCTCTCTTGTCTGCTTCACTCCTCTTTTTCCTACTTCTCTCCTCTTTTCTACTTCTCTCTTCTCTTTTCTCTTTTCTATTTTCTCTATTTTCCTCCTTTTTTTCTACTTGCCTTTTCTTTTATATTTTTATACCATCTATTTTTATACCCTTATACTCTCTTTTTTTCCTTTTTATACTTCCCTCTTATTTTATTTATTGCATGAAAAAATCTGTTGTACATAGATTATTTTTACAAAAATCTGTCATAGGAAGAGATAAATCATAGGCATCATATATTTATTGTAGGAGGAGATTGTCTGCACATTTCCCACAATCAAGTGAACAAGCGGGGGTTCCCACGGGAGTAATTAGAATTTTCTTTTCCATGGAGAGAGGGGATGGATATTGGTAGTTTAGGCTTTGGATGCCACTTCAGTCTTCTTCCAAATGACACGACAGATCAATTCCGTCGTCAACATTTACAAATGAGGCTTGCTACAGGAACAAGAAATGGGACCAACAATGAAACTCTTTTTGTCCCCACATTTGCATAACAACAAAATAGAAGAGGAAAATATGTTATTTCCCTCTATTTTGTTGTTATACATATGTGAGGACAAAAATAGTTCCATTTCTGGCCCATTTCTTGTTCATATAACATTATTCTTTACAAATTCCTTTTGAAATCCTTTTAAGGGAAGAACCAAGGCAAAAATTACATAGTTTCAATGCAGATAAGACTGGCTTGTTATCTTTATCCATTTCATCTTCCTCATTTTGCACGGCTGAAAAAGGTAATAGTGTGGGTAGATGGAATCTCGGTACCCCAATAATTCTTTACTTAGAGCTTGTTTATATTTATGTGAATCCAACTCATATTGTGGCTTTCAACATAAGATTACAAAAGCAACGAGTCAGAACCGAATAAAATTTGTTTGGTTCCAAATAGATTGAATTGATTTGCTGAATATATCTTTGGTGTTGCGCTGTTTGTCGATTTTTCTCAATAACATAACAATTCATGTTTGGGGTCGCAATCATTTGCTTCTAACATTGCAGGGTAAAATATATACAAACTTTACTTTGAATTCTATTATTACAGTGCACAACAATTTGTTCGTCTTCTACCAGCTCATCATGTGTTTATTAATTTGAAAGGAGATTAAACAGACTGTATTGTCGGCTAAATTAAATGGTCACCGAAAAGAAACTGTGCCGAATTGGGGTATAGTTATTTTCCTCAATTTTGTACACATCTGGAAATTGACTTATAGTTCAATTTCACACCTAGTGTTGTCACAATTTTAAATTCAATATGTTGATCTGAGAAACACAATGACTTTCATCCTCACCCACCTCATTTGAGTCCAATCAAACGAATCATTACTTAATAACAAACTTAAATTCATTTGGGGGGCTCCCAAACATGACACTAAGCGCTGTGCTAGTTAACACTCCCCACATGCGCAACACTCGAGCCTGTAAGGGCAAAGTGGGGGCGTATGAATCAGTAAGACGGGCGCGAACAATCTGATGCCTGGTTGCTTCACGCTAGGAGCTTGTTCGTTTTCGGAAAAATGGTTATAGGGTCTTGTGGGTTGGGATCAGTGAAATTAAGAAAACTTGTTGAAAATAAAATTTCGTTTAAAAATGAAATGGCCCAAAAATTGAACACAATCAGGAGAGTGTACCTCTCTTCATTCCAATAGCTGCAGGAGGTGTTTGATGATGTAGCTTTTCTCTCAGAATGTATTTTTGCGGAGATTAACTTACATTAGAAGCGCTAGGTATAAGACAAGTACTTATATCACCATCAACAATTTCTTTTTCTTATCGTTTTCACGACAGTCGCCTTACTTCTCGTGTTCCAAGAAACCCTGCTGGGTCTCTTTCGCAAAGTCGATTATGTCCATGAACAGGCCACCAATCAGTTGCGCACCCACCAAAAGAACTTTTGGGCCAAAAACATTAGGTTGGGTAGGCATTCCAGTCACTGTTTTAATTGCACTACATTCTCGACAAAGTAAAGTCCAAAGCGAGATGGCGCGACTCGCTTCCTAAAAGGTTAAAAGCCCAACAAGTTTACAGTCTGCACACCCGCACGCCTGGATGAGATTCTGAGCTACACCTCTCTTTGGGTTACCAATTTTTATGTACTTGCGTCTTTCGAATTTTATATAGTCAATCCATTCGCAGCCATTCTCTAAAAAAACATTATATTCGGTCAATTGCATCTAGCTGCACCTAGTAATTGAAAGCTAATCTGGGGTTGAAGAAACTGATACTTAGTTCGACTTTTTCCCATTTACTTTGTATTGTGTATTTTGTTCTAACTTATCAATAGTTGAATATTTGTTTTTTCTGTTATTGTTATTATTATATTTTCACCGGATTCACATCTGGATCGAAAGGGATACCAACTCATATGTTCAACTACTATCTTTAGAGAATTGTATGGACTGTATATATGCTACCGACCTTCCTATCCAAATCACCTAAATCAATGTCAAGATATGGTTCTCTAGATTGAAGCATGAGCGTCGCAAGTCACCAGTGGCACTATCATAGTTTTTGTTGCTTGGTACGCTATCAAAAGTAAAAGATTAAATTACACACAGGAGGTGTGCAATACGACAAGTCAGTGGCAGTCTAATTTAATGTTGTCTCCATAAGAAGCAAATTTAATTCAACACATAATAGTTCTAATTAATCATGCAATTCCAACTAGAAAAGTTGATTGGTTTATGATGTACCTCGTCCGAAAATCCTAATGAACTCTATGGTCGTGGGAACAGAGATGACAGATTCGGAGTTGCCACTCAGTTTTATATATATAACAAGGAAAAACGAATATAGACGTTTAAATCAACGGAAAAACACATATAAATCCAATTTTGACCCACTTTTAGGCAGATAAGAAAGGTAGTCCAGAGATTTGATTCGACGATCATGTTGTGAGTGAGAAGGATTAGCACATCCATCTCGCTCGATAACGATATTTCATCCTTTTTAGCCATCTCCGATAAAAATAGTGGTGATCAAGGTAGTTGCTAAAGATAACGACAGTAAAAATGATAAAAAATATATTTTTATTGTTGGTGGATCTTTTAGGGATGGAGATGTACGTCACTTTCCAATCATAACTCTAACCCTCCTAATTTTTAGGTATGTTGTTGTAACGACCCCGCCTCCAGGTAACCCCCAATTAAGGGAGACCCGAAGGTCAGAGCCGTTATCCCAATTAACAGGATCAAAGGTTCGACAAATAATCAATAATAATTATGAAATTCTACTAACTAAACCGAAAGCGGGTATAAAATAAAACTTTACATACCTTTTTCAAAACTTGGATATCTACCGCTATCCACATCTGGCGTCTATTCTAACTAATCCTCATTTGTACTTTAATTCTTATTTAATTCCACATATGCCACTTTACTGTTTGTCCTTTTCAATCTTGCACCTAAAACGCCGACAAACAAAACGTTGGTCAGCATATCGAAATATGCCAGTATGTGGGGACAACCAAAATTTTACAAATATGGCTAATAATCTAATTATCACAATCAAGGTAATTAATAAACCAATTTACATTTTCAATGTGTCATTCTCCACCGCTTTTGCCCAAACCGTGGAATACCCCCTCTAGGGTGTCTCTTTTGCCATTGACTTAAGGCCACCTTCTCAATCCCGAGCTTGGTGCCTGGGGTCACCTCTCATGGTGCCCATTAGTCATGCAACATAGATCACCTTATCATTCCCGAGCTTGGTTTCTGGGGTCACCTCTCATGGTGCCCATTGGTCTTCCCTCCTGGGCTTGACCTTTTTGCATCATCCATCAGGGTGGCATGTAGGTGCGAGAATACACACTTATTTTACAATTGTGATAATCATAGTGACTTTATAATTTGCAAGTATGAACATCCAAACTGATAGGTTACATTCAATGTGATTAATCATCTGAGAAAACTTCGGGAAACTAATGCGATTAACCATAATTAACCACATACCTATCAGGCTGACTTGAGACAGAATTAATCCAATCAATGCAAGAAATCTAATAGGCAAGCAAGCACATAAAGAGATCCTAAAATATGCATACAATTTCCTATCATTGATCATGCCATCAAGATCTATTAAACCTAGCTCGCTTCCTAGGGTTTCTAGTCCACTTTTAGGGTTTCCATTGCAATTAGTGTTTCTATTCATTTATACTATTTTAAACCCTAAAATTTCCCACAAACCATTAATTATCTCATCTATTCTTCATGAAAGATATTAAGGTTACTGTTTAACAACATATAACCTTAATTCAGATAAAAGGCACAATTAAAAGCCCATTAAGTCTATTATTCCTCTTTTACATTAAAACTACCATCTTTATCCTTTTTAATTCATGACAAGATCATTGGGCCCAATTATCATCTTTGGTTCTTTTTGGATTAACAACTCATAGTTCATTATGATCTTCTTTTTATCATTAATTCCACCTTTATCCATCAGAAAACTCTAATTACTATATTAAGGGCATTTATCCACAATTAGGAAACTTTATACTCATAATAGCTTAGAACCATCATATCTTAGCTTTATTCATGAATTGGACAATTAAAGCCATTAAGAGTTACAAATACTAACATTAGGGTTTTAAGGCCCATTAAAGCTCGTTCATGCACATGGAATTCTAAAATAAACCAATTATGTGCAAAGTTCATACTTTTTGTTCTTAATGTACCTTTTTATAATTAACAAGTTATTATCAACTCTAATCATCCATAAAACCCTTCTTAAGTACATTAATCATCTCAATTTAGGGTTTCTTAATCATTAAAGCATTTAAGTTGATAGCTTCCACTACTTTTCGAGTTGCAATAGGAATTAGGATATAAAACCATTTTTAATAGATTCCTCACATTTTTCTGAACAAAATTCATATTTTACATGTATCGATCCGAGCTACCACTAAAAAGATATGATTTTTGCAATAATAACTTACTTGGACCAATGGAAGGCCGCCACGTCACCAAACAAATGCAATGTCGCTTGCTTTGGGAAACATAACGATTTTACATTTTTGCCCTTGGTTAAGTGATCGACGCTTCAGCCCATGGAGGGGCAAAAATGTCCAACGCACGTCGATCGTCTTCCTCCTTGCGAGATCTCAGCCTGTCGCCGACTAGAGCTGGTCATGGGGTCATCTACCCCCTTCCCCAAGGTCGGGAGGTCATAGGAAACCAACACCCTACCTCCGCCACTCTCCCCCATGCCCAGCAAGTCCTCGACACATGGATGAGACGTCTGATCTCAAGAGTGCCAGTCTTGCGATCTGAAGCGAGGTTACAGACCTCTTACAAGTATTACGCAAAGATTAGAGTAAGAAGACGATGCAGGATCTTCCTTAGGTCATTGTGGGAGCATCATGCCCCCATTGTAACCCCTTCATGACTCCCTACTACTCCATAGATAGTTCTATTCTCTAAGGTTAGGGTTTAGGAGAAAAGAAGAAGGAGAAGAGAGAAAGATGTATGTAATCCTCTTGGATTCGGCCAAGGGTTCTACCCTTTATATAGGGGTGGGTAGCAAAGCCCTAGGATGCCCATCCATGAGGTCCAAGACCCTTTCCCAATAGGAAACCATATTCCTTCATTAGAAAGCAATCTTCTCTCTCTTAATTATCTTCTTAAAAAAACTATATTCTTTGGATATTTAGAAATACAAAAATTCTCTCTCTTATTCTCTTTATGTTTGCCTTTTAATCCATTGGCACAAATTAATATTTTCTTTTAATAGAAAATACCTCCTTTCTAACAATGCCACAAAATTCATTAATTATACATCACATTATTCTCTTATTTTGTATTATTGGTATTTTCTCTTTCTTTTTCTCCATTGGGGTTCCTTGGACCCCAAGAAACTCTAATATTTTCGAAATCCTTTTAGTGGATACTTATTATCCTTCTAAATGCATCTATATCTATTATTTCTCATAATCCTCTTTATTTCTTTATTAAAATATCTCTTTTGAGGATTTCTCTTTCTCTCTCTTTTTATTTTCCTTATTGGAATTCCTTTTAATATTAGAAACCTCATAGATACGAAAATCCATCAAGGATAACTCAATTATACCTCTTTCCACTTATTTTCCACATTTTATCATTGTTTTCAATTTCTTTCTTAATAAAGAAATATTTAATTGCTCTTTTCTTTTCTTGTTGCATTATCTTTACAAATTTGGACTCCTTGGAACCCAAGGAACCCAAGAGGCACGAAATCCACCTTTGGATTATATTCTTTTGCCTTCTAGATGTTTCTACATCTTTCTTTTCTCCATTTCTTATTAATAATGGAGTTTCTCTTGTCTTTTCCTTGTTATTGGGTCCAATAGCCAATAAAGCTCACAAATCAATCAACAAGGCTATTGTAAATGAAATCCATCTATTCAAAACAAATTATATCATTATTTGTTCAATATACTTAATTGGAGAAATTACATTTCTCACCCAAAAGAACCCAAAAATTGGGGTTGTAACATCCTTCCCCTCTTATAGGAATTTTGCCCCCAAAATTCCACCAGGCACACAAACAAATAGGATAAGTCTTTCCTTTATCCATCATGGCTCCCATGTGGCCTCACCCTTTCCATGGTGCTTCCCAAGAACCTTTATCATCTCATATTCTTCCATCTGAGTTCTTTTTTACCTTGGTATATCGTACCCTCATAGGTGACTCAGGACATTTCAGCCTCTCATAAAGCTGAATAGATTCAGGGCTCATCACATGGCTTGGGTACCTCACATAGTACTCTAGATTGGACTCATGGAACACATTATACATCATGTTATCCTGAGGGGTAAGGCTAAACACAACCATCTCCACCAATCCATCTCAAATGGACCATGCAGCCGAGACTCAACTCTCTCTTAGCTATAACTTAAAGGGGTCAGATTTACATCACATATTCTCCCACAGTGAACTGCATGTCAGTCTACTTTTGCATCAACTCACGACTCATGTCGCCTATGGGCTCTCTCTCAGCCATTGCACGATCAAAGCGACTTCATCTACACACACTGTGGTTCTTTTCTGACCTTCGTGAGGTCCCTTCACCAACATCATCTTAATTAAGTGGCGACCGACACAACCTCCCCTATAGAGCTTCTTTACATCCCAACATTGGCTATGGTGATTATCATCACATCTTATAGAGGAAATGAACTATCTCTAGATATCACCCTGAACGAGCACACATGCTCTCATCAGACCCTCTAGTTTGGATCATACTAACCATTAGTTAGGGGTGATAAATTGTACTAACATCGAGTTCGTCTACTTCCACCTCATGGAAGTGAATCTTTAGGTTATAAAGAACTTTTGAACTCACATCATGGTGTAGTTGAACCATCTCTCTCTCATATGTAGTTCAACCGGATCCGTCCCTTCACAACATTCTTTCTTTCTCATGTCATCTAGGTAAGGCAATCTACCATAACCCATATTACATCTTGACCTTCCTTGGTCTAGGTGAGACTTACAACATCCATAGTGATGAGCTCCCATTCCCTCTTGGGGACTCCTTATCCTTTATATCAATACACTGCATTACTGGTGTTCGTCCTTCACCTCCTGTCATGCATGGCAACATACCACATGCAACTTCATCTTAGGCATCCAAAGTACTATTGTCACTTACTATCTTTGTATGGTGATCTTAAAATCATGTTCTCTTGTATGTCATGATTCCTCAAGATTGATTCCTTAGAAACCCTAAACCATTCTCGTCGGGTTTCATTGCCTTCTTTTCCAGAGAAGTGCATCTGAGGTTCTACAACCATCCTTTTATTGCATCAAGGCCTAGGCTGGCTAACCAAAAAAACACTAACTTGTTCAACAGATCTCGTCACATCTGAGTGTTAGCCAAACATATCTTCTTTCCCAAAATTAGGGCTAACCTAACAGCCTCTTATAGCCTCTAGCTAAACTAAGCAGCTGCATCTCAACTAGAGAATCCATTACCACTTCACATCCTTAGGTGTTAGGTCATGTTGAAGACTTACACCTCCATGTATTCCACTTATCATCTCAGCTCAAACTCTAAGTATATCTTCATCAAGAAAACTCTGAGCTCATTCTCTTGGTTTCTGAACTCAACCTTGTATAACTCATAGGTCATGATATAACATCCTCACAAGATGACTACCTTAATATTCTTAGTGTTTGTAAACCATCCATGTATCATTCGCTCCACAAGGGTATGTTATCATCTCTGTCCTCATACCTCATAGCAACGTTCCAACTCACATCATCTTTATCCTTGGTGTAGGGCATGTGTATTGTCCTATCTCTCACGCCCATAATAAGAGGAAATAAGCATTTGGCGGTCGTATAAACACAAAGTTCTTCCTATTCTAAGAGTAGAGATGGTACATCCCACATTGCCAATACACCTTCAAACTAAGTTGAAACGTGCAACTTATGTCTCTACATCACAATCATCTTGATATCAAAGTTACTTCCATGGACCATTGGTTTCGAACCTACTAGGGTCCACACACATTCCTTGGTCATCTCCTCTAGGTGTATAGGGTGCCGACACTTTTGGGGTCATCCCTCTTCCCTTATGCATCCAGAGAGTGCCCTACTCATCTGCCCTTTGGGTCCCACGAATTCATGAAGGTGATCAATCTCCTAACCCATGGCCCTCAGACAATGATAGTTGTTACCTCCCAACCCTATGGTCATGTGAAACTAGGGAATTAGGCAACTCCCACTTCCATCGGTCTTATCCCTGCCTGACCCTAGGATAGACTTAGGATTCTATTATAGTACATGTCCAACTTAGAACCTTACCCAAGCCTTCATCATCTCTCTCTTCATTCATGGGCTGTCTTTCATTCTTTCATAGGGGTCATGGTGACCTGCCTACGTTGGTCAGGCCCCATACTAGTTACCTCAGTGGTATCACACCCACATGCACTTAGAGATGGTTATCTATGGGTCTACGGGTTCATTCTCATACCATGTACTTTCCACTTAGCTTCTCAAGATCCTACGAGACCTCCTTAGGTTACCTCAAACCAACAAAAAGGGATACACCCTACCAAAGGGTCCCTGTCCCAGGATGGGAGGAAGCTACATCTTGATAACAAAGGTCACAAACGTCCTTATGTCTAGGGTTTACATCCACGTGAGAATGCTTAACCCTAGCAAGCTACTAAGGCACAAGAAGACCACCTACTAAACCATGCCAGGTCACACTTGTTCTCATCCTCAACATTAGACCAAGAACAAGCATTCACGTCACCAACTTAGCTGTGAGGTGTTCAACACATATACCTTAAACTTAAGGGGTTTCCCTTTCCTCTAAACATGAGGAGTACCATGCTTGAATCTATAAAAAACAAATCTCATCATGAGCATCAGGTACACCACTTCCCCTCTTAGGCCTAGGAACCCTAGGCTCACTTTATCTGCCAGAGATGTCCAACAACATACTCAACATTCTAACTACGAATCAAGCATGTATAAGGCATGACATGCACTTCCTGTCATCCTTGTACTCGAGCAACCCTTTAGAGTGGAGTCCTCCTCAAGGACAAGCAACTAGGTGTAAGGCCTCACAACTGGTTACTTAAACCTCCTCAGGGTCTAAGGCACTCTTCTTCTCATCTAAGAAGGTAAACACCTATACCATAGGCACATAGGTACCAGAAGCATCATCCTCTCTCTAGGGTTTGGTTCCTTTAAAGGCAACCAAGATACCATCAACCTCCAGGGATCAAGCATGAGGCAACCGCAACCATCCACTTAGGTCGTGTCATCCTTGACTCCCCACTATTTCTCATATCTTAGAGTATAAACTTCCAACCTTCTTGCTTGGGGTCCTGCTCTCTCTTTCTAGAGCTAACCCTACAAACAACCTTAATGCTAGAGGTACTCTCTCTATGAAGGTGGATCAAGCTCACAAGCATACCCCTACATGGGTGGAACATATGTTTAAACTTATGTTCTCCCAAGATTATCTTTATGCTTATCTCATAAGCCACCCAACATACTCTCCTGACCAGGGTTTCAACCTACTTCCCACACTACTGACGTACTCTGGGTGCATGTTATTCCCTACTCACACAAGCCCATATGGTTTCTATAGGTTCTTCACTAACCTCATCATTGAAGGAGCTATCCTTCACTCTAACATGCACGACCCTTCCTAGGGTTGGGTCGCCAAAGGAACTAGATCATCCAACCTCACATGGCTCATAACGTCATGGGCATCCAAAAGCATATCCACACACCTGGTCTATCATGACATCTAACTCATCATGCCATCTCTCTCACTAACCACCACTTAGGGTTAGGGTTAGCATCATCCTCAAAGGATGTACTAGGTCTCTACTTATAATGGAGGTATCTACCTCCAAGACTAAATTTCTCCACTCATTCTCCTGACAAGGAGGTCTAGCCTCAGGTCTATCCTGAGGGCATGACAACATATGTCATACGACCTAAGCATGTATCTATTCTTTAGTTTACGCTTAAACTATTAAGTTTATGTCCATGACATCTTATTTACATGCTTTTCATTAATTTGGTGGAGGATTCCTTAAACCTTATCAACCTTACCCATACCTCAAGAGAGTGAGGAAAAGAGAGAAAACCCTAATCCATTAAATCCTTAACAACATTAGAGTTGAGAAGGGATGAACAAGATGATAGAGTCCTAAATGTATCTTATTTCGAGTCAAATCCTGAGACATTGGCCAGGCAGTCACACTAATGCGGGAGTCCTCGTATTCTGACTAGCGGTGTGGAGGAAAATCTTGCCAGCCCCCAGACGTGATCCTTTTCTAGACACCTCTATCTTTAAAAAAATCCTCTAATAACTCCCTCGGTTCTATGGAATTTGTAAAATTTAATAATTATCAAAGATTAAATGAGGAATCTATGCTCTGATACTAAATGTAATGACCCCACCTCCCAGTAACCCCCAATTAAGGGAGGCCCGAAGGTCAGAGCCGTTATCCCAATTAACAGGATCAAAGGTTCGCCAAATAATCAATAATAATTATGAAATTCTACTAACTAAACTGAAAGTGGGTATAAAATAAAACTTTGCATACCTTTTTCAAAACATGGATATCTACCGCTATCCACATCTAAAGTCTATTCTAACTAATCATCCTTTGTAATTTAATTCTTATTTAATTCCACATATGCCACTTTACTATTTTTCCTTTTCAATCTTGCACCTAAAACGCCGACAAACAAAATGTCAGTCAACATATCAAAATATGCCGGTATGTGGGGACAACCAAAATTTCACAAATATGGCTAACAATCTAATTATCACAATCAAGGTAATTAACAAGCCAATTTATGTTTTCAATGTGTCATTCTCCACTGCTTTTTCCCTAACCATGGAATACCCCCTCTAGGATTTCTCTTTTTCCATTGACTTAAGGCCACCTTCTCAATCCTGAGCTCGGTGCCTGGGGTCACCTCTCATGGTGCCCATTAGTCATGCAACATAGACCACCTTCTCATTCCCAAGCTTGGTGTCTAGGGTCACCTCTCATGGTGCCCATTGGTCTTCCCTCCTGGGCTTGACCTTTTTGCATCATCCATCAGGGTAGCATGTAGGGGCAAGAATACACACTTATTTTACAATTGTGATAATCGTAGTGACTTTATAATTTGCAAGTATGAACATCCAAACTGATAGGTTACATTCAATGTGATAAATCATCCGAGAAAACTTTGGGAAACTAATGTGATTAACCATAATTAACCACATACATGTCAGGCTGACTTGAGACAAAATTAATCCAATCAATGCAAGAAATCCAATAGGCAAGCAAGCACACAAAGAGATCTTGAAATATGCATACAATATCCTATCATTGATCATGCCATCAAGATCTATTAAACCTAGCTCGCTTCCTAGGGCTTCTAGTCCACTTTTAGGGTTTCCATTGCAATTAGAGTTTCTCTTCATTTATACTATTTTAAACCCTACAAATTCCCACAAACCCTTAATTATCTCATCTATTCTTCACGAAAGATATTAAGGTTACCATTTAACAACATATAACCTTAATTCGGATAAAAGGCACAATTAAAACCCATTAAATCTATTATTCCTCTTTTACATTAACACTACCATCTTTATCCTTTTTAATTCATGATAAGATCATTAGGCCCAATTATCATCTTTGGTTCCTTCTGGATTAACAACTCATAGTTCATTATGATCTTCTTTTTATCATTAATTCCACCTTTATCCATTAGACACCCTAATTACTATATTAAGTGTATTTATCCACAATTAGGAACCTTTATACTCATAATATCTTAGAACCATCATATCTTAGCTTTATTCACTAATTTGACAATTAAAGCCATTAAGAGTTACAATTACTAACATTAGGGTTTCAAGGCCCATTAAAGCCCTTTCATGCACACGTAATTCTAAAATAAATCAATTACATGCAAAGTTCATCCTTTTTGTTCTTAATGTACCTTTTTATGATTAACAGTTTATTATCAACTCTAATCTTCCATAAAACCCTTCTTAAGTACATTAATCATCTCAATTTAGGGTTTCTTAATCATTAAAGTATTTAAGTTGATAGCTTCCACTACTTTTCGAATTGCAACATGAATTAGGCTATAAAACAATTTTTAATGGATTCCTCGCATTTTTTTGAGCAAAATTCATATTTTACATGTTTCGATCCGAGCTACCACTAAAAAGATATGATTTTTGCAATAATAACTTACTTGGACCAATGGCAGGCCGCCACGTCGCCAAACCCATGCAACGTCACTTGCTTTGGGAAACATATCGATTTTACATTTTTTCCCTCGGTTAAGTGATCGATGCTTCAGCCCGCGGAGGGGCAAAAACATCCAATGCATGTCCATCGTCTTCCTCCTCGTGAAATCTCAGCCTGCCGCCGACTGGAGCTGGTCATGGGGTCATCTCCCCCCTTCCCCAAAGTCCGAAGGTTACAGGAAACCAATGTCGTGCCTCTGCCGCTCTCTTCCATGCCCAGCAAGACCTCAACACATGGCTGAGACGTACGATCTCAAGAGTGCCAGTCCTGCGATCCGAAGCGAGGTTACATACCTCTTGCTGGTATTGTGCAAATGTTAGAGCAAGAAGACGATGGTGGGGCTTCCTTAGGTCATTGTGGGAGCATCATGCCCCCATTGTAACCCCTTCACGACTCCCTGCTACTCCAGAGATAGTGCTATTATCTAAGGTTAAGGTTTAGGAGAAAAGAAGAAGGAGAAGAGAGAAAGATGTATGTAATCCTCTTGCATTCGGCCAAGGGTTCTACCCTTTATATAGGGGTGGGTAGCAAAGCCCTAGGATGCCCATCCACGAGGTCCAAGACCCTTTCCCAATAGGAAACCATATTCCTTCATTAGAAAGAAATCTTCTCTCTCTTAATTATCTTCTTAAAAAACTATATTCTTTGGATATTTAGAAATATGAAAATTCTCTCTCTTATTCTCTTTATGTTTGCCTTTTAATCCATTTGCACAAATTTATATTTTCTTCTAGTAGAAAATACATCCTTTTTAACAATGCCACAAAATTCATTATTTATACATCACATTATTCTTTTATTTTGTATTATTGGTATTTTCTCTTTCTTTTTCTCCATTGGGGTTCCTTGGACCCCAAGAAAATCTAATATTTTCGAAATCCTTTTAGTGGATACTTATTATCCTTCTAAATGCATCTTTATCCATTATTTCTCATAATCCTCTTTATTTATTTATTAAAATATATCTTTTGAGGATTTCTCTTTATCTCTCTTTTTATTTTCCTTATTGGAATTCCTTCTAATATTAGAAACCTCTTGGATACGAAAATCCATCAAGGATAACTCAATTATACCTCTTTCCACTTATTTTCCATATTTTATCATTATTTTCAATTTCTTTCTAAATAAAGAAATATTTAATTGCTCTTTTCTTTTCTTATTGCATTATCTTTGCAACTTTGGACTCCTTGGAACCCAAGGAACCCAAGAGGCACGAAATCCACATTTGGATTATATTCTTTTGTCTTCCAGAGGTTTCTACATCTTTCTTTTCTCCATTTCTTATTAATAATGGAGTTTCTCTTGTCTTTTCCTTGTTATTGGGCCCAATAGCCAATAAAGCCCACAAATCAATCAACAAGGATATTGTAAACGAAATCCATATATTCAAAACAAATTATATCATTATTTGTTCAATATCTTTAATAGGAGAAATTACATTTCTCACCCAAAAGAACCCAAAAATTGGGGTTGTAACAGTTGTGGCTCCAATCACTTCAGGACCTCCCGCAGTGGAGATCCATTATTGATAGTTAGGACCAATGTGTAGGAAGATAGAGATATGAGAGATATATATTTAACAAAGCATGATCAAATTTTTGAGAAATAGTATGCAGATATCAACAATTATGAACGTATCAGAGAGAGCAACAATTACTGGTATGGACATAATCACTAACTATCATGTACAATATTATATTATATGTCACTTAAACCAATGTGACACCTTTAAAATAATTTTATTGGTGGATTTTTATATGGAACTAGGTCGATATGGTGAATTCTTGTGATCTAGAACATGTAATTTTTTATTTTTTATTGTGATCAAACTACGTAACATGTATATGTGTTTGCATGACATGCCCATGTCTCTATATTCTCCATCTAAATCTTAATTATTGTAGTTAGAATAGTATGATTCATTGATATCACATGTGGATAATGGTGAAGTGTATAACACGATCCAAAGCCCCAACCATCAAGGAAACACTTTAGAGGGTTCATGATAAAGATGAAGTGATGAATTCATCAAAAACAAAGACATGCTCAAAAAGAGTGTCCAACCAATCAATTGATTGGACTAGTAAATCAAATGCATATCCCTGTAAAGGTATTTTTAGGGTTACATAGAGATATGGACCTTTTAGTTGTTTCTTTACAACTCTTGTTGGATCAAAATGTTGTATTAGTTGGAAAATAATTTTGAATCTCATGTGGTTATTTTTATAGAGTATGATACATGCAATAATGTATATGTAATCGTTGCTGGATATATATGATTATAATATAATATTCCTCAATATAAAATTAAGTTTAAGATGCTTCCAATTTGCAATACACATGAATAACGTGATTGACTGCGTGTGGGCATGACATGCATAAATTGTATATGCAAAACACAAATGTACTTATTGACTAATATAAGCAAAATAGATACAACTAATTGAACATCAGGAACTGTGAAGTTAGACACTACTATAAATAGAAAGAATTTTGTTAAATTGAATAAAAGGTTGTTTTTATTTTTTGAACTAAGAATTGAAAGTAGTTGAGAAATGAATAAAAATGGTTGTGAACAATTTAGTGAAATCTCCAAGTCTATGGTTTCACGATGCTATAAATACATACATGATTCTTGATACATAAATTGTTTTTTTTTTAACTAGTCACCTGTAGAAAAACATTTCTCCACTTTTGCAATGTAGTATACTCTTCAATTCAAGACCACATTAGGTAGTATCTCCATAAGGTTTCATATGATCACTTTACAACAATTTTAAAAGTACTTTGTTCTCATTAGGAGTGGTTCCATATGATGATGATACCATGAAGGATTTGGGAGCTAAGCACCCATACAAGCCACCTCCTTCAATGCCTTGTTATTTGTTTGTTGAAGCCCCCCATGTAGGATATGTTGATACTATTTTTTAGTGTGTCAAATCAATTCCCAAGGGAACTTCATGTCACAGATATAGTTTTTAGGTCCAACACATCTTAGACAGTATGTGTGTAGAGGGGATTCTATGGCTAAAGATCTCCTACCAACCATCACTTTGGTGGTTAATTTATGGCTAGTGGGATGTATCCCTTGAGTATGATAGAGTTTGTAGTTTCAACACCTCCTACACTACTACAAAATCTTGAAAATTTTATACATCCAATTGTAGCGGGAACTATCTAGAGGTTTCTGGTATCCAAAGTTTTCATGATAGGAGTGGGTAAATTTATGGCCAAATATATGAATGATTTTCAGTTGGGAGTGGTGCAAAGGAAATTTTTCACATCACTTACAATATCTTAAGCTAAAAACGTGGAGACGTGACTTTTTGTATGCTTATAATTGATTTCGCAAATGCTAATAGCCATCAATAGGTTATCATTACTTCATGTGTTGAGGGAAAGACGCTCGTCTATTTCTTTGTGGGCATATTTTTGTATGGTAAACCCACAAGATTACACATTGTGATGGACATATCTTGTCAACCACTAAAGTGAAACAAGGAGACCCTCTAGGGTTTCTTCTTTTTGCTCTTATATTACATCTACTTATTCATGAGATTAGAGATAATTATGAGCTTCTCCTCCATGATTGGTATCTTTATGATGGGGTCATTATTGCATACACATAGGAGGTGACAAGGCGTCAAATTTATAATAGAATGGTACACATTTGAGTCTTGATTTGTGGAATGACATAATTTCACCTTAGTCATCTAATTAGGTTTTACTTGGTTGATTACACGCTTAACTTGATTGACCATTGTATAAGCTTGATTAATGATGACAGTCTAATAATGACGTTGTAAACATACTGAGAAACCCTAAGTGTGTTTTTATTTTTATATAATTAAGGTTTGAGAAATTTAAAGCCTAGTCAGAAAAAAATAAAATTTGTTATCTTATGAATACAAATTTTGATACGTAAAGTTGTGTAGTAAATGATTATTAGTATTTTACTTGAAATTCTAATTTCTTTAAAATTTGGGAATAGTTAAGATAATTCAAACTTGAGTGTTCTTGAAAAAATTCAGAATTGTTGAATGTCGTTTGGGTCTATTCATCGACTAAGATTCTATCCAAGACAAACTCAACCGACCATGCATTCAAATTGTAATAGAAACGTCTAATGTTTGGTTTTATTTTATTTTTAGCTTATCAAATTGGATTGAAATTTTAACTATATATTTTATACTTGATTCCAATAAAGCTTTAAATTTTTATAAATTTTTGTAGTATGTTTGACATATACAGACCCCTTCATTGGCCAAAATGTTTATCAGGAATAATCTTGACCGACAACCAATTCTGTTGAAACCAAAAAATGCAATAAATATTCCATGAACCATAACTGATCTATATCATCAACCTAACACCATAGAAACTCCCATAGCCCCTCATCCTTGTTTGATATGTGTAATACTTGAGAAAGAGGTTGAGTTAATATTTGAGAGGAGAAATAGGTGGATATGATGATCTAGAGTTTTTTCTTGCTAGAGTTGATGAAAGCGAGTAAGTTGGTCTTATACAGAGAGATTTTTATGGTAAAATATTTCCATTTTGTCTAGATTTATTCCTCCTTCCAATTTGAATGAAAAATATAGAAAATCACCATCATTTCTCTTTCTTCTCTCCTATTCTCCTTTGTTGGGTTTCTGAGTTGGAAGGAGGAATATAATGAGTCAATGGCTAAACCTTGATGGATTTCTATAAATTCTGATAATAGGCAACATTTTTTAAGGTTTTTGGAACCTTATGTGAGTTTTTATCTCCCTCTTACTATTTGCAATCATGTTGAAATCCTAATTCTACATGACTGAAATAAAAAAAATCTTGCAAACAGTTTTATATAATTGGGTAACTAACTGGGAATACTTTGGGGAATTAAATGCTACTAATTTAGATTATTTCTCATTAACTTGTTTTGTCAATTTACTAATATATTGATTCAAGTTTTATGAAAAATCCAATAGATTTAGAATTATGTAAATTTATATGAATATTGCCTAAAAGCAGTGTAATAAATATACATTTGAAAATTGACTTGGCATGTACAGAATCATGTTTGAACAAAGCAAAAATGAGTTCCTCAACTATATTTTTGAATCATTAGTAGAATTAGATATGTAATGTACATGAATATTATTCTGATGACATGGAATGGATGTATTCCACATTTAGGGTTAGTATCGAGGGGATGACTCAAATGAGTCAATGCATTCTTATAATTGATGGATGAATTGTGTGGAACTAGAACGTAGGGTTCCCATGTGTGTGAATAGTCTTGATGTACAGATATGTACACCCTAATGAGATTAGTAAATAATGAGGTCCTCTCGATGCATTGAACTAAGTCGACTCTTTCAAATCCCTAGAAATTCAATATATAGTTGAGTATGAGAAATAAAGCCTAAACTTGTATATAATTTTATGAATGTGAAGAAATATTGAATTATAAGTGTTATAACTTGAATTGAAGGTGATAAGACTTATTAAGATGATATAATCCTAATGATCTAATCTATTATAATTTAGGGGATAATGATTAAACCTCCACATGAATACAAGTGTTTGTATAAGTCACATTATAATGAATTGAGATTATGACTAGTAATTAAAGAGTAAGAAGAATAAGCAAAATATGTTCATTTTCCTAAAGTGAGTAGTCTTTTAGAAGAATGGTTTTTATAATGAAAGAAATTCCATTAGATGTTAAATGACATGATACAATCATCCAAATGGAAGAAAGTAAATAGGAAAGAGTGTTATGATTGGCGATGATATGTGACATCCTTGAATTTTCCAAAACTTAATCTGACATGTGATGTCCAAATTGAAACCCTCACCTCAATGAGAATCCCAATTTAAACACCCTACACTTGGCAAAGAAGAATAAAATTAGAGGAAGTCAAAAGGAAACAATGGTAGCACATGCACATGAACAATAATAAAACCATACAACACATGTTCACCATTCAACATATAATTACATAATGAACTGTCACTACATTTGATATTACATATTGAATAGAAAACTTTTACATATACACGTACTACCACTAAACAACAAGATCTAAGACAAAAAGTCCACCTGTACATTAGCTCGCCACACAACTCTAAACTATCCAACTCTTCCAAAACAAGTGTCCACAACCTAAATAAAAGATTACATGTGGTACATGTCAACACAATATTCAACAATATTGTATTGAGTACGCCTACGCGTCTTTTATATACCTCTTATTACTAAGCTTGGCAATAAGATAAAACTAGAACTTGGCAGTAATAAAAAATATAAGAAAATCATATACTTGCACAAAGATGATCATTAATAAAAGAGAACACATATTTTATGCTCATTTTCCCTTATATATCCATGCATTGATCATTACACGTTTTGATGCATTCTCTTGATTCTCAAGGAGCTCAATATTAAGGCCTTTATGATCGACTACCAAAGAGTTAGATCATATGTACAATGTGACTGACTCACAAAGAGTTAAGTCACTTCCAAGCAATGTACTACCAAAGAGTTTAGTTCTTTCATATAACAGAACTGATATATTATGTTTGATGTGTTCATAGCCATAAGTATGGAAAATCTAGCAAGATATCATACAAGAACAATCATTTCATCCATTATCATAAGCCAAGTATTTTACTACACATATAATACAACCATACTGAATAGTAGGCCAAGTAAGAGGTAAGGGCGTACCTTGACCAAGAGATATCCTAATCACATATTTATCATGTAAACTCTAACCTTGGTCAAACCCTGATTAAGACAAGATCACATATCATCATCAGGTTCTCATCATCTTAACCCTAATATGATCATTTTAGGGTTTGGTTTAGTCATTAAGATATTCTCATTATTATTTTCTTATCATCTTGGTATTATGTTACTGTTCTTAGGTTCCAGATTAAGATAAATCATCTGATTATTCTATTGCATGTACTTATGTGCACAAATTAACCCTAGGTTACTTGTATTATTCATATTAGGGTTTTCTAATCATTATACGATCCTTAAACGTGTAACCTTATTTATATGCATAATTATTATCTCATAATTATATATTAGTTTCTAGTTACTGACATAAGCTTACTCTGAAATTTTTAGGGTTTCTTGAGCATATTTGCAATTATTACACCTTAATTAGGGTTATTAGCCCTAATTCGTCACATTAAGAAAATTACATGATTACATATCATAACATTATAATATATGACATCATATGGATTCTAAAACACATTTAGGGTTACTAGAACATTCCCATAATTTTAGGTCTTCATTTATTATTTATTAGACATGAAAAGACCATTTTACATCTTACTTGATAGCCCTCGTATTTAAGTAGAAAAAAACTGATATTATTGTTCCATGTTTTTCTAATATTTTTTCTGAATATTTTGATACTTTATTTGCATTTTTCAGATAACCATGCTATTTACTATGCATTTACAAGATAAAATGTATTTACTGAAATTTCTGAACTCACGAGCCGGCCTACAAGGTATTGCCACGTAGCCCTATGGGGTGCGACCCTTGTCGGCTTGGATGAGTCAATTGGTTCTTGTCTGGCATGTTTGACTGGTTTAGGTCGGTTCAACTGGTTTTAGGATGACGGAACCCGATCCATCTCCCATCCCTCTCACGTGATCTCTTGCGCTCTCGATCCAACACTTTCCCCCGATAAACACATGCTTCTGTGAGCATAGTTTTCTCGATCCTGGACGTTGCCGTGAAGATCATCTTCAGTGAGAAAAATGGAGCTCCATTCGCTCCTCCCTCTTCACACCCTCCTACACACTTCGTCTGTGAGACCTATCCTCCCACGTCGCTAGCCCTATGGGACTCTGCTCTCACTTCCAGCAACAACACCACATCCTATTCTCCTCTCCCTTTCTCTATGCTGCCAGCCTCCAGGCTACTTTTGCTATTCTGTCTCCTCCTCGACGCTGGCCTGTGTGCATCGTCTCTTGGAAGATGGAGGTCATCATGGTATTAGCTTCTTCTATGGCAAGGGAAAGGGGGAAACTCCTCCTTGGACTGCCGTTGATGTAGGGGACTGCCCCAGCGAGATGAAGGAGTGACTCCAAAGATGCTTCAGTTCCTCAATCCAAACTTCCTTCTCCAGATCCCTCTCCTACCTCTGACATTGGTTCCTTCATATGGAGCATTTCCATGGAAAAAAGGGGAAAAGTTGGTGTTTAACTACCTGCCCTGATGTTATACGGCTCGCGTAAAGGGTCAAAAGACCACAATGAAAGGCTAACTGTCGCTCAGTTCCTTCTCGACGCACGTCCAGAGTGGTGGTTACATCGTAGGTGGAAAACAACCACTCCACGTCTGTACCCCCAAACTGTTGGAGGTTGGTTAAAAGTTTGTGGCCCTCAGATCTATCATGGATTACCTAGATCGATTCTTTCTACTATACAATCTGTGGGACTAGCCCACCACTAGTATGCATGACAAATCACATTCGGTATAGACCCCAAATCATAGATATTAAACATTGCTCCATGATACAACACAATACACATTATTTGATAATATTCAAACCTAAATATCTCCCTCTAGGAACCTTGTTTGATCATGAAACTTGGGTTGTTGATTCAATACAATCATATCTACATTCTTATTCAATTTTGGTATCAAGACTAGACTATTTTACCTTTCAATTAAATGCTTAAAAAGGCATAAATTTATGGGTCATAACACATGATACCAATACCATTTGATATCCAAAATTTGTCAAAACATTTGAAACTCTCAAAGCAACTCAACATGCATGAATCCACTTATGTCATTGGACATTCAAGGATTCCAAAATTCCACTCCATCACATCCTACATATCTTAAGAGAAATTTCATCCTCAAAATTAAGCCAAAAAACTAGTCTTTCACATAATATACATCTTAAAAGAAATTTTTATCCTCAAAATTAAGTTTTTTTACACTCTTAGGAAAAACTAAAAGGTCTTCATCTACATGTAGGGCACCACTATAGGTGAAACATATCCATGAAAGAAAGCTCCATAATCATATCCAAACCAATGTTAGGAGGTTTTAAAACATCTAGAGTGAACCCCTCCATAAAAGATTGAATTAAGGGTTTAGAAACTTTGGTTATGTCTTTTATGTTAGGGTTGCATCCTTATATTTACCCATGCATTAGGTTTCCCACATCATGTTACCATGTTCTAAAGGAGTTAACTAAAGTTAACCCATTATATCAAAGTGTCATCAACATTTTATTGAGCTAATTGTTAGAACATTTTCAACAACAACATATGCCTTTTAGGAGGGAGTTAACTATAGTTAACCCACTTTATCCATCTAGATCATGTCGAGGTGTCATAATCGTTATGTTGTGCTAACTGTCAAACTATATTTCTCATCTTTCTTAAGAACTAAAACTAACATCTCATGTAACATGTTTCATTCATATGGTCTTATTTCATTGCACATAATAAATTGCAACATTTACAAGTGATTTAATCACAAGATTAATCAACAATATCACATTATCAACATTATTCATGTCTGGTTAACCAGTTATGCATAGAGAGTTATTAAACAACACTAGATTTTCATCATGAGATTATCCAACCATTCACATTATCATATTTCACACATATGGCTAGCCAACTAATAAAGTGCTATGTCAAAACATCACTAGGTGTAACATACTGAAATCTAGGGTCTTTCCTGCAATTTACCCACTTTTGTGCTTTTCTTTGCCTTCTAGTCCATTTGGACCTTTTTCATAAATTTCCCATCCTTTTGAATCATTTTTGGACTCTATATGCAATTTGAGCCTTAATGATGGCGAAATTCCATTTTGCCCCCATTTACGATTATAAAGGGGTATTTGCACAAATAACCCACTTAATGTAATAATTAAGGACTAATAATGCAAAATGGAGTTTTATGTGAGAAAATAAGTGGATAATGTTAATTTGGAGCTCCTACATCTTTTTGGATAAGATATGAGCAAAAATATGCAATAGAATTAATTATGGGTGTAATTAACCTGATTTCCTTCTCTCTCCTCAAAAATTATAATAGTATATCAAAATAGAATATAATGGTGAGATTTTGCTCTTAAAGTTAATAATGGTTGGATATCTCAAATTTCACTCATATAATCCATTAAAAGAAGACTTTCATATAACTTATTCATTTTAATATATTAATATACACTTTAATGGAAAATATATTTATTAAGGGCCAAATAATGAGTAAAACGAGAATCTAATTGCATATCATGATTCTAGACTTTAATTTGTGCATGTGGTTAAAGTTTTGTGTCTTTTGGACTTCATTTGACCCTTCAAATCGATTTTAAAATCTTTTAATATAGTATAACTATAGTGCATGCATCAAATCAATTATATTGATGCGTAACGCTATGATTTGGTCAATGTTTCTTGTCACACGGGTGGCCCAGATCCAATGGTGAGGATTAGCCTCGATTTCAATCCAACAGACGTGAGCCTTTCTTCAACCTCAGTCTGGGCACGAGTACATGAGCAACCCCGACCGCAGGACTGCCCCGACCCGTTCTCCCTTTACACAACACTATTTCGCATGATTTCAGTTTCTTTGGTTTCTTCTCTTCATGACGGATTCTATGATACCTTGATCGACTGTCGACATGGTATATATGCAAAACGCCTCTCTCGAGCTTTCTCTTCATCTCCACCAAGAGGTTATAGAGGGAGCTATGGTCCTCCTCTGCCTATATAAGGCACCGACAACCACCCTCAGCCCCCGTGCTAGCTTCCTCCACCTCTAATTTCTTCTCATCTTACCCTGAAGGCCCTGACCTACTTAGGGTACACTATCGATAATGGCGAGCCAGTTCTACTTGCTCCGACCACCTTGGGCCAATTGGACATTAGGTGAGCATCATCCACTTCTGTTCTTCAATTTTGTTGCACCTCCTTGCCTCACGATGCCCCCAAACGCCGAGTCCTATAAATCCGCCGTCGACCTCCACTGACACCGGTCATTTTTGGGCTGTGTTATTCCTCTGACCTTAGAAGGACACACCTTCTACTTGCCCTAACTCTGTGTTGACGCCCTCGATGTTAGTTCCCACTTCCATCACGGTTTTGCAGCATTCTGACCTCCGGTCGTTTTCCCCTGTTCTCCATTTTCAGCCCGCTGTTTTGGGTGTTCTCGGCACTACACAACCTCACTTTTGTCTTCTCTCTCATCTCCAGGCACCAACGGAAGTTTCCCAATCATTTCCCCGACTTTCCCAACATCAGAGCTTGATCTCGTTCAAGCTTGTGCTCTTCCTGACACCATGGGCGGGCTGGAAGAAGCTTGAGGGTGGTTTGACGCTAGTACCCCTGAAGGGATGAGCGGGCAATTTTTTCGAGTATGGGAAGTATTTTCTTTTCTCCCTTGTTCTTCCTCTCTTCTGCAAACAATTGATAGTTACAAATGAACATACTACCCTCATTGTTTTAATTGATCCGATTTGGCGAGTAAGGGTAAAATGGTAATTTCCCACCTAGGTCAGTGAGAATGGACCCACCGACATGGCCAAATGTGATTGGTCCACGTCAACGTGGGTCTGGCCTCAGTGACCCATCCCCATTCGCCGATTTATTTTGCTAATATGGCATTTTTCTTGCATTTTCATTGGTCTAATTTAATAATTCATAGTAAATCAACCATTGGTCAGAAAAATGCAAATAAATTTTTGTTGGAAAGGATTTTTTGAGTAGAATCCGAATTTCTAGTTTTTGAGTCATGTTTCCAAATGCATTTTTGAATTTTATCTTAAATATCATTTTAATCACCTTAAATGATCTAAAATGTGTAATTAATCTATTTTAACTCCAAATTGGGAAATAAAATATGTTTTCTTAATTGGGAGAATGTGATTAATTGATTGGACTAGGTTTTAAGTCTTAAATCATGGTTTTCAAAATAAGTTCCAAAATTAGGGTTTTCCTATGCTTTATGCCTTAATATATATTAATTCATGTGAAATATTTATACCTAGGAAAATGGAATTGGATAACAAGCTTTTGGTGAGAAATGATGATTAAGAATCTACAATAAGGTATGTGAATCCTATTTATGTATGTGAGCCCTATTTCAGTATGTGACTCCTATTTAAGTGTGTTGGCCATATTCATGAATGTGATCCCTATTATAATTGTGAAGAATGAATGTGGAATGATTAATGTGCAAATACACCTATTCCTCAGTAGGGACTTTATCTAGCTCCACATTACTAAATTTCTAGACTTGTAATCCCTCTAATGCCATTTCTTGGTTCTTTTCATTATTTGATTCTTATAATGCCTAAGTTGGCTCCTTTATTGATGTACTTGATCATTACTTGAAATGCCAATATTGGCTTACTTAATTGGAATATTTGTTGGAAATTATTCCCATTTGCTATGATGCAATTTTATTTATATCTCTCAATGCTGGCAAGTGACTTATTTATGCATGATGTATTTATTGGCCAAATGACAATGTAGTGTACATGAGTACAAACCACCCATAGGGCACTAGGGTTTTTGTTATGACCCACTCTGTGATTAATCAGTAAGTATCTTGATTAGTGCTAAGAACCCTGTTAAACATCATGGTTAATCAAAATAAGCTAATATGTGAATCAATAGCTGAGATTGAATCACTTGAGGCAATTAATGATAATAGCAATGATGATCGTTCGGTTAATTAAGTTGGATTAAGTACTCACTGATGCATTTAGTGCTTTGATCAGGTGAGACAGTCCAATTAGCATGTTTTCTCGATTCAAGGTTGTAGAGAATCCCGTGCTTGAAAAGTTGCAAGAGAAATCATCCAAATCGGGCATCCGATGTACTAGATACGATGTTTTTAAGTCTTTTGGGCTGATTTTGCAAATTTTCCATTTTTTTTATTTGATCTTTATCCCTTTAAATGGGTCGGCTGATTTTCTTTTCCCTTTAACCCTTCTTCATCATGCGACTAATAGAACAGGAACCGACAGGAGCGGCGCCCTCAACTGCAGTGCGATCAGGGTGAGCTAGGGCGGGCAGTTCTTGGCTCTGGGCTCCGATCCAGCATGGGCGCCACTCCCCTTCTCCTTCTCCCACCTTCCTTCCTCCACCCTTACCCCATCTGCAAGCCCGACAAGTAGGGAGGCCAGCAAACGCAGCAGCAGTAGAAGCGTCGCGTCCTTGGTGACAGTGGCTGATTCGGGGCCGATCTGGGCTCCCTTTGCTTCGGTTCAGCAGCGTTGCCTTCCTCTCTTCTCCTTCCTCCCTTAGCCATCCACCTAGCTCAGCTGCCCTGCTGCTTGGCCAAGCGGCCATCTTGCAGCAGCCGTAGCTGCGTGCAACAGCAACAGGCCGCCTTGGGCGTGCCGAGGTGATAGGGGAGGTGCCTTTGAGCTCGGTCCGGAGTTCTAAATCCGAAATTTGCAGCCCTAGCCACGAGCAATAATTTCCAATTTAGTTCTCCGCCAACCGTGAGGCAACTAGACCGTGAACAGGAACAATAGAAGCCAAATCAAAGGTTGAAGACGATCCAATATTGTCCGGAATCAGGCCCTGGATGCACCTCCGGATGAATCTGATCAGACCAAATCGAAGTGAGTAGGATTTCATTTATTTATCATTAATAAACTCAGGCATTTGAATACTTTCTGTTTTGTGCGTGAATTACGCTGATAACAGGCGTTATCAGGCGTCGGGCAGCGTTTGGCGTCGCCCGACCTTTTTAGTTCATAAAATGCTTCTAGACACTGTTATATGATTAAATTTAGCATTTGAACAGTATGGATTGAATCAGTAGATTTATATGGTTCATTGGAACCTAAATTGCTCATTTGAATGTTGAAATTAGAAATTCATGTCTGAAAATGGTATGATTTGGGTATGAACCCAGACAATGAAGATTTCTGATAAATTATCAGATGTACGATTTCAAAGTTGATATGAATAAATAAAATGTGCATGAAAACCCTAGTTGCATATATCTTTTGACATTAATATGTGTAAATTGATATTTACATGAAATGGCACATTTCTCCGAAGTATTACCAGAAATTCTCAAGTATTGTTATTAAATTGTATTGTGATATGTAATTAACTCTTAATTGAGATAAGTGATGCACAAACTAGGATTTGGGTTGATGTGCATGTTTTTCGAGAATTTTAGAGAATTGATAATTGTTGAGTATGATTCTCATATGTGAAGTAAATTTCTTTAATTTGTGCAATAAGATGTTCAATTGCGTAAATTCGCTATGTATGTGCCAAATTGAAATAAGTTGGGTTATTTATGCATTTCTAAATTTTCTGAATGCATGGTATGAGAATTTCTCAGAAATTACAATGATTTGAAATATATTGCTCTGTCGGTTTAGAATGACAGTGTATTGTGATCTGATATGAAATCAGTAAATGTGATTTTCCTATTTAAATGTTTATATGTTAATCAGTTAATAGACTTAGGTGCCCTAACACCGTAGAACCCCTTTGACAGGTCTGCTTCTTAGGGGTGAAACTCGTGTCCAACATCAACGCGTGTGATGTCACGGTGGCACGAGGATGGAAAGACAGTGTTCAACAACAACGTGTGCGATGTCACGGTGGCACTGGAGTAAATAGGTGTTATTCAACAACAACGCGTGCGATGTCACGGTGGTAACCCAGACCTCCTGAGCCTGTGTACTCAGGTTAGAGGAGGAGTTCAGAGCACTCGATGTAGTGCAGTGTGGCCGATGAGCCTGAAGGCCGATGAGCCTGTGGGTCCTGTAGCAGAATAGGGCTGGAAGTCAGACTTAGCATTCCCCGGGTGTGTCGCTAAGTCTTGTACGGTGGGATCGTAGTTCGCTACAGATCTTTATATGCAAAGTACACTGCATATGATTAGGGCATAATAATATAAATATGTAATCATATAGGATCACAGTAAATTAATATATTCGAATTTTTATGCCAATTCTATACATCTGTTTATTTGTTTAAAATATCTATTGTTGCATAGAAATGTGATTATTATCTACAAATCTGCTATGTCATTAGAACTGCCCTGCTTGTACTGCACTTATGCTTTATTTCAATTTTATAAACCTGATGAGTTGTTTAGTGATGGCTAAATGAAATGCTATTCACTGAGCGAGTAGGCTCATTCCTCTACTCAAACATTTTCAGGTCAGCATCAGCAACAGGAATCAGAAGGATCGTTTCATCCTAACGCTTAGTCTTTAGAAGGTTTGTAGTTAGTCTAGTTAGAGGTCTCTTAATCCTTTCCCCTCGGTCTGTGGGACATGGTGTGGGTGAGAGAGAGTATGTATGGCGAATGAGTAAAAGATGTAAATTAACTGTTATGTTTTACTTTCTGTTCAACAATGTTACATGTTGTAAACTCTGTTTATGTTCTCTAGCCAGTTTAATTGAAATGCTCTCGCAATAGTTTATTATGTTTTAGTTTACAACAATAATCCAGATATCATTACGAGGTTTTAAAAAGAAAAAGTTCTCAGTGATTTGTTTATGTGATAATCCCTCCGTCGCGCCCTAATCTCGTGATTAGTGGTTAGTGTGAGATCGGGGTGTGACAGTTTTAGTCCCCCTGCCACTTTATACAGGGCACTGAGGTTTTAGTCCTCCTTCCAGGCACTGGGGTTTTAGTCCCCCTGCCATTTTATATATGGTGAGGTCCGGTAGGTGCCTCACCCTACATTGAGATGAGTTTGTCATAATATATTCATGCAATGTGATAATTGTTGAGGTTGATCTATGGTAGATTTCCAATTTTTATTTGATCACTTGCCTCATACTCTTGAAATCCCTTAGTACAATGGATTCTTTTTAATATGCAATGCTTTAGCTTTATAATTGTCCTTATCCTTTATTGACACATACATTTTTATCTTTCTCTTGCTGGGTGATCCCAACCACCCAGATTAGGATCAGAGTGTGCATGGGAAGCTTGGTGAACCTGCCTAAGGCTAAGGAGATCATGCACATCTAGTTAGATTGGACTAGTTGCATATACTTTTGTTATGTTGTTTATGGAGACAAGTTGTATTATTTTGAGTCTTCCTATACCTAGATCCTTGTTCTTGTATAAATATGTACCCCATTTGGGAAAATTTTGTATAGTACTCTTTATACATTTTGAATAAAGTCAAGTTTTAATCTTCCGTTACTGCACAATTGGTGTTTTGTTTGCCATGGTTTTTAGTAGAGACTTGGTCTTTACACTAGGGTTTTCCAATCTTATCATGTACTCATATATTATCTCGAGATTAGAACATGAACATATTGTTGGTATGTATGCCCTAAGAGCCAATCATGGGTTGATTGATGGGATACATTAAGATTGATTTGATAAACATCAAAGGCAAGCTTCCAATTCTTTCTTGTTCAGTCATATGAGATAGTGATAGAATAGATTGAATGTCTAGAGAATGAAAGTACTTAATGACATATGCCTTCAGGTTCAGGACCTGGATGATGAGATCATACAGATGCTAAGAGTTTGTACATTCTTGTTTTGTCCCTAGTCGGATGTCATTGTGGAAGGTAGATAAACAGCAATGACACACAAGACTAGATTGTGGTGTTGGTTGATGACAGAATCTCATTAGTCATGATATAGAGATATCAAACCAAACACATAGGTACTTGTTAGAGAACAAGTGTACCAGACAGACCCACCGTGAGTTTGGCACATGGAACCATGACATGGTAGTCACAGGCAGTACTCACAGTGATGGTGGTGAGTGTGATTCTTTGACCTGAAATCACTACACTCAACACATGTCGTTGGGCACACTTTGACATCATCAAACACAGTCCTGAAACATGGATTGTTATAAAGGTGATGATTGGGTGGCTTTGACACATGGGGCTTTTGAGGGGTGAGTGATAGATATGGGATTTGTCCCTCCTGAGGGAGTTTGATATCTAAGACCACTTGATGGGTAGGATTGAGATAGGCGTGTGTACACATGTGTGAATCAGTATGTGATATTGATGTCATACATATCTCGTTCAATTTACTATGAGATCAAGAAAGTGAATGAACATTGACAGGATGACTGTTCCATGCCTCGAGTTCATTCAGGATATCAGTGACAAAGGAATTATACATTCACTGTAACACCATTCACGGATTGTAGGATTGAAAGTTGTTCCCCAACTTTCTACTTTCACTTGGGTAGCACTGATGTGTGACTAGGCACTGATCTTTGCTTGTGAAGTCATAAGTGTTATGGACTTTCACTGCCAACGTGAAATGGACCTACAGGGTCACACACATAGGATTCAACCTGGAAGAGGAGTTTTGTCCACAAACAATGTTTAGATTGATTACTAATGGAGTTTAGTAGTTCAATTAAACACTCAATCAATTGATAGCTCAATATCATAATGTTTAAGGTGTTGGACACATTGATTGGAGTATCAGATTGATTGAAATCGCAATTGACTGATTCTGCACAATCTGCACTCCCAACCGATCAGCTCATGAGATGAACCGATCGGCTCAGCTTGGTGAACCGGTCGGCTCAATTGTTGAGTCGATCGGCTCATGATCAGGGTGAAACGATTGCTTCAAGTGTTGAAACGATAGATTTAACTGATGCAACCGAGAAAGTTGGGAAAGTAGGATTGGTGAAAATTTTCCTTGCGTTTCACTTGCCCAATTTGATTGGAACAAGGATTGGTATTCAATACCAATTAGAAACAAAAGTTGGAAAGTCAATCGAGAACTGATCAGGACCACGAACCGACCGGTTCATAAAGTGAACCGACCGGCTCATGGGTCCCAACTGATCGGTTGAGTATCAACCGACCAACTCAGGTCCCCAACCGACCGTTTCAGAAATGAAACGATCGGTTCATGTTGCGAGTTGGTTGTTTTTTTGTGGAAAATCTCGAACCCTTCTACTCCTGCTTTAGTCCCATATTGCCCGGGATGGAGAACCCTATCCCATGACCCTCCTATATATAGGGGTATTGGGGGCTTCTCAAAGTACAACTCAATGCAACCAGTTGCTCTGCAAAGTTGTCGTTCTCTCTGGTTTTGGTAACCGAGAGAGAGCCCGAGCAAGTGCTACCCGCAAAGGGAGGCGCAATAAGGGAAAGACAACTGTGGTTGCAACTAGCAGCAGGAGAGTGTGTTGGCGACTAGTACGTCAACAGAAGGGTGCGACTCCTTCCAATTCCTTGTGAGACAAGGAGATTGGAGTTCTAGGTGGTCCGTATGAACTACTTCAGAGGCGGGAGGTTTCTGCCGCTAGGAGGACAACCTTCAATCCTGTCAGTCCCGGTGCGACTAGGAGCTGCACAGACACCGTCCAAGACAGGAGGTGAAGATTGCGCAAGGCGCGAGGTATTTTTGCCGAGCAAGCCTCGGGATAAGGTATGATTCCACAAACCATCCTTTCCTATTATATAGACATTGACACGTTTTCTTATTCCGGGTTTGGGGAGGAAAATTTTTGTTTCCGCTGCCTTCTCTACCTCCCCTAAAACCCAACAGTGGTATCAGAGCCACGTCAACTGCTCTATATTTTGGGAATAGCGATATGATCGATTTTGGTTTGTCGCCTTTATTTATTGCATACGATGCGAATAAAATTGGCTTTATGCATGTCCAATCCTAAATCCACAAATCCCAATTACATATATGATATGTATTATTAATGCACTCGATACGCGTCGCCCTTAAACGAGTTTTTTGGTGGATGTATAGTGTGGTTATGGCCAATAAAACCTATTTATGTATGGTTGTGTGTGGTTGCTTGCATCTCAGTCTATGCACCGATCTTCCCTCTCCTATTCCTGATGTAACTCGAAATAATTCGAGATTCTTTGCTACCTTTGCTCCCCCCAAATGTAACTTGGGGTTTCTCTTTTAACAATGTAAAATAGGATAGATTTTATTTCATGTTATGTCAAAGAACGGCGGACATTCAGACGACAGCTGAGACGATCGGTTCAAGGCATGAACCGATCGGTTGACGTTCCAGACAATCGGTTCAAGGAGTGAGCTGATCGGTTGATGACCGGTTCGAGGAGAGAGACAAGCGGGTGGCGACCGGGCGAACCGATCGGTTGGAGGAGCCAACCGATTGGCTGGTGGCACCCAAACGACTGACCAGATCGAGCAGGTCACTCATGTGATGAGTTGATCTACTCAGAAGGCAAAGCACAAAGTTCATCTTGTACATGTTGCATGTGATGTAGACCTAGATGACCGTGATTCCTCTTGGCTCGAGGAATCACATTAGGATGTCCATAATCATCACTTTTATCGGTTTGCATATTTTCTGTGGGATATACCATGTATATGATACATACTATGTATTGTGGTGATTGGATATGTATATGTATATAAAAACCAAATCCCTCATTAAATATTAAGTTTTAGATGTCTTCCAAATGCGACACACGTGAAAAGCTTGATCGACCAAGTGTGGGCACGCCCTAGCGTGGTGCACCGTCTATCTCGTGGAAGCGTGAAGGGTGAATGTGTGGGTTTGCCCTAGCAGGGTGCATATTCATCGTGTTTGCTTTGGGTTGGACTTAACAAGGTGACCTAGATAGGATCTAGCACCTTGAGGCATGGAGATGTTCATGGAAAGGAGTTGCATATGACATCTTATCAAGAGTTGCATATGATGCAATTGGCAAGAGTTGCCTACCTGAGAGATCTAAGTTGTGGGTGACAGCCCTAGCTGGTCCATGACTTAGAGGATTTCAAGATCTTTCCCACTAGAAGGTTGTACGCTGCAATCTTCCGAATTAATGGTGAGGGCTATCAATTTCAAGTAAAATAGTGGGAGTGATAATTAATTAAAGGCCTAATTTTATCGTCAACTTTTCAAATCAATCAAACAAGTCAAAAAGAGTTTTGGACTAAAATTGTATATATTTCCTTTTTGTTAAAATAAATGGTTAATCAACAAATCACTTTATTTGCAATCAGTCTTTGAGACCAACAAATTAAATGGGAATAATTCCACGACTGGTTAGGATGATGAGAAGTGTTCTCAAAGAGCAAAAGCTCCAAGTCCTAGTTATACCAAGACCAGATGAACTCAATCCCACCACATCAATGGTTGAAAGTATGCTTATGGAAGCATACTGAGGATGACATTGATGAGGAGTGCTTGATGTTGTGTTCTCTGAACTATGAGTTGCAGAGACAACATGATACATATGATGTCTCCAAGACACTGTCCTAGTATATCATGACAGAAGGAGATCCACTAAGGTATTCACACACTCAATGTGATTGGGTATGTGGAAAGACCTGACTAAGAAGGATTCCCTCTGAGCCAAGAGTTGGCTATTGGTATGATACTGCAAATGTTGCGAGAATCATATAATTCATGGTAAGCTACAACATGAACAACTTTGACAAGCATTGACAGAGTTGTTGGACATGTTGAGGATAGTAGAGGCAAAGATGAAGAAAGACAAACCATGATCTTTGATGTGATCAAAGAAAAGGTAATTCTTAAGGGCAAGGACAAGGGCAAAGCAAAGAAGTGTTCTGATGCTAGCCAGCAATCCAAGCCGTCTTCAGCCTCAAGGCACATGGGAAAGGGTGTATGAGGGGATTGCCCTCTATATCTGGAAGAACAAAAGAAGATGAAGGAGGGAATGGAGATCTCCACCTAAGTTATCATGAAATGAACTGCTTCTTTATCTGAGGTATATGATACCAAGATATGGATCTATCATATATGATATGCAAGATCCGCAAAGAAGTGATGGCCTTTGTGAAAGGACCAAGAAAGAAGTACCCATCATTGGAGCAAGTGTTGCTGGCATAGAGAGGAGTTTCTTTCAGTTTATTTCAGCCTAAGGGGCACGAAATAGAGTTGAGAACTGCTATTTCATATATTGCCAATAGATAGAAACACTTTATTATTGCATATTGTATGACAATGATGGCAATTAATAAAGTTGATGTTTCAATCTTAAAGATATGATCTTTGTGGCAATGCCTTGTTTATCTTGTGATACATGGTATGCATAAGATAAAATGATACCTAAAGTTATTGATAACTCAAACAATCAGATTAGCATAAATCATAAGAAATTCATTTCTAGTTTCCATGTGATGGATAAATCTAGACTCTTTTGGTTAGAGAACCAGTAAGAGACATGAATCTCTTGTACATGATTAATCAATCTTCACTAATGGTAGTGGGAGAATGATTATCCAATTAGGTATAATACATGTGATGTATTTACATACCTATTGGAGTAAATGCTAATACTTCAAAAGGTGTTTAGAGAAATACCAATATGAATATCTTGAAGTGTTTAAGATTATCATTGATGAAGTGCAAATTTGGTAAAGTGTTAATTCTTGATGAGATCAATGAATGAAATACTTGGACCAAATGTTTGAGATCCTTATGAGTGATTATGATAATGTATCATAGTGAACTCATGATTAAGGCATGGTGATGTCTAAATCAAGAAGGAATCATACTCTAAGGAGTTAGAGAATGATTATCAAATAACAGAATTCTTCTTAATAAAAGAATACCCCACACTAATAAAGGACATTGAGAATCACAAGGAGTTGTCAGTTCTTATATCCTTGACAGATACACCTCAATTATCTATGTGATGAGTTGTTCATGTGATGAGTCAACTATCTAGATGAATATGAGGAACCAAATTTTGAGTTATGGTTTATGACCATTACATCCTAAATGACATCCATGTGAACCATAAGGTATGACCTTGATGGTAGCACTTATTGGAATAAAATCCATATGTGCGAATAAATCTTAATTGTTAAGACACATGGATAACATTTTGAGAAGGATGATGCTTGTTGATTGCAACTTAATGACTAAGATATTTGGCATATGGATACTAAAACCGCATTCCTATGAGGAATAAAACAAGGATGTGTGCGTGACACAACCTATAAGGTTTACGAATCCACTAATGTAAATGAAATCTATAAGTTATAATGGACTAATCAATGTGATTGATTGAGTACAAGAAACTCAGAAATGGATCTTTACTTTGATGATATAGTCAAAGGGTTTGACTGATATGTCAAAGATAAAGAAAGGGATCTGTGATTTAGTGGGAGTGTATTCACATTCCACATGTTGATGTGAAATGGAAATGTTCTAGAATGGAAATCCAAAAGTGGAAATTATATTTAAGGAAGATAGAGATTTTTCCTATGTGATAGGAATAGAGATCTATAGAGATAGTTCTCGAAAAACCTCTTGACCTGAAAAAGGAAAGCATACATTGGCAATCTGTACTGAAGGGTTCAGTATACACAAATTCAGTGGGAGAAAACTTGTCCATGATACATGGAGTTAGTATCCCAAGGCCAAGTGTCCAATTCTTATGAAGAATGGGAACACTAAGAATAGATATGGATCTATCATGTATGTAATCATCCCATTATCTTGCATGGCAAGAATAAAATGCATTCATCATCTTGTGTGTAGGACATGACAATATGATGTGCTCATCCTGATAACTCATATGTGGGACATGACGAGTGGATGTCTGTCTACTTCCAGTAAGGGTTACTCGAAACCATACGAACTTGATAAGTACTTGAGAAGTACTAGTTCTATGGAGAAAGGGAAGAGTTCGATGTAAAGAGTTACATTGATGCGAGCTTCTGAAAGGATAGAAAATTAATCGCAAAATATATATATGATACATAAAAGTGAAAGTTTGTTGATAATTGGAAGTGTTCCAATAAAACCATTTAAAAGGGAATGCCGAGTATCTATGCGTTAGTGAACAACAATGGATACTATATGGATCTAGAAGTTCATGAGATGAACTTATAGATATTCCGCTCATTGATGACAAGTATGGAATCCTTGATCATGCAATGTGGCTAGAAGTTAGCAAAGGAATACTAGATCGCATATTACGGCAACTCCATCTCATACGTGTGACGTACTACGAAGAGATGTGAGACATGCAATTTATACTGACTTTGGCAAGGTGTTTCCATAACTCACTATGTTGGCACAAGAGCACAGTAACATGTGGGACATGTTTGGAGATCACTATGAATATGATTCAAGGGTGATTGGCTCGCAGTGCAACTGGGCGTCTGTTGGTATGTATGCCCTGAGAGCCAATCATGGGATGATTGATGGGATACATTAAGATTGATTTGATAAACATCAAAGGCAAGCTTCCAATTCTTTCTGGTTCAGTCATATGAGATAGTGATAGAACAAATTGAATGTCTAGAGAATGACAGTACTCAATGACGTATGCCTTCAGGTTCAGGACCTGGATGATGAGATCATACGTATGCTAAGAGTTTGTACATTCTTGTTTTTTCCCTAGTCAGATGTCATTGTGGAAAGTAGATAGACAGCAATGACACACAAGACTTGATTGTGGTGTTGGTTGATGATAGAATCTCATTAGTCATGATATAGAGATATCAAACCAAACACATAGGTACTTGTTAGAGAACAAGTGTACCAGACAGACCCACCATGAGTTTGGCACATGGAACCATGACATGGTAGTCACAGTCAGTACTCACAGTGATGGTGGTGAGTGTGATTCTTTGACCTGAAATCACTACACTCAACACATGTCGTTGGGCACACTTTGACATCATCAAACGCAGTCCTGAAACATGGGTTGTTATAAAGGTGATGATTGGGTAGCTTTGACACATGGGGCTTTTAAGGGGTGAGTGATAGATATGGGATTTGTCCCTCCTGAGGGAGTTTGATATCCAAGGCCACTTGATGACTAGGATTGAGATAGGCGTCCGCACGCATGTGTGAATCTGTATGTGATATTGATGTCATACATATCTCATTCAATCTACTCTGAGATCAAGAAAGTGAATGAATGTTGACAGGATGACTGTTCCATGCCTCGAGTTCAGTCGGGATATCAGTGACAAAGGAATTATACATTCACTGTAACACCATTCACGGATTGTAGGATTGAAAGTTGTTCTCCAACTTTCTACTTTCACTTGGGTAGCACTGATGTGTGACTAGGCACCGCTCTTTGCTTGTGAAGTCATAAGTGATATGGACTTTCACTGCCAACCTGAAATGGACCTGTAGGGTCACACACATAGGATTCAACCTGGAAGAGGAGTTTTGTCCACAAACAATGTTTAGATTGATTACTAAAGGAGTTTAGTAGTTCAATTAAACACTCAATCAATTGATAGCTCAATATCATAATGTTCAAGGTGTTGGACACATTGATTGGAGTATCGGATTGATTGAAATTGCAATTGACTGATTCTACACAATCTGCACTCCCAACCGATCGGCTCAGGAGATGAACCGATCGGGTCAGCTTGGTGAACCGGTCGGCTCAAGTGTTGAGTCGATAGGCTCATGATCAGGGTGAAATGATTGCTTCAAGTGTTGAAGCGATCGATTTAACTGGTGCAACCGAGAAAGTTGGGAAAGTAGGATTGGTGAGAATTTTCCTTGCGTTTCACTTTCCCAGTTTGATTGGAACAAGGATTGGTATTCGATACCAATTAGAAACAAAAGTTGGAAAGTCAATCGGGAACTGATCAGGACCACGAACCGACCGGTTCAGAAAGTGAACCGACCGGCTCATGGGTCCCAACCGATCGGTTGAGTGTCAACCGACCGGCTCAGGTCCCCAACCGATCATTTTAGAAATGAAACGATCGGTTCAGGTTGCGAGTTGGTTGTTTTTTTGTGGAAAATCTCGAACCCTTCTACTCTTGCTTTAGTCCCATATTTCCCGGGATGGAGAACCCTGTCCCATGACCCTCCTATATATATAGGGGTATTGGGGGCTTCTCAAACTACAACTCAGTGCAACCAGTTGCTCTGCAAAGTTGTCGTTCTCTCTGGTTTTGGTAACCGAGAGAGAGCCCGAGCAAGTGCTACCCGCAAAGGGAGGTGCATCAAGGGAAAGACAATTGCAGTTGCAACTGGCAGCAGGAGAGTGTGTTGGTGACTAGTACGTCAACAGAAGGGTGTGACTCCTTCCAATTCCTTGTGAGACAAGGAGATTGGAGTTCCAGGTGGTCTGTGTGGACTACTTCAGAGGCGGGAGGTTTCTACCACTAGGAGGACAACCTTCAATCTTGTCAGTCCCGGTGCGACCGGGAGATGCACAGACACCGTCCAAGACAGGAGGTGAAGACCGCGCAAGGCGCGAGGTATTGTCGCCGAGCAAGCCTCGGGACAAGATATGATTCCACAAACCATCCTTTCCTATTATATAGACGTTGACGTGTTTCCTTGTTCCGGGTTTGGGGAGGAAAATTTTTGTTTCCGCTGCCTTCTCTACCTCCCCTAAAACCCAGTAGTGGTATTAGAGCCACATCAACTGCTCTATATTTTAGGAATATCGATATGATCGATTTTGGTTTGTCGCCTTTATTTATTGCATACGATGCGAATAAAATTGGCTTTATGCATGTCCAATCCTAAATCGACAAATCCCAATTACATATATGATATGTATTATTAATGCACTCGATACGCGTCGCCCTTAAACGAGTTTTGTGGTGGATGTATATTGTGGTTATGGCTAATAAACCCTATATGTGTATGGTTGTGTGTGGTTGCTTGCATCTCGGTCTGCGCACCAATCTTCCCTCTCCTATTCCTGATGTAACTCGAAATAATTCGAGATTCTTTCCTACCTTTGCTCCCCCCCGAATGTAACTCGGGGTTTCTCTTTTAACAATGTAAAATAAGATAAATTTTATTTCTTGTTATGTCAAAGAACGGAGAACATCCAGACGACAGTTGAGACGACCGGTTCAAGGTGTGAACCGATCAGTTGACGTTCCAGACGATCGGTTCAAGGAGTGAGTTGATCGGTTGATGACTGGTTCGAGGAGTGAGATGAGCGATTGGTGGCCATGAGGAGATGCACGACGACTGGGCAAACCGATCGGTTGGAGGAGCCAACCAATTGGCTAGTGGCACCCAGAAGACTAACCAGATCGAGCAGGCCACTCATGTGATGAGTTGATCTACTCGAAAGGCAAAGCACAGAGTTCATCTTGTATAGGTTGCATGTGATGTAGACCTAGATGACCGTGATTCCTCTTGGCTCGAGGAATCACATTAGGATGGCCATAATCATTGCTTTTATCGGTTTGCATGTTTTCTGTGGGATATAGCATGTATATGATACATACTATGTATTGTGGTGATTGGATATGTATATGACATCCTCTTCATAGGTTCTCTACCCATGAGATATCCTTACCTAACTCTCTTATACACATCACCTAGATTCTTATAAGGAACCACCAACCCGAGCTTGAGGCTTTACAGAAACTAACATAGTTTTACCTCCTCCAGGGTCTTGGGACTCTCTCTCCCTCACCCAGATGGTAGGTTCTCATATTTCCTTATTCACATATGCATATATAACCAACCTCACTCTAACTCTAGGGTTTGGTCATCCCAAGGACATCTAGGGTTCAACAGATCTATAGGAATCATGCATAAAGTGACTCAACTCAATCACTCATGAGTATTCTAGTTTAGGTCATATCACATATTTCTCAAAATTCTCATATCTTGGAGTTTAGGTTCTCTGACCTTCTCCATGTGGGTCTCACCCTTTTTGGAGTTAACCCTAAAAAGTGGTCCTCACACTAGAGGTCCTCCTTTATGAAAGAATTTGAGGCTCATGTTGACTCACAACTTACCTTAACTTATCTTAGAAAAGAATATATACTTGCATCATCAAGCTTATTTCAAAATCTCAAATCTAAATTGAAGTCCTCAGAGACAAACATGTATCATCACAATTCATCTTATATAATCTATATAAGGCTTAGATCTTATTATCTAAAGATACTTCATCTATTACATATATCGCATATTCCAATAAGTCTCTAGACATCTAATCTAGAACTACTCTCTTTTCTAGAATGATGTCATTCACTTTCACTTAGGTTGCATGACTACCTCCTATTCGTAAATGTGTGGGGAAACATTTTTGTAATACTTACACATATAATAAAACATTATATAGACAAGCATCAAAGAAAACTGTTGAGGTTTGATCCATTTGGAATCAAAAACCAAATCCAGAAAATGAGTGTCCCACAAATAGTAGAGAGTCTAGTGCCATGTCTCCTAGTGAAAATGGTGAGAACAAAGTGTAGACTAGTGTAGCTACTCTAGACAACGAGTGCCATATGTCTAGGATTTCTCTTGCCTTTATGCACATCATTAGAAAATAATGCAATGTCCCATACTGCTGCACTATAAGGAAAGAACAACATCTAAGGACCTGCTATAAAACAAGCACTAGTCTAGACCTCATTCTCAGACATCTAGGTGCTAACCTAGAGTCTAGGTCAGATCTAGTCTCTAAAAGATGACTAATCTAACCCTAAAGATTTTCAAGGTTCAAGGTTTTCTTTAGTTTGAGTTTCATACTGAGCAAATGTCAGGCTTCGCTATTGTACATGCTTTGATACCACCTGTGACATCCCCATATTTTCTAAAACTTAATCTAATATTTGATGTCCAAATTGAAACCCTCACCTCAATGAGAATCCCAATTTAAGCACCCCATACTAGGCTAAGAAGAATGAAATCAGAAGGAAATAACGATAGCATGTGTACATGAACAATAATAAAACCATACAACACATGTTCGCTATTCAACATATAATTAGATAATGAATTGGTACAGCATATGATATTACATATTGAACAACAAACTTTTACATATGCATGTACTACCACTAAACAATAGGATCTAAGACAACATGTCCACTTGTACATCAACTCTCCATACAACTCTCAACTATCCAACTCTTCCAGATCCAGTGTCTACAACCTAAACAAAACATTACATGTTGTCCACGTAGCATAATATTCAAGAATATTCTACTGAGTATGCCTACATGTCTTTTATATACCTCTCATTACTAAGCTTGGAAATAAGATAAAACTAGAACTTGGTAGTAATAAACAAATATAAGAAAATCATATACTTACACAAAGATGTTCATTAACAAAAGAGAACACATATTTTAAGCTCATTTTCCATTATATATCCATGCATTGACCACCGAAGGTTTTGACTCTCAAGGAGCTCAAGATTAAGGCCTTTATGATCGACTACCAAAGAGTTAGATCATATGTACAATGTGACTAACTACCAAAGAGTTAAGTCACTTCCAAGAATTGTACTACCAAAGAGTTTAGTTCTTTCATATAATGGAACATATATATTATGTTTGATGTGTTCATAGACAAAAGTACAAAAAATCAACCAAGATATCATGCAAGAACAATCATTTCATCCAATATCATATGCCAACTATTTTACTACACATATAATACAACCATACTGAATAGTAGGCCAAGTAAGAGGTAAGGGTGTACCTTGATCAAGAGATATCCTAATCACATATTTCTCATATCAACTCTAACCTTAGTCAAACCCTAGTTAATATAATATCACATATCATCATTAGGTTATCATCATATTAACCCTAATATGTTCATTTTAGGGTTTGGTTTAGTCATTAAGATATTATCATTATTACTTATCTTGTCATCTTGGTATTATGTTACTGGTCTTAGGTTCCAGATTAACATACATCATCTGATTATTCTATTGCATGTACTTATGTGCACAAATTAACCCTAGGTTACATGTATTATTCATATTAGGGTTTTCTCATAATTATAGGATCCTTAAAATTCAACCTTATTTATATGCATAAGTTTTATCTCATAATTATATATTAGCTTCTAGTTACTGTTATAATATAACTCTAAAATTTTCAGGGTTTCTTAAGAATATTTGCAATTATTGAACCTTAATTAGGCTTATTTGCCCTAATTAGTCACACTAAGAAAATTACATGATTACATATCATAATATGATCATATATGACATTATATGGATTCTGAAACACATTTAGGAGTTACTGGAACATTCCAATAATTTTACGTCTTCATTCATTATTTATTAGACATGAATAGACCATTTTACATATTATTATAACCCTGATATTTAAGAAGAAAAGACTGATATTATTGTTCCATGTTGTTTTTATACTTTTTATGAACATTTTGATACTTTATTTGTATTTTTTGGATAATAGTGCAATTTACTACACATTTTACAAGATAAAAGGTATTTATTGAAATTTCTAAACTTACGAGCCTATAAGGAATTGCTACATAGCCCTATGGGGTGCGACCCTTGCTGGCTTGGATGAGTCGGCTGGTTCTTGGCTTGTTTGTCTGACTAGTTTAGGTCAATTCAGCTCGTTTAAGGATGAGGGAACCCGATCCATCTGCTCTCCCTCTCACGCAATCTCACACGCTCCTAATCCAGCACTTTCCCCCGATCAACGCCCGCTACCACGAGCATAGCTTTCTCAATCCTGGGTGCCACCGTGAAGAGCATCTTTGACGAGCAAAGTGGAGCTCCATTCACTCCTCCCTTTTCAAGCCCACCTACGCACTTTGTCTATGAGACCTATCCTCCCACGCCGCTAGCCCCACGAGACTCTTCTCTCACTTCCAGCAACAACATCGCCGCCTATTCCCCTCTCGCTTTCTCTTCGTGTGCTGACCTACGTCATTCTGGCCCAACTTCCAGGCTACTTTTGCTATTCCATCTCCTCCTCGACACTGGCCTCTGTGCATCGTCTCCTGGAAGACGGCAGTCGTCACGGTATTATTTTCTTCTACGACAAGTGAAAGGGGGAAACTCCACCTGGGACTGTCACTGACGCAGGGTAAAACTCCAGCAAGATGAAGGGGTGGCTCCATGGATGCTTTAGTTCCTCGATCCAAACTTCCTTCTTTGGCTCCTTCTCCTACCTCTGATAGTGGTTCCTTCATACTGAGCATTGCCATGGAAACAAGGGGAAAAGTGGGTGTTTAAATCCCTGCCCTGATGTTATACTGCTCGCCTAAAGGGTCAAAAGACCATGATGTAAGGCTAATTGTTACTCATTTCCTTCTCGACGCACGTCCAGAGTGGTGGTGACATCACAAGTGGAACACGACCACACCATGTATGTACCCCCAAACTATTAGAGTTTGGTTACAAGTTTGTGGCCCTCAGATCTGTCATGGACTGCCTGGATTGATTCTAGCTATTGTACAATCTGTGGGACTAGCCCACCACTAGGATGTGTGACAAATCACATTCGGTCTAGACCCCAGATCGTAGATATTAAACATTGCTCCATGATACAACATAATACACATTATTTTCTAATATTGAAACCTAAATATCTCCCTCTAGAAACCTTTTTTTATCATGAAACTTGGGTTGTTGGATCAATACAATCATATCTGCATTCTTATTCAATTTTGGTATCAAAACTAGACTATTTGACCTTTAAATTAAATGCTTCAAAAAGGCATAAATTATGGGTCATAACACTTGATACCAATACCATTTGATATCCAAACTTTGTCAAATCATTTGAAACTCTCAAAGAAACTCAACATACATGAATTCACTTATGTCATTGGACATTTAAGGATTCTAAAATTCCACTCCATCACATCCTACACATCTTAAAAGAAATTTCATCCTCGAAATTAAGCCAAAAAAACCAGTCTTTCACATGATATGTTATGGAAAAAGAAAATGAAAGGAGTATAATGAAGTTTATAGTCTATTTATTTTAAGCAATTTTGGATTGATCTAATTCAAAATAAATACACTAAAGTTTGTCTTTGATGGATTTCAATGAGAGAGAAGTATTTTGCAATAGGGAATTAAGAATGATTGATTCCCATAATGTAATGAACATGAATGGAAAGAAGTTCAGAGTAACAAACCTAAAATGGATAGAAAACCAAGTAATTGTCTTGGTTGATCTATGAACCTAAATATAACCCTAATATTATGAGATATGTGATAATAATGACCAATGATCTCAAATAAAGGATTATAGACTATTTATAAGTATAGTTTAATAAAATTAAAAGAATAAGTACAAATATGTAAATTAAGTCATAAGAATACATTATTGGATTGTTATTTCTACTAGAATGCCTTTATTCTGAGAATGGTGTTTGATGTTGGGTTCCAAATGAGGTAAAATATTTATTGAATAGAAACCCTAACTAAATAATGGTAATTAGTAAAATAGGAGTAATGTGTGTTTATGCATGCTTATGCATCAATTTTTGTATATGCATTAAAATTGGATAGAATAACTATATGTTGTATATTATACATGTTGTGGTAATGTTGGATGGTACAAGATGTTTATTTGATAATAGTTTTAATACTCCCATTATATCTATGAATATTTATTGAAATGTTTAAGATGAAGTGAAATGATTATGTATGTGCCGCGATTAACAAACATTCAATTACATTTGACAAACCCTGATTTAGGTAAATGAATGAGACTGAGATTATATTTGAGGTCGATAGCCGAATGAAGAGGAATCATATGAAATGATGTGAAAATGTAAAGAAATTTGAATGTTGTAAATAATAGATAGTTTTCATTTGAAATAAAATGGTTGTCTTTCTTTTTAACCCTAATATACTTTATGTCATCATAGTTGTGTGATAATACAAACATACGATAAATAATGTTTTGAATTCTTTTCAAGATCAATCAAAATGATTAACCACAAATTAGATGATGAAACATCTTGTTAGGTTCCCAGAACAATATGAGTTTCCCTTGATGTCCATATTGGGAAATGAAATGGATCTCTTTGTAGTAATTGGAGAATTATGAGAAGGATTTCCAAAGTGTGAATTTAGACCCTAAACATTTGACCACAATGATTTAGGAGTGATTCATCAGGTGTAATTCTGGTTCTAAATCCTCTCATATGAAGTCTATGTCCATGAGGAATAGATTCTAATTAAATAATTATTGTGAAATATGTGTAATATGATGATAAATGATATTATGTTTTGTTAGTTACTATGTCTTGTACCCAAAATGAGGATGTGAGCTTCTTTAGACAACCCTATAGTGGACTAGGGTTGATTTTTTTATATTTAGGGTATCAGTTGAACTATAATATAGTAGTAGCGAGTCATTAACATGATAATTAGGTGTGGTGACTTCTGCTTGGTGAGGTATGAGACAAGTAGTTTCAGGGCAAATGAATAAAAGATGACAAGCATGGAGAATATCAGGTTGAATGTTTGTTGCATTCCTTTTACTTCTAGCTGACAAATCTTCTACTATAGAATATGTTTCTTGTTGTGGATATGAATCATCTTTTTTAGAGATAATCTATTTCCACATTTTTATTTTTCTAGTTTGGAATCTGATCTTAAATGTTGGTAACTAGTTGATGCTGGAGTTGGGTATCCACTTTGATTATGATTTTGAACTTCCTTGTCATTTGAATAGTCTTGTTTGGTAGACATGTCATATGTGTACTTCATCTTTAGTATTGCAATATGTGTTCCTGGTCTGGCTGGTGGGATGTCAAAAATATGTTTGTATGTCATGTCTTAATTCTTAATTGTTTAGATCTTGCCTTGGTATTGATATTAACATATTGTCAATTTGAAGTAATTAAATCTACTGATCTATTCATAGACATACTCTTTAACATGTTTTAAAGTTGAAATTGGCCCAAGTGAATACCTAATATGATTGGTTAGATTTTTGTCATAAAATTAATGTGCTACATGATAGAATTATCTATTAGACTTAGTAATATTGGCAAGTTTTTTATTAGTTTGATGTACTTAATCTGATGTTTATGCATGTACCTAGCTTGAGTGTGGGGTATTCACTCACTAGGGATTTTTATGAGTCTCATGAGGGTGTTTTGAATGTTTTTAGGTATAATGTTGTCCAGAAAAGAGGTCATGTCAAAGAAGATGTAAATAAAATAATGTAGATAAGACGATCCATGTAATATCTCTTTCCCAAGATGGATAATATACCAAATTTTTTCTTTCACGTAAATGTAACATATGTAAATTTGACTTCATATGAGCAATAATATTTGGTTTTGATTTTAATGGAGGTGAGAAGATTTTTTATACCTTAATATTTTGTCCTTGATGTAACATTGGTTTATGAGGTTTTATGGAGAAAAGGAATAGGAAACATTTACCCCATGTCTATATAATTTGTTAATTGTGTTTGTTGATAAGTAGTTATTTTTTTCATAATCTGAGTTTAGGTTTAGGATTTATCTTAAATGTTTGGTAGTATGCTAATAAAAAGAGAGATCTTGACAATATTGTATCAAAAATAGGTTATATGAGTATTCAAGAACAATAGGATTTAGGCTAAATGATAATATGGATGTTGAACATAACCTAAATTATATGAATACTAAATGAAATCAATATTTGGCTACTTTGGTCAACTATCTAAATGTAGGGATAAGTTTGTAAGGAACTATTCACTATACTTCATTTTGCTGCCCTGACCAACATCCAGATGAAGACAGTTTGGGAGTATAATAATATATGTGATGGTAAGAAAAAATGAATAGTGGAGAAATAAAAAAGTATTAAATAATTAAATATGGAACCTAAGATAAGCTAGAAATACTATATGAGAAATATAAATGATCTAATAGATTTCTGAAGATAATTCTTAATGATTTTAAATATGAGTATTAATCTCAAATTGTTAAACTGATGCAAACTAAAATAATCTTTTGCATTAAAAAACTATCAATGTCAATGATTGTACATAATGAATTATAACCTTTATCTATGAAATACAAAATCAAAATTTAAGATAATAGGAAAGTCAATGTCGATCGCATCCTAATAGTAATGTATTAAAAATATTTGTGAAATAAGTTTTTTTTAATACTCGAAGAGATATATGACGATGATACATAACACCATGCTATTGCTAGTAAATTCAGAATTTCAACATTATAGAAATAAAAGAAAGTAAGAAAATGATATAATAAGGAAGAAAGATAACTTTAAAATCATTCTAAGATAACTTTGAGAAAGATGAACGATTAAATGTTATTATCTTCTTTCTTATATTATCTAGAATTTTGGGATAAAACCCTAAAAGAGGGGATTTATAGTGACCCATTTTCATATTAATCACCCAATTAGGATTTACTTGGATGATTACATGCTTAACTAGATTGATCATTGTTTAATATTCATTAATGGTGATAGTTTAATTATGATGGTTTAAACCTGATCATAACTCTAAGCATGTCTTTATTTTGATATAACAATGGTTTGAGAAGTGTAAACCCTAGTCAGCCAAAATTAGGGTTATGTTAGCATATTAATACAAATTTGGATAAATACAATGTGTAGTAAATGATCACTAGTATTTACATGTAACTCTAATTTCTTTGAAATTTGTATACAGTTTGGATAACTCAAATTTGAGTGTTAATTAAAAATTTAGATTTTTGGAATGTTGTTTTGGTATATTCATCCGCTAAGATTCCACCCAGGAATAACTCATTTGACCATGCAATCAGACTAAAATATAATAGTCTTATGTTTGATTTTTATTTATTTATTGGAGTATACACTTTTGTTGACATTTTAACTATGTCTTATATAAATTATTTCTGATGACACATTAAATTGTAATAAATTATTGGAGTATATTTGACGGATCCAGACCGCTTCATCGTCGGATATCTTTACCAGGAACAATCTCAGTCAACGAAAAATTATGTTAAAATAAAAGATCCAATGAAGGACTTGTTTCTGAATATTCTAAGCACCCTAATTGATCTATATCATCAAACTAACATGCTAGTAGATCCCAGAATCCATCATCCCTTTTTGAAAAATGGATTTCTTGATTGGGAAGGTATGACTTGACAGGAGAAAGAGGTGAAAATGGTGATCTATGGTTTTATCTTCCTTGAGTTGATGAAATTCACTAAGATGGCCTTATTTGGACAAATTTTGATGGTGAATCTTCAATCTTATATCCAGATTTCATCCTCCCTCTTATTAGAATAAAAAGATAGTAAATTACCATATTTTCTTTTTCTTCTCTTCTCTTCTCCTTTTCTGGGATTTTTGACTTGGAAGGAGGAAGAAAATGAGTCAATGGATAACACCTCGATGGAATTCCATAAATTTAGATTTAGAAAACATTTTTGAAGGTGCCTGGAACCTTAGATCATTCTTTTTATCTCTTAATCTTTGTAAACATGTTGAAATCTTAACTCTATTTGACTAAAATAAACAAAATCATTGCCATAATTTGTATGCAATTGGGTGATAAATTGGGAGGACTCTGGGAAATGATTTAGTTGTTTCTCATTGACTTGTCTTTTTCTATTTCATGGTCTTTTTATTCAATTTAATTGAAAAATCAATAGATAGAGAATAACTTTAATTTATATGACTATTTTCAAAAACCAACCTAATGCGTGATATGTTTGAAAATTAGTTGACATATATAAAAGCATGTTTGAACTTTATAAGAATAAGTTCCTCAATTGTATATTCAAATCTTTGAAGATTTTCATATAGAATGCACATGATGATTAGTATGAGGGTTCGAAATGGATGTTCTCTATGTTTAGGATTAGTGTTGAGGGTTGACTCTAATGAGCCAATGAATCAATGCATACTTTTAATTGATGGATGAATTGTATGGAAATGAAACTAGTGTTTCCATGTGTGTGAATATACTTCATCAACCACCCTATACACCTTGATGAGACTAGTAAATGATAATGTCATTATGATTCATTGAACTAAGTTTGTTCTTTCAAAACTCTAGAATATTACTATTAATTTGTTTTTCTTTTTCCATTTTTTTTCATAATATTACTATTAATTTGAGTTTGAGAAATAAAGCCTAAAATTGCATATAATTTTGTAAATTTTGAATAAATGCTCCTTTGTATGTGTTATTTATTGAATTGAAGGTGGTAAGACTTATTAAGATGGTTTAAGACTAATACATCTAATCTAGTATAGTTTAGGGAATAATTAGTGAGCCCCCACATGAATGCAAATCTTTATATAAGTTACATTATAATGAAATGGGATGGTGACTAGTGATAAAGAAGTAAGGAGAAGTAACCCTAATCCTTTTTTCCCCTAAAGTGAGTAGTCTTATAAAGAATGAAAGGATGGTTTGTAATTACCAAAATGCCACAATATGTTAATTAACATGATACACTCATATGAATGAAAGAAGGATATAGAAAAGAGTGAACTGATTTGTGATAATAAGATGTTGACAAAATTAATGAAAGGAGTATGATCAAGTCTATAATATATATATATATATATATATATATATATATATATATGGGGATTATCTTTAATACCCGATGGGTAGTTAACGGGTAGCTACCCGCGCACACTTCCTGATATTTTTTTCACACTTCCTGATATTTTTTTTTGCAATTGTAGAGGAGCATTTTATCTAGATCTCCAAAAAAATTGATAAAAAAATAATATCATTTGCCCCCCCCAAATAAAAACCCATCCATATATATTACTAACTATATATTTTCTGTGCAGTTACTCTTTTGCACACTTCCTGATATTTTTTTTACACTTTATGATATATTCTTTTTTGCAATTGTAGAGGAGAATTTTATCTAGCTCTCCAAACAATTTGATCAAAAAATAATATCATTTGCCCCCCGCCCAAATCAAAAAACCCATCCATATATATTACTGACTGTATATTTTCTGCGTAGTTACTCTTTTGCTCTCAGAGTTACTCTATATATCTGTACAATTACTCTTCTGATTCAGAAGAGTTACTCCAGTGTACCATATAGTTACTCTTTTAAATCCGAGTTACTCCAACGGGTAGAAAAAATATGGCTACCTGCCGGGCAATGAAATATATATATATATATATATATATATATATATATATATATATATATATATATATATATATATATATACTATATATATATATAACACATTTGGATTGATCTAAATTACTAGAAATACACCAAAGATGGAATTTGATGTATGTTGATGAGAGAAGCATGTTACATCAAATGAATTAAGAATGACTGATTCCAATAATGTAATCAACCTGAAATGAAAAAAGTTAAGATAAAAATGCATAAAATGAAGAGAAAACAAACCAATTATTTTGGTTGATCTAAGAACTTGAATCTAACAATAATATTGTGAGATGTGTAATACTAATTAATAATGATCTCAAACGAAAAATATAGAATATTTATAAGTATAATTTTTATACAACTCAAAAACTCAAATATCTGAATTGATTCATAAGAATACATTATAGAATTGTAATTATTTGCTAGAATGCCTTTATTCTGATAATATTCCATGTTGGTAGGTTCAAAATGTGAAGACATATGTGTTGTATAGTACTTGTAAATGAAGAACGCTAATTAGTAAAAGAGGAGTAACTAGTGTGATATGCATATTTATGTAGTAATATTTATCTATATGTAATGAAATTGGTTGGAATAATTACATGTCATATATTAAACATGTTTTGAGAATGATATATGGTACAATATGTTTATATGCAGATAGTTTTTCTACTCCTAATATGTCTTTGAGTATTTAATGAAATGATTGAGATGAAGTGAAATGAATGTGAATGTTTTTGGATTGAATATGTATTCAATTGCATTCGAGACACCCTCATTAGGGTAAATGAATGAGAATGACGAGGAACTATACGAAATGATGTTAAAATAGGAAAGAAACATGAATGTTGTAAATCATAGATTGTTTTGATTTCTGTTGAATTGATTGTCTTTCTATATCCGTAGTCTACTCCATGTCATTCTGGTTGTGTGATTATACACATATGATAAATGGTGTTTTGAATACTATTTAAGATGTAAAAAAGGATTAATAACAAGTGAAATGATGACACATCTAGTTATGTTCCCTAAATATTGTGATTTCCCCTCAGGTCCATACTGTGAAATGAAATAGATCTCCTTGTATTAATCAGAGTATCATGAGAAGGATTTATGGGGCATGGATGAGACCTTGAAGTCTAGACCACCACAATTCAGGAGTGAGTCATCTGGTGTGATTCTGGCCCTAAATCCTTTACGGTGAAAGTCTATGTCTTTGAGGAAAAATTCTAATTAAATGGATTGTGAAATATGAGAAATATGATGATATGTGATAATATGTTATGTTGATTCCTATATCATGTACCTAAAATGCAGGTGTGAGCCTCTTTAGGCCACCCTATGGTGGACCATGTCATGTTGTTTATACATTAGGGTGTCCAACTAAACCCTAAGATAGTGATAGTGAGTTGTTGACACGAGATTTAGGCATGATAACTTCTACTTGGCGAGGTACGAGCCCTGTAGTTTTAGAGCAAATGAATAAAAGATGACAAGCCATGTAGAATATGATTTTAATGTTTGTTACTTTCTTTTTTATTCTAGAAAATATATCATCTATTATCAATTTTTTTACTATGGAAATTAATTTTTTTATGTGGATAATATATTTTCATATTCTTATCTGTTTGGCTTGAAATCTGATCTTAAATGTTGCAAACTAGTTGATATTAGAGTTTAGTATTCGTTGTGATTATGATTTTGGATTCAGTTATCATTTCAGTAGTATTCCTTGGTAGACATGTCTTTGTGTACTTTAGCTTCAGACCACAAGATGTCTTCCTCGTCCGGCTAGTAGGGTGTAACAAATATGATGTTATTATCATGTCTTGATTCTAATTATTTAGATCCTGACTTCTTAATCATACTATTATATTGTCATTATGAAGTATTTAACATCTACTGATATGTTCATAGACATGCGCTTAAAGAAGTTTTAAAGTTCAATTTGGACTAAGTATATAGTTTATTTGATTGATTACATTATTGTTGTAAAATGGGTATGCTAAATGCTAAAATGATGTATTATACTCAGTAAGATCCACTAGTTTCTTATTGGATACATAATTTGATGCAAATGAATGTACTCATCTTGAGTTGGAGGTATCCATGTGTTGGGGATCTTTATGAGTGTAAGCAAGTGAGATCAATCACCTCTCTACTAATAATGGTAAACATAATATAATGAATAGAAGCGGAAGATTCAAATTTTGACTATATTCAATTTAATAAAGAGTACATCAAATTTTTCCCAATAAGGGTGTACATGCTTTATACAAATAAAGGATCTAAGTAGAGGTAAACTCAACTACATCAATATGTCTCCAATAAAATAAATAACTTATAGTCCATGATGGAAGGATCAACTCCTTCCTCTTAGTCTTAGGCTGGTTCACCATGCTCCTATTGCACACTCTGATCCTAAACTTGGGTGGTTGGGATCACCTAACAAGAGGAGAATAAAGGTATGTGTCAATTAAGGAATAAGGACAATTATAAACTAAAGCAAGAAATAATAAAGATTAACTATACTAAGAGGGTCAAGAAAATGAGGCAAGTAAATAAATAAGAATTCTGCCAAGTCAAATAATAATAAAGTTTGCATGCATGATTTAATATGACTACATTAAGCGAACATAGGGCTAAGGCACCTACCGGATTTCATCCTATGGGTGAGGAAGAGTAAATTAAACATTCCCAAGCACCCGAATATATATAAAATGGGGAGAATTATCACATTCCCCTGAGTGAATTTACACATGCCCGCTATGGGTGGTTTGTACTCATGTACACTACATTAGTTAATTAGTCATTTACATCATCATGCTAGAATGATTTAATGGTACATTTAAGAATTGAAAACTTTGCAAGTGGGGTCTAAGACCCTAGGATAATTGAAGTAAATGTGCCACAAGAAGGCAATAAAAGGAATGAAGGCTAAGCAATGCCTCATTGGAAAATTAGGATGGATAAAATATGCCCAACTTAGGTTTAGAATGCACATCCAAGAATAGGGTTGCACATACACATACCTCAATTTGGAGTCCTAGTAATCACTTTTAGCACTAAGTTGATTCCAAGACCACTTTATCCTAGTTACAATTATATCACATGTATTAGAGTTTATAAAGCATAATGTATATGAAACCCCTAATTATAGATCTTCTATGAAAACCATTGATTTAGGACTCAAGACTTGGACCAATCGATTACTTGGATTCTCCTGATTAAGAAAACATATTTATTTCTTAAATTTGGGTTAAAATGAATTAGTTACATATTTTAAGGATTTTTATATAATTAAAATGGTATTTAAGACAAACATCAAAATAGGGATGCAAAACAATACTTATAAACCTTAAATTCCTATTTCTTGAGAGAAATTTGTTCCAATGAGTATTTATTTGTATTTTTCTGACAATCCTACAATATACTAGGAATTATATAAAATTGACCAATGAAAATTCAAGGAAAAACCACGTCAGTCAGCGGTCAATGGACTTGGGCCCGTGCTGACTTGGACCAATTGGCACTTGTCGGATAGGAAAGTGGGGCTCGTTCCAGCATTTGAGTGATCAAAGATAACAAAACATGAAATGACGAGAATGCGCTTGCGAGATTAATCATTCCATTAACATTGTGGGGATGTTAAGGTCATTTGATGACATGGGATCTTCCCCTTGCATTAATGGTGAGAGTCTGCTACCTATAGGTTCACATTGGTGATCACAAAGTAAGAAGTTGTATAGTATGTAAAAAGTGAAGCTCACCGATGCGTTTCCCATGTCCAAATAGATCTGAGGGGAAAAACAGGGCCTTTTTTGCCTCAGACATCGATGAAAATGGCAGAGATGCGGTGAGGGAGTTTGAATTCTGAAGACCTAGTTTTGGTTCACAAACACAGAAACAAACGGCGGAAGAACCTTCCCTAGAGTCCCACAAACCCAGGAAAGGAAAGACCAAGGCCGCATAGGCTCTGAAGGCCAATGGAGATTAGCACCTATGAGGGGGGTCGTCAATCATACATGGTACATTGAATGGGATCGCAGCGAACCAAAACGAAACTAATGAAACAAGGAGTTAGGTCCCTCAATGTTTACCCGATCACTAATTCCACCTGGGATGGCATAGGAAGTTGGGATGGAACTGAGGTCGTCGGAGACTGCAACCAAGTAGGGCAAGGGGTTTGGGAGTGCCAACTATGAAATTGGATTAAGAGGAGGTTTCCTTGTGGTTTGAGGGTGCTCGACCCGACCTTATATAGGCGAGAGGGGATCAGAGCGCCCTCTGTAAATTGGTGATGGAGAGGGGAACCTATTCCCTAATGGGCATTTCATTTATAGACCACAATAGATGGTGAGTGATGGCTCAACTGGTTTTGGATGGGATGACAAATTCAACGCCAGTGGAATCTCATGAAACGATACAATAAATGGGAAGAAATTGATAGGGAAAGAGGTGGTTGGAGAAACGGCCACTGACTTGCAGCTATGCGAAGGTAGAGGACGTCTGGATGGCCATTGGATCGGCTATGGGTCACAAATGATGAAATAGGGACTGTTGGATGGCACACTTGAGATGAATTGTAAATCAATGTAATGTGTGACAACAGATTAAATCACAGACTTTAGTGAATTGATTGCATTGAATGTAAATCAAATTAAAATCATGGTTATACTTTAATGAAACTCATTTAATTGGTTTGGAGGATCCATTGATGACCAATTGACCCCAAATTTGAACCATAGGCTAATATTAATGGGTAAATATAGTTCACATCATTAAGGATTGATCAATTTCAACATTGAGGACAAAGAGGATAGAAAAGATAGGAAAATTTAGGGAAAATGAAAAAAAGGATATGAAGGAAATAAAATATTGAAAATGGGTTAAATTGCAATTGAATCCAAGATTCAGTATGTTACAATGAGTCTTTTGATGTTGTTTCAAATGTTTTAGGTATAATGTCATCCAATAGAGTGGTTGCGAGAAAGAATATAAAAATATAATATTCTAGATTGGAATGTACATATACTCTCTCTTTCCAATGATGTATAAGGAGTGGGACTTGAGAGGGGATCCACCCCCTACTAAATTTGAGGAATAAATCCTTCTATTCCAAACATAATAACAAGAATGTTTGAAAATGTGTTAATTATTCATTTCTCAAATGATGCTATACAAAAGGCCAAAGTATTGTTGTGGAATAATATTTCATGACTACATTCAATTTTTCAAGGTTACATAATATTCTCCCACTTAGGGTTTACATGAAAGCTATGACATCAATATCTAAGTAGAGGGATATCTAGCCTATCTAAAGTCCATCTCCCAAGTATCCACTCCTTAAGCTAGGTTCATGTTTGCATGCATGTCCTCCATGTACTACACCTGGGGTTGGAAGCATACCCCATAAGAGAATCCAAAATAGATGTTGTTAACATAAAAGGCAGTATGAGCATATCAATTGGGGATTATGCAACATTAGGAAACAAGACATCACATATAACATGATTTCCCATAGAAGAGGAGAAGTATTGTCCAAGTTGACATCAAAAGAATATATCATGAAGAAGATAAATAATAAGAATATTCTTACCTTAATTTGCATCAACAATGTCATACATATAAATAGTGCATGTAAACTACATAGACTAAGGTTATTTGAAGTAGGGCTATGACACCTTAGGATATAGTCTAAAATTATTTGGTGGAAAGCACACACCCCGGGTAGAAATAATGCACCCTATATATAACAAGTGGAAAAGAACACTCGAGGCAGAAAAAGCATGCCCTGTGTATGGTTGTATTCATGTACCACTACAATAAACAAAATTATATTAAGCCATACACTAAAGTAGAGGAAGGCAAGTTAAAGTTTAGTCAAATTGAAACAATAGGATAAAAACATCCAACAATTATCATGTGGGGTCAGATGACCCATAAATAAATATCCAATCATGTCCACAAATATGGTTCATCAATAGATCAAAGAAAGTCCACCACAAGAAGATTAGTATGTCAAATACTCAAATTAGGATTTCCAGATGGAATATAAAGAACAAGTTATATATAAGAGTCCAATAAGAATATCCAGCAAAGTAAGATGATAAAAATATCATAATCGACATAGAATCTTTCTTATGAAATAAATTCCTAGAATAGAAAAATTGTAGGCTAATTTTTCCATTGGACCAAGAGAGAGAGGAGTAATATAGGGGATTGCTTAATATGATGAATAAGGATGAAACATACCTCACATCAAGTCTACATATGTCTAAGGTCAAAACCCTAATTTGACCTCAGTCCAAAAGCAACCTATTAAATGCATATATGAGACTAGGGTTAGGTTTACATTAATTGTATAAATCCTAAAAGTCACCTTTTTATTATTAATGAATAAGGTTACCAAAACCATGTGATCTTATAGATTCTATTCTTCTAATTTTATGTCATATTTTACTTTATTTTTCTTACTTATAAATTATTAGTTGTGAATTTTAGAAAATCTAACCAACTAGAATAATATCCATACAAATCAAATATTTATTGCATTGGAATATGGAAATGAAGGTGATAGGTTTTTATGGAGAAAAACATTATCATTTCAAAACATAATCTGTTTTAATTTTGTGATGTGTAAATATTTAGTTGTGGAATTTATGAGTTCGAGCCAATCCTAAACTCAGAGAAAGACAATTGTAGAACTTCTTATCCACACAGAGGGGTGGATCCTAGTGACTTGGCCCTATATGGATTTGTGACATGGCCTAGACCCAATGTTGTGCGACCTAATAAGGAACAAAAGTCTAAAGACCAAAAAACCTTGACTGTGACGAAGTCAAATGAGGTCAAAGGAAAGAGAGGAAATTGTACCACTACTCATCCCCCCTGCTCTGATGGAACTCCAGCAAGAAGTAAAGGACCCAAAAAACTCTAAGGCACTAAACATACCAATTTTCAAAGCAAATAAACACTAATAGAGTACACAATATTATTCTATGAATTCCACATATCTCTATGATCCCAGATGGTGGTCGCAAGGTGGAACTACCCTCGCCCAAGAATAGTCACCTTGACAGGTCCAAGAAAGAGTCTTGACATGGACCATAACCAAGCACAATGAGAAACTGGAAAAATAGGAAGCACCCAAGATCGGTACTCGTAGTGAAATGCCTAATAAGAGTTTTTTTTAATATGAGTAACTGAGAAACCAAGTTCACAGATAGGTTCGAAGAATCATCAAATTAACCGGTGAAAAATGGAAAGCCCATGAAGGTACCTTGGAGGAGAGGTTAAAGTCAGACAAAGCTCTGAAGGGCCTGGTGGTGTGAGTTTGTATGATTTTCCATTGCCATGGAACTCAACAATTTACTGTCAAAATCGAGGAGTCCCTGAGACACAGAAACAGTAGGGGGGATGTTCTTGGGAGAAGTGCAGGGCACATCAAAAAAGGTACTGAGATGGTTTTGCAGCATTCTGATGCTTCAGGGAGGCGAGCCGATGGGAACAAAGGAGGCAAAGGAGTTGAAATAGAGCAAGTGAGGAACCAACCCATGAGAATAGTGTTAAAGATATGAAACCTTAGGTTTTGTAGTGTCCTTCTGACAGGATAGAAGAGGGGAAACGTTAAGAGAAGGAATAAAAAAGAATGATGGAAGGGGGAAGGGGATATGGTTGCAAGGAAATCAGGATCAAATCTCACTACCAAGACGTGCAAACAAGGAAAGGAAGCAAGGAGGACGAGAAGCGGGTAGTTGTCTAAATAAATTATCAATGGTGGCAAAAGAACCCGTAATCTAGTATGGTTAGGACACATAAATGCAGTGTTTTAGGAAAAATAGGTAAAATTTAGCAAATCTAGACAAACATCAAGCATTCAATTAATTTTTTATTAAGTTTGTTTCCTATTCCATTTGAGGGCCCAAATAAAGTTCAAATGATACCAAACTTTTATCATAGACTAATTAGGACATGTAGAATCTGTTCTAGCATCAGTTTGTCCTTTTGGGGTTGCTTACAAGTTTATTTGTTATTTTTTACTTTTAAGTTATATTTTTTCTCCTAAATAAAACTAGGATATATAAGATTATTCATTTGTTGTGAAAATTCACTCATAGACTAAATTTTGGTATGTAGAATATGACTATGAGATCTATTTTCACTTTTTAAGGAATTTAATAATCAACATAATGGTTTTGTCCTTAACTCATATTTTTCTTTCTAAATGAAAGGTGGATAGTTATTATAGTTCAAAATTTGTGAAAATTGGAACTCACACTATTTTAGTCCCAAAGATCATGATTTTTTCATTATATTGATATTAGTTATCAAGAAAAAATATGTGGCTTATTTTATGTATTCACATACATATTAGCACACATAAATGTACTGGGTTAATATGAATGAATTAGGATATGTGATCTTGGTTATAGAATTTAAAGCCACTTGATGTGTTATATCCACTTTCAAGCCTATGCTAGGTTTTGGTATGTTATAACAATCCATTGCTTAAAGTGGATTTCATTCCCAAAATAATAACATTCAAAATCTAGAATAAAGAGTCACCACTGACCAAGATGTAACTATGTTAGTCCAAGTACCTTATTTCCACTATATTTTTCTCACTAGAAACTAACCTAAAATAGTAAAATCAAGACATATCATTTTATCAACATTATCACACTTATTAGAGTTATATACTTTGTGAGGATAGTTTTGTCTTCATTGTCTTCATATACTTGTTCTTTTCAGTATCAAGCATTTGGGAAATTCAAGAGTATATTATGAATATCTATCCCTTTTTGTATCAGGGTTATCAATTAAGTTTTGTAAATTTATAAATCACTAAAGTGAATTAATCATTGTGTTTCACTTGACCAAGCCATTACTTATAGTATTTGGCATATTAGGGTTTGATCACATATTTGAGCACTGTGTAACATGTAACTAATTGAATTAATTATTTAAATCTTTGAAGTAGACATTAACCATACGTATTAGGATTATTTTATATTTAATTTATTTGCACTTAATTTTATTGCGACCAAGAGGATCAAGGTTACACCTATGTCAATTTTGACATTTTAAAGTGTTTAACCATTTTTATCAGTATTCTAGCTTAGTGAAAAGCTATAATTACTTTAAAACCTAATTACTACCTAGCTATATTATCAGTATAATAGCTTAGTGAAAAGTGTAACAAAACTGATCCTTTAATATAATTTTGTAATATAAAATTCAATATGAAAAGCTTATTTTAATTAGTATTCACATGGTCAACTTAGATGAATACACTCATTGTCTTAGTTAGATGATTGTTATATGCATCCAACATTTATTGGTAAATCTACTAAGAGTTAGTTAATGCATCTATCATTATTTTCTAACAACCCATGTAAGGAGGCGGGATCACCCCCTTACTAAAGAAAAATCGAAGAATAAAACATTCATCCCAAACACACTCAAAGGTATGTTGGAATAGGTGTAACATTTTCAAATTTCAACAAATGATATTCAAAACAACCAAAGTATAGCAGAGGAATAAAAATGTTGACTATATTTAATTTATCACAAGGTTATTACAAAACTACATCATAATATCCCGTAAGGGTTTACATGTATGTACAACATAAGGATCTAAGTAGAGGCAAATCTAAACCATAACAACTTTGTCTACAAGATTTAACTCCTTAAGCTAGTCCAAAACTTCATGCCTTATCATCTAAGTCCTTCACCTAGGGTTGGAAACCTACCCCAGCAAGAAGAAAAAATAGATCACATCAGCAAAGGCTGGTATGTACATACTAAATAGGAAATTGAGCAATATATAGAATAAAGGACATCAAATATAAAAGGCTTCCCATAGAAAGGATAAGGACTACCCAAATGGGTATCAAGAGAAAAGGAATTGAAATCATATGATAACAAAAGCATACTTTTCGTTAATAAAACATAAAGATTGTTCCACACAAGAACATGTAAAGAATTAGGGCACACACCGCATATCATCAACCTGCATGCACGTGAGATAAACATAGCCCTAGAACAATATAAACACAAAGGCGGCCAAGTCTCATAAACTTGAAACCTGATAGAGTAAGAAATACTGCCAATCTCCCAAATATATAAAATATGGGCCAAGAATCTCACATCTTGCCCTGGGTATGAGGTTCTTTTCCATCCCAAAAGAGTAGGAAATATCACATTTGCTCGGTAGGAAATAACACATCTGCCATAAAAACCAATGCAATTACACTACTCTAGTGCTACTAAATCACATAGCATGTTAAATATAGAGACAAGTAGAAACTATAGTCAGAATATATGAACTAGTCACCACATAAGTGACCTACATATACATCCACCTCATAAGTGGGAAAAAGACATCACATGCCAACTTTTAGAGTTCCATCATAAACAAAGCATAAGATAAGAGTTCAAAAGAATATCCATGATCAATATCAAATAAGGTAGTTCACATGAACCATGATTTTCAAAAGAAAAGACATTTTTTATAGGCTAATGTCCATAGCACAAAGGGAATGAATAAGCACAGGTGAATTTCTCAACATAGAAGAATAGGGGATACATCATACCCCAACTTCAGAGTCTAAATAGTCCAAGTCAGTCCTAGATCCAAGACTAGGCCTCCAAAGAACCTCTAGGGAAGGTGGAAAGGTCCAGTAAGTAAGGTTCCCAAGCTTAGAGAGTCTGGTTTCTCCAACAAAGCTCCTATCTCGAGCAAGAAGCACCTTCTCCACTTTAGAGGTGAAATATCGTAACAAAAGAACATGGAGATGAGGTGTTTATGGGTTATAGGTGGGGTTTCACCATGGAAGGCCATTGTTATGACCTGGAAGATGGTGGAAAGAAGACTAAAAACATGAAAATAGGGAAGGAAAGGAGGATACTTACTAGTTTTGGTTAAAATCACCAAGGAGGAGCTTAATAAATCCTAAATAGAGAGATTTGGAACCCTAGGAGCCTTCTTCACAAAGGTAGACACCTCATTTTACATTGGGACATCAACTTCATGGAAAAATAGAGTAGGAATGATGCTCTAATCTAGAGGAAATAAAGGAGAAAAATACTTTTTGAATTCGGAGTTGGGAAGGGGTAGATATGGCTATATAAAGAAAGAGGTCAAGCATGAGGTGTCTATGAGACTTTCCATGTGTCATGTACAAGGGTGTCCATAGACATGCAAGCCTTTATGGATAAGGAAGAATTAAAGCATGAGTTTTCAAGTTAATTTCCATGTGTTCAATGGTAAGGGTGCCTATGGACATGCAAACCTTTATGGATAAGAAAGAAGTCAAGCATGAGGTGTCCATGGAGCTTTCCATGTGTCCTTAGTCTAGGGATTTCATGGCCATGTAAGAGGACAGCTCATAGAGGCTTCTTGAATATCAAATGTTGGTTTTTGGACACTTATAGGTCATCCCAACCGACCTCCAATCAAAGAAATAACCCCATTGGTTGATAGCTTCTAAAGATAAGCTCATTTATAAAGAGAGTAATCTCTAAAATGCCCTTGGAAAGAAACACCTTCAAACCAAGGTGCAACTAGGCGCCATATGGTTCAAAAACTCAAGAATGGTAAGAGAATATATAAGGATTATAATTCATTTGACAATTTCCAAAGAAAACCTCCAAATTGGGTAAATTGTGAAAAAGTCCAAAATGTACCGAAAATTGCATAACTTGCACAAACAACATCCAAATTGGAACAAACTTCATCCACAAGTTATCTTTGATGTTTTGAATATGAATTTGCAATTATTTCCATATTTTGAAGTTATATAATCACATTATTAATTACTTATGCCTTTTATTCATTTTCTCTCTCCTAAATTTATCCTAATATTTCAAGGTTTTTCAAATTAGATGAAATTTGACATGTATGATAATTTTGATATATAGATTTCTAATTTGAAGTTTGTTTCTACTTTTGAAACTTCTTTTTATGAGATATGTCATATGGCCCATTATCTAAATTATTCATCCAATTAAGTTTCTTATCTTCATATTATCACCAAAATGAATTGTGTGGCATATTTTATGTATCCATCATAAACCTAAGATTACAGTTAGAACATTAGGTTACATTAAGGTGATCTATACATGCATTATCTCATTGGGGTTATACTAAACATATATTTAGGTCTAACCTTCAACCTTGTTTGGCTAAGTCCAAAATACCGACTTCCAGGGTAGGGTCTAAGATCTAGTATGTTACAACACACCACCCCTTAAAGGGATTTCATGCTCAAAATCAAAACATCCACATATAAGAAAAAAACTTATTCACCATACCTTAAAGGATTCATCTTATTAAGTCAAAACTATTCTTTAGGTACAAAAGGTTCAACTACATCCAACTACATAAACATCATGCAAAAAAAACATAACTTGTAAAGACTAACTATGAACTATGGGTTAACTTGCTCTTGTCCTTCCTCAAACAAGTCTCTACACTTGGGAAACTAGTTCAACATATTAGGGTCCCTAAAGATAAATCATATAGATGTCTAAGGCTACTATTGCCTAAAAGCATGTTATTTTGAACAATTCATATCATCTCAGGCCAGGCCGGTATCATATGGATTTGGGAGTCCTCGTAATCCAAGCTAGTTGTGTGGAGGAAAATCTTGCCAGCCCCCGAACCCTAATCCTTTCTAGACACCTTTTGCTTTCAACTTCATGTCTTAGTAGTTTCCTAAAGGCCAAGCTAAACAACCTCAAGTTACTATGGTTACTTATGCATCTTTAAGTTGTAAGTATTTTAGGGATCTATTCATAATTATTCTAATGTGAAACTATAGGATCCTAAATCAACCCTTCATCATCTATTGATCAACTCTAGGGCAAACATGTCACGTAAAGGTAAGGAAAGTATTCTAACTTGGGAGACAAAATTGAAATAGTCATATTCTGACTACTATGGGCTCTGATACCATGATGTAAGGAGGCGGGATCACCCCCTTACTAAAGAAAAATTGCAGAATAAAACATCCATTCCAAACACACTCAAAGGTATGCTGGAATAGGTGTAACATTTTCAAATTTCAACAAATGGTATTAAAAAAAACCAAAGTATAGAAGCGGAATAAAAATGTTGGTTGTATTCAATTTATCACAAGGTTATTACAAAAGTACATCATAATATCCCGTAAGGGTTTACATGTATGATACAACATAAGGATCTAAGTAGAGGGAAATCTAAACCATAACAACTTTCTCTACAAGCTTTAACTCCTAAAGGTAGTCCAAAACTTCATGCCTTATCATCCAAGTCCTTCACCTAGGGTTGTAAGCATACCCCAGCAAGAAGAGAAAATAGATTACATCATCAGAGGTTGGTATGCACATACCAAATAGGAAATTGAGAAATATATGGAATAAAGGACATCAAATATAAAAGGATTTCCATATAAAGGGTAAGGACCACGCAAATGGGTATAACGAGAAAAGTAATTGAAATTATATGATAACAAAAGAATACTTTCCATTAATAAAACATAAAGATTGTGCCACACAAGTACATGTAAAGAATTAGGGCACACACCGCATATCATCAACCTATATGCATGTGAGATAAACATATCCCTAGAACAATATAAACACAAAGGCGGGAAAGTCTCATAAACTTGAAACCTAATAGAGAAAGGAATACTACCAATCTCCCAAATATATAAAACATGGGACAAGAATCACACATCTTGCCTTGAGTATGAGGTTCCTTTCCATCCTAAAAGAGTAGGAAATATCACATCTCAGTAGGAAATAATACATATGCCATAAAAACCAATGCAATTATAGTATTCTAGTGATAATTAATTACATAGAATGTTAAATGTAGAGGCAAGTAGAAAGTATAGTCAAAATATATAAACTAGTCACCACATAAGTGACCAACATATACATCCACCTCATAAGTGGGCAAAAGACATCACATGCCATCTTTTAGAGTTCCATCATGAACAAAGCATAATATAAGAGTTCAAAAGAATATCCATGATAAATATCAAATAAGGTAGTTCATATGAACCATGATTTTCAAAAGAAAAGACATTGTGTATAGGCTAATGTCCATAGGACAAAGAGAAGGAATAAGTATAGCTGAATTGATCAACATAGAAGAATAAGGGATACATCATACCTCAACTTTAGAGTCTAAACAGTCCAAGTTAGTCCTAGATACAAGACTAGGCCTCCAACTAACCTCTAGGAAAGGTGGATAGGTTCAATAAGTAAGGTTCCCAAGCTTAGAGAGGCTGGTTTCTCCAACAAACCTCCTATCTCGAGCAAGAAGAACCTTCTCCACTTTAGAGGTGAAAAACCCTAACAAAAGAACATGGAGATGAGGTGTTTATGGGTTCTAGGTGGGGTTTAATCATTGAAGGCCATGGTTCTTCCCTGGAAGAAGGTGAAAGGAAGATGAAAAACATGAAAATAGGGAAGGAAATGAGGATACTTACTAGTTTTGGTCAAAATCACCAAGGAGGAGCTTAAGAAATCCTAAATAGAGAGATTTGAAACCCTAGGAGCCTTCTTCACCGAGGTAGGCACCTCCTTTTACCTTGGGATAGAACCTTCATGGAAAAATAGAGTAGGAATGAAGATCTAAGCTAGAGGAAATAAAGGAGAGCAAGAGTTTTTGAATTGGGAGTTGGGAAGGGGTAGATATGGCTATATAAAGAAAGAGGTCAAGTATGAGGTGTCTATGAGACTTTCCATGTGTCATGTATAAGGGTTTCCATGGACATGCAAGCTTTTATGGATAAGGAATAAGTCAAGCACGAGTTTTCAAGTTACTTTCCATGTGTGCAATGCTAAGGGTGACTATGGACATGCAAACCTTTATGGATAAGGAAGAAGTCAAGCATGAGGTGTCCATGGAGCTTTCCATGTGTCCTTAGCCTAGGGATTTCATGGCCATGCAAAAAGACAACTCATAAAGGATTCTTGAATATCAAATGTCATTTTATGGACACTTATAGGCCATCCCAAACGACCTCCAATCAAAGAAATAACCTAATTGGTTGATAGCTTCTAAAGATAAGCTCATTTATAAAGAGAGTAATCCCTAAAATTCCCTTGGAAAGAAACACCTTCAAACCAAGGCGCAACTAGGTGCCCTATCATTCAAAAACCCGAGAATGGTAAGTTAATATATAAGGATTATAATGCATGTGACAATTTTCAAAGAAAACCTTCCAATTGGGTAAATTGCAGAAAAGTCCAGAATGTACCTAAAATTGCATAACTTGCACAAACAACATCCAAATTGGACCAAACTTCATCCACAAGTTATCTTTGATGTGTTGAATATGAATTTCACATTATTTTCATATTTTTAAGTTATACAATCACATTATTAATTACTTATGTCTTTTACTCATTTTCTCTATGCTGAACTTATCCTAATATTTCAAGGCAGTTCAAATTAGATGAAATTTGACATGTAGGATAATTTTGATATGTACATTTCGAATTTGAAGTTTGTTTCCACTTTTGAGAATTATTTTTATGAGATATGTCATATGGCCCATTAACGGCCCATTATCTAAATTATTCACCCAATTAAGTTTCTTATCTTCATATTACCACCAAAATGAGTTGTGTGGCATATTTTATGTATCCATTATAAACCTAAGATTACTGTTAGAACATTAGGTTACATTAAGGTGATCTATGCATGCATTAGCTCATTGGGGTTATACTAAACATCTATTAAGTCTAACCTTCAACCTTGTTTGGCTAAGTCCAAAATGTCAACTTCCAGGGTAGGGTCTGAGATCTAGTATGTTACAACCCACATACTTGAGTTACAACCTAGACTCTCTAGGTCACATGACTCCATCCCTTAAAAGGTTTAACCTAGTAAGACAAACTAGATAAAACTAAAGGTATTAGGGTTTTAGATGAAATACCGGGGTATGTTTATGATATACATAGGTCATGCATCCAACTAGAAGATCTAATCCACCTAGGGTTGAGTTTTAGTTCCCTGTGTTTCTAACCTAACATTGTGTAAAAATGGTAGGTCAACAAAACCCTTAAATAATACCACATATTCCTAGCACCACTCCATAACCAAAACTAGGGTTGATATTTCTATTCTAACTAATTCTCGAGTTTCTCTATCAATACTTCACATATCACTTCATTATGACCTATTTTAAGAAAAACTCGATAAAATCCCATAAAACCTTTTTTTACATACATTATTAGAAAGGAAAATAATTTTATGGAAAAACTTTGCGATGTAAAACTGAATTGGCGTGAAAATAAAAGTGAGTACCAAGTTACAATTTTTCTTTTCCATTTAAGATTTCCTTGTCCTAATACTCCAACATCCTGATAACCTAACTCCATCCATTGGTCAAACCCTCATTATATTCAAAGATACATGTTATAACTAAATTACATCAAAGGGTTTGAGCATCTAGATCCTCGTCACATATAGGTTAACAACTTAGATCCTCATATGTACGTCATCACTTTTATTATCCTTCATCATGAGGTCAAATTTGATAACATCCAAAGAGATATATTCCACCTAACCTATATATGATATTAGCTTATGGGTCACCACACATTAAGGTTTACTAATCATGATTCTTATTTGTACATCATATAATTCTAAATTGACCTCTCATGAATATCATGGGTCAATTCTATGGTAACATTTTACTTTCAAGTATGTAAGGTGAGGGTTATAATTAGGAAGACATAATTGAAATAGTCATAATCTGACTATCATGGTTTTGATATCGTCTTGTAAGGAGTGGGATCCGAGAGGGGATCTACTCCCTACTAAATTTGAGCAATAAATCCATCTATCCAAACATACTAACTAGCATGTTGGAATAGGTGTAAATGTTTTATTTCTCAAATGATGTTATATGAAAGAGCTAAGTATAGAAACATAATAGTATTTCGTGACTATATTCAATTTATCAAGGTTACACAATATTCTCCCATTTAAGGTTTACATGAAAGGAACAACATAAACATCTAAGTAGAGGGATATCTAAACTATCTCAAGTCTATCTCCCAAGCATCCACTCCTTATGCTTGGTCCATGTCTTCATGTCATGTTCTCCATGTCCTACACTTGGGGTTGGAAGTATACCCTACAAGAGAATACTAAATAGATGTGTCAGCATAAAAGCCGACACAAGTATATTAATGGGGATTGAGCAACACTAGGAAAAAGGACATCTACTATAATAAGGCTTACAATAGAAGAGGAAAAGTACTATCTAAGTGGATATCAAAAGGATACATCATGAAGAAGATAAACAATAAGAGAATGCTTGTCTTAATTTCCATCAACAATGTCACAAATATAAACAATGCATGTAAACAACATAGACTAAGGTTATTTTGAGCAGGGTTGGGACACTATAGGATCTCACGCCTAAAAGTATTGGGTAGAAAAAGTGCACCATGGGAAGAAAAAGCACGTACTATATATAATGAATGGAAAAGCACACTCGGGGACAAAAAAGCACACTCTATATATAGTTTTACTCATGTACGACTATTAAGAAATTAAATTGGTCTAAGCCATGTACTAAAATAGAGAAAATCAAGTTAAAGTTTAGTCAGACTGAAACAATAGGATGAGAACATCTAACAGTTATCATGTGGAGTCAGAGGACCCATAAACAAACATCCAATCATGTCCACAAATAAGGCTCATCAATAGATCATAAAAGTCAAGCACAAGAATGTTAGGACATCAACTACTCAAATTGGGATTTCCAAATGGATTAAAATGAACAAGTTATATATAAGAGTCGAATAAGAATATTCAATAAAGTAAGATGATCACATGATAAGCATCAACATAGAATCTTTCTTATGAAATAAATTCTTAGAAGATAGATAATTGTGTTGGCTAATTTGTCCATAGGAACAAAAGAGAAAGAGAATATAGGTGATTGCTCAATATGATGAATAGGGATGCAACATACCTCCCATAAAGTCTACATATGTCCAAGGTCAAAACCCTAATTCCATCTCAGTCCACAAGCAACCTATTAAAGGCATATATGAGATTAGGGTTATGCTTACATTAACTATATACACCCTAAAAGTCATCCTTTAATCATTAATGAAATAGGTAAATTAAACACTATGATCTTATAGATTATATTTTTTGAGTCTATATTATATTTTACTTTATTTCTATGACATAAAAATAATTAATTATTAATTTTAGAAAATATAACTAATTAGAATAATATCCAAAAAATTACATATCTATTGCATCGAATTTTGGCAATGAAAATGATACCATTTGATAGAGAAGAACATTACAATTTCAAAACATAATTTATGTTAATTTTTTAATGTGTAATATTGATTGTGGAATTTATAAGTTTGAGCCAATCAGAAACTCAAAAAAGCCACTTTTACAAATTCTTATCCACATAGAGGAGGGGGGGTCTTTGTGACCTGGAGCTATAGGGCCTCACCACATGTTCTGGGCCCAGTGGTTTGCTACCTGATCAAAAACAAAATGCGAAAGACTGAAAAGCCTTAGACCAGGCATGGAAAAATAAAATGACGTCAATGGTAGGAGTGTAAACACTTCGATACTCATCCTCTCTGTTCTGGTTTGAACACCAATGAGAAGTATAGAACCCAACAGACTCCATGACACAAAACAAACCAATCTTCAAAGAAAATTAACACTAACAGAGTACACAATATGATTCTCTAAAATCTATTGATCTTTATGATCCTAGATGGTGGTCGTAAGGTGGAACTACCCTCCCCTAAGATTAGCCACCATCACAATCCCAAGAGAGAGTCCTTACATGGACCAAAACCAAGCACAGTGAGAAACTTGAACAACTTAACCACCCAAGATTGGAATAGTAGTGAAACGCCTAATAAGAGCAACTATAGCAACCGAGAAAGAAAGTTCACAAATTGGTTTGAAGAATCATTATATTAACCAGTGAAAAGGGGAAAGCCCATGAAGGTACTTTGAAGGAGAGGTTAATTTTTCTCTGAATGGCCCCATGGAGTGATTCTAGGTGGTTTTCCATCACCATGGAACCCACCGAAATTGAGGAGACCCCGCGACATAGAACCAATAGGGGGGGGGGTGTTCCAAAGAAGACAAAGTTGAACTAGCATCTAGGGGAAGTCTAGGGGGACTACCAGAGGTACTGAGATGGTTTGGCAGTGATCCAATGCCTTAGGGAAGCGAGGCAATGGGAAGGAAGGAGGAAATAGTGTAGAAATAAATCAAGTGAGGAACCGATCTATGAGAATAGCGATAAAATTGTAAAACCTTTGATTTTATGGGGTCCTTCTGAGTAGAAAGAACCAAGGAATCTTTGGGAGAAGGAATTGGAAAGAAAGATGGAAGGGGGGAAGGGAATATGTGTGGGCTCTGATCTCCAATTACCCGAGATAAACACATAAACCTTGAATTAAACTTAGCGGAAACGATTCGGTTAGCAGCGGAATACCAAAAAATCAGCGGAAATTAAAACTTTTTGAGATAAAACATTGAAACCATAAAACTTCCTTCATAAAAGGAGATAAATAGTTTACATCTCTGTCAAATTACTTCTTGAGTAATTATACACATCATGATTCAAAATCTCAAGAATCGTAACAAAATCTCAGACCAACAACTCCAAGACCTGAGAGTACAGAGGACACATAGGACTGACTCTAACTACACCACATAGCAGGCTGAATCTCCACCTGAGATTTACTGCTGCTCCTGGTGCTCCTACTGCTGGGATTGGTCACCTGTAGACCGGTTTCTCCGTCTTCGACGACCACCTAAAACGTTGAAGTCTACGGGGTGAGACAATTTTAAATAATTGCCCCAGCGAGAGTTATAACTCTCCACTAGAACTTTATATGGAAAACAACGAACAATAGAAGCATTAGGAGCTTTCTAAGTAATCAACAACAGATAGATAACTCAGCAGAGTAGCAAAAGTAAGCAATATGAATAACATATCTACTTATGCAGTGTAACATCAATCCAGTATATCATAGTTTAATCTAAGCAGATATACTACGCGGCTAATTATGTTTTACAAACATCCCTAAGCCCTGTAGAGATGAGGTATACCGCTCATACTCCAACCGACCACTGTTAAGTTGCCTCGATATCATACTAGGTCATCGAAAGAGCCAGATTCTCGTGACCTTCACCTTCCTCAGTCAGTAAGAGGATTGCTTGCAGGACATCTTGTGTCTCTGCTGTTATAGCTCACCAGGGTAATCTGGTCCTTCGCTATTTTTGAGTTACAGTGGCGTTCTGTACTCTCTTCGTCATCAGGAGATTTCGTGTTTACCTTCCACTGATGCGGTATCTGTGCTCTCTTCGTCATCAGGAGATTTCGTGTTTATCTTCCACTGATGCGGTATGGATTTGTAGTGAAGGATTGATGGATTACACATCTACATCAATACCTACACTAGGATGTAAGGTTCTACACATCCATATACCCCACATACTCAAAAGTAAGTGATCCAGGAGTTCCCTTAGGAAAACCTGTTTCACCATCATTTGATCTCTGACAATGATGGATCTATGATCAGGGCTCTACATAGTATGATTACACTTGATTAGTTAGGTACATTCAGTATTCTTTTAACATCGTACATTGTTCTCAAACAATAACATTATCATAGAAGCTATGAAGGGAGAATACTAAATGTAACAAGCCTAACTCACATCAATTATCATTTCTCAATACTCTCATCACAAGTCATCTCTAAAGCATGACCTTGATGGTATTTATGGCTCTCACAGCCCATCAATCTCATAATATGCCACTGACAAGGCATCAGGATATTTTACTATTCATAAAGCTAACAACATGCTTTCAATGAATGTAGCATCATTATCCATACCTGGATATGATCATCCTCATATAGGAACCTGCATGGTTAATTCAACTGATAAAAGCAAGCAATTCAATTCAAGAATTATGCCTTCACTCTTGCCATAAGAGCTAAGTTCCCTAATTCTCATCAATTAGGGTTTACTTATCACATTTCATGTCATCACCCTAGAATTAGGATTTACTATTCACATTTCATGTCATCACCCTAGAATTAGGGTTTACTATTCACATTTCATGTCATCACCCTAGAATTAGGGTTTACTATTCACATTTCATGAATTGAACTCATAACATCATCATGTATGAGGAACATCATCATTGATGCTCTCAGATTAGATTAATATTCATCATTTATCATAATTAGGGTTTCCATGATCTCTCATAGGTGGATCATACCCTAGTCATGCACAATTAAACACATTGAAGGTACTTTACTTGAGTTTCAATCATATTTGATACTTTCTCTCTCCTCTCTCTCTAACATGTAGTGACTTTCTCTCTCCTCATGTGGTGGATGATGATTACATCACTCCAAGACAGGTTGAGTTAAGTCCTCATTGATCAACATAAGCTAAGTCTTCAATATCAAGATATTAGGGTTTGATTAAAGCAAGGTATCCTTCAATTGTACCCTTCAAGGGTATAAAGGTAATTTTCCCCCATTGATCACCATCATAGGTCAACTCATTAATCTCTTAGTCCCTTAATGACCTAGGTTACCATTAGGGTTTAGATTAGATCACCATTGAACCAATTACACCATCAATTGATTAAGTACAAACCACCTTGAACACCTTCAAACGGTTTCAACCTTCAACCACCAAACGGTCTTGAGACCGTTTGGTCTCAAACGTTCTTGAGACCATTTGACCTCAAACGGTCTTGAGACCGTTTGGGTGCGTTGACCGTTTTGACTTTCAAACCGTTTGAAGCTCATGCGGTTTGAAACTGTTTGATCCAAAACGACTTGAGATCGATTGGTCCAAACGGTCTTGGGGTCGTTTGAGCCCAAACGGTCTTGAGACCGTTTGAGACCGTTTGACCTCAAACGGTCTTGAGACCGTTTGGATCCAAACGGTCTTGAGACCGTTTGGTCCAAATGGGCTCAAACCGTTTGGACCTCCAAAGTGGTTCAAAATCTACATATGTTTAGGGTTATCTATGTTGAAGCCCTCAATTGGCCAAAACCATGTTAACCACTTACAAATTGAGTCAATTAGGGTTAGGCTTAATCAATTTGACATCAAATTGACCCTCAATTGAAAGCTAATTAGGGTGAAATATATCTCAATTAGGGTTTCAAATCAGATGGTCATCAATATTCAACAATGTGAATCAATTCAAGGTTGAACCTATCAATTGACCTCCAATTGGGCCCAAACTTGGCCCAAACGGTCTTGAGGTCATTTGGACATCATCCAAATGGCTTGAGACCGTTTTCCCAAAGTTTGATCAAAAACCAAGTCGGTTGGATTAGGTTTGACTTGAATTAGGTCTAAAATCACCATTTTTATCAATTCATCAACTTGTTGCAATTGGACCCTCAATCCATTAAATTATCTCAATCATAGACCTCCAAACGGTCTTGGGTTGTACCCAAACGATCTTGAGACCGTTTGGAGGAACCCCAAATGGTTTTGAGACCGTTTGGGTCCTTCAACCCGAAACTCAACAAGATCTATACATGAAATCAGCAATTTCATCCCGATTAGGGTTAGGATGTTGAAGTGCCTTCAACTCTCAAATGGTTATGAATTAGAATGTGATTCTTTGTAGGATTGAAATTCAATATGTTCTCAACAGACCCTCAAACGGTCGTCCCTTGGTCAACCCTATCAAACGGTCTTGGGACCGGTTTGATCCAAACGGTCTTGCAAGACCGTTTGAGATCAAACAGTTTGAAACCGTTTTCCCTCAAACGGTTTGCAACCGTTTGGACCAAAAAGGGTCCAAGGTCGGTTGATAAAGTTACCTAGGAAATCACACCCATCATCTTCAACCTCTGTCAAGTTCGGTTACTCCACCGTTTTGCTTGCAAAAGTGCAAGGAAGAAGGGAGGTAGAAGAAGAACTAAGTACTAGAATTGTAAGAACAAAACATGCATACAAAGTATAGAGTTTAGAGTTATAAAACCCGCCTTAAATGCTGTTATTGGAGCTCCAAGCTTCCAATCTTCAAGCCTCTAATGGCGTCTTGAACTCCACAACTTGGTCAGGGGTGATTCCTCCAAAGAAAGGTAGGAATGGATGGCTAGAACAAGAAAACTAGGTGAGTTATCCACAAAACCAACCTTGAAAGATGAATTCATGCAAGAATCTGAGCTTGAGGATGGTTCTTCTCACCTTAGCACCTAGTTGGTCATCTCCTAAGCTCCAGAGCTCTGCCTTAGCTGTTTTGAGAAAGAAGAGAAGTGAAGAGAATGAGGAATCGTTCACTTGGTTTACTAGGAAAAGAGCTTATATACCTTAGGCCATTTTACACCATAAGGACCTCTAAAGCATGGGATTTTCATCTAAGTCCCTCCTTGCTTCTTAGGCACGTCCAAGACATCTAAACTTAAGCAAATCTCATCAACATTCAAGATCTAAGGGTAGAAAAGATCAACCTTCCACTAGGGTACATACATGAAGGTCTTCATACACATACATGGTGAATTTTATGCACAAAGATTACTTTTCTTATCTGATTACTTATTGATGCATCTCTTTCATCATTTCTACTCTAAATGATGCCAAGAGTCATATAATACTCTCTAGAGGGTGTACTTTACAAGTTTCACCCACAATTTGGGTAAATTGCACTTTACTCCAAATTAGGGTTTTTAAGCATTAGGATCATCCCACAAGCTGCATCTGAATGCTCAAGCTTGGAAAATCCATCATGCCTCATCATATTCACTCATATGATGTCTCATTATCAAGAGAACATCTCAACCTATGAAATTGCAAGTTAAACCCTTAAACTGGGTAATTTGCTCATAGGTCCCTGTATAACAAAACAATACTACAACTTTGTTTAAAAGGAACCAAAATTGAAAGTATATGTTACTGAGGAACTTAATTACATGCCAGAGAGTAATCACAGGTGTTTAATTACATAATTAGGCAAAACTTCCAGGGTTAGGTTATAACCCAGGTCAGGGATGTTACAAATTATCCACCCCTTACAAGGATTTCATCCCCGAAATCGATAAAACATATTAAAGGAAAAGAGCAGGGTATTTCCTTCTCATCTCATCCTCTAGTTCCCAAGTGTCTTCTTCAACACCACGGTGGTTCCAGAGGACCTTCACCAGGCTTATATCTTTCTTCTTTAACTTTTTAATTCTGTTATCAAGAATGGACACTGGTCCTTCCTCATATGTTATATCTTCATTCAATTCTACTTCTATAGGTTGTAGAACTGACTCGGTGTCGGGGTGACATTTCCTTAGCATGGAAATGTGAAAAATAGGATGTAACTTCTGCAACTCCTGAGGTAACTCTAGTCTATAGGCTACCTTTCCAACTCGCTCAACGATTGGATAAGGTCCCATAAATCTAGGAGCTAACTTCCCTTTTCTTCCAAAACGAAGGACTCCTTTCCAAGGTGAGACCTTGAGATACACTCTGTCTCCAACCTGGAACTCTAGGGGTCTACAACGTTTATCAGCATACGACTTCTGCCTATCCTGTGCAGTCTTAAGCTATTGCTGTATAACTTTAATCTTCTCTGTAGTTTGTTGCACAAGATCAGGACCTAACAACTGGTGCTCACCAGTCTCATACCAACATAAGGGTGATCTACAACGTCTACCATACAAAGCTTCATAGGGTGCCATATCAATACTATGTTGATAGCTATTGTTATAGGCAAACTCTATCAAACTTAGGTGTAGATCCCAACTTCCAAGAAACTGGAGAACACATGCTCTTAACAGGTCTTCCAAGGTCTGTATAGTCCTTTCAGACTGTCCATCAGTCTGTGGGTGAAAGGCTGTACTAAACCTTAACTTGGTGCCTAAAGCTCTGTGTAACTACTCCCAAAAATGACTTGTAAACTAGGGACCTCTGTCAGAAACTATAGTGACAGGAACTCCATGCAAACACACTATCTCTTGAACATATAACTGTGATAACCTTTTAGCAGAATAGGTTGTTTTGACAGGTAAGAAATGCGTTGTCTTTGTCAACCTATCAACAATTACCCAAATGGAATCATGTCCTTTGCTTGCCTTGGATAGGCCAACAACAAAGTCCATTGTCACATGGTCCCACTTCCACTGTGGTATGGATAAAGGTTGCATTGTTCCTGCAGGGTTCTGGTGTTCAGCCTTAACCTGTTGACACACTGGACATCTTAGAACAAACTCAGCCACATCCTTCTTCATCATAGGCCACCAATACATATCTTTGAATTCTCTGACTACGGGAACTTCAGCAGGGTCGGATCTCTCCTTAGTAACATCTATCACATGGGCCAGGAATGCATAACATCCTTGCCTCATCAACTTGTCAGCAACCATAGCTGATACAAGACAGGTGGGAAGAATCTTTCTTTCTCCTTGAAAGATCCATGTGTTGCTATCATCAGCAAATATAGCCAACTTGGATTCATAATCCAAGACAACTCTATACCTTTCCAAGGTATCCATCCCAAGGATTATATCAAATCCTTGCATATCAAGTGGTATGAGATCCACTTGAATGCGATGGTCAGAAAAGAAGAGGATGCATGGAGAGCATACCTCCTGCAAAACAGTAGACCCACTCAACGGAGTCTCTAACAACAAACTATCTATCCTATGACTAACGGTCATATTACAGCTACGAATCACTCTTCGAGTGATGAAAGAGTGCGTAGCACCCGGGTCAATCAAAACAGATACAACACATGATTTAGACAAATCAGAATATAAAAGTTCCATCTGACCTGCCACAACCCGTGGATTGACCACTGCATCTGGTGGGTTCATAGCATAGAACCTCGTCGTCGCCTGGGGTTGAGTTGGTGCTGATGATCCAGCTTGAGACGCTTGTCCGCGTCCTCTAGCTGCTCCTTAAGGTTTCCTTCTTAGTGATTCCTGTTGTAACTGTCTCGGAGTCTGTGTCCCACTGACAGGCCTCAATCTACAGTCCCTCATCAGATGTCCCACTTTACCACAGTTGTAACAGCTTCTCTCCTGTTGCTGTTGTCTCGGTGGCCCGGTGACTGACATTGATGCAGAATTGTGAGTCCCTTGAGGCAGTTGACCCCGTCCTCTACCTCTACTTGGAGACCATTGAGTTTGAGAACTCGATCTGGGTGGTGGAGGGTTAGGTGCAGAGAATCTAGGTTTCTTAGAATCCCTAGATGAAGAACCCTAGAACTGTGGATATCTTTTATGGGTTTGCCTCTTCTCAACTACAGACCTCTCTATCCTTCGGACTGACTCAACGAAGGCAGAGAACCTCTCCCAATTCTCTAGGGTAGACACGGGAGTAGACATTTCCGCATTCAAACCCTTTTCAAACCTTCTGATTCTCTCTTCTTCTGTGGCAGCCATGTGCGGACAGAACCGCAACAACTCCATGAACTTAGCTTCATACTCGCTAATGTTCATCATGCCCTACCTCAATCTCTCAAACTGAGAGATCTTCTCGTCCAGGAAGGTCTTTGGGAAATATTTATGAACAAATTCCCGGTGAAACTCTTCCCACGAGATCTCTATTCCAGGTCTCTTCTGCTCTTCCATGTTCCACCAGTGACCAGCGCTTCCCTTGAGAAGATAGACAGCATGTCTAACCTTCTCAGCTTCCGGGATATTAAGAATCCTGAAAGCCTTCTCCAACTCTGTCAACCACAGATCAGCATCTGCGGGGTCGGCTGTTCCAAAGTACTCGGTAGCCCCGACACGACGAAGTCGCTCAAAGGTTTTACCGATACCTTGTCCTTCAGGCTGGACAGGTGCCCTAGGTGCAGGCATGGGCATCCTGTCGGTTATGTGTGTCATGGCAGTCATAAACTGCCCAAGCATCGTCTGAACTGCTGGGTTACCCATATCGGCTGGGTCAAACTGGGGTGGCTCCCTGGGTGGCTCAGGTGCAGGTTGTTCTATTTCTGGAACCCTTGCACCGCCTTGAGGTTCACTAGCACTACTTTCTGCCACATACTCATCATGTGGCTCTGCCATCCTTATGTATCTTCTTCTCCTGAGGAGCAGAAGATTCTATTAGATAAGGAAGGAACACTAAGGATAGACTCGACATCCTAAGTCCTATGCCTCTATAGACTCAGCGAACCTGGAGTTCTGATACCACTTAATTGTGGGCTCTGATCTCCAATTACCCGAGATAAACACATAAACCTCGAATTAAACTTAGCGGAAACGATTCGGTTAGCAGCGGAATACCAAAAATCAGCGGAAATTAAAACTTTTTGAGATAAAACATTGAAACCATAAAACTTCCTTCATAAAAGGAGATAAACTGTTTACATCTCTGTCAAATTACTTCTTGAGTAATTATACACATCATGATTCAAAATCTCAAGAATCGTAACAAAATCTCAGACCAACAACTCCAAGACCTGAGAGTACAGAGGACACATAGGACTGACTCTAACTACACCACATAGCAGGCTCAATCTCCACCTGAGATTTACTGCTGCTCCTGGTGCTCCTGCTGCTGGGATTGGTCACCTGTAGACCGGTTTCTCCGTATTCGACGACCACCTAAAAAGTTGAAGTCTACGGGGTGAGACAATTTTAAATAATTGCCCCAGCGAGAGTTATAACTCTCCACTAGAACTTTATATGGCAAACAACGAACAATAGAAGCATTAGGAGCCTTATAAGTAATCAACAACAGATAGATAACTCAGTAGAGTAGCAAAAGTAAGCAATATGAATAACATATCTAGTTATGCAGTGTAACATCAATCCAGTATATCGTAGTTTAATCTAAGCAAATATACTACGTGACTGATTATGTTTTACAAACATCCCTAAGCCCTGCGGAGATGAGGTATACCGCTCATACTCCAACCGACCACTATTAAGTCGCCTCGGTATCATACTAGGTCATCGAAAGAGCCGGATTCTCATGACCTTCACCTTCCTCAGTCAGTAAGAGGATTGCTTGCAGGACATCTTGTGTCTCTGCTGTTATAGCTCACCAGGGTAATCTGGTCCTTTGCTATTTTTGAGTTACAGTGGCGTTCTGTACTCTCTTCGTCATCAAGAGATTTCATGTTTACCTTCCACTGATGCGGTATCTGTGCTCTCTTCGTCATTAGGAGATTTCGTGTTTATCTTCCACTGATGCGGTATGGATTTGTAGTGAAGGATTGATGTATTACACATCTACATCAATACCTACACTAGGATGTAAGGTTCTACACATCCATATACCCCACATACTCAAAAGTATGTGATCCAGGAGTTCCCTTAGGAAAACCTATTTCACCATCATTTGATCTCTGACAATGATGGATCTATGATCAGGGCTCTACATAGTATGATTACACTTGATTAGTTAGGTACATTCAGTATTCTTTTAACATCGTACATTGTTCTCAAACAATAACATTATCATAGCAGCTATGAAGGGAGAATACTAAATGTAACAAGCCTAACTCACATCAATTATCATTTCTCAATACTCTCATCACAAGTCATCTCTAAAGCATGACCTTGAAGGTATTTATGGCTCTCACAGCCCATCAATCTCATAAGATGCCACTGATAAGGCATCAGGATATTTTACTATTCATAAAGCTAACAACATGCTTTCAATGAATGTAGCATCATTATCCATACTTGGATATGATCATCCTCATATAGGAACCTGCATGGTTAATTCAACTGATAAAAGCAAGCAATTCAATTCAAGAATTATGCCTTCACTCTTGCCATAAGAGCTAAGTTCCCTAATTCTCATCAATTAGGGTTTACTTATCACATTTCATGTCATCACCCTAGAATTAGGGTTTACTATTCACATTTCATGTCATCACCCTAGAATTAGGGTTTGTTATTCACATTTCATGTCATCACCTTGGAATTAGGGTTTACTATTCACATTTCATGAATTGAACTCATAACATCATCATTTATTAGGAACATCATCATTGATGCTCTCAGATTAGATTAAGATTCATCATTTATCATAATTAGGGTTTCCATGATCTCTCATAGGTGGATCATACCCTAGTCATACACAATTAAACACATTGAAGGTACTTTATTTGAGTTTCAATCATATTTGATACTTTCTCTCTCCTCTCTCTCTCTAACATGTAGTGACTTTCTCTCTCCTCATGTGGTGGATGATGATTACATCACTCCAAGACAGGTTGAGTTAATTCCTCATTGATCAACATAAGCTAAGTTTTCAATATCAAGATATTATGGCTTGATTAAAGCAAGGTATCCTTCAATCGTACCCTTCAAGGGTATAAAGGTAATTTGCCCCATTGATCACCATCATAGGTCAACTCATTAATCTCTTAGTCCCTTAATGACCTAGGTTACCATTAGGGTTTAGATTAGATCACCATTGAACCAATTACACCATCAATTGATTAAGTACAAACCACCTTGAACACCTTCAAACAGTTTCAACCTTCAACCACCAAACGGTCTTGAGACCGTTTGGTCTCAAACGTTCTTGAGACCGTTTGACCTCAAACGGTCTTGAGACCGTTTGACCTCAAACGGTCTTGAGACCGATTGGGTGCGTTGACCGTTTTGACTTTCAAACTGTTTGAAGCTCATGCGGTTTCAAACCGTTTGATCCAAAACGACTTGAGATCGATTGGTCCAAACGGTCTTGAGACTGTTTGGTCCAAATGGGCTCAAACTGTTTGGACCTCCAAAGTGGTTCAAAAGCTACATATGTTTAGGGTTATCTATGTTGAAGCCCTCAATTGGCCAAAACCATGTTAACCACTTACAAATTGAGTCAATTAGGGTTAGGCTTAATCAATTGGACATCAAATTGACCCTCAATTGAAAGCTAATTAGGGTGAAATCTATCTCAATTAGGGTTTCAAATCAGATGGTCATCAATATTCAACAATGTGAATCAATTCAAGGTTGAACCTATCAATTGACCTCCAATTGGGCCCAAACGGTCTTGAGGTCGTTTGGACATCATCCAAATGGTCTTGAGACCATTTACCCAAAGTTTGATCAAAAACCAAGTCGGTTGGATTAGGGTTGAACTTGAATTAGGTCTAAAATCAGCATTTTTATCAATTCATCAACTTGTTGCAATTGGACCCTCAATCCATTAAATTATCTCAATCCTAGACCTCCAAACGGTCTTGGGTTGTACCCAAACGATCTTGAGACCGTTTGGAGGAACCCCCAAATGGTTTTGAGACCGTTTGGGTCCTTCAACCCGAAACTCAACAAGATCTATACATGAAATCAGCAATTTCAGCCCGATTAGGGTTAGGATGTGGAAGTTCCTTCAACTCTCAAATGGTTATGAATTAGAATGTGATTCTTTGTAGGATTGAAATTCAATATGTTCTCAACAGACCCTCAAATGGTCGTCCCTTGGTCAACCCTATCAAACGGTCTTGGGACCGGTTTGATCCAAACGGTCTTGCAAGACCGTTTGAGATCAAACGGTTTGAAACCGTTTACCCTCAAACGGTTTGCAACCGTTTGGACCAAAAAGGGTCCAAGGTCGGTTGATAAAGTTACCTAGGAAATCACACCCATCATCTTCAACCTCTGTCAAGTACGGTTACTCCGCCGTTTTGCTTGCAAAAGTGCAAGGAAGAAGGGAGGTAGAAGAAGAACTAAGTACTAGAATTGTAAGAACAAAACATGCATACAAAGTATAGAGTTTAGAGTTATAAAACCCTCCTTAAATGCTGTTATTGGAGCTCCAAGCTTCCAAGCTTCAAGCCTATAATGGCTTCTTGAACTCCACAACTTGGTCAGGGGTGATTCCTCCAAAGAAAGGTAGGAATGGATGGCTAGAACAAGAAAACTAGGTGAGTTATCCACAAAACCAACCTTGAAAGATGAATTCATGCAAGAATACGAGCTTGAGGATGGTTCTTCTCACCTTAGCACCTAGTTGGTCATCTCCTAAGCTCCAGAGCTCTGCCTTAGCTGTTTTGAGAAAGAAGAGAAGTGAAGAGAATGAGGAATCGTTCACTTGGTTTACTAGGAAAAGAGCTTATATACCTTAGGCCATTTTACACCATAAGGACCTCTAAAGCATGGGATTTTCATCTAAGTCCCTCCTTGCTTCTTAGGCACGTCAAAGACATCTAAACTTAAGCAAATCTCATCAACATTCAAGATCTAAGGGTAGAAAAGATCAACCTTCCACTAGGGTACATACATGAAGGTCTTCATACACATACATGGTGAATTTTATGCACAAAGATTACTTTTCTTATCTGATTACTTATTGATGCATCTCTTTCATCATTTCTACTCTAAATGATGCCAAGAGTCATATAATACTCTCTAGAGGGTGTACTTTACAAGTTTCACCCACAATTTGGGTAAATTGCACTTTACTCCAAATTAGGGTTTTTAAGCATTAGGATCATCCCACAAGCTGCATCTGAATGCTCAAGCTTGGAAAATCCATCATGCCTCATCATATTCACTCATATGATGTCTCATTATCAAGAGAACATCTCAACCTGTGAAATTACAAGTTAAACCCTTAAACTGGGTAATTTGCTCATAGGTCCCTGCATAACAAAACAATACTACAACTTTGTTTAAAAGGAACCAAAATTGAAAGTATATGTTACTGAGGAACTTAATTACATGCCAGAGAGTAATCACATGTGTTTAAGTACATAATTAGGCAAAACTTCCAGGGTTAGGTTATAACCCAGGCCAGGGATGTTACAATATGGTTGCTAGGAAATTAGGAGTAAATCTTTCTACTGTGACGTGCAGGAAAAGGAAGGGAAGCAAGGAGGAAGAAAGTTGGGTAGTCATCCAATTAAAAATTTGATGCTGGAAAAAGAACCCATAATCTAGTAAGGTTAGGATACATAAATGTGTTGTGATAAGGAAAATAGGAAAATAATGGTGAATCTAGAAAATACCAAGCATTTAATTAGATTATAATTAGGTTTCTGGCCAAATCCATTTCAGGGGCCAGCTATAGTTCAAATGATACCAAATTTAGATTGTAGAATAATTAGGATGTGTCGAGTCTATTTTTAGCATCAGTTTGTCATTTTTGGGCCTTTTAAAATTTATCTAATATTTTGACTTTTAAGTTTTATTCTCTCTCCTAAATAAAACTAGGATAGATAAGATTGCTCACTTTTGTGAAAATTCACTGATAGACTAATTTTGGTATGTAGAATATGAATACGAGATCTATTTTCACTTTTGAATATATTGAATAATCAACTCAGTATTGTTGGACTTATCTCATATTTCCTTTTCTAAATGAAATTAGGATAGTTATTATTGTTCAAATAATGTGAAACTTGACACTCAAGATATCTGACACTCAAAGATCATGATTTTGCCATTATATGAATATTGGTTGTCAAAGGAAACATGTGACTTATTTTATGTAATCACTTATAAGTTAACACACATTTAATGTATTATATTAATACAAATGAATTATGATGTGATGTTGGTTATAAAACCAAAAGCCACTTGATGTGTTATATTAATTTTCAAGTATATTTATATTATGGGTTACCATTGAGTTATTCATGTTATATGAAATAATGTATATCATCATCCTTATTTGATACAAACTAAAGAATAAAAAATTCTTGTCTCCTATCTTAGGAATAGGATTTCTAGAGTCATGATGCTAGGTTTTGGTATGTTACAGGATGGGCAGTATACCAATTTTGTTCTTTCATGTAAAAATAATAGATGTAATTTGAACCACATATGAGAAATAATATTTTATTATAGTTTTAATGGAGTTGAGAATATTTGTGAGACTAAATACATTAGTGTGACATTATTTTATTATGTTTTATGAAAAAAAAGAAATGGAAAAACTTACCTGTGTTTTGTATATTGTCTTAATTGCATTTGTCAAGAATTAAATGTTTTGTTTCATTAGAATATGGGTTTAGGAATGGGGTTTCTCACAAATGGTTGGAACTTATGATGATAAAAAAGAGATCCTGAAATTTTGAATATTTATAAGATTGAATGTTTCTGGCCTTCATGTGATAGTAGGAAGCTTCACAAGAGGTTGGTCCCTATTGGCATTAGAGACCTTTTTTGGGAGTAAGGTTACTCGAAGGAGTGGTTAATAAGGACAAATGCTTTTTTGAGGGGATAGCCATGAGGATGGATACAAAGGCTATTGAGATGGTAAATGTTCTTCCACAGTTGAGTGATCTAAAAAGTGAGCTCCTTTTTCTCTATTCTTGTATGCGTATTGCCAAGTTGATGTCCAACAGACACATATGCCAACATGTATACATGGAGGACGATGCAATATTATTTAACATGGGTTTGTGGAGGTCTATGGAAGACATCACAGTTTGTGAAAGTCCTTTTTTGGGGGGGCTTCAATGGATGATCACTTCGCTACCAATTCATCTTAGTGTATTGGGGCTTTACTCAACAATATAAGCTTCCTCATATGCTTTCGTGGCCTCCCAGGTCCGATCTTGGGTGGTTCAGGTTCATTTTTTTGCAAGACAATGAGTTTTGTGATATGGACTCTGATATTGATAGTGCTTTAGATTGTCTTTGTGTCTTTATCCCAACTTTTGACCTTAGTATTTTGGGTAACAAAGATATCACCTCCCCCCATAGAACCCAACATGTTTTGATGAGTACCCTTGGATCCATTTAGATATAAAAGACTTTTAACATTGACTAAAATAAATTTTTATATTTATAAGATCCAAAAACACATGTATGTCACAATTACATGAGGTCAACTGTGTCACAGTCAGGTATCTTACACAAGGTTCATATATGTGATCCACAATTTCGACTAATTTTGTGTTAGCTAACTCAAAGCGAGATAAAATATTTTGATTATGAACCAAGAACTATAGACAAAAGTAAAAAGTGAAAAGTAATTAACAAGTGAGATGATATAGAGAGAGACTTATGAATTGTGTGTTTTGTCATTCATCCATACTTGTCATTAAAACCTAATTGAGAAATTGAAGATCACCATACTCAATTTTAACTCAAATTTGTGTTGAGCATGAATATTTTGTTCACGACGCCTCTCCTTGGCTAAGTTTTAGTACATGCAAGTTACAACATTAAAAGCAAACAACTTAGCATGGACTTCCTCTTCAAGATATGGATATATATCTAATCTCCACAATGGTTCACTGATAAGCCACCACTCTTATGGTCATTTTAAAGATATGTTATATTGGAAAGGAGAAATGATAGTGGAAATTCATTCATATCAATGTAATACAATATATTATAATGAACACATAGTATGATGGAGGAACATAAACCCCCGATATATACATGGAACTAGTCACTCATGTCAAAGATGGTAGTACAAAGCTTGAGGGTGTAGTTGGTTCCCATCCATGTTATATTGAGTGGAGGAAAATAGAGTTGAATGAGCAATCATTATGGAGGGAAAATTTCTCTCTCACAAATGCGGTGTGAGATCTTCATTAGGTTTTTATCTCAGTAATGCATGCCCCCTACTAATTGCACCAATATTTGATCTTATTTTAGGCAGAGTGAGGATGGAAAGATAATTTATGGTTTATTTCATGGGAGATGTTTGTTGAATTGTGGTGATGTCATGGTATAGGATGGACGATGAGCAATAGAGGGAATATGGAAATTTGCAAAGAGTGAGTGATGGTTCAAAACCCAAGAATGTTGGTGAAAGGATTCCATTTATAGGCATGTGACATGGATGATGGTTGTATGTCTTCGTGGGCATGCATCTAGAATTTGGTTCATGTGAGGTTGCATCTAATATGGATGAATTCTAATATCCAATCTTTTTGTCTCCTCTCGGTTTAGATATTAAGCCATTTGGATTCTAGATCCAATCAAATAAAAGTTATTTGGCCAGGTTGGCAAGACTATCAAAGGCTACCTTTTATTTATTTGCTAAATTGATTCTAATCCTTAGATTTGACTTAAAATATAGGGAACATCGAACTTAATTCATGCATCAGTCCAGCCATAGTAGCTCGGGTGGTAAGAGCTCGGTAAGTCCCAATGAAGGACCTGGGTTCAAACCTCACTGAAGGCACTTTGCAAATAACAATTCACACTGATTAGATGTGGGATGGGGGTGACTAGACCACACCCTCTCATGCCTCAAGAGTTTACCATGTCGTCTTCACCCGGGATGGGTTCTCTCGGTCATAAAAAAAATCATGTATCTACATATCTTCACCTTTTTATGTAGTTGATACTCTCCTTAGTTGATCTAATTGTGGGTAAAAACAACTAATCAATTATGATTATTGTATTTATTTTACTTCAATGATTATAGAAGGACCTCATCTAATGGGCTTGTGCACCATCCTTGTGTATGGAAGAGGCTATTGAGTGGAAGCATGAAAACTAGTCAAATAAGTCTAGTTTGTCACTCAAAATGGTCATATTTCTTTGTATTTATAAAATCATATAAATATATTTAAGATATAAGAAAAGAAATGTGTTATTTCTCAACATTTCTAATGCAAAAAGAGGCTATTTATAGATAATGGAAAATCCAAGCACTACTACAGAAATAGCATTCAGTGTCGCTTTTCTGGGCGTCGGTTATTAAGGAACACGGACGCCTTATATTAAAGGCGTCGGTTATTTAGAAGAACCGACGTCTATATTCAAAGACCAGCCAAACACGGGTACCGCTTTGTATACAGCGTCGGTTGTTTATACAAAACCGACGCATAATGTCATCCAATTTTCGAGCGAAAAAAATAATGTCACTTTCGGCGTCGAGTCTGTAGTTAAAACACCGACGCTTATGTGCGATGGAAATTTGCGCGAAAAGTGTCCTTTTCCGCGTCGGTCGTCCTTTAATCACCGACGCTGAAGGTGGTTCCCGCCAAACATTTTCACGAAAATATCGTCCAAATGGACGTCGGATGTTGCGAACGACCGACGGTAAAGCTGTTTAGGCGTCAGTTTTTGTAAACAACCGACGCTATTTGGGAACTTCATAACCTTCGATCGCCCGACTCTTCCCCTTTCTTATGTTTCATTGCTACCCTATTTCCCTATTGCGGCAATTTCTCCGGCGATTTCTCTGCTGCTGGTACTAGTTTTTCTCCGGCGCTTCTCTCCGGCGCTTCTCTCCGGTGCCCCATCTCCGGCGTCCCCTCTCCGGCGCCCCTCTCCGACGCGTTTCTTCTCTGGCACCCCTGTTGCCCGCCCTGCTGCTCCAACCGCCTGTGCCGCCGCCACGCCTGACAACCGGCGCCGCCGCAACGCCTGGTGCCCACCTGCCTGCCACGCCTGAGAACCGGCGCCGCCGTACCCCCTTCTCCTTCTCCTCCGCCTGGCCGCTGCCTGCCTGCCGCCGCCTGGCCGCCTGCCTGCCTGCTGCGGCTGACGCTCCTGCTCGTCGGAGTCACTACCGCTGGTTCTGGAGCTCGTCGGCCGCCACCCACGTACTCAACCAGCTCGACCTCACCCTACTCTTCTTGCCCAGGTACCTGCAGACCTACCCAGGCGCGAAATTGGTTCTTTATGTGCTGACCTAATCTGCTTGCCTAATCTGCTTGCACGAAATTGGCTCCCTACTCTGCTTGCTTAATGTGCCTAATCTGCTTTAAGTGGTCCTAATATCATAACATGATAGTTTTATTATATGATTTGTGGCACTTTAGGGTGTATATACATGCAAATTATATAAGTGATAGATGTTGGATGTTTGTCAAGGTTTCTTGAAGATTGAATAAGTGATAGATGGTGGATGTTTATTTATTTCATCTATCCATGTTGCCTATAGTTTATAACATTGCATTGTGAATTATTGCATGTTTGAAACTATGAAATTCTTGATTTATTAGATGATATTCAAGAAAACCCTAGTTTGATGAGCATGTTGTTAATCATGTTAATTATGATTCTTCTATATATTCTGATGTCATTATATAATTATGTGATCCCAACATATTAAATTGAATTAGAATGATTTCATGAATTATAGGGTTTATATAAGAATGACAACACATGTATTTATTGGCCTAGAACCCATCCAAGATTTACTCAGTAGGAGTAAATCTTGGATAGTCCCCAGTTTGGGACTATTCTTGAACACCTAATCTCACTTAGGATGTAAGTGTATAATGTGTATTGGGTTTTCGAGAAAATTTCGGCAGCATTTCCCCGTTTGTTCTCTAAGTACATATGTACTTAGAGAACAACGGGGAAATGCTGCCGAAATTTTCTTGAAAACCAAATACACATTATACACTTACATCCTAAGTGAGATTAGGTGTTGAAGGATGGGATAGGTGGTACACATTTATTATATATAAGATTGACATCAAATGTGTTTGTTGGCCTAGAAACCCGTCCAAGATTGACTAATATATACTTGTTTCCTAATATATACTTGTTTAAAAGGTTAACTGATGTTATACAACTTTTTCTGAAAATATATAACATCGTTATATGTACTTACACTTTGTTAATACTAATATTGTGCAGTCTCTGTCTTCCCATAACAATGACTATGAATTGGGCCTCTATGTCAATGTTAGCGTTCCCTATTGAAGAACAATTGGACATCATCCTAGATGATCGTTCCTTAAACCAATTGGTCATACCCAAACATTGGCGTTTTCTAAAAGGAAGACACTACATGCCTGGTAAAGTGACCCTAACTTTTGGAAATTATTCACATGTAATCGAGGTTGAGTATGATTTGGCGGGAAATCTTGTATCAAAATCCGGTTGGCATGATTGGATTGGAGAGCTGTATCTGGTCCGTTGGAATAGGCTTTTTCTCCGTCCAGTTGGTGATAATTCCATCAAAGTTTGGATAACCAACAACAACAGTGAGACCCCCGATCATCTTCTGCGGTATGAGCGCACGGCGTCGGATATCATCTATGAGGAATTGGAATCTGAATCTGAGGCGTGATTGGATTGGAGAGCTTCGTGACACAGCTTCATCATCAAAAAGAAGTTATTGATGCATGCGGGACCATGTTGGTGTAGTATTTAGTTGTCTATCTATCTAGACTTGTCTGTATTAATAGTTTTTTTAATTATGCGCATGTTTAGGGGTACACCAACCCCTTTGTTTAGTTATTGTTATAACTAAAGTGTGTGTTCCCATGAATGGAACTGTAAGTTGCTACATGAATGCTTATAACTGAAGTGTGTGTTCCCATGAATGTTCCCATTTACATGATTACACTACTATTTTCTCATATTGTCTTGCCTCAAAAAAAAATTCTTTTATTGTTTAGTCTATTTTAATACGACATACTTGCTTATATCTTTCTTAATGATGAACTGTAATACGACATACTTGCTTATATACTTGTTTCCTAATATATACTTGCTTTCCTAATATATACTTGCTTTCTCTGATCATAGAATGGATAGATCATGGATGTCCATTCGTAATCGTTGCACCCCAGAGTTTATATCTGGTCTTGATCAGTTTATTAGATTTGCCGAGGAACATAGGAAAAAACCTACAGATAGGTTCTACTGTCCATGTAGGCATTGCGGTAACAACTTGAAACTCAACACTGGTGAGGAAATCAAAAGTCATGTCATGTGCAACGGGATTGTACAAGGCTATACAGAATGGCACTGGCATGGAGAGATTTCAAAATCGAATCCAGTAGATGTCAATAGTAGTGCTTGGGTGGAAGAAGAAATTGCCTCCGATGACGTAAATGTGAACGAACCAGTTCCAGCAGACATTGTTGATGTGATGCTGGATAGTTGTAGGGTAGAGCACACCGATCCACCTCCTATCTTTAAAAATATTGTGCATGATGCTGAGATACCGTTATACACAGGATGTGCTAAGTTTACGAAGCTTAGCGCTGTGCTGAGATTGTATAAGTTGAAAGCTAACAATAGATGGAGCGACAAAAGCTTCACTGAATTGTTGACTTTGTTGAAAGAAATTCTTCCTGAAGGAAACGAGCTGCCAATCTCAACATACCAGGTAAAGAAAATGTTGTGCCCAATGGGAATGGAGGCCAAAAAGATACACGCATGCCCGAATGATTGTGTATTATTTCAAAAGGACTATGTAGATTTGAAAGATTATCCAAAATGTGGTGTGTCACGATATAAATTGACGACTTCGGGGGAGTCCAAAACTGGTTCTCCTGCTAAGGTGTTGTGGTATCTACCTATAACATCACGGTTTCAACGCTTGTTTGCAAATCCGAAAGATGCGAAGAATTTGAGGTGGCATGCAGATGTTAAGAAAAATAATGATGGGATCCTACGACATGCGTCTGATTCCCCACAGTGGAAGAAGATTGATGTATTGTTCCCTGAATTTGCTGAAGAAGTCAGGAATCTAAGACTTGGGCTTTGTACAGACGGGATGAATCCGTACGGGACATTGAGCAGCCAACATAGCACTTGGCCAGTCATGCTTGTTATATACAATCTTCCTCCCTGGTTGTGTATGAAAAATAAGTACGTTATGTTGTCATTGTTGATATCGGGCCCTAAACAACCCGGAAATGATATCGATGTTTATCTTGAACCTTTGATTGATGACTTAAAGAAACTTTGGGCTGAAGGTGTGATGACCGATGATGCTTCAGCAAGAGAGACATTTCGTTTGCATGCTATGTTGTTTTGCACTATTAATGACTTTCCGGCATATGGGAATTTGTCTGGATATAGTGTCAAAGGAGCTAAAGCGTGTCCTATATGTGAAGAAAACACTGATTCAATAAGACTAAAATATGGCGGCAAGACTGTATATCTTGGTCATCGAAGGTTTCTTTCAAAATTCCATCCGTATCGTAGGAAGCGCAAAGCATTCAATGGATGGAATGATGAACGGAGTGCACCTAAACCTATACCAGGGGATGTTGTTTATGAAAGAGTAAAAGACATTGTCAATGAATTTGGTAAGAAATCACAATGTAGTATGGCCACACGGAGTGACAATTCTTCATTCAAAAAGAAGTCAATATTTTGGGATCTTCCTTATTGGAGTTCTTTGTAAGTCAGGCATTGTATCGATGTAATGCACGTTGAGAAAAATGTCTGTGATAGCATCATTGGTACTCTATTAAATATACCAGGTAAGACTAAAGATGGGATAAAATCCATACTGGACCTACGTGAAATGGGAATAAGGTCAGAATTAACAGAATTACATGAAATGGGTAATAAAAGAACATACTTACCTCCCGCTTGTTACACGTTGTCTAGAAAGGAGAAGAAAACTTTTTGTGAATGCTTGGTAAATGTTAAGGTGCCACATGGTTACTCATCCAACATCCGTAGATTGGTATCAATGAAAGATCTGAAGTTGATAGGTCTTAAATCTCATGATTGTCACACTCTAATGCAACAAATATTGCCCGTGGCAATTCGATCTATATTGCCGAAGCATGTAAGGTTTGCAATTACCAGACTTTGTTTCTTTTTCAACAGTCTATGCAGCAAAGTTATTGACCCTGATACTCTCGATAATTTGCAAAGAGAAGTGGTTGTTACCCTATGTCAGCTTGAGATGTATTTCCCTCCTTCGTTCTTTGATATCATGGTACATCTTGTTGTCCACTTGACTAGGGAAGTGAAAATCTTGGGACCGGTTTTCTTGCATTGGATGTATCCCTTTGAACGATACATGAGCATTTTTAAAGGTGATGTTCGAAACCGTTATCGTCCTGAAGGGAGTATTATTGAAGGTTATGTGGCGAGAGAGGTTATGGATTTCTGCAATGACTTTCTCAGTGGTAATGACACTCCTGATAATGACAAGAATATTGAGGAGGGCAAAGGAATTTTGGGATCACGGGTGAAAGTAATCAGCCGTGAGCAGTTGGAACAAGCTCACTTGTATATTTTACATAATATGGACGAAGTGAGTGTTTATATCGAGGAACATACCAATTTCATAAAGAGACAACATCCTCGAGCAAGTTCAATGTGGCTTGCTAGAGAGCATAATAAGACTTTTACTAAGTGGTTTGAAGATAAAGTCTTACATCAACTATCTCAAACACCAAATGATATTACAGAAACTATCAAATGTCTCGCCTTTAAACCAAAACCGAATGTTATGTCTTATGAAGGGTTTGACATTAATGGATTCACATATTACACAAAGCGCCAAGATGATAAGAGTGTCGTCCAAAATAGTGGGGTCACTCTTCAAGCGTCAATTATGTACTTTGCAAGTGCAAAGGATAAGAGTCCACGTGAAGCTAAAATGTCATATTACGGTGTCATTGAAGACATTTGGGAGTTTGACTACATAGATTTCAATATTCCGCTCTTTAAATGTAATTGGGTTGATAACACCAAAGGAGTTATAGTGGATGAATTGGGTTTCACTTTGGTGAACTTTGAAATGATTGGTGAGAAGGCTGAACCATTCATATTGGCATCACAGGCAAAACAAATATTCTATATCGATGATCCTGCAAATGATAAATGGTCGGTTGTTCTTCATGGTAAAAGACAGTTCATTGAAGATCCTATAGATGAAGAAGAGTACTATGATAAGTATGATGACTCCAGTCCATTCTCAGTTGGGTTGCCAACTCCACAAAATATTGAAGCTAATGATGACTTATATGTGCGCGGAGATCACAATGAAGGATTGTTAATTGATAAAAGATCACAATTTTAGAGACATGTATGTTTATACAAATGGTAAATGTTTTCCTTTTTCTAATTTATACAAATGCTAAATGTTTTCCTTTTTCTAGTTGATACAAATGCTAAATGTTTGCCTTTTTTATGACATTTTCAGAGGGCTGACCATGATGAGAATGATGTTCATGATGAGCATGAAGTCCATGATGAGCATGTTTTCCATGACGAGCATGGCGAGGATACCAATGTAAGTTCTAAAAACATATCCTGTATTTCTATAAAATTCATTATCTTTTAGTTATGTCATATATCCTATATTTCTATATTGGCCTAATTCAGTGTGTTTATTTTTGTCAAATTTTAGGTTGATGATGCACATGTACCCACTGAAGCACTGGAGCAACTTGATGCGCGGAGAGGACATTCCAACTCGAGATATCGTCTACCGTTTCCTCCTCCTCCGCAGTAATATCCTCATCTCTAAACGTTTCTCGTAGGATTCTGAACCCCTCCCTTCCCTCTACTACATCGAAGCCATGCCGCAGTTGAACCCTTTCGCCGAGCCCTACCCGGCCAAGCAGGCGTCACCTGAAGCACCACCGTCATCGTCGTCTCCACCTCCATCGCAACTTGCTGTGCTAGTCCTGACAGTTTATCACCCCACATGCCTTCCTCCTCAGTTCCTGCCGCTAGACGACCACACAATGGATCCAAGAGGATTGCAGGCGTTCGCCAAAGACTATAGGCTGAGTTAACTCAATAGTTAACTCAGCCTATAGTCTTTGGCGAACGCCTGCATATCCTCTTGGATCCATTGTGTGGTCGTCTAGCGGCAGGAACTGGGAGGAAGGCATGTGGGCTCATAAACTGTAAGATATAATTGGGATGTTGATAGTGATGATGAATGATACTTTGTAAATGAATGTTTCTGAATGTTAAAACATGTATTTGAATGATTCTATATGTGTGAACGTGACAATTGAATTGATGTCTGAATGTATCTACTTGTGTGAATCTTTTTATGTTAATTTTGCAGGTTTGTGGCCTGTTTGTAGGCTGATATCAATGGATGTCGTAAACCTGCAGTTCAGAAAACTGAACTGCAGGTTCTCATCCTGCTGACCAGCCACAACAGGCCTGCAAACAGATTTATAAAAAAAAAATAGATATAGGCGTCGGTTATTTACCGATAACCGTCAGCACAGACTTACAGCGTCGGTTTTTTGTTGAACACCGACGCCAAAAGTGTTCGCGCTACAGGAAATGGGAGTCATCTAGGACACTTTTCTGCGTCGGTTTTTTAGTATATAACCGACGCAGAAAGCGTCCTAGATGACGCCGTTTTCTGTGGCGCGAACCCTTTTGGAGTCGGTGTTTTATAATAAACCGACGCCTTGATGTTAAATAGGCGTCAGTTTTTTAACCGACGCTGAAGTGTCCAACCTTTTAGCGGCGCCCACATAGGCGTCGTTCAGAAACCGACGCCAAAGGGGGTTAAACAACCGACACTAAAAGGCACTTATGTAGTAGTGAAGAAATGGTTTTTATCATAACCGTAACCATTCTTAATCATGAAAAAAATTGATGGCCATTACAATGAGGAAAACAATAACTGGGATTTTTATCATTTGCAAGTAAAAAAGTTGATAGAGATAAAGGTTTACAATTTTTATATTGATTGGATTTCCAAAACATGATGTGAGGTACTATAATTCTCATTTTATAACTAACTGATGATTTTTATGTGAGTGAACAAATATTAGTAAAATTGATGCTACGCTATGCTATGTGATACCTACTTTCTTTAACTAGGTGGATAATTATAATAAAATATTGGATTCATGTTTAACATGCAATGTTCATGTTTATGGCTTTGTGATAATACCTAATGTTATAAATTGAAGAAGGTAATTTGGTTTTTCCTTATTGATATTATATTAGTTCAGATTTGAAACTATTGGATTTTTGGCATATATTCAATACACATATTTTCTTTCTCATACTACATCCAATACGGGGTATAAAATAGTTTCAAATCTATGGTTAGTGTATTAGTGATTATTCTTCAAACTATCAAAGTCTAACATTTCACACTATTCTAGGATTGTTTTTCATTTTAATTTACTACTATTATTAATACACTAAATGCTAACACATTCATGTTGGCCCCTTATAGTTTATTGCCAGCTAAAGGACATTGACAATTCAACATACTCTCTATGAAAGGGATAACTTCTAGGGTCCAACCTCTCTATTTAATTTTAGTAAGTTCTATGTGTAGTGGGTTTAAAACCCGCTATGTTGTTGTTTCAATTTGATTTTTATGTCAGCGTCAGATGTACTAGGGACGAGATATGGGACAAGAAGTGGGAGGGGAGAGAAATAGGAAAATATAAGGGAGGGGGAGGTAGGAAATAGTGAGAGAGAGAAATAAAAACAAGAAAGAAGAGGGAAATAGTGGAAGAGATAAAAAAGGTAGAGGAAGGTTGTGGGATGAGAGAGATGGACAAAAATAAGAATGGAGGAAGGAGGGAAGTAAGAGAAATGGAGAGAAAGAAAACATAGAAGGAAAGTAGAGGGATGAGAAAGAAAGATAAATGTAAGAATGGAGGGGGGAAGCAGTTGAATATAACACATTAATATGTGACATAAAATATACCATTACACATGTATACAAAATTAGCAATGATAGAGGAGAGAAAGTAGTGGGAAGATAGATAAAAAGGAGGGAGGATGGAAGTAGTGGGAAGAAAGGGAAAATGGTAGTGGAGGAAGATGAAGAGGAACTAACATAGTTATAAGGTACAAGAGAACACATAATAATACATGTGAACACAAATGGAAGAGGAACACGTTGTGAAGAGAAAGAAAGAGAAAATTGACATGAGGAGTGAAGTAGTTGCTAGCAGTGTCTTTTTGTATGGAAGTAGTAGGAAGTAAGATAAAATGATAGAGGAGGAAGAATGGGATGAAGTAACGCGATTAGCATGGTACAAAAACACATTATATACATGTGAACACAAATGGAAGAGGAAAGTAGGGGAAAGAGAAAGAAAGATAAAAATAAGAGGGATGATGAAAGTAGTGGCTAGCAATGTGCTTTAGTATGTAATCAATGTGTTATATCTCGTCTTGTGCCACATTGTATCTGATCCAATGTCTTTTTCCTCTATCCTCCTTATTTCAAAAATATATGAGGGAAGTAGTGGGAAGAGAGAGAGAGACAAAATAGTATGTGAGTGGGAAATATCACATTAACAAATAAAAAATATTATAACACACTTGAAAACAAATATAGGAGGTAAGTAGAGGGAAGAGAGAGAAGTAATTTCTAGTAATTTGTTTTTGTATGCAATATATATATTATCTCTGATCCAATGTCTTGCTACCTTTGGTCCATCATCTTATCTTCCTCTCTCCTCTTCATCTCACTCCTTAGTTTCCTTTGCATGTATTTTCTCACTCCAATACGGTATGTGGGAGGGAAATAGCACATTAATATGTGACTAGAAACACATTATATCACACACAAATACAAATAGATGAGTGAAATAACACACCAATATGTGACAAATAAAAAATTATAACACATGCGAGCACAAATGGAGGAGGGAAGTAGTGATAATAGAGAAAGACAAAATCATGATATATGAGTAAAGTATTGGAAAATACACACTAATATGCGACAAAAAATGCATTGTAGCACACATGAACGCAAATTGAGGAGGGATGTAGTGGGAAGAGAGAGAGAAAAAAAATAGGAGAGAGAAGGAAAGTAGTGGGCAGTAATATGTTTTTTCTTGTTTATATAATTGACTTATTATCTTTTTGCCTAATATTTCATTATATTTGGTCCAACATCTTGTCTTCCTATCTTCTATTAATTTTGCTCCTCACTTCCCTCCTCTTCTATATTCTCTCTCCAAAATTAGTATGTGAGCCTGAAAAAACACATTAATATGTGACTAGAAACACATTTTCACTCTAGAACATAGAAAAACGAGGGAAGTAACATATTAATATGTGACAGATATTAAACTCAAACACATATGAATACAAATTGATGAGGGAAATAGTGATAAGAGAGAGAAAGTAAAAAATAGGAGGGGTGAGGGAAGTAGTGGGATATACACATTAATATGTGTAAGAAACACATTGATAAAAAAATAACACAAATGCAAGAGGGAATTAGTAGGAAGAGAGAGAGAAAATAAGAGGGATGAGGGAATAAGTGCAAAGTACCACATGAATATGTGACAAAAATATATTATAACACCCTTGAACAAAAATTTAGGAGGGATATGGTGGGAAGAGAGTGAGAAAAAAATAAGTGCGGAAAGGAAGTAGTGTGCACTAACTTCTTTACAATTGATATTGTTATCTCTGGTTTGATGTCTTATTACATTTGGTCTAATATCTTATTTTATCTCATCCTCATATGACTCATCATTTTCCTCTCTAGTATCTTCTTTTTCCTGAAAAATGAGAGAGGAAATATGCTTTCTCCTCTCATATATTTCTCTAGACCAAATTTCCAACACGCTCACGCACGAGTCACGTGCATGAAAACCACCTTCCACATAACCCAAAACCACATGCCCTCCTACTATCACCTACCCTACTATTCTATTGCCCCCACTATATGTTGTTGGGCCTATTACTCTATTAAAAATCTGACGCAGATGCTGCCCAAAAAAAATAGAAGAGGACTGAGGTCATGTGATGGAAATTTACAAAATTAACCCTAAAAAATGCCTCTTTCTTCATCTAAAAATACCCTAGTTCCCAACACCTCCCTTCAGTGTACAGATCCTCTCCTATGATGCCCAAATTTGAAGTCGACTTCAGCAAAATTAAGAACCCACTTCAATTAAGTATATCCATACTAATCATTTTTTGGGCATGTATATCATATTTTTGGGCGCATATACACTATTTCTGGGTGTGTGCCTTAATTTTAGGTGTGTGCCTTAATTTTATGTGTGTGGTCTCTATTTTGGATCCCAATTTGTTGATATGAGGATGTTGTTCTAGACGTGTTACATTCAATCTTGGTTGTGAGACACCCAATTAATTTTTTAGGAGTGGGTCTTTGGAGTTAGATGTAAGGCTTGGATTAAATGCAACAGTATGTACAACAACAAATTTCAACACCTCTATTTGTGGGCGCAAGTTTCACATAATATGCCTATAATATAAATTAAGTATGGATACATATTTCACATGTTGACACTTATTCCACATGTTTTGGCTTGCATTCTAAATTTGTGGGTGTGTATAACCCATTGTGGGTGTGTACTCTAAATTTGTGGGTGTGCATAACCCATTTTTGGCACATATAACCCCAATTTTGGGTGCATATTACAAGTGTCTAGAATTCAACAAATATGTTATGAACCCATTAAAGGGTTGCACACACATAACAATTGATACCCACACATACTAACTATGTATCAACATCCAAAACTTGACAATTGACACCAAAAAACACTTGCACCCAAAACTTAATAAACTTAATAGACACCTAGTATCAAATAAAATGATAATCATTGAATGGGAAAGTGTGCCCAAACATGGGTAGTTCAAACCCAAATTAAGTTAATAGCGCCCAAAATGTAACGAACTTAGTCAACACCCAGTAGCACATGAAATGACACTTAGTGATTGGGTAAGTGCGTCAAAATATGGGTAATTGACACCCAAAACAAGTTAATGATGCTAAACAATTAATGAACTTAATCAACACAGTAGCACATGAAATGACGCCCAACGAATGGGTAAGTGTACCCAAAACTGGGTAATTGACACCCAAAACAACTTGTTGGTGTCCAAAATTTAATAAACCTAATCAACACCTAGTAGCACTTGAAATGACACTCAATGAATGGGTAAGTGCACCTGAACATGGATACTTGACACCCAAAACAAGTTAATGGTGCCACAAAGCATGGTGAACTAATCAACGCCCAGTAACAATTTAAATGACACCCATTGAATTGCTAAATGTGCCCAAAATTGACAATTGACGCCCAAAGTAACTTAATGGCACCTGCAGATGGGTAACTGGCACCCAAAGCAAATTCATTGCACCCAAACACCAAAATGGGTAAGCGCCTACAACAAAGAGTAATTGACACCCAAAAGCACTTAATGACGCCATATATGATGAACTTAATCATCACCCAATGAAAGGCGCCCAATGAATGGGAAACTGCACCCAAAAATAGGTGGTTGACACCCAGAAGCACTTCATCAACTCCCCATGAAATGAAACCCAGTGAATGGGTAAGTGCGCCCAAAAATATTACACACAAAAATAACTTAATGACGCCCCAAAACATGATGACCTAATCAATACCAATAACAATTTAAATGAAGCCCAGTAAGTGAGTAAGTGTGCCCAAAAATGCACAATTGACACCCTAATTTACTTAATGGCGCCTAAAAATTGGCAATTGATACCCAAAAATAAATTTATGGCACCCAAAAACATGATGAACTAATCAACACCAGTAATAATTTAAATAGACGTCCATTGAATGGGTAATTGTGACCAAAAAATGGACAAATGACACCCCAAGTTACTTAATGGCACCTAAAAATGGGTAATTGACACTCAAAGCAACTTAGTTGCGCCCAAACACATGAACTTAATCAAGATTGATTTAATTACTATAAATCTTGAATACATGCTTAGTAATGATGGATACACGCCCATTTAAATGTATGACTTCTCTCCTCTTCCCTATCACTTTTCTCCTGACTTCTCTTATCTTCCATAATCACTTCCCTGATCTCTTTCATTTTGTATTTAGTTTTTGAGTTACTAAGAAAATGAGTATTCATATCATTTTTTCTTAAAAGTATAGAAACATTAGTCTTGTTGGAATCTATTTTTTATTACAAATTTAACAATTTTTTTAAAATATAACGGCTTAGAAGTTATAAACAAAACAAATTTCTCTCTCATCACATCACCTCAACCTACTATCTTCATATAATTTTTTCTCAAAAGCATATCAACATTAGTCTTGTTGGAATGTATTTTTATAAAGATTCTAATAGTTTTTATTTTGTTAAAATATTTATCATGGGTCAAAAGTTATAAGCAAAATAATTTTCTCTCACATCACATAACCTCCCCCTACTGCCCAACAAATGATTCGCCACATCATCCTCTCCCCCTCTTTTTCTCCCTCTTACCCGTTCTCCTCTCCATCCACCACTAATTAAACCCCTCTACTACACTAAAATCACCCTGGCATGCCACCGTCACATCAACTTTAAAAAATGCCTCTCTCCTACTCCACCCCTCTCTCCCTCTACCCTTCTCTCCCCTTTCTCCTTGGGGGTTGTTCCATCAGCTGGCAGTCATCACATCAACTACCAACTACCTTGGGCTCCTCCATATGTGTCCCAAAATGATTGTAACTTTTAGAGTTTTACTATTTAGATGAGAATAGTATATGAGATATGGGATGACTAGTTTTTTCATTAGCTTGGTTTCTCAACATGCGTGAGCTGGCCCCTCCAAATATAGTGTGACTATGCAGAATAATGTTTTAGGCGTTGAAAAATGTGGTAAGTTAGAAGAGGGGGAATTAAAAAATGTGGAGAGAGAGGGAGTGATGAGAAAATGTTGTTGGAGGAGAGAGAAAAAAGAAAATTTATTTTTTACTAATAATCTTTAAATCGTAAGGAATTTTGAAGAAATAAAATCAATGCACTCTTTACAAAAAGTACATTACAACAAGACCAATATCCATATATTTTTAAAAATAAAAATTTATAATCTAAAAGACGAGAGAGTGATTCAAAAAAGACAAAAAGATGAGAGAGGACCTTATTTTTTCTTATAACTTTCCATCCATAATGGATTTTTCACAAAATAAAAACCACTATATTTCTTACAAAAAATATATTCCAACAAAACCAACGTCAACATACTTTTGAAAAAAAAATTTAATGCAACTACTTCTCTCAAATTCTTCATACTTTCTCTCTCTTACAAAAAAAGAGATAACAACAAATTCGATAAGAAATAACACCCAAATGGACTGGATATAATAACAAATTGGACTGGGGATAACATCCCAATAGATCGGACATAACATCCAAATGGATCAGGGATAACATAAATAACTTGTTCAGAGATAACATCAAGTTGGACCAAAGATAACATAAAAATGGACTGCGATAACATCCAATTCGATCATAGATAACATCCAATTGGACATGAGATAACATCCAATTGGAAATAACATGCAAATGGACTGGAGATAACATACAAATGAATTAGAGCTAACATAAAAATGGACTGGAAATAACATATAAAAAGTTTACTATAGACTAAAAGTTATAAGAAAATATATAAATAGTCAAGAAATAACATGCAAATAGATCAGAGATAACATACAAATGGGCGTAGGTAACATACGAATGATTGGAGGTAGCATACAAATGGAATGAAGATAACATATAAAAGTTTTATTATAGATGAAAGTTATAAGAAAATATACAAATGGTCTAAAAATAACATAGAAATGGACCGAAGATAATGTAAAAGTGGACTGGAGGTAACACACAAATGGATTGCAGGTAACATACAAATAGACTCGAGATAACATACAAAAAAATTATTACATATTGAAAGGTATAAGAAATAATGTAAATGGTCTAGAAATAACATGGAAATGGACCGAAAATAACATGCAAAAGGATCGAAGATAGCATACATATGGTTTGGAGGTAACATACAAATGGACCAAAGATAATATAAAGAAATTTATTATAGATTGAAAATTATAAGGAAACATACAAATGGTATGAGGATAACATGTAAATGGACCAGAGATAACATACAAATGGATCAAAGATAACATACAAATGGACCGGAGCTAACATACAAAAAAATTACAAATTGAAAGTTATAAGAAAATATATAACTGCTCTGGAAATAACATGCAAATGGATTGGAGATAACACACAAGCAGACCAAAGATAACATACAAATGTATTGGAGGAAACATATAAATGGACCAGAACTAACATACAAAATATTTATTACATATTGAAAGTTATAAGAAAATACACAAATGCTCTGGAAATAACATGCAAATGGATCAGAGATAACATACAAATGAACTGCGGGTAACATACAAATGGTTTGAATGCTATATCATGTTATCCCTATGTTATCATATGTATACCATGTGTTATTCACTCTCTTGGCCACTTCGTCACCTAGGGTTCCTCTCTAGGTGATCGGAGATCTAGGGTTCTCTCCCCTCATTCACCGACGTGACGACCTCTGTCTCTCTTGCAAGTACCCTCCTCCGCCATGGAGGATGATCTTGTGAAACGCTATGCGGCACTTAGGGTTGGGGAAGAAGAGGAAATAGATGTCTTAGACTTCAAGGCAGCAGCAATCAAGAAGGGTGGAGAACACCTTGAACTGGCCATCATGGGCAGGATGGCGACGCAGTGACCATACAACTTTCTGGCACTCAAGCGCACGCTGATCAACGCCTGGTTGTTGAGGAAGGAGGCCAGTTTTAGGCAAATTGCAAGCAACCTATTCGTAATTCAGTTCTTGCACTGGCGAGATAAGGAGAAGGTGATTAACGATGGCTCGTGGAACTTCGACAACCATCTCTTAATCACGAGAAGCATACGAGTGGAGGACACACTGGAGGACATCGAGCTCAATAGTTGCGCCTTCTGGGTCTGGCTATATAACATGCCATTAGGTTATCGAATTAGAAGAGGCAATCAAGGCGGTCGATGGCAAGATTGGCAATGTGCTAGCCATCGATCGCAAGGATCTGGGCTGGGACACCTTGTGTAGAGTCCGGGTTGACTTAGACATCACCAAACCTCTCTAGCATAAGTAGAAGATTAGGGATGCGAAGGGGAACATGGTCTCGGTTGAGATTTGATATGAACGACTACCCAATTTATGCTATCGGTGCGACACCATTGGGCACCTGGTCATGGATTGTGGAGATACGAAGGAAGACAAAGAAGAAGATCAATAGCATCTTTAGAGACCATGGGTGAAAGCCTCACTGGTCAAGCGATGGGTGATCCCAATCAAGGAGGAATTGTTCGGTCGAAACAGTGACAAGAGGACTCTGGACTTCACCATGAAGCCAAGAGCCAAGGGGAAGAGGGAAGAAGATAGGGCAAGCACAGTTCAAGCACTGGTTCACGGTGGGATACTTTTAGCAGGAAGAACCCACGGAGGGAGGAGGAGGAGGAGGAATCAGTGCCAAGAATCAACCTTTCATGAGGTGATTTTGAGAGCATCTTTCTGGTGGCAGAGAATGAGAGGGCACTAGGGAAGGAGGGACTAGAGGCTATCACCAACACAGAGGGGTGGCGAGGACCAAGGAATCATGCAACTATAGATGATCCTACATTGAGGACGACATCCAAAGACCATGAGGGACAGTAGCATGGAGAGGCCTCAACAGCACGCAAGAGGTTCAGTGTAGGTGGCAGACTGCCAGGTAGGGAGGTGGAGCCAAGTGTAACCGGTGGGGATGATGGCAATGCAGGCGGGAAGGCAGAGGGATTGGTCAGGGAGAGAACAGAACCATCTGTAGATGCAGGGTGCGATCGGGTCACCAGCATGGAGACTGCTCTTGAGGGTGGAGGGCCTGACTTTGGGAGGCAGGCTGAGGAAACTCCTGAGGATACTCAATCAATTGCTAAGGCAGGAGAAAAAGGGAGAGGGAGGAGGTTTACTCAAAGGGGAGATAGGCATGGAGGCCCTAGAGCGAAGATGGGCACACCTGAGGGACAAACCAGCATGAAATGAGGGCGAGTAGGGGAGGACAAGCTCACAACTATGGAGGAGGGGTCGGGGAAAAGTACTGGAAAGAGATCTCGTAGGTCAGACGACAAGATAGTTGCATCCGACAAGCAAGAGCGGGTACTGGGGAGGAACAGACCCGTGAACAACAATGAAAACACTAGCACGGAACGTCCAGGGTTTGGGCAGCCCTGGGACGATGAACTTTCTCAAGAGAAGATGTTGGACAGAGATGCCCTGTAGGAGTTCGGAGCAAGAATGAGTCAGGAGATCTTCTGGTTTTGATAGTTGTTTTGGGGTGGATAGCAGGGGCAGATTTGGTGGGCTAGGGCTGTGGTGAAGAGGTGATTGGGTGTCTATCAAATCATTTTCTGATCATCATATATATGCTGACATTGATGAAAACAATCATGAGAATAACTACTACTTTGCTGGGATATATGGTTGGGCGGCAGTGCAGGACATGACACAGACATGGGCACTCATGGGGGAACTGCGTAGGGCCTCTCATAGGCCTATGGTATTCAGGGGAGATTTTAATGAGATCACATCATCACATGAGAAACAAGGGGGGCAGCCACACAGTGAATGGCAGATGAGGAATTTTTGGGAGGCTATTGACAGTTGTCAACTCATTGATCTGGGGTCCATGGGATGCAAGTTCACATGGCGGAGAGGCCTACACGCAGACAATCTTATGAGGGAAAGGCAGGACCGGTTCTTGGTAGATAGAGCGTGGTGTGACATCTTCAATGTGGGGAAAGTGAAGAATTTTCCAATTGGCAATTCAGATCACGGTCATATTTATCTTTGGGAAGAGAAGTCCTGTCAGGAAAAGGAAAGGGGGAAAAGCTTCAGATTTGAGACTCTATGGTTGTCTTCTCCAGAATGCAAGATGGTGGTGGAACAAGCTTGGAAGGAAAACCCGGGCAGAGGCCTTCTGTCTCAGACTAGGGAGTGTGTGGAAAGTCTGAGTTGTTGGGCGAGGGAAAAGTTTGGGAACATTAAGAAGTGAATCCAAAGAACTGATAAGGAACTTGTACGGGCGCAGAACATGTCACCTTCACATGATATGGTATAGGAATGCGCTCAGTTGGTAAAAGAACTAGAGGAGTTACATCGGTGGGAGGAGAGATTTTGGCATGCTAGAGCACGCACCAATGAGATGAGAGATGGCTACAAGAACACTAAGTACTTTCATCATAAAGTGAGCCAAAGGAAAAGAAGGCACACCATTGATGGTATCTTTAAGGAGGATGGTAGTTGGCAAACAGATCCTGAGGAGATAGAGGGGGTGATCACTTCTTTTTTCACCTCTATTTTTATGACATCACACCCGGATGGCATGGAGAAATTTCTGGATGGCATGCATGGAGTTTTTCAGGAGGAGGATGTGGCACGTATGGAGCAGACCCCCATGGAAAGTGAGATTTGGCAAGCAATTCAGCAAATGCATCCCAACAAATCTCTTGGACCCGATGGCATGAAAGCTATTTTCTATCAAAAATTATGGGGAACAATTAAGAAGAGGTTGGTTGATTTTATTGTAGGATGGTGGAGAGGAGAATGCAGCCTGGAAGAAATTAATGAGACATATATAGTACTCATACCGAAAACAGAGGCTCCGGTTTGCATTTTTTAGTATCACCCTATTAGTCTGTGCAATGTTTCTTATAAAATCATTACAAAAGTTATGGCCAATAGAATTAAACCTTTGTTGAATAACATTATTTCTGAGAACCAAAGCGCTTTCATTGGAGGAAGGATGATTACTGACAATGCTTTGGTGGCGTATGAGCTTTTTCATACTATGAAGCACAGAAAGAAGGGAAATGAGGGGTTGCTGGCACTTAAGCTTGATATGAGTAAGGCTTATGATAGAGTGGAGTGGTCTTTTATGGGGAGGGTGATGAAGAAGATGGGTTTTCCTGATAGGTGGATGACTAAAGTCTATGAGTGCATGTCTATCATTTCACATAGATTCTTTATTAATGGCAAAAGGAGGGGATCTACAAGACCGACCTGAGGACTGTGCCAAGGTGACCCCATCTCTCCCTATCTTTTTCTTTTTTGTGTTGAAGCTTTCTCTTTATCTCTTATCAAAGCAGCTCAGGCAAAGAGGATTCATGGCATCAAAGTATGTAGGACAGTGCCACGTGTCTCTCATCGTTTCTTCGCCGATGATAGCATCGTGTTCACTAGAGCTACCTTAGAAGAATGCTCCATCTTAGTTGAGATTTTCAGCCAATATGAGAGGGCATCCAGGTAGAAAATTAATTATGACAAGACAGATGTTTCTTTTAGTGGAAATGTGGAGGCGGGAAAAAGGGACACCATCAAGAACATGATGGGGGTTAGAGAGGTGGACCTACATGAGAAATATTTTGGTCTACCAACAGTTGTGGGTCGGTCCAAGAAGGTGGTCTTTGCTACAATTAAAGACAAGGTATGGAAAAAACTACAGGGTTGGAAGGAACAGCTGCTGTCCAAGCCAGGGAAAGAGGTACTTATTAAAGCAGTGATCCAGGCTATTCCTACATATCTTATGAGTATCTTCAAGCTTCCTGAGGGACTCATTGATGAGATACACTCCATGATAGCACACTTCTGGTGGGGAGCGAAGGAAGGGAAAAGAAAAATTCATTGGCTTAGCTGGGCGAGATTGTGCAGACCAAAGGAGTTTGGGGGGATGGGTTTCTGGGATCTGTCAGCCTTCAATAATGCGTTACTGGCAAAGCAGGAGTGGCGTCTGGCTACTAATGAGGGGTCTTTAATCAGCTGTATACTGAAGGAGAAATACTACCGACACACCATGGTTATTGATGCGGCGGTGGGAGGAGCACATAGCTACACGTGGAGGAGCATCTGGGGGGCGTTGTAGCTGGCCAGACTGGGTTTTCTATCGAGGGTGGGATCGGGGAGGAAGATCGACATTTATAGAGACAGATGGATCCCACAGCTGGGTGGGACGGTGCACCGTTATCTGGTACAGGGGCCGGTCACATATACTTCAGTTGCCGGATTGATAGATGAGGAGACAGGACAGTGGGATGAGGCTGCCTTGATAGATGTGTTCCCTCCCCATATTCGATCCATGATTCTGGCTATACCTGTGAGTGACTGTGGGGACGCTGACACTCTATGCTGGGACAGAGAAAGTAGAGGGGAGTTCACAGTTCGCAGCGCATACAGACTCATGCGTATATGGGAGGATCTGTTGGATGATCTGGAGGAGGACGATTGGAAAAGAGTGTGGAAGCAACGCTGGCCTCCAAAGCTTAAACACTTCATATGGCGGGTGCTTAGAGACATTCTACTGACAAAGGCAGCCCTGTTAAGAAGGCACACAACCCAAGATGAGTTGTGTACACGTTGCCTTTCGGTAAGGGAGGATTCCACACACGCCCTTTTGCTTTGTGCTTCAGCGGAACCTATTTGGGCAGAGGGACAGCTAGGTTGGCCGCTCCATACATGCATGGATGTCAGGGAGTTAACTAGGGAGCTGCTACGTGATGATGATCTAAGGAGGAGAGACGAAGGTGCGACTCTGTTATGGACAACATGGATGGCCAGAAACAAGCATATTTTCGACCCCCAGCAGCCGTACATCCCCGCCCTTACAGCCAGTTTTCTCACACTGGTAGAGGATTACGGTCGATACTCGTCGGCGTTATGCAACGATGATCATCGGGAGGGCATTATGGATGTTTCAATTTGGAACCCTCCGCCCACCGGGATGTTTCAAGCTGAATGCAGATGTCAGTGTCCGTAGTGGTGGTCGTGTGGGCATTGGAGCTGTCATCAGGGACAACCTAGGGAATATCAAGGCTACGTACCAATGTCATCTGGACCACGCGTTCTCAGTGCTTAGTGCGGAGGGAATTACAGTCCTACATGGGATTTGGCTAGCCTTGAACCTGGGTCTGAAGGATATGATCGTTGAGACAGACATCACTACTTTGGTACATGCAGTGAAGGCCGACAGGTGGGGACGGGGCTACAAGGACATCATCATATCAGATATCTACCGTTTGTCTTTAGATTTATTCTCTTTCCAATGTTGTTTTGTTCAAAGACAAGGAAATGAGGTTGTCCATACCTTAGCCTCTCATGCCTGTTGCTTAGAAGATCCTCAAACTGTGTTAGAGGACTTCGATGTGAACATTGTAGCTATTGCTCTTTCTAATTTGAATAAATAAAAAGCGACATGCACCCTTTATCAAAAAAAAAAACCATGTGTTATTCTATGTTATCCCATTTGATATCATGTGTTAGCCTATTTTATACCATGTGTTATTCTGTGTTATAGCATGTTATCTCATGTGTTATACTTATTTTGTTTAAAGTTCATTATCAAAGTATGTCGATATTAGTCTTATTTCAAAGTACTTTTTTAGTAACTGATCAATTTTTATTTCGTTAAAACATTCATTACGGTTTGATAATTATAAAAAAAATAAATTTCTCTCTCTTCCTTTTTTAACTTTTTACAATCAAATTATCTTTTTTATATATTTTTTATTTTTTTAATTTGTCAAAATTAATCTTGTCGTAAAATATTTTTATAAGGAGTGCAACAATGTTTATTTTGTCAAAAAATTTATTACTGTTTAAAAGTTATCAACACAAATATGTTCTCTTTTTTCTTTTTCTTACAACACCTCTCTCTCTCTCTCTCTCTCTCTCTCTCTCTCTCTCTCTCTCTCTCTCTCTCTCTCTCTCTCTCTCTCTCTCTCTCTCCAAAAGCAACCACAGTAACAAATCTGGTATGGAGGCAGCAGGCGATGGGGACAAGTGGTGGGTGGGTGGGCATGTAGGCGCGTACGAATCACTATATGATAAGTTGCTCGTCCCATTTCTCATTCAGCCGGTCATCGACGTATCATTTTCCTTACTTCTACTACATATAACAATGTCCTTTATTTTAACATTGGCTAGTACTAACGATGTAGCTAGTGACCTTTTGACCTTGAAATCATTTTTCTTTGCACTTGGTTTGTCGATAAATGGAATGCTTCATGTAATGAAAGATTTCTACAGATTATTTAAGATCTCCATGCTATTAGTCTTCATAGTTACTCATACAAAGAGCAACAAAAAATGAAAGATTCATTCGAACAGGATGCAAATACTTGGTTCGGGTACCGTTTCATTGTGACTCATTGTGCCTTTGGTGTTGACACCTAGAATTTGGATTTTAAAAAGAAAGAAAACTTGCTTTTGATGAAACATACAAGACATCATGACTCACGAAGAAGACAAATTATATTATGTATCATAGAGAATTGGATTCATAGCCTTTCAACAAAATAAACCACAAGCTTTCTCCAAGCAGAACTCGTATCGTATCTTCTTCAATTGTAGATCCAATATAATATTGTCTTAAATTAGTACTACAATGGATATTGGTGTCCGTGGCAGCTATACCGAGGGAGGAATCAGGTTCGGTCTAGAGCTACTTAGATTAACATCTGCAATCAAAAATCCTGAGAACAAACAACGATCAGCCAGCCACATGACAGCCCATCTCGAGCATCAAGCCTCGTCCCTTTGGAAGCTCTGCAATGCCTCACTCAAGGTTACGCAGCGCTTTTACTCCGATCGACATCGTCCACAGCCCTGTTCCCTCACGGAGTGTACAAGGCAGAACCGCATTTGCACTTCCACCCTTCCGGCTCGTAGTTGGAGTAGAGTGGCCGTACCGGTCGACGGTTGTTGGTGGTGGGCACCTGAATGGCCACGCACGGCGTGCACCCACGGCACTTGTGTGTGCAGTTAGGCGGCCGCGAACCGAGCGCGCTGCGACGACCAACTCGAGATCGACGCTCTCCGACGACCGGATAACAACGGCGATCATCAGAAGATGCATGGACCGGAACTGGCAATTGCCCCTGACAATGCCGTTGCATCTCTTGCAGGGCAGCACCCATTCCAGTGTCTGCAGAAATAACAGGAAAATGTGAACATCAAGCAAAAGACTTGTCACTTAGCCAGGAAAACACGAATGCCCGCTTCTTTATACGTGTAGCAAGGATGGAATGGATTATCGAGAAACAACAGAGCATGCTCAGCTCACCGAGATGAATGGGATGACACATGTCTACCACACCACATTCCGCCTTGAAGCCGATGGTTTGGGATAAATGAAGCACCAGTAGAACAAACATAACCCTCAGAACACTTTGCCAAATTGGCCCGTTCATCGATCTTCCTGTGCTGGATCGGCACTGAACGTAGTAGGTTTTTTACATGTGGAGTGGAGAAGAAAATTGCAGAGCGACTGAATCCTGCCCCAAAAAGAACTGACCAGGAGGGAATAATGCCATGTACACTCCTTTTTATAGCTCGGGTTATGATCACTGTAACACCTGCATGAGTTGACTGTGGAGGTCTATAGTTTCAACTCCATTGGACTCGAACTACTTCATCGAGTCTTCCTCTGTCTCTGCTGTAGTAGATCTCCGTTGGAGTTCTTGTATATGTTTGGTTACATGTCACCTCGTATCGTACTGTCGGGTTTTGGGAGAAGGCAAACGAAGAAGATCTTGCGTATCCCACAAACTGGACCGCCTGCCCTCCGGGCGACACCGGAACACCCTGAATGTACACAGTCTCCGTGAATGGTCACCTCCGACATCACCTCCCATTATGGTCTGAATCCGACATCAACACCCATATATCTACCCAGCGATGACCCGTCGGGCATGGCAGGAGCCGCAGGATATGCATTCAACCGCGCGCAAGCGTACGCAAGGACTTGCAAGTTGAACATGTACTTTGATTGATGTATATTGAACACATGGATCGGGAAGTTCATCCGGCAAAGGCAGTACTCGCACTTGTGACGAGTGTTCTTGGTTTCTTTTTAGTAAAGCGCTTCTCAGTTTAATGGGTTTGGCCGATTAGATCTTTCGGTTCTCAATTTAGAAAGAAGGCGAAACAGCTGAAATAGGGACATACTTTCTTTTTTATTCGACATTCAAGCTGCAGCCAAAGCTGGCGCTCCAGTGCTGTTATTTCGCTCTCTGATAGCAAGAACCACCACATCATCTCAAAACATATCGTTTAATATCCGAGCTTCCGTTTGGATGGATATATTAGTTGATCCAGATCTGACTAGGCTCTTATCTTTTTGCGCCCACGTATGTATGACTAAATCTGGATAATGAAAATCGATTTTAATCCCATGTTTCCTAAATCTTGAACTATCAGGTTCGTTCGTGAGCAGAACCATTCTAGGTTTCCAAACAACTTGGACAATCTGGACTGAGTTGTCAAACAAAATTAGGCTCAATCTAAATCAAAATAATCCCAATTTCATGTTCGGGTAGCCAAACATTGGTTTAAGATCTTGAAAACTCATTGTGTTCCCAAATAGGTGTTGAAGGAGAGATTGAACCACAAGTTCCATGTTATTTAGGCTCATATTGGTTTGGTGTCATTGATAAGTTTTGTGGAACTCATTTTTTGGAAACTCTAGTTAAATTTCTAGAAATTAAGTTTCATTCACTTCCGTGTGATTGGTTTGTTGTAAGTCTAAATATTAAAATAGTTAGAAACATTGTTAATTTTTATTATGTAATATAAATAAAAAAGGATGGCAAAGACATAAAAACAATCATATCCGTAAAAAATCATAATATTTTCTTAAATCATGATAACCTCAACAAGTGGTTATTGTGCAGATGTCGCTCCTTTAAAAAATATTTCATTATGGTACAACTATAATCTCAATAAAAATATTATTATTAAAATCATATCACTATATTTTTATTTTACTTTGTGTGTACAAAGTATTATAATAATATCAACATTTCATGTACTTGTAAATATAAGTTTTGGTTCATCGTTGTTTAACACATTGTACAATATTAATTTTGAATATTTTCTGGGGAATTTTTTTATATTATTTGTACATGGTCATAGTTAATTATCATTTTTCACATCGCATTATTTAAATTTAAATAATAAAATATGATGGATAAATCACATTGTTTTCACATGGTGCGGTGTGCATTTTTTCATGATGTTTGTATTTTTTTTACAAATCGCACTGATAATGTTGTTATAATATAAAATGTTTTACATAGTATGATTATAGTGTGTGCTATTTTTTCATATTATGTTATGGTTTTAGCAGTGAACAATATTCACATCGCTAATATTTCCAGTCATAAATAGTTTACATGTGTTATTTATGACAAATGAAGAACATAAGTGTATAAAAATTGTTGTTAGTTGTCCCAGAACTCGTTTTCCAATCTTTTTAAGAGGAAACTCAAAAACTGTATTTTGTATGTAAGTCCGTAACTCACCGAAAGTCACGGAACTCAAGTTTCAACACTTACTTTAAATCAATCATACAAAACTGTTTTAAGAACTCCAGTTCATAAGTTTTTCGGACTAGTTACGACAGACCAATCAGAGCCTTAGAGATTCCTTTATCCAAATCAATTATTGAAGCAACACCTTCGTTTTGTTTTTGTGGGAGGCTTAGAATAACTCGACTGTATTTAGGCTTTGGACTTTACACCTCACTGAGCCAGATGGGCTTTTTATGTCTTCTTTAAGAGATGCTTAGACTTCCTTGAATAATGTATTGCTATGTTTTAGAGACATTTTTACTAATATCAAAATTAGGGTAAGTATCTACATAATCAAGTCTAACATTTTAAATACAAAAATTTTGGTAGTGTTCTATGTTTTATATAGAGTAAAGTGCTTCTCAATTCCATGTGTTTAGTTAATTCCTTAGTTTCTTGAAATAATGTGAAACTGGGGTGCTAGGGTGAGGTGGCTACAAAGAAAACACAACTTCAATTTTTTCATGAAATTTGCAATGATCATACACACTACAAAATCCTCTTGGTGAATGGGTACGTGGACATCATATCAATGAGAGATTTAACTATGGATGGATTTTCTCCTCCACATAATCAATTATATTCTTCTGTAAACTATGTCCAATACAAATATTTGACTAGTTTTCTTTATTCCTTATTGAGTAAAATTCTTCTCAAGTAAATGTGTCACTGGATTGCTTTGTCACTCGAGATAATGTGGAAATGAGATGCCTAGGTGAAGTGCCTAAAAGAGGACATTGGTTCAATTTTTTTATGAAAATTGCAATGAACTTAGGCATTCCAATATCCTATGAATGGGTTTGTGGACGTCATCTCAATGAGAGATTAAACCATGGAAGGATATTCTCCTCTAAATATTCAACTCTTTTCACTTCTCAACTCTTTCCGTTTGGAGTACACAATTCAACTAGTGCACTTTGTTGCTTATTGAGTAAATTACTTCTCAATTAAATGTTTTTAGTTGATTTCTACATTGATGGGGAATGATTTCTTCAGCAACAACATCAAGGAGTGGCTTGAAGAAAACCTCAAAGGCAACGTAGGAAATGATGAATGGTGAGTTCGGTTTGCTACTAGTTGTTGGATACTGTGGAAAGAGAGGAATGAAGGTATTTTTAGGAGAAAGGCGACTAACAAAAACCTCCATACTACTGCATATAAAGACTCTGGTCGAAGAGATCATGCAAATCAATAAGAGATTAGAACCAAAGTTGAACCCACCCAGTTAAAGATGGGTTTGCCCAAAGACTTGGGGATTCTCGTTACAGTGGATGCAGCCAGTAGCTCAGGAAGATCCACCACCATGGTTGGGTTCGTGGTAAGGGATAGGTAGCTAAGATTGATAAAAGATGGTACGTGTCTTCTAACCGGATTTGATTCTATGGAAGGGGAGCACAATGCAATCCTTCTAGGTTGTAGGAGTGGAACATAATTTCAGAACATGAAATGCTACATTCAAGCTGATTCTAAACTGGCAATAGAGTATATACAAGGAATATCAAAGTGTCCACTGATATTCAAGAATCTTTTCAGTGCAACAAGAAGGATACTAAGCAATCATGATCTAATGGAAGTGATATACAGATCCATAATTCAAAACGTGCTTGTGGACAAGATGGTGAATAAGATGATTAAAATGGGAGAGGTGGATAGCGAGTTCATGTCCTGCCCATCCTAGCTGATGGAAGAATATGTGATGGAGCTTAATAAGTATGATGGAGAGGGTGACAAAAGTGTATAAGGAGGAGTCCACTGTGATTAAAGACTGTGGGTATAAAAAATTGGGGTGTGAGAATTCAATCCACCTTAAAATAAATTTCATACTTAAAATATTCTTTAGGCTACTACCCACCTTAGGGTTTTTCTTACCTCTTCACTTAATGATAGTTCTCATTTTCGAAGTTCATTTATTTTAAAATTTTGGCATGAAAATGAATACGTAACACATGTCATATAAATTTTATAAAAAAAATTATGTGGACATGGATTAACCATTACTTTGGTCTTCTTCTCAACTTATGCTTACGGTTTGTAAAACTAGACTTACCTCTACACTTAGGACATCTACCTTTGTTGTTTTTATAACTTTCTATCATTAGGTTTAGATGAATTTCTAATCTTAGGTCATTCGATATACCCATCATTTCTTGATATGTCATGATCACACACATACCCAGAGATGTGGGGTCTTATCATGATATCTCTCACTAACCTAATAATACATGTGCCCCACACCACATGGTTTAGTAAAAAAGGAGAAATACATCTAAAGTCTCATGCTTATGACCTCCCTCTTGATTCTCAATTGTATGCCCATGACCATTGAGAATGGAAATGCTATCTCAGTAGCTAAGGTTAGGTTGATACTTGAGATTTCACCAAGGTAAACATCTATCTCTGACATCTTTATCTCTTATAAGGTGAAAACTTTAGTCATGCTAGGTCATGGTATCTTTTATGCCTAATCTCATATCTTCATTCTAGGATGACTATGAAAATCACATTTGTCTAGTGGCCATTTATCAAATTGCTCTGATACCATAATGTAACACCTCACTTTTCACAACATATCAATATCACTAAGAGGAAGCATCTTACTCAAGGGTTGTGTCACAATATGAAACACCTTGCCTTAATTTGAAATTGATTCATATATAGTTCATAGTCATGAAATCTAAAACTTGTTCATCATGAAATCTAAATCTACTGAGCTAAACTTTGATGAATCAGCCTAGACATGACGTAAATGATATCTAAACACATTGGATTGACTTGGTAAATGTCACCCACCAGGAAAATCTTGAAAATCTCCTAGTCTTTTCTTATCCTTTTTACTCTTCACTTGCTCTAAGTCTTGCAAACATCATGTCCCCATCCATACAAAATAAACATCACATCAGTAAGCAGTATTTGACACATTATATAACACAAAGTAAATATAACTTGACATGAAGTAAAATTGGCATGAACTTGGCATAAACTTGACCATGGATTATCTTAATCATTATTTAAATCATTTAAACATGATGAATTGGATAACTGAATATATGTTGCTTCTCTTAATGCCGCATAGGATCCCATTATTGCTATGAAGCCCATAATGCTAGGAAAGACCATAACGACCTGAAGGTCCATGATCGGGGAGCATATAAAAACTTAACCAATTCCTTAAGTTCTTTCATGATCTTGACTTGATAATTAATGTCTTTAATATTGATCTTGACATATCATGATTTCTCCCTCTTAGTGCCATGATGTGATTTCTCCCCTTGAATCATAATGGGATTTCTCTGTCACAATGTCTTAATGGGATTTCTCCCTAATAATGTCTTAATGGGATTTCTCCCTCATAACGTCTTAATGGGATTTCTCCTTTCTTTAAACATGATTAATTATTCATTGATAATAGTCATAGTCAGGGTTTATACAATAGAACATAAGCAATCAATCACACAATCATATCTATACATGATGTTATCTTAGAATGAATTCATAATTTCATGAAGCATACTATTGTGCATAATCAAAAAATAAACATTCAAAATACCAAACTTTACTTCTTCCAAATATGCATGGCCCTCTGACCTACGACAAACCACCTTAGGTCAAGTCCTCTGACTTGTTTGAACTTCTAATCACTTCTAATTTGATTAAAATCATAAGGTGTATATGAGTTCATAATCCTTAAACCCTAATTTCGTCCATTGAATAATTGAAGTATTTGAATGTGGAAAACAACAGTTGAAATCAAGTTAGATGGATAGAAAATCAAAAGATCTTTCCAAAACATATTTTTTCTCATTTTTTTTAGTCTGTATGTAATATATATGAATATTACCATACTGAACAATTAGGGAGCAAAGAACTATACTGTTACAATGATTTAAATCAAATATAAGTCCAATGTAAATAATACGTAAAATGATAAGAAGAATTTAGGCACACATGACACAATAATCATAGAAGCAGGGTAAAAGCAACATTCAAACATTTTAAATTTTCTCACAATTGGAAATAAAAAGGTGTGCTTAAAACCCATAATACCCTTGCAAACTAAATCAATCAATTAATATCATGGGGGTTCCATGGTACTACATGGCATGGGTTCTTCCCACTTGATCCATCATGAGAGAATCAACCTGAAGATCCAACCCTAATTTTGTGAGGCATCTTACAACAAGACAAAAGCAAAAAGGCGACTGGAGAACAATCTTCAAAGTCCAGAGAAGATGAAGAATTAAACTTAGGGAGGTGAGGACCTTTGTGTCCCCAGTTTTGGTATGTATTCCAAGAGGACAATCAAATGATGGTTGAGATGACCTATAATATAAATTATTTGATTGATAATAAAGGCCATCTTCCAATTTATTCTATTTCACTTAGTTATGGGATAATGAGAAAACATAATGAATGTCTAAGGAATGACATTACTCAATGATGTATGTCTACAAGTTGATGACCTAAACAATGAGATCATACCAATATTAAGGGTATGCACATTCCTATTATGTCCATGGTCAGATAACATTGTGGAAGGCTAATAGACAACAATGACACTTCAGACTAGAGTATGTGTTGGTTGATGAAAGAATATCATCAGTCAAGATATGTGATATCAATCCAAGCACATATATACTTGTTGGAGCACAGTGTATTCGACAGACCCACCTTGAGAGTGACGCATGAAAACCATATTTATTGGTCATAGTCATCTCTTGTTATGAAGGTGGTGATTGTGGTTCTTAGACTTGAGATCACTACACTTATGGCATGTAGTTCAATGTACATTGATATCATCCATCGTGACCTAGAATAAGTGTTTCCATAAAGGTGATGATCAGATGCACGGTGACACATGGGGATCTCTATGAATAATGTAGATGATATTTGTCCCTCCTACTAGAGATTGATATCCAGACCACTTGATAAGTGAAATTGAGACATGCATGCACATGCACATGTGAATCAATATATGATGTTGAGGTCACATATATTTCAGAAAGTTTGCTCTAGTTCAAGGAACATGGATTGAACATTGAGAGGATGACGATTCCATGCCTCGAGTTAAATGAATATATCAATGACAAAGTAATTAGATAAATATTGTGTCACTAATTATAGATGTAGGTTGAAGTTGTACTCCAACTTTTCAATTACTTGGGTAGAAATGATGTATTATTAGACACTTCTCTTTGCTTGTGATGTCATAAGATGGGTTATGGACATACACTGCCAACTTAACTCAGAACCTATAGGTTCACGACATAAGATACACTTGGAATAGAAATTTATTCATTAATGATATATAAATTTATTGTTGAAGTGTTTATATATTCAATTTAAGCAACAAATTAACTAACTATACTCCCAACTGAATGGTTCAAGTGTTGAACTGATTGGTTGGAGTGCCAGGTTGATTGGAAGTTGCATTAGCTGAATTCAGTATGAACCAGAGGTGAACCGATTGATTCACTTAGTAAACTGATCGGCTCAAGGTCATGAAACGACCATCTCATGGTGTGAGTCACCCATTTCATGGATCAAATTTGATTGCATCAAATATTAGTGTTGACATCATGTTGTGAGTTAATTGGATTAGAATTTCCAATACAATTGCGATTGAGAAACATAATGAAATGACCGGTTCAAGGGTTGAACTTATTGGCTTGCATGCCAACCATTCGGTTCACTCATGAATCAACTGTTTTCCCTATTGTAGGTTGCAAATTTTCATGAAATTCTAGTCTCTTACGCTCCCACAGAGACTGGGAACCCTGACCCTAACCCTCCTATAAATAGAATGGTATTGGGGACTTCTCAGATACAACTCAATTGCCTTTGTTAATTATCTATCTTGGTTGTGGTAACTAAGAGAACCCAATCAAGTCATGTTCGATAAAGGGAGGGATCACAAGGGAGAACAATTGTGGGAGGGCAAGTTGGTGTAGGTACACCAACAGAGAGGGACAACTCCTTCTTGGTTGTTCTACTAGAACAACAAGAGTTCTTGGTAGTCCTTGTGGACTACTCTAGAGGCATGGAGCTTTTCAAGCTAGGAGAAAGACGTCAAACTGCTATCCATGGTGATCAACCAGGAGCTGCTACAAACATGTTCGAGTGTGACTTGAAGAAAGACACATACTACAATGAGGAATAGGCAATGGACTTGATCCATGACCTGGTATAACCTCGTAAACCATCCCTTCCCATTACATAGTTGTTGACGTGATCCATTGGTTTAAGGGGAACATGGTAGAATTTTTTTTGTTTTTGTGACCTACTCTACCTCCATATTTTCCAACAGTGGTATCAAAGCCACGTCAATCTACTATGTTTTGGAATTCAATCGATATGATCAATTTTTTGGGTTTTACCTTTTATTTATTAAATATGATGTGACCATTTAAAATGACAAATGTGCATATCCGATTAAGGACCACATACAATCCCCCCCCCACACACACACACACACACACACATATATATATATATATATATATATATATATATATATATATATATATATATATATATATATATATATATATATATATATATATATATATATATATATGCAATTTACACGTGTTTCCCTAAATTGGTTTTGATGGTGGATGTGTAGCATGGTTGTGGCCAATAACCCAAATATTTGTGTGTATATGATGGTTTGTTTATTCTTATTTATATCTAGGTTTGCATACTGAGACTCTACCTTTTTCTTCCCAAATGTAAAAGTGTTATTCTATCCCACCTTTGCTTATCTCCAATGTAACTCGAGATTTCTCTTTACAATATAATAATTTTAATAGCAAAAGGATGATATCTTTTCCTACAAAAATGAAGAAGACGTCCAACATTAGGCGAGCTGACCTTTTCACAAGACGATTTGACCATTTGGAAGACCAAAGAGGACAACCGCAGGAGATGAACTGGCCGACTGGTGGCCCAACTAACTATTTGGAGGCATCCAAACATTAGTTGGACTGGAGTCCAGACGACCAGTCTGAAAAACCAACCTACCGACTAAGAAGCGAGTTGACCAATTCAAGGGTTGAACCGATCAACCCAGATTGGTTCAAGTACAGATCTACACCAAAAATAGGTTCATGCATGAGATGTATACCTAGGTGGTTGTAACTCCTTGTGGCTCTAAGGAATTACATTAGTATGGCCATAACCATTGCTAATGTTTTATATTGCATGTTTATGTTTGTGGGATATGGTATGTATATGATGCATATTATAGTATGTGATGATTGGATACATACGTGTATATATATAAATATATAAAATCCTTCAATCAAGCATATTAAGTCTAACATACTTTCCATTAGCAACACACATGAAAATCTTGATCGATTATAAGTAGGCATGCCAAGCGAGGTGCATTATCTATCTCATGGAAGTGATATGGTAGTTATGTGGGCCTACCAAGCGGGGTACATTTCTATCGTGTTGGCTTTTAGGTTAGGATTAGTTGTGTGTCCTTAATCAAATCAAGCACCTAAAGGAATGCAGATGATTATGGAAAGGAGTTTTGCATACCATCTATCTAAGAATTGCAAACAATGCCTAGCTTAACGATTGATTATGGACGTTGGCGTTGGCCATGTAATAATTGAATTATTTTGGATCTTGGCTCATTAGAAGTTTGTGTGCAACTGAGGGTTATCATTTTAAACAAAATAATGATAGTGGTAGTTAATTAAAGGCCTAATTAAACATCATCAAATTTATACAAGTCAAATCAAATAAAAAATTGACCTTTTGACAAAACTACAAATATCTCTTATAGAGTCAAATGGCAACACACAACAAAATGTTTTCTCTACAACCAGTCCTTGAGAAGGACAAGTTGAATGGTAATAACTTCCATGACTTATTTAGGATGATGGGAATCATTCTCTGATAAGAGTGCAAACTCTATGTCCTGGAGACACCAGAGCAAGATGAACTCCTTCCCACCGCACCAAAGGCTGATAGGGATGCTTATAAGAGGCACACTGAAGATCTTGTTGATGTCAAGTGCCTAATGTTGTTCTCCACTAACTATGAGTTGTAAAGATAGAATAGTAACATAGATGTTATTGAGATGGTCACACATCTTAATAACATGCTCCAAGATCATGCAAGATAGGAGAGATATGATGTCTCCAAGGAATTTTTCAAATATAACTTGGAAGAAGGAGATCTAGTAGGTCCTCATGTGTTCAAACTCATTGGGTATGTGGACAACCTTTCTAGATTGGGATTCCCCTTGGGTTAAGAATTGGCCACTTATGTGATTCTATAGTCTTTTCCAGAATCATGCAGTCAATTTGTCATGAACTGCAACATGAATGACTTTCACAAGTCATTGACATAGTTACTAGCATGTTGAGAACATTTGAGGCACAAATGAAGAAAGACAAACCCAAGTCTATGATGATGATCAAAAAACCAAAGGGGAAGTGTAAAGGCAATGGAAAAGCTAAGAAGAGTTCTAAAGCTAGCTAGAAGCCCAAGTATTCAACACTCAAGGCAAAGGAAGGAGTAAATATGGGAGACAATTGTCACCATTGTCACCAATCTGGACACTAGAAGAGAATTTGCTCTATACCTAGAGGAACTAAAGAAGAAGAAGGGGATAGAGAACTCTGCCTCAAGTATATACATCATGAGATAAATCTGAATGCTTCTTCATATTGGGTATATGATACCTGATGTAGATTTGACATATATTTGGATATGTAGGATCTGATAAGAAGTAAGCCTTTATGAAAGGGAAAATATGTACTATGTGAAGCAAACGTTTCTAAAACTCTAGTATATATATATAATTTATCTTAGCCCATAGGACATGTAATAGAGTTAGATGAATTGCTATTTCACTATGCTAATAATAGAAGCATTTTACTCTATGCATATTGTATGGACAAGGATGATTAATGAATAAAGAGTTATTAATGGTTATGTGATATTGTATGTCAATGCCCCAAATATCTAGTTCTCTTTATATGAAAGGATCTACAAATGAATTTTTATACCTAAATGATTATATATTATAACTCAAACAATTGGTAGCATTGTCGTCTAGAGCACATATATGAGAAATGCACTTCTACAATCCATGTTGATGTTTATCTAGACTTTTTTATTATTGAAACAATAAGAAACATGCAAGTCTTATATATGAGCAACATGACAACCCACCTCTCTAGGTGTAGTGGTAGAGCAAGCATTTTATTAGGGCTTATACATATTGATGTATGAAGATCTTTTAGAATAAGTGCTAGAGGTAATGAGTTGTACTTCATTATATTTATTGATGATATTAGTTGATATGGGGTTTGTATTTGGTGAAATACAAGAATGAATCTCTTAAAATGTTCACGGAGATTATAAATGAAGTATAAATTTGATGAAACTGTTAAGAAACTTTGATATGATCAAATGTTAAAATACTTTACATCAATAGTTTGAGGACCTTCTGGATAGATTGTGATAGTGTATCATAATCAAATCCACCTAAAACATGGTGATGTATCAGAAAGAAAGATTCACATCCTGATAAGTCATGATGTGATTGTCATTTAATATAATCTTCTAATTTCCTTTTAGTCACACGCTTTACACTAAACAAATATACCTTCAAAAATGATTTGCAAGACACCATATCTGATATGGTATGGGAAAAGTCTTGATATGTCTTAAGGATTGAAACATTTATAAAGAAAATAGTTTACTGAAAAGGTTTATCCACAAATCATAAAGTGTTGAATACTACCTTTAATCCCAATCCAACAACCAATGTGTTCGTGACTAGGATAATTGAGTTCCAAATGAACCAGTGGGAGTAAAGTAGAACTAGAAAAGTTTGAGGTCAACAAGAAGGTACAATGAGGACAATGAGAATCACAAATTGTTGTTGAATCTCAAGGTTTCCTTATGTAACACAGAACTCATAGTTCTAGTAGAACATGTTTGAGATTAAAAGAGTGAAAATCCTATAACTCAGATAAGTTGTGAGTTGGTCATAAGATGATGTATGGGACTTTTCTACAAACAGAAATATCCACTGGCGAAACCTCATGCATTCCAAATATTATCATCTAAAAGATAAAGGTATGACTACATGTTCAAGGTTATGGAAGCACATCCATTCTAACATCAGTACCATTCATAATCAATTGGGACGAGTGGTTCTTAACGGCACCTCTACATCTGTTTGGAAAGACAGATGGATTAATTCTTCTCAAATTCATGTTTTGAAACCCGGTAGATACATTCCAGAAGATATCGCTGATCTTAAAGTGAGTTCCATGGCAGAATAAGGACAGTGGGATAATAGTTTCCTAGCACATTGGTTTGGTGAAGACACCTGCATCAACATTCATAATATGATCCCCCCCGACCCAATTGCTGGAGAAGATAAATGGCACTTCATTCATAATCCTAACGGCAATTTCAAAACCTCAACCATTTACAGCAATCTGCTCGAGAATCATTGTGTGAAGACACAAGGATGTTGGCAACGGATATGGAAATTACCGATCGCACAACGCACTAAGTTCTTTGTTTGGAAAGCATTACATGAAGGTCTCCTGAAAAATCAATATAGAGCTACGAAGGGCATCACCACAGATGCTCGCTACCCCCGTTGTTATAACAGCAATGAAACCACAATTCACGTCCTTAGGGACTGTTATTATGCATCAAAGATTTGGGAGGAAATTGCACTTCGTCAAAACATATATGTTGGCAATGCTTCAACCATACAACAATGGTTCTCAAAGAATACTACTAAGAAAGCTCCTAACATCCACAAAACATGGTTCGCCTCAACCATAGAATTTCTCTGGAAAGCTAGAAATGATCTCGTCTTCTCTAATAAGAATATAACTGTTACAGAAGCTTTGAACACTTTGACCAAGCAGGTTTCTATCACAACATATGCATTCTCACGTCCCTCACAAGCTGCAAGAGACGATGAACCTAAAAATACCAGGTGGACGAAGCCAGCACCAGAAACTCTGAAACTTAATGTAGATGTTTCTCTATAAAAACGACTTCACAAAGCCAGCATGATCTTTGTTTTACGAGATGCAAATGGGCTATGGATCACTGGAGGAACCCAGCTAGCCCTATACACGGATTCTTTACATGTGGAAATACAAGATTTCATTAGAGGAGCTGAAAGAATCATCAATGAGCCTAAAGACACCATTATAGAAACTGACAGCTTACTGGCGTTCAAGATTCTCACTGATGTTATTCGGACACCCCAGAGGTTCAAGCCTTTCAGGATGAAGCTGCATCCTCCTTACATTGAAAGAAAAATATCAAAATCATTCACAAAAAAGCGATCATCTAACAGAATCGCAGATATCCTAGACAAATGGGCTGCCATAAATGACGTTCGACAGCATGAATGGAGACTTTGCCCAGAACTCAGTCTCAAAGAATATGAGGAAGAAGTTCAATCATCTTCTATACCTGTAACAAACTTAAATCCTTCTATCCGAGAGCAGTCTGAATAATATTGACTCGGGTATTTCTAAAATAATAATAATAATAATAATAATCAACTAAGAACTACTGAGGGACCAGATTCAGAGAAATAGATTGAGGCCATTACATCCAGAATGGAATCCATGAACACAAACAAGGTATGAACTTGGTGGTACCACCTAAAGGGATAAAACCCATCAGGTAGCATTGTGATTTCAAGTAGAAAGACCGACATGAATAACATAAACGGACAAATTGGTTGAAAAGGTTTTCAAACAAGTTTTTATGTTTTGGACATGATGAAATCCCTTCACCAATTGCCATGCTTATTGTTGTATCTTATTAAGATAATAAGATTTGGCATATGAAGATTAAAACCACATTCCTTAATAGGAATAATTGAGAGGATGTGTACATGACACACCCTGAAGTTTTTATAACTCCATGAATGCAAATAAAGTCTACAAGCTACAAAGTTCAATCAAGAGATTGAAAAAAGATCCTCAGAGATGGAGTCTTTATTTAGACAAGAAAGTCAAAGAGTTCATCTTTAGTTAGGATACAAGATGAAATCTATGTTTAAAAAAGATTTAGTGGGAGCACATACGTATATTCGACCTAATGATGAGGAATAACATCCCAATACTTTAAGTATTGAAACCTAACATGGAAAACACCTTCAGTATGAAGGATTTGGTGAAATATCCTATGTGGTGGGAATTGATATCTATAGAGATAGTTATGGAAAACTTATTAACCTAAACATGAGTACATATATTAGCAAGATGTTGGAAGGGTTCAGCATGACATATTCGATAAAAAAGAATCTGTCCATAATACATGGGATCACTCTATCAAGAATAAGATGTTCCAATTCTTGTGAGGAATGGAAGAGATGTCATGTGCATCACCAATTGGATCTATCGTGTATGAAATATAATTTACTCATCCCATAATCATGTATGTATTGGACATGACAAGATGATGTCAATCAAATTCTAATGAAGGTCATTAGGATGCCATTAAGAATATCCATTAGTACTTGAGAAGCATTAAATGATAAGTTGTTGATTTATGACAATAAGGAAGAGTTCGGTGTAAAAGGGTCACTCTGATGCAAGCATTCAAAATCACAAAAAGTGATCACAATATAAAAGTATGCGTAACCTTAAAAATAAGAGTTGTAAGTTGGAAGGGTTCCGAACTACATACCATTATTTTAATTCTACAATGGAAATTGAGTATCCTGATTTTGAGAACACATGAGTGGATATTGTATGGATCTGGAAGTTCATATAGATGAACTTATAGGTGCTCCAACCATTGAAGACATGGTAGAAATACTATGACAACAATGGAGATACATGTTATGCAAGGAATATCAGATAGCATACTACAAAAATTCCATCTTATATGAGATTCCATACAAAGAAGAGATGTGAAACATGCAGTATACCAACTAGCGGAAAAATGTTGCTAACCTGCATGAGGAACATGTTGAGATCACTAAGAATCGGATTCATGGGTGGTTGGCTCTAAGTGCAAGTTAGAGTTTGTTGGTATGTATGCCTAGAGAGCCAATCATATGATGATTGAGATGGACTATAATATAAATGATTTGATTGATAACAATGGAAATCTTCCAATTTATTTTGTTTCACAAAATTATGAGATAATGAAAGAACATAATGAAGGTCTAAAGAATGACATTACTAAATAATGTATGTCATCGGGTTGATGAACTGAACAATGAGATCATAATGAATGTTAAGAGTGTGTACAATCTTGTTATGTCCCTAGTCAGATGTCATTGTGGAAGACTGATAGACAACAATGACATTTAAAACTAGAGTGTTTGTTGCTTGATGACATAATCTCATCGGTCATGATATATGATATCAAACCAACAACATAGATACTTGTTGAAGAATAGTGTATTACACAGAAACACCTTGATAAGGTGATGATCATATGCACTGTGACACATGGGGGCGATTGTGAGTGATGTATATAAGATTTGTCCCTCCTAGTAGAGTTTGATATCCAAGCCACTTGATAAGAAATATTGTGAAAAGAATGTGCATGCACATGTGAATCAATATATGAAATTAAGGTCAGATTTATCTCAGACAGTATGCTCTAGTTCAAGGAACATGGATTGACAATTCAGAAGATGATGATTCCATGCCTTGAATTGAATTTGGATATTAGCAACAAAGGAATTAGACAATCACTATAACACCAATCACAAATTATAGGTTGAAGTTGTTCTCCAACTTTCCAATTACTTGGGTTGTAATGATGTGTTACTAGACACCACTCTTTGTTTGTGATGTCATAAGATGTGTTATGGACATATATTGACAACATAACTTGGAACCTATAGGGTCACACATATAGGATACACTTGGAATAGGAGTTTATTCATGAATGATATTTAAGTTAATTGCTAAAGTGATTAGGTATTCAATTTAAAAAATGAATTAACAAATGAGACTCCCAACCGACTGGTTCAAGTGTTGAACTGACCGGTTGGAGTGTCAGGTTGATTGGAAGTTGAGTTGGATGAATTTTGGATGAACTAGGGCCAAACCGACCGATTCAGTTAGTGAATCGATCAAATCAATGTTGTGAAATGATCATCTTGTGGAGTGAGATGCCCGGTTCATGGATTAAATGTAGTTGCATCAAGGGTTATTGTTGATGTCGTGTTGTGGATTAATTGGAGTAGAACTACCAATACAAATGTAATTGGGATACATGAGTAAACAATCAGTTCAAGGGTTGAACAATCGACTCGCATGCTAACTGATCAGTTAGCCCACAAACTGACCTTTTCTCCTATTACAGATTGTGAATATTTGTGAAATTCTGATCTCTTCCACTCCCACTCAAATTAGGAACCCTAACCCTAACCCTCCTATAAATAGAAAAATATTGGGCGCTTCTCAGATACAACTCAATTGCCTCTGCCAATTGTTTGTCTTCTTTGGTAGTGGTAAAAAAAAGAACCTGAGCAAGTCCTACCCGATAAAGGGAGGGATAAAAATTGAGAACAATTGTGGGATGAGCAAGTTAGTGCTAGTACACCAACAGAGAGGGACAACTCCTTCTTAGTTGTTCTACTAGAACAACATGAATTCCTAGTGGTCTGTGTGGACTACTCTAGAGGCATGGAGCTTTTCCCTCTAGGAGGACGACATCAGGTTTTTGTTCATGGTGATCAACCAGGAATTTTTGTAGACATGTTTAAGTGCGACTTGAAGAAATTCACATACTACAATGAGGAATAGTCTCTAGACTTGCTCCATGACCAAGTATGACCTTGTAAACTATCCCTTCCCATTACACTATTGTTGAAGCGATCCATTAATTTAAAGGGAATATGACATACTTTTTTTGTTTCCGCTACCTCTCTGCCTCCATATTTCCTAAAACCCAGGGCTCATTGGAAAATCAATAGTCATACGGGAATAATGATTTGAGAAACAAGTCACAAAAACCATGAAGAAAGCGCCAACTAAGACCTTGAAAGCACTCATGGAATGGAAGCAAGGCTTAGGGAGGCATTTATGTGGCTAGAGATCCATTGAACTAGCATGGCAGTAACTACTAGTAGGCACCTCCAAGTTGGTTGTAGGATATGGTGATAGGGAAACATCCATGACAAACCACTAATTGGAAAATATAGAATGGTCGTTGATGGTTCTTACTGAGCATACAATTGCATAAAAGGATCTAGAGAAGATTAGGGCAAGGCCAAGGTTGTCAGAGATTAAGTTTGAGTAGGACACTTAATTAGTGGGCATAGAGGTGCAATTGGTGGTGGAGGAGAAGGAAGAAAACTATAATAGTGCTTTAGAAAGCATTATACATAGCTGGGAGACATAGGAGTGATGTATGCGACTCAACTGCAGAGAGGGGTGCAAAACCCAAAATAGGCATTTCCTATATATAGAAAGGGGAGGGCAAGATTTAGTTATTGGTAGAAATATTAGAAATATTGGCTAAGAGCTTTGGCTCACTAGGTTTGGCGGGTCGTATCCCCCAACCCTGCATAGTGGATAATGGACAATCAGAAGTCCCCCAGTACTGGTTACCCCCAAGAGAAAAACTATCTTCATATGTATAAAAATGAAAGAAGGAAGTCATTTATTATTTTTCCAAGTGAATAAATTATCTCATGTTTTAGAATTCCAAGTCTTTTATCTCTTCTTTTAAACATTTTCAAGGATAGGAGAGAGAGAAGAGAAAAAGGGAAACCAATGTCCATAAATTTCAATTAATGGAGCACATAGTGCATATATAAAGGAGAAAAGTATCTTGTGTATAATTTTATTTTATTTCATTTTTCTTACTTCATTATAAAGAAATTCCAATTCTAGGTCTTTTTTACATTAAACTAATAAGATATTGTTATTTAGGAAAACCCCATTCTGAGGTCGAAATTAGTTTTGAATGTTGTCCCGTGATAGTATCCAAAATGACATTTTTTATTTTGTATTTGTCGTGTCATTGTGTTTTGTATTATGATGATCTTCAACAAAAGTTGCAGTTCAACCAAGCAGGCTAGAACAAATTTGTATTTGATTGAGACAATCAGTAAAATGCAAAATTGGCATCATAATCTCATTTTTTGAATTGACCAAATGAATCTATCAAGTAAGGAAGCTTCTAATCAGTCACCAAGGCTAACTCTAACCCATTCCTGTATAGGAACTATTACACCATACTCAATTTTTAGGTACTAAATCTAATTTGAGCTATAATTCATGATTTGTTTGTAATTGGGACTTATTTCACCACCCTAAGGCTCATCTAATGTTCTGGTCAATTTCTTGTTATTTCATACTAATTTATCACCCGTTGAATCCCTTATATCACAATGAATTCATTATCTTAAGTAGTATTCACAAATTGATCCCTTAGCTTATCCTTGTGAATCACTTTCATCACATTTGTTGAATTTAAAGTTATGATTCTCTAATACTTGGATAAACCTTGTGATCCAATAATACCATCCTTTGTTAACTATTGGCTTTGAAATCTAGGAAAAATATTAATAATATCAAAATAAATTGATATTGCAGTAAATCATGAGAATAATTAGGTTAGCATATGGTCATAATTAGAGGGGTGTTAATGCTTTCAAAATATGGGTCAGTAAGATTTTAACTCGGTCAAGATCTCAATGCAATTGGAGTTTCTATTTAGAAGTTACATATAAGTTATTGAAGTAATTAAATGAGAAAATAAAGAAGCATCTTAATAAATCATTTGGAGCAAAGTGAATGTTAGGCCGCATTTCCCACCTTTGGTTGGGCTCACTCTGTCAAATACATAGGAGGAAAGACTCTATGTTCGGGCTACCTTTAGAAATCGAACTAGGAAGTCTTCCTTCACATCAGAGCCTTTGACCCTAATGGCATGTCTACAAAATGACAACACCAACCTCCTACTAACAAACCCTAGCACCCCCACCATAAAAACACTCTATGGACCACTAACCTACAACCTCTTCAGTGCCCTATGCAACTTCTCCTTCACCCTACCACTAACCACACTACCTACTTTACCACCCAGGACTGACCAATGATAAGGACCATGTGAGATCTTCATCTGATCTAAGTGTACCTTATCCCCCAGACCTCTACTATGGCATGCAACCTTCAATTACTCCTTTGTCCATCCAAAAGGTTCCAGAACCCAACTTCCATTGGTATGCAACTTGAATATCCAGAACTTGACAACTTCCAAACATCCCGCCAGAGTATCTCGATGACATTGGGTAAGGAAACAGTTGCCCCTTCATCACAAACATCGCAACCTCAACCACCAATTGTTGCAGTTATGATTGGAGATCAATGCAGATGGAACTTCCTCTTTGACAACCACACAACAACACACTAGGACTCTGATCATGCCTATCCTCCTCTGTCAGTTACACATCAACCCAAACATGAGCCATAAAAGAAAGTTGACCAATCAAAACTTGCAACCCTAAAGATCCATCACCCTCACGTCAAAAAGAAAATGGCATCTAGTTCTATCAAGAGTAGATAGATGTTTATAGGAAGCCCATGCCTCAACCAAACTACCACACCACCGCCAACGGCCTACACCAGGAACCCATCATCATTGAGTTTAGACCCCACCCTGTTTGCACAACGTGGATCAAACATCTGCAACACCATGATACCCACGACAATCTTAGATCTATGCAACCAACAACACCTCGAGTAACATGATCGACAATCGGAAAAACCCTCCAGGATGAACTACAGACCTAAAAATCAAGGGGAAATGCTATTAGGGATTCAAAGATAGATCTATCATCTCTAGTAACCTGGTACCTCCACCCTTTCAGATGATCCTGGAACAACATTAAAATAACTTGAAGAATTAGCTTCAGATACCATCTCAATTGGGAATGTAAGGAAGAAGATCATTGGAACTGCATACTACCACAAGAAATCAAGAGGCATGTTGCATACTCCCATAGACAACTCGTTAGTCTCTTTTTTTTCCTTCTACTCGATTGAAGAATACTGAATAAGACTAAGAGATATGGGGTTGAGAAACAATGTTGATCATACCTACTCATAGTAACTGTCTAGGACAACTAATCATCTAAGACTATATGTGCATACATGTTTAATATAAAAAGAATATATATATATATATATATATATTACAATTGATGCATGATGTAAACACTATTATATCATATAAGTGGGTTACCTAAATATTTAAGGGTGAAAGATAATAGTATGATGATAACCTGGAATAAGTAGTCGAGAAACCCAATGCTATCTATACCAATAAACACACATATATATATATATATTGCAAATTAAACGAAAAACCCACATCTTTAGTCTAAGAAATGTTTTTGAAACTTATTTTACTTTTTTGACCCAGGAGAAGGATTACTCAATGCACAATATGAAGGTAGGAAACACACACACGTGTATATATATTGACCTATAAACTGGAAATCGAGAGAAAGTGTCTAAATAAGAAATTAGTTTTGTTAAATATGAAAATAGGTAATTAGATAACTTAAAATGGGCTTAACTGACCTTTTTTATATTACATACATCAATTTACTTTACCTCTTCATATTTTATATATATTTGGTACACGTTTGAAACCAAAATAAAATAGGTGTATGTGACATATGTATATTTAATAATGATTTTCCCCTAGTATATAATGGGTATGAACTTAATGATTTCAGTATGAGATATCATAACAAAAAGAGTAATTATTAAATAGTATACTCATAAAGGGGAAATATGGTAAATTCACCCAATAAGAACCTAGGAAATAATTTCTGAGCCAAGAAACATTAATGAACCCTAGTACATTCTCTCTTTCTAGATCAATGATACATTGGCATCCTTGAATTCTTGTAGGCATCTTGATTGGAATCTCTCAACTATAACAGGTACAAAATTCTCAATTCTATTATCGAACTATTTATCTCCCTCTTGCATTTCATTTCTATAATTTTTGCAAAAGTGGTAAACCAATTTTGTTATTAGCCTCTCACTCTTGTTGAAGGTCACACTGACAAAATTGAATGTTGAATATTGTTGAATAATTGAAATATTTGTTTGTAATATTTCTTTTGAGAATCTCTTTATTGTTTACTACTTGCCACTTTGAAATATTGTACCTTTTGAAAACTAGGATGGTAACTAGATTATCCTTTGTTATTCCCATAGTCCACCAAGAAAACTTACCAAGATTTGATCTCAAAACTCTATTTTCAAAATAGCTCAATAATTGGAATCAATACCAGCCTAGCTGACCCATATTTTCTCTTCTTGGGGTCCATGTGTGGTTTTATTCCTTTAGGAACTCATGAATAGGTGATACAAAGATGAACTAGAAGAGACATGCATGATTTCCTCCCTATTGAAGACTAGAAAGGAATCAATGCATATTCTTAAAACTTTGTAATCATATTTGTAAGATTCCACAAATTTGATGTAAAGCATGTTTCTATTAAAGATATGTTTATATTTTTGATACATATTTGTAAATATTTTATTGTAAAGATTGTGTCTTGAAAACATGGTATCAGAGCTATAAACAACTGACACTTCTACATGTCTTGTGGAAGTTAGGGTTAAATAACTAGTACACCAATAACTTAGACAAATAGTTTACAACCAACCCTAGTTTTGTGAGCCTTATCTACCTAAATAGAAATTGAAATAATAACATCTCCATGTAAGTGGGATGAGATGAGGTGTTTAAGGAAGGATGCTTTGTGAAAGTTCTAGAATAATTACTACTGATCCACTTTGGTGGTGGTGGGCTTTACAAACTTTACATATCGACCTGGCCAAGGCAATTTCCACTACGTGGTGAAAATCATAAATCCTAGACAAAATTGTCAACCCAAATTAGGATGTCCAAAAATGGAACATGTGATTATAACTATTGAACAAAGTAGTAGTATGGTGGATATCAAGTTTAGAAGCCCTAAATTTGAATTTATGAATCCCCTTTGGTAAAAACAATATCCCTCTTCCCTATCATAAGTGAAATTATTTAGTGACCCTTTAGGTTCCCTGTAAATATTCTCTCACATTTGGTTCATGTAATAGCATGGTGAATGTTGGAAAGATTGTTGGTATGCATGCCCAGAGAGAAAATCATATGATGATTGCAATGACCATTAGATACCTGATTTGATAATAATAAAAGTAATTCCATTGATTATGCTTATCTTAGTCATGAGATAATGACACAGACAAATTAGATGTCTAAAGAATGATGTTACCCGATGACATATGTCTTTAGATAAAGGATCTAAACATTGAGATCATGTAATGAAGTGGACTTTTAGAATCCTTAAATGTCCAATGACATAAATGAATTCATGCATGTTGAGTTGTTTTGAGAGTCCCAAGTGTTTTGTCAAAGTTTAGATGTCAAATGATATTGATATCATGATTAAGATCCCAAAAATTATACATTTGTGAAGTATTTAAATGAATGGTCATATAGTTGATTTTTGGCACCAAAATTGAATAGAAAGTACCTTGAGCTGTGATAAAACTATGGTTAAAATTTTATGAAGAATAGAGGTTTCTAGATGAAGTATTGAGGTTTGAAAATGAATAATTAATGTGTACTATTGACCAAACTATTTGAGTTTTATCCTAAGTTATGGACGTCAAATGGTGTCACGCGGCCTGGTTGTAGGCTAGTCCACGGATTGTCCTATAGCCAAAATTGATCTAGGAACTCCAAAACACATCTGAGGGTTGCAATCTTGTCATGCACCTCCAGCGAGTTGGGGCTCAGACATGGGGTGTCCGTGACCCCACCCCCGATGACACGACCACTTAGGACATGTGTCGAGTAGGTAAAATGAGTAAGTGGTTATAGTCCTCTCATCGGGCGAGACTCTATGACCTCGTACACGAGGTTCTTTGGGTGAGAAACTAGAGAGACTCATACCTTTCCCCAGTGAAACCTCCACCCACTATAGAAGAGTTAAGTCAGGATGGGATATGGAGGTAGAAGGCTCTTTAGAGGAAGATAAGAAGGGGAAATGAAGTCAGAGAATAGAGGAGTTCAACCCTGGTCTCAACATAGACTCCTATAGAGGTTTTCGTGAAGGAAACCCATCTACTCAGAGAGGAAGATGAAGTTTGGGGGGGGGTCAATGGAGTGCATCCCACTGGGCTCTGAAGATTCTATCGAGTTCTTAGAGGGTGTATGAAGCTCTTGGGAGCCTCAAAGTTGAAACGGGGAAAGAGGGGTGCTTTCCCCCTTCTGCTCTACCACAAAACATCCTAAGGTGGTGAGGGCCTCGGTGTCGAGCTCAGAAGCTGTAGAGGAGGACCTATGGTGGCGATACCGTGTGGCATGGAATCGTGGAACCTTGGAGGGTGGAAGAACTTGGAAACGTGGCTCTGGACGAGGGTTGTTGCTTGTTGGAGGAGCATAGTGTGGCGGTGGCCTTTCTCTAAAGAGCACAGTAACTGCATGGTCTAGTGCTACTGATCGGGTGAGATGCGAGTGAGAGAGAAACTCAGGTGTCAGTCTGGTCAGGGCTAATGCCCAGCAAACCAGGCACCTAACCACTGAACCGACCTAATCTGCTCTGAACTGGGAAAGAACCATCCAGCCCACCTCAGTCATAACAACAAGAGTCGCTCGCCCCAAGGACATGTGGCGACCTCGAAATGGATAAAAAGGTAATTATCTTAAAAATGGCTAGATCTTTTATAAGTTACAGTAATTAGTATGATTATCAAAAAATTGCAAATAAGGTACCAAAGTTATCAGAAAAATGAGTAGAACAACATGAAACTATATATCTGGCTTTTAATGCACTAATATTAGTAATAGCATGTAAGTTGTGAAATGCTTGTTTAATGAGTAACAAATAGCAAACAATGTCCTAAAATTATGAGACATGTCATTATATCCTAAAATCATGTTTATAATCCAATTAAAGTCAGTTATTATAATGTTGACGCATGATCTCATATAATGCTTCATATGGCTATTTAGGGTTAATAACCCTAAATAAAAGTCAAGAAATACTTTGACGATCAATAAGTGATGAAATTTGCAGAATACCCTCATATCAATAAATAGAATCTAATGTGGAACTTGGACATCAGTTTAATGCACAAAATCCATGTCATATCATGATAATTACTCTTAATGTGATATAAACCCTATAATGATGAGAAACCCTAACATTGATTAATACATGTAACCTAGGGTTAATATGGGCATATAATTAGATGCAACATAATATCCAGAAGATATATGCTAATATAGAATATAATTGGAAAATAAGATCAGATAGTTAACCACATGAAGATGAGACAAATAATGATGCACATATCCTAATGACTAAGCTAAACCCTAATGGACATAACTAGGGTTAATGATGATGAGAACCTGATGGTGATATGTATGATCTTGTCTTGATCAGGGTTTGACCAAGATTAGAGTTGACATCAAGAATATGTGGTTTATATTATCTCTTAATCAAGGTATGTCATTACCTCTTACTTGGCTTATTATACAGTATGCTTGTATTATATGTGTAGCAAATACTTAGCATATGGTATTGGATGAAATGTTTTTTCTTGTATGATATCTTGCCTGATTTTCCATACTTATATGGCTATGAACACATGAAACATTAAATGTCAAATCCATTATATGATAGCACTAAATCTCTTTGGTAGAATAGTGCATTGATGAAAGTACTAAATCTCTTTGAAAGAATAGTACATGTGAGCACTAAATCTCTTTGGAAGAATATAACATGTGAGCATTAAATCTCTTTGGTAGAATAGTGCATGTGGTTGATCAGCTTTACATATGATGGAAAATGTGTCTAAAATATGTGTTCTCTTTTGTTAATAAACAACTTTTTTCAATAATGCTTTTTCTATATATTTTTGTTGTTACTGCCAAGTATTAGTTTTATCTTATTTCCAAGTCTTAGTAATTAAAGATATATAAAAAGACACGTAGGCGTAATCAGTACAACATTCTTGAATATTGTGTTGACGTGTACCACATGTAATCTTTTGTTTAGGTTGTAGACATATGATCTTGAAGGACCTTGATAGTTGAGAGTTGTGTGACGAGCTGATGTACAGGTGGACCTATTGTCTAAAGATCTTGTTGTTTAGTGGTAGTACATGTATATGTAAAAGTTTGTCGTTCAATATCTATATCAAATGTTTTAACAATTCATGATGTAATTATATGTTGAATGGTGAACTTGTGTTGTATGATTTTATTATTGTTCATGTGCATGTGCTACTATTGTTTCCTTCTATCTTCCTCTGATTTTCTTCTTCTTAGCCTAGTGTGTGGTGTTTAAATCAGGATTCTCACTGAGGTGAGGTTTCAATTTGGACGTCACACATCAGATTAAGTTTTAGAAAATCCAGGGATGTCACAGATCATATGTATGATAAGAGTACATACATTCTTATTATGTCCCTAATCAGATATTATTGTGGAAGAAAAATAGACAACAATAATACATAAATACTAGAGTATGTGTTGGTTGGTGATAGAATCTCATCAGTCATGATATGTGACATCAAGCAAAACATGTAACCACCCCACCCCTCAACAACCCCCATTTTAAGGAAGGCCAAGAAGTTAGAGACATTATCCCAAACAAAATCATATGGTTTTGCAAATAATTAAAAAATTCTACCACAACTAGGCTTAATACAAGATATATATTTTATTATTTTCACATACATATCAAAAATAGGATTTCAAAACTTTATCCAAGGAGAGAACTATCTAAATATATTCCTCCAAACATTACTTAGTCTTGTTCTTTTTCAATGTCACCTTTTATTGAACATCCACTTTCCATAGACGTAACTTCATATTATCTTAAAATGCCGAAAAACAAACGTCGGTCAGTATAACAAATTATACTGCTATGTGTGGAAACCAAAAGTTTGCATATAATTGTAACAACATAACCACTACAATTATTCGTTACAAAAAAAAATTTATAGTTTCTTCATAACTTCTCAACCGTTTCGACCCAACCTCTAGTATACCCTCTCTTACGGTTTTGTCCCTATAGAAGACTTTTAGGCTACCCCTCAATCTAGAGATAGATACATTAATGGCCACCTCTCAATCTGGACCTAGGTGCCATTAGGTATTCCCAACCTGGGGCTTGACCACTTATGAGCTTCCCATCCTAGGGGTTGGTTTGACCTTCCATACATGGGGATTGGTCCTCTAGTCATCATCATGACATTACTCATATTTTCATTCATAATTCCTAGAGGTGGTATGAGGGTACAGGCAAGTTATAAGATTTATAAGGTGGTAGTCATAGTCACTTTATAGACTGCAAAAATAAATTTCATCCAAGCATTTAACTTCAAGAAATCAGTAAAACCTAGAAAATCACTATGAAACTAAAGTGATTAGCCATAAGTGTAACCACATACCTTGATCGGGTGTTCTTGATGTCCAACCAAGAGCAATCAAACAACCAACCAAGAAAATTTATCCTGAAAGTTAAAGCAATACACCCATGTGTCATTATTTTATCCAAATCATCATTAATACTAACTTGGGTCTCAAGTTAGGGTTTTCTATGTCAACTTTATGGTTTTATTAGGGGTTGGCTTTCCAAACCCTAATTGCCACTTTTCATGTCCATTGGGTTTACAAACACTTTTTTTTTGGGAGAACTTTTCAACTATTTCATCATAAAAGAGCTTACAAATAACAAGCTAAAATGAATGTGATAAAACATGGTATTATCAGTACCATTACAATTATTATCTTCTAAGCTAAGGATAGACCTTAGGTCTATCAGCCTCTCAAAAATCTGAGAGAAGAAGTGGGTTTTAGGATGATGATTAACCAAGCTCCTTTGAACTTGGATGGCTTCACGTGCCAATTGAGTCTTCAGTGGCTTGAAAGAGTAGTAGTAGGAAGGCCTAAATGACCAAATCAACAATTTGTATAGCTTAGTATAGACCTTAAACTTCATTAGTTGCAATGTGATCCTCTTGATTAATTCTGTATCCATTCCTCAGGTTGTACAGGTCAGCATTGATGTGGTTGAACATGGATCCACTTCAGAGGTAACTGCTAGACTCTAAATATCCTCAATCTCTTCTCTTGAAGATTTATTTTCCAGTCTTGGGCTTCGCCTGTTAGCCTCACTATTTCTCACTGCCCCACACCTATTCATCTTTGTGCCACTTCCTTTAATTCTCCTACCTACTGATTGATTTGGTGTGACATCCATATTGGCTACCTTGCTTTCGTTTACTACAGAGGTTTGAACTGAATGCTTGTTTATGTGTTAGACATCTTTCTCTGCATCAACCTGGACAGTTACTACTTCTATTACTTCATCCAAGTCTGGGTAGACTACTGTGTGATTGCTGGATTTATCCACTAGCATGGCGTTGTATCCCTCTGTAGTAGCTTTCTTTTTCCTCCATACTTTCTCAGTGCACTTGGATTGCCCTATGGTACCATTCCCATCAGTGGTTTTATCTGTGAGGGATTCTGATATGTGCTCCCCTTCATCATCCTCTAGGTTGGTGAAAGGGTTGTTGGTGTTTATGACCACTGTGTCGTGGTTATTGTTATTATTCCTCCTCCTGCCCTTCATGTACTTATGTGTTTGACATTATTTCTCATTCAAGGAATTATCGAGTCGACTATTCATATTGCTTCTGTTTCCCGTCCCTCTCCCCAGGGGGTTGTAAATGTCAAAGGTGCATTCCTTGGATGTGTGCCCCTCCTGGACGCACGAAGCGCACACCCATGGGAGGCCTTCGTATATAACCTCGTACTCAACCCCATTGATCAGTATAGATTGTGCCAGGTCGTGTGTGGTATCCAGTTCCAGTTTAAGCTGGGCAAACTTGCTCCTGGTTCTGCTAGCTATGTGTGCATCCACCTTTATCAGCTTGCCTAGGGCTCTGCCAATGTAGTCGTACATCATGGGGACATACATATGTAATGGTAAGTCCATGATTCGTACCCACGATATAAATGAATCTGGGTATTCTTCCTTTGGCTTGAAGGTAGGGTACCACTCTCATACCAATAGATTTAGGCCAAAGACCTTCCACGACCCTCCTGTTAAAGCTTCTTCATAATCTCACTGACATGATAGTTGGATAATGAAGTGGCCTTTCTTCATCTCATACATGTTGAATCTGCATGTTATCTTCCATAGAGGTTTGAGGCGGTCCCATAGGGTCATGTAACCAATGTTATCCCCGAGAAGACGGACCACGACTGTGAACATCCATGATGCCGCAAGGGCTTCCTCTACATCTGGAACTATATTGATGGTGGGTGTGCCTTCTATCTTCTTCAGTGTGATGACTTCCTCTGGCAGCCCCTCCTCAAATAAATGATCGATGAAGCCCTCACCAGCCCTTGTGGATTGTCCCCCTATGACGGAGCCTCGATAGGAAGTGTTTTGGTTTGGGTACGTCACCGGTGGGGTGTTTGCATAAGGTTTCTCAGCCGGTATATGCACACCCATGGATGAATGACCGCCTTCGCTCCTTTGGTTATGTGTGGATCCTTCTGTAGATAGGCTCTTTTTAGTTTGTGATCCCCGCATGCCAGAAAAGTTGAAATATAGTCCGACTCCTGGGATGGAGAATCCCACACCCTGGGACACGTCTCCTCCTCTATTGTTCCCCTCATTGTCAGCATGCCGATCTCAAGGATATGTGCCTTCTTGATTGGCCTCCGATCCACCATGATTCACTTCAGGATCGTTCTTGTACGATGCGCCACCACCACCACCAAAGCCCCCTAACCCCTAGGTTTCGCCATCCGTTGGGTTTACAAACCCTAATTCATCATTAATTACATCTTTTATCTCAAGGAAATCCTAATTATCCAAAACATGGGTTTCTAAGTTCATATAACTTTCAAGTTGCTATTTTTATTCATAAAAGATCAATATTTTATCATCAACATCAATTGGACATTTTAAGATCATCAATTCTTGAAACTTAGGGTTTCTAGTTCATTAAACACATTAAAGATGCTAACTTTATGTAATTTTCAAATTTGAGGCAGATCTAGGCTCTTATTAAATTTTTATTGCAATCCTTGCATTGTTCTGATCAATTTTTATATATAGTTTGTCTTAATCTGAGTTACCAATCATTAGTTATGATTTTTACATCATATACATAATTCTGACCGATCAAAGATTGCCAAATCGGCAGCTCTGGTGTTAAATGCATTACCCATGTGGTTGGGTTCGCCAATGAGATCACGCCTACTGGTGTCACATGCCTATGTGGCTTGGGGCAAGATCTGAGTAAAAGGTCAAGAAACCCATACCCAATTCAGTGAATCGTGGGGGTAGTCCGGTAATTGCATCCCTTACCTTCTTCTTTCTCCGATTGTGTGACTCTGCTCGTTGCCGTCAGGGATGGCTGTCAACTCCATAGTTGACTCCACACCACAGAGTCCTAGCAATGGAACCGTTGTTTTAGTCACCTTCATCCCAACTTACCAAACTCGTCTGGCCTTCCCTCAGTGAGGAGTGGTGACTGGAACAGGCTAACCATCAGCCTGCCAATGGCCATGAGGAAGGCAACATGTATGGTGATACAATGTTAACCCTAGTATATTTTAGGGGAATAGAAAGGATCATATGCATATGTGTTTGTTGTCTATCTGTATGGTCTCTTGACCATGTGGTTTCAAGCCCTATATATAGGTAGGGAAGGTTCCCTCCGATCTCCCATGGAGTTAAGGCTTTCGTGGAGGTGGGGGAAAACTCAGTCTTGTGTAAGGGTATGTGAAATCATAGATAGATCAGTCCATTTTATCCTCCCAAACTCAAAGGAAAGGGTCTCGAGTGTGATCATGGTTCAGAGATAGAGGGAGTGGGATTGAGGACTCTCAAGTTACTGTGGCCTAGTTTTCCTATTTGGGTGGGGGTAGGAGATAAGTTGCCCACTATTGATCTGAAGATTGATTGCAAGGAAGCCTCACACGTCAAAAAGGGCCAAGCCATGTTATTCCAAATCCAAAGATTGTGACATTTAATACATATATTTTCATAACTGTCTCATATTTAATAATTTTTCTCCCAAATTTTAAGGGAAAGTCTTTAATGACTTAAGCTACTTGTGTGCAAAGTTTGGAACCAAAACTAGAAAATAAAGAGACTTTTATTCATATGCAATTCATCCACTTATAAGGCATATATTATGCATTTAAAATTCATATTTTCTATTCCTTTATCTTCTAATTCTTTATTTTGATTTATTTTCTTCTTAGAAACCATGTGGAATTGAAAACTAATCAATAGTGATCTTCCGTGTCACTTTCTAGAGAATTCTACACAATTCTCACATAGGCACGCAATTATCTTCTCTTTCTTTTTCCCTTTCACTTATTAGGGGATTTCTTTTATGCTTTTTCTCTTTCATCCATCATTGGATTATTAAAATAGTATAAACCATGAAATCACGCATCCAAGGGAAAATTTATAAAGGAATCCATTCCTTGAAAAGAAAGAATGCATATTTCCATTCAAATCCCTTTTATTTGCAAAATTGGATTTCAATCAATACAAGAAAAATTGAGGTTATAACAAAACACATAGGTACATGTCATATAATAGTGTACTGGATAGACCCCCTTGAGAGTGATACATTGAGACCATGGAACTATAGTCAGAATCATCTGTTATAGTGATAGTGGGGATGTGGTTCTTAGACTTGATGTCACTACACTCATCACATGTTGTTTAATGTGTTTTGACATCATCAAATGTGACCTTGAATAATGATTTCCATAAAGTTGATCCTTGGGTGCATTGTGACACATGGGGATTGAGTGTGAGTGATGTAGATGGGATTTGTACCTCCTATAGGAGATTGATATCCAGGACTTGATAAGGGATACTGAGCAATGTACGACCATACTCATGTGACTCAATAAGTGATATGTGAGCTCCAATGCATCTCATAGAGTCTTCTCTAGTTCAAGGATCATGGATTGAATGTTGAATAGGATGAAGATTCCATGCCTCAAGTTCGATCTGAATATCAGAGACAAAGGAACTATATGATAATGGTAACACTGATCACAGATTGTCGTTGAATTTGTTCTCCCAGATTACAGTTACTAGGGTAGATACAAGGCGTTTCTAGATACCGCTAATTGTTTATAATGTTGTAAATTACTTATGGAGATTCACTACCAATATAACTTGGGACCTATAGGGTCACACAATAGCATGCACCTAGAAAAGGAGTTTACTCATGAATATAGTTTAACTTGATTACTAAAGTGTTCATGTATTCAATTTAAACATTAATTGACTAATAGATCTATAAACCGTTCGCTTCAAGTGTTGAACCGATCGATTCAAGTGTCAATTCAATTTAAACTATATTGGATGAACATTTCCTGAAATGGGCCATGCATTGATTTTTTCAGGTTAGTGAACTGACCAGTTCAAAGTCTAAGACAACTAATTCAACTTGTGAATCAACCAGTTTAAGGATCAATACAATTATAGCAAGTATTAATGTTGATGTCATGTTGTGCATTAGTCAGATATTGAAAGCCAATGTGATTGAAAACTAGAAAATAAAGTGAACTGACCGGTTCAAGTGTTGAAATGATAATTTCAAAATGTGAATTGATCTATTCAGGTGTGAACCAATCAGTTTCATTGTTTGTAGCTTCTAGAAAAGTCATGAAATTTTGTCTCTTCGACTCATGATTGATATGGAAACCCTAATTCTAGCCATCCTATAAATAAAGGGGTATTCAAGGCTTTCATAAAACACGACACTCTCTAACAAGTGTTGTCCTCTCCAATTGTGATAACTAGAGAGACCGAGTAAATCTTAGTCATAAAAGAGAGAGACAACAAGGGAGAGACAACATGGGAGAGATAACAGGAGAGTGAATCAATGCTAGCATTTTGATGTTTATAGGGACAAATCATTTCCATTGGTTCTAGTAATGCAACATGGAGTTCTCGGTGGTCCGCATGGACTATGTAGAGGTGTAGAGGCCACTACCATCCGCTAAGATTATGTTGGCAACCTATCGTATGTGGTGCCATACTAGGAGGCAGCGGCTGACAAGCGTCCAGGTGCTACTTGCAAAATAAGAATGCTGCAAAAAGAATAGTCATCAGACTTGCTCCTAGACCAGGTATATGCCTTGCAACATTCCATCCCAATCCATAGTTTTTGACATGATCTGCTGTCTATGGGGAATATGGCAAGTAAAAGTATTATTTCTGCTGTCACTTTGTCACTTTTCTTATATTGGTATCAGAGCCACATCAATTTACCTTCTTTTGGGATTTAATAGAACTTATCAAATTTTGTTTTTATCATTTATTTATTACATGTGATGTGAATATTAAATTTATTAACATGCATATCTGATTAAATACCATATATACATATATATATATATATATATATATATATATAATTGCAATTTATACATGTCGCCCTAAAATGTGTTTTGATGGTGTATGTAACCATGGTTATGGAAAATAAACCACTAGATCGTTGTGCTTTGTTGGTTGGTTGTTATTCCTATCTAGATCTCAATTTGCAAACCCAACCACTCTCTCCTTTTCCATATGTAAAAGTATTAATACATTCCTTCCTATGCTTCCCTCGAATGTTACTCAAGGTTTGTCTATTAAAAAGTAATATGTTAGATAAGAGTATGATAGTATGACAATAGAAGGCACTTTGCACCATACATAGCGACTAACTTAGAAGTCAAACAAGTAGACAGGAGGACCAAGGAGGCAAGACACTAGGAGGAGCTGAACAATTGGTTGTTGGCCCAACTGATTGATTGGAGGAATCCAAACATCAATTGTATTGAAGACCATTCAACTGATCTAAGAGACCAACCAACTGACCAGGAGGCCAACCAATCCGTTCAAGAGTTGAATCTGTCGATCTGGACTGGTTCCAACATAAATCTTCTTCTGCAACAGGTTGCTAAACATGATGTGGAGTTTAGGTGGTAGAAATTACTTGTGGCTGTAAAGAATCACATTAGAATGGCTATAATCATTGCTTGTGTTTGAGAATTGCATGTTTCATTTGTGGATATAGTATGTATATGATACATATAAGTATGTGGTGATTGGATATATATATGTATTTATATAAATATAAAATCCATCAATAAAAAATTAAGTATTAGATGCTTTCTAAAAGAAATACACATGATAAACTTGATCGACTAAGCATGGGCACACCAAGCATGGTGCACCATCTATCTCATGGAAGTGTGATGGTAGTTGTGTTGTCCTGCGAAGAAGGGTTCATTACTATCGTGTTGCCTTTTTGGTCAAACTTAACTAAGTGACCGTAATGAGGTTATGTTCCTAGAAGCATGCAAATGGACCATGGAAAAGAGTTGTGCATACCATCTATATAAGAATGCATGAGATATAATTGGTAGACATTTCCTACCTTAATAATTGGTTATGGACACTAGTGTTGACCGGGTAATAACTCAATTATTGGGTCTTGGCTCACTAGAAGGTTGTTTGCAAATTTATTCTAAATTGATATGTGAGGGCTATCACTTTGAACAAATGCTAGGAGTGATAATTAATTGAAGGCCTAATCAATACGGTCTATATTATCAAATCAAATCAAAAGTGTTATGAAAAAATTGCAAAGTTCCTTTATAGAATCTAATGGAAAACACAAACATGTTTTCTTTGCTATTTTTCCTTGAGAAGGACAAGATTAATGGTAAAAACTTCCATGACTTGTTTTGGATGTTGAGAATCATTCTCACTCAAGAGTGCAAGTTTTATGTCTTGGAGACACCAGAGCTAGATGAACCTACTCTCACTGCACCCAAGGCTAATAGGTTTGTTTACAAGAAGCACTATATAGATGTTGTGGATCTCAAGTGCCTGATGATGTGCTCAATGAACTATAAATTGCAAAGATAGCATGACCCAAAATGAATGTTATTGAGATGGTAACACATCTTAAGAACATGTACCAAGATCAGGAAAGACAAGAGAGATATGATGTCTCAAAGGTGTTGCTCAAGTGCAATATGGCTGAAGGAGATCAAATAGGTCCCCATACACTCAAGTTGATTGGGTATGTGGAGAAGCTTACAAGATTGAGATTTCCCTTGCCTAAGACATGATTCTATAGTCACTTATAGAATCATAGAGCTAGTTTGTCATGAACTACAATATGAATGATTTTGACAATCCATTCTCAGAATTAACTCACATGTTGAGAAGATGAAGTTCAGATGAAGAAGGAAAACCCCAAATTTGTGATGATGATCACCACGGGGAATTCAAGGGCAAAGGAAAAAGCTAAGAAGAGTTCTAAAGCTAGCCAGAAACTGAAGTTTTCTGCACTGAAAGCTACGGGAGGAGTAAGTAAGGAAGGAAAGTGTCACCACTGTCACCATTGTGGACACTAGAAAGGAATTGTCCTCTTTACATCAAGGAACTTAAGAAGAAGAAGAAGGAGATAGAGATCTCCACTCTAGGACTCAAAAAGATGTAAGCTAGAACTATATAGCAAGAGTTGTTGCCACTATAGCTGAAATATATAATTCATTCTGATGGGCATGTAATCAATTTAGTGAATTGCTATTATGTACCTCTCATTGATGAAAACATCATGTATCTTATATGCACAAGAATATTATGAATAATTTGAGGTTAATTTTGTATTCCCTATGTCTCATAATATATACTTGATAGTTGTACAGGACAAATATGCATAATACATATAATGAACAACTCGATGAGTCAGATAAAGAATACCTTTAGCATTGTCTTCTAGAGCACATAACTGAGAAATGCATTTCTAGAATACATAAAGATGGCTATCTAGAGTCTTTTTGATATTGAAGATATAGAGACATACAATTCTTATTTATTGGGCAATATGACAAAAGGACCTTTCATTGGATGTAGTGGGAGAGCAAGTATTCTATTAGGCCTCCATACATAATGATGTATATAGACCTTTTACAATAAATTCTAGATAGGGTTAACAATTCCTCATTATATTTATTGATAATTTCAATACATGTAGTAGCTTGTATTTAACTAAATGCAAGTATGAATCTCATGAAGTGTTCAAGGGGATGATGGATGAAGTACATAACTAGCTTGGTAAAATTATTAAGACACTTCAATAGGATTAAAGTTGAAATATTTTAAACCAAGAGTTTGAGGACCTTTCAGGAGAGTGTGATATTGTAACAACCCCGCCTCCCGGTAACCCCCAATTAAGGGAGATCGAAAGGTCAGAGCCGTTAACCAATAACCCGGATCAAAGGTTCGAAATATAATCCATAACAATTAATAAACTTTACCAACTAAACTGAAAATTGATATAAAACAAAACTTTACTTACCTTTTAAAAATTGGGATTTCTAAACTTCTATCCATGAAGATACTAATCTAACTAATCCTCCTGTGCACATTATTTCTCTTTTAATTCCACATATGCCACTTTACTGTTTGTTCTTTTCATTTGTACCTAAAATGTCGGCCAACAAAACGTCAGTCAGCAAGAAGCTGGTATGTGGGGGAAACAAAAATTGTGCAACTATAATAACAATGTAGTCATCCAAATATCATTTAACATCCAAGATTACGCTTTTAAACAATACTACTCAATCCTTACCTATCCCCTATCTCTGTGTTGTCCCTACAGTGGACATGGATACTACCTCTCTCATATGGTAGATCCTTACCCCCATGGCCCTACCACACAGGTAGCCAATACCTAGGGTTATGGAGTCGCATGGCCCTGCACAAAGGTAGCCCAATCTCTAACTCATGATGACTTAATGGCCCTACCCCATTGGTAGCTATGTACTAAGTCGTTCCATGACCCGATGGACCTACCCCATCGGTAGCCATGTACTAGGTCAATCTATTAAGCTATAGAGGGGACTAGGATCTGAGCTAGTAGGCACATATCTTAGGTGATAGTCATATCCACATTATAATTTGCAAGAATTAAATGCAATCAACAATTTAATTCATGTCATCGATAAAACCTCAAAAATCCTCAGGAAATTAATTCGAGATATTCATAGGCATAACCACATACCTGTCAGGTAGACTTAGATGCAGGAATAGTCCAAACAAGTAAGTAATCCAGAATCAAGCAAGTACACAGTTCAATCCTGAAATATACATCCAATTCCTTTTTATCAAAAACTATCCAAACCATCTTGCTACTTATGGTTTCTATTCCTTTTTAGGGTTTACTTTGCAATTAGGGTTTTACTTCCCTTTACTCTTCTTTTAAACCCTAATTTTCTCATCTATCCCTCATGAAAGTTATTAAGGTTACCTTTTAACAACATATAACCTTAATTCTAGATTAATACACAATTAACCATCAATTAAGTCCATTAAGCCTCTTTTACATTAAAGCTACCATTTTTATCCTTTTTAATCTATGACAAATTCATTATGCTTGTTTATCATCAATTCGTAGTTCATTATTCTCTAATCACATATGAACTCTATTTATCACTAATTCTACCTTTATTCATTAGAAAACCCTAATTACTACATAAATGTTATTTATCAACAATTAGGAACCTTTATACTCAAAATAAATTAGAAACATCATATCTTAGCTTTATTCACAGTTTTGAAGAATTAAAGCCATTAAGAGTCGCATTTACTAATATTAGGGTTTCAAGGCCCATTAAAGCACATTTTTGCACATGAAACTCTAAATTACACTAATTACATGAAAAATTCATCCTTTTCGATCTTAATGTTCCTTTTTATCATTAAAAGGTTAATATCAACTTTAAACACCCATTTAACCCTTTCTAATTCATTAATAATCAAAGGTTATGGTTTTTCATTGATTAAACTATTAAAGATAGAATCTTTATATACTTTTTGGATTTCAATTAGAATAAGTCTTCAATTTTATTTTTATTAGATTCCACTCATTTTTCTGAGCAATTTTCATATTTTGCATGTTTCCATCGGAGCTACCAATATTTAGATACATTTTTTGCAATAAATCACTTACTTTGGCCAATCAGCAAGTGCCACATCGCCTCCTTCTCATGCAACTCGCTCGGCTAGTTGAAACATAACAAAAGGTCAGTTTTGCCCCTTGTTAAGCGATTGTCTCTTGATAATGTGGAGGGGTAGAAATGTCCAAGGCCCTGGGCCTTCAACTTCCTCCGTGCGACGCTGCTGGGCGTGTCGACCTACAGCCTTAGCCGCGATTGGGTGTGGTTCCTCTCTTCCCTTGGACCCTGATGGAGACTAGAAACCATCCCTCTTGCTCCATAGATCACCATCGCACCTGGTGGTGCCCTTCCCTCACCACTAGGGCGGCTCGACTATGTTGGCCAGGCCTGCAACCTGCGGCCGGCCTGGCAGCTGTTCTACAGGTGCCACGCACCGGTGGCGGACAGGGAAAGGTGGCCAATCCACCCTGGATCCCTAGAGTAACTTCATGCCTCCACCAACAACTCTCTACCTCTTCTAGATGCTGTCAAGATAGTCTTAAGCATTCTTGGTTAGGGTTAGCATGGAAATAAGAAGGAGAAGGGGTAGTATTGCGTGGGATCTCTCTCTGGACCTCGACCAGGGCTTTACCCCTTTATATAGGGTGGTATCCACGCCCCAGATCGCTTGCCCACAAAGCAATCAAGGCTTCTCCTTATAGGAAAGGGATTTTCCTTTCTTTAGAAGTATCCTTCTCTCTCTCTCTTCATGTACTTTGTTCATTAGATTTTAGGAATTCGAAATTCCTCTCATCTAATCTCTTTATTCTTGCTTTTTAAATCCATAGGCATGAATTTCTATTTTCTTTTATACTTCCTTTTTAACAAAACCCCAAAATCATTCATTATCTTGTATACTCACATTATCTTCTTATTTGACTTTATTGGTATTTTCTCTTTCCTCTTTCTTTATTGGGACTCCTTGGATCTCAAGAAACTCTATTATTTCGAAATATTTCATAAGGATACTTATTATCCTTCTAGATGCATCTATATGCATTATTTCTCATTATTACGTTGATTTCTTATTAAAATATCCCTTTTTGAGGATTTGTCTTTTATTTTCATCATCGGTATTCCTTTTAACATTAGGAATCCTTGGGATACGAAATTCCACCAAGGATAACTCAATTATACCTCTTTTCACTTATTTTCCACATTTCATCAATGTTTTCAATTTCTTTATTAACAAGGAAATACTCATTTGATCTTTTCTTTTCTTATTGTATTCTTTATGCAATTTTGGACTCTTTGGAATCCAAGGAACTCAAGAGGCACGAAATCCATCCTTGTATTATATTCTCTTGCCTTCTAGAGGTTTCCACACCTTTCTTTTCTCAAAAACTCAATTATTCATTTACTAATTGATTTTCCTTATTATTGGGCCCAATAGCCAATAAAGCCCACAAAGCAATCATTAAGGCTATTGTAATGAAATTCATGCATTCAATCAAAAGACATCATTATTTGTTCATTTATCTTTAATATGAGAAATTACATTTCTCAATAAATGAACCCAAAATTGGGGTTGTAACATCCTTCCCCTCTTATAAGAATTTTGTCCTCAGAATTCCATCAAACAAACAAACAAATAGGATAACCTTTCTTATGTCCATCAGGGCTCCCATGTGGCTTCACCCTTTCCATGGTGCTTCCCAAGAACCTTCATCATCTCATATTCTTCCATATGAGTTCTTTCTTACCTTGGTATTTCATACCCTCATAGGTGACTCAGGACTTTTCAGCCTCTCAAATAGCTGAATAGGTTCAGGGCTCAGCACATGGCTTGGGTACCTCACATAGTGCTCTAGATCATACTCATGTAACACCTTATACATCATGTTATCCTGAGGGGTGAGGCTAAACACAACCTTCTCTACCAATCCATCTCAAATGGACCCATATATCGGGGACTCAGCTTTCTCAGCTATAGCTTAGAGGGGTCGGATTTTCACATCACATATTCTCCCACAGTGAACTGTATGTCAGTCTGCTTTGCATCAACTCGTGACTCATGTCACCACTGGGCTCTCTCTCAGCCATTGCACAATCAAGTGACTTCATCTGCACACACTGTGGTTCTTTTCTGACCTTCGCGAGGCCTCCTTCACCAACATCATCATAATGAAGTGGTGACCGACACAACCTCCTTATAGAACTTCTTACATCCCGATAAAGGCTATGGTGGTTAACATCACATCTTAAGAACTGTCTCTTTGTATCACCCTAAACCAGCACACTTTCTCTCATCAGACCCTCTAGTCTGGATCATACTAACCATTAGTTAGGGGTGATAAGCGGTACTAACAATGAGTTATTCATGTATCTACTTCCACCTCATGGAAGTGAACCTTTAGGTCACATCAAGAACTTTTGAACTCGCATCATGGTGTAGTTGAACCATCTCTCTCTCTTATGTAGTTCAATAGAATCTGTCCCTTGACAACATTCTTTCTTTCTCGTGTTATCTAGGTAAGGCGATCTACCATAACCCATATAGCATTTTGACCTTCCTTGGTCAAGGGGAGACTTACCAGTTACCACAACTTCCATAATGGTGAACTCCCACTCCCTTTAGGGGACTCTTTATTCTCTATGTCAAAGCATTGGGTTACTGGTGTTCGTCCTTCACCTACTATCATGCATGGCCAAAAGCCAAATGCATCTTCATCTTAAGTATCCAAATTGCTACTATCTATGTAGTATCACGGTGTATGGTAACCTTAAAACCATGATATCCTTTATGTCATAATTCCTCTAGTTGGATACCTCGGAAACCCTACACCATTCTCATCAGGGTTTCATCACTTTCCTTTCCAAAGAAGTGCGTCTGAGGTTCTACAACCATCCTTTCATTACATCACGGACTAGGCTGGCTAAACAAACAATCATTTACTTGATTAATCGTTATTGATACATCTGGGTGTTAGACAAACTTATCTCTTTTTCTCAACTTAAGGTTATCCTAGCAACCTCAACTTCTTCTAGCTTCTAGCTAAACTAGGCAGCTATTTCTCAACCAGAGCATTCATTACCTCTTCACATTCTTAGGTATTAGGTAATGTTTGAAGACATACACTTCCATGTATTCCACTTATCATCTCGTCTCAAACTCTGAGTCTATCTTCATCAGAACACTCTGAGCTCATCCTCTTGTCTATCAAACTCGGCCTTGTATCACTTGCATATTCCACATAGCTCATGATAAAACATCCTCACAAGATGATTTCCTTAATACTCTTAGTGTTTGTAAACCATCCATGTATCATTCATTCCAAAAAGGTATGTTATCATCTCTATCCTCATACCTTATAGCAACGTTCCAACTCACATCATCTTTATTCTTGGTGTATGGCATGCGTATTGTCCTATCTCTCACTTCCATAACAAGAGGAAATAAGAATTTGGTTGCAGTCCAAATATAGAGTTCTTCCTATTCCAAGAGTAGAGGTGGTACATCCCATCTTGCTAGTACACTTTCAAATCTAAGTTGAAACGTGCAACTTATGTCTCTACACCACAATCACTTTGATATCAAAAATTACTTCCATGGAAAACTGATTTGGAACCAACTTGGGTCACCACACAATCCTTGGTCATCTCCTCTAGGTCTACAGGGTACCGACACTTTTGTGGTCATCCATTTTCCCTTATGCATCCAGAGAGTGCCCTACTCATCTGCCCTTTGGGTCCCATGAGTTCATGAAGGTGGTCAATCTCCTAACCCATGGCCCTCAGACAATGATAGTTGTTACCTCCCGACCCTATGGTCATGTGCAACTAGGGAATTAGGCAACTCCTACTTCCATCGTCCTTATCCCTACCTGACCCTAGGATAGACTTAGGATTCTAACATAGTACATGTCCAACTTAGAACCTTACCCAATCCTTCATCATCTCTTTCTACATTCATAGGTTTTCTTTCATCCCTTCATAGGGTCATGGCAACCTGCCTACCTTGGTCAGGCCCCATACCAGTTACCTCCATGGTAACACATCCACATGCACGTAGAGATGGTTATCTAGGGGTCCACAAGTTCATTCTCATACCATGTACTCTTCACTTAGCTTCACAAGATCCTCTGAAACCGCTTTAGGTTTCCTCAAAACCCACAAAATTGGTATACACCCTACCAAAGGGTCCCTCTCCCAGGATGGGAGGAAACTAAAACTCTTGACAACAAGGTCACAAACATCCTTAGGTTTTACATTCACATGAGCATGCTTAACTCAGCAGCTACTAAGGCACAAGCGGACCACCTTCTAAATCATGCTAGGTCACACTTGTTCCCATCCTCAACCTTAGACCAACTTAGTTGTGAGGGGTTCATCAAACATACCTTTAACTTAAGGGGTTTCTTTTTCCTCTACACATTCTCGAAGCTATAGAGACTCAAATCTCATCATGAGCATCGGGTACACTACTTCCCCTCTTAGGCCTAGGAACCCTAGGTCCACCTTTGGGTGTCCAACTGCATGCTCAATCTCTTGACCACGAATCAAGCATGTCCAAGGTATGTCATGTTCTTCCATGATCCTTTTATATGAGAAACACCTCAAAGTTGAGTCATCCTCAAGGACAACCAACTAGGTATAATGCCTCACAACTGGTTACTTAAACCTCCTCAGGGTCTAAGGCACTCTCCTTCCTATCTCAGAAGGTAAATATCTATACCATAGGAACATAGGTATCAGAAGCCTCATCCTCTCTCTAGGGATTGGTTCCTCTAAAGGCAACCAAGATATCATCAGCCTCTAGGGGTCAAGCATAAGGCAACCACTATCATCCACTTAGGTCGCATCATCCTCAACTCTCCATTATTCCTCAAATCTTGGGGTTTTAAGCTTCCAACCTCCCTTCTCAGGGTCCTGCTCAAGATTATCCTTATGCTTATCTCATAAGCCATCCATCATATCCTTTTGGCCTTAGTTTTAACCTACTGCCCACATTACTGTTGTATTCTGGGTACAAGCTATACTCTACTTGCATAAGCTCATAGGTTTTCCATAGGTTCTCTTCTAACCGCATCCATGAAGGAGCCATCCTTCATCCTAACATGCATGACCCTTTCCAGGGTTGGGTCGCCAAAGGCACTCGGTCATCAACTTCTCATGGCTCATATGGCATCTAAGGCATGTTTATCCAAAAACCTAGTATACCACGACATCTAACTCTTCATGTCATCTCTCTCTAACCCTCACTTAGGGTTAGGGTTAACATCATCCTCAAAGGATGTGCTAGGTCTCTACTTTTAATGGAGGTCTCTACCTCCAACACTAACTCTCTCTACTCATCCTCCTGATAAGGAGGTCTATCCTCAGGTCTCTCCTAAGGGCAATGACAACTTGTGTCATACGACCTAAGCATGTATCTATTCTTTAGTTTACGCTTACTCTTTTAAGCTTATGTCCATGACATCTTATTTACATGCTTTTCATTAATTTGGTGGAGGATTCCTTTGACCTTATTAACCTTACCCATACCTCAAGAGGGTGAGGAGAAGAGAGAAAACCCTAATCCTTAAGGTCCTTAATAGAATTTGAGTTAAGAAGGGATGAACAAGATTAGAGAGTCCTAAAGGTATCTTATTTGGAGTCATATCCTAAGGCATCGGCCAGGCAGTCACACAATCTGAGAGTCCTCGTATTCCGACTAGCGGTGCAGAGGAAAATATAGCCATCCCCTGGACGTGATCCTTTTCTAGACACCTCAATCTTTCGGACAATCTTGTATAACTCCCTCGGTTCTATGGAATTTTGTAAAATTTAATAATTATTAAATATTAAGTGAGGAACCTTCGCTCTGATACCAATTGTAACAACCCCGCCTCCCGGTAACCCCCAATTAAGGGAGACTGAAAGGTCAGAGCCGTTAACCAATAACCCAGATCAAAGGTTCGAAAAATAATCCATAACAATTAATAAACTTTACCAACTAAACTGAAAACTGATACAAAAAAAAACTTTGCTTACCTTTTAAAAAATGGGATTTCTAAACTTCTATCCATGAAGATACTAATCTAACTAATCCTCCTGTGCACGTTATTTCTCTTTTAATTCCACATATGCCACTTTACTATTTGTTCTTTTCATTTGTACCTAAAACACCGACAAATAAAACGTCGGTCAGCAACAAGCTGGTATGTGGGGGAAACAATAATTGTGCAACTATACTAACAATGTAGTCATCCAAATATCATTTAACATCCAAGATTATGCTTTTAAGCAATACTACTCAATCCTTACCGATCCCCTATCTCTGTGTTGTCCCTATCGTGGACATGGATACTACCTCTCTCATATGGTAGATCCTTACCCCCATGGCCCTACCACACATGTAGCCAATACCTAAGGTTATGGAGTCGCATGGCCCTACCCAAAGGTAGCCCAATCTCTGACTCTTGATGACTTGATGGTCCTACCCCATTGGTATCCATGTACTAAGTCATTCAATGACCTGATGGACCTACCCCATCGGTAGCCATGTACTAGGTCAATCTATTAAGCTACAGAGGGGACTAGGATCTGAGCTAGTAGGCACATATCTTAGGTGATAGTCATATCCACATTATAATTTGCAAGAATTAAATGCAACCAACAGTTTAATTCATGTCATCGATAAAACCTCGAAAATCCTCAGAGAACTAATTCGGGATATTCATAGGCGTAACCACATACCTTTCAGGAAGACTCAGATGCAGGAATAGTCCAAACAAGTAAGTAATCCAGAATCAAGCAAGTACACAGTTCAATCGTGAAATATACATCCAATTCCTTTTTATCAAAAACTATCCAAACCATCTTGCTACTTATGGTTTCTATTCCTTTTTAGGGTTTACTTTGCAATTAGGGTTTTACTTCCCTTTACTCTTCTTTTAAACCCTAATTTTCTCATATATCCCTCACAAAAGTTATTAAGGTTACCTTTTAACAACATATAACCTTAATTCCAGATTAATGCACAATTAACCATCAATTAAGTCCATTAAGCCTCTTTTACATTAAAGCTACCATTTTTATCCTTTTTAATCTATGAAAAAGTCAGTATGCTTGTTTATCATCAATTCATAATTCATTATGCTCTAATCACATATGAACTCTATTTATCACTAATTCTACCTTTATTCATTAGAAAACCCTAATTACTACATAAAGGGTACTTATCAACAATTAGGAACCTTTATACTCAAAATAACTTAGAAACATCATATCTTAGCTTTATTCACAGTTTTGAATAATTAAAGCCATTAAGAGTCGCATTTACTAATATTAGGGTTTCAAGGCCCATTAAAGCACATTTTTGTACATGAAACTCTAAATTAAACTAATTACATGAAAAATTCTTCCTTTTACATTTTAATGTTCTTTTTTATCATTAACATGTTAATATCAACTTTAAACACCCATTTAACCCTTTCTAATTCATTAATAATCAAAGGTTGGGGTTTTTCATTGATTAAACTATTAAAGATAGCATCTTTATATACTTTTTGAATTGCAATTAGAATCAGGCTTCAATTTTATTTTTATTAGATTCCCCTCATTTTTCTGAGAAATTTTTATATTTTGCACGTTCCCATCGGAGCTACCAATATTTAGATACAATTTTTGCAATAAATCACTTACTTTGGCCAATCAGCAAGCGCCACATCGCCTCCTTCTCATGTAACTCGCTCGGCTGGTTGAAACATAACAAAAGGTCAGTTTTGCCCCTTCTTAAGTGATCGACTCTTGATAACGTGGAGGGTTAGAAACGTCCAAGGCCCTGGGCCTTCATCTTCCTCCGCGCGACGTTGTTGGGCACGTCGACCTGCAGCCCTAGCCGCGATTGGGCATGGTTCCTCTCTTCCCTTGGACCCTGATGGCGACTGGAAACCATCCATCTTGCTCTGTAGATCACCACCGCACCTGGTGGTGCCCTTCCCTCACCACTAGGGTGGCTGGACTACGTTGGTCAGGCCTGCAACCTGCGGCCGACCTGGCAGCCGTGCTGTAGGTGCCACGCACCGGTGGCGGGTAGGGAAAGGTGGCCAATCCACCCTGGATTCTTGGAGTAGCTTCGTGCCTCCACAAACAACCCTCTACCTCTTCTAGATTCCATCAAGATAGTCTTAAGCATTCTTGGTTAGGGTTAGCACAGAAAGAAGAAGGAGAAGGGGTAGTATTGCATGAGATCTCACTCTGGACCTCGACCAGGGCTTTACCCCTTTATATAGGGTGGTATCCATGCCCCAGATCGCTTGCCCACAAAGTAATCAAGGCTTCTCCTTATAGGAAAGGGATTTTCCTTTCTTTAGAAGTATCCTTCTCTCTCTCTTCATGTACTTTGTTCATTAGATTTTAGGAATTCGAAATTCCTTTCATCTAATCTCTTTATTCTTGCTTTTTAAATCCATAGGCACGAATTTCTATTTTCTTGTATACTTCCTTTTTAACAAAACCCCAAAATCATTCATTATCTTTTATACTCATGTTATCTTCTTATTTGACTTTATTGGTATTTTCTCTTTCCTATTTCATTATTGGTACTCCTTGGATCCCAAGAAACTCTATTATTTCGAAATACTTCATAAGGATACTTATTATCCTTCTAGATGCATCTATATGCATTATTTTGCATTATTACGTTGATTTCTTATTAAAATATCCCTTTTTGAGGATTTCTCTTTATTTCTCTTTTATTTTCCTCATTGGTATTCCTTTTAACATTAGGAATCCTTGGGATACGAAATTCCACCAATGATAACTCAATTATACCTCTTTTCACTTATTTTCCACATTTCATCAATGTTTTCAATTTCTTTATTAACAAGGAAATAATCATTTGATCTTTTCTTTTCTTATTGTATTCTTTATGCAATTTTGGACTCCTTGGAATCCAAGGAACTCAAGAGGCACGAAATCCATCCTTGTATTATATTCTCTTGCCTTCTAGAGGTTTCCACACCTTTCTTTTCTCAAAAACTCAATTATTCATTTACTAATTGAATTTCCTTGTTATTGGGCCCAATAGCCAATAAAGCCCATAAAGCAATCATCAAGGCTATTGTAATGAAATTCATGCATTCAATCAAAAGACATCATTATTTGTTTATTTATCTTTAATATGAGAAATTGCATTTCTCAGTAAATGAACCCAAAATTGGGGTTGTAACAGATAGTGTATCACAATGAGATCCACTTGAAACATAATGATGTATCAAAAAGAAGAAATCACACCCTATTAGTCAAGGCATGATTGTCAATAAATCTAGCTAATCTTCCAATTTCCTTTTGGGTACCTGCTTTACACTAAAACAATATACCTTCTAAAATAGTTCAAAAAGGAACCACATGAGACATGGCATGGTCAGTGTTCTTATTTGTCATTTATAAAGATAAGGAATGAAAGATTATATAAGATAAAGTTTCTTGAGAAGCTTTGTCCATAAATCACATAAATGTTGTATTTTTGAATACTAATTTTATATTCCAATCCGACAATAAAAGTGTTGATTGCCAGGATGGTTGAACTCCTTACGAGGAATTTAATTCCAAAGGAATTAGTGGGAGAAAGGTAGAACTCAAAAAATTCAAGACCAACAAGAAAGCATTGAACCTAAAGAGGTACAATGGAACAATGCAAAATAAAATCTCAAGTTCCTTATGCAACAAAAAACTCATAGATCTAGTTGGACATGCCATGAGATAGAAAGATTATGATATCTTATAACTAAAGAAGGCATTGAGTTGATCATAGATAATGATCCAGCAAACTATCTATAAGCTATTGAGGCACTCAATATGAGAAATGGCTTGAGATCATAGGATTAAAAATGGACTCCATGTACACCAACTAGGTATGACCTTGGTGGATCCACCTGAAGTGGTAAAACCCATAGGGTGCAAGTGGGCCTTCAAGAAGAAGACGGACATGCATGATTATGTACAAACTAGTACGAGTAAATTGCTTGCAAAGGGTTACAAACTAGTTCAAAGTGTTGAACATGATGAGATCTTTTCACTAATTGACATGGTTAACTTTTTTAAGATCATGCTTGCCAATGCAAATTAATAAGAATATGAGTTTAGCATATGGATGTTAAAACCACATCCTTTAATGTGAATAATTGTGAGGATATGTGTGTGACACTACCTAAAGGTTTTATAAATATAATTATTGCAAATACAGTTTATAAGCTACAAAAGTTAGTCTATGCACTGGGGAAGCGTCATAGAGCTCGAATCTTGGATTTGACAGGATAGTCAAAGAGTTTGACTTTAGTCAAAATGAATATGGAGTCTGTGATTACATGAATTTAGTGGGAGCGTATTTGGATCCCACACAATGATGGGGAATAAAATCCTTATACTACAAATGTTAAAACCTGGCTAGGAAAGTACCTTCTCAATGAAGGGTTTAGGTAAAGTATCCTATAGGATAGGAATCACGATTTATAGAGATAGATCTAGAAGGATTTTTGACCTAAATTAAGAGAACAAACATTAGCAAAATGTTGAAAGGGTTCAGCATGTAAGACTCAATGAGAGAGAATCTATCCATGTTCCTTGGGATTAGTCTCTCAAGAGCCTAGTGTCCTAGTTGTTGTGAAGAACATGGATACATATGTAAGATGTCAATTGCATTTACAATATTATATACACATCATGTTATCTGGTATGTATTAGACATGGTGAGTGCATATCAATCAAAATCCAATGAAGATCATTGGACTTCCACAAAGAACATTCTTGAGTACTTGAGAAGCACTGAGGATCAATTCCCTATATATGGTAATAAGTAAGAGTTGGTTGTAATAGGTTACATCAATGCAAGCTTCCAAAATAACAAAGAAAATCAATGATCCCAATCTAAATTTGTGTTTGACCTTCAAAATAGAATTGTAATCTAGAAACGTTTTGAGAAAGAGAAACTTGTTTAATCTATAATAAAAGTCAAGTACCTTGCTATTATGGACACACTAGAGGATACTTTATGGATCAATAAGTTCATTTAGATGAACTTTTGGGAGGTTCGAACTGTTGATGGCATAGTAGAAATAATGTGACAACATTGTTGCAATTCCATCTTTCTTTCTCTATCCAAGCTCCCTTCTATCTCTAGGACATGTTGGGACGTACAATGGTGGGGGGTGAAAGGAGAGGGGTGGGATCCTCCGCCTCATCCTCCACCAACTGGGGTTCCAAGGGACTTTGGTCCAACCCTGCTACCAATGTCATGGTCATTCGGTTGTGGGAAGAAACTCGATCGAAATCCATGGTTGTTCATCAAACATTCTAACCAGTAGAAGTTCCAGGAGACCCAAAATCTCCATATTTTAGGGAAGACAATGGAGGACTATGGATGAATCTCTCCCCTCTAGTTGTGGCAGTGATGGATGACTTCCACAAATGATCCATAATCATGTGAATCAAGGGGAGTAAGTGCCTCATTGATCAATTGTATGGGTGGATGCTATGGAGCTGGAAACAAAAAAGGGAACTCCAATGCTCACCATTGGTTGGAGGCCTTTTTTTGGCTCAATTTATGATAGAGGAAGACATGAAGGTAGCTCTGGATTAGGGCCCATGGTTTTTTTTATCAATATCTGGTCTGAAATTGGAAATTTTCACCTGAGGTGGACATCCGCAAAGCATGCCTGACCTCTGCGTTGGTCTGTGTGATCCTTCCGGATGTGAGTCAACACTAGATGAGAAGGGCAATCAACATAATTTTTTATGGGATTGGAGTCCCTAAGGTTATAGACTTTTGTACGATGGGTAAATATGTCAGAGTGCCTCATGTCTATGTGTAACTCAAAGCGGATGTGAAACCCCCACTGGTGGTCATGCTTGAGATGCCCAAAGACAAGGAACTAGAGATCAAGGTGTTGTATGATGCCCTTCTAGAGAGATGTGAGGCCTACAAGGTGTTTGGTCACCTATTAGGCAGCATCCTAGGGGAGATATATGTAGATCATGAGCCCCTTATATCAATTTTTCAAGAAAGGAGCAGGAGACCCAACACCAAAAACAAAAGAAAAAGGAGGAACATCAGGTCCAAGCCTATGGCATATGATGAAGTAAGGGGAGTGGGTTCTACTATTCCTGTTGTGGAGAATATAGATGAGGAGACTAGGGGAACTCCAACTATCCCAGTGATAGTGATGGAGGCATGAGCGATCGACGTTTTGCGACCTACGCCCAATAAGTTACCAGATGAACAACTGAATATAGAGGTGATCCTAGAAGAGGGCAAATTGGATGATAGCCTGAGAGATAAGTATCTAGGTTCTAAGAACCAGTTCTCCTTGTAGGAGAACTTTGATTCAGATGACATGTTGAATGAAATTTTAGGGACTTATCGAAGAGAAAAGAGCGACCAATCTAATGCTAGTGCAAGAGGGAGGTGCACCTCATCGCGAATGACTAACCTTGGAAGGGGGTCACAAGAAATGTTAATCGTATCCATCCTCACTTGGAATGTGAGGGGTGAGTCTTGCCCCAAGAGACAAAAGAGGGCGATGAAGATCATACTAGAGACTAATGCTAACTTGGTCTTTTGTTTGGAATCTAGAATCAAGAGGCAGTTTGCAGACATAATCTGAGGTCTGTTCCCAGCGAGATGAGGAAGAGATTAAAACCTGAATCAAGTTGAAGGTGTCCAGATTGTTGTGGGTTGGAACAAATCAGTATGGCATGTCTAGATCATCCATGCCATTGATCAACAAATGGTTCCTAGTTGCATCAACAATGATAGTTTTTATTGTGTGGCCATTGGTGTCTATGAGCACAACGATGAAGGACGCAGAAGGAGTTGCTAAGATGATATCAAATACTCCACTCAACAAAAAATTCCCAATCCTTTTATAGGAGATTTTAATCATATATAAAAGTGATAGGAGAAGTATGGTGGTAAACCCATTATGGACCCAATTCTTAGTCAATTTAATGAAACATTTGATGCTGCAAATCTCATTGAACTCAACATGGTGGGAGGTATAATGACTTGGCATAATAATAGGATTCTAGAGCATAGGAACTCGTAGAACTAGGAAAGGGGTTTGGTTAACATGGTCTAGCTTGATACCTTCCCAGAGGCCAAAGTTTATTTGGGTGGTCACCCTAATAATGACCATGCCTGGATGGTGGTGTCCCTAGAGGATAATCCCAACAAGAATAAACCTTTTGTATTCTAGAACTTCTGGGTGGGCATGCCTCAGTTTGAGGAGGTATTTAGGGAAACTTGGTCGGTCCAGGTAGAAGGTGACCCAATCTTCTATGTAGCGAAGAAATTGAAAAGAACAAAAAAGGTGCTCAAAAGTTGATCTAGAGACTTGATCAATCTCCCCAAGTTGGTGAAGAAAGCCTATAACAAGTTTGAGGTTGCTACAATGGATATTAGGCTTCACCCTTATGATCTAGTGAGGATGAAGGCTGAGGAGAAGAAGGCTAGCAGACTCAGGCAGCTAGAGAAGGCAGAGGAACTGTAACACTGGAAAAGAAGCCAAATCAACAATATTAAAGATGGTGACTAAAACACAAAAATCTATCATAATGCCACCAAAAAAAACACATGTGTGATTTCATACATGGTCTGATCAAACCAGATTGCTCAGCAACCAGAGGTCCCAATGAGGTGGTAGAGGAAGTGGTCTCCTTCTTTAGAAACTTGTACAACAAAGATCATCATACCCAGGATTGCATCTTTCCTACAAGGAGGGTGATAGAGGAGATGAATAGATTCATGTGTGGACTAACTATAGATAAGGAGTTCAAAGAAACAGTCTTATAAATTGGAGTATCCAAGGCCCTGGGTCCATACATCTTCGATAGAAAGCTTTTTCAACACTATTGGGAGATCCTAAAAGATGATGTTTTTGGGTCATTCGCCGGTTCCTAGTGGGTGGAACCATCATTAAATAGGATAATGACACGTTCATTAGGATTATACCTAAGAAGTTACTATCGTCTTCCATCATAGACTATTAGCCCATCACTTTTGGTTTGGTCCTCTATAAGGTGTTTTCCAAATTACTAGTGAGGCGATTAAAGAAGATCCTCCCCAGTATCATCTCCACCAATCAACTAGATTTCATCCAAGGGAGAACAATTGTTGATGGGTCACTGTTGATGACGGAAACCCTCACCAACTTCAATTCTAGGAACTCAACCAAGAAGATGTGAGTCAAATTTGATATTACAAATGCATATGACCATGTCGACTGGTCAACTCTGTGGAGAATTATGGAGTATCTGGGGTTCTCTCTGAGATGGATCAAGTTGATGAAGAAATGTGTGGAATCCACGTCATTTGATGTCCTTGTGATGGTATAATCCTTGGACATTTCACAACTTCTAATAGCCTCTGGTAGGGTGATCATGTATCACCAATGTTGTTCGTCATTGTCATGGAGGCCCTCTCTAATATCATTTACATTACTAAAGGGGAGGAAAACATAAATGTATTTAAGATTAAAGGTGCCCTTATCTGGTCTCATATGGTGTTTTCCAATGAAGTTATGTTGTTCTTGGTTGGAAACTACAAATACCACCAGAATGCAAGAAACATGTTGAAGAAGTTCCAAAAACATACTAGACTTTACATAAGTGACATAACATCATGAGTCTTCCTCTCCCTCTCTTGTGATCAGAGGCAAAGAAGACTGAAGGAGGCTTTAGTGTTATCCTAGGGTACCTTTCCTACTAAATACCTAGGGATCCTGATATCTGGAGGTAGGGATAGGGGATGAGATTATGGGACCTTAGTGGAAGATTTCATAATCATGATCAATAGATGGTTGGGGAACTCAATATCCATGGTAGGAAGGTTGGTCCTCATCAAGGCAGTGCTCTTGGCCAAGTTCAATTTTTGGTGTAGACAAAAATAACTTCCTTTGTTCATCATCAACAAAGTACAGTGCATAATGGGTGGTTTATTATGGGGAGGGAAGCTCCATGGGGTGGCATGGTCAACCATATCCATACCTCATGACCATGGTGGTCTAGATGTTCAAGATCCTCTCTTGTTGGCCGAAAGGGCTTCCTTCCAACGCATCGAAAATTTCCTCATGAAGTCGACATCCCACTAGAGTAGTTGGATGAGACAATGGTATGGAAACTCGTTGGGCACTCTGGTGCAACATGGTTTTTATTTAACCTGGAGAAGAATGATCCAAATATTGTTGAAGGTGAGGGGGTCCTATAACAAGTTGGGTGATTCCTTGTGGGAGAGAATTTTTTATAGGCCCTGGGATCCCAACGCTTGTGGACTACCTATTCCATGGGCGATCTTTCCCTAGAGCAAGATGCACACTACTAAATAGGGTTGCTTCCTATACATGTCTTTTTTGGGGTTCCTTCCTACCTTCAACAGGCTTACAAGTTGGAACCTGGTGATGGACCATACTTGTGTCCTCTGCAAAAGGGAGAATGAATCACATGAACACTTATTTTTGGATTGCCCCTTCACCAAGTACCTTTGGACCCATACGGCCTACAAGTGCAGGTTGCGGGGGTTACTACCCACTAGATTGGTGGATTCCCTTGAGTGGATCCATTTTTTGACTCCAAGAACCATGCCATGCGATGGTTTATGAGATTCGATATCACTGTCATCTCTTTTCTATCCTGGTGGGAAACAAATAGTAGATTGCATGTGGGATTGAGAATGATATTTACCTTTGTTTTGATGATCTTGAGGAGAGACTTACGTACGTTTGTAAAGCCAAACCTACTCTTTATAAAGGTTTGGACCTATAGGTAAGATTATAGTGGGGGTTTTTGTAGTTAACCCACCCTTTATACAGTATAAGTCTTCCTATAGATTTTTATTATAGTAATATTTTACTTGATCCACAAAAAAGAAATACTATGACAACAATGGAGCTACTAGTTAGGCACAGGAACCCTAATAACATACTATAGAATTTCCATCTCATATGATATATCGTACAACAAGGAGATGTGAAAACTTGCAATCACCGACTTAAAGCAAATTTTACTAACCTGCTACATAAGAACTTGTATAGTAGAAACATGATGGACATGTTAAGATCACTTGGAATAAGATTCGTGAGTGATTGGCTCACTACAGCAAAACTACCCATTAGTGGCATTTATTTAAGTGGCATTTATAAAAAAAAAACCACTATCTTTCTAATATACATGCATTTTTAATTAAAATTTTGCTGAACCACCTATTATAGGATTTCTGAAAAGGACATAACATTAAAGGCATTTTTATTTCTAATTAGTGGCAATCTTAAATTGACATACCAAATTAGGAAATATTTTGCTAAACTATATTGACTTCCCGCTCGAAATTAAATTTTCCCTTCGCACTACACTCTTCGCTCATTCAGCCCGACGTTTTCGATCTCCCGCTCTCTCCCTGCACGACTTCCTCGCTCCCTGGCCCATCGTGCCCTAGGTCCGTTGGTGGCTCGCGATCGTCTACAGACTGGGAGAGACTGGTGGTGCCTGTTGTTCGCCAGTTGTCGTCTGTGGTGCCAATAGTTGTTGGCTATGGAGTGTCAAGTTGTCGGTGCCGCAATGACACCTTGCCTATGATCGCGAGCGTTAGTTCTTCCTCCTCTGCCTATTTTAACCGAGCCCAACCGAAGCATACTCAGGAATTGTTCGTTCTTCCTCATCCACCTTGGCAGACCGAGCCCAGCCGAAGCACCACCGTAGACTCAATCTGCCCCTCCGGCGTCGGCGAGCTTGAGTGAGGGACTCCAATCAATCCTCTTCAGGTAACCATTGTTGCACCCTATTCTGTTAACTAAGATGTAGCTTACATACCTCCTTCAAGGTCTCTTTCGTGACCGGTGGCTAATAGGCATGTAAAGTGTCAACAATTCTCATGCTTGGATGAAAAATATGTAGGTATCGAATGCCATGCCACTTGGAATTTGTTGTTCATCTACAGGTTATCCTAAATCATCAATAACTATTAATGGGAAACCTTATAGTAGAATAAAAAAACATATTCTGACTAATAACTTGTTTACCAATAGTAGTCCACTCTTGTTTCCAGCCATTTTAATTGACAATACTTAAAATATATTTTCCTTGGATCCGACTTCTGTTCTACATACATTATTAGTACTTTTTATCTGTAGTGTTATAATTTTAAAGAAAGACAAGAATGAAGAAACTATAGCACTTCAAAGATGTTAACAGAATATGACTTATAGAGTTCATATAAACATCACATGTAATTAATCAGTTCCCTATTAAGATGGTGGATTGGTATTTTCTATTCGATGTTTACATGGTCTTCCCAAAAAATCGTTTGAGAAACCAGGTGATGTGAAATGCAGTGATCAGTATAATTGAAAAGCATAATGTAGACATAATAATTCATAAGTGATCTCCTTAAAACAGACATAATAATTCATAATGTAGACTATAATAATTGTTGGTATAATGACATACTCATCTTACTTTCCATCTAAGTCTGATTTGTATTTCTCAAGTTGTCTCTGAAAATATGTAACATCGTTATATATACTTATTGAAAATATATAACATCATTATATATACTTACAATTATTAGTACAATATTTTGTAATCTCTTTCCACCCACAACAATCACTATGGCCTGGGCCTCGACCCCCCCTATCCTTTTCCCTAAAATAAAATAGCTGGACATCACCCTAGACTATTGTACACTAACACAACTCACCATTACTAGACAGTGGTGTCATTTGAACGGAAGATGCTACATGGCTGGTCAAGTGACTTTAAAGTTTGGAACCTCAACAACTGTAATCGACGTTCAGTATGATGGCAAATGCACTTTAAGGTATCCACAACCAGTTGGCTTGCGTGGATTCAGAACATGCTAATTGGCCGAGAGGACTAGGTCTGGCTTCCAAACATGCTAATTGGATTCGTTTACGAGGGACTCCCTCCGCAACACAGCATCATCAACAAAACGGCCAAGTCACCAGTCAAACGGGTGTCTCAATTCTTGATGAAATTTTGTTACTTTTAAATAAGGAAATCACCAATAAATGTATTTTTTACAATTTTTGTAGAATGAAATTTTGTTACTTTTAAATAAGGAAATCACTAACAAATGTATTTTTTGCAGTATTTGTCACAATTCAGTAGTCAAACGGGTGTCACAATTCTTGATGTTATATTTTTTACTATTTTTGTAGAATGGATAAGTCTTGGATAGAAGAGGATGACCGAATGAGTAGTAAATACCTATGTGGAGTATCCAACTTTTTGGATTTCGCTTTTCAACATTCAACGATTGGAGACAAGATTGTATGCCCTTGTAGAAAGTGCACTAATGTATACCAAGTCACCAGACAGACTACATTGAGTCATCTATTGTGGAATGGCTTCTTATAAAGCTATATTTCTTGGGCTTTTCATGGAGAAGATGTCGATGTTGAAATGGATGCTCCAACTGATCAGGGTGATTGTCTAGATGATGAAAATTTACAAGATATGTTGCATGATGTTTTTCTGAGTTTCAATGAAGATGAAAATATGGAAGGAGTACAGTCGGCTACTGATCAACATTTAAATGCTGAAAAATTTTATATCTTGTTAAAGGATTCTGAGACAGAATTATATCCAGGGTGTAAGAAACTTACCAAACTTGCTTGCATCCTAGAATTCTATCACCTGGTTTGTCTTAATGCCTTGAGTAAGAAAGCATCATCTATGTTTCTTAAGTTCTTTTAAAAAATGCTACCAGAAGGAGAACAATTACCTAATTCCTTTTATGAGCTGAAGAAGACAATAAAGGAGTTGGGATTACATTATGTGAAGATTCATGTTTGTCGAAATGGTTGCATGCTATTTTGGAAGGAGTCTACTGATAAAGACGTCTTTAATACATGTGGAGAATCAAGATGGCTAACGACTTCAATACCAGATGATGATGAGGAGGAGCTAGTAAACAAACCTAGAAGAACACCTGCCAAAGTGCTCAGACACTTTCCACTTATACCACGGCTGAGGAGGTTGTTCATGTCATCAAAAACTGCTTCCTTAATGAAGTGGCATGCAGAAGAATATGAAAAAGACGACAAGTTAAGACACCCGGTAGATTCACCTGCATGGAAAACACTTGATGTTATGCATCCAGAATTTGCTGCAGATGCTAGAAATATTTGATTGAGACTTGACACTAACAGATTTAATCCTTTTGGGACAATGAGTAATTCTCACAGTACATGGCATGTTGTAATTATTCTATATAATTTACCTCCTTGGTTGTGCATGAAGCAACAATATTTTATGTTGTCCCTACTAATTTCTGGACCATCTTCGCCACAGAATATAGATGTTTACTTGCGTCCATTGATTGATGAGCTGAAAGAACCATGGAGTACTGGTGTACAAACATATGACGCTGGAGCCAAGGAATTCTTTCAAATGCATGCTTCTTTATTATGGACTATTAGTGATTTTCCAGGATATGCACATCTATCTGGTTGGAGTACTAAAGGATACAAAGCATGTCCTTATTGTAATAAAGATACTGTCTCACATTGGTTGCCACATAGCCATAAAGTTTGTTATAGAGGACACCGTATGTTTTTTCCAGCTGGCCACATATTCCGGAAAGAAGTTAGGGCATTTGACGGTGAGCAAGAATTTAGGAGTCCACCTAAACCTCCTTCTGGAGCTGATATGTTGTCACAATTGGATGGCGGAAGCACTGTAATTGGAAAGAAAAGGCTGAGAGGTAAAGATTCGACACACAATTGGGATAGGAAAAGCATATTCTTCGAGCTACCATATTGGAAATCTAACATTGTAAGGCACAATCTGGATGTCATGCACATTGAGAAGAATATATGTGAGAGTATTGTTGGAACATTGCTAGGTATGAAGGATAAAAGTAAGGACAACTTGGATGCAAGGAAGGATTTGGAGGATATGGGAATTAGATTCCGCTTCATCCACAAACTATTGGCACACATTCCATACTACCTCTAGCTTGCTATACGATGAGAAAATAAGAAAAAATATCATTTTGCAACCTCCTAAAATATGTCAAAGTTCCAGATGGGTATGCATCTAATATATCTAGATGTGCACGGCCAACAAATCAGAAGATGCTACCAATGAAAAGTCATGATTATCACGTGTTGATGCAACAACTTCTGCCATTAGTTGTCACTGTGTCTTTGCCCAGTAAGAATGCTAAGTCATGTATTATTAATCTTTGTCACTATTTTCAGAGGTTGTGCACTAAAGTCATAGATCCAAATGATTTTGTTGCATTGGAAAATTCAATAGATGTGACACTTTGTGAGATGGAGAAGATTTTCCCTCCATGTTTTTTTTGACATAATAGTGCATCTATCAGTCCATCTCGTTTTTGAAGATAAGATAGCCGACCCTGTTCAGTATCGTTGGATGTATCCAATTAAAAGGTAAATTTTCATACGTTGTGATGACTTCACCTATTAGAATTTAATTTGTCATAATATTTTTGCCAACTTTGTTATTAGGTATCTGCATACCCTAAAAGGATATATTCATAATAAAAGATATCCAGAAGGATCAATAGAAGAAGGATATGTAGCTGAAGAGTGTCTTACTTTTTGTTCAAGATACTTGGATGGAGTTGAAACAAAATTAAATTGGCCAAATAGAAATGATACTGACGAAATAAATTTGGAAAATGAGCCAACACATGACAGTGATGATTGGTCGATTTTCTCAACAGTAGGTCGTGGTGTTGGTAAAATAATAGCATGTGTCTTGGACGAACATACATTGTAACAAGCCCATAAGCATGTACTATTCAATTGTGATGCAGTTGAACCCTACATTAAGTAAGTTAATGACAATTGTCTTCTATTATTAAAATAGTATTACATATTCCAATTACATATTGCACATGTTTTATTTTTAGGTAGCACTATGATATCATTAGGCTAAAACATCCTCATAAGTCCTTAAAGGAGGTATAGAGAATACATAGTAACTCATTTGATGGATGATTTAAGGAACATGTAAGTTAATTTGTCATAATTAAATTTGTTATGCTTCATGATTAAATACTGACAAAGTTTTCTTGTATTAGATTGAGACACTCCTAAGAACAAAGATGGTGGATGATAAAATCAAGTTTCTTTCTCAAGGTCCACATCAATTGGCCATAAAGTACAAGGGCTACATTTTCAATGGTCACAGATTCCATACCAAAGCAAAAGATTGACATCTAACAACACAAAATAGTGGAGTCTTTCTGGTAGCTAAGACTGATTGTTATGCTAAAACCACTGACCACAATCTAATTACTAGAGATGTTACCTACTATGGTGTTTTGAAGGATGTTATTGTGCTCAATTATTATGAACACTTTAAGGTGACATTATTTAAGTGTGATTGGGTGGACATCTACTCCAAGAGGACAATCAAGCATGATGAACATGGGTTGACTCTTGTTAATTTGAGATGACTTCAATCAACTGGAGAACCATATGTAGTGGCATATAAAGTTGGACAATTATTTTATGTACATGTCACTGCAAAAGGGTAGCATTTTGCTGTAAAGATTCCCCCCACAAGATACGTTCAACATGGAAGATCCATCTTATAGTGAGACTGTCAAATCTTATGTGCAAGGTGAACCTAGAGATGGGCCATCAATGACAACAGAGGATGAAAATGCAGACTATGACATAGTTAGATTGGATATGGAAGGAATTACTATTGATAGTTCAACAATTGAGAAAGACCAATCCCAAATTCAGTAGGATGACGAAAGTGTATATCAAAGTGATGATGATGACAGTTTTAAATGAGAAAATTAAAAAGTAGCAACCAATGTATATTTTAGTTTGTCGTTATTATTTGACTTATATATGCCTATTTTGTTGTCATGAAGTTTCCACTGTCTGAAATGTATCTGACATATTTTAGTCAGATGCTTCTATGTGTGTTGGATTATCTCACATATTCTCAAGAGAGAAGGTTGTCTGATCAGCTCCTTCGATGTATTGCAGCCTAGCCAAAGTGGTATCTAAAAGTAGTATCTAAAGTAGTATGTTCTGCTTCAATTCTGATGTCCAACTTACTAACAATGATGATCAACTTTTGCCTTGCCTTAATGTAGGTGTATGCAATCATAGTTTCATTTTTATGCAAACCTCTTCACTAACACTACTGCTAGCTCTACTGTTACTGATATTTTGACAATGACTTCATGTACCTCTGCAGTTTTGCATCCTAATTTCTCTGCAGAGGTAAATTAAGTCTTTCTCAACATGTCAGAACTATGCTATGGTGGAGAAGTCTATGAAGAAGCCTCAAGAAAGAATGGTTTCTCCAAGAGATTAAAGGCCATTCTCGAGAGATAAGGTTGTCTGATCAGCTATGTTGATGTATTGCAGCCTAACCAAAGTAGTATGTAAAAGTAGTATCTAAAGTAGTATGTTCTGCTTAAATTTTGATGTTATACTTACTAACAATGATGATCACCTTTTTCCTTGCCTTAATGAAGGTGTATGCAATCAAACTTCATTTTTATGCAATCCTCTTCACTAACACTACTGCTAGCTCTACTATTACTGATATGTTGACAGTGATTTCGTGTACCTCTACAGTTTTACATCCTAATTTCTCTGCAAAGGTACATGAAGTCATTGTCAACATGTCAGAATTATGCTCTGGTGGATAAGTCTATGAAGAAGCCTCAAGGAAGAATGGTTTCTCCAAGAGATTAAAGGCCATTCTCGAGAGATAAGGTTGTAAATGTATTTTTGCTTCCTACTCTGGAAAGTCTTCTTGCATGTTTTGCAGTTACTAGTTTTCTTCATGTGGCGGTTGCCATGACTGGTGATGGTGTCAATGATGCACCTGCTCTGAAAATGGCAGACATTGGTATTGCCATGGGAATTTCTGGAACTGAGGTGATTATATTCACTATGGGAATTTGTATATCTATCTTCTTGTCTTTTAGTAATTATTATCGATAATGATGTTTCTTCTCTTTTTATGTGTCAGTCCAGGTTGTCAAGGAGGCTTCATACATGGTTCTTGCTGATGATAACTTCAGTACAATATTTATTGCAGTTGACGAAGGGAGATCTATCTATAACAACATGAAGGCCTTCACCGGGTTCTACTCTTATTAATCATTTTATGCTTTCTTACCTTACTAAAATTCTTTCAACTTATTATGTATAGACTATACTTTTATGAGAACACTGGCTGAGATTGAGTTTGATTATAATCTTTTACTTTTACATAATTGTCAAGATTGTCAGCTTTGCCCCCTTTCTATAATCTACTTAGTTGTTTGCTTATCTAAATGTCTAAAGCTTTGCTGTGTGGAAAACTCTATTCAGTTGACATAATTTGAATGGTACATTTGAAATTATCACCCCTGTCAAACTTATTAGGAATGGTGAGAAGGTGGGTTCTTGTGAGGATGCCCTTCTTGCAAAGCTCGGCATTAGGCCCTTCTCATATAGACTGGTTGTGATGTCAGTTTATGATAGTGGATCTGTATTCATCCCTGAGGTCCTTGACCTTACTGAAGATGACCTTATTTATAAATTTGGCAATGGTGCTATCTTCCCTAATACTATCTTATTGCATGCTAGTGTTGTAAGTTTTTTTGTCTTACATTTGCATGCAAGTGCTCAACTTTTTGCTAACTTCATGGCAGGATCCTAGCAAGTTTGCAGTTGTTTCTGCCCCTGCTGCTGCTTCAGGCTATGCAGTTGCACCTGCGGCTTCTGCTGCCAAGGTGGAAGAGAAGAAGGAAGAACCTATACTGAGGAATCTGATGACTTTATGGCTGAATTATCATATGCTATCACTGCAGCTGAGAAGAAGGATGAACCTTCATTGCATTATAGCTAGTCTAATCTTGTAGAAGCTCACAACTACTTGGAATTCTAGAATGGAGTTGTATATTTTTGTAAGAAAATGAGTTTGTATTCCTTTGGGGGGTCTCCAAGTGCAAATTGAGTTGATATCCAGTTAGTGATCATGTCTAGAATATGTACCATATATAGTCATATGTGATGGTGTTGTATTGAATATAAGGGGCAAGGTAAAATGACCTCCCCATGTAATTTTCATTTGATTATAAATTAAAAAGTTCAATACTTCTGGAAAAATGTGTTCGGCTTCAATTGGCATTCAATTAGAAAACTTGATCATGAACTACAAATTGACAGACGAAAATCCATAAAAAATTAGTAATGCAGAACTAGTATGTCATTACTGTCTTTTTTCATAAGCCACTACATTCAATCAAAATTTTTTTATACAACAACATTATACAAAACAGTGGCATTTGTATAAAAGTGAAATGATGGATAGTGGCTTTTCTATAAATGCCAAATGATGGTTTAGTGGCCTTTATGTGGCATTTATTCAAAACCACTAAAGAAAAATATTTAGTGGCTTTTACAACTTAAGCCACTATCTTCCTAGTGGCATTGGCGCTAGAGGCATTTTTTTAACTGTCAACAAATGCCGCTAAACATGTTTACTAGATTTTTTTCAGTGGCATTTCAGAAAGGCCGCTGATGTGAATGTTTGATGTAGTGGCTCTAAGTGCAAGTGGGAGTTTGTAGGTATGTATTCCTAGAGATCCAATCATACGATGATTGTAATTGGGAATTAGATACCTTATTTGATAATGATAAAGATAATTCTATTTATTATGCTTGTCTCAATCATCAGATGATGACACAGATATATTATATGTTTAAAGAATGATGTTACTTGATGAATTATATCTTTAGAGTGAGGATCTTGATAGTGACATCATATGTATGATAAGAGTACATATATTCTGTAATGCCCCTAATTGTATATTACTGTGGAAGAAAAATAGACAACAATAATACATACGACTACAATGTGTGTTTGCGGATGACAAAATCAACCAGTCATTGTTGGGAAATATGGAAAAAGATTGGAAATGGAAACAAAAAATTATCTTTTGTGTTCCCCTTTAATAGACGATCGTGTCAACAACTCTATAATGGGAAGGATAGTTTACAAGTTCATACATGGTCGTGGCGCAAGTCCAATGACTATTCACTCATTGCAGTATACACCTTTATTCAAGTCGCACTCAGATGATGTCAACAAAAGCTCCTAGTTAATCACTAAGGACAGTAGGTTGATGTTGCCCTCCTAAAGAGAAAGACTCCTCGCCTCTATGGCAGTCCACATGGACAACCAGGAACTCCTATCATTCTATTAGAACAGACAAGAAGGAGTTGTCCCCTCTTGTTGGTGTACTAACACAACTTGCTCTCACACAATTATTCTCCCTTTCTATCCCTCTCTTTATCGGGTAGGACTTGCTCGGGTTCTCTCGATTAACACAACTTGAGAAAACTAACAATTGTCAGCGGCAATTGAGTTGTATCTTAGAAGCCTCCAGTGCCCCTCTATTTATAGGAGGGTTAGGGTCAGGGTTCCCTATCTGAGTAGGAGTGGAAGGGACTGGAATTTCAAAAAAATTCACATCCTACAAGTGGCGAACTGGTCAGATCATAAGTGAACCGTCTGGTTGGCATGTGAACCAATCATTCAACCCTTGAACCAGTCATTCCATAATGATTCCCAATCAAAATTGCATTGGCATTTAATACCTAATTTAATGCTCAACATGAAATTAGCATAAATCCTTGAATTAATCAAATTTATTCACCAAGCACTCGATTCACAACCTGAGCCAATTAGTTCATGTACCTGAGCCAAGCAATTCACTTCCTAAACCAATCTATTCATGGTCTAGAATTTCCAAAGTTTATTTAATTGACCTCACACACACTGAAATGATCAGTTCAACACTTGAACTAGTCGGTTCACATTTTTGTCAGTCAATATTCAACCAATATTGTTTAAATTGAGTAACTAACTCTTTAGTAATCAAATTTAAACCATATTCATGAATGAACTCCTATTCCAAGTGTATAGGTTCCAAGTTACATTTATAGTGGATCCCCATTAATTGATTTATGACCTCACAAGAAATGAGTGGTGTCTACCAACACATCATTGCTACCCAAGTAATCCAAAAAGTTGGAGAATAACTTCAACCTACAACTTGTTATTAGTGTTATAGTGATTGTCTAATTTCTTTGTCATTGATATCTACATTGAACTTGAGTTATGAAATCATCATACTCTCAATGTCCAATCCATGTTCCTTGAACCAGAGTAGACTATTTGAGATATATGTGACCTCAATATCATATATTTATTCACATGGGCATACACATGCTTTTCTCAGTCTTTCTTATCAAGTGTCCTAGATATCAAACTCTTGTAGGACGGTCAAATCCCATCTACATCACTCACAGTCATCCCCATTTGTCATAATGTACCCAAGAACCACATTTATGGTAACCCTTATTTAGGGTCACAATGGATGATATTAAAGTACATTGAACAACACATGATGAGTGTGGTGATTTCAGGTCTAAGAACCACAATTACAACTTTCATTATGAGAGATGATTATGAACACATAAAATGGTTTTCATGTGTCACTCTCAAGATGGGTTTGTCCGATGCACTGTTCTCTAACAAGTATCTATGTATTTGGTTTGATATCACATATCATGACTAATGAGATTATGTCATCAACAACCACACACTCTAGTCTTATGTGTGATTGATGTCTATCAACTTTCCACAATAACAACCGACTAGGGACATAGAAATAATATACATAATCTTAGCATATATATGATCTCTATAATGACCCCACCTTCCAGTAACCCCCAATTAAGGGAGACCAAGAGGTCAGAGTCGTTATCCCAATTTACAGGATCAAATGTTCGACAAATAATCAATAATAATTATCAAATACCACTAACTAAGCTGAAAGGCTGTAATAAAATAAAACTTTGCATACCTCTTTTTTTTCAAATTGAGGGTAACTACTTCTATCCATAACTGGAGTTTATTCTAACTAATCCTCATTTGTACTTTAATCCTCATTTAAATCCACATATGTCACTTTACTGTTTGTTCTTTTCACTTGTACCTAAAACGCCGACAAACAAAACATCAGTCAGCATAAAGCTGGTATGTGGGGGAAACAATAATCATGCAATTAACTTGTAACAATATATTGCATTCAAATATGATTTAACAACCAAATTTACGTTTTCAACATAATTGTTCAATCCATACATACCCTAGCCTCTACGTTGTCCCTGCAGTGGACCTGGATTCTACCTTCTTCATGGTAGATCTCCATTAAACCCCGCATGATCCCACCTAGCAGGTAGATCAATATCTAGGGTTGAGTCGCATGGCACTACCCATAAGTAGCCCAATCCCTAACTCATGGTGTGCTAAAGATTCGTATGGCACTACCCATAGGTAGCCCAATCCCTAACTCTTAATAACCTGATGGTCCCACTTAACAAGTAGACCCTTTACCAGGTTACCCTTTTCATCATTAGCAAAGCATAGAGGAGGACCAGGATCTGATCCAATCATGTATACATACTTATGGTGATAATCATAGTCACTTTATAGTTGCATGAAATAAAAGTCATCCAAGTAGTTATTTCCAAGCAACTGATAAAACAACTGGGAATCGTCATGAAACTAAAGCGATTATTCATAAGCGTAACCACATACCTGTCAAGCTGATTTGAGATAGAATAATCCAATCAAGAAATCCAAATAGGCAAGCAAGCACATTATGAGATCCTTAAATATGCATTCAATTTCCTATTATTAAACATACCATCAAGAGCTACTAAACCTAGCTCGCATCCTAGGGTTTCTAGTCCACTTTTAGGGTTTCCATTGCAATTAGGATTTCCCTTCATCTCTTACTATTTTAAACCCTAATTTTATACAATTACTCACAAACCCTAATTATCTCATCTATTCATCATGAAAGATACTAAGGTTATCTTTTAACAACATATAACCTTGATTTCAGAAAAAGCATAATGAACCATCAATTAAGTCCATTAAGCCTCTTTTACATTAAAGCTACCATTTTTATCCTTTTAATCCATGTCAATATCTTTATGCTCATTTATCATCAATTCATAGTTCATTATAATCTAAATCACATATGAACTCTAATTGTCATTAATTATACCTTCATCCATTAGAAAACCCTAATTACTACATTAAGGGTATTTATCCACAATTAGGAACTTTTATACTTGAAATAGCTAGGAATTATCATATCTCAACTTTATTCATGATTTTGAATAATTAAAACCATTATGAGTCACATTTACTAAATTTAGGGTTTCAAGGCCCATTAAAGCATATTTATGCACATGAACTCTAAATTAAAATAATTACATGCAAAGTTCATCCTTTTTGTTCCTAATATACCTTTTCATGATTAATAGGCTAATATCAACTTTAATCATCCATTAAACTCTACTAATTACATTAATCATCACAAAATAGGGTTTCTTAATCATTAAATCATTAAGGTTGATAAGTTCCATTAATTTTCGAATTACAAGAGGAAATACCTTCTAAATATATTTTTATTGGATTCCCCACATTTTTCTGAGAAATTTTCATATTTTATGTGTGTCCATCCGAGCTACCAATAAGGAGATACGATTTTTGTACAATTAACTCACCAGAGCCAATCAGAGCTTGCCACGTCACCCATGTCATGCAACGTCGCCCAGTAGGTTTGGAAATATAATGGGATTACGATTTTACCCTCGTACGGCCACTTAACTCTTTAAAGCTCGGAGGGGAAAAGGCGTCAAATGCTTGTCCGTCATCTTCCACCTTACGTAGCCTGACCGCTGCTGCCCTAACTGCTCGTTGCGCGACTCCACCTCCCGGATCTGGACCCGTCGGCCACCACGGCCTCTTCCCCCTCCTCTGTCATGCCCTCACGTAGGTGAGGGTACCTATGCTACGTGGTCGGTTGGCCAGAATTGAGCCCGGTAGGTCTGCATCCAATCTGCAGCATCGCGCAGGTGTAAGGAGCTAAACAGATTATTGCCAAGGCTCTCTCCGATGACGTAGGAGCGTCGCAAACTCCTCATACTGCTCTCATTGCTCCTGGGATCACACCACCCCCCTCTAGTTAGGGTTAGAATGGATGCAAGGTTGAAGAAGGAGAAGATAACGTGTGGGATCTTCTGGACTCGGCCCAAGGTCTTACCCCTTATATAGGGGAGGGTATCCACGCCCTACGGTGCTCATCTACGAATTATAAATGCCCTTTTCTAATAGGAATGTGATTCCTTCATTAAGAAGCAATTTTCTCTCTCTCTCTAATATCTCTTTAATATTCCTTCTTCTTTTGATATTAGGATTTTGAAAATCATCGCTCTTATTCTCTTTGTTCTTTCTTTTTAATCCATTGGCACGAAATTCTATTTTCATTTAGTAGAAAATACTTCCTTTTTAGCAATGCCACTAAAATCATTAATAATGTATCACATTATCCTCTTAGTTTGCATTTTTGGTATTTTATCTTTCTTTCTTCTCCATTGTGGCTCCTTAGACCCCAAGAAACTCCAAGATTTCGAAATTCCTTTATAAGGATACTTATTATCCTTCTAGATGCATCTATGTCCATTATTTCTCATTATCTTGCTTATTTCTTTATTAAAATATCTCTTTTCAAGGATTTCTCTTTATCTTTCTTTTTATTTTCCTCATTGGTATTCCATTTAACATTAGGAATCATTTGGATACGAAATTCCATCAAGGATAACTCAATTATGCCTTTTTCCACTTATTTTCCACATTTTATCATTGTTTTCAATTTCTTTCTTAATAAGAAATATTAAATTGATCTTTTCTTTTCTTTTTGCATTATCTTTGCAACTTTGACCTCCTTGGTACCCAAGGAACCCAAGAGGCATGAAATCCACCTTTGGATTATATACTTTTTCCTTCTAGAGGTTTCTACATTTTACTTTTCTACATTTCTTATTAATAATGGAGTTCCTTTTGTCTCTTCCTTGTTTTTAGGCCCAATAGCCAATAAAGCCCACAAAACAACTATCAAGGCTATTGTAAACGAAATCCATTTATTCAAAAAAATTATATCATTATTTGTTCACATATCTTTAATATGAGAAATTACATTTCCCACCAAATGAACCCAAAAGTTGGGGTTGTAACATCCTTCCCCTCTTATAGGAATTTTGTCCTCAAAATTCCATCAAGCAAACAAACAATTCAGGATAAGATTTTTCCATGTCCATCATTGGCCCCTACGTGGCTTTGTCCTATCCATGGTGCTTCCAAAGAGCCTTTATCGTCACATATTCTTTTCTCTGAGTTCTTTCACCTAGGCATCTATAAACCTCAAGGTGACTCAGGTCATTTCAGCCTCCCTTGAGGCTCACTAGGTTCATTGCTCCGCACATGGCCCGGGTACCTCACATAGTTCTCTAAATTGGACACATGGAATTCATCACACATCACATTATCCTAAGGCGTAAGGGCAAACTTAACCTTCTCCACCAAACCATGTCAAAAGAACCCATGCATTGGGGACTCACCTCTCTTAGCTATAACTTAGAGGGGTCAGATTTTCATGTCACATATTCCCCCACAGTGAACTACATGTCAGTCGACTTTGCATCATCTTACAACTCATGTCGTCTCTAGGATCCTTTCATCCATTGCACGATCAAAGCGACTTCATCTGCACACATTGTGGTCCTTTCTTGACCTTCATGAGGTCCCTTCACCAACATCATCTTAATGAAGTGGTGATCGACACAACCTCCCTTACTGAGCTTCTTTACAACTCGATACTAGCTATGGTGGTTATCATCACATCTTACAAAGGACAAGAACTGTCTCTATGTATCACCCTGAATAAGCACACATGCTCTCATTAGATCATCTAGTCTAGATCACACTAACCATTAGTTAGGGGTGATAAACTGTACTAACATCGAGTTCTTCATGTATCTACTTCCACCTCCTGGAAGTGAATTGTTAGGTCATACTCATGAACTTTTGAACTCGCATCATGATGTCGGTAGTCCTTTGAGACATGGCCATCTTGCCCACACCGAGCACACGCCAAGGGTAGTCCTTCATAAACGACCTCATATTACACTCCATTAATCAGTATGGCTGCTACCAGCTCCCTCATCGTATATAATTCGACTGTGAGTCTCACAAAGCAGCTCCTTGTTCAACAGGTTGTATACTCATCCACCTTGATGAGTCTTCCGAGTGATACCCTATATACTCATACATGGTGGGGACATACAGGTGGAGGGGTAGATTTACTATTCTCACCCACGTCACAAATAACTCAAGAAATTCCTTCGTTGGCTTGAAGGTAGGGTACCAATACCAAACGAGAAGATTTAAGCCAAAGACCTTCCATAGTCCCCTGTCATAGCTTCATCGTAGTCTCTTTGGTAGGATAGTTGGATAACGAAATGACCCTTTTCCATCTCGTACATGTTGAATCAGCTCGTGATCTTTCACAAGAGTTTTGGACGATCTTGGAGAGTCATATACCCTATGTCCGCTCCTAGCAATTTCACCACGACAGCATATCTCCATGGTTTGATTAGGTTATCTTCTGCCTCAGGGATTATCGATATCGCTAGTTTTCCTTCCACTTTGCCTAGGGTAACATCTTGGACCCATAGCTTCTCCACGTACAGGTTCTCAATGAAGGTATCTTTCATCCCTGGGATTTGGCTTCCAGAGACAGTATCATTGTACGATGCATGTTGTGTTTGTGCCCCCGTCTGGTAGGTTACTCGTCGGCTTTCATGTTCCGATCCATCATGGGAATTCATGGTCATCAGATCTAGGTTTTGGTCACCGTCCGCGCTTCCTTCATAGTTCGCTTGGGCTCTGCCTCCGCAGCCAACCATGTTCTATTCTGCTTGTACTCCTTTCAGCCCTGAAAAGTTGAATTGTAGACTTAGTTCCAAGATAGTGAACCCCTTCCCATTTTGCTGGGCTAAGAGATTGGTTCTTTGATTCACATCATCTTCGATCTTCTCCCTATTTCCCTCGCCTTCTAGCTCTCCACTGACTCCGCCCCTATCCACCTCAGATTCAACATTCCTCTCAGCACCGCTGCCATCGCCAGAGCCCCTTCAACTAACCCCACGTCTCTGGTGGCTTGGAATAAAGTTACCAGCAGCAAAATGCATGGAGGCCTGGGGCTCAAGTCCATGAGGGAGTGGAATGTAGTTATCTTAGCTAAGAATGCCTGGGATATAGCGAGTAACAGAAACACAGCTAAGAATGCAAGCAGATGATAATGGAGAACTCATACTTTTTTGTGAGAGATGGTAGAAACATAAGCTTCTGGCATGATTACTGGGTAGGTCCAGGTATCAAACTTTCTTCAAAAATGATACACAGGATCCAAGAAGACCTCTCTGACCTGAAAGTATCTAGTGTGGTGGTGGATAGCGGGACCTGGGATGAGGGATTCCTCAAGTCCTAGTTTACACTGAGGATCATGCAAAACATACTGAAGTTGGAACCTCCATCGGGACAGGAACAACATGATGTCAGAGTGTGGGCAGAAATGCCGAATGGAAGCTACTCAACCAAATTTGCTTACAGGATCCTTAGGAGGCAACGGGAGGTTAGGACGGAAGGAGAATGGAGCTTGATATGGAGACTGAAGATAGATGCAAAGATTAAGTATTTTACTTGGCTAACCATGCATGGTGCAATCCTTACAAATCATAGAAGAGTCTGTCGCATGATGGCCAGTGATGCTAAATGCGACAGATGCGCAGATGGGGAGGAAACATAGACACATGCGTTGAGAGATTGCCCATATTCAAAGAAGGTCTGGTTGGAAACATTGAATATCACCCAAGCAGACCCTTTCTTCCAGTCCAATTCAGACAAATGGTTTAGAGAACAAGTGAAGAGTAGAGGTTCAAATACTACTACATTCCTGATTACTTGTTGTTTGATGTGGGGTACAAGAAACACCCAAGTGTTTGAAAAATTCATTCTACCACCCCATCTTCTTGTACAAAGGATTGTACGAGAAGTTAAGATGAATGATATGGCGTGGGATAGAGAAAAACACAAACAGATGATTTCAGAGGGTAGGAAGCAATGGTTACGGCCAGCAGAGGGTTTCTTGAAGATAAATATAGATGTGGCATGGATGAAGAACAAGACAACCATAGATATAATTGCTCGGGGCCATGAAGGGATATGGGCAATTGGGCATGTAAGGGATATGAATGCAGACTCAGCTCTACATGTAGAAATCTTAGCAGTGGACATGGCATGTGAGATGGCCTGCCAGACAAATACACCCAAGGTGGCCATTGAAACTGATTGCAAGATGTTTGTAGATATGTTGCAGAGCAATCCAAGGAACAACCCAAAGTTCGCCAGATTCATTGAAAGAATACAATGCAGAATGCGTGAGCAAGGAGAATGGACCATCAATTTCGCTGTGAGAGATTGTAACAAGGTAGCATATTCTTTAGCTAAGTACCACCAAAAGCACAAAATAGGGGCCTTTGATTATACAAGACCACCAGAGTTTATTAGGGTTGCTTTAGACAAAGACAATTGTCATGGTAGTAGTACTACTAGGTTTAAATTTCAATCGAATGCTATTCCATGTATTTGTTATCCTTATTGGCCTGTAAGAGGAGAGTGAGATGAATAAATAGCCTCATGGCTTCACCCAAAAAAAAAGATCATGGTCCTTTTTCTATTCAATGAACACCATGCGAAGATCTCTTTTGTTTTCTGTATATTTCTCCATAAGACTCTATATCAGAAAAATGACATCTTTAGCTGATATTCCCAACATAAAACCAAACTGGTTGTCAGATATCTATGTAATCAATCTCAGCCTTTTCTCAATAATCCTCTCTCTAAGCTTCATAGAAAGACTCATCAACTTAATACCTCTATAGTTTGTGTAGCTCTGAACATCCCATTTTCTCTTGTAGATTTGTACTATAGTACTATTTCTCCATTCATCTAGCAACTTCTTTATCTTCAAAATCTCATTAAAGAAATTGGTCAACCACATAGCTCCTTCATCCCCCATACTCTTCCATACATCAATGGGAATATTGTCTGAACCACATGCCTTCATCATGTTTAACCTTTTCAAATCATTCTTGACCTTAGATAGTGAAACTCATTATGTGTAAGTGATATTTGTTGCATTCATTTCAGTTGTGTCTATTATATTATTCATAGGATCTCCATTAAAAATTATATGAAAGTAGTTTCTCCATTGGTTCTTTATATCATCATCATTCATCACAAGTATGCCATCTTTATTATTGATATACTTTACTTGACTCAAGTCTATTCCTTTCCTTTTTCTTATACGAGCCATTTCATTAAATTTTTTTTACTTCTCTAGTGTCCAACTTCTTATATATCTCGTCAAAGTATCTGGACCTTGCCTCTTGAACTATCTCCTTAGCATTATTATTTTCTTGTTTGTATTTATGAAAAGTTGCATCATCTCTTGATTTGGGAAAGCTCCTATAGATATCCATTTTCAGTTTAATAGACTTTTGTACTTCATGTTGGATCCTAGATGGATGATTAGATGCTCTAGAGGGGGGTGAATAGAGCTGAAAGCACTTAAACAAAACTCATTAAACCTTCAAGATATATGACAAGATAAGGTTGCTAAATAGTTAATTTGAGTGAAACTAAAGCATGCATAGCAAGGATGAGAGAGATTGAACATACACCAATAGACAAGCTATTTAGAGTGGTTCCACACTTCAAACTATAAGTGTGTCAGTCCACTTGCCTAGAGAGGTCAACCTCTAGGACTTCCAAACTATTGCACTCTTATATTCATTCATAAGACATACAATACATGACCACCAAAGGACTTACCTATCCAATACAAAGAGTCTTCAACCTTACCAAGGACTTACCCACTTTGCAAGTAGTCTTCCGCCTTCTTCCAAGGACTTACCTACTCTTGCATAAGTCTTCAGCCTTGTAGGAATTATCCACTCTTCTTGGATCTTCTGCCTTTGACTTCACCTTCACTCGGAGAAGCTTCTGCCAAGGACTTACCTACTTGAGCAAGGAGTCTTCTGCCTTCACCAAGGGCTTACCCACTCTAGCTCCAAGTCTTCAGCCTTGATCTTCACCAAGGGACTCCTTCCCTTGTTCTTCTTCACCTCTCTTGGATGAGAGAGAGAACCTTCATCTTCATGATTGAAAAGATAGAAAGGGAGGTGGTGGAAGTGAGAGCCTCACAAGATATACATGTTGGACTAGCTCTCTTATAGATTTCCTACTCACTCTAATGGATGTAGCAAGTGATTAAGCTTAGAAAGAGAGATGAGGCTGTAGGAAGCACTCAGCTATAGAATAGGAACCTCACATAGAGTTTGCAATGAATGTTCAACATTGGAATGAAGCCCAAGGGGTCCTATTTATAGATGGGGATGCCTCTTAGCCTTTGGGAACACTTGTGAACAAAAACTAGCCATTTTTTGGCTTGCAATGGATCTATTTTCACTTGTTGCAACTCCACAACGGCTAGAAGCACTTTTCTACACTTTTTCATACAGTGCAATCGGTCGAGTTTCTATAAAGGTAACTCGATCGATAGAGTAAAAGACAAAGTCAATATTCAGACCATCGGTTGAGTTTGTCCTGAGGAAACTCGACCGACCAATGAAAATCGATTTGTTCAGTTACTCCATCGGTCGAGTTCTGTGTGAACACAACTCGACCGATGCAATCTTTAGAAAATTGATCAAGGATGATCGGTCGAGTTTTCAGGCTGGGAAACTCGACCGACAAAGTGCCTGTAATCAATTTTCAAAGTTGCATCTAAATTGCTCTAATATTCGATCTAAGTGCTCCTGGTATTTTTCTAAGCTTAATTACAAGTCATACAATCATTACAAGTGATTTACAACATGATTCTAATGGATATACATCATATTACAAAAATGTGCACTTGTATTGACTTTGACTTGTCTTTTCTCCAATTTGATATGCGCAAGTTAGGGCAATTGGAGTGTATCTATACCTAATCTAAAATCACTCAAGTAGAGACATTAGACACCAATATGTGGAATGGTTAGTCATCATCAAAACACGGGTTTAGTCAATTTAGAAGTGAGTCAAAATTGACCTAATTGACCTTGAGTCAACAATCTCCCCCTTTTTGAAGATGACAAACCATTCCATAAATGTATTGAAAGCTTTTAAGTAAAGTCATACCTTTGGAGAAACCTAGGGGTTTCAATAGGATTGAGCTGATATGCTCCCCCTCAATTGATGCTCATGGAGTTCTCATACTCCCCCTCAATTGATGCTATTTCTCCTGCATGGTTAGCTTTCATAACATTTATAGAATATTATGTCTTCTACTCATATATGTTCTACACATATATGTCTTCTCCCCTTTACCTTATCCCTTTATATGAACATGCTTCTCCTCTTCATGTAAGACATGCCTTCTTCCTCTTTTTAAAAGAAGACATACCTTTCTCCCCCTTTGTCATTTCAAAAAGTGGGGTTATGAAGTAATAAGAAACATCACTTATTAAATAGAAAGGAGATAACACAAATATATATAAGGAGAGTAGAAGACCACAGATAGGGTCTTGTCCAAACATGGAAAGAAAAGAAAGTTAAACCATATACTTGAACAACCCAAAAAGCAAGATAAAGTGATGTAGAAAAATAATAAATCACAATTTTGACCCTCAAGATGACGGAATTTGACCAAAAATCATCAGAGCTCATCGCGACGTAATGAGTCTTGCTCAGAAGGTTGTTTCTACATGAAAAACACTAGTCTTGCACCAAAAACTGAAACTGGAGCAAACACTGCATAAAATAAAAAACAAATCTCCAATTTCTACATATAATGTAGATCTATGTACCCTACATTACAATGTTATGCAAGCAACTCAAGATAGTAGATATGCAATTCAAGGAACAAGCTTGAGCATGTATGAGACAAGATACAGGCATAGCATATAGATGAGCAAATATGCCAAATGTAAACAAGGTTAGAACTACATGTTTATGAGCTACTAGTAGATGATATCACGAGTTAGGACTACTAGTAGGATCTAGATCATAGCAAGAGATACCAAAAGATACACAAGATAAAACAAGATATGAGTAGATGTAGAGATATATCCAAACAAAGAGATATGCAATTTTAGAAGCATGAAAGGATATAACTCACTAGATATGCATCCTTTCCATAAGATGATTACCCTTATGAACCTCAAGGTTGTATCAAAACAAGATATACACCTAGATAGATGTAGCAAGTTAGAACATAATGGAAGCAATTCTAGACACAACCAAGAGATCCAAAGAGATCATCATCAAAACCTACAAAACAACTCAAAACAAGTAATTGCAACATATAGATATACCAATTTAGAGCGATTAGAGAGATAGAGTTGTAAGAAAGATAAGCAATTTAGAACATGGCAATATGCATATATAAAGGTACCAAAGGAGTGCCACAGAATAAGGATATTGGTTGAGAAAATCTAGTTGAGAGGGAAATTCTCATTCAACAAGCCAAATGTATATTCTGTGCACAGTGTTATCGGTCGAGTTCTATGCATTGACAACTCGACCGATGCCAGTTGTTGGCAACACCCATTGGTGCCTATCGGTCGAGTTTCAAACAGGACAAACTCGACCGACAGACCAGCTGTCAAAAAGCACATATATTTCATAAAAACATATTTAAAGTCATGCTAAATATACAAACCATATCCAAACATGTCTAAGAAAGTTAGTAATGCACTATAGACGCGTTAGAAACAGTTTTTGAGCAAGAGTGTGAAGAGAAACAAAAAAATACCACTATTGACTCAAAAACCACATGCATAGTGCACACTAATTTGACAAAAACAAGTTAGAAAGGGTTATAAGCAATAAAACATTTACCTTTGTTCTTATCATTCCTTTTCCACTTGTTGTCACCCTCTACACGTCTCACCTTTCTTCTTTCATGTGGATTGAGAAGTCAATTTGCAATTCAATAGCTCAAGTCAATCCATTTGCAAGTACCTACAAGAAGAAAGATGAAATGGTCCCCAATCATGTTTTTGGGTCCGGAAGCGTTAGTTTAGCAACCCAAGTCCTATTTCTCTTGGGTGCTTTCCTAAAAGTACAACAAGTAGAATAATGGCCAATATCATTGCAATAGTTGCATGTGCCCATAGTCTTGGAACTAGAGGATTCTCCATGGAATATTGGAGGTCCTTTATCTTTGTTGTTCCCTTGACTACTATCATACCCTAAACCATGTCTACCAATTTTTTTAGTAGTATGGTGTAGGATGTCATTAAGACTCTTTTTACCAACTAAGAATATTTGCAAAGAAGATCTCAAACTATCATTATCATGCATAAAAGATGTAATAGTAGAAGAAAAATGATTGATACTATCTCTAGCATGCAAAAGATCATTTTCTAAGCAAAGAGCTTTAGTTAAATAAGAATCTCTATCAATATGAAAAGCAGTAACATCATTTTCTCTACTAGTAGAACTAGAACAAGATTCATGCGCGTTGATTTTAGCAAGCAAGGAGGCATTTTCTATTTCTAATTTATGCAAAACAAAATCTTTGTCCTTGTTTTCAGATTTAAGAACATCAATATCATGCATGAGAGAATCAACAATTAAAGTATGCTCTTCATTAGAACTAGGCATGAGAGGTTGAGCTTCTAGAAATCTAATCTTATCAAGAAAACTAGCATTTTCAAGTTTAAGAGAGTCTACTTGGCTAAGACAAGCATTTTTATCATCAAGCAAGCAATAATTAGCATGTTCAAGATCATCTACTTCTATATGCAAATTATCAACAATTTTATCAAGCTTTTTCTTTTTCCTTTTAGAAGACTTAAGAGAGGCACAAATATCATGAATAATAGCAATCAAAGATTCTTTATCTAAAGAGTTTAGATTTACCTCACTTGAGTCTTCACTTGTTGATACTATAAGAGCAAAATGGCATTATCCTTCATCACTAGAGCTTGAGCTTGATTCTTCACTTGAATCTTCACTTGAGCTTAAGTTGGAGGAGCCACTTGAGATTGAGTGCCATTTCTCCTTCTTCTTGTGAAGATGGGTCTTTTTGCCTTGTGGGAAATCTTCCTTGTAGTGAACCTTCTTTCCACATGTGAAGCACAGGATGGAGAAGGACTTGCCTTTGTAGAATTTACCTTTAGAGTACATGGCATCTTCTTTAGCTTGAGAGGATGGAGAGACTTGTTCCATGATAGCTTCAATTTGAGCCTTCATTTCACCCTTCTTCATTCTCTTTATCTCTTTCTTCTCTTGTCTTTCTACTTCCTCCCTCTTGTCAAGTGTGGCTTCATGTGCTTGTAGATTTCCAATGAGCTCTTTAATAGGAATATCCCTAAGAGACCTTGCTTCTTCAATGGAAGTCACCTTGGGTTCCCACCGCTTGGGAAGAGTTCTAAGGATCTTTGAGTTGATCTCTCCACTAGACATAGGATGTCCTAGAATAGCAAGACCATTCAAAATGGTGTTGAGCCTTGAGTACATGTTGGCTATGATCTCCTCCTTTCCCATCTTGAAGTTCTCAAGCAGCCCTTTGAGCATGTAGACTTTTCTTTCCTTCACTTGATCCGTCCCTTCATAAGTGATGCATAGCTTTATCCATACCTCATAGGCCATCTCAAAAGAAGAAATCCGGTTGAAATCGGTGGGGGTCATGGAGGCATAGAGGATGTGCATGGCTCTAGCATTCAAGGTTGCTTTCTTCCAGGTAGCTTCATCCCATTCTTCAATCTTTGTCTTTGGTAGCATGTATGGGTTGTTTACTATTTGCCACATCTCAAGATATGATCCTTGCATGTAGAATTGAAGCTTCTTCTACAATAGAGGAAATTGCTCCCATCAAAGATCGGAAGGCTGGTCGAGAATCTCCCTCCTAGGTAGTCACCCATCTTCTCCTACTTGTTGAAGTATGCTTGGAGGAGACCCGCTCTGATACCAATTGTTGGATCCTAGATGGGTGATTAGATGCTCTAGAGGGGGGTGAATAGAGATGAAAGAACTTAAACAAAACTCATTAAACCTTCAAGATATATGACAAGATAAGGTTTCTAAATAGGTAATTTGAGTGCAACTAAAGCATGCATAGCAAGGATGAGAGAGATTGAACATACACCAATAGACAAGCTATTTAGAGTGGTTCCACAATTCAAACTAGAAGTGTGTCAGTCCACTTGCCTCGAGAGGTCAACCTCTAGGACTTCCAAACTATTACACTCTTATATTCATTCATAAGACATACAATACATGACCACCAAAAGACTTACCTATCCAATACAAAGAGTCTTCAACCTTACCAAGTACTTACCCACTTTGCAAGTAGTCTTCCGCCTTCTTCCAAGGACTTACCTACTCTTGCACAAGTCTTCATCCTTGTAGGAATTACCCACTCTTCTTGGATCTTCTGCCTTTGACTTCACCTTCACTCGGAGAAGCTTCTGCCAAGGACTTACCTACTTGTGCAAGGAGTCTTCTGCCTTCACCAAGGTCTTACCCACTCTAGCTCCAAGTCTTCATCCTTGATCTTCACCAAGGGACTCCTTCCCTTGTTCTTCTTCACCTCTCTTCGACAAGAGAGAGAACCTTCATCTTCATGATTGAAAAGATAGAAAGGTAGGTGGTGGAAGTGAGAGCCTCACAAGTAATACATGTTGGACTAGCTCTCTTACAGATTTCCTACTCACTCTAATGGATGTAGCAAGTGATTAAGCTTAGAGACAGAGTGAGGAGGTTGTAGGAAGCACTCAGCTATAGAATAGGAACCTCACATAGAGTTTGCAATGAATGCTCAACCTTGGAATGAAGCCCAAGGGGTCCTATTTATAGTTGGGGATGCCTCTTAGCCTTTGGGAACACTTGTGAATGAAAACTAGCCATTTTGTGGCTTGTAACGTATCTATTTTCACTTGTTGCACCTCTACAACGGCTAGAAGCACTTTTCTGCACTTTTTCATACAGTGCAATCGGTCGAGTTTCTATAAAGGTAACTCGACCGATAGAGTAAAACACAAAGCCGATATTCAGATCATCGGTCAAGTTTGTCCTGGGGAAACTAGACCGACCAATGAAAATCGATTTGGTCAGTTACTTTATCGGTCGAGTTCTGTGTAAACACAACTCGACCGATGCAATCTTCAGAAAATTGATCAAGGATGATCGGTCGAGTTTTCAGGCTGGGAAACTCGACCGACAAAGTGCATATAATCAATTTTCAAAGTTGCATCTAAAGTTCTCTAATATTCGATCTAAGTGCTCCTGATATTTTTCTAAACTTAATTACAAGTCATACAATCATTACAAGTGATTTACAACATGATTCTAATGGGTATACATCATATTACAAAAACGTGCACTTGTATTGACTTTGACTTGTCTTTTCTCCAATTTGATATGCGCAAGTTAGGGAAATTGGAGTGTGTCTATACCTAATCTAAAATCACTCAAGTAGAGACATTAGACACCAATATGTGGAATGGTTAGTCATCATCAAAACACAGGTTTAGTCAATTTAGATGTGAGTCAACATTGACCTAATTGACCTTGAGTCAACAATCTCCCCCTTTTTGAAGATGACAAACCATTCCATAAATGTATTGAAAGCTTTTAAGTAAAGTCATACCTTTGGAAAAACCTAGGGGTTTCAATAGGATTGAGCTGATATGCTCCCCCTCAATTGATGCGCATGGAGTTCTCATACTCCCCCTCAATTGATGCTATTTCTCCTGTATGGTTAGCTTTCATAACAGTTATAGAATACTATATCTTCTACTCATATATGTTCTACACATATATGTCTTCTCCCCTTTACCTTCTCCCTTTATATGAACATGCTTCTCCTCTTCATGTAATACATGCCTTCTTCCTCTTTTTAAAAGAAGACATACCTTTCTCCCCCTTTGTCATTTCAAAAAGTGGGGTTATGAAGAAATAAGAAACATCACTTGTTAAAGAGAAAGGAGATAACACAAATATATATATAAGGAGAGTAGAAGACCACAGATAGGGTCTTGTCTAAGCATAGAAAGAAAAGCAAGTTAAAGCATATACTTGAACAACCCAAAAAGCAAGATAAAGTGCTGCAGAAAAAAAATAAATCGCAATTTTGACCCTCAAGATGACGAAATTTGACCAAAAATCATCAGAGCTCATCGCGACGCAATGAGTCTTCCTCAGATGGTTGTTTCTGCATGAAAAACACTAGTCTTGCACCAAAAACTGAAACTGGAGCAAAAACTGCATAAAATAAAAAAAAATTTCCAATTTCTACTTATAATGTAGATCTATGTACCCTGCATCACAATGTTATGCAAGCAACTCAAGATAGTAGATATGCAACTCAAGGAACAAGCTTGAGCATGTATGAGACAAGATACAAGTATAGCAAATAGATGAGCAAAGATGCCAAATGTAAACAAGGTTAGAACTACATGTATATGAACTACTAGTAGATGATATCACGAGTTAGGACTACTAGTAGGATCTAGATCATAGCAAGAGATACCAAAAGATACACAAGATAAAACAAGTTATGATTAGATGTAGAGATATATCCAAACAAAGAGATATCCAATTTTAGAAGCATGAAAGGATATAACTCACTAGATATGCATCCTTACCATAAGATGATTACCCTTATGAACCTCAAGGTTGTATCAAAACAAGATATACACCTAGATAGATGTAGCAAGTTAGAGCACAACGGAAGCAATTCTAGACACAACCAAGAGATCCAAAGAGATCATCATCAAAACCTACAAAAGAAATCAAAACAAGTAATTGCAACATATAGATATACCAATTTAGAGCAATTAGAGAGATAGAGTTGTAAGTAAGATAGGCAATTTAGAATATGGCAATATGAATATATAAAGCTACCAAATGAGTGCCACAGAATAAGGCTATTGGTTGAGAAAATCTATTGAGAGGGAAATTCTCATTCAACAAGCCGAATGTATATTCTGTGCATAGTGTTATCGGTCGAGTTCTGTGCATTAACAAGTCGATCGATGACAGCTGTTGGCAACACCCATTGGTGCCTATCGGTTGAGTTTCAAACAGGACAAACTCGACCGACAGACCAGCTGTCAAAACGCACATATATTTCATAAAAACATATTTAAAGGCATGCTAAATATACAAACCATATCCAAACATGTCTAAGAAAGTTAGTAATGTACTATAGAAGCATTAGAAATAGTTTTTGAGCAAGAGTGTGAAGAGAAACAGAAAATACCACTTTTGACTCAAAAACCACATGCATAGTGCACACTAACTTGACAAAAATAAGTTAGAAATGGTTATAAGCAATAAAACATTTACCTTTGTTCTTACCATTCCTTTTCCAATTTTTCTCACCCTCTACACATCTCACCTTTCTTCTTTCATGTGGATTGAGAAGTCAATTTGCAATTCAATAGCTCAAGTCAATCCATTTGCAAGTACCTACAAAAGAAAGATGAAATGGTCCCCAATCATGTTTTTGGGTCCGGAGGGGTTAGTTTAGCAACCCAAGTCCTATTTCTCTTGGGTGCTTTCCTAAAAGGACAACAAGTAGAATAATGGCCAATATTATTGCAATAGTTGCATGTGCCCATAGTCTTGGTACTAGAGGATTCTCCATGGAATATTGGAGGTCATTTATCTTTGTTGTTCCCTTGACTACTATCATACCCTAAACCATGTCTACCAATTTGTTTAGTAGTATGGTGTAGGATGTCATTAAGACTCTTTTTACCAACTAAGAATGTTTGCAAAGAAGATCTCAAACTATCATTATCATGCATAAGAGATGTAATAGTAGAAGACAAATGATTGATATAATCTCTAGCATGCAAAAGATCATTTTCTAAGCAAAGATCTTTAGTTAAATAAGAATCTCTATCAATATGAAAAGCAACAACATCATTTTCTCTACTAGTAGAACTAGAACAAGATTCATGCACATTGATTTTAGCAAGCAAGGAGGCATTTTCTATTTCTAATTTATGCAAAACAAAATCTTTGTCCTTGTTTTCAGATTTAAGAACATCAATATCATGCATGAGAGAATCAACAATTAAAGTATGCTCTTCATTAGCACTAGGCATGAGAGGTTGAGCTTCTAGAAATCTAATCTTATCAAGAAAATTAGCATTTTCAAGTTTAAGAGAGTCTACTTGGCTAAGACAAGCATTTTTATCATCAAGCAAGCAATAATTAGCATGTTCAAGATCATCTAATTCTATATGCAAATTATCAACAATTTTAGCAAGCCTTTTCTTTTTCCTTTTAGAAGACTTAAGAGAGGCACAAATATCATGAATAATAGCAATCAAAGATTCTTTATCGAAAGAGTTTAGATTTACCTCACTTGAGTCTTCACTTGTTGACGCTATAAGAGCAAAATGGCATTCTCCTTCATCACTAGAGCTTGAGCTTGATTCTTCACTTGAATCTTCACTTGAGCTTGAGTTGGAGGAGCCACTTGAGCTTGAGTGCCATTTCTCCTTCTTCTTATGAAGATGGGTCTTTTTGCCTTGTGGGAAATCTTCCTTGTAGTGAACCTTCTTTCCACATGTGAAGCACCAGATGGAGGAGGACTTTCCTTTGTAGAATTTACCTTTAGAGTACATGGCATCTTCTTTAGCTTGAGAGGATGGAGAGACTTGTTCCATGATAGCTTCAATTTGAGCCTTCATTTCAGCCTTCTTCATTCTCTTTAGCTCTTTCTTCTTTTGTCTTTCTACTTCCTCCCTCTTGTCAAGTGTGGCTTCATGTGCTTGTAGATTTCCAATGAGCTCTTCAATAGGAATATCCCTAAGAGACCTTGCTTCTTCAATGGAAGTCACCTTGGGTTCCCACCACTTGGGAAGAGTTCTAAGGATCTTTGAGTTGATCTCTCCACTACACATAGGATGTCCTAGAATAGCAAGACCATTCAAAATGGTGTTGAGCCTTGAGTACATGTTGGTTATGCTCTCCTCCATTCCCATCTTGAAGTTCTCAAGCAGCCCTTTGAGCATGTAGACTTTTCTTTCTTTCACTTGATCTATCCCTTCATAAGTAATGCATAGCTTTCTCCATACCTCATAGGCCGTCTCACAAGAAGAAATCCGGTTGAACTCGGTGGGGGTCATGAAGGCATAGAGGATGTGCATGGCTCTAGCATTCAAGGTTGCTTTCTTCAAGGTAGCTTCATCCCATTCTTCAATCTTTGTCTTTGGTAGCATGTATGGGCTGTTCACCATTTGCCACATCTCAAGACATGATCCTTAGATGTAGAATTGAAGCCTTCTTCTCCAATAGAGGAAATTGCTCCCATCAAAGATTGGAAGGCTGGTTGAGAATCTCCCTCCTAGGTAGTCACACATCTTCTCCTATTTGTTGAAGTATGTTTGGAGAAGACCCGCTCTGATACCAATTGTTGGATCCTAGATGGGTGATTAAATGCTCTAGAGGGGGGGTGAATAGAGCTGAAAGCACTTAAACAAAACTCATTAAACCTTCAAGATATATGACAAGATAAGGTTTCTAAATAGGTAATTTTAGTACAACTAAAGCATGCATAGCAAGGATGAGAGAGATTGAACATACACCAATAGACAAGCTATTTAGAGTGGTTCCACACTTCAAACTAGAAGTGTGTCAGTCCACTTGCCTCGAGAGGTCAACCTCTAGGACTTCCAAACTATTGCACTCTTATATTCATTCATAAGACATACAATACATGACCACCAAAGGACTTACCTATCCAATACAAAGAGTCTTCAACCTTACCAAGGACTTACCCACTTTGCAAGTAGTCTTCCGCCTTCTTCCAAGGACTTACCTACTCTTGCATAAGTCTTCAGCCTTGTAGGAATTATCCACTCTTCTTGGATCTTCTGCCTTTGACTTCACCTTCACTCGGAGAAGCTTCTGCCAAGGACTTACCTACTTGAGCAAGGAGTCTTCTGCCTTCACCAAGGGCTTACCCACTCTAGCTCCAAGTCTTCAGCCTTGATCTTCACCAAGGGACTCCTTCCCTTGTTCTTCTTCACCTCTCTTGGATGAGAGAGAGAACCTTCATCTTCATGATTGAAAAGATAGAAAGGGAGGTGGTGGAAGTGAGAGCCTCACAAGATATACATGTTGGACTAGCTCTCTTATAGATTTCCTACTCACTCTAATGGATGTAGCAAGTGATTAAGCTTAGAAAGAGAGATGAGGCAGTAGGAAGCACTCAGCTATAGAATAGGAACCTCACATAGAGTTTGCAATGAATGTTCAACATTGGAATGAAGCCCAAGGGGTCCTATTTATAGCTGGGGATGCCTCTTAGCCTTTGGGAACACTTGTGAACAAAAACTAGCCATTTTGTGGCTTGCAATGGATCTATTTTCACTTGTTGCAACTCCACAACGGCTAGAAGCACTTTTCTACACTTTTTCATACAGTGCAATCGGTCGAGTTTCTATAAAGGTAACTCGATCGATAGAGTAAAAGACAAAGTCAATATTCAGACCATCGGTTGAGTTTGTCCTGAGGAAACTCGACCGACCAATGAAAATCGATTTGTTCAGTTACTCCATCGGTCGAGTTCTGTGTGAACACAACTCGACCGATGCAATCTTTAGAAAATTGATCAAGGATGATCGGTCGAGTTTTCAGGCTGGGAAACTCGACCGACAAAGTGCCTGTAATCAATTTTCAAAGTTGCATCTAAATTGCTCTAATATTCGATCTAAGTGCTCCTGGTATTTTTCTAAGCTTAATTACAAGTCATACAATCATTACAAGTGATTTACAACATGATTCTAATGGATATACATCATATTACAAAAATGTGCACTTGTATTGACTTTGACTTGTCTTTTCTCCAATTTGATATGCGCAAGTTAGGGCAATTGGAGTGTATCTATACCTAATCTAAAATCACTCAAGTAGAGACATTAGACACCAATATGTGGAATGGTTAGTCATCATCAAAACACGGGTTTAGTCAATTTAGAAGTGAGTCAAAATTGACCTAATTGACCTTGAGTCAACAATCTCCCCCTTTTTGAAGATGACAAACCATTCCATAAATGTATTGAAAGCTTTTAAGTAAAGTCATACCTTTGGAGAAACCTAGGGGTTTCAATAGGATTGAGCTGATATGCTCCCCCTCAATTGATGCGCATGGAGTTCTCATACTCCCCCTCAATTGATGCTATTTCTCCTGCATGGTTAGCTTTCATAACATTTATAGAATATTATGTCTTCTACTCATATATGTTCTACACATATATGTCTTCTCCCCTTTACCTTATCCCTTTATATGAACATGCTTCTCCTCTTCATGTAAGACATGCCTTCTTCCTCTTTTTAAAAGAAGACATACCTTTCTCCCCCTTTGTCATTTCAAAAAGTGGGGTTATGAAGTAATAAGAAACATCACTTATTAAATAGAAAGGAGATAACACAAATATATATAAGGAGAGTAGAAGACCACAGATAGGGTCTTGTCCAAACATGGAAAGAAAAGAAAGTTAAACCATATACTTGAACAACCCAAAAAGCAAGATAAAGTGCTGTAGAAAAATAATAAATCACAATTTTGACCCTCAAGATGATGGAATTTGACCAAAAATCATCAGAGCTCATCGCGACGTAATGAGTCTTGCTCAGAAGGTTGTTTCTGCATGAAAAACACTAGTCTTGCACCAAAAACTGAAACTGGAGCAAACACTGCATAAAATAAAAAACAAATCTCCAATTTCTACATATAATGTAGATCTATGTACCCTACATTACAATGTTATGCAAGCAACTCAAGATAGTAGATATGCAATTCAAGGAACAAGCTTGAGCATGTATGAGACAAGATACAGGCATAGCATATAGATGAGCAAAGATGCCAAATGTAAACAAGGTTAGAACTACATGTTTATGAGCTACTAGTAGATGATATCACGAGTTAGGACTACTAGTAGGATCTAGATCATAGCAAGAGATACCAAAAGATACACAAGATAAAACAAGCTATGAGTAGATGTAGAGATATATCCAAACAAAGAGATATGCAATTTTAGAAGCATGAAAGGATATAACTCACTAGATATGCATCCTTTCCATAAGATGATTACCCTTATGAACCTCAAGGTTGTATCAAAACAAGATATACACCTAGATAGATGTAGCAAGTTAGAACATAATGGAAGCAATTCTAGACACAACCAAGAGATCCAAAGAGATCATCATCAAAACCTACAAAACAACTCAAAACAAGTAATTGCAACATATAGATATACCAATTTAGAGCGATTAGAGAGATAGAGTTGTAAGCAAGATAAGCAATTTAGAACATGGCAATATGCATATATAAAGGTACCAAAGGAGTGCCACAGAATAAGGATATTGGTTGAGAAAATCTAGTTGAGAGGGAAATTCTCATTCAACAAGCCAAATGTATATTCTGTGCACAGTGTTATCGGTCGAGTTCTATGCATTGACAACTTGACCGATGACAGTTGTTGGCAACACCCATTGGTGCCTATCGGTCGAGTTTCAAACAGGACAAACTTGACCGACAGACCAGCTGTCAAAAAGCACATATATTTCATAAAAACATATTTAAAGTCATGCTAAATATACAAACCATATCCAAACATGTCTAAGAAAGTTAGTAATGCACTATAGACGCGTTAGAAACAGTTTTTGAGCAAGAGTGTGAAGAGAAACAAAAAAATACCACTATTGACTCAAAAACCACATGCATAGTGCACACTAATTTGACAAAAACAAGTTAGAAAGGGTTATAAGCAATAAAACATTTACCTTTGTTCTTATCATTCCTTTTCCACTTGTTGTCACCCTCTACACGTCTCACCTTTCTTCTTTCATGTGGATTGAGAAGTCAATTTGCAATTCAATAGCTCAAGTCAATCCATTTGCAAGTACCTACAAGAAGAAAGATGAAATGGTCCCCAATCATGTTTTTGGGTCCGGAAGCGTTAGTTTAGCAACCCAAGTCCTATTTCTCTTGGGTGCTTTCCTAAAAGGACAACAAGTAGAATAATGGCCAATATCATTGCAATAGTTGCATGTGCCCATAGTCTTGGAACTAGAGGATTCTCCATGGAATATTGGAGGTCCTTTATCTTTGTTGTTCCCTTGACTACTATCATACCCTAAACCATGTCTACCAATTTTTTTAGTAGTATGGTGTAGGATGTCATTAAGACTCTTTTTACCAACTAAGAATATTTGCAAAGAAGATCTCAAACTATCATTATCATGCATAAAAGATGTAATAGTAGAAGAAAAATGATTGATATTATCTCTAGCATGCAAAAGATCATTTTCTAAGCAAAGAGCTTTAGTTAAATAAGAATCTCTATCAATATGAAAAGCAGTAACATCATTTTCTCTACTAGTAGAACTAGAACAAGATTCATGCGTGTTGATTTTAGCAAGCAAGGAGGCATTTTCTATTTCTAATTTATGCAAAACAAAATCTTTGTCCTTGTTTTCAGATTTAAGAACATCAATATCATGCATGAGAGAATCAACAATTAAAGTATGCTCTTCATTAGAACTAGGCATGAGAGGTTGAGCTTCTAGAAATCTAATCTTATCAAGAAAACTAGCATTTTCAAGTTTAAGAGAGTCTACTTGGCTAAGACAAGCATTTTTATCATCAAGCAAGCAATAATTAGCATGTTCAAGATCATCTAATTCTATATGCAAATTATCAACAATTTTATCAAGCTTTTTCTTTTTCCTTTTAGAAGACTTAAGAGAGGCACAAATATCATGAATAATAGCAATCAAAGATTCTTTATCTAAAGAGTTTAGATTTACCTCACTTGAGTCTTCACTTGTTGATACTATAAGAGCAAAATGGCATTATCCTTCATCACTAGAGCTTGAGCTTGATTCTTCACTTGAATCTTCACTTGAGCTTAAGTTGGAGGAGCCACTTTAGATTGAGTGCCATTTCTCCTTCTTCTTGTGAAGATGGGTCTTTTTGCCTTGTGGGAAATCTTCCTTGTAGTGAACCTTCTTTCCACATGTGAAGCACAGGATGGAGAAGGACTTGCCTTTGTAGAATTTACCTTTAGAGTACATGGCATCTTCTTTAGCTTGAGAGGATGGAGAGACTTGTTCCATGATAGCTTCAATTTGAGCCTTCATTTCACCCTTCTTCATTCTCTTTATCTCTTTCTTCTCTTGTCTTTCTACTTCCTCCCTCTTGTCAAGTGTGGCTTCATGTGCTTGTAGATTTCCAATGAGCTCTTTAATAGGAATATCCCTAAGAGACCTTGCTTCTTCAATGGAAGTCACCTTGGGTTCCCACCGCTTGGGAAGAGTTCTAAGGATCTTTGAGTTGATCTCTCCACTAGACATAGGATGTCCTAGAATATCAAGACCATTCAAAATGGTGTTGAGCCTTGAGTACATGTTGGCTATGATCTCCTCCTTTCCCATCTTGAAGTTCTCAAGCAGCCCTTTGAGCATGTAGACTTTTCTTTCCTTCACTTGATCCGTCCCTTCATAAGTGATGCATAGCTTTATCCATACCTCATAGGCCATCTCAAAAGAAGAAATCCGGTTGAAATCGGTGGGGGTCATGGAGGCATAGAGGATGTGCATGGCTCTAGCATTCAAGGTTGCTTTCTTCCAGGTAGCTTCATCCCATTCTTCAATCTTTGTCTTTGGTAGCATGTATGGGTTGTTTACTATTTGCCACATCTCAAGATATGATCCTTGCATGTAGAATTGAAGCTTCTTCTACAATAGAGGAAATTGCTCCCATCAAAGATCGGAAGGCTGGTCGAGAATCTCCCTCCTAGGTAGTCACCCATCTTCTCCTACTTGTTGAAGTATGCTTGGAGGAGACCCGCTCTGATACCAATTGTTGGATCCTAGATGGGTGATTAGATGCTCTAGAGGGGGGTGAATAGAGATGAAAGCACTTAAACAAAACTCATTAAACCTTCAAGATATATGACAAGATAAGGTTTCTAAATAGGTAATTTGAGTGCAACTAAAGCATGCATAGCAAGGATGAGAGAGATTGAACATACACCAATAGACAAGCTATTTAGAGTGGTTCCACAATTCAAACTAGAAGTGTGTCAGTCCACTTGCCTCGAGAGGTCAACCTCTAGGACTTCCAAACTATTACACTCTTATATTCATTCATAAGACATACAATACATGACCACCAAAAGACTTACCTATCCAATACAAAGAGTCTTCAACCTTACCAAGTACTTACCCACTTTGCAAGTAGTCTTCCGCCTTCTTCCAAGGACTTACCTACTCTTGCACAAGTCTTCATCCTTGTAGGAATTACCCACTCTTCTTGGATCTTCTGCCTTTGACTTCACCTTCACTCGGAGAAGCTTCTGCCAAGGACTTACCTACTTGTGCAAGGAGTCTTCTGCCTTCACCAAGGTCTTACCCACTCTAGCTCCAAGTCTTCATCCTTGATCTTCACCAAGGGACTCCTTCCCTTGTTCTTCTTCACCTCTCTTCGACAAGAGAGAGAACCTTCATCTTCATGATTGAAAAGATAGAAAGGTAGGTGGTGGAAGTGAGAGCCTCACAAGTAATACATGTTGGACTAGCTCTCTTACAGATTTCCTACTCACTCTAATGGATGTAGCAAGTGATTAAGCTTAGAGACAGAGTGAGGAGGTTGTAGGAAGCACTCAGCTATAGAATAGGAACCTCACATAGAGTTTGCAATGAATGCTCAACCTTGGAATGAAGCCCAAGGGGTCCTATTTATAGTTGGGGATGCCTCTTAGCCTTTGGGAACACTTGTGAATGAAAACTAGCCATTTTGTGGCTTGTAACGTATCTATTTTCACTTGTTGCACCTCTACAACGGCTAGAAGCACTTTTCTGCACTTTTTCATACAGTGCAATCGGTCGAGTTTCTATAAAGGTAACTCGACCGATAGAGTAAAACACAAAGCCGATATTCAGATCATCGGTCAAGTTTGTCCTGGGGAAACTAGACCGACCAATGAAAATCGATTTGGTCAGTTACTTTATCGGTCGAGTTCTGTGTAAACACAACTCGACCGATGTAATCTTCAGAAAATTGATCAAGGATGATCGGTCGAGTTTTCAGGCTGGGAAACTCGACCGACAAAGTGCATATAATCAATTTTCAAAGTTGCATCTAAAGTTCTCTAATATTCGATCTAAGTGCTCCTGATATTTTTCTAAACTTAATTACAAGTCATACAATCATTACAAGTGATTTACAACATGATTCTAATGGGTATACATCATATTACAAAAACGTGCACTTGTATTGACTTTGACTTGTCTTTTCTCCAATTTGATATGCGCAAGTTAGGGAAATTGGAGTGTGTCTATACCTAATCTAAAATCACTCAAGTAGAGACATTAGACACCAATATGTGGAATGGTTAGTCATCATCAAAACACAGGTTTAGTCAATTTAGATGTGAGTCAACATTGACCTAATTGACCTTGAGTCAACAATCTCCCCCTTTTTGAAGATGACAAACCATTCCATAAATGTATTGAAAGCTTTTAAGTAAAGTCATACCTTTGGAAAAACCTAGGGGTTTCAATAGGATTGAGCTGATATGCTCCCCCTCAATTGATGCGCATGGAGTTATCATACTCCCCCTCAATTGATGCTATTTCTCCTGTATGGTTAGCTTTCATAACAGTTATAGAATACTATATCTTCTACTCATATATGTTCTACACATATATGTCTTCTCCCCTTTACCTTCTCCCTTTATATGAACATGCTTCTCCTCTTAATGTAATACATGCCTTCTTCCTCTTTTTAAAAGAAGACATACCTTTCTCCCCCTTTGTCATTTCAAAAAGTGGGGTTATGAAGAAATAAGAAACATCACTTGTTAAAGAGAAAGGAGATAACACAAATATATATATAAGGAGAGTAGAAGACCACAGATAGGGTCTTGTCTAAGCATAGAAAGAAAAGCAAGTTAAAGCATATACTTGAACAACCCAAAAAGCAAGATAAAGTGCTGCAGAAAAAAAATAAATCGCAATTTTGACCCTCAAGATGACGAAATTTGACCAAAAATCATCAGAGCTCATCGCGACGCAATGAGTCTTCCTCAGATGGTTGTTTCTGCATGAAAAACACTAGTCTTGCACCAAAAACTGAAACTGGAGCAAAAACTGCATAAAATAAAAAAAAATTTCCAATTTCTACTTATAATGTAGATCTATGTACCCTGCATCACAATGTTATGCAAGCAACTCAAGATAGTAGATATGCAACTCAAGGAACAAGCTTGAGCATGTATGAGACAAGATACAAGTATAGCAAATAGATGAGCAAAGATGCCAAATGTAAACAAGGTTAGAACTACATGTATATGAACTACTAGTAGATGATATCACGAGTTAGGACTACTAGTAGGATCTAGATCATAGCAAGAGATACCAAAAGATACACAAGATAAAACAAGTTATGATTAGATGTAGAGATATATCCAAACAAAGAGATATCCAATTTTAGAAGCATGAAAGGATATAACTCACTAGATATGCATCCTTACCATAAGATGATTACCCTTATGAACCTCAAGGTTGTATCAAAACAAGATATACACCTAGATAGATGTAGCAAGTTAGAGCACAACGGAAGCAATTCTAGACACAACCAAGAGATCCAAAGAGATCATCATCAAAACCTACAAAAGAAATCAAAACAAGTAATTGCAACATATAGATATACCAATTTAGAGCAATTAGAGAGATAGAGTTGTAAGTAAGATAGGCAATTTAGAATATGGCAATATGAATATATAAAGCTACCAAATGAGTGCCACAGAATAAGGCTATTGGTTGAGAAAATCTATTGAGAGGGAAATTCTCATTCAACAAGCCGAATGTATATTCTGTGCATAGTGTTATCGGTCGAGTTCTGTGCATTAACAAGTCGATCGATGACAGCTGTTGGCAACACCCATTGGTGCCTATCGGTTGAGTTTCAAACAGGACAAACTCGACCGACAGACCAGCTGTCAAAACGCACATATATTTCATAAAAACATATTTAAAGGCATGCTAAATATACAAACCATATCCAAACATGTCTAAGAAAGTTAGTAATGTACTATAGAAGCATTAGAAATAGTTTTTGAGCAAGAGTGTGAAGAGAAACAGAAAATACCACTTTTGACTCAAAAACCACATGCATAGTGCACACTAACTTGACAAAAATAAGTTAGAAATGGTTATAAGCAATAAAACATTTACCTTTGTTCTTACCATTCCTTTTCCAATTGTTCTCACCCTCTACACATCTCACCTTTCTTCTTTCATGTGGATTGAGAAGTCAATTTGCAATTCAATAGCTCAAGTCAATCCATTTGCAAGTACCTACAAAAGAAAGATGAAATGGTCCCCAATCATGTTTTTGGGTCCGGAGGGGTTAGTTTAGCAACCCAAGTCCTATTTCTCTTGGGTGCTTTCCTAAAAGGACAACAAGTAGAATAATGGCCAATATTATTGCAATAGTTGCATGTGCCCATAGTCTTGGTACTAGAGGATTCTCCATGGAATATTGGAGGTCATTTATCTTTGTTGTTCCCTTGACTACTATCATACCCTAAACCATGTCTACCAATTTGTTTAGTAGTATGGTGTAGGATGTCATTAAGACTCTTTTTACCAACTAAGAATGTTTGCAAAGAAGATCTCAAACTATCATTATCATGCATAAGAGATGTAATAGTAGAAGACAAATGATTGATATAATCTCTAGCATGCAAAAGATCATTTTCTAAGCAAAGATCTTTAGTTAAATAAGAATCTCTATCAATATGAAAAGCAACAACATCATTTTCTCTACTAGTAGAACTAGAACAAGATTCATGCACATTGATTTTAGCAAGCAAGGAGGCATTTTCTATTTCTAATTTATGCAAAACAAAATCTTTGTCCTTGTTTTCAGATTTAAGAACATCAATATCATGCATGAGAGAATCAACAATTAAAGTATGCTCTTCATTAGCACTAGGCATGAGAGGTTGAGCTTCTAGAAATCTAATCTTATCAAGAAAATTAGCATTTTCAAGTTTAAGAGAGTCTACTTGGCTAAGACAAGCATTTTTATCATCAAGCAAGCAATAATTAGCATGTTCAAGATCATCTAATTCTATATGCAAATTATCAACAATTTTAGCAAGCCTTTTCTTTTTCCTTTTAGAAGACTTAAGAGAGGCACAAATATCATGAATAATAGCAATCAAAGATTCTTTATCGAAAGAGTTTAGATTTACCTCACTTGAGTCTTCACTTGTTGACGCTATAAGAGCAAAATGGCATTCTCCTTCATCACTAGAGCTTGAGCTTGATTCTTCACTTGAATCTTCACTTGAGCTTGAGTTGGAGGAGCCACTTGAGCTTGAGTGCCATTTCTCCTTCTTCTTATGAAGATGGGTCTTTTTGCCTTGTGGGAAATCTTCCTTGTAGTGAACCTTCTTTCCACATGTGAAGCACCAGATGGAGGAGGACTTTCCTTTGTAGAATTTACCTTTAGAGTACATGGCATCTTCTTTAGCTTGAGAGGATGGAGAGACTTGTTCCATGATAGCTTCAATTTGAGCCTTCATTTCAGCCTTCTTCATTCTCTTTAGCTCTTTCTTCTTTTGTCTTTCTACTTCCTCCCTCTTGTCAAGTGTGGCTTCATGTGCTTGTAGATTTCCAATGAGCTCTTCAATAGGAATATCCCTAAGATACCTTGCTTCTTCAATGGAAGTCACCTTGGGTTCCCACCACTTGGGAAGAGTTCTAAGGATCTTTGAGTTGATCTCTCCACTACACATAGGATGTCCTAGAATAGCAAGACCATTCAAAATGGTGTTGAGCCTTGAGTACATGTTGGTTATGCTCTCCTCCATTCCCATCTTGAAGTTCTCAAGCAGCCCTTTGAGCATGTAGACTTTTCTTTCTTTCACTTGATCTATCCCTTCATAAGTAATGCATAGCTTTCTCCATACCTCATAGGCCGTCTCACAAGAAGAAATCCGGTTGAACTCGGTGGGGGTCATGGAGGCATAGAGGATGTGCATGGCTCTAGCATTCAAGGTTGCTTTCTTCAAGGTAGCTTCATCCCATTCTTCAATCTTTGTCTTTGGTAGCATGTATGGGCTGTTCACCATTTGCCACATCTCAAGACATGATCCTTAGATGTAGAATTGAAGCCTTCTTCTCCAATAGAGGAAATTGCTCCCATCAAAGATTGGAAGGCTGGTTGAGAATCTCCCTCCTAGGTAGTCACACATCTTCTCCTATTTGTTGAAGTATGTTTGGAGAAGACCCGCTCTGATACCAATTTTTGGATCCTAGATGGGTGATTAAATGCTCTAGAGGGGGGTGAATAGAGCTGAAAGCACTTAAACAAAACTCATTAAACCTTCAAGATATATGACAAGATAAGGTTTCTAAATAGGTAATTTTAGTACAACTAAAGCATGCATAGCAAGGATGAGAGAGATTGAACATACACCAATAGACAAGCTATTTAGAGTGGTTCCACACTTCAAAGTAGAAGTGTGTCAGTCCACTTGCCTCGAGAGGTCAACCTCTAGGACTTCCAAACTATTGCACTCTTATATTCATTCATAAGACATACAATACATGACCACCAAAGGACTTACCTATCCAATACAAAGAGTCTTCAACCTTACCAAGGACTTACCCACTTTGCAAGTAGTCTTCCGCCTTCTTCCAAGGACTTACCTACTCTTGCATAAGTCTTCAGCCTTGTAGGAATTATCCACTCTTCTTGGATCTTCTGCCTTTGACTTCACCTTCACTCGGAGAAGCTTCTGCCAAGGACTTACCTACTTGAGCAAGGAGTCTTCTGCCTTCACCAAGGGCTTACCCACTCTAGCTCCAAGTCTTCAGCCTTGATCTTCACCAAGGGACTCCTTCCCTTGTTCTTCTTCACCTCTCTTGGATGAGAGAGAGAACCTTCATCTTCATGATTGAAAAGATAGAAAGGGAGGTGGTGGAAGTGAGAGCCTCACAAGATATACATGTTGGACTAGCTCTCTTATAGATTTCCTACTCACTCTAATGGATGTAGCAAGTGATTAAGCTTAGAAAGAGAGATGAGGCTGTAGGAAGCACTCAGCTATAGAATAGGAACCTCACATAGAGTTTGCAATGAATGTTCAACATTGGAATGAAGCCCAAGGGGTCCTATTTATAGCTGGGGATGCCTCTTAGCCTTTGGGAACACTTGTGAACAAAAACTAGCCATTTTTTGGCTTGCAATGGATCTATTTTCACTTGTTGCAACTCCACAACGGCTAGAAGCACTTTTCTACACTTTTTCATACAGTGCAATCGGTCGAGTTTCTATAAAGGTAACTCGATCGATAGAGTAAAAGACAAAGTCAATATTCAGACCATCGGTTGAGTTTGTCCTGAGGAAACTCGACCGACCAATGAAAATCGATTTGTTCAGTTACTCCATCGGTCGAGTTCTGTGTGAACACAACTCGACCGATGCAATCTTTAGAAAATTGATCAAGGATGATCGGTCGAGTTTTCAGGCTGGGAAACTCGACCGACAAAGTGCCTGTAATCAATTTTCAAAGTTGCATCTAAATTGCTCTAATATTCGATCTAAGTGCTCCTGGTATTTTTCTAAGCTTAATTACAAGTCATACAATCATTACAAGTGATTTACAACATGATTCTAATGGATATACATCATATTACAAAAATGTGCACTTGTATTGACTTTGACTTGTCTTTTCTCCAATTTGATATGCGCAAGTTAGGGCAATTGGAGTGTATCTATACCTAATCTAAAATCACTCAAGTAGAGACATTAGACACCAATATGTGGAATGGTTAGTCATCATCAAAACACGGGTTTAGTCAATTTAGAAGTGAGTCAAAATTGACCTAATTGACCTTGAGTCAACAATCTCCCCCTTTTTGAAGATGACAAACCATTCCATAAATGTATTGAAAGCTTTTAAGTAAAGTCATACCTTTGGAGAAACCTAGGGGTTTCAATAGGATTGAGCTGATATGCTCCCCCTCAATTGATGCGCATGGAGTTCTCATACTCCCCCTCAATTGATGCTATTTCTCCTGCATGGTTAGCTTTCATAACATTTATAGAATATTATGTCTTCTACTCATATATGTTCTACACATATATGTCTTCTCCCCTTTACCTTATCCCTTTATATGAACATGCTTCTCCTCTTCATGTAAGACATGCCTTCTTCCTCTTTTTAAAAGAAGACATACCTTTCTCCCCCTTTGTCATTTCAAAAAGTAGGGTTATGAAGTAATAAGAAACATCACTTATTAAATAGAAAGGAGATAACACAAATATATATAAGGAGAGTAGAAGACCACAGATAGGGTCTTGTCCAAACATGGAAAGAAAAGAAAGTTAAACCATATACTTGAACAACCCAAAAAGCAAGATAAAGTGATGTAGAAAAATAATAAATCACAATTTTGACCCTCAAGATGATGGAATTTGACCAAAAATCATCAGAGCTCATCGCGACGTAATGAGTCTTGCTCAGAAGGTTGTTTCTGCATGAAAAACACTAGTCTTGCACCAAAAACTGAAACTGGAGCAAACACTGCATAAAATAAAAAACAAATCTCCAATTTCTACATATAATGTAGATCTATGTACCCTACATTACAATGTTATGCAAGCAACTCAAGATAGTAGATATGCAATTCAAGGAACAAGCTTGAGCATGTATGAGACAAGATACAGGCATAGCATATAGATGAGCAAATATGCCAAATGTAAACAAGGTTAGAACTACATGTTTATGAGCTACTAGTAGATGATATCACGAGTTAGGACTACTAGTAGGATCTAGATCATAGCAAGAGATACCAAAAGATACACAAGATAAAACAAGATATGAGTAGATGTAGAGATATATCCAAACAAAGAGATATGCAATTTTAGAAGCATGAAAGGATATAACTCACTAGATATGCATCCTTTCCATAAGATGATTACCCTTATGAACCTCAAGGTTGTATCAAAACAAGATATACACCTAGATAGATGTAGCAAGTTAGAACATAATGGAAGCAATTCTAGACACAACCAAGAGATCCAAAGAGATCATCATCAAAACCTACAAAACAACTCAAAACAAGTAATTGCAACATATAGATATACCAATTTAGAGCGATTAGAGAGATAGAGTTGTAAGAAAGATAAGCAATTTAGAACATGGCAATATGCATATATAAAGGTACCAAAGGAGTGCCACAGAATAAGGATATTGGTTGAGAAAATCTAGTTGAGAGGGAAATTCTCATTCAACAAGCCAAATGTATATTCTGTGCACAGTGTTATCGGTCGAGTTCTATGCATTGACAACTCGACCGATGCCAGTTGTTGGCAACACCCATTGGTGCCTATCGGTCGAGTTTCAAACAGGACAAACTCGACCGACAGACCAGCTGTCAAAAAGCACATATATTTCATAAAAACATATTTAAAGTCATGCTAAATATACAAACCATATCCAAACATGTCTAAGAAAGTTAGTAATGCACTATAGACGTGTTAGAAACAGTTTTTGAGCAAGAGTGTGAAGAGAAACAAAAAAATACCACTATTGACTCAAAAACCACATGCATAGTGCACACTAATTTGACAAAAACAAGTTAGAAAGGGTTATAAGCAATAAAACATTTACCTTTGTTCTTATCATTCCTTTTCCACTTGTTGTCACCCTCTACACGTCTCACCTTTCTTCTTTCATGTGGATTGAGAAGTCAATTTGCAATTCAATAGCTCAAGTCAATCCATTTGCAAGTACCTACAAGAAGAAAGATGAAATGGTCCCCAATCATGTTTTTGGGTCCGGAAGCGTTAGTTTAGCAACCCAAGTCCTATTTCTCTTGGGTGCTTTCCTAAAAGTACAACAAGTAGAATAATGGCCAATATCATTGCAATAGTTGCATGTGCCCATAGTCTTGGAACTAGAGGATTCTCCATGGAATATTGGAGGTCCTTTATCTTTGTTGTTCCCTTGACTACTATCATACCCTAAACCATGTCTACCAATTTTTTTAGTAGTATGGTGTAGGATGTCATTAAGACTCTTTTTACCAACTAAGAATATTTGCAAAGAAGATCTCAAACTATCATTATCATGCATAAAAGATGTAATAGTAGAAGAAAAATGATTGATATTATCTCTAGCATGCAAAAGATCATTTTCTAAGCAAAGAGCTTTAGTTAAATAAGAATCTCTATCAATATGAAAAGCAGTAACATCATTTTCTCTACTAGTAGAACTAGAACAAGATTCATGTGCGTTGATTTTAGCAAGCAAGGAGGCATTTTCTATTTCTAATTTATGCAAAACAAAATCTTTGTCCTTGTTTTCAGATTTAAGAACATCAATATCATGCATGAGAGAATCAACAATTAAAGTATGCTCTTCATTAGAACTAGGCATGAGAGGTTGAGCTTCTAGAAATCTAATCTTATCAAGAAAACTAGCATTTTCAAGTTTAAGAGAGTCTACTTGGCTAAGACAAGCATTTTTATCATCAAGCAAGCAATAATTAGCATGTTCAAGATCATCTACTTCTATATGCAAATTATCAACAATTTTATCAAGCTTTTTCTTTTTCCTTTTAGAAGACTTAAGAGAGGCACAAATATCATGAATAATAGCAATCAAAGATTCTTTATCTAAAGAGTTTAGATTTACCTCACTTGAGTCTTCACTTGTTGATACTATAAGAGCAAAATGGCATTATCCTTCATCACTAGAGCTTGAGCTTGATTCTTCACTTGAATCTTCACTTGAGCTTAAGTTGGAGGAGCCACTTGAGATTGAGTGCCATTTCTCCTTCTTCTTGTGAAGATGGGTCTTTTTGCCTTGTGGGAAATCTTCCTTGTAGTGAACCTTCTTTCCACATGTGAAGCACAGGATGGAGAAGGACTTGCCTTTGTAGAATTTACCTTTAGAGTACATGGCATCTTCTTTAGCTTGAGAGGATGGAGAGACTTGTTCCATGATAGCTTCAATTTGAGCCTTCATTTCACCCTTCTTCATTCTCTTTATCTCTTTCTTCTCTTGTCTTTCTACTTCCTCCCTCTTGTCAAGTGTGGCTTCATGTGCTTGTAGATTTCCAATGAGCTCTTTAATAGGAATATCCCTAAGAGACCTTGCTTCTTCAATGGAAGTCACCTTGGGTTCCCACCGCTTGGGAAGAGTTCTAAGGATCTTTGAGTTGATCTCTCCACTAGACATAGGATGTCCTAGAATAGCAAGACCATTCAAAATGGTGTTGAGCCTTGAGTACATGTTGGCTATGATCTCCTCCTTTCCCATCTTGAAGTTCTCAAGCAGCCCTTTGAGCATGTAGACTTTTCTTTCCTTCACTTGATCCGTCCCTTCATAAGTGATGCATAGCTTTATCCATACCTCATAGGCCATCTCAAAAGAAGAAATCCGGTTGAAATCGGTGGGGGTCATGGAGGCATAGAGGATGTGCATGGCTCTAGCATTCAAGGTTGCTTTCTTCCAGGTAGCTTCATCCCATTCTTCAATCTTTGTCTTTGGTAGCATGTATGGGTTGTTTACTATTTGCCACATCTCAAGATATGATCCTTGCATGTAGAATTGAAGCTTCTTCTACAATAGAGGAAATTGCTCCCATCAAAGATCGGAAGGCTGGTCGAGAATCTCCCTCCTAGGTAGTCACCCATCTTCTCCTACTTGTTGAAGTATGCTTGGAGGAGACCCGCTCTGATACCAATTGTTGGATCCTAGATGGGTGATTAGATGCTCTAGAGGGGGGTGAATAGAGATGAAAGAACTTAAACAAAACTCATTAAACCTTCAAGATATATGACAAGATAAGGTTTCTAAATAGGTAATTTGAGTGCAACTAAAGCATGCATAGCAAGGATGAGAGAGATTGAACATACACCAATAGACAAGCTATTTAGAGTGGTTCCACAATTCAAACTAGAAGTGTGTCAGTCCACTTGCCTCGAGAGGTCAACCTCTAGGACTTCCAAACTATTACACTCTTATATTCATTCATAAGACATACAATACATGACCACCAAAAGACTTACCTATCCAATACAAAGAGTCTTCAACCTTACCAAGTACTTACCCACTTTGCAAGTAGTCTTCCGCCTTCTTCCAAGGACTTACCTACTCTTGCACAAGTCTTCATCCTTGTAGGAATTACCCACTCTTCTTGGATCTTCTGCCTTTGACTTCACCTTCACTCGGAGAAGCTTCTGCCAAGGACTTACCTACTTGTGCAAGGAGTCTTCTGCCTTCACCAAGGTCTTACCCACTCTAGCTCCAAGTCTTCATCCTTGATCTTCACCAAGGGACTCCTTCCCTTGTTCTTCTTCACCTCTCTTCGACAAGAGAGAGAACCTTCATCTTCATGATTGAAAAGATAGAAAGGTAGGTGGTGGAAGTGAGAGCCTCACAAGTAATACATGTTGGACTAGCTCTCTTACAGATTTCCTACTCACTCTAATGGATGTAGCAAGTGATTAAGCTTAGAGACAGAGTGAGGAGGTTGTAGGAAGCACTCAGCTATAGAATAGGAACCTCACATAGAGTTTGCAATGAATGCTCAACCTTGGAATGAAGCCCAAGGGGTCCTGTTTATAGTTGGGGATGCCTCTTAGCCTTTGGGAACACTTGTGAATGAAAACTAGCCATTTTGTGGCTTGTAACGTATCTATTTTCACTTGTTGCACCTCTACAACGGCTAGAAGCACTTTTCTGCACTTTTTCATACAGTGCAATCGGTCGAGTTTCTATAAAGGTAACTCGACCGATAGAGTAAAACACAAAGCCGATATTCAGATCATCGGTCAAGTTTGTCCTGGGGAAACTAGACCGACCAATGAAAATCGATTTGGTCAGTTACTCCATCGGTCGAGTTCTGTGTAAACACAACTCGACCGATGCAATCTTCAGAAAATTGATCAAGGATGATCGGTCGAGTTTTCAGGCTGGGAAACTCGACCGACAAAGTGCATATAATCAATTTTCAAAGTTGCATCTAAAGTTCTCTAATATTCGATCTAAGTGCTCCTGATATTTTTCTAAACTTAATTACAAGTCATACAATCATTACAAGTGATTTACAACATGATTCTAATGGGTATACATCATATTACAAAAACGTGCACTTGTATTGACTTTGACTTGTCTTTTCTCCAATTTGATATGCGCAAGTTAGGGAAATTGGAGTGTGTCTATACCTAATCTAAAATCACTCAAGTAGAGACATTAGACACCAATATGTGGAATGGTTAGTCATCATCAAAACACAGGTTTAGTCAATTTAGATGTGAGTCAACATTGACCTAATTGACCTTGAGTCAACAATCTCCCCCTTTTTGAAGATGACAAACCATTCCATAAATGTATTGAAAGCTTTTAAGTAAAGTCATACCTTTGGAAAAACCTAGGGGTTTCAATAGGATTGAGCTGATATGCTCCCCCTCAATTGATGCGCATGGAGTTCTCATACTCCCCCTCAATTGATGCTATTTCTCCTGTATGGTTAGCTTTCATAACAGTTATAGAATACTATATCTTCTACTCATATATGTTCTACACATATATGTCTTCTCCCCTTTACCTTCTCCCTTTATATGAACATGCTTCTCCTCTTCATGTAATACATGCCTTCTTCCTCTTTTTAAAAGAAGACATACCTTTCTCCCCCTTTGTCATTTCAAAAAGTGGGGTTATGAAGAAATAAGAAACATCACTTGTTAAAGAGAAAGGAGATAACACAAATATATATATAAGGAGAGTAGAAGACCACAGATAGGGTCTTGTCTAAGCATAGAAAGAAAAGCAAGTTAAAGCATATACTTGAACAACCCAAAAAGCAAGATAAAGTGCTGCAGAAAAAAAATAAATCGCAATTTTGACCCTCAAGATGACGAAATTTGACCAAAAATCATCAGAGCTCATCGCGACGCAATGAGTCTTCCTCAGATGGTTGTTTCTGCATGAAAAACACTAGTCTTGCACCAAAAACTGAAACTGGAGCAAAAACTGCATAAAATAAAAAAAAATTTCCAATTTCTACTTATAATGTAGATCTATGTACCCTGCATCACAATGTTATGCAAGCAACTCAAGATAGTAGATATGCAACTCAAGGAACAAGCTTGAGCATGTATGAGACAAGATACAAGTATAGCAAATAGATGAGCAAAGATGCCAAATGTAAACAAGGTTAGAACTACATGTATATGAACTACTAGTAGATGATATCACGAGTTAGGACTACTAGTAGGATCTAGATCATAGCAAGAGATACCAAAAGATACACAAGATAAAACAAGTTATGATTAGATGTAGAGATATATCCAAACAAAGAGATATCCAATTTTAGAAGCATGAAAGGATATAACTCACTAGATATGCATCCTTACCATAAGATGATTACCCTTATGAACCTCAAGGTTGTATCAAAACAAGATATACACCTAGATAGATGTAGCAAGTTAGAGCACAACGGAAGCAATTCTAGACACAACCAAGAGATCCAAAGAGATCATCATCAAAACCTACAAAAGAAATCAAAACAAGTAATTGCAACATATAGATATACCAATTTAGAGCAATTAGAGAGATAGAGTTGTAAGTAAGATAGGCAATTTAGAATATGGCAATATGAATATATAAAGCTACCAAATGAGTGCCACAGAATAAGGCTATTGGTTGAGAAAATCTATTGAGAGGGAAATTCTCATTCAACAAGCCGAATGTATATTCTGTGCATAGTGTTATCGGTCGAGTTCTGTGCATTAACAAGTCGATCGATGACAGCTGTTGGCAACACCCATTGGTGCCTATCGGTTGAGTTTCAAACAGGACAAACTCGACCGACAGACCAGCTGTCAAAACGCACATATATTTCATAAAAACATATTTAAAGGCATGCTAAATATACAAACCATATCCAAACATGTCTAAGAAAGTTAGTAATGTACTATAGAAGCATTAGAAATAGTTTTTGAGCAAGAGTGTGAAGAGAAACAGAAAATACCACTTTTGACTCAAAAACCACATGCATAGTGCACACTAACTTGACAAAAATAAGTTAGAAATGGTTATAAGCAATAAAACATTTACCTTTGTTCTTACCATTCCTTTTCCAATTTTTCTCACCCTCTACACATCTCACCTTTCTTCTTTCATGTGGATTGAGAAGTCAATTTGCAATTCAATAGCTCAAGTCAATCCATTTGCAAGTACCTACAAAAGAAAGATGAAATGGTCCCCAATCATGTTTTTGGGTCCGGAGGGGTTAGTTTAGCAACCCAAGTCCTATTTCTCTTGGGTGCTTTCCTAAAAGGACAACAAGTAGAATAATGGCCAATATTATTGCAATAGTTGCATGTGCCCATAGTCTTGGTACTAGAGGATTCTCCATGGAATATTGGAGGTCATTTATCTTTGTTGTTCCCTTGACTACTATCATACCCTAAACCATGTCTACCAATTTGTTTAGTAGTATGGTGTAGGATGTCATTAAGACTCTTTTTACCAACTAAGAATGTTTGCAAAGAAGATCTCAAACTATCATTATCATGCATAAGAGATGTAATAGTAGAAGACAAATGATTGATATAATCTCTAGCATGCAAAAGATCATTTTCTAAGCAAAGATCTTTAGTTAAATAAGAATCTCTATCAATATGAAAAGCAACAACATCATTTTCTCTACTAGTAGAACTAGAACAAGATTCATGCACATTGATTTTAGCAAGCAAGGAGGCATTTTCTATTTCTAATTTATGCAAAACAAAATCTTTGTCCTTGTTTTCAGATTTAAGAACATCAATATCATGCATGAGAGAATCAACAATTAAAGTATGCTCTTCATTAGCACTAGGCATGAGAGGTTGAGCTTCTAGAAATCTAATCTTATCAAGAAAATTAGCATTTTCAAGTTTAAGAGAGTCTACTTGGCTAAGACAAGCATTTTTATCATCAAGCAAGCAATAATTAGCATGTTCAAGATCATCTAATTCTATATGCAAATTATCAACAATTTTAGCAAGCCTTTTCTTTTTCCTTTTAGAAGACTTAAGAGAGGCACAAATATCATGAATAATAGCAATCAAAGATTCTTTATCGAAAGAGTTTAGATTTACCTCACTTGAGTCTTCACTTGTTGACGCTATAAGAGCAAAATGGCATTCTCCTTCATCACTAGAGCTTGAGCTTGATTCTTCACTTGAATCTTCACTTGAGCTTGAGTTGGAGGAGCCACTTGAGCTTGAGTGCCATTTCTCCTTCTTCTTATGAAGATGGGTCTTTTTGCCTTGTGGGAAATCTTCATTGTAGTGAACCTTCTTTCCACATGTGAAGCACCAGATGGAGGAGGACTTTCCTTTGTAGAATTTACCTTTAGAGTACATGGCATCTTCTTTAGCTTGAGAGGATGGAGAGACTTGTTCCATGATAGCTTCAATTTGAGCCTTCATTTCAGCCTTCTTCATTCTCTTTAGCTCTTTCTTCTTTTGTCTTTCTACTTCCTCCCTTTTGTCAAGTGTGGCTTCATGTGCTTGTAGATTTCCAATGAGCTCTTCAATAGGAATATCCCTAAGAGACCTTGCTTCTTCAATGGAAGTCACCTTGGGTTCCCACCACTTGGGAAGAGTTCTAAGGATCTTTGAGTTGATCTCTCCACTACACATAGGATGTCCTAGAATAGCAAGACCATTCAAAATGGTGTTGAGCCTTGTGTACATGTTGGTTATGCTCTCCTCCATTCCCATCTTGAAGTTCTCAAGCAGCCCTTTGAGCATGTAGACTTTTCTTTCTTTCACTTGATCTATCCCTTCATAAGTAATGCATAGCTTTCTCCATACCTCATAGGCCGTCTCACAAGAAGAAATCCGGTTGAACTCGGTGGGGGTCATGGAGGCATAGAGGATGTGCATGGCTCTAGCATTCAAGGTTGCTTTCTTCAAGGTAGCTTCATCCCATTCTTCAATCTTTGTCTTTGGTAGCATGTATGGGCTGTTCACCATTTGCCACATCTCAAGACATGATCCTTGGATGTAGAATTGAAGCCTTCTTCTCCAATAGAGGAAATTGCTCCCATCAAAGATTGGAAGGCTGGTTGAGAATCTCCCTCCTAGGTAGTCACACATCTTCTCCTATTTGTTGAAGTATGTTTGGAGAAGACCCGCTCTGATACCAATTGTTGGATCCTAGATGGGTGATTAAATGCCCTAGAGGGGGGGTGAATAGAGCTGAAAGCACTTAAACAAAACTCATTAAACCTTCAAGATATATGACAAGATAAGGTTTCTAAATAGGTAATTTTAGTACAACTAAAGCATGCATAGCAAGGATGAGAGAGATTGAACATACACCAATAGACAAGCTATTTAGAGTGGTTCCACACTTCAAACTAGAAGTGTGTCAGTCCACTTGCCTCGAGAGGTCAACCTCTAGGACTTCCAAACTATTGCACTCTTATATTCATTCATAAGACATACAATACATGACCACCAAAGGACTTACCTATCCAATACAAAGAGTCTTCAACCTTTCCAAAGACTTACCCACTTTGCAAGTAGTCTTCCTCCTTCTTCCAAGGACTTACCTACTCTTGCACAAGTCTTCAGCCTTGTAGGAATTACCCACTCTTCTTGGATCTTCCCCCTTTGACTTCACCTTCACTGGGAGAAGCTTCCGCCAAGGACTTACCTACTTGAGCAAGGAGTCTTCTGCCTTCACCAAGGGCTTACCCACTCTAGCTCCAAGTCTTCAGCCTTGATCTTCACCAAGGGACTCCTTCCCTTGTTCTTCTTCACCTCTCTTAGACAAAGGAGAGAACATTCATCTTCATGATTGAAAATATAGAAAGGGAGGTGGTGGAAGTGAGAGCCTCACAAGATATACATGTTGGACTAGCTCTGTTAGAGATTTCCTACTCACTCTAATGGATGTAGCAAGCGATTAAGCTTAGAGAGAGAGAAGAGGTTGTAGGAAGCACTCAGCTATAGAATAGGAACCTCACATAGAGTTTGCACTGAATGCTCAACCTTGGAATGAAGCCCAAGGGGTCCTATTTATAGCTGGGGATGCCTCTTCGCCTTTGGGAACACTTGTGAATGAAAACTAGCCGTTTTGTGGCTTGCAACAGATCTATTTACACTTGTTGCAACTCCACAACGGCTAGAAGCACTTTTCTGTACTTTTTCATACAGTGCAATCGGTTGAGTTTCTATAAAAGTAACTCAACCGATAGAGTAAAAGACAAAGCCGATATTCAGACCATCGGTCGAGATTTTCCTGAGGAAACTCGACCGACCAATGAAAATCGATTTGGTCAGTTAATCCATCGGTCGAGTTCTGTGTAAACACAACTCGACCGATGCAATCTTCAAAAAATTGATCAAGGATGATCGGTCGAGTTTTCAGGCTGGGAAACTCGACCGACAAAGTGCTTGTAATCAATTTTCAAAGTTGCATCTAAAGTGCTCTAATATTCGATCTAAGTGCTCCTAATATTTTTCTATGATTAATTACAAGTCATACAATCATTACAAGTGATTTACAACATGATTCTAATGGATATACATCATATTACAAAAATGTGCACTTGTATTGACTTTGACTTGTCTTTTCTCCAATTTGATATGCGCAAATTTAGGCAATTGGAGTGTGTCTATACCTAAACTGAAATCACTCAAGTTGAGACATTAGACACCAATATGTGGAATGGTTAGTCATCATCAAAACACGGGTTTAGTCAATTTAGACGTGAGTCAACATTGACCTAATTGACCTTGAGTCAACAATCTCCCCCTTTTTGAAGATGACAAACCATTCCATAAATGTATTGAAAGCTTTTAAGTAAAGTCATACCTTTTTATAAACCTAGGGGTTTCAATAGGATTGAGCTGGTATGCTCCCCCTCAATTGATGCGCATTGAGTTCTCATACTCCCCCTCAATTGATGCTATTTCTCCTGCATGGTTAGCTTTCATAACATTTATAGAATAATATGTCTTCTACTCATATATGTTCTACACATATATGTCTTCTCCCCTTTACCTTCTCCCTTTATATGAGCATGCTTCTCCTCTTCATGTAAGACATGCCTTCTTCCTCTTTTTAAAAGAAGACATACCTTTCTCCCCCTTTGTCATTTCAAAAAGTGGGGTTATGAAGAAATAAGAAACATCACTTGTTAAAGAGAAAGGAGATAACACAAATATATATAAGGAGAGTAGAAGAGCACAGATAAGGTCTTGTCCAAGCATAGAAAGAAAAGCAAGTTAAAGCATATACTTGAACAACCCAAAAATTTTGACCCTCAAGATGATGGAATTTGACCAAAAATCATCAGATCTCATCGCGACGCAATGAGTCTTGCTCAGAATGTTGTTTCTGCATGAAAAACATTAGTCTTGCACCAAAAACTAAAATTGGAGCAAAAACTGCATAAAATAAAAAAAATCTCCAATTTCTACATATAATGTAGATCTATGTACCCAGCATCACAATGTTCTTCAAGCAACTCAAGATATTAGATATGTAATTCAAGGAACAAGCTTGAGCATGTATGAGACAAGATACAAGCATAGCATATAGATGAGTAAAGATACCAAGTGTAAACAAGGTTAGAACTACATGTATATGAACTACTAGTAGATGATATCATGAGTTAGGACTACTAGTAGGATCTAGATCATAGCAAGAGATACCAAAAGATACACAAGATAAAACAAGCTATGAGTAAATGTAGAGATATATCCAAACAAAGAGATATGCAATTTTAGAAGCATGAAAGGATATAACTCACTAGATATGCATCCTTACCATAAGATGATTACCCTTATGAACCTCAAGGTTGTATCAAAACAAGATATACACCTAGATAGATGTAGCAAGTTAGAGCACAACGGAAGCAATTCTATACACAACCAAGAGATCCAAAGAGATCATCATCAAAACCGACAAAACAACTCAAAACAAGTAATTGCAACATATAGATATACCAGTTTAGGGCAATTAGAGAGATAGAGTTGTAAGCAAGATAAGCAATTTAGAACATGGCAATATGCATATATAAAGGTACCAAAGGAATGCCACAGAATAAGGCTATTGGTTGAGAAAATCTAGTTGAGAGGGAAATTCTCATTCAACAAGCCAAATGTATATTATGTGCATAGTGTTATCGTTCGAGTTCTGTGCATTGACAACTCGATCGATGATAGTTGTTGGCAACCCCCATTGGTGCCTATCGGTGGAGTTTCAAACAGGACAAACTCGACCGACAGACCAGCTGTCAAAAAGCACATATATTTCATAAAAACATATTTAATGGCATGCTAAATATAAAAACCATATCCAAACATGTCTAAGCAAGTTAGTAATGCACTATAGAAGAATTAGAAACAGTTTTTGAGCTAGAGTGTGAAGAGAAACAAAAAATACCACTTTTGACTCAAAAACCACATGCATAGTGCACACTAACTTGACAAAAACAAGTTAGAAACGGTTATAAGCAATAAAACATTTACCTTTGTTCTTACCATTCTTTTTCTACTTGTTCTCACCCTCTACACATCTCACCTTTCTTCTTTCATGTGGATTGAGAAGTCAATTTGCAATTCAATAGCTCAAATCAATCCATTTGCAAGTACCTACAAGAAGAAAGATGAAATGGCCCCCAATCATGTTTTTGGGTCCGGAGGGGTTAGTTTAGCAACCCAAGTCCTATTGCTCTTGGGTGCTTTCCTAAAAGGACAACAAGTAGAATAATGGCCAATATCATTACAATAGTTGCATGTGCCCATAGTCTTGGAACTAGAGGATTCTCCATGGAATATTGGAGGTCCTTTATCTTTGTTGTTCCCTTGACTAGTATCATACCCTAAACCATGTCTACCAATTTGTTTAGTAGTATGGTGTAGGATGTGATTAAGTCTCTTTTTACCAACTAAGAATCTTTGCAAAGAAGATCTCAAACTATCATTATCATGCATAAGAGATGTAATAGTAGAAGACAAATGATTGATATTATCTCTAGCATGCAAAAGATCATTTTCTAAGCAAAGAGCTTTAGTTAAATAAGAATCTCTATCAATATGAAAAGCAGCAACATCATTTTCTCTAATAGTAGCACTAGAACAAGATTCATGCGCATTGATTTTAGCAAGCAAGGAGACATTTTCTATTTCTAATTTATGCAAAACAAAATCTTTGTCCTTGTTTTTAGATTTAAGAACATCAATATCATTCATGAGAGAATCAACAATTAAAGTATGCTCTTCATTAGAACTAGGCATGAGAGGTTGAGCTTCTAGAAATCTAATCTTATCAAGCAAACTAGCATTTTCAAGTTTAAGAGAGTCTACTTGGCTAAGACAAGCATTTTTATCATCAAGCAAGCAAGAATTGGTATGTTCAAGATCATCTAATTCTATATGCAAATTATCAACAATTTTAGCAAGCTTTTTTTTTCCTTTTAGAAGACTTAAGAGAGGCACAAATATCATGAATAAAAGCAATCAAAGATTCTTTATCTAAAGAGTTTATATTTACCTCACTTGAGTCTTCACTTGTTGATGCTATAAGATTAAAATGGCATTCTCCTTCATCACTAGAGCTTGAGCCTGATTCTTCACTTGAATCTTCACTTGAGCTTGAGTTGGAGGAGCCACTTGAGCTTGAGTGTCATTTCTCCTTCTTCTTGTGAAGATGGGTCTTTTTGCCTTGTGGGCAATCTTCCTAGTAGTGACCCTTCTTTCCACATGTGAAGCACTGGATGGAGGAGGACTTACCTTTGTAGAATTTACCTTTAGAGTACATGGCATCTTCTTTATCTTGAGAGGATGGAGAGACTTGTTCCATGATAGCTTCAATTTGAGCCTTCATTTCAGCCTTCTTCATTCTCTTTAGCTCTTTCTTCTTTTGTCTTTCTACTTCCTCCCTCTTGTCAAGTGTGGCTTCATGTGCTTGTAGATTTCCAATGAGCTCTTCAATAGGAATATCCCTAAGAGACCTTGCTTCTTCAATGGAAGTCACCTTGGGTTCCCACCACTTGGGAAGAGTTCTAAGGATCTTTGAGTTGATCTCTCCACTACACATAGGATGTCCTAGAATAGCAAGACCATTCAAAATGGTGTTGAGCCTTGAGTACATGTTGGTTATGCTCTCCTCCATTCCCTGAAGTTCTCAAGCAGCCCTTTGAGCATGTAGACTTTTCTTTCTTTCACTTGATCTATCCCTTCATAAGTAATGCATAGCTTTCTCCATACCTCATAGGCCGTCTCACAAGAAGAAATCCGGTTGAACTCGGTGGGGGTCATGGAGGCATAGAGGATGTGCATGGCTCTAGCATTCAAGGTTGCTTTCTTCAAGGTAGCTTCATCCCATTCTTCAATCTTTGTCTTTGGTAGCATGTATGGGTTGTTCACCATTTGCCACATCTCAAGACATGATCCTTGGATGTATAATTGAAGCCTTCTTCTCCAATAGAGGAAATTGTTCCCATCAAAGACTGGAAGGTTGGTCAAAAATCTCCCTCCTAGGTAGTCACCCATCTTCTCCTACTTGTTGAAGTATGCTGGCAGAAAACCCGCTCTGATACCAATTGTTGGATCCTAGATGGGTGATTAGATGCTCTAGAGGGGGGTGAATAGATTTGAAAGCACTTAAACAAAACTCATTAAACCTTCAAGATATATGACAAGATAAGGTTGCTAAATAGGTAATTTGAGTGCAACTAAGGCATGCATAGCAAGGATGAGAGAGATTGAACATACACCAATAGACAAGCTATTTAGAGTGGTTCCACACTTCAAACTAGAAGTGTGTCAGTCCACTTGCCTAGAGAGGTCAACCTCTAGGACTTCCAAACTATTGCACTCTAATATTCATTCATAAGACATACAATACATGACCACCAAAGGACTTACCTATCCAATACAAAGAGTCTTCAACCTTACCAAGGACTTACCCACTTTTCAAATATTCTTCCGCCTTCTTCCAAGGACTTACCTACTCTTGCAAAAGTCTTCAGTCTTGTAGGAATTACCCACTCTTCTTGGATCTTCCGCCTTTGACTTCACCTTCACTCGGAAAAGCTTCCACCAAGGACTTACCTACTTGAGCAAGGAGTCTTCTGCCTTCACCAAGGGCTTACCCACTCTAGCTCCAAGTCTTCATCCTTGATCTTCACCAAGGGACTCCTTCCCTTGTTCTTCTTCACCTCTCTTGGACAAGAGAGAGAACCTTCATCTTCATGATTGAAAAGATAGAAAAGGAGGTGGTGGAAGTGAGAGCCTTACCAGATATACATGTTGGACTAGCTCTCTTCCAGATTTCCTACTCACTCTAATGGATGTAGCAAGTGATTAAGCTTAGAGAGAGAGAGGAGGTTGTAGGAAGCACTCAGCTATAGAATAGGAACCTCACATAGAGTTTGCAATGAATGCTCAACCTTGGAATGAAGCCCATTGGGTCCTATTTATAGCTGGGGATGCCTCTTAACCTTTGGGAACACTTGTGAATGAAAACTAGCCATTTTGTGGCTTGCAACGGATCTATTTTCACTTGTTGCAACTCCACAACAGCTAGAAGCACTTTTCTGCACTTTTTCATACAGTGCAATCGATCGAGTTTCTATAAAGGTAACTCGACCGATAGAGTAAAAGACAAAGCCGATATTCAGACCATCGGTCGAGTTTGTCCTGAGGAAACTCGACCGACCAATGAAAATTGATTTGGTCAGTTACTCCATCAGTCGAGTTCTGTGTAAACACAACTCGACCGATGCAATCTTTAGAAAATTAATCAAGGATGATCGGTCGAATTTTCAGGCTGGGAAACTCGACCGACAAAGTGCATGTAATCAATTTTCAAAGTTGCATCTAAAGTGCTCTAATATTAGATCTAAGTGCTCCTGATATTTTTCTAAGCTTAATTACAAGTCATACAATCATTACAAGTGATTTACAACATGATTCTATTGGATATACATCATATTACAAAAATGTACACTTGTATTGACTTTGACTTGTCTTTTCTCCAATTTGATAGGCGCAAGTTAGGGCAATTGGAGTGTGTCTATACCTAATCTGAAATCACTCAAGTAGAGACATTAGACACCAATATGTGGAATGGTTAGTTATCATCAAAACACGGGTTTAGTCAATTTAGACGTGAGTCAACATTGACCTAATTGACCTTGAGTCAACAATCTCCCCCTTTTTAAAGATGACAAACCATTCCATAAATGTATTGAAAGCTTTTAAGTAAAGTCATACCTTTGGAGAAACCTAGGGGTTTCAATAGGATTGAGCTGATATGCTCCCCCTCAATTGATGCGCATTGAGTTCTCATACTCCCCCTCAATTGATGATATTTCTCCTGCATGGTTAACTTTCATAACATTTATAGAATATTATGTCTTCTACTCATATATGTTCTACACATATATGTCTTCTCCCCTTTACCTTCTCCCTTTATATGAACATGCTTCTCCTCTTCATGTAAGACATGCCTTCTTCCTCTTTTTAAAAGAAGACATACCTTTCTCCCCCTTTGTCATTTCAAAAAGTGGGGTTATGAAGAAATAAGAAACATCACTTGTTAAAGAGAAAGGAGATAATAGAAATATATATAAGGAGAGTAGAAGACCACAGATAGGGTCTTGTCCAAGCACAGAAAGAAAAGCAAGTTAAAGCATATACTTGAACAACCCAAAAAGCAAGATAAAGTGCTGCGGAAAAATAATAAATCGCAATTTTGACCCTCAAGATGATGGAATTTGACCAAAAATCATCAGAGCTCATTGCGACGCAATGAGTCTTGTTCAGAAGGTTGTTTCTCCGTGAAAAATACTAGTCTTGCACCAAAAACTGAAACTGGAGCAAAAACTGCATAAAATAAAAAAAATCTCTAATTTCTACATATAATGTAGATCTATGTACCGTGCATCACAATGTTATGCAAGCAACTCAAGATAGTAGATATGCAATTCAAGAAACAAGCTTGAGCATGTATGAGACAAGATACAAGCATAGCATATAGATGAGCAAAGATGCCAAATGTAAACAAGGTTAGAACTACATGTATATGAACTACTAGTAGATGATATTACGAGTTAGGACTACTAGTAGGATCTAGATCATAGCAAGAGATACCAAAAGATACACAAGATAAAACAAGTTATGAGTAGATGTAGAGATATATCCAAACAAAGAGATATGCAATTTTAGAAGCATGAAAGGATATAACTCACTAGATATGCATCCTTACCATAAGATGATTACCCTTATGAACCTCAAGGTTGTATCAAAATAAGATATACACCTAGATAGATGTAGCAAGTTACAGCACAACGGAAGCAATTCTAGACACAACCAAGAGATCCAAAGAGATCATCATCAAAACCTGCAAAATAACTCAAAACAAGTAATTGCAACATATAGATATACCAATTTAGAGCAATTAGAGAGATAGAGTTGTAAGCAAGATAGGCAATTCAGAACATGGCAATATGCATATATAAAGGTACCAAAGGAGTGCCACAGAATAAGGCTATTGGTTTAAAAATCTAGTTGAGAGGGAAATTCTCATTCAACAAGCCAAATGTATATTCTGTGCACAGTGTTATCGGTCGAGTTCTGTACATTGACAACTCAACCGATGATAGCTGTTGGCAACACCCATTGATGCCTATCGGTCGAGTTTCAAACAGGACAAACTCTACCGACAGACCAGCTGTCAAAAAGCACATATATTTCATAAAAACATATTTAAAGGCATGCTAAATATACAAACCATATCCAAACATGTCTAAGCAAGTTAGTAATGCACAATAGAAGTATTAATAACAATTGTTTAGCAAGAGTGTGAAGAGAAACAAAAAATACCACTTTTGACTCAAAAACCACATGCATAGTGCACACTAACTTGACAAAAACAAGTTAGAAATGGTTATAAGAAATAAAACATTTACCTTTGTTCTTACCATTCCTTTTCCACTTATTGTCACCCTCTACACATCTCACCTTTCTTCTTTCATGTGGATTGAGAAGTCAATTTGCAATTCAATAGCTCAAGTCAATCCATTTGCAAGTACCTACAAGAAGAAAGATGAAATGGTCCCCAATCATGTTTTTGGGTCCGGAGGGGTTAGTTTAGCAACCCAAGTCCTATTGCTCTTGGGTGCTTTCCTAAAAGGAAAACAGGTAGAATAATGGCCAATATCATTGCAATAGTTGCATGTGCCCATAGTCTTGGAACTAGAGGATTCTCCATGGAATATTGGAGGTCCTTTATCTTTGTTGTTCCCTTGACTACTATCATACCCTAAACCATGTCTACCAATTTGTTTAGTAGTATGGTGTAGGATGTCATAAAGACTCTTTTTACCAACTAAGAATCTTTGCAAAGAAGATCTCAAACTATCATTATCATGCATAAGAGATGTAATAGTAGAAGACAAATGATTGATATTATCTCTATCATGCAAAAGATCATTTTCTAAGCAAAGAGCTTTAGTTAAATAAAAATCTCTATCAATATGAAAAGCGGCAACATCATTTTCTCTACTAGTAGAACTAGAACAAGATTCATGCACATTGATTTTAGCAAGCAAGGAGGCATTTTCTGTTTCTAATTTATGCAAAACAAAATCTTTGTCCTTGTTTTCATATTTAAGAACATCAATATCATGCATGAGAGAATCAACAATTAAAGTATGATCTTCATTAGAACTAGGCATGAGAGGTTGAGCTTCTAGAAATCTAATCTTATCAAGCAAACTAGCATTTTCAAGTTTAAGAGAGTCTACTTGGCTAAGACAAGCATTTTTATCATCAAGCAAGGAATAATTAGCATGTTCAAGATCATCTAATTCTATATGCAAATTATCAACAATTTTAGCAAGCTTTTTCTTTTTCCTTTTAGAAGACTTAAGAGAGGCACAAATATCATGAATAATAGCAATCAAAGATTCTTTATCTAAAGAGTTTAGATTTACCTCACTTGAGTCTTCACTTGTTGATGCTATAAGAGCAAAATGGCATTCTCCTTCATCACTAGAGCTTGAGCTTGATTCTTCACTTGAATCATCACTTGAGCTTGAGTTGGAGGAGCCACTTGAGCTTGAGTGCCATTTCTCCTTCTTCTTGTGAAGATGGGTCTTTTTGCCTTGTGGGCAATCTTCCTTGTAGTGACCCTTCTTTCCACATGTGAAGCACCGGATGGAGGAGGACTTGCCTTTGTAGAATTTACCTTTAGAGTACATGGCATCTTCTTTAGCTTGAGAGGATGGAGAGACTTGTTCCATGATAGCTTCAATTTGAGCCTTCATTTCACTCTTCTTCATTCTCTTTAGCTCTTTCTTCTCTTGTCATTCTACTTCCTCCCTCTTATCAAGTGTGGCTTCATGTGCTTGTACATTTCCAATGAGCTCTTCAATAGGAATATCCCTAAGAGACCTTGCTTCTTCAAAGGAAGTCACCTTGGGTTCCCACCGCTTGGGAAGAGTTCTAAGGATCTTTGAGTTGATCTGTCCACTAGACATAGGATGTCCTAGAATAGCAAGATCATTCAAAATGGTGTTGAGCCTTGAGTACATGTTGTCTATGCTCTCCTCCTTTCCCATCTTGAAGTTCTCAAGCAGCCCTTTGAGCATGTAGACTTTGCTTTCCTTCACTTGATCTGTCTCTTCATAAGTGATGCATAGCTTTCTCCATACCTCATAGGCTGTCTCACAAGAAGAAATCTATTTGAACTCGGTGGGGTCATGGAGGTATAGAGGATGTACATGGCTCTAGCATTCAAGGTTGCTTTCTTCAAGGTAGCTTCATCCCATTCTTCAATCTTTTTCTTTGGTAGCATGTATGGGTTGTTCACCATTTGCCACATCTCAAGACATGATCCTTGGATGTAGAATTGAAGCCTTCTTCTCCAATAGAGGAAATTGCTCCCATCAAAGATTGGAAGGCTGGTCGAGAATCTCCCTCCTAGGTAGTCACCCATCTTCTCCTACTTGTTGAAGTATGCTTGGAGAAGACCCGCTCTGATACCAATTGTTGGATCCTAGAGGGGTGATTAGATGCTCTAGAGGGGGGGTGAATAGAGCTGAAAGCACTTAAACAATACTCATTAAACCTTCAAGATATATTACAAGATAAGGTTGCTAAATAGGTAATTTGAGTGCAACTAAAGCATGCATAGAAAGGATGAGAGAGATTGAACATACACCTATAGACAAGCTATTTAGTGTGGTTCCACACTTCAAACTAGAAGTGTGTCAGTCCACTTGCCTAGAGAGGTCAACCTCTAGGACTTCCAAACTATTGCACTCTTATATTCATTCATAAGACATACATTACATGACAATCAAAGGACTTACCTATCCAATACAAAGAGTCTTCAACCTTACCAAGGACTTACCAACTTTGCAAGTAGTCTTCCGCCTTCTTCCAAGGACTAGCCTACTCTTACACAAGTCTTCAGCCTTGTAGGAATTACCCACTCTTCTTGGATCTTCCCCCTTTGACTTCACCTTCACTCGGAGAAGCTTCCGCCAAGGACTTACCTACTTGAGCAAGGAGTCTTCTGCCTTCACCAAGGGCTTACCCACTCTAGCTCCAAGTCTTCAGCCTTGATCTTCACCAAGGGACTCCTTCCCTTGTTCTTCTTCACCTCTCTTGGACAAGAGAGAGAACCTTCATCTTCATGATTGAAAAGATAGAAAGGGAGGTGGTGGAAGTGAGAGCCTCACAAGATATACATGTTGGACTAGCTCTCTTACATATTTCCTACTCACTTTAATGGATGTAGCAAGTGATTAAACTTAGAGAGAGAGAGGAGGCTGTAGGAAGCACTCTGCTATAGAATAGGAACCTCACATAGAGTTTGCGATGAATGCTCAACCTTGGAATGAAGCCCAAGGGGTCCTATTTATAGTTGGGGATGCCTCTTAGCCTTTGGGAACACTTGTGAATGAAAACTAGCCATTTTTTGGCTTGCAACGGATCTATTTTCACTTGTTGCAACTCCACAGTGGCTAGAAGCACTTTTCTGCACTTTTTCATACAGTGCAATCGGTCGAGTTTCTATAAAGGTAACTCGACCGATAGAGTAAAAGACAAAGCCAATATTCAGACCATCGGTCGAGTTTGTCCTGAGGAAACTCGACCGATCAATCAAAATCGATTTGGTCAGTTACTCCATCGGTCGAGTTCTGTGTAAACACAACTCGACCGATGCAATCTTCAGAAAATTGATCAAGGATGATCGATCGAGTTTTTAGGCTGGGAAACTTGATCGACAAAGTGCCTGTAATCAATTTTCAAAGTTGCATCTAAAGTGCTCTAATATTCGATCTAAGTGTTCCTGATATTTTTCTAAGCTTAATTACAAGTCATACAATCATTACAAGTGATTTACAACATGATTCTAATGGATATACATCATATTACAAAAATGGGCACTTGTATTGACTTTGACTTGTCTTTTCTCCAATTTGGTATGCGCAAGTTAGGGCAATTGGAGTGTGTCTATACCTAATCTGAAATCACTCAAGTAGAGACATTAGACACCAACATGTGGAATGGTTAGTCATCATCAAAACATGGGTTTAGTCAATTTAGACGTGAGTCAACATTGACCTAATTGACCTTGAGTCAACACTTCATCATTCCACCACAAAGTCTCTTTTGGAGGCCCACACCCTTTGGACTCTCCTAAAACCTCTTTGGAAATTTTTGTTATGCGCGATCTCATACTTCGCCATATAGAGTTAACATCAGACTCTAAGTTCCAAGTTCTCTCCTTGAAAATTTTATCATAAAATGTTAATTTCTTTATTGTCTTATGTTATGCTTACATTTATTGATCTTCATGTTCACATCCAAAACCACCAACCTATGTTGGGTGGTGAGTTCCTCCCAGGGGTGAATTTGTAACCCTTGCATACTTTTTGATCTAACCTTCTTGTAAGGAAGTAATCAATTGGGACACAATTGTGCCCAGACTTGAAAGCAATGATATGAGGATCTCTTTTCTTGAAATGTGTATTTTCCAAGATCATATCATAAGAAACTAAAAAATCTAAAATCCTCTCTCCTTATTCATTTATGTTGCCATATACAAAACCTCCATGAACTCTCTCATATGCAACATTGATACTCCCCAGATTGCCACTTGAGTCACTCCCAATAATCCTCTTCTCCACTATTAGTATTTGTTACATCATTTCATTTGTGTTATCCCAAAAATCCTTCTTTGCCCCATCACTAAGGCCAACTCAGGGGGGGGCATAAGCACTAACAATATTAAAAATATTTGCCCCAAGAACAACCTTGATAGCTATTATTCTATCAACCATTCATGTGATTTTGACCATATCATCCTTCAACATCTTATCAAAACATAATTAAAACATCATTTCTATGTTTTTCAATGCATGTATACCAAATTTTTATACCATATGTATCCAGTCTCTCTGCATCGTTCCCTTTTCAACTTGGTTTCCTACACACAAAGAATGTTAACTTTTCTTCAAATCATGGTATCCACTATCTCCAACAATTTCCTATCAAAGAGCCAATTTTCCAAGATTAACTGTTATCTATTTTTTCCAAACTTTCTTTGTTTACATGTTTCCTTAGAAAAGATTACCCTTGCACATTTTTTTCACTACATCTGGACAATGATATAGCGGGGCTAGATTCTTTACCCACACTCTTCCAAGTTGTGGAAACCCTTTATTTTCCTTCAACACAATCGGGTGTCGTTGTGTTGAAACCCCTTGCATATTTATCATTACACTCGAGTGTTGATGTAGTGCTTCACTAGGTAGGGACACTCCAATGAATTTTTTTATAAGGATCCATGTCATTAAAAGAGTGACAAAGTTTGTGTCTAGCTATCAACCTACCACCAACCCTCCTCCTTTACCCATGCTTGGTACCATCTGTATTTCCATAGAGTGTATGAAAACATAGGCGAAGTTTAATAATTATTTTGTATGTCATAAAAAATATTATGCCTTTGTTTTGGATTATTAATATAAAATCTATTGATTACCATGCATTTTAGAAGGTGATTTAGTCTATTATATAGATCGGTTTGTAGGGTATCATCATCAACTATATTAACCCTAACATTTACATAAATCATTGTGATAGGTCTTTGGGTGTCTCAATCAGGACTTAGGTCTTTTGAATAATTATTAGGTTCATCAACTTAGATATGTTTCTAAACAATATTTCATTAGAAAATTATATTATGATGTGAGTCCTAGTTTTCCATTGTGGAGGCCCTAGTATTGATTTGTGATCTTGAATTATCTTTGAGGAACCTTGTATTTTTCTTATTTCCTAATGCTATTGAAAACACACATCTCTCAATTATTCTTAATTTCCACTCTACTCTCTATTATGATTGATTATTATATCATCATTACTTGAATTTTTCTTGAAATGTTTTATTATCTTATCATTCCAGTTAATATTCATCTTTTATATATATTTGACTAGGTTAACTAGAGTAGTGGTGTCTGGATATTAGGGCCTAGTGCACAACCATTATTTTGGGTTTAGGCGTTGGTTTTTAGCCCTATATGTTATGAGTGTTGATACTTTCACCTATTTGATATTTTATACATAATATAGATGTGTTGATGCCTCTTCCCTATAGAACAGACTTCAATGGTATTCGATCCTCTTTTAGGTGGTTTTGGTCATATTATAGTTTACGTGCAAACTTGTTATTTATTGTTGAATATTGTAAGGCCCCTGACCTAGCTTAATGCTAATTTGTTCATACCTTGCGTAATGAGATTCTTAGAACCTTTCTCTAATCCTTTGGGATGTTTTGTTATCATATGATAAGATTATGTTACAAGTTTAGTCATGTTTGAATGTTTTGTTTTGGAAAATTTGGGTAAATATATTCCAAAACCCCAAAGGGGACAAAATTACAAACCACACCCAACGTGTGATTACATCACTCTAGAGAATAAGTTACAACAGTTCCCAATTCCTAGATATAAGAGGTGGTACATCGAGGATAGTATTGAAATTGAAGTGAAGCATCCTAATCTCCCTTGCAAGCTGGTTAAAGACTTCAATAAAGTCCAAAGAGCCTCCATTATGCAGCCTTTTATTGCGTTCATCCCATATTAAGTGGACGGCACCAGTGATCGCCCACATCTCGATAGTTCTAATATGCTTAGACCTTGTTCCAAGAGTCAAAAGGCAGGAATGGAGTGAGTAAGAGGATCTTATGTTAAGTTTTAACTGAGCTCGGCCCCATATATATCTCCAAATTTTGCAGCCATCAAAAAGATGACTAATGGAATCTGTACCCAGCTGACATAGAAAACAAACTGGAGTTGGCGAATCATTCCAAGAACTAATCCTTTCAAAAGTTGGAAGGGCATTCTTGAGTTCCTTGAATGTTGTAAGACTCCATCTAGGATAATATTTGGAGAGCCATAGATTCTCGAATGCTTTGTCACAAGGGAGCTTCTGTCGTACATTCTCCCATAGGTTACTATCAGCCACATTCTAGAAGGAAGGCCATAAGAGAGTCATTCTCCTGAGGCTGGTAGAAGCAGCTAAGGCTCGGTTGGTGGATGGTACCACACCATATCTTCTGGACATCTAAGTTCTCCAGATACAATGAGAGCAAAGAAGTTTCTTGATGCGTCTAAGAGTGTAGTAGTCGGCTAGCTCATCTAACTTGTTAAGGTTGAGACCCCCTTCATTGGTGGGGAAAGCTAACCTTGACCATCTAGAAAGATGCAAAGAGCTACCCCATAAGAAGTCAGACATCATAATTTCCATATGTATAAGAACAAAAGAAGGAATTTCACCCATTCTCATCTAGTAACCAACCAGGCCCATAGCACAATGTTTGATTAATATGAAACGACCCAACATAGAGATTTTGGAGCCCGGCCATCTTTGGATCATATCTCTCAGCTTATCCAGACATTCATGAAAGTGTCACCTTCTGAGCTTACCACCAGCCATAGGAAACCCAAAATACTTGGATGGCCAAGTACCATATTGAATACCTATACAATTAAGAAGAGCCTCTTTGTTATGGCAAGAAGAAGATAAATAGATATGAGTTTTATTAGGGTTGCAATTCATACTAGAGGTTGCACCGAACTCATTAAGAAGAAGCTTCAGATTAATTAGGCTACGAGCACGGCCTTCAGTGAAAATAAGAATATCATCAACAAATAGAAGATGACTAAGAGATTTAGTCTTATTGATAGGATAACTTCTGATCAATCTTTTATTATGAGCTTCTTCAATGCATCTACTATGACCTTCCATAGCTAAGACGAATAGTAAAGGAGATAGAGGATCGCCTTGACGAATACCATTGGATCTTTTAAAGAAACCAATCGAAGAGCCATTCAGAAGGAGTGAAAATGAAGGAGTTTCCATGCATTGTTTCAAAATGGAAATAAGATTCTCACAGAATCTAAGACCAGTGAGACAATCCCAAAGATAAGACCGTCAAACCAAATCAAAAGTTTTGGTAACATCTAATGTTTTAATGGGCAGTCACTCTCATCGTGTCCAAAGACCAAGCATTATTTGCATCTTTTCAGAAGGTGTTCATAGTGTATTACTACCGAGATGGGTTCTCTTCTGGGAAGGTTAACCCATATCTCCTCTGGCGATTCATCTTCAGCGTCGATCTCAACCAACACCACAATTCTGATGGCTCTCGGTGACCATAGATTTATAGTCAATCTTTAGAAGCTTCGCCACTCCACTCACCACAATTCTGATGGCTCTCGGTGACCAGTTCCTGCCCATGCTCGGCATGTTGATCCATATAGGTATGGTACTAAAGAAATCCTTATAAAGATCGTCGCCAGTCTTGTAGTCTTTAACCACAACCAACCTTCTATCAAACCATCTCAGTCCCCCCTCTATGATGTTCTTCTTAACATCCGCAGAGTTGAATCTGAGGAGGAAGAACTTGTTTGGCTTTGAGAATAAGTAGAACCCTCCTTTTGGTTTCCAGACTCATCGAATCCACACCAGTAGATGGTAGTAATACGGTCATTTCCCCATGACGTAAAGTATAGCAGTATGCTCCCATGCATTCTCCATGGTGTCATAGGTACCCTCATCTACGTTCACATACCTTTTTCCATCCTTTCGAACTGGCGGTGCAAAGTCATGCTCTTTGAAGCCGCTCGAACCTCCCAAGACATGGCTCCATGTTTTCTTTGGTATGGCTCCACCTACGCTTGCACTTACTTCTAGATTCCCAGCCGTCGACTTCCTAGTGCTTCAGGGGAGGGAGGGATAGGGGAGGCTTTCCTTCCCTCCAAGGGTTCTAGAGTTGCCTCCTTGATCACCTTAGAGATCACCAGAGGGAACCCTAGCGGTGCCCGCGCGTTGTCCTAAAGCTAGCTCATGTTTGAATGTTGTTTGAGATATGTTTGCTTGTTTTGGACCAAAATGTGATTTACCCAAGTTGAAGGGTTTTCTTGCAATTTATAACCTCTATAGTGTTCCTTCTCTTTCTTGACATCATATAGAGGATAGAGAAAGAGGTGGGCACCTTATTTGAGCCTTGGTTGAGTGATGGCACCCTTAGTGGTGATTAGGGTTTTCTAGGGTTTGGTGTGTGACAACCTATTTGCACCTTGTGGGTTGTCTCGACCTAGGTCGTGGCCTAGGGCATGTTTTTTGGGTGTTGTAGTCGAGATGATGGGTTTTATGTGATTGGAGTAGGTAGCGGAAAAAATAATTTTACTTGACTAGAAACCCATAACCAACAGATCGCATCAACATCTATGTAATGGTAAGGATGGTTTTAGCGAGATATACCTAGTCATGAGGCTTGCTCAGAGACAATACCTCAAAGCTAGTGCATTCTTTAACCACCTATCTTTGACAGCATCTGTTTATCTACTAGTCTTGACCTGGACTGTGGTTGACTGTCATCCTCCAGAGCGGCAGAAATCTCCCTCCTCTATAGATAGTCCACATGGACTATTGGGTACTCTAGTCATCCTGAAGAATGGACTAGAAGGAGTTGTCCCCTTGTATTGGCGTACTAGTCACTGACACACTCTCCCACCACTAGTTGCTTTTCTACAGTTGTCTTTCTCTCGTTGTTCCACCCTAGATGGGTAGAACTTACTTGGGCTCTCTCAGTTACCAAAACCAAAGAGGACAACAACTTTGCAGAGCAACTGATGTTCTGAGTTGTGTGTAAAGAAGTGAAAACACCTCCTTACTAAAAATTTGAACAACAAAACATCTAGTCCAAACACACTCAGAAGGTATGATGGAGTGGGTGTAAAAAATTTCAAATCTTTATATAATGATAATCAAAAGACCAAAGTATAGAAGCGGAGTAAAAACATGACTATATTCAATTATAAAACAAACGGTTACAACTTAAACTTACAAGGATCCATGTAGAGGAAATCTAAACAATCTCAAGATTGTCTCCAAGCTTTAACTTCACCATCTAAGTCCAGGTCATCAAGCCTTGTCATCCAAAACCTCCACCTAGGGTTGGAAGCATACCCCAGCAAAAGAGAAACAATAGGAAACATCAGCAAAAGTTGGTATGTACATACTAAAAGGAAATTGAGCAATATTATAAAATAAAGGACATCAAATATAAAAGGCTTCCCATGCAAGAGATAAGGACTACCCAATCGGGCATAAAAGAAAAGAAACATCATATCATGATAAAAGAGGATACTTGCCATAAAATAACATATAAAAAGAATTGTGCCATATAAACATCCACTACCATGGTGGGAAACAAGCACAATTAGGGCACACACCCCACAATCAGTATCCCGCATGCATGTGAGATAAACATAGCCCTAGAACAATATAAATAACAATGGCGGTCAAGAATCACACATCTTGAACCTGGTGGGACATGGGCCAAGAATCACACATCTTGCCCTGGCATGGGGAATCACACATCCACCATCCAAATATATATATAACATGGGCCAAGAATCACACATCCTGCCCGGGTATGGGGAATCACACATCCTCCATCCCAAAGATATCACAATGTTGCCATGTTGCATAATGAGACAAAACCAATGTAATTACACTACTCTAGTGCTACTGAATCACATAGCATGTTAATGTAGAGGCAAGTAGAAAAGTATAGTCAGAAGATGATACAAAGGTTTCCATCACACAATGGACAACACAAACATATAAACAAATCCACTTCAAAGTGGGCACATATCATTAAGTAAACTTCCGCATCTCAGTGGGCATATAATATCAAAAGTCCAACTTGCACCAAGGCAACAAGATAAGATTCCAAGAGAATATCCATGATCATAAGATCAATAATAAATAAGATACTTCACATGAAGCATGATTTCAAAAGAACAAGACAATGTGTAGGCTAATGTCCATAGGATCATAAGAAAGACAAAATATAGGTGAATTTCTCAACATAGAATAATAGGGGATGCAACATACCTCAACTTCAGAGTCAAATGATCCAAAGGCACATCTACGTCCAAGCCTAGGCATCCAAAGAACCTATTAAACATATAGGTAGATTTGTATCAATTTCATGTACATTATCGAAACCCTAAAAACCACTTTTTTACCATTATGCAAATTAGGTTTCCAAAACCATGCCATATTTTAGTATATTAAATTAGGAGTTCAAAACATATTTTATTATATTTTTCTAACTTATAAATTATTAGTTATGAATTTTAGAAGTTAATTCATCATTAATTAGATCCATTAAAAACACCTGTTTAAAACATTAGATTCGGGCAAAAAAATAATACCATTAGAAAGCTTGCATTTTTCTGAATCCAACGAATATTTATTTATATTTTTCTGATGAGTAGATAATTAGTTATGGATTTTAGAAACACAACCAATCATAAATTTTCATGTCAGAAATTCAATTGCAAAGAGAAGAGAGAGAGAGCAGGAATGCTGAGTTGGTCCAATTGATCCTGGACAACTCATACGGGCCCACAACCATCTCAGCAACTCACCTCAGTGCGGTAGGAAAACCAAAACCCACGTGAAAAGACAATTTTGTCCTTGTCTAGGAAAACAAACCAAAAAGGCAAACAGGGCTAAAGTCGGGAAAGGACCACAATGAGCATCTCCCCACCTCACCCACACGCCATGGCCATGAGTAGAAGGTGTTCCAACCAAGCCTGGAATTGGGGAAACAAAGAACGAAGGAAACCGATGCGCAAAGACTACCCAGAACACCTCCATGGAACCAAACGGAACATAAGAACTCATCAATTGCAGAAGAACATCAATCATCACTGTGGTGTAGACTTGTGGTCAAATGCAGAACAAAGGGCATCAGAAGGGGGGGTGTCGTGTCATGAATTGGGGGGAAACCAGAGCACCGAAGATTCAAGGGGATCACCTGATGGCGCCTTGGTATACAGCAGAGACAGAGAAAGCTCGGAACCCTCAGTCGGAGTCTAAGAGCATCCCGCCGGCGAGATGGAGTTCGGGAACGGTCCTCTGAAGGGATACAAGCCGCACCCACTACGATTCTCGATCTCTGAGGTACCAAGAAAGTTTTGGGAGGGTTAGCTAGACTTCCGATCAGGCAGATAAGCGGGGAAAGGAGAAGAGAGTTGGAGACAGGGGAAGAACAGGGTAACTCGGGGTGCCGAGCCACAACAGGGAAGGGGCAACCAAAGCCCTACTTTTATAGGGTCTCCGAGTGTGGAAGAGGGTAAGGAAGGTGAAGTAAAAGAAAATAGAGGGAAAAGAAGAAAGGAAAGGGAGTAATCGGAGAAGGAAAATCAAGAGAAGACATGTGCGTGCTCGCGAGGGAAAGAGAGGAAGCGGAGGAAGGAAAGAGAGCAATTGTCATTGGACTAAGATCCAACGGCCCAAAACAAGCCCGTAATTGGAAAGCAAAACCAAGGCCGATTGCGTGACAAATCAAATTCCAAATCAAAATCGAATAAAGTGTGATTGCCATTATTTCTTATTTTCTCTCTCTTTGTTTAAGGGTGCAAACAAAACCCAAATTAGATGAGATTATGCACAGCGGCTAATTAAAGCATGTAGATTCCGATTATGCAATTACATTTTCCTTTCAAGAACTTTTAATGTGTTAAATATACCAAATCCTATTTTCTCTTTCCTCATGTATAAATGATATTAGGATTATCCAAATTAGGTGAAACTTCATCCATAAGTTAACTTAAGTGTGTTGAATACAAATTTGCCATCAATTTTATATATTGGAGTTGTTTGAATATTTATTTAATATTTTGAAGGTTCTATACACTTTCTCTCTCCTAATTTAACCTTTTAAGCAAACTGATACACATATAACGTGCGTGTAATATGCAAGTGTACGTGTCGAAGTAATATGGGATTATGAGTCCTAAGTTATCGAACACGGGGAGTTGTGAGGTTAAAGACTATTACTAATTAGGATTGATCAGCTAAGTCTAGGTCGGTTCCACTGTCGTAGTAACCTATACCCTAAACTAGGTGCATTAGAATCGACCTCTGGGTGTCCACCATTAACCTTACATCACCTTGTTCAAGGGATTTGTTAATTAATGTGAATTTCGTCTCTTTTCAACCGTTAATTCTTCTTTCAAAGAAATTAAAGGCATTAGATTATCATTAGGGTGATCAATCATAATGATATAATGGAGAAAATGAAATCATACCACGGATTTGAGAGACAAATTATGGTAAACTATGTAAAAAGTATCATACAATGATTACCCAGGCTACTCCCGGATCCTAAGGAATTACGGTTTTTAGCCGAAAATGGACGACATGGTATCACAGTAAGTCAAAAAGATGTAAAACATGAATTTCGAGATACAGTAAATTGGAGAAAGGGTTAAAGAGTGGATCAGGAGAAGATGGAGAGAATTTGCCGGCGTTTCCACCGCCAAAATGCCTCGGAGGTCTTCCGTGTAGGGTTCCTCTACTTTTCTCTCTCCGTTCGGCTGCCGTATCGTCCCCCCGTGATAGATCTCCCAATTGCGGTTCTAATGGTCCTTTTATAGCCGTCGTACATGTTTAGGTCAAGAGAAAACCTAAAAATATAATTTTTAATACAATATGTGTTAGATTTAACACATTAAAATTTGGTCCGCAACATCTGAGTCGATGGTATCGAGTTGGAATTCGATAGTATCGACTTCTTCACAGTAAAACGTCCTTTTCCTTTTCAATCTGGAGCAAAAAATATGTGTACTCTGATGCCATGTCGCTACCATCGAGTTCCAAGTCGATGGTATCGACTTTGCTCCAGTAAATAATAATTATCTGCAATAAAATAATCAATGAGTAAAATCAAATAATTATTATAATAATTAAAACATGTAAAATGCATGTAAAATACATGTAAAAATATAAAAAAAATGATGCACAAATGATATTTACTAATTTGGTAAAATATGTATTAAAAAGATATTCAATTAAGCACAAATGACAAAGAAAATAACCAAATTAGATATCAAAATAATGACAATTTATGCATACATCACACCCCTAAGCTTGAATATTGCTCGTCCTCGAGCAACACTACTCTTGGATTTGTTTTAAAAAGTCAGCAAGAAGACAAGTACATATGAATTATTTTTCCTAACCACCCTCCACCATTCGGTCCCAAACCGGTTCTTGCCAACCACTGAACAAGTAACTACTCTAAAGTGATCAAACATGTTCATAATAGATGTCCACAATAAGATTAATGAAAAACACTATCGATATGAAGCAGTTAATATCATGGCCAGTAGGACACATGCTTGATGCACCATGTGATCTCTCTATCTATATTGCTCTGATCTACCTAAATAAACTACTTGGAAGCAGATCCCCAAATAAACATGGATGAGGGGATTAAGTGTGATGGTGGCCTACCATACAGAGCAATGGGTGGAAAAAAATGTGTGGCTATGAAATCGGGAATCACAAGAATAATCCAAATCATTTATGCAAAAAGTAAAAATATGATGCACCTATATGATGGATAAAATGTGAATGTATGGCTTCTAATGACTATTTTTTTATTTTGGTGGAATGATGCATGCAATGGATGTCTCATTCTAATGATGAGTATAAGTGAAAATGTGCTTATAAAAAGATCCACAATCCCCTCATATGTTGCTTAGAGAGAATATGGAATTGAACTTAAAATCATTTTTCTCCTTTTCTCCTATTTTTTTCTTTTTCTTTTTCAATAACTCTTTTTCTTTCTTACCCTATTTTTAGCAAGATGAACAGTTCATGCTTGGGTTTTTTTTTACTTTTTTTATTTGGAGAAGGAGTAAGGAGATACAACTTTTTTTAACACTCTTTCATGACAGAAGATGGTACAAGATAACAAATATGTAACACCTTATGAAATATGAAATGCAAATGAAACTATATGAAATTTTGTTATGCAAACTACAAATGCTCAAAAGAGATTATATGATTTTTTTTTCTTTTTCTAATGCATAATAAAATGAACTAACTATATGCTTCCTATCATGCCATGTAATGCATACAAGAGGAAAATAACTTGGATTAAACTTGATCATCCTATGGTGGTGAATGAAGATGAATGGAAGGTGGATGAGATCACATGAATAAGAGACAATGTCTTTCCCTACCATGATATGTCCCTCTTCTATCAACTTGTGTAACAGCGTAACCTTAGAGTTTATTTCTAGAATTCACATTAAAGATCACGTTACTATTTGATTGGTTTGGACTCAAACATCATCGTCATAACACAAGCCATAGGGTTAAGTTAGGTTTTTCATTCAATCAGTATGTCTTCAAGCTGACTAATCCAAACAATTCCTCCAGTTATGTACTCATAAACATAGCAAATTTAGCTTAAAGTGCAAAGCATAAGAGCACATTCAAATTTTTATTTAGAATTTTCAGAATTGATACCACATCATCAACAAACGGATAATCCTAACCAAACTTTTATTTTTTTGTCCACAAGTACACTAGATAGAAGTGGACCCTAAAACAAATTTCAAACAACAAAAGCAAAACATGTAGAGATATGATAAAAAGTAAAGATGCAAGATAAAGATAGAAGTGTCATTCCATTCCTCCCCCTAAGCTTGAATATGACATTGTCCTCAATGTCAAAAGCAAAGGAAGATACATGGAACGACTGTACCAGTATGGACGGTGAACTCTAGGGTCAAAGATGAGTAGTTGCGATCCACATGATAGTCTACCCTCCAATATGCACTCAAGCTCAGTGAAGTGTCTATGCTTGCTCAGCTTGTGAGATGTCACTAATGAAAACTCAGTACTACCAACAGTGAAGTCGCTGGTACCGACTCAGTGCGTCCCTGCACACTGAATACACATATCATGGCATCATTTTTACTTGCATCAAAACTAGATATCACAATCTACAAATAGGAATTTAAAAGTAGAATTGAAAGTTTAACAAAATAAACCTAATTGGTACGTTGCCTCCCACAAGCTCCCTTGTTTAACGTCCTAGGATGGACACATGTCAATCAACAATAATCAGGTGGTCGTGGAGGAGGGTAAAGCTCTCTCTGCCTCTTCCTTCTAAACTTTTGGTTCCTTGCAACAATGAGAAAAAATAAATAATAGTTAGAAGACCAACATGTATGGTTGATGATCCATTTCAACAGTAAATTATCATTGCAATGAACATGAACATGAACATGACTCACAATCAAGTCTTGATGTGGGAGCACATGCAGAAATAGATAGCCATGAGGTGAAAGGTATAATGATGATTGATCCTTAATTTCTATGACCATCCCCAATGGATCACTCCTATCTACACATAATTGAGGGGTTATATCAAAGGTGAATTTTTGTGCCTCCTCCTCTTCTAATAATTTAATTCCCCCACATTCATTAATATCCTCACAAAATGTTTCAAAATTATCATCTGGATATATATCCAATATAGGATCCCCCATAAGGAAATGAAGAGATGGGTCTTGTGGTGAAGGAATTATGTGATGGGTAATGGGAAATTCCTCCACCTTTTTACTCTCAGTATCCTCTTCCTCACTCTCTTCCTCCTCTCTAAGATCATTATTAAATAAAGCACCTACTAGATCCTCCTCTCCTTCACTCATATCCCAAACACATGTATCAAAATTTTCATCCACCTTTTTTACATCATTCTCCTCATCTTCCTCATCAGATCCCCAAACATATTCAAGATCAATCCTAGGAGTCCAGGGCGTGGGTGTGGGCTCAATGGAAGGACCTGATAGAGGTGGTTCTAAAACTTCTTCCAGTATGTTATCCTCACTCTCTAATTCCTTATCCTCAATCTCAACTTCTTCCATTTTCTCTATTCTACCCCATCCTCCATTAGAAATAGGACTTTTGCGATTTAAAACATATTGAACCAAAATCCTAATATGCTCACGATGAATTTCCTTTGAGATTTTCTCATAATGTAATGAAGGTGGACTCAGACATCTATAACCTACATGTGCATTTTCACACTCAAAACAAATAGGGGCCATGTGCTTTTTTTTAACTTTTTTTTTAATGAAAGAAGACTAACTACAAAGAAATATTTAGATCAATATGTACAATGCCTAAACTAAAAGTAAAGTTTTATGTAATGAAAAATGGGAAGAATAAAAAAATATCAAAAAAGGAAAATAAATACAATGGCCTAGAGTGGTCGATCCTAATGTTTTATAGTGTTAATCATGCCAACTCCCCGGCAACTGCGCCAAAAACTTGATACACATATAACGTGTGTGTAATACGCAAGTGTACGTGTCGAAGTAATATGGGATTATGAGTCCTGAGTTATCGAACACGGGGAGTTGTGAGGTTAAAGACTATTACTAATTAGGATTGATCAGCTAAGCCAAAAATAAGAGTTGATTGAAAAAGAAAATAAAAATAAAAGAAAACAAAACAATCAATTAAATGGTTGGTTTAATCAATTAAAAATGGAATCCTTAGGATTTTGGTTTCACCATAGGTTCTCGTTGTACTAATTCCTACACAATTATCCTAATTCGTCTCCTATTCTGAGTAGTGGCCTGTAGTCAAAATTGCCCACTGTCGTGGTACAATTCACTATCTATGTCTAGGTCGGTTCCACTGTCGTAGTAACCTATACCCTAAACTAGGTGCATTAGAATCGACCTCTGGGTGTCCACCATTAACCTTACATCACCTTGTTCAAGGGATTTGTTAATTAATGTGAATTTCGTCTCTTTTCAACTGTTAATTCTTCTTTCAAAGCAATTAAAGGCATTAGATTATCATTAGGGTGATCAATCATAATGATATAATGGAGAAAACAAAATCATACCACGGATTTGAGAGACAAATTATGATAAACTATGTAAAAAGTATCATACAACGATTACCCAGGCTAGTCCCGGATCCTAACAAATTACGATTTTTAGCCGAAAATGGACGACATGGTATCACAGTAAGTCGAAAAGATGTAAAACATGAATTTCGAGATACAATAAATTGGAGAAAGGATTAAAGAGTGGATCTGGAGAAAATGGAGAGAATTTGCCGTCGTTTCCGCCGCCAAAATGCCTCCGAGGTCTTCCGTGTAGGGTTCCTCTACTTCTCTCTCCGTTCGGCTGTCGTATCATCCCCCCGTGATAGATCTCCCAATTGCGGTTCTAATGGTGTCTTTTATAGCCGTCGTACATGTTTAGGTCAAGAGGAAACCTAAAAATATAATTTTTAATACAATATGTGTTAGATTTAACACATTAAAATTTGGTCCGCAACATCTGAGTCGATGGTATCGAGTTGGAAGTCGATAGTATCGACTTCTTCACAGTAAAACGTCCTTTTCCTTTTCAATCTGGAGCAAAAACTATTTGTACTCTGATGCCATGTCACTACTATCGAGTTGCAAGTCGATGGTATCGACTTTGCTCCAGTAAATAATAATTATCTGCAATAAAATAATCAATGAATAAAATCAAATAATTATTATAATAATTAAAACATGTAAAATGCATGTAAAATACATGTAAAAATATAAAAAAATAATGCACAAGTGATATTTACTAATTTGGTAAAATATGTATTAAAAATATATTCAATTAAGCACAAATGACAAAGAAAATAACCAAATTAGATATCAAAATAATGACAATTTGTGCATACATCACAAACTTTCTCCAAATTGGATGAAAATTCACCCAAAGGCTATATTTATTATGTAGATCACGAATATAAGATTATTTTCCTCTTTTGGAGTCATGAATTATATTTATTTATTAATTACACCTTTTAGGCAATTTCTCTCTCCTAACTTACCATATTATTTTGAGGTTGTCCAAATTAAATAAAAATTGACATGTATGTTTATTTTGATGTGTAGATTACGAATTTGAAGTCTATTATTTAATTTGAGGCTTTCTTACATGGGTTTTTTCATATGGCCCATTAGAGGCCCATTAACCATATTATGCATGGAATTAAGTTATTTATCATTTTATTATTACCAAATGAGTTATATGACATATTATATCACATTATTCATGCATTATATTATTAGGATCATCCTAACCTCAACCTTGTTTGGTCAAACCCAAAAGGTCAAAGTTCTAGGGTAGGGTTCTAGATCTGGAATGTTACAGTACTCCACCCCTTAAAAAGGATTTCGTCCTTGAAATCTATAGATCAAAACATCAACATCCAACTACTCTCCACCCCTTAAAAAGGTTCAACCTAACAAGTCAAACTAAACAACTTTTTAGAGCTACCCACATCTCTTAGTTGTGAAAGTTCTAGATATTTCTATTATTTATGTATCCAATTATAGTCATGCCATCTAGGGTTGAGTTTTTAGGTCCTCGTGTCTCTAACATATCCACCCTACATGAACATCCAAAAGAAATAGGGTAGGTCATTTATACCATTATATCAATCCTAATCACAAAACTAGGGTTAGATTCTACTCAACTAGAGTTTCGCTTCATTGTGACTTAGTTTGAGAAAACATCGACAAACCAGAGAAAACTTTTGTACATATAGTTGTATAATTGAAAATAATTTTTGACGATGAAAACTATTTGAGATGAATCAAAAAGTGGATCCAAAATCAATTGCAGAAACCAAGTCACAATGTTTCCATATGAATATTTCCTCATAACCTAATCTTATCCTCAAACCAAACCTTATTGCCCAAAAGATCATCATTGATCAAATCTAGGGTCATATCTCACTTAGAGGTAACTAAATCAAGGGTTCTAAAGGGAGAAAAAATTGAAATAGTCGATTCCAACTACCATGGGCTCTGATACCATGTTGTAAAGATGTGAAAACACCTCCTTACTAAAAATTTGAACAACAAAACATCCAGTCCAAACACACTCAGAAGGTATGATGGAGTGGGTGTAAAATTTTCAAATCTTTATATAATCAAAAGACCAAAGTATAGCAGCGGAGTAAAAACATGACTATATTCAATTATAAAACAAAGGGTTACAACTTAAACTTACAAGGATCCATGTAGAGGAAATCTAAACAATCTCAAGATTGTCTCCAAGCTTTAACTTCACCATCTAAGTCCAGGTCATCAAGCCTTGTCATCCAAAACCTCCACCTAGGGTTGGAAGCATACCCCAGCAAAAGAGAAACAACAGGAAACATCAGCAAAAGCTGGTATGTGCATACTAAAAGGAAATTGAGTAATATTATAAAATAAAGGACATCAAATATAAAAGGCTTCCCATGCAAGAGATAAGGACTACCCAATCGAGCATAAAAGAAAAGAAACATCATATCATGATAAAAGAGGATACTTGCCATAAAATAACATATAAAAAGTATTGTGCCATATAAACATCCACTACCATGGTGGGAAACAAGCACAATTAGGGCACACACCCCACAATTAGTATCCTGCATGCATGTGAGATAAACATAGCCCTAGAACAATATAAATAACAATGGCGGTCAAGAATCACACATCTTGAACCTGGTGGGACATGGGCCAAGAATCACACATCTTGCCCTGGCATGGGGAATCACACATCCACCATCCAAATATATATATAACACGGGTCAGGAATCACACATCCTGCCCGGGTATGGGGAATCACACATCCTCCGTCCCAAAGATATCACAATGTTGCCATGTTGCATAATGAGACAAAACCAATGTAATTACACTACTCTAGTGCTACTGAATCACATAGCATGTTAATGTAGAGGCAAGTAGAAAAGTATAGTCAGAAGATGATACAAAGGTTTCCATCACACAATGGACAACACAAACATATAAACAAATCCACTTCAAAGTGGGCACATATCATTAAGTAAACTTCCGCATCTCAGTGGACATATAATATCAAAAGTCCAACTTGCACCAAGGCAACAAGATAAGATTCTAAGAGAATATCCATGATCATAAGATCAATAATAAATAAGATACTTCACATGAAGCATGATTTCAAAAGAACAAGACAATGTGTAGGCTAATGTCCATAGGATCATAAGAAAGACAAAATATAGGTGAATTTCTCAACATAGAATAATAGGGGATGCAACATACCTCAACTTCAGAGTCAAATGATCCAAAGGCACATCTACGTCCAAGCCTAGGCATCCAAAGAACCTATTAAACATATAGGTAGATTTGTATCAATTTCATGTATATTATCGAAACCCTAAAAACCACTTTTTTACCATTATGCAAATTAGGTTTCCAAAACCATGCCATATTTTAGTATATTAAATTAGGAGTTCAAAACATATTTTATTATATTTTTCTGACTTATAAATTATTAGTAATGAATTTTAGAAGTTAATTCATCATTAATTAGATCCATTAAAAACACCTGTTTAAAACATTAGATTCGGGCAAAAAAAATACCATTAGAAAGCTTGCATTTTTCTGAATCCAACGAATATTTATTTATATTTTTCCTGATGAGTAGATAATTAGTTATGGATTTTAGAAACACAACCAATCATAAATTTTCATGTCAGAAATTCGATTGCAAAGAGAAGAGAGAGAGAGCAGGAGTGCTGAGTTGGTCCAATTGATATTGGACAACTCATACGGGCCCACAACCATCTCAGCAACTCACCTCAGTGCGGTAGGAAAACCAAAACCCACACGAAAAGACAATTTTGTCCTTGTCTAGGAAAACAAACCAAAAAGGCAAACAGGGCTAAAGCTGGGAAAGGACCACAATGAGCATCTCCCCGCCTCACCCACACGCCATGGTTGTGAGTAGAAGGTGTTCCAGCCAAGCCTGGAATTGGGGAAACAAAGAACGAAGGAAACCAATGCACAAAGACTACCCAGAACACCTCCATGGAACCAAACGGAACATAAGAACTCATCAATTGCAGAAGAACATCAATCATCAGTGTGGTGTAGACTTGTGGTCAAACACAGAACAAAGGGCATCAAAAGGGGGGAAAATGACGTGTCATGAATTGGGGGGAAACCAGAGCACCGAAGATTCAAGGGGATCACCTGATGGCGTCTTGGTATACAGCAGAGACAGAGAAATCTTGGAACCCTCAGTCGGAGTCTAAGAGCATCCCGCCGGCGAGATGGAGTTCGGGAACGGTCCTCTGAAGGGATACAAGCCGCACCCACTACGATTCTCGATCTCTGAGGTACCAAGAAAGTTTTGGGAGGGTTAGCTAGACTTCCGATCAGGCAAAGAAGCGGGGAAAGGAGAAGAGAGTTGGAGACAAGGGAAGAACAGGGTAACTCGGGGTGCCAAGCCTCAACAGGGAAGGGGCAGCCAAAGCCCTACTTTCATAGGGTCTCCAAGTGTGGAAGAGGGTAAGGAAGGTGAAGGAAAAGAAAACAGAGGGAAAAGAAGAAAGGAAAGGGAATAATTGGAGAAGGAAAATCGAGAGAAGACATGTGCCTCCTCGCGAGGGAAAGAGAGGAAGCGGAGGAAGGAAAGAGAGTAGTTGTCGTTGGATTAAGATCCAACGGCCCAAAACAAGTCCGTAATTGGAAAGCAAAACCAAGGCCGATTGCGTGACAAATCAAATTCCAAATCAAAATCGAATAAAGTGTGATTGACATTATTTCTTATTTTCTCTCTCTTAGTTTAAGGGTGCAAACAAAACCCAAATTAGATGAGATTTTGCAAAGAGGCTAATTAAAGCATGTAGATTCCGATTATGTAATTTTATTTTCCTTTCGAGATTTAATGTGTTAAATATACCAAATCCTATTTTCTCTTTCCTCATGTATAAATGACATTAGGATTATCCAAATTAGGTGAAACTTCATCCATAAGTTAACTTAAGTGTGTTGAATACAAATTTTCCATCAATTTTATATATTGGAGTTGTTTGAATATTTATTTAATATTTTGAAGGTTCTATACACTTTCTCTCTCCTGATTTAACCTTTTAAGCAAACTTTCTCCAAATTGGATGAAAATTCACCCAAAGGATATATTTATTATGTAGATCACGAATATAAGATTATTTTCCTCTTTTGGAGTCAGTAATTATATTTATTTATTAATTACACCTTTTAGGCAATTTCTCTCTCCTAGCTTACCATATTATTTTGAGGTAGTCCAAATTAAATAAAAATTGACATGTATGCTTATTTTGATGTGTAGATTACGAATTTGAAGTCTATTATTTAATTTGAGGCTTTCTTACATGGGTTTTATCATCTGGCCCATTAGAGGCCCATTAACCATATTATGCATGGAATTAAGTTATTTATCATTTTATTATTACCAAATGAGTTATATGACATATTATATCACATTATTCATGCATTATATTATTAGGATCATCCTAACCTCAACCTTGTTTGGTCAAACCCAAAAGGTCAAAGTTCTAGGGTAGGGTTCTAGATCTTGTATGTTACATTGTGTGTCTAGAGAAGCTCCATGTACCCCTCTATTTATAGTAGAGGGCAGGGTGAGGGTTCCTAGTCCGTGTAGGAGTAGAAGGGTTCGTATTTCCATGAACAATTTGCACTTCGATAGGCAAACTGGTCATTTCATAACTGAAACAGTCATTTGGTAAGGTGAGCCGATCAGTTCACTAATGAATCGGTCAGTTGGGAGTGCGAACCGATCGATTTACTTAGTGAACCAGTCATTTCACTTCCAAGACCTACATATAATTGATTTTCCCTATTCGTTTCCAATTAATGCAAAGATTAATTCTTGTCCCAATCGAATTGAACAAGTAAAATGAAAAAAAAAAATTCTCATAAAATGGGACAACCCAACACTGCTCGTTTGGCCTAGTTGAACTGGTCGGTTCACCAGAGTGAACCGGTCATCTCACTGACCATGATTTGATTGGTTCACCCAATGAACCAGTCGGTTGGTGGTCTAGATTGTGCAGAACGCAGTCAATTTAGTTCTCAATTAATCTGACACTCTAATCAATTGACTCAACACTTGAACTTGATGATTCTGAGTCAAGTCTATTGATTAGATGTTTGATTGAGTACCTAAAACTTTAGTACTCAATCCAAACATCATTCATGGATAAACTCCTCTTCCAAGTTAATCCTTTGTGTGTGACCATATAGGTCCCATTTCACGTTGGCAATGAATGTCCATAACTATCTTATGACATCACAAGCAAAGAGCGGTACCTAGTCACACATCAGTGCTACCCAAGTGAAAAGGAAAGTTGGAGAACAACTTTCAATCCTACAGTATGTGATTGGTGTTCTAGTGAATTTATAATTCCTTTATCTCTGATATCCTGAATGAACTCATGGCATGGAGTTGTCATCCTTTCAACGTTCATCCATGTTTCTTGAACTAGAGCAGACTGTCTGAGATATGTGTGACGTCAATATCATATATTGATTCACATGTGCATGTGCATGCCTTTCTCAGTCTCGCTTATCAAGTGGCATGGATATCATACCCCCTTAGGAGGGATAAATCCCATATATATCACTCACAGTCTATCTCATGCGTCAAAGCCACCCAATCATCACTGTTCTAACAACCCATGTTTTAGGACCCATGTTTCAGGACTGTGTTTGATGATGTCAAAGTGTACCCAGTCACATTTGACGAGTGCAGTGATTTTAGGTCTAAGAATCACAATCACCACCATCACTATGAGAGATGATTCTGACTATCATGTCATGGTTCCATGTGTCACTCTCATGGTGGGTCTGTCTGATACACTGTTCTCTAACATGTATCTATGTGCTTGGTTTGATATCATATATGATTACTAATGAGGCATTGTCATCAACCAACACACACTCTAGTCTTGATGTGTCATTGTTGTCTATCAACCTTCCACAATGACATCCGACTAGGGACATAACAAGAATGTACATACTCTTAGCATCTGTATGATCTCATTATTTAGGTTCTCAACCTGAAGATATACATCATTGAGTATTGTAATTCTTTAGACATTCATTCTGCTCCATCCTTTATCTCATAATTGATTGAGCTAGAATAAATTGTAAGCTTGCCTTTAATTTTTATCAAATCAATCATGGTGTATGCCAATCCAATCATTGTATGATTAGCTCTCAGGGCATACGTACCAGCATGAGACACCTTCCCTAGGTGTGGTGGTTGTGACCAAGATATGGGTTGGGACAATCACTTTTATGTAGAGTGTCTCGACCTCAGGTGTGTGTAGTGATTCTTTATCTTGACCAATTGATGTTTTGGGTTGTTGTCGTGACCCTATATGGTGTTCCTTGGTGGGTCGTGATCACGACCATGTTGGGTGACCCAAGTGGTCGAGACCCAACATAGGTTATATCACCACCTCGTACATGCATGCATAAAGTGGTTGCATGGCTATCTTATTGATGGAAAAGTGTTTCTTTGGTGTTCTATTGTGTTGACACCTCATGCATGCCTTACTTACCTCCTCCTTTGAGTATATAACCCCTTTCCTTCATTTGTGAGAAACTTTTTCGTCCCCATACTCTCCCCTCTCCATTGTAACCTACCTTGGATCTTTGGGAGCAAAGGAGATCAGATCTTGAAGCCATGGTGTCCGATCAACCCTGCTTGAGGAAGGGTTTGTGTTAGATCAACTTGTTTGGTGGTGTTTTTTGGTGAATCTTCTCTTGGTAAGTGGTTCTAGCATTTTTATCACGTTCTCCCCATGAAACCTTCATCATCATCTTCTTCTTCCTTGGTCATGGATTGTAGAGCACCTATGGTGGTCGTTTGAGAAGAACTTCTCATCATAAGGGGTCATAGACTATGCTTTGACATGATGAACCCGACTGAAAGGATGATTCCTTTACTTTTTCTCTTTTTCTTTTAGTTCGGCCTAGGTTTTCTTGCCCTCTTTCTTGAGCTACTTTTTAATCATGGTTTTACTCATTTGTGAGGTGATTTTGTGGTTGAAGTGCTAATCAAAGTTGGGGGCTTCTTTCCTTCGCTTGGAAGCTTTAGATCATTGGAACTCGGATCACCACAAAAGGTAGGTTATATAACTTTTCCCTGTTCTATTTTGTCATAATAATCATGCTTGTTTGTTGTTGCTTCTATCTCTGAAATATGATCTTAACATGCAAAAAGGTGTTATTATGAATTAGGGTTTGATATGTGGTGATAGTCCTATGAAATTTTCTTCTATCTTTCAAAACCCTAATTTCTCTTCTACCTGATTTAGAGATAAATACAAAATTTGATGAATGGGGATGAATGGGGATGCACGTACCTTAGTGTAAATATTTGTTGATATGTGTTAAAAATGAGTAAACACCTCTCTTAGTGAGGCTCTATTGTATAGAATTCTATCATGCTCAAAAGATGTTGATGATCATCTTTGTATGGTGATATTCCCTTTGTTTGTGATGAGCATTCCTTGGTGATAACCTACTAATTTGGTTATGGTTCATCCCTAATTTGAGGATGGTTATATGTTCTTGTGGCCATTAGACCTTGGTGGTCATTACATATATATTTTAGTCTCATACGTTTGGCTAGTGGTTGACACCCATGATTTATTTAGAGAGGATGAAGGTGATGACCCTACAAGTATTACAATACTTGATTTTATTAACATAATGGTTAAGATGGTGAATGAGGTCCTTATGATTTTAGGGTTATGACTTTGTAGCATTCTCATATAGATTTCTCTCTTTCTAAACCCTAATCCATATACTCAATTCCTAAAGTGTTCTTGAGAGGATTACCTTATATTCATCATAAGCATTGGTATATTCACCATGTGCTAAGTTTAGGCAATAGTAGCCCAGGTGGTAAGATCTTGAAGTCCCAATGAAGGACCCGGGTTTAAACCTCACTGAAGGCACTTTGCAAACGGAAATCCACACTGATTTGGTGCCAGATGGGGTGACCGGACCACACCTTCTCATGCCTTGAGAGTTTACCATGTTGGGATTGCCCGGGTGGGTTCTCTTGGTCACCAAAAACAAAATCACCATGTGCTAAGTTGTGGCTATCATGTTTCCTTAGAGTTATGGATGATTTATTATACATGTTGAAGATCAACTTTATCTTTCCTAAGTGGTTTGACTTGATGACCTTCATGGTGACTTGTTCTAGGGTTTGAATAATTTTGATTCCTAAAATTTGAGTATAGTGATTCTTTATATTCTTTCTATTTAGATTTCTGATTTGGGTCAAGACATATGTGTCTCTTAATGAGTTGGATGTGGGTCAAGACACTTTACCTTTATAGTTTGAGACCCTATGTCGATGATAGGTCGATACAAGTTTTGATTTGATATCAAGACATATGATGTAGTTGCAGTCGAGACACATTATTGAGGGTAGGTCAAGACACCTGGTCATGTTGTGGTTGAGACACTATGGTTGTGGATGGTCACGAGCCATGTGTGATGGGTGGTCACGATACATGGATGATGAAGGATTGAGACATATAGTTGAACACATAATTAACATGTGTATATGAGTAATGGATAAGTCATGTTTATTGTTGTTTAGAAGGTTGTCTAATCAATCCTAAATCACGCCCTTTAACCCCTAAAGTACCCCAAGGAAGTAGGAAGTAGTGTAGCTAGGGTTTGGTGATTTCTCATGCTACAAAACCATAATCATCTATGTCAGGAACTATAACCCTAATAATGAGCAATGTGATGTGTTTATTTCTCTCTCTTGAAGGGGTTATCACATTATGATGTTCTCTCTCCTACTGGTATAGTTCTAACCTTATATGTTAATTGAGTGTCATAGCTTGTGTATGCTTTGAAGATGACGAAATAATAATCGATGATGACAATGAGCCTTGATGAGGTGCACTTGCATTGTAAATATGTGAATGTGCACACTTAGCTATAATATGTATTGCTTAAACTCAATACACTCCAATTTGTGGGAGGTAATGAAACTATAGATTGGTAAATAAATAATGCCATGAAACCCTATGTTGTTAAGCATGAAACCCTAACCCTAAATTGAGGGGACATATGATGCATTGTTTACATTGCTTAAAGTGTTTAGTATGATGAGATAACAATGAGTACTCTCTCTCTATTTGTATAACATTGATTTTAGAGGTGAGATGATTATCATAGCTAATGATTACTATGGTGTATCTATGATGTGATACATGTGATACTTATATGCCTGATGAGGTATGATGTGATTGTCATTATAGCTAATGATTTCTATAATGCAGATGATGTGTATATGCCTGATAAGGCAAGATGAGACAGTAGTGAGTTATATGAATAATGTGATTGTTCTTATGACCTAGTGAAGGCTTAATGCCTAGTGTGAGGTTATATCCTCCATTAATGTGATAAGGTATTGATATCTCCAATGATGTGATAATACTGATCAACCTGATAAGGCAGTGTTAACAAGTGGTGATGTTTATGGCCTTATTTAAGGCAGTGATATAGTGTTGCCCTGAGATGATATGAAAAGTGCATACCTTATATGTTTTATATCTTCTAAAGTTGTTTCACTACTTGCTAAATTGAATTAGGGTTTGTATGTCCATTTGTGAGATGAAGCCTTCATTCACCCAATTGGCATAACTAATAAAGTGAAACCTTAATCACGTAGTTTTCATGTATCATAGATCCATCTTTAGCGTCGGTATTTAGATGAATGGTGAAATGATTAACTCCTACGGGAAACTCGAAGTGCATATTGTTGAATATGTGGGGTATCAATGGAGGTATCTCTCTATATCCTTAAATTGTTAAAATAGTGACATGATATTTTATTATAGAACAACCATGTGTGAGGTTGTTCTCTAGCGTTGTGCCATGTACCAAGGCAGGCTAGTTATTTTACATGACCATAGCTTTGACTATGAGTTGCTATCTTTACAAGACTATAGATACAGCTATAAGTTGATACATTTGTAGTTTGACTATATGTCACTGTGTTGCAGACTCATGCTGACCGAGTAGTGTTGGTGATGATCATGAAGTCCAGCTCTTCCATTGATCTTGTATGGTACTGATTTCGACTTAGTAGGGGTCAATTGGATTTAAGTGGTATACCTCAAAAACTCACAGCATAATAATTAAAGATATAACCTAGTTGTGCAGTATTATTGCTTAGGGTCACATATGAATAACATTGGATAACCCCTTTGTTTTGTTTCTTATATTGTTTAGTTTATAACAGTTATACATTTTCTTCATATTCCTTCTTAAGGTATGAGCTAATCTACTATTTAGTGTAGATGCATTAACTACTTAAACCGTTGTAATTACCCTACTTTATCATTCAGCTGAATCTGCTTATCAGTATAATTTTCTATTTTAGTTATTTGTGCTTATAATATATGGTGGCAGACAGTTATATCTCTCGTTGGGATGTTTGGTCTCACCCATTGGGCCAGATGAGATAGAGTTCATGTGGATGAGACTGATAACAAGCGGAGTTGTAGCTATTAAATCATGGACATGCAACTAATGTTTAGTAATAGAGTCTTATGTGTCGTCCCTATATACTCAGGTCCTTGGGGTGTTTTGAGAATATTGTATATTCTTTTGAGTTTTTGGTTGTATGCCATAGTGGTACAAACATGTTTTGTATACATGAGCAGTTGATTATATGTAACAGGTGGTGGCTAGATAGCCAATGAACAATGTTGTGTAATACTGTTGATATGAATAAAATACAAGTGGCATCAGTTTATGACTTCAATTGTGAGTTGTTCATCTTGAGATCCTATTATGAAATCAGTTTTAATTTACCATGTTTTATGGTAATGTTGTTATTAGTGATAATTCCCCACTTTGTTTTGAGTAATCTCACTTTTTGTGACAAAGGGTGTCACAAATATTATTTAAGGCAATAACGATATTGTCTTAATATGATTCCTTTAGAAAATCTTCATCACTCCTTGGTTGTTCATCCTCTTGTTTAACCAATTTTCTAATTTGCATGCATCCTTTTGATAAGGGAACAACTTTTTTGGTTGACCTCGTTCATTTATTGCCCATTGTTTGGTTATCTAGCATGTTGTAGATTGAAATAACCACATATTTAGTAGTCTATAAAGATGTTCTTAGTCTCCTAAATATAGACTCTAGGGATACATGGGTATGCATAAGTGGGTAGATGTATCCTCACTTAAGTGTGCATACATGATAATAAGAATTACAGATATAATGAGTCCAAGCCCAATTAGTAAGAAATAAGAAATACAAAGCAAAACGCTTATATTAGCACTCCCCCTCAATCTGGAGAGTAGATATTGCATAGTCCTATCTTGATATCCCTATATTGAAAAAGTGATAGAGGAAGTGGTTTAGTTAAGATATCATCAATTGGATCGTCTGTCTATACGTGATAAGTCATAATCTTCTTAAATTTAACCAAGTTCCGCTCAAAATGAGAATCAAATTCGATGTGTTTTGTACATTCATGGAAATTGGGTTATTGGAAATATGGATAGAAGCTTGACTAAATGAAGATTAGCTAGAGTTTGAGAAGGAATCCCAAATTCAATCAAAATAGATTGAACCCATTGAAGGTCACACCATGTGTGCGCCATCGGATGGTATTCAGATTCGGTGCTGGAATGAGCAACTACAAATTGTTTTTTGTTTCTCCGTGCCACAGGGTGATCCCCAATCATGACACAAAAGCCAAAGGTGGACCGGTGGTATTTGGCATCTCCTGTCCAACCTGCATCAACATATCAGAAATAGTGATAACTTTCTATTGAGGTCATTTGTAGAATAGCCCTCTTCTTAGGGTACTCTTTACATAGCATGGTATATGTTGAATGTGGCACCAATGTTGTTGGAGGGCTTTCATGTGCTGACTTAAAAATCCCACATCATAGGTTATGTCAGGCCGAGTACTTGTTAGGTAGATCAAATTTCCAACTACACAACAATTTTTTCTAGATCAAGAAATACCCCCTTAAGAGGATGCTTGGTATTGCAATCTATAGGGGTGGATACAAGCTTAGCATATATCATCCCAGTCTCTTAGAGTAAATCCAACATATAGCAAGATTGGGATCAATTGATCCTTGCATATGAGAAAAGGACTTCTATCTCAATACAATATCGCAAATTTCCCAATTCCTTTGTGATGGGTTAAGGTATTTGTAACCTTTCTGATAGAAGTAGTATCCTAGAAAAATCACTTGAATGACATTACGGGATAGCTTGTCAACCTTAGAATTAATTTTTGGACAAATACAACACATCCAAACACCCCTAGTGTCAAATTAAATGGTTCATTGGTTGAATACAAAATGAAAAAGGTGTTTGGTTGTGAAGAAATGATTATGGTTGGAAATAAATAAAAAATAAGTTGTGAGAATAACATTAGTCCACATATTTTCAAGTCAATTGTTAAGAATGGTGAGTGAGTATGTGATGCCAATATTGTGATAGTTTTTTCACTCCATGATACTATTTTGTTGTGGAGAGTTAGCACAAGAGTGTTGGTAGAAACGACACAATGAGTGTATTCAAGGGCAATATTTGTGTGCAATGTTTTCGTAATTGTAAAAGATTGATGTAAGGCCCCTGACCTAGCTTAATGCTAATTTGTGTTTACCTTTCTTAATGAGATGCTTATAACCTTAATCTAATCCTTTGGTATGTTTTTTTATCATGTGGCAAGCTTATGTTTCAAGTTTGGTCCTGATTGAATGCTCTTTGAGCTATGTTTGCTTGTTTTGAACCAAAATGCAATTTACCCAAGTTGAAGGGTTTTCTTGTGATTTGTCACATGTACAGTGTTCCCTCTCTTTATTTACATCATCTAGAGGAGATAGAACAATTTGGGTTCCTTGTTTGAGCCTTGGTTGAGTGATGGCACCCTTAGGGGTGATTTGGGTTTTCTAGGGTTTGGTGTGTGATGGCCTATGTGTACCTTAGGGGTTGTCTCGAACTATGTCGTGACCTAGGGCATGTTTTGTGGGAGTCATAGTTGATACACCTTCCCTAGGTGTTGGTTGTGACCAAGATAGTCTTGGGTTGAGATAGTTGCTTTTGTGTAGAGTGTCTCAACCTAGGGTGGGTGTGGTGATCCTTTGTCTCGACCAAGTGATGTTTAAGTGTTGTTGTCGCGAACATGGATGGTGTTCCTTGGTGGGTCGCTAACACGACCATGTTGGGTGACACAAGTGGTTGAGACTCAGCCTAGAGTGTATCACCACCTCATGCATGTGTATTTTAAGTGGTTGCATGTTGGTTTCATTGATGTACAAGTGTTCCTTTGGTGTTCTAATGTGTTGACACCTCATGCATGCCTTACTTCCCTCCTCCTTTGGGTATATAACCCATTTATTTCATTTGTGAGAAACTTTTTCGGCCCTATTCTCTTCCTTATCTCTTATGACTGACCTTGGAGCTTGGGGTGAAGGAGGTCTGATCTTGAAGCCATGGTAGTCGATCAACCTTGCTTGAGGAAGGATTTGTGCTAGATCAACTCGTTTGGTGGTGGTTTTTGGTGAATCTTCTCTTGGTAAGTGGTTCTAACCTTTTGATCACATTCTCCCCATTAAACCTCCATCATCTTCTTCTTTTTCCTCAGACATGGACTGTAGAGCACCTATGGTGGCTTTTTTAGAAGAACTCCTCATCATAAGGGGCATAGACTATGCTTTGACATGGTGAACCCGGGTGAAAGGATGATTCCTTCACTTTCTCTCTTTTTCTTTTGGTTCGTCCTAGGTTTTCTTTCCCTCTTTCTTCAGCTACTTCTTAATCATGGTGTTCCTCTTTTGGTGAGGTGATTTGGTGGCCGAAGTTCTAATCAAGTTGGGGCTTCTTTCCTTCTCTGGGAGCTTGCAATATGGAGCTTCATTCTCAACACAAAAGGTGGGTTATATAACTTTTCATTCTTCTATTTTGGCACGATTATTATGCTCAATTGTTTCTTTTCTATCTCTACAATATGATCTTAACATGCTAAATGGTTTTATTATGAACTAGGGTCTGATATGTGGTGATAGTATTATGAAATTTGCTTCTATCTTTCAAAACCCTAATTTCTCTTGCACCCAATTTTGAGATAAATACAAAATGGATATTTTTTAGCCTTGGTTATTGATATATATCTTTATGAATGGGGATTCAAGTACCTTAGTGTAACATGAGTTTTATTACTATTTGATAGGTGTTAAGCATGAGTAATCACCTATCCTAGTGAGGCTCTATTGTATAGAATTCTATCATGATCAAAAGATGTTGATGATCATCCTCGTATGGCGATATTCCCTTTGTTTGTGATGAGCATTTCTTGGTGATAACCTACTGATTTGGTTATGGTTCATTCCTGATTTGAGGATGGTTAAATGTTCTTGTAGCCATTTGACCTTGATGATCATTACACATATATTTTAGTCTCATATGTTTGGCTAGTGGTCGACGACTATGATTTATTTTGAGAGGATGAAGGTTATGACCCTACAAGTGTTATAATACTTGGTTTTATTAACATTATGGTTAAGGGTGTGAATGAGGTCCTTATGATTTTAGGGTTATGACTTTGTAGCATTCTCATGTAGGTCGCTCTCTTTCTAAATGCTAAACCCATATACTTGATTCCTAAAGTTTTCTTGAGAGGATGACCTGATATGCATCATAAGCTTTGGTTTAATAACCATGTTCTAAGTTTCGGTCATCATGTTCCTTAGGGTTATGGATGATTTCTTATATATGTTGAAGAGCAACTTTCTCTTTCCTAAGTGGTTTGACTTAAGGACCTTCATGGTGACTTGTTATAGAGTTTGAATAACCTTGATTCCTAAAGTTTGAGTATAGTGACTCTTGGTATTCTTGTTGTTTAGATTTCTATTTTGGGTCAAGAAATTTGTACCTCTTGATGAGTTGAGGTTGAGACACCTATGTATGGATGTGGGTCGAGACACTTTACTTATATATGGTCGAGACACTATGTTGATGATAGGTCGAGACAAGTTTTGATTTGAGGTCAAGACACATGATGAAGTTGCGATCGAGACACCTTATTGAAGGTAGGTCGAGACACCTTATCGAAGGTAGGTCGAGACACCTAGTCATGTTTCGGTTGAGACACTATGGTTGTAGGTGGTCGTGATCCACATGAGTGGTGGTCGTCATGTATATGGTGGGTGGTCGAGACCCATGTGTGATGGGTGGTCGCAACACATGGATGATTAAGGATTGAGACATATAGTTGACACGTAATTAACACGTGTATATGAGTAATGGATAAGCCATGTTTAGTGTTGTATGGAAGGTTTTTAATCAATCCTAAATCACGTCCTTTAACCCTAAAGTACTCCAAGGAAGTGGGAAGTGGTGTACCTACGGTTTGATGATTGCTCATGCTACAAAACCCTAATCGGCTATGTGAGGAACCCTAATCATAATAATGAGAAATGTGATTTTTGTTCCTTCTCTCTCTTATAGGGGTTATCATGTTATGATGTTTTCTCTCTCCTACTATATAGTTTTAATCTTATAGATTAATTGAGTGGCATATCTTTTGTATGCTATGAAGATTACTAAATGATACTAGATGATGGCCATGAGCCTTGATGAGGTGCACAGAATTGTAAATATGCAAATGTGCACACTTAGATATAATATGTAGTGCTTAACCTTAATACACTTCAAATATGTGGGAGGTAATGAAACTAGAGATTGGTAAATGAATAATGCCATGAAACCCTATGTGGTTAAGCACGAAACCCTAACCCTAAATTGAGGGAACATGTGATGCATTGTTTACATTGCTTAAAGTGTTTAATATGATGAGATAACAATGAGTACTCTCTCTCTATTTGTATAACATTGATTCTATAGATGAGATGATTATCATATATGATGATTTCTATGGTGTATCTATGATGTGATACATGGGATACTTATATGCCTAATGAGGTGTGATGTGATGGTCATCATAGCTAATGTTTGCTATAATATAGGTGATGCTTATATGCATGATAAGGCAAGATGAGACAATAGTGAGTTACATGAATAATGTGATTGGTCTTATGACCTAGTGAAGTCTTGATGCCTAGTTTGAGGTTATATCCTCCAGTGATGTGATAAGGGATTAATATCCCCAGTGATGTGATAATAGTGATCAGCCTGATATGGCAATGTTAACAAGTGGTGATGTTGATGGCCTTATTTAAGGCAGTGAGATAGTGGTGCCCTGATATGATATGACAAGTACATAACTTATACATTTTATATCTTCTGAGGTTGTTTCATAGTTATGCTTTCTAGATTAAATTACGATTCGTATGTCCATTTGTGTGATGAAGACTTAATTCACCTAATTGACATAACTAATAAAGTGAAACCTTAATCATGTAGTTTCCTTGTACCATAGATCCATCTTCAATGTCAGTATTTAGTTGGATGGTGAAATGAGTAACTCCGACGGGAGACTCGGAGCGCGTATTGTTGAATATGTGGGGTATCAGTGGAGGTATCTCCCTATATGCTTAAATTTTTGAAATGGTGAGATGATTTTTTATTATAGAACGGCCATGTGTGAGCATGTTCTCTATCATTGTGCCATGTACCAAGGCAAGATATTTGTTTTACAGGACCATAGCTTTGATTATGAGTTGCTATCTTTACAGGACTATAGTTGCATCTATAAGTTGTTGTCTTTGTAGTTTGACTATATGTCACTATGTTGCAAACTCGTGCTGACCAAGTAGTGTTGGTGATGATCATGGAGTCTGGCTCTTCCATTGATCTTATATGGTATTGATATTAGCTTATCAGTGTCCAGTTGGATTTGAGTGATACACCTCAAATCCTCATAGTATAACAATTAAAGATGTAACACAACTGTGTAGTATTATTTCTTAGGGTCATATACAAATAATATTGGATGACCCCCCTGTTGTGTTTCTTATATTGTTTAGTTTATAACAGTTATACATTTTTTCACATTCCTTCTTAAGGTATGAGATGATCTACTGTTTAGTGTAGATGCCTTAACTGCTTAAATAGTTATAATTGCCCTACTTATATCATTGAGTTGAATATGCTCATCAGTAATAGTATAATTTCCTATTTTAGTTATATGTGCTTATAATAGATAGTGGCTGAGAGTTATATCTCTCGATGGGATGTTTGGTCTCACCCTGTGGGTTCCACATCTTTTTAGATGAACGTGCACGATGAGTTAGAGTTTGTGTGGTTGAGACTGATAACAAGTGGAGTTGTAGTTGTTGGATCATGAATATGTTTCCAGTGTCTAGAAATAGAGTCCTATGTGTCATTCATGTACACTCAGGTCCTTGGGGGTATTTTGTGAATGTTGTACATTGATTTGAGATTTCGGCTCCATGTCATGGTAATATAGACATGATTTGTATACTAGAGCAGATGATTATATGTAATAAGTTGTGGCTAGTTAGCCAGTGAGCAATGGTGTGTAATACTCTTTGATATGAATGAAATACAAGTGGCATCAGTTTATGACTTCAATTGTGAGTTGTTCAACTCGAGATCCTATTATGGAATTGGTTTTAACTTACCCTATTTTGTGGTAATGTTGTTATTAATGATAATTCTACACTTTGTTTTGAGTAATATTTCTTGTGTGACAAAGGGTGTCACAATTGAAAGGTCATCATTTCCTAAAAGGCACGAATAAGGGGGGAAACCTCACTGCATGTTTGAATAAGATAAGCCATGTCATTTGGGAGTAATCATCCACAAAGGTGAAAAAATATATAAATTCATTGTAACAAATTGTTTGAAAGGGGCCACATACATCACTATGTATCAAGTCAAAATGTTTCACAGATTTCTTAACAACACCAGAAGGAAACAAATATGGGATTTTTGCCAAGTTGACAGTCATCATCTAAAATAAACAAATAATTAGAAATATATACTTTCTAAGATCTTCATTTTATACAGAGATGGGTGGTTAAAGCGAAGATGTAGCTAGAGGGGTGAGGTTGTAACAAGAGCAATGGTATAAGACAGAGGACGAACGCAAAAGTAGTAAAGGTCACTAGGGTGCACTCCCTTGACAATTGTAATCAAGTTTATCTAGTCTTGTAGGACAAAACCAGATTGTCTGAAAGTCACAAAACAACAAAGGGAATCAACGAGTTTAGCTACAAACATCAATTTATTAAAAAAAATAGGAACAAAATGAACCAAAAAAATTAGTTTAGAGGAAATGGGAACAATATTGACATGTTTGACTGAGCCATCTACTAATATGACAATGGTATGTAGAATAAAAGAATCATAGAATCTAAGAAGATGTGGCATGTCGGTCATATGTTTCTCACACCAAAATCCACTATCCAGATAGAGTGAGTGGCAATCATAGAGGTCTTCATATTACCTAGGTGAGCAGTGAGTTGGGATGATGGTGTCATAGTAGATGTATCACCATCGTGCCATTCAGTGGATGATGCTTCCATGTGATTATGAAGAGGTGAATCATCATATTGGTGTGCGGCTTGTTAAAGTTGTTCATCCTCCTCATTTGTGAGCAACATATGTGTTGGTTGTCCAGTCAGGAAAGGAGTCACAATAGTTGTAGGAGAATCTTAATCAATGAGGGTGTAGAGGTTTGAGCAACATGCGTAGAACCCCCTCCACGCCCTCATCCGAATTGACTGAGGTATCCATATTTGGAACGACAAACATCCTCAACATGGCCTAATTTTTAACAATAAGTACATTTTGGTCTCGACTCATTATGATTTTTGTGCCCTCGTCCACTACCCCTTACAACAACTGTCATTGCAATATAGTTTTCAAACACTTCATAAAAGGGGTTGGAGTAGAAGGTATGTGATAGACGGGCACAAATATGATCCATGGAGGGGATTGTGGTCCTTCCAAGAAAAAGTTGACGTACGACAATATACCAGGGATGAAAGCCACTAACCAAATTGTCCAGAAATGATAGTGTCACGTTCCTTGGTCATTTTGGCGGATGTGGTGGATGAGAAGAAGTTTAATTGATTTGTGAGAGCCTTCATGGAATTAAAATACTTAGATAGGAATGCTCGAGCCTTCATGAAATTAAAATACTTAGATAGGAATGCTCCCTCCATATATCAGATTTTTTATCCTTTACAATATACAGTCACAAGCAATTGTCCTCCTGTGTATAGAATTGTTTCATCTCTTTCCACATAAATTTGACATTTTTATGCCACATGTATTTAACAACACATCTAGCTTCATACATCCCTGAATCCAAGAGAGAACTTAGTTATTTACCGTGATCCCCGTCTTATGGTTTCTTTAGGTACATCTTCTTTAATAAAAAATAGTTTTTCAATAGATTCTAGAAAAATAAAAACGGCATTCATCATCGCCGTTGTACTTTACTGAGAACGCTCAACTATGCATGATAGGAAAATCACACGGAGAAAAGAAATAAAAGTTGTCCTTTTTACTTTTTTGTACTTTACTATTTTAAGACGGTGTCTTTTATCTCACTTTATTTTTTTACTTTTTTGTTATTGTTATGCGCGACTAGTGGGACAGACACACGAATCGAATCTGAAAATGGCACTAGTCAACATGGAGAAGTAGCGACTTCCGTATAAAAATCTTTCTGTTTGAAATAAGCTTCTCACTCCACCAACAGCAATGATTTAGAGAAAAAAAAAGATCATGCATAAGCTTCCAATGAATCAGTTTAGAGAAACGATCATTCATAGGCCTTCGTATAAAGTCTCTCGTGTTTTGTAAATCAGAAAGAAACAATCATTCAGCTAAATCAATTATGTTGCTGACGGCTCAGCTCCATCAACTGACGATCATGCATGAAGACAAGTAGTGATTTAGATGACCCTTCGGCTCTAATGCAAGGGAAGGAATAGGAGAATAACAGCTTCGCCTTTATCTCTATGTGACGCAATTGCAACTGAATTGTTGACTTGGAAAGCGTGGACTTGCCTAAGCGTCATCATGGACAAATTGAAGACTGAATCACATCACGCAGGGAGAAGGAAGATACCATGTTGATTGAAATAATCATATATTCAGTAGTCTATAAAGATATTCTAGATCTCCTATATATAGGAGTCAGGAATATATGAGTATAATTAAATAGGTAAATGGATCTTCACTTAAGTGTACTTACTTGATGAAAAAAATTACAGATACAACAAATCGAAGACCAATGAGCAAGAAATAAGGAATAAATCACTTACAGTAAGACACATAGTAGTTGGTATTGATAAGTCTCTGTATTGCTTCTCCCATTTTGAGTGTTGTTCCCAAAATATCCAAGTGGGTGTTCCAGGAAAGGAAAATCGCAAGGATCCTACTCCACAACCACAGACGTGAAATGTCCAACTTACCCTCTGTAGTCGGATCTAAAAGTTTAGCTATACTTTTATTTCCTAGTTATTCCACCTATGTGGGTGAATAACTCTTTTGATACAATTATGTAATAGTTAGTTTTTATTTATGTTGTTATGTCAAGACTTTGAATTTGATATTACTTTGAAAAAATTACATAGGGAATTGGACCATGTAACTAAAAAAATCCCCTACTTCAATATGTATCTGACATTTACCGGATATCCTAATAGACCCTAGCAAGTCAATTAGCACATCGTCTAGTTAGATTTGGGGATAGTCTCCATCATGGTTACTAGATCAAGCGAGCTTTGAGTAACCCTCTTCACTAGGTTGATTGTAGTTGTTTGCAATCAGGGCACCTCTCCAAAGTACCCAAGACATAGCTTTGTTCTTATATGTGGTAACCTCATTATAGACCATGTTAGTTACCAGATAATCTATTAATTCAAATCTACCTAAACTCTTTATAGAGTCACTTTACTAAGATAATGGTGATTATCTATATTTTTATATCATTTGTAGCATGTTCATTGTCTAATCATTTCAATTGTGAAATATATTTTCTCATTTGGTGTTTGTAATGATGTAATATCTACAAAGAAATATGAATATATCTATTTCATTTTGTTGGCATGGGACTGCTTACAATTGTATGAAAAACCCCTTTCACATAGTCGATAATTTACCCCACTAATAAACAACTTTATCAATCAAGAAATGACTAGAAGAAACACCCGACAACCACCCCAAAAATTGTTGTTCTTGAGTAGGTTTGCTAGGAACTAGATAGTTGACAGTAATTCTAGCTCCAGTGGTATGTATATGTATCTTGGTAACTCATTGTCTTGAGGATGTATTAGTAAATGATGTAATAGTACTTTTATAGGGTTCATGTGCACTTGTAGTTTTCTTGTAATTCTCTTTTATTATAAACCACTAAGAGGGAATGTATGCATGTAAAGTTGTTTAGAGCTACTCCATGTACAAAGGGATAAACATCTCTATTCGTTTCATATACTTTTTGTAGGGGTTAAGTTTAGTGGGCTCTACTTTGAGACCCTAATTAATATTTTGGGTGTTCAATTAGGGTGCCACAATGTAGGGCATGATTGTCAAAACACGTTTGATTTGTGTCCTCGCGCTAAGCATTTTTCATAATCCTGAATGTAGTATAACCCCAATCCCCAAAGATAAGTTGCTAAGACCTTGTTGTGCTTGGATATGTCTTTCCATGGAGAGTAGTCTTTTTTAGGTTTTTTTTCCTTCCAAAAATGCTATCTGAATAGCGTTTTTGGAGATTAGATCGTGCCAAGCAACCTTGTCACCACTACATACTGTTGCTAACATCTAAAGCATGAAGAAGCAAGCATTTATTATGACGTTGAGGATGTCCCAACCTTCCAACGATCTGGGCTACAAATGAAACCGAGCCACCACATGCAGCTCTTAATAACCCGTGATGGATCCCCAAGTTTTGGTATAACACTGTCAAGAATGCTGAGCAACGTAACATGTTTTTGAATGCAACTAATGATGAAAAGAAGTAGCTCTCAAAGCTATATTTTAAGAAGGGCAAGCCTGACAGCTTTGGAGAGGAGCAACGCTTCCAGCCAGCCAGACATTGTTTCATCCTCTCTATAAGATGAGGTTTCGAATAAAGAAATACGAAGCTTATAAGAGAGACAATATGGAAATAATGCAAAAGACAACTAAGAATGTGACAGTACGAGTGCGATTGCCTAGAAGGAACAATACAAGAAGATAAATTTTCGTAATCTCGAAGACGAATAGATGCTCATTAATTACCAGGGGGGCTTTGGGGTCAATGGAATTTTCACAAACACTTTGAACAGAAAGATGTCATCCACAACGTGACATACCATATCAAGACCTTTTCAGTCATAGCTGTTAATAGGCTGTTTGAACAAGCAGGACGTCGAGTTTCCCACAAAGAAATCTGATTCCCACAACTACCAAATGTCTTTTCTTTGTAAAAAAATTGAGACAAAAGGTAACACGTAAATAGGCTCATTTGTCTTCCTAGGATCTGACGTTGAACGAGTTCATATCAAAAACGGAGACCAAAAAACCAACACCCGTTTTATTCCCCTTCTCCCATCAATACGTCAACCCAAGTGAACTTCAATGTGATCTTGAGAATGAAATGCCCATGGGACTGAGGCTACCGCCTTTCCCAATATCTAAAAAGAACTGGTGATTGATTCAGCTTTACTTGCGATGAACTGGCCGACATAACCTGTTCCTGCATCGCTGGGACGAGTCAGACCATCAGTGCTTCTTTGTCCTTGACTTCCGTGATCACCCTGAACCTGCCCTCATCCTTGGGCACCACTGGATCTGTCGTACCCTTCATAATCTGCAGGCTTAAGGGATTCATTCCTACAGACTAAAATACACCAAACTTCAGGTGATAATTATCATAAAAAATCCAAAAACAGAAATAATAACAGTATTTTCAGTTGTTTCTAGTTTTTAAATGCATAAACTACTGAAATACCTTTGTTGCCCTCTCAGCATTTTCCTTGTCAGCCTCATCTTTTTTCTTCCGACTGCTTAGCACGAATGACTTCTGCTAACTCAGCCAACATTTTATTATATTCCTCCATTGTCATCTCCTGTTGTAATAAAAATAATATATCTTGGAGGTGAGGCATGCTATTTATTAAAGATATCATCTCTCGTTACAATATGTCCGAAAATACTGTTGAGATATAGCATGATATGCACCAAACCATGTCAGAAAAAATATTACATTGTTGACGACATGCGGAGTGTAGTTGGCACTCAGGATGAAAAAAAAACATTAATTAGCACAGAATACTGCATGTTTAGCCTTGATTTGTGGTGTTAAATTTACAGAACAAGGAACCAGTATATACAACAGACAAATATATTAACATAGATAAATTTTCAAATACATACAAACAAGGTAAGCAAATTAGGGGTGGCAATCGGGTTCGGGTTGAGCGGGTTTTATTTCGGGTCATTTCGGGTCAACACTTTTTGGCTAGAACATAAACTTGTAAAAGATGGATTTTCGGGTCGAAACCCTTGACCCTAACCCGACCCACAAATAATTTCGGGTCTATCAGGTCTGACCCGTAAATCCAACACCAAGACAATAGTTTAAAAAAATCTATGATTTGCCTAGTCATTGATAATTCCCAAGTGTAATTAACAAATTTCATTGTGATAAACTTACAATATGATTGAGAAACACATATAAAGCCTATTGTAGTTTGTTCGAGACTTTTAAACACAAATTCCTAATATAATTAGTATAATAAATCATACAAATCAATACAAAACCTTGTAGAATTGCCAAAATAAACTTTATGATTGATGGATTAGTAAATTAATGGGCCATCGGGTGTCTTAAAGTATAGTATTTGTAGTTTTATTTGAAAATATAATTCTGAATTTCGGGTCAATCGGGTCAATTTGGGTCTAAAGTCCAAACCCGGACCCGACCCTAAATTAATTTCGGGTTTTTCGGGTTCGGGTCAATTTCGGGTCGGGTCGAAAAACCTTAGACCCTAAACTTGCTTAAAATTTCGGGTTCAGGTCGGGTCTTGTTTTGCCAGCCCTAAAGCAAATTATGAACCAAGAAGTAGCTGTCAAGTATATATCAACAAGCCAAGCAAAGAGTTAAGCAACAAGTAGACACTAAAAGAGTTAGGCAACAAGTAGACACTAAAAAGGTAAAGAGTAATTTATGTTAGTGCGATAATAAAACCTCCTCAATATAATACGTCCAGAATTTCAAAACTTGCCTAGATGAACCTGAGCTGTCATTTTAGTATGTCGAACGTTTTCAACGCAAAACTATCCAAAACCCAAGTGGCTTCCCTCTTCCTCTTCCCTCCATCTTCAATCCCATCGCAGGCACAACCTCTGTCAGCTCAATAGGCCACTAAGCTCGCCGTTGCAGCAGCCCTGCTTGCCACTGCAACTAGAGATGGCAAAATCACCCTAATACAATGGAAGAGAATCAACCCTCCCCCAAGCCAATACCATGTAAGATAGACATCCAATGTTCTGGTAGGGTGGTCGTACAGGTCCGTAAGTATGGCTGATAGATACGGGTGTCCAAACCAGGCCAGCAACATACATCTCAGCATCACTCCTACTTTTAGCTACCATCTTCTTGCAGAAGTGACGAGCACCTTCCTATTTTTGCTTTTTCAGAAGCCTATGCTCAATCCCCGGTTAGAGAATGAGTAGCACATCGGAGACAGGCGGCGTTTACAAAAATTGCTGCCAGCAGTAGGTTCCAGCAGCACATCATGCTCCAGATGCAGGACACTATTTTTGGAATGGATGTGACGGGAGTCCATAGACTCTCGCAGCAAAGTATCCTCCCCAACCGGCAAGAAACCGAAATCGTAGACTGGATATACCATGGTAAATAAAAAAATGGATGAAGTTTGGCTTTGCATGCCAATTTGCATTCCCGTAAAAGTGCCCGACCCTAACCCTAACCACAACTGCAACCGTCAAGCCAACACCAATGTCTGGCTGACATATAGAAGTGCCCATCACTGCAACAAGAAACAACAGTACTGCCATTGCCATCACCAATAACCATTTGATGTCAGCCGACACTAGTAGCTGTAACAACCATTTCATGTCAGCCACCACCAACAGTAGCAATCAGAGACTGTAATCTGCCCCACCGCCATAGGTGATCAACAACAACACTGAGTGCGCAGACTACACACATGGGTGCCACCACTGCTAGAAAAAGCAATCAGAACCAACAAGGAAAAGCATTGGAGCAGGAACATGGGTTCAGAGCAAGGAGTACAGCTAGATCATTACATAGGATATGACAGATCTAGATCATTATCTACGTTATAATGAAAAGCAAATGCACTGTGGATAATAATAGGTTAAGTATCAAGCCTTGTTGGACTAGGCCTATACAAGCCTAAACCACTCTTGCAGCTTAAATCATAGCTAGAAGTGGCAATAGGGAGTGTATATGTAGCTAGCTACTCAGTTTTCTTAACCGGAGTTGCTGTCTATTAATCCACTGCCTGTTATCCTGCACCATGGAAGGTAGGATACGATAAGATATACCCTCTAATGCACACTTGTTTTGTTTAACTTTTTTAGCTCTATTCGAATATCTTAAGACATAATCACCTTCATCATCATCTAAGCCTCGGCCCCAACAAAGTTGGTGTTAGCCACATGGATCCTTCATAATTGTTCAGCTCTGTTTCGAGTCATATTTTCATTGTAAAGCAAAGAATGCAGATATCTCCTTATCAGCTCTCCTAGGTTCATTTTAAGCCTACCTCTTCCTAAAACTTTGTCCACTCGATAACTCTAAATGTGGCATATATGTGGTTGTCATTGCACATGTCCAGACTCCAAACCAGTTAAGACGTTTCAAGATAGTTGGTCCTCAATACTACCCACTCCCAGTTCGTTTCTTATCAAATCATTTCTAATAGTATTTTATCAGCATATCCACCTTAGCCTTCCCATGTTTTGCCACAATCATCTCTTGAACACCTCCTGACAATTAGTACCATACAACACGGTCAGGGAGAACAGCATTCTCCCTACATTTGGTACCATACAACAATGCTTGGGAATTTCAAAATATTACGCTTCAATCTTGGAGTCTTCAAATCACATAATATCTCAATGCACTGCTTCATCCAATCCAACCTGCATTGATCCCATGGGTCTATGGGAGACATACTCTTATACATCTTTCATCTGAGTAACAAAACTTAAAAACATTTTCAGCGTAGGGTCAGGGCACATATATTACTTCCTCCCGAGGTAATTCTCTCCATTTATATCAAAAGCAAGGAAGCAACGATTGTTTCATCACTTTGGGTAAAGATCTTTTCATTATTTATTGTGTTTTTGCTTATCTACTGCATTTTTAGTACATTCGCAAAGGGTCCGTAGGAAGTTTTGATTCATCCATCAAAAAGAAAATTGCCAAGTCCCAATTTTTAGAAAGGTTTTCCCGTTGATCGGTGCACTATTTTACTATCATATATTTGTCCGCATTGTTTTCTTGAATTGTTTTGCGTTGTCTATTTCAGAACTAAGTTTTCATTTGGCACAATATATTTTTGACTGTTTTGTTGCAAATCATAATGTCTGGCCGTAGGTCTAATAGCCTGGTTTTAGAACTCACATCAGAAGCAGCCCCTACGTCTTCCCAACCCCCGTTTACCCTTGAAACCTAGGAAGCATGGACACTTGCCGAACACGTGTCCAACATGGACACACCTTGGACACTCCTGGACACATGGCGGACACACCTACACCATGTCCACTTTGAATTTTTTTTTTATTGCAATGTCGGACACAGCTTGGACACTCCGTGGACACATCTAGACACACCATTCCAATCCATTTAAGCCCAAGCATATGAAAAAAATCCAAACCTTCTCTAGATCCCCCCTTCCGTCCTCCACTACTCCTTGCCCTACTAACATTAGGTGGTTAAGCTTCAGCTACTACATGCAAGCTGACGACGCGCTTCCTTAACAACTGATGCAACCATCATTAGCGATATCATCTTCAGATTCTTCACCAACTATTACAGCATTCAGAAACTGCCATATCAGCCACAAGGAGGAAAGTAGTTGGCTTCGCCACCTTCTCTTCCAATTCCATGCAATTCTTCCTCCTTTGTGTACCCGCTCTCCGTCCTGCTTCTTATCCCCTCTTCTTTTTCCTACTTTTAGCTACAGTAGCTGCAAAAATGTCCGCTACCTCTTATTTTTGCATTTCACTCGTCTACTTTTCCTTCTTCCTCTCTTTTCCTCTTCTCATTCATGCCCTTTCTTTTTTTCCAATTTGAATGTGGCAGAAGCCACTCTCCACCCCCTCCTCTTATTTCACGTTGTCCTCTACTTCTCCTTCTACATTCTCTTGCCACTCCTCCCCCTACACTTCTTCTTGCTCCTTCAGGCAAAATTAGCAGAGTATTGTCATCCCTACGTATACTCCTTTTTTTGCTTCTCTACATCTCCATCTCCCCTCTCTTTCTCGCCCCTCCATTTTAAGTAGCTCTCCATTATATTACCCTCCTTTTCTTCCCTCTCAACCTCCAAGGCACATTCATTACCACCTCCTCTACTACCAGGCAACTTCATATTTCCTCACCCCTCCCCTTCTTCATCTTGATAATAAATCTTGTTCACCATTATTTCCACCAACAATAAAACTATGGATATACATATAGCAATTATATGTCATAATATGTTCTACAAATATATGTGTTAATTTATATATTTGTCGTGTTCGTGTCAGTGTCCTATATTTTTGGAAATCACTGTGTCTCGTATTCGTGTTTGTGTCTACATCCGTGTGTCTGTGTTTGTGCTTCCTAACTTGAAACTCTAGGTCAGTCAATCAATTCCATCATGGCTGAGCTTTGCACTTTTCGCCATGCACATACACTCCAAGCTAGTCAGACTTCAGCACCTTATATGGGATATGGTATGCCACCAAATAATGGGAATGCACCACAAACCCCTTTACCTGTTACTCCCCTACAATTTTGTGCACCACAACCGCAAGGGATCCCTGACTACCAAAACTTAGGGGCCGCTGAACCTTTTACTGAACCTGACCCTTATACTCCACAGCCCTACAAGGAAAACCACCCCTACCTCCCGATGCATTATCACCCTCTCCCTTATACACCTGAACCCGTTGCACCACGACCACCATACCCACCCCAACACATTCCCCTTGCTCCACAATTCATTCCTGCAAACCATTATCCACACCCTCAACAACCAATGCCTCCGCCTTATCATCCCATTCCACCACCTGAGCCTAGTCCTCGTTTCCCTGGACATGATGCATATCACGCCCCCCCACGTGGTCCAGCCTTTCCTCAAAACCCTTACGGTCAATACCACCCAAGACACCTGCCTCACAATGATATCACCCGACGAGTTTAGGTCGATGCCCCAACTTTTGATGGTAAACTTGACCCTAAGGCTTTCCTCAATTGGATTGCTAGTTTGGAAGATTACTTCGACTAGTATTACATGACAAACGCCCAATGGATTAGGTTTGCCAAGATGAAACTAGAAGGGTCTGCCAAGAGGTATTGGCAAAGTGTCCAACGTGATATGGAGCGTAGTGGTCAACCCCCTATCCTCTTTTGGGATGAGATGAAAACTAAGCTACGTGAACGCTATGTTCCCGCCCAATACTAAATACAGCATCTTTCTGACTGGATGGTCCTTAGCCAAGGGTCATCATCTATTCAAGAGTACATGGAACGATTTGAGTAAGCTGAGAACCGTTGTATTCACAATGACTCTGATTGGCAACTGGCCGCTCGTTTTGTGCACCGTTTACACCCTGACATTAAACAAGAAATGGAGTTACAACAGTATGCCTCCTTGGATGATGTTTTTCACTGTGCCCAAAAGGTAGAGAGTTACCTTCAGCTTGCTTCTCGTGGTCCTTCATTTTCTCATTTTAGACAACGTATTCACTCAACCAATAACCCTTCCACTACCCCGAATCGCTCTGCCTATCCCCTACCCCAACCACCTCCCCAGAGTTCTTCAACCCTTTCCTCCAGTAAAGGCAAGGAGGTAGTCAGAACTCCAATTTGCCCTCCTCCGCGAGGTTGTGAATGCTTTCATTGTCATAGCACGACTCACCTAGCTGCCTAATGCCTCGTCGTGCTCTTTTTGTGTCCTCTGATACTCTTGATCCCTCCCCTGAGGATGAAATTGAATACGAAGATGTTTATCCTGCCTCTGAACCTTCGGATGATGACGCTGACTACAACTATGATTATGATCCGTCATATCTCCAGGTCATGCGTGTTTTAGCTGCCCCTTCAGAAGGGAATGGAAACGTGCCACCCCCTTCCAGACCTTTTTCAAACACGCTAGTAAAAGTTGCAAACTACTCATTGATGGTGGCAGCTCTCAGAACATCATTTTACCCCATGGATTGAAGCGCATGGAATTGCGTCCAGGGCCCCATCCTCAACCACATAAAGTCCATTGGGTGAACCAAATCAGCTTGCCCATCACCCAACGATGTCTTGTACCCATCACTTTAGGTGCTTATTCGGACCACATTTGGTGTGACGTGTTGCCATGGATGTTGGCCACGTCATTCTAGGACGCCCTTGGATTTTATGATTTAGATGCCCATAATGAGGGACGCTCCAATGTTTACACCTTTAAGCACAAAGGCAAACACATATGATTAGCACCTACTCGATTCATCTCTCATATCAAAAGGAATCCACAACCAGACCCCCAATCCTCCAAATCCCAGCAATTTGTACACCTTGTCACTTGACAAGAGCTTGAAGAAACCAGACGAGAATCAAGATGCATGTATGTGCTATACATCAAAGAATCCACTCGTGTCCGATTTTCAGCCACCACCAGAACTTGTCTCCCTTCTCGACGAGTTCAAGGACATGACACCCGCTGACCTTCCTGATGAACTTCCCCCTTTGCATGATATTCAGCATGAGATTAATTTGATACCAGGGTCTTTGCTACCTAACCGACCGCATTACCATGTGAACCCGACTGATGAAAAGCTTGATCGATTAAGTGTGGGCACGGCTTCGCGTGGTGCACCGTCTATCTCGTGGAAGTGTGATAGTATGTGGGTCTGCCTTCTCAGGGTGCATACTAATTGTGTTGGCTTCTGGGAACGAACTTAACAATGTGATCGCATGCAAATGTTCATGACAAAGAGTTGTGCACAACATCTATCAAGAGTTGTACATGATGCAATTGGCAAAAGTTGCCTACCTGAAAGAATCTAGTTGTGGGTGACAGCCCTCGTTGGTCCATAACTTAGAGGAAGTCAGGATCTTGCTAACTAGAAGGATGTAAGCTGCAATCTACCGAATTGATACATTAGGGTTATCAATTTGATCAAAATAGTGGGAGCGATAATTAATTAAAAGCCTAATTAATATCGTCAAATTTATCAAATCAAACAAATCAAAAATTCTTTTGAAAAATTGCAAAAAAAATTGTAGAATCCAAATGACAAACACAAATACATTATCGTTGCAATCAGTTCATAAACGAGATAAACTTCGAATCAGGTTTAGGACCTTTGAGAAGTGTTCTCACAAGTGAGTGAAAGTTCTATGTCCTTGAAAGACCAGAGCCAGTTGAACCACTTCAAATGCGTCAAAGGCTAAAATTGAATGCTTACTTGAAGTATGCCAATGATGCCTAAGACATCAAGAACATTATGTTGAGCTATATGAACTATGAGTTGCACAAATAGCTTGAAGCATGGACATTCTTGAGATGGTTATACATCTTAAGAATCATGTAAAGCGTGAAGGTATAATGTCTTCAAATCAATGTTTTAGTATAATCAGACAGATGGAGATCAAGTATAATCTAATATGCTCAATGTGATTGTGCATATAGATTAACTACGATTTATTATAGGTCAAGAGTTGACCAAACATATGATTCTACAAATCGTTGTGTGAATCATATAGCCAGTTTATCAAATGTTGAGAAACTTGGCCAAACCACTGTCTGAAGTGCTTGGCATGTTGATGTCAAAGCATGAATGAAGAAAGGACAAAACCTATGATAATGATCAGCAGAGTGAAGTCCATAGACTAAAGCAAGATAAAGAAGTGTTCTAAAGCCAAGCTTAGGTCCAAGTCTTCATCACTCAAGATATGGAGAAGGGGTAAGTGTAAAAGGGAATATGTCCTTTTTCACTTATAAAGATAAGGAAAGAACGTGCCACCATTATCACCTGTTTGACATCAGAAAGGGAACTGACATCTTTATAGAGGATCTCAGGCAGAAGAAAGAGATAGAGATCTCTACTTCAAGACCTGAGAGGAAGTAAGCTAGAAACTGTGCAGAGCAAGAGTTGCTACCATTACAATTACATTATGACATTCATGGACATGTAATAGAATTAGTGAATTGCTATTATATACCTGCCATCAATGAAAACATCATACATCTTGTATGGGTAAGAGTGTTATGGTCTAATGTTTTATTTTAAAGATATGATCTTTGATGGCAATGGCTATGTCTCACTAACTATACTTCATAGTTAAAGAGACAAATGTGTGTGACACATGTAATGAATGACATGATAACTCAAACTTGAACGCCTATAGCATAGTCATCTGTAGTGCATAAATGAGAATTGCATTTCTAAAAATCCATTTGATGGTTATCTAGACTCATTTTGGTTATTGAACTAATAGAGACATACTAATCTCATTCATTATGCAATATGACAAAGGTTCTTCACTAGATGTAGTGGGAGAACAATTATTCTATTAAGGATTATACATATTGATGTATAAAGACCTTTTAGCATAAATGCTAAAGGTAATCAATAGTACTTCAATATATTTATTGATGACCTCAGTAGATATGGTAGTTTGTATTTAATAAAATACAAACATGAATCTTTTAAGTGTTCAAGGAGATCATAAATGAAGTACATAACAAACTTGATATAAGTATTAAATTTCGATGTGATCGATATGGAAATACTTTGAACCAAGAGTTTGAGAACCTTCTGAAAGATCATGATAATGTATCATGATGGACTCCACCTGAAACACAATGATAGTGTATCATGAGAAGTATATCAGAAAGAAGGAATCACACCTTGATAAGATGGTGATTACTAGCTAAACTTCAAATTTCCTTTTGGGCACATGCTTAACACTGGGAATAAAGAGGACCACAAAATGTTGTGGAAATCTCAAAGTTCCTTAAGTAACACACAGAACTCATGGTTCTGGTAGAACACGCCTAGAGCTTGAATGATATATGATATCTTATAGACAAGAAGGCGGTGAGTTGATCATATGATGAGTTAACAATCTACCTAGAAGCTAATGAGAGCCAGAAACTGAGATATGGCTTAAAGCTATGAAATCCAAGATGGACTCCCATGTACATCAACAAAGTATGACTTTGGTTGATCCACCTGAAGGGGTAAAATCCATAAGGGTACTTTTGGGTCTTCCAGAAGAATACTGACATGGAGGGTAATTTGGTTGCAAAGCGTTTCTAACAAGTTCAAGGTGTTGAACATGATGAAATCTTTTCAGCAGTTACCAAGAAGAAATCCATCAAAATAATGCTTGCTATTGTAGCTTAATATGACTGTGATATTTGGCATATGGATGTTAAAACCATGGTTGTATAGGCGGCCAGACGACCGGGCGTTCTATATGGACGCCCAGGCAGCCTAGGCGCCCAGGCGTTTTTATATATATCTTATTTTAATATATATATATATATATATATATATATATATTAATACTATATATATAATCTTGTTTTAATATATATATATATATATATATTAGTAGATATATCTAAATTTCTTATATAGTAGAAATAGTACATTCGAAAATCTGAATTTGTAGAACTTTTTTAGAAGATATTTGCCATTTTCCTTTATTGGGTTTTTGTAAAGCCGATTTGAATTAATCACAAAATTGATTACTCATAATCAGAAATCAGAAATGTCAACTATATTTGTATTTCTATTCATGAGGCTATAGATTTATAAAACAAAACAGTAGATTAATAAAGTCAAATAGTAGACAAGTTAAAACAGTACATTAATACTAATCAGTAGACAAGTTAAAACAGTACATTACTACTAATCAGTAGATAAATTAATAAAAAACAGTAGATAATAAATACAAATTAGTAGATAAGTAAATACTAATCAGTAGATATATAAAAATACAAATCAATAGATAAGTAAATACAAATCAGTAGATAGAAAATTCAAAACATTAGATAAGTAAATACAAATGAGTCATAAATAAATACAAAACATTAGATAAGTAAATACAAATCAGTATATAAAAAAATCAAAGCGTTAGATAAGTAAACTCAAAGCATTAGATCAGATCAGTAGATAAAAAAATTCAAAGTGTTAGATAAGTAAACTCAAAGCATTAGATAAATAAATATAGTCAGTAGATAACAAATACATAGCATTAGATAAAAAAAAGTACAGCTCAGTTGATAAACAAATATAAATCAGTAGATGATTAAATAATTTTAAAAAGTAGATGAACAAATACAAAGCCCTAAATTCAAATAATGTGATGAATCAAAAATCATTAGATGAACAAATCAGTAGATAAGTAAATTCAAATCAGTAGATAAGTAAATACAAATCAGTAGATAAGTAAATACAAATCAGTATATAAATAAATACAAATCAGTTGATAAGTAAATACAAATCAGTAGATAAGTAAATACTAATCAGTTGATGGAAATTAGTAAAATAAAAAAATTTGTTACATGTATTACTTCTGGGCGCCCAGGTTGAGGCGGGCCTTGGGCCGCCTAGGCGCGCCTGGGCACCCGCCTGTACAACAACGGTTAAAACCGCATTCCTTAAATGGAATATTGTGCAGGATGTGTATGTAACACAGCCTAAAGATTTTATAAATCCAATAATGCAAATAAAATCTATAAAGTTGCATAGATCAATCTTTGGATTGAAGCAAGCACCTCAGAACTGGATCTTCAACTTGACAAGATAAGTCAAAGGGTTTGACTTGAGTCAGAATGAAGATGTAATGTGTGAATACAAGAATTTAGTGGGAGCACATGTATATTCCACATATTGATGGGGAATAACATCCTTATACTACAAAATCTGGCAACGAAGTGCATTCTAAAAGATTTTTAGAGAAGCATCACATGTGATAGGAATCAAGATCTATAGAGATAGATCAAGAGAGCTTCTTGTCCTAGGAAAGAGAACATACTTTGACTAGATGTTGAATGAGTTCAGCATGGTGAGAGAAAACTTGTCCATGTTCCATAGAGTTAGTCTCTCAAGAGCCAAGTGTCCCAATTCTTATGAAGAATAAGGAACACATGGATAGATGTCATATGCATTCGCAATTGGATCTATCACGTATGAATTCATCTCGTTATCTTGTATGTATCGGACATGACAAGAAAATATGAACTAATTATCTTGTATGTATTGGACATGACAAGAATATATGAACTCATCATCTTGTATGTATTGGACATGACAAGAAGATATGAAATCATCATCATCTTGTATGACTAGATGATATAAATATCCAATTATCTCGTATGTATTGGACATGACGAATGGATATCTGTCGAACTCCAGTAAGAGTTACTGGAATACCATGAAGGACATCTCTATGTACTTGTGAAGTACCAAAAGGATTAGTTCTTTAGTTATGGTAATAAGGAAGAGTTGGGTAAAGGGTTACACCGATGCAAACTTCAGAAATGACAAAATTGTGTTTGACCTTGGAATAAGAATTGTTAGTTGGAAATGTTACAACATAAGACAAATGATTAATTCTATAATAAGAAGTCGAGTACCTTAGTGTTACAAACACTGTAAAGGATATACAAGTGAGTACGGACACGTGTTACATACTAATGAAATATTATATGTTGTGTCATCAGAAAAAAAAATTGCAGACCATGTAATTACTATGATTGGACTCTTAGGATGACAGAATCACACAACATCGACTTACTTAGTATACGAATGAAACTGACAGATTTTACTTAGTCATACAAAACTGATATACATCAATACAGTACTGATATAGACCATGTAATCATTAATGTTAAGGAATTTAATAAGATAATTACATACCGTCAAAGTACTTAGTATACCAGTATCCATAGGTGTTACATAAAAACATTGATATACCAAGTTATTAAATACTAATATAATAGATGTATTAAAAAGAATCGCAAGACAGTAGCAGCTTGTTACACCATACCGTAGGTACTAGCTATGCAGTAGGATGTCTAAATAAGTATTTTGATATGCTATAACTCTTTTATGTAGTCAGAAAGCACTAACAGTAGTACTTATAACTTTTTACAATAAAGCAGACGAAGCGGACTGCTTAAGCGGGCCTAGTAAAGCGGCCTGAAGCAGGTCAAAGCGGATAAAAGTGGCTGCTTCCAGTAAAAACACTTTAGGAGCCGCTTTGGATGAAATTACTACGGATCCTACTGCTGGCCGCTTAAGCAGTCGCTCCAGCTGCTTTTTAATCGTTGTTTGTGGTGTTTGGCAAACAATTTACTCTGAGAACTCTGTGGCTTATGCGACTGATGGTTTGTTTTAAAGTCTCGATTTGGGGTGTTGTTTTGAGTAATCTCATTCTTGTAGTGTTGGGTGTCACACAATCAATGCGTAGTAAAAAAACACTTCAACCCTTTTTGCAAGGGGCCGCCCATGCTTTGGAAGTCTAGATCGTCAATCTTCAGTAATAGATATAGTTGTCTGCACGGGCTTGCATCCACTGATGCCATGGTGAGATAAAGCAGACACTAGTAGTTTGGTACTTCCATTGATTTTTCCACCAATGGTCTAATTGTTGCATAAAACATACGATTTGCTTTGTCAATCGGTCACTAGAGCCCTGACTTCTGCAATCTCCATGTCTTACGTAGCTGAATGATCATCAAGCTCAACCATCTGATACTGAAAGTCAATCACTGTGGTGTGTTTCAATGAAGTCCAGGCAAAATCAAAATGCCTAAATCTACTCCAAGCCCACGAATCTAATGAGACCACATAGTGACCAACATTAGGCTCACTCTAGTCATGAGGTTGTAATCAAGTTGCCAACACCCAATGAGAGGGGGCGGAGGAAACAACAATGTTGGTTTGGGGGAATAGTCTTGTTACTATAGTATGACACCAATCTAAGTTTTGAAGGGAGATGGTAGTAGGCCATGTGGATCCCCTCATTTAGAGGAGGTTGAAGCCTATAGACGACAGAAGGGTGTGAGGCACGTCCCACAAAGCCCCCATTCGAAGATTAAGGTGCCTCCTTCAGTAACTTAGGGTAGTTGGTGATGGAGGGGCCATGGATCATGACAAGAGGAAGTCATGAAGAAGAAGCTCCTTATCTGTTGAACCACGGGCCCTTGTGTCACCTTCAGCAAGACGCTAAAGCCTCAGCAAAGAGAGGGGCCCGATTGTTAGGCCACATTGTGGTGGCAAGGAGAGCAAAATCTCCCTAATGACTAAGGTGCTATGTGTCGTCACTGAGCACCGGTCAAAAAGGAAGAAGTAGAGAAGAGGACGAAGAAGAAAGGGGTCACTAGGAAGGAAAAGAAAAGAAAGGAGGAATAACAGTGGGCGAGATAATCAAGTGAGAAGGAGAGGAAAATCACGAGCAAAGAGAAGGGAGACAAAGCATTAGGCAGCAATGGTGTATTGTAGTATAAGAACATAATTTCATTTTATATGGGTAGGTGGGATGAATCCTATACCTAGAGTTTAGGCAGATTCGATGGTAGATAGGGAGGTCCCAAACCTGAACCCAATGTTAACAATTTGGGCTCTAATACTAACTTATAATGAACTGATTTCCATAAACTCAAATTCATAATCAACCATCTATATGAATAGATAACTAGACCGGTATTTGTAACAAAACAACTAATTTACTAATGACTAACAATTTATGAGAAATCATTTAGCTAATTACATAGCCATAGAACAATTACAAAATGAATAACACTAAAACTCAGAGCATAGATATAAGTCCCTAGAAGAAGAAATTAGTCCTGAAAATCAAGATTTTCATACATGACCCGGAGGTCAAGCCGGCAAAGCTTCAGGGTCATGGGTCTCTGGTTCAACCATCCAGTCAACTCGGTTGACCCAGGGACATTATCATGCCACTATATGTATAATGTAATGTATGCACCGACATGCACACATGTATCTATTGATTAATATAGTCTGTACATATATATTTATATCTATGTTTGTTATATAGGTATTATGTATAATCTACTATATGAAGCAACGAAATGATGAATTATGAAACAGTAAGCAACAAAATAATGCACACTATAATAAACAAGCAAAATTAAGGTTTCACAATGCCCTAAACAGGTTATAAATAACTTAACAAACATATGTTTAAATATATGGTATTTTTGGGCCAAGTAGAAGGAAATTAAAAACCAACCAGGCGATCATTTAATGAGGGAAAAACAAATCAACGAAACTCGACCTGGTCTTTGACTACAACCCAGTCGGGTCACAATCTGCAGTTGAACCAGTTGGGTCATCAGGTTAAAGTCAGGTCTTTGCCAAAAATGGTTTCTACACCAACCAACCCTCTAGAGCTGCTGGGTTGCAATTCAACCAGTTGAACTGGCTGGAGGCTGGGTCGAGTCCGATTGCAAAACCCTGCCTCATATAGCTATAGTGAATTAACTAAAAACCCCAATTTAGGCTAATTGCCTACTAATGTGTTGACTCAACCATCACAAGGGTTGTTAAGCCTAATCCAAATCAAATCCTCCAGATCATCCTACATCTAGACACCTTGTGTGGTTCACACGCTCAGACTTGCTTTTAAATAATTTGTGGTGCATAGAGTTTTTATTCAAATGGGTGGACGAATTTGAATCGAGTAACAATTCTATAAACAATTTCATTATGAATCGTGCTATAAGGCTAGAGGGTGCTTACGTCATCGTCGTCGTCTTCTTCTTCTTCTTCTTCACTGCCTTTGGCTCCATATATATCATCCTTGTTTTCTTCTTCTCCTTCACTGCCTTCAGCTTCATCTATATTTTCTTCTCCCTCACTGCCCTCAGCTTGGCTGCAGACAAAGTTTCTATGATAAGCAAACATTTACAAGTGGTGACAAATTAGAGTGGCTAACAATAGCACTACAGTGAGCAGATTGAAAAGCTCTTAACTCGGGCGAGGACATCGTCAACGTGAGTAACCCTATTCCCCCGACCATAGCCCTGGTGCTTGAGCACATTGCCACACCCGGTCTTGCTGTGCCGGCCAAACACCCTCTTTTTCGACATTGACATCTGGTTCCTACCTTTTCGCCCATGTCCTCCTCTGCTCTGAGTACCGCGCCCTCGCTCTGCACGATTGCCCCCATGTCCTTCCCCATCACCGCTCGTAGGTCCTTCCTCACCCTTGCCTACTTCCACAGCCGCAAGTCGAAACCCCGACAACGTCTATATATAGGAGATGTAATTTTTTTCATTATTTTTTAAAATTATATATTGGTCGTGTACACTACAATTTAGTCTTTAATTTTTTAAATTTATATATTATATTAGGAGACACATCTATACTATATAGGAAAGCTTGTGGAGGGGGCTGGATGCAATTTTCTCCATTATTTTTTAAAATTACGTATTGCTCCCCACCACACTTTTGTCTTTGATTTTTTAAATTATATATTATATTAGGAGACACATCTATACTATATAGGAAAGCCCGTGGAGGGTTGGATGCAATTTTCTCTATTATTTTTTGAAATTATGTATGTGTCCATGTGTGTGTACACCACGCTTTTGTCTTTAATTTTTTAAATTATATATTATATTAGGAGACACATCTATATCTATACCATATAGGAAAGTCCGTGGAGGGGGCTGGATGTAATTTTTTTATTATTTTTTGAAATTATGTATTGGTCCTTGTGTGTGTACACCACAATTTGGTCTTTAATTTTTTTAATTTATATATTATATTATGAGACACATCTATACTATATAGGAAAGCTTGTGGAGGGGGTTGGATTTAATTTTTTCCTTTATTTTTTGAAATTATGTATTGTTCATGTTAGTGTACACCACACTTTTGTCTTTAATTTTTTAAATTATATATTATATTAGGAGACACATATATCTATACTATATAGGAAAGCCCGTGGAGGGGGTTGGATGCAATTTTCTCTATTGTTTTTTGAAATTATGTATTGACCCATGTGTGTACACCACACTTTTGTCTTTAATTTTTTAAATTATGTATTATATAAGGAGACACATCTTCCATTATTTTTTAAAATTATGTATTGGTCCCTGTGTGTACACCACAATTTGGTCTTTAATTTTTTAAATTTATATATTATATTAGGAGACACGTCTATACTATATAGGAAAGCTTGTGGAGGGGGCTGGATGCACTTTTCTCCATTATTTTTTGAAATTATGTATTGCTCCCTATTAGTGTACACCACACTTTTATCTTTAATTTTTATATTATATATTATATTAGGAGACACGTCTATACTATATAGGAAAACCCGTGGAGGGGACTGGATGCAATTTTTTCCATTATTTTTTGAAATAATGTATTGGTCCATGTGTGCATACACTACGCTTTTGTCTTTAATTTTTTAAATTTTGTATTATATTAGAAGACACATCTATATCTATACTATATAGGAAAGCCCGTGGAGGGGGTTGGATGTAATTTTTTCCATTACTTTTTGAAATTATGTATTGGTCCTTGTGTGTACACCACAATTTGGTCTTTAATTTTTTAAATTTATATATTATATTAGGAGACACATCTATACTATATAGGAAAGCTTTTGGAAGGGGTTGGATGCAATTTTCTTCATTGTTTTTTTTTAATTACATATTATTATTCCCAGTTAGTGTACACCATACTTTTGTCTTTAATTTTTTAAACTATATATTATATTAGGAGACACATCTATACTATATAGGAAAGCTCGTGGAGAGGGTTGGATACAATTTTCTCCATTGTTTTTTGAAAGTATGTATTGACCCCTATGTGTACACCACACTTTTGTCTTTAATTTTTTAAATTATGTATTATATTAGGAGACACATCTATATGTATAGGAAAGCCCAAGGAGGGGGCTGGATGCAATTTTCTCCATTATTTTTTGAAATTACGTATTGGTTCTTATGTGTGTACATCACACTTTTGTTAATAATTTTTTAAATTATATATTATATTAGGAGAAACATCTATACTATATAGGAAAGCCCATGGAGGGGGTTGAATGCAATTTTCTTCATTATTTTTTAAAATTATGTATTGGTCCATGTGTGTATGAGAAGTCCTATTAATATATGTATTGTACATATATCTTTTTATTTTTATAAGTTAAATCTATAAATTTTTTATTGTAGTCTACTAAGGCACTCGTGCATAGCACGAGTTTATGCCTAGTTATATAGGAAAGTCCGTGGAGGGGGCTGGATTCAATTTTTTTATTATTTTTTGAAATTACGTATTGGTCTATGTTATGGTCTTGAATTTTTTAAATTTATATATTATATTAGGAGACACATCTATACTATATAAGAAAGCTTGTAGAGGGGGCTGGATGTAATTTTCTCTATTATTTTTTAAAATTACGTATTACTCCTTGTTAGTGTACACTACACGTTTGTCTTTAATTTTTTAATTATATATTTTATTAGGAGACACATCTATATTATATAGGGGCTGGATGCAATTTTCTCCATTATTTTTTGAAATTATTTTTTGTGTGTGTACACAACACTTTGGTCTTTAATTTTTTAAACTATGTATTATAATAGGAGACACATATATATGTATAGGAAAGCTCGTGGAGGGGGCTGGATGTAATTTTCTCCATTATTTTTTGAAATTATGTATTGGTCCTTGTGTGTGTACATCACACTTTTGTCAATAATTTTTAAATTATATATTATATTAGGAGACACATCTATATTATATAAGAAAGCCTGTGGAGGGGGCTGAATGCAATTTTCACCATTATTTTTTTTTAAATTACGTATTGGTTCATGTGTGTATGAGAAGTCCTATTAATAAATGTATTGTACATATATCTTTTTATTTTTATAAGTTAAATCTATAAAATTTTTATTGTAGTCTACTAAGACACCCGTGCATAGCATGGGTTTATGCCTAGTAATGGTATAAAAAATAAATTATAATATTACAAAACCATTTTAGGAAAATTAAGCGATAACTCTTAACATATGAAAGATTTACGTTGAAACAGAAGAAAAGGGGACAACAAGCTGCGTATTTAATTTTTTTAAATAAGCGACAGTCATTGCGTCTTTTCTTTTTATTTTATCTTTTTTTAAGAGAAAAAATAAAATAAGAAGAAAGTGATGAAGAAATGAATGGGGAGATGAAGGAAGTAGTGAAGGAAATGATAGAAAGAACATAGAAGCAATGCAAGAGAGGAGAAAAGTAATGAGAGAAGAGGTGGTAGGTGAAGAGGAAAGTAATGAAATGGGAATGGAGAAGTATGGGGGAGACAAGAAAGTTACCTTGGGATAGCAACAGGGGGATCTTGTTGGGGGGAGGGGTAGGGGCTCTAGTTCCCCTCTTAAATCAAAAAATTAGAATTTCATTACGAGTTTAGGAACAAGATGTAACACATGACATATACATTTATGTAGTAAATATAAGCAAATAAAGTTTGTAGTTGAAGTGGTATATGCTTCTTAGTTTGTTTCTAGTAGCTTATTTTTTATTCCAAATTACAAATTTTTATTAAATTAAAATCATTCTTCCTTAGTGTGACTCAGACCCATCTAATGCCACTTTATGGATCTGCCACAGAACAGGAGATAAGTGATGATGGGGAGGAGGGAAGTGATGAGAAAAATAGAGGGAGGTTTTTTAGTCCAATACTACTCTCGTCAATTCCCTCGTCTCTCCCCATTACTTCTTCCCTTTATCCAATACTTTCCTCCTCTTACCCGCTACATCCCCTTTCCCCTACATTATTTACCTCCTCTCCCCCAGTATTTTTCTCCTCTCCTCATATTACTTTCCTTCTCACTTTTCTCATCTTTCTCATAACTTTCCTCATCACATTCCATTATTATCATCCTTGCTTTCCTCCTCCTTCACATTGTTTCCCTTCTCCCTCATTACCTCTCTTCTCTATTCCATTACTTATCTTCTCTCCCCATTACTTCCCTCTTCTTCTCTCATTACCTCTCTCCTCTCTCTTATTATTTCTCTCCTTACTTTCCTCCTCTACTGCCTCCTCTCCCCCACTGTTTCCCTCTTCATTTCCTCCTCTTCGCATTTCTCCCCTCATTTACCCCCATCACTTTTCTGCCATCCTCATTACTTCCCTTATCTTCTTTTATTACTTCCCTCCTCTCTCCTAATAACTCGTATCCTCACTTCCAGGCTCACTTCCCTCGTCTTCTTTTATTACTTCCCTCCTCTCTCCTAATAACTTGTATCCTCACTTCCATCTTCCCTCCTCTCCCACATTATTTCCCCCTCACTTCCCTCCCTACCCAATCACTTCATCTCCCCCATTACTTCCCTTCACTATTATCTTATTCTCTAAAAAAAGGGTTCACTAGTACAGAAACAACGTTCAATGTCACTTTTCTGGGCGTCGGTTATTTAGAAAATCAGACGCCTATAACATTCAACGTCGGTGATGTAGGTCATCCGACATCTATAGTCAAGACACGGGTACCGCTTTGTATTCAGCGTCGGCTGGATAACAAACAACCGACGCCTAAAATAGCCCACGAAATCCACTTTTCGAGCAAAAAAAAATTGGCACATACAACGTCGGTTTTTTACCAACAAACCGACGCCTATATAAGATGAAAATTTGCGCAAAAAGTTCCAGCTTAGGTGTCGGTTATCCTTTGATAACCGACGCCGATAATGGTTCCCGCCAAATTATTTAGGGAAAAATTTGTCTAATTGGACGTCGATTGTTTAAGTAGAACCGACGCCGAAGACTTTAGGTGTCGGTTCTATTTTATAGCCGACGCCTTTTACCAACTTAATAGACCCTCGAACGGCCACTGTCCCCTTTCTTCTGTTTCATCGTCTTCTATTTCATCGCCCGCTAGCTGCTACTCGCCGCCTGGTACCTACTGCTTCTCGCTCGTCGCCGACGCTCCCTGCTGTTGCTCTACGTCGCCGCCGCCGCCCACCGCCTTCCTCCTTGCGTCGCCGCCGCGCCGCCTTCCTCCTTGCTCACGCCCTACTGCGGCGCGCTCCTTCCTCCCTACTCACGCCCTACTGCGGCGCCTTCCTCCTTGCCCACCGCCACCCACTGCTTCTTCCTTACCCACCGCCCGTCGTCTTCTTCCTTGCCACCGCCCGCTGCTTGCTGTCTGCTCTCCAGGTATTAGCCGTAGCCTCTATTCTTCTTTCTCCCTAGCTCTTTACCTACAGCAAACACGGTTGTGGATGTGTTGGCCTACCACGGCCGTGTTTGCTGTTGGTAAGGATATGAACAAATATATATGTAATGCTTTATGTAAATTCTAGGATACGAACAAATCTTTTGCTTGCATATATTTGTGCTTCTAATCCTAATGCTTTACCTAATTCAGTAAATTTTGATGCATGTTGAAATAAGATTTAAACTTGTCCATTCTAGCATCCTAATTTGATTTGATTAAACCCTAACATTGATGAAACCCTAACATCAATTGTGATGAAACCCTAACATGTACATATCTATTATTGTGTTTGTTGGCCTAGAAACCCGTCCAAGATTTATTCATTAGGAGTAAATCTTGGATAGTCCTCGGTTTGGGACTGTTCTTGAACACCTAATCTCACTTAGGATGTAAGTGTATAATGTGTATTGGGTTTTCGAGAAAATTTCGATAGCATTTCCTCGTTTGTTCTCTAAGTACATATGTACTTAGAGAACAACGGGGAAATGCTGCCGAAATTTTTTTGAAAACCCAATACACATTATACACTTACTAGTGAGATTAGGTGTTCATGGATGGGATAGGTGGTACACATTTATTATATATAAGAATGACATCACATGTGTTTGTTGGCCTAGAAAGTGAACAATCTTGGATAGGATGTAAGTGTATACCCTAATCTTGTCCTAATATATACTTATTTTCTCTTTGATCATAGAATGGATAGATCATAGATGTCCATTCGCAATCGCTGCACCCCAGAGTTTATATCTGGTCTTGATTAGTTTATTAGATTTGCCGAGGAACATAGGAAAAAACCTACAGTTAGGTTCTACTGTCCATGTAGGCATTGCGGTAACAACTTGAAAGTCAACACTGGTGAGGAAATCAAAAGTCATGTCATGTGCAACGAGATTGTACAAAGTTATACAGAATGGCACTGGCATGGAGAGATTTCAAACTCGAAACCAGTAGTTAATACAAATGCTAAATGTTTGCCTTTTTCTAGTTAATACAAATGCTAAATGTTTGCCTTTTTCTAGTTAATACAAATGCTAAATGTTTGCCTTTTTAATGACATTTTCAGATGGCTGACCATGATGAGCATGATGTCCATGATGAGCATGAAGTCCATGATGAACATGGTGTCCATGACGAGCATGGCGAGGATACCAATGTAAGTTCTAAAAACATATCATGTATTTCTATAAAATTCATTATCTTCTAGTTATGTCATATATCCCATATTTCTATATTGTGCTAATTCAGTGTGTTTATTTTTGTCAAATTTTAGGTTGATGATGCACATGTACCCACTGAAGCACTGGAGCAACTTGATGCGCAGCACCAAACACTTAACAAGAAAAGGGGCATCACTCTGTTGAAGAAGTTAATAGCGCTAAGTGGCAGTGGATCCAAATTGGTTGTGGAGTTTGATAATGGAGGAAATGCAATTGGAGTGAACCGCAATAATTTTGTAAACTATCTTGGGTGTGTCACTCGAAGCCATTGTGGTGTTAAGTATGATAATTGGCATAAAGTTCCTCAGGCGAAGAAAGACTTGATATGGGAGGATTTATGCGTGAGTTATTATTATTTGCAATTCTATTTTGTAGATTACAAATTATATTATTTGCAATTCTATTTTTGGATACTAGTTAATAAGAATTCTATTTTACAGAATCTGTTTGCATTGGATGAGAAGCTGCATCGTAAAAGTGTGATGCAACGCGCTGGAAAGATGCTTAGGAACTATAGGATAAATCTCAACAGAGAATACATAAAAGATGGTGATAAGAAGAAGAAGTCAGCCCTTGAACAGTGGAACTTCTTAGACAAAGAAGATTGGGACAATTTTGTTGCTTCAAGAAAATCTGAAGAATTCAAGGTATTAGGCGTCACTTCTAATTTAATTAATATACGTTGTATTCACCTATTCAAGATTAACATTTAGTGCTACTAACCAAATCATTAATGTACATACTAACTAGGCCCTTAGTGGCGCACAAAAAGCAAGGCGTGCACTGAATGTGCATGACCACACTATGGGTCCAAAGGGCTATGCAAGCGTTCGCCAAAGACTACAGGCGGAGTCTGCGGCTACTCAGGAGTCTGCTGCTACTCAGGAGTCTGCCACACCCATGCCTCGCCATGATATCTGGATAGCTTGGAGGCAAAACAAGAAGGGTAAAATAAAGAAGCCCATAACTGCTGAGGTGGCTGCGAAAATGGTAAAATACAACTCTTAGAGCAATCGTTTGAATATTGATTATTTATGGTGTTAACTTACCAATTTCTGTTGATGGTGATTAGCGGGAGCTGCACGAGCAGAGAAAACAAGGCACGTTCATCCCTCAGGGCACAAGGGATGAATTGACAGTTGCTCTGGGTAACCCAGAGCATCCTGGACGTGTTAGGGGTGCAGACGCTGGTGTGGGCATCAAAGCATTCTTTGGGCCATCCCAGCGCAAACCCAGAGCGGGACTTTCACAAGAAGAGGTAACCTATTCTTTTTTAAGAATATTACTGCAAAAGGGAATTCAATAATAAAAAGCTAATGTTTCTTTTATCCATGTATAGGAGAGTAAGAGAGTCGAGGATATAGTTGCCAAGAAGGTCAATGATATAGTTGCTGAGAAGGTCAAGGAAGAATTGTTGCGGTGGCAGGCATCTCAGGCTTCCAATCAGCCTATGGCGACCCACTCTTCTCCTGATGTACAGACTACAAATAATCATGTAGACCACCGCCTAACACGTCTGTTGTAAGTATTATTTATTACATTGTAGCTAGTCTTTTCAAGATGATATGTTTTCAAGATGATATGTATATATGTATAATATTCTTTACGTAAATTTGTAGGCATTTAAGCCATGCCGCTTAAGAATGCAAGACTATGTTGTTGCAGAGGCGCATGCTTACCCGTCCCTTCCTGGGGCAATGTTTCACGGGACTCCAATGCCACAGGACTACGTTCGTGTGAGCCCGATACGTGTGTTACCCGATTGGAGGGAAGCTACATTGCCATATCCCCACCCAGATATTGATACACTTTCTGAGGCAGAAGGCGGGGTGATATTGTGGCCCAAAGCAGATGTCGTATACACTACTGAAATTGTAAGATAAATTTACATTACTTTAGATTGTTAATGTGTATATATGAGGTCAACTGATCTGAAATTATATATACAGGTTAAAAAGAAGACACCCGGAGCACCTAGGCCTCCACCTCCACTTCATGCATTACCAAGTTGGGTTCCAACTGACATAAAATACCCGTTAGGTCCTGCTTGTAGGGGAATGGCATGTTGGCTACGTCACATAATATACATTGCCCTATAATTGTTTCTTTAGAAGCAGATTATGCAGGTCAATCATACCATAACTCTTTATTTATACAAGATATTATTGAGTTGTTTATGTATGATTGGCTGAATACATCAATGATAGAGACATGGATAAGACGAGATCTTGTTTATACATCCATATACCTTGTGTAAGATCTGGTGATCTGGTTTCTTATATATTAATGCATACGTAATACATGTTTTGTAGCTACTTAGTCGAAGATCAATGCAAACAATTTGCATTTGATCATGTGGGATTTTGATTCCATCATTGATTAGTATGGTAGCTAAAGACCCTGATAGTGTTCAACAATACTGTATAGATGCTTTTACAATTTTCGGTCAGAAAAAGAAGACGATAATAATAGCTCCATTCAATGTCAAGTAAGTTTACTTTATTTATAATTTGGACTTAATAAAATTCCATTTTTATTGTGCATTTTGAGTTATTTATTTTTAACCTTTTTACCTCTAGCGGTAGACATTGGGAGTTACTAGTTATTGTCCCCGGGACGTTCACTATTTATTATCTAGATCCTACGGGAAGTACATTGAACACTAAAATTGGACACGTAATGAGAATGCCATTATTCTGGTGAGAAATATTTCATTTTTATATCTGTTAACATCTGTTATTACATTACTATTTAATTATGCAATTTACTGTGTTACATTAACATGTAGGGGTTTAGATGCATTCAAAAATGCTGGAGGAAATGTCCCAAGGAGAAAGAACCAGCCAATAATTTAGGAGAACGTAAAAGTAAGTTCCCGACTCCAATGTATATATTATTTATGTGAACTGTGCTTAGTTGTATTTTTTAATATTTTGTATGTTTCAATTTATAGTACGCTACACAAGACAATGGCTGGGTATGTGCATACTATGTAATGCGATTTATGCAGATGATTATCCGACATGCCGCATTGGATATTAATACCATACATGAGGTATTATATATAGTCTCATTAGTTAGTATGAAATATATCAATCTTATTTTTATATTATTACTTATATATACATCATTCTCTTTGCAGGTGTTTAAAACTGACCACACTATAGGTAAACGCTTAAAAAATGTACATGCTCCATATACGATGGAAACATTAAATGAAGTAAGAGAAGAATGAGCAAAAGCCATACAAGCAGTGGCGATTGTAAGATATAATTGGGATGCTGATAGTGATGCTGAATGATATTTTGTAAATAAATATTTCTGAATGTTTCTACATGTATTTGAATGTTTCTACATGTGTGAATGTGAGAATTGAATTGATGTCTGAATGTATCTACTTGTGTGAAAAAATATTTGTTGATTTTACAGGTTTGTGGCCTGTTTGTAGGCTGATATCAATGGATGTCGTAAACCTGCAGTTCAGAAAATTGAACTGTAGGTTCTCATCCTGCTGACCAGCCACTGCAGGCCTGCAAACTGATAAGAAAAAAAAAATTAAAATATAGGCGTCGGTTATTTATAGAACACCGTCATCAAAGGCCTACAGTGTCGGTTATTGGATAAAAACCGACGCCTAATATGACAAACAACCCGATCATGCAGGAAAGTACGACCGTGGTGGAAAAGGCGTCGCTTATTCGTATAAAACTGACACCTATAGTACTAAACACGGCCGTGCAACGAAGCACGACCGTGTCGTCTGGGAGTATGGCGTTGGTTGTTCAGTTGTTAACCGACGCAGAAAGTGTCCTAGGTGGTGCCCTTTTTTGTGGCGCGAACCCTATAGACGTCGGCCAACTATATATAACCGACGCCTATAGATCATATAGGTGTCAGTTAGTTCGACCTTTAGCGGCGTCCACATAGGCGTCACTTGAAAACCGCCGAGGGTTAAACAACCGATGCCAAAGGCGTGTTCTGTAGTAGTAGTTCAACACTCTCCCCTTATTTTTCTCCATCTCCCACTCATTCTCTCTCCAGCTAATACTCATATCACCCCCTCTATAACTTAATGACTACCCATGGCATATCATCCCACAAAATCATATTTGTTACCCTCCCCTAGAACTTCTCAAAACCCTAAATTCCACTCATCCCATGCATGTATACCACATCTGTGCCATCACCGCGTCATAATAAAAAGATCTTATTTACCATAATTCCATTGTAGTGGGTAAAGGTATGTGTAATTCCCCACTTTTGTTAATAGTTTTATCATTTTCTTGTTAACATTTTACCGATAGAAAAAGTAGTGAGGGTAAAGGCAAAATGGAGGATTCATATATGTAATAGAAATTTGTGTTAACGTAAACAACAAAGGTTAGCTTAATAGATGTAGATAACAATATAATAATATAAAAGTATTGTAGAATGACTATTATCAATCCAAATGATTAATGAGTCACTTGCAACCTTCTACATATGAATATGTTTTACTAAATATTACATGTTTACATAATAGTATTCTAAATGTTGCCATATGCACAATCAAATTGGTCTAAAAGAAGTAAAAGCTACGGTGAAATGATATTAAATGGTTCATACATCACAAAAAGTTCTGGCCGTGAACATATATATATATATATATATATAGAGAGAGAGAGAGAGAGTTAGTATTAGTTGCCCGCGCGGGTAACTAATTTAGGCTACCCGGCAGCAGTTCTGGAAGGGAGAAAAATGGGAAAAAGAGCCCGGCTACCAGTTCGTCGCGCCGTCCCCGCAGGAGAGAGCTACTCGCGAAGCCGTCCCCGCCGAAGCAAACCCCAGTTCGTCGCGCCGTCCCCGCCGAAGCAAAACCCCAGATCGTCGCCCTCCCGTTCTCGCGCACTTCCTCCTCACTCGTCGCTCTGCCTGTCGTGCAAAAATCATCGGCGACCCGAACTCCTCCGTCTCTAATTGCTCCTCCATCTCGCTGCATCTGAATTCCGACAGTTACATCTTCCAATATGACGAGAACAAAGCAAGCGTCAAGGAAGACCTCGACAGGGCCGCCGTGGCTAAGGCGTCCACGACCAGTGATTGAAGAAGATGATGACATCGAAATGCAGCCCCATCAAGCCGAGGAGAAGATGGCCAAAGAACCAGAAGAAGCGGATAAATCAGCATCGCCGGCGGAAAGGGAAATACTCGACCACACTACTCCGACAACCCCGAAAGAGGATAAGAAAGAGGCTACCAAGGACGTAGAAGCGGAAAAAGAGGGGAAAGAAGAAGATGCGGGAATGAAGAAGGGGCTTGCTGCTGAGACTCCTCAGACAACTAAGACACAGGATAAAGGCAAAAAAATAGGGGTTACAGCTCCCCCATGGATCAAACCTCCATCAAAAAGTGCAAAGCGCAGTAATGTTGCTACTGCTGGTCGTGGAGTCAACATAGCAGCTGAGAAGAGAGAATGTACGCGCAGCAAAGCGGTAGAATTTGAACAACAAGGTAATGCTCGAGTAATTATTACATAATGCTTCTTGAATAACCGAGAGTAATGCTTGAGTAACTGAGATTAATGCTTGAGTAACTGATACTAATGTTTGAGTAACTGAAATTAATGCTTGAGTAACTATTACAAAATGCTTGAATAACAGACATTAATGTTGAGTAACCGAGATTAATGCTTAAGTAACTATTACAGAATGTTTGACTAACCGAGAATAATGTGTGAGTAACCGAGATTTATGCTCAAGTAACTATCACATAATGGTTGAGTAACCAAGAGTAATGCTTGAGTAACCAAGAGTAATGCTTCAGGAACTGAAATTAATGCTTGAGTAACTATCACATATTGCTTGAGTGACCGATAGTAGTGTTTGAATAACTGAAATTTATGCTCGATTAACTATCACATAATGCTTGAGTAACTGAGATTAATGCTTGAGTAACCAAGAGTAATGCTTGAGCAACTGAAATTTATGATTGAGTAACTATTACATTATGCTTGAGTAACCGAGAGTAATACTTGAGTAACCGAGAGTAATGCTTGAGTAACTGAAATTTATGCTCGAGTAACTATCACATATTGCTTGAGTGACCGATAGTAGTGCTTGAGTAACTGAGATTAATGCTTGAGTAACTGAGATTAATGCTTGAGCAACTGAAATTTATGATTGAGTAACTATTACATTATGCTTGAGTAACCGAGAGTAATGCTTGAGTAACCGAGAGTAATGCTTGAGTAACTGAAATTTATGCTCGAGTAACTATCACATATTGCTTGAGTGACCTATAGTAGTGCTTGAGTAACTGAGATTAATGCTTGAGTAACTGAAATTTATGCTTGAGTAACTATTACATAATGCTTGAGTAACCAAGAGTAATGTTTGAGTAACCGATAATAAGCGATAAAACAATATTGTTAAGCTAACTACTACATTATTGGAATAACTTTATTTGTATGCAGGAGAAGAAAGCAAAGGGGGTGAGGAGAGTACAACTGCAAGTCAGAAACAGAAAGAGACAGAAAAGGCTAAAGAGAAAGGTAAGATTGTATGGATTTGTAATAGTTTTAATTTTCAGTTACTTACAGTTTATTAAATAGCTTTTACAAAATAAACAATGAGCTCTAACGATAAATTTTGATATGTTTGCAGTGGGAGTAAATAGACTGTACCACAGGTGCTCCTTAAAGAGCTACAACAATACCAACAAGAGCATGGTTTATACAAAGGAACAAATTATGATGCTGAGCTCAACAACCTTTGCAAACCTCGTAAATATGCCAAATCTTGCGGTTGACATAGGCTTGTTAGAGGATTTAATTGATAGATATGTCGATGAAGACATATTTCTACTGGCCGACGGAGAGGAAAGAAGGATGACAGTAGATGACGTGGGGATAATTCTAGGTATCCCCAGCAAAGGTATAGAAATAACACAAAGAAAAGATTCTGCCATAGTAAAGTCGATATGGCAAGAGTTTGAGAAGGAGACTTGTAAAAATAGAAATGAAGGTGAGACATCAAAGAAATTGAGAGAAAAAGATGTCCTGCATAAGGACAACTTGACAAAACTTTGGCAAGAATATACCAAGACCAACAATCCAGCGGACAATACAAATATGTGTCGTGTGTGGATGTTGCACCTGCTGGAAACATTCCTAATCCCAGACACTAGCTATTGTGCACCAATCTACATTATCCACTACCTAGATAATGTAACTGCCACTGGGCAGATGAATTGGGCAAAGCTGGTGCATGGGAGTATCTTCAAGAATATGAAGATGCTAAAGGAGAATGTCCAGCTAAGAAGGAAAGGAGAGAAAGGGGCTAAGAACACCCTGTACACAACAGGCTGTGTCATGTGCCTATGCGTAAGTGAATAAAATCATATTCAACTACATTGATACAATATTGACTATGGGGGTGCAGTTACATATGCATTATATTTTCTATATATTACATGCAGGTTTGGGCATATGAGATGACAAAGATGGCAAAGCCAACATTCCTTGACTCCAAGCCAAGGATAAAGAAGTGGGCTGCGTCGGTCGAGAAATTGATGGAATTAGTGAAAGTGGAGCCTAAGGATGTAATATTATCTAATCTTTGTTACAAAATCTAATATACAACACTGCGAGTAACTCAAAATAGCCTGCGAGTAACTCAAAAAACACTACGAGTAACTCAAAATAGCCTGCGAGTAACTCAAAAAACATTGCGAGTAACTCAAAATAGCCTGTGAGTAACTGAATAACCCTCTGCGAGTAACTCAAAATAGCCTGCAGTAACACATTATTTTTTTTTATATGTTGGACAACCCTCTGCAGTAACACATTATTATTTTTTATATGTTGGACAACCCTCTGCGAGTAACTGAACAACCCTCTGCGAGTAACTCAAAATAGCCTGCAGTAACTGAACAACCCTCTGCGAGTAACACATTATTTTTTTATATGTTGGACAGGTATGTCAAATGATAGTGGTAGACCAGGGAGATGATTGGCATGCTGCAAAATCATCGAATGACATGCCAGAAAAAAGTATGCCAACAACCACTCAGGAACCAGCAAAACCAATCATCAAAGAGGGAGACACTATTGACACCTCCACCCTGGAGACAAGAATCAAAATGTTGGAGGAGGAGCTCAAAATACATAAGGAGATCTGCACAAGAATAAGTGTTGATAAATTCACAGAACTGCAATTGGAGAATAAAAGGCTAGAAGAAAGAATAGCCAAGTTAGAAGAAGAGAACATAAATCTAAAAAGAAAGTGGGAAGATGAGGGTAACAAATCACAGTCACCTGGAAGTGGATTCCAGAAATTTGTAGAGGGTTTTGTCTCGGTGAATGTAGATGAACCGAAAGATGCACCGACAAAGGATGTCACCCCACCGACAAAATGAAGAAGGCTAACCCTCAGAAAAAAATATGTAGAATCCGAAGATCATAGTGAGGACGGGAAAAATGTTGATGAAGAGGAGAACAAAGAAACAAAAGACAACAGTTCTGCAGAAGATGCAGACCAAAAGAAACAAGAAGAAAAGGAGAAAAAAGAAACAAAGGACAACAGTTCTGAAGAACCAAAGTCTGCAGAAGAGGCAGACCAAAAGAAACAAAAAGAAGGGAGCCAACAGCCAGAGAAGATAGCAGAAGAAGAAGGGCAGAAGAAGCCCAGAAGAAGATTGAAGAAGAAGACGATGGAAGAGCCAAAGATAGGAAGCATAGAGAAAAATGTGAAGAAAAGAAGGGAGGAAAAGGTAATTTTCATCTCCTTTCAAGTATATCATAACTGCAAGTAATGCTTGAGTAACTGAACCTAAAGCTTGAGTAACTGAACCTAATGCTTGAGTAACTGCAAGTAAGGCTTGAGCAACTGCACGTAAGGCTTGAGTAACTGAATATAATGCTTGAGTAACTGCACATAATGAATGAGTAACTGAATATAATGCTTGAGTAACTGAACATAATGAATGAGTAACCGAGAGTAATGCTTAAGTAACTGACAGAAATGCTTAAATAACTTGGGAAAAATGAAGATTGATTCTAACATGGATTTCTCTATTGTTGTTGACAGCACAAGATGTCAAACTTCATAGGTTTTGAACATTTCAAGACAAAAGAAGCCAAAGAAATTGTCCATCACTTCATGGACAACATAGAAAAAATGTAAGAGAATTGGTTATTGTCAAATGTAAAATGATAACACATTATTGTTTCTATATCCAACTCGTATGTATAACATCTATAAAAATAATTTGCAGGTTAAAACGAGAATGGAAATTCAGTGAAGACACTTGGTGCATGGGGAAGGACCTCGCCGCCCTCCTGTACAAGGATCAAATGACACATTCACCTGTAAGAAACAAGAATGTAGTTTAACTCTTTGAAATAGATAATTTGGATTGCTAAACTGATAAAGCTTTTGGTTTTATTCAGGTTCTCGACTGCTTTTTACAGATGCTCAAGGAGAGCACAAGCAAGCGGAGGAAGAAGGGATTGACGTGGCACTGCATGAGCACTTATGCTCCGGTAAGACAAATAAACTTTGTATACAAATTTACATGAAATTACAATATATAAACACAAACTGAAACTTATAGATGTGGTTTTTAAACTCTACATTTGCAGCAAAAGCTATCATTTAATATTGAGGACATCACCTTGGAACAGATAGACATGCTATCTCCACTATTCAACGTTCCAATGAAAGATTGGGACGCAATGGACTCGGTGTTCACAATACTAAACAACGACAACCACTGGCACTTGTACGAAGCAAGTTTCAGGGATGGAGCACACCGGTCCTATAATTCAATGAGTTGGAGTAGCAACTCAAGAAAGGAATTCAATAGATGGGTAAGTGATCTATAAAAATTAAGTCCATTATAAGTGGATTGAAAGGATTACTGATCTTTAATTGATGATGAATAAATGTCTTGTTTTTTTAATGCAGGTGGGTATAGTGCACGACTTCTTTAGGGGTGCACCTAAAAAGGGAAGCCAATTGTCGCAGTGGAAAAGGGATTACCCGATCTTCCCACAGCAGGAAGAAGACTCACTTGACTGTGGGATCTTTGTCATGAAGTACCTAGAGTGCCTAGTAAATTGTAAACCTATGGACTTCACCTGCAAAGACATACCATCAATAAGGGCTGATATTTTTCAACGAATGATGGCAAGGGGGCAGCTGCAGCCTCCAAGAGACGATGAAAAAGCTGAAATCGAAAAGATCAAAGAAGGTATATCTGCTGATAACAATGAAGGAGAAGCTGAAGCTGATAAACAACCAGAAACAAAAAAGAATGAAGAAACAACAAGTGTATAGCTGCTTTTGTATAAGCTGTTGTTCAGTTACTCACTGTTGTATAAGCTGTATATATCTGAATGTACAGCTGCTATTGAATGTACAACTGTTAAAATTCTGAATTTACAACTGATCTTAATGTACATTTGATCTTGCTGTACATGTCATCTTGAACATATATTGATTTTGCCCTTATATTTTGGCTAAATGTTCTTGAATGCTTTAGATAACTTTATGCTTAGAATGCTTATGTACATCTTGAAACTACTACGAGTAACTGAGCTGAAAGTAACAGAATGCTTGAGTAATGCTTGAACACCCGACATTAATGATTGAGTAACTTAACAAACTATTCGAGTAACTGAAAAAGGACTGCTTGAACACTATGAGTAACTGGAAAAGGGCTGCGAGTAACTGAAAAAGGACTCCGAGTAACTGAAAAGGGACTGCGAGTAACTCAAATAGCCTGCGAGTAACTGTCACAGCCGCTCCGAGTAATTGGAAAAACACTGCGAGTAACTCAAAATAGCCTGCGAGTAACTGAACAACCCTCTGCAGTAACTGAACAACCCTCTGCGAGTAACTAAACAACCCTCTGTGAGTAACTGAACAAACACTGCAAGTAACTGAACAACCTTCTCCGAGTAACTGGAAAAACGCTGCGAGTAACTGTCACAACCACTCCGAGTAACTGAAGAAAGCTCGCGAGTAACTGGAAAAACGCTGCGAGTAACTGAACAAAGCTCGCGAGTAACTGGAAAAACACTGCGAGTAACTGAACAACCCTGCGAGTAACTGAAGAAAGCTCGCGAGTAATTGGAAAAACGCTGCGAGTAACTGAACAAAGCTCGCGAGTAAATGGAAAAACGCTGCGAGTAACTGAACAACCCTGCGAGTAACTGAAGAAAGCTCGCGAGTAACTGCAAAAACGCTGCGAGTAATTGAAGAAAGCTCACGAGTAACTGGAAAAATGCTGCGAGTAACTGAACAACCCTGCGAGTAACTGAAGAAAGCTCGCGAGTAACTGGAAAAACGCTGCGAGTAACTGAAGAAAGCTCGCGAGTAACTGGAAAAACGCTGCGAGTAACTGAAGAAAGCTCGTGAGTAACTGAAAAAAACTCGCGAGTAACTGGAAAACGTTGCGAGTAACTGAACAAAACTCGCGAGTAACTGAACAAAACTCGCGAGTAACTGGAAAACGTTGCGAGTAACTGAACAACCCTACGAGTAACTGAACCAACACTGCGAGTAACTGAACAACACTGCGAGTAACTGAACCAACGCTGCGAGTAACTGTATCAATACTGTGAGTAACTCAAATAGCCTGCGAGTAACTGAACAAACGCTGCGAGTAACTGAACCAACACTGCGAGTAACTGAACAACAAAAAGGATAAAACATGTGAGTAACTGAATCCTATGCGACAGCTATAGAATAACTAGACAACCATACGAGTAACTGAATCCTATGCGAGTAACTAGGCAACCATATGAGTTACATAAGCTCACGGAGAGCACAAGCAAGATTACAACATTCAAGATTACACCATTCAAAACACTACATCTAAACATTCAAGATTACAACATTCAAAGCATAAAAAGTTATATATTATACAACCAGATCGAATATAAAGAAGGTCCAACAACTGAACTTAAAATACAGAAAAATACAGCCAGATCGGCTGTAAAGAAGGTCCATTAACTGAACATAAAAATCAAATAGCTACTTGTGAAAGAAACGCTGGACAGACGAAGAAGCAGTGTCTTCTGCAAACTGAATGGGATTTACAGCTGATCCCGGTGCTGCTTGGTGTATGTCCCTAACGAAGAGCTGGTCTGCAGAGTCCTCCGATCCAGAGTATACTTCGTCGCCAGGCATTCTGAAGAGAGGGATAAGCTCAGTTGGTGTTTCTAAGAACTGATCTGTGATCCATGCTGTGATGGTCTGGTGATCAGTTGGCTTGAGGTAGATGATCCAACCTTTGCGAAGACTGAGCTGTGCGATCATCTTTTTCCAGCCCTTAGCAGTTGAAAGTGACCCGTTTTTATTCTGCATAAGGGTTATCTAGAAAGACTGGTTTCCGATTAGGAAGGTGGTTTTGCCTGGTTTGATCTGAAAATGGAGATGGTTCCATTCTATAGGAAGTAGAATGGATTCCACTGTCTTATCATCAAGGGTGTAGTTGATTGGCTGGATGAATGGCTCCATGGTAGGCTGTGAAGAAATGTTAAAGGGGATCTGAGGAGATGGTCAAAGGGGGTGCTACTGAAAAATTGTACCTTATGAAGAAATGTAAAAGGGGATCTAAAGAAATGTAAAACTGTACCTTATGTAAACCGTAGCAGTCACAGATGAAGAAGTGGACCTCGAGGGTGTCGTCGAGGATGGAGATGATGTAGATATGAAAGCCACCCGCTATGTTTGAAACTGTAGCAGTAGTGGATGAAGAAGAGATGGAAGGAGAGGGTGCCGTTGAGGATGGAGATGTTGCAGATCTGAAAGCCCCCCGCTGTGTTTGAAACTGTAGAAGTTGCTGATGAAGAAGAGATGGAAGGAGATGGTGCCGTGGAGGATGGAGATGTTGCAGATCTGAAAGCCCCCCCCGCTGTGTTTGAAACTGTAGCAGTTGCTGATGAAGAAGAGATGGAAGGAGAGAGTGCCGTGGAGGATGGAGATGTTGCAGATCTAAAAGCCCCCCGCTGTATTGTTGGTGCTGCAATTATTGACAGCAGTGAGAGTAATGGTCTGTGTTGTTGGTGCTGCAATTATTGACAGCAGTGAGAGTAATGGTCTGTGTTGTTGGTGCTGCAATTATTGACAGCAGTGCTCTTTACTGTTGGGTTGCAAAGATGCCAGCATACTCTGGGTTATTCTGATGACACATCACTACAATTATTTATAGCTCTGTGCTCTCTCTTCTAGAGTTACTTTTTGTACAACAGACTCATGTACTCATTTTTCTCCTACTATTACTTAACAACCCCTGCGAGTAACTGGAGAACCCCTGCGAGTAACTGAGGAACCCCTACGAGTAACTGAAGAACCCTGCGAGTAACTGAAGACCCCTGCGAGTACCTGAAGAAAGCACGCGAGTAACTGAAGAAACCTTTTCGAATGTTGCTGAACCAAAGCACGGGAGTAACTGAAAAACCACTACGAGTAACTGAAAAAAACACGGGAGTAACTGAAAACCCCTGCGAGTAACTGAAAAAACACTGCGAGTAACTGGAAAACCCTGCGAGTAACTGGAAAACCACTGCGAGTAACTGGAAAAACACTGCGAGTAACTGAAAAACCCTGCGAGTAACTGGAAAACCACTGCGAGTAACTGGAAAAGGCTGCGAGTAACTGGAAAAGGACTATGAGTAACTGCACCAACACTGCGAGTAACTGTGACACACTATGAGTAACTATGAAAACAATGCGAGTAACTGAACGAGCACTACGAGTAACTGAAATAGCAGATAGAGTAACTGTGAGCAGTTAGAGTATCTGTGAAAAAAATAGCCTGTGAGTAACTGGAAAAACACTGCGAGTAACTGGGACAACCCTGCGAGTAACTCTAACAGCAATAAGAGTAACTGACAACCCACTGCGAGTAACTATGACAGCAATAAGAGTAACTGTGACAACAGTAATAGTATCCATTGTACACAAAGACAAACACATAATATTCAAAAAGAATAACAATTGATCAGAAAACATTCTTTATAACATATTCAAAGTATACATACAATTGCTGGAGCACAAGGTAACACAAAGATATATTACAAACACAAGTGAAGTAATTAGAAAGTTACAAACTCACTTTCATAAAACTACACAAAAAGAACAACCCCATTACATATTTGAACATGCCTCACAAACACACTACAAACTCCAATAAAAAAGATAGAACCACATATACATCAATAGCAACAGCAAGATCACCAGAACACGAGCAGTATACATAGTAGCAGCAAATCCCAATCATATAATGCACTACTTCTTAGGACAATTCCTGCTGTCATGGTTAACACCAAACTCTAAACAATTCTTGCACTGCCTCTCTCTTTTAGACTGTGCAATCTCAACTCCAGATTTAAACCTCAAATCTGTGGATTTGGGTCTCCCCTTAGTTTTACAAACATTGGGGATATTAACCTTGACAGCTGAAGAAGAAGCTGTATTTGAAGCAGTTACACCAGCACCTGCATCTGCACAACTATCAGAGACATCCAAATCTAACAGCTCCTTTTGCAATGCAAGCAGTTTTTCATGGCAAATATCTACAGCGTTGTTCCTACACGCTATGTTCACAATAGAATTGCAGGCAGATACAAGCTTAAGAGTCCTCCCAGTGGATAGATGACTAACTGCAGCTTTGCCAAATATCAAAGGATGTTCTCTGTAGCCTTTGGTCCACCTCTTATATATGTATGGCTCGGGAAGAATGCAAAAGTCACGACTCTTCAAATAGGACAGGATGTGCCTGCAAGGTATACCTTTGAATTCCAACATGTAACAGTTGCAATAAACAATCTCACTCAATGGATTCTTCTTCAAAATGCGGGCAGATCCAAGGCCACCAACGCGATACACTTCAAACACACCTTCTGAAGATTCCTTTACATTATATATCATGCTTTGATGAACCTCACTCTGAAAGATCTTAAAAATTGACTTTGTGTATATACCTCTCATCTGCTCCTCCAGAGGCCAAAGTGATGACAAAGGGAGATTACTATACTCGTCTTCAAAGTCTTTGAAATTTTCAATCTCCCGTACATGAGAGTAAGCAGTCTCCAATGAGCATACAAGTTCAAATAAAGTCTTCTTACTGTTCACATGGCTTCTAATGAACGCATTCAAGCTCTCGCTCCTTTGCGTTGTCCTCATGCCTGCGAAGAAGGAAGACTGCATATAGCACGGGACCCAATCCGAACGCATAGCATACATGTCAAACAACCAATTAATAGACGACAGACCATAAACCTCAACAACAGAATGCCACTTCTCTTCAAAGGTGCCAACATCATCCACATTCCACACGCAATCATTCAAGGAGCTTATGATCTGCTCCTTGTTAGGAACACCACCAAGTTTAGAGGGAAGCTTTTGTAGGATGTGCCAGCTGCAGAACCGATGCTTGCAGTTCGGAAAAACAGTAAGGATAGCAACATTCATAGCCGGGTCTTGATCGGTTATGATGGACACTGGCTCTTTGCCAAAACAAAGTAGATACTGCTTGAAAACCCATACAAATGACTCGTACTTCTCATCAATCATAAGAGATGAAGCAAACAAGACCGTCTTACGATGGTGATCAACACCACCAAACATTCCAAAAACCATTGAATACTTGTTGGTGCGGTAGGTGGTGTCAAAAACTATCGCATCACCAAACAACCCACAATCTTCAATGGAAACAGGATCAGCCCAAAACAGATGAGTCAAGCAACAATCAGGATCGTTTTGGTATGTATAGAAGAATTTCTGATCGAGTACCTTAAACTTGGCAAACCGATCCAAGACCATGTCGACATCGTATTTAGCTACCTCTTTCCTCTTGCTACTGATGTGTCCATGAGCTTGTCTGCTAGTAAATGTTAGATTTTCATAACCACCAGACTCCGATGCCATCAATGCAATTTGTCTCGATACAGGTATGTTAGCTTGGCTCATGGAAGAAAGCATATCTTTTTGAGTCTCATTAAGAGATGAGTTACACTTCAAGTAATGGAGATGTGCATCATCAACAAGTTCGTGGTTGTGTTCCTCAACAAAGGCAGTCACAACCCACGTAGATGAGGACTTGTCTAGTGTGAATCAGATCATGGCTCCACAACCACACCTCTTCACAGATCGCTTGTGCTTCTTAGACAGATTTTCCTGTAACTTACCCACTTCATCACAAACGGGGCTCAGCAGCCCTCTTGACGTCTTAGAACGGCCCATTGTACCCTGCTTGTCACAAACCAGATCTTTGGCAACAAGAATCTTAGTTCCCCGTTCATACCTGTTGTCATCTTTCCTGATATTAAAACCATTCATGCCAGCATAGCTAGAATAGAATGAAATAGCTTCATCTAAACTTCCAAAATGGAGACCAATTTTAGGAACTGTAGCTGGCGGCAGAGTGGAAGCACCAACAGATGGATAAGAATTAGCATTATCGTTATCAGGGCCAACATTTGAATTGGCAGCATCTGTATCAAGGCTGGGATCCATTGCAACGTCTATCAGTAACTCAGCAGTACAAAGGAGTAAATCTGAAACAGCAGAGAGTAACTCTATCAGGCCGAAGAGTAACTCATCATAACAAATGAGTAACTGAAGGAAGATTTGTATCATAACAACGTCTATCAGTAACAAAACAGTAACTCTGTCAGTCAGAAGAGTAACCCAGCATACCAAATGAGTAACTGCTTCAAAAATGGAAAATGCAAACACAAAATTGGGTTTACTTTAAACACAAAGGTCAGAGAAATGTATACACATTGTGAATACAAAAGTCAGAGAGAAGAAAACACATTGGGCATACAATAGTCAGAGCGATGAATACACATTCTTTTGGATTTTCTACTATAAGTCAATCAGTATAGATAGATTAGTATTCTAAAGTACAAATCAGAATAAAACAGATATCAAGGTTGTAAAGACACTTGAATAGAAAAATCAGTATACACATTACAAATCAACATTCTCTTGGAAAATCAATATACACATTACAAATCAAATTTCGAAGTTGGACAGACACACTTGAATAGCAACGATTTCAACTGATGATTATCAATATGTTCACCTGATATTCGGACGACAGCCAAATAGGACTCAGATGAGTTCAGAAACACGTTCGTTGTCCTCCTCTATAAAAACTGAGAACCGGAAAACCCGCCCCTTCTTGCAGTTAACGGATAAATGAACAATGTCGCTATTCTTCTAGGTCGGGCGCCGCTTTCAGATCGGGGCACTTGTCGCACTGTCAATTGGAGCTCCTGGATTAAAAAGGGGCGGATAAGAGGGAGAATCCGGATCAACGAATAAAGACCCAAATACTCTGCGGCAGATGGATGGTATGAGCCCGTCTAACGGCGGATGCTTACCAGCGGCGGAGGAGATCAGAGAAGAATCGCCGGAGATTTGCAGGATCTTCCGTCTTTGGTCGCGCACAGGGGAAGGAGGCGGACAATAGAATAGTGTCGTTGCGGCAGATGGATGATATGGGCCCGTCTAACAGTGGATTCACTGGAGATGGAAAAGCCACCGGAAGAGAGGGATGGAATCGGCGGAAGAGGGGGTTGGAATCGTCGGAAGAGGGAATTGGAATCGCTGGATATTTCGTCTTTGGTCGGAAGAGAGGGATGGAATTGGCGGAAGAGGGGGTTGGAATCGTCGGAAGAGGCGGTCGCGCAGGGGACGGAGGCGGAATAGAATAGTGCCAGGTAGCGAGTGTATGTTACCCGCACGGGTAACAAATATTTAGCCATATATATATATATATATATATATATATATATATATATATAGGGCCCATCTTTATTGCCCGCGCGGGTAGCTACCCGCCCACCCTTCCGACCACTTTTTTTCAAAAAAAAATTTCGTTATTGTAGAGGACTATTTTTTCTAGCTCTCCAAAAAATTTGAGCCAAAAATAATATCATTTGCCCCTCCAAAATCAAAAAACCCGTCCTTATATATATCTGCTGTATATTTTGTACAGAGTTACTTTTTTGGCCAGCAGAGTTACTTTCTTAGCTAGGAGAGTTACTTTTTTGGCTGCAGGGTAGCGAAAATCCATGCTACCCGTGAAAATCCATGCTACCCGCGCGGGCAATGAATGAACACCCATATATATATATATATATATATATATATATATATATGGGTGTTCATTCATTGCCCGCACGGGTAGCCTGGATTTTCGCTACCCTGCAGCCAAAAAAGTAACTCTTCTGGCTAAGAAAGTAACTTTGCTGTAAAAAAAATAACTATGGTGTCAAAAAAGTAACTCTGTTGGCCAAAAAAGTAACTCTGTACAAAATATACAACAGATATATATATAAGGACGGGTTTTTTGATTTTGGAGGGGTAAATGATATTATTTTTGGCTAAAATTTTTTGGAGAGATAGATAAAATAGTCCTCTACAATTGTGAATTTTTTTTTGAAAAAAAGTGATCGGAAGGGTGGGCGGGTAGCTACCCGCGGACAATAAAGATAGGCCATATATATATATATATATATATATATATATATATATATATATATATCTTCTTCCCTCCAAAATATTTGTTGTATACATAATAATTTTCACACAAACGAATAGTTTCACTACAAAAAATAATACATCAGATGGTAAATTGATGAACAACTTTCTTGTTATATAGACTTGTGTACTCTAGTTATTGTTGTATATGTGATCCCTCTAAAAGAAGAATGAAGCACCACAAAAGTATAATCATGATACATAAACTATATAATCGTGTTATTTCATACATATGTCTCTCATACAACAAAAATGGTTACATATACACAAACAAATCAATGTCAATGCAAGACGAGAACGACATTTATTGTATCGTGTGGTGGCAACGGCACATAGACTCCAAACAACACGATGATAGTATATTTTATATACTATAAATGAATACGGTGGGTAGAAAGTGTTAGAGGGCACGTGTGATATTTTACCATTGCCCTTATATGGTAGCACGTATGAGGATAGCTATAGGGCTGTCAATGGGGAGGGAATTATTCATTTACCCTTACCCATACCCTGGAGGGTAAGGGTAAGGGTAGAGATTTTTATTATCCTTTACCCATTTACCCTTTCCCCGTTTCCCCGCTATACTATAAGGGGAGGGTAAGGTATAGACATTATCCATACCCTTTTACCCGCACATGATATAAAAGTTACACAAATTTGTTATGCATACTTATGCAAAGGAAAAAAATGAAATATGCATAAAAATTGTTATTGTGTGAATTCAGTTAACTTTACACGGAGAAACATATGATTTTGAATTGGATATAATGTTTTATATGTTGTCATCAATAAATTAGTTATAAAATTACTAAAAATCAACACACAATGTGTATAAAATTCTTTTTTGTTAAAATTACCCGCTTACCATTTACCCTCCCCGTTTACCCTGTGGAGAAGAGGGTAAGGGTAAGAGGAGGGTAAGGGGATTGTTGAGAAGGATAATTACCCTTACCCTTACCCGCTACCCAAAGAGGGTAAGGGTAAGGGTAAGACCTTACCCTCCCCATACCCTCCCCATTGACAGCCCTAGATAGCTAGTAAATGGTAAGGGTAAGAAAATCATTTATCATCGTTCTTACCTTACAAGTTATAGGTAACGAGTAAATGGGTCTACACTTCCGTGTTGACATCCCTAAATGACACCACCGACGGAGTTCCCATTTGTGCAACATGATGATGATATTATACACTAACACTTGCAAAAACAACTTTTGAATAGAAAAAGTCAGTAATAATAACTATTAATTATGCCCTCCTCGTGCATATAACACTGGAAAATGATATTTCAAAGAGTTAGCATGTTAATATAAAATTTTCAGATTATTCTAACAGATCAAAATTTAGAAAAAGATTATATAACGTATATTTTATATAAAAGACACACATCTATCTGAGGCATCACTTTGTAGAATTTGGGGTACATCTTGGACTTGAATTGTACTTATGAGGCTGGTACCAAGTAAGATATGAGAATACTATTAGATATAATGATGTATATTAGTTTAAAAAATATGCAACTCCTTGGTAGTAATGTTGTATCACACTTATTAGACTGAAAAGATTTATTTGGAGTACCTTAGGACTCATTTGGTAAGGTGTTACTAGGCATAATGTTGTAAGTTTATGGTGTAAAATATATCACAAATTTATTATTTATCATCATACTACACCCAACCTAGCATGTTCTTAGTGAAACTCCTCAGTGTATAAAAAACATCAAATTGATGGTGTTGTAGCAAGAGCATCAATCAAGTGCAAACCATCAACATCGGACATGACTGGAAGTAGTTGTGGTGTGTTTGGTTTGGGCTAGCTTGTGTGAGTTGTTGGGTTATATTGGATGGGTTGTTGGATTATATGGGATGGTAAGGCCTCAACTTGTCTTTTGATTGGGAATACGAGGTTGGATGAATGTGTAAAGTAGTATAAGTATATGAATCCATAGTTGTGTTAGTGATATAACCATTTCCAATTTATGATTGATATGACGTGAAACTTTATATCCATTCATGAATTGTCTATTGTCTTGATCTAACCAACTAAATTCTCCCTCAGTAAAGGTCGATTAGGTGGCATTTGATAATAATTTTGAGTAAAAAGTCTAGAATAGAGTTGGTGAGGTATTGATCAAAATTCTTAAGAGTATAAGACTACAATATGAATGAGATGAATAAATGTAGAAATTATTTTTAAACTAGAGTATATTGTGATTCAAGCATATCATGTAAAGAAATGGCACATGGATTTGTTTAGTGTTTAGATTGGGGGCAGTGAGGTGTTTGTTATAACTTAAACGTTGAATATGTTGGGTGTCTTTTGATAAAATAGAGAGTCTAAATGGGGTAGCGAACCACTAAAAGATTGAAACTTGTAAGCCTTGTAGATGAAGAGTGTTGGGGCCCATTAAAGTGATATACTAGATCTATTTTGAGCAAGATTAGTTATATTTATATCTGGTTTTCAATTTTTTATATTTATATCTGGTTTTCAATTTAACTTAGTATCATATTATGTATAATGGATATTTTATATTTTTTAGTTTATCTTAATCTTATAGCAGGATAGGGTGGATTTTGAATGCTTAACATTTATTAAGGTTGAGGTCGTTGAATCGAGTGTTGTTTTTCATATGAAGAATGGTTGTGTTTTAGAGGTTTTTGACTCTTTTTATAGTATTTGGGCCACATCAGAGATATTCATGGTATGTCGGGTAATTGATGGATTGTGTTTACGCTTTTAGGGTAAAACATGAAGCCTCAAGAACTAGGTTTCTAATGCCTCAACCTAGAAGATTTGTGTGTTTGTTTATGTGCCCACAAGGCATGTCAACTTAATTCATCAACAATATTCTTTTGTAGTCATATACTTTACTTTAGTGGCTAATATGAACTTGAGAACTCTGGATAGTATTTTGTAGCTATAGTTGAGCATGGTTATTGGAAAAAACTAGATATTTGCTCTAAGGCATGTTCTTTTTTGTACTAACACTAAATTGGTGGCATTATGCCTTGAGATTACTTGATATATATATATATATATATATATATATATATTTGGGTTTGTTTCAAAGGTTTTGAAAATATTCATGAGTCCTATATCACTGACTTTTATACATCCTTATTTAACAAGTCTGATGCAAATGGTGTTTGGCCTGGAGTATGGGATGATCTTACCATTAGTGATGCACACACAAAAATCCTTGTCAATCAAGTTTCTCAATAGGAGATAGAAGATGTTATAAAGAATTTAAAACTAGACAAGACCCCGGGGCCTGATGATTTCAATGGCCACTTCATCAAGGAAACTTGGAGTATTATTGGTCCAGATATTAGTCAAGTCGTGAAATATTTCTTCTCATATGATCTTATCCTTATCAAAGCAAATAAGACGTTCATCATCCTTATTCCCAAAGCTGGTGACACCTCTAAGATTAAGAATTGGCGTCCAATCGCTCTCTATAATGATATCTACACAATGACTCTACCTAAGAAAGAAGGAGGCCTATCTATCAGAAGAAGTAGAGACATTTCCCTTTCTTGTCTTATCCTCAATGCTTGGGATATAGCGAGGAAGAAGGACTCATTATGGGTCAGATGGGTTAATGAAAAATATCTAAAAAAGGAATCCTTTCGGTCTATAAAAGAATCCAATAATTTCTCCTGGTTATTCAACAGAATCCTCCAAGTGAGAGAAGATTTTGTTGAGCTTGTCTCTTTTAACATTGGTGATGGTTATAATACTTACTTATGGCTTGATCCTTGGGTTAAAGGCAAAAGTCTTCTTAGTTGTTTCAGATATGATCCTTGCATAAAGAGAGGTCTTCTGATTGATTCCAAGTTGAATTATATTATTTGTAATGGCTCATGGGCCATCCCTGATTCAAGACCCTTTAATGATTTGAGAGCTATTGTTGAGAATATTAACATTAGATTTGATGATAAAGATAAGCTCCTTTTGTTGGGAAATAAATCAGTTAACATCAAAATCATTTGGGACCATGTTAGGAATAGGTATGTCATCTTTGAAGCCTTTGGATGGATCTGGTCTTGCAAAGATCCTAAAAGGTGTATCATCAACCTTTGGAAGGCTTTTCACAACAAGCTTCCAACCTCTGATTATGATAGGAGAATGTGTATTCCCATAGCCTCCATTTGCTTTCTGTGTCATGACAATTATGAATGTACCTTTTATATCTTGTTTGAGTGTCCCACTGTGATTAAAGTTTGGAAGCTTATGAGTTATTCCATTGAAAACTTTGACCCTCCTACAAATTGGCAAGCTCTCTTATCTTACAAAAGAGGCAATGTGAAGACTATGATATGCCTGGTGGTCTATTACCTTTGGAAGGAAAGAAACAATTGTGTACATTCAAACCACTAAAAAGATTCAGGCAGTATCTGGAGTTCAGGAGGACGCACAAGCCTTTCTCTAGTTTTGAGTTTTTTCTAGTTTTCTTTCCATTATCCTGGTGGAGTGGTTCTAGTGATCTACTTAGTGTTTTGAGTTTTAAAGGATTTCAGTGTATTTATGATTTCCAAAGAATCTTGCTTGGTGGAGTGGCTCTAATGGTCTTCATAGAGATTAGAGTTTAAAGGTTCTTAGTTGATGTCCAGAGAATCTTGTCCTACATGTGGCTCTGAATCTCTGGTTACTCTATTTTGGTTCTCGCCTTGGGGCTTCTGGTTTCTTCCTTGGTCTTCTGACAGGTCCCTACATAGATATGTCTGTTCTCTCTGTCTCATCCATGGTGTCAGATGCTTCTGTTCCAGCCTTGCTAACCATACTGTATCTGAAGCTCATTTTTTGGAGGTTTTAGAAGCCTTTTTCTAGTTTTGAGTTTTCCTTCTGGCTGTGGTTCCATTCTTCTAGAGGGTGGTTATCGTGGTTTTCTTCAAATCTATATAGAGATTTGTATATAAAGATATCAGGTTGACGATGATATCTAGAGAATTTTTCCTGCTTCCTGCATGTGGCTCTGAAGTTTTGACACTGTTTGATACTGGCCTTGAGGCTTCTATTTTCTTATTTTGGTCTTTTGACAGGTCCCATGCATAGATATATCTATATACTCTAGCTCTTCCATGGTTTCTGGCTTGGATGTTATTGCTCTGAATTTCCAGCTTTGTTCTATACCTTGGATGGTCAACCCTTTGCATATATATTCTTTCGGTTGAGTGTGATGTTCTCAAATTCCTCCCCATCTCCTTGTACATCTCACCATATTTTTTACTTTCTTTTGGAAAAATACAAAAAAAGCAACACCCGAGTTTAGCTGACCGAGAAGGTTCCTTCTCCCTCTCTCAGACGCGGGTATATATACATACATATGTGTGTATGTATGTATGTGTGTATGTATGTATGTATGTATGTATGTATGTATGTATGCATATACATATATATATAGGATTTAGTTTCCCAACTGAGTCAAAATTAGTGTATAGAGTATTCTTGTAATTAAATATTCAAATTTCTAATATATAAATAATTACTTAAATCAAAGAAGTTTACCCACTTAATAATATGAATAAACTAATATGTATACTAATATGTTGGGTTCTAAGGTAATAGATCATGTTGTGTAGAATACTATTATATTCTATATTTCATATAAGATATCATTATTAATAATATTATTCTCCAAAGCTTACAAACGTCTTATTTATTGGTACTACAATGGTAATATATATTTTAGAGTTGAATTTAATCCATATATTATCATTCATACTACTTAAAGTATAATCTGAATCGATATTAACATTTTTCTTTATCATATTAACCAAGTTGTTAATAAATTGAATATGTGAGCATGTTGTTGACCTTAAGTATCATGGAGATTTTAATGATCATTAATGATTAAATTAGAAGTTAGTTCAATTATATGAAAGTGGTATATCCTTGAACTACTTGCTTTCTAGTACAAAGCTGAAGGTTATCTATGGGTTTTGGTGGCTCATGGAGGTAGCAAGGACTCCTTTATCTTTTAACACATGTTACTACTGGTTCAACATGTTTTAGGTGCAGTGATTTTGGATTTTGATCTCTAACTACAGTGTCACTAGGAAAGTTAGAGAGAGAATCTTCCTATTTGTTGGGATCCTCAATTTGCAGCATAAGTAAGGGGGTCAAAGATGCCAATAGTTGAGTTGGGTCAATTCTTGTAAGGTTGATCAAAGTCTTAATACTTTTGAGATTTGTGACTTAACTCGTCAGTAATGCAAAAGATATTATAGGAGTAAACCTTGAGGTGTAAAGATTTTAAGGAGGTTGGGAAGGATGTCAATTAGTTTTTAAGGTTTAAGACTGATCGGAAAGGGATCAAATGTTGTATACATGTTTCTGCATTCACAAGTTCAAGTTCTCAATTTGTAAGTCTCAGCATATTCATGGTTGAGGGATCAAGAGTTCTCTAGGTTTGTAAAGTTGTACTAATGCTTTTGAGGACTTTAGGGTATTTAATAGGATCTAGGGCAATGGTATTTTCAGCTTTACTATCCCTTGTGAGTTCTTATGTGTTTAATGGTCACATTGTCATTTCTCTAATAGTTAGAAGGATACCAATGGTGTTCCAACATCTAGGGTTAGGACTTTACATAGAAGAATCTCCAATATAAATCATATGAGACAAAGTTAATATAAAGGAAATCAAAGTATAGCATCATGTAGAGAGGACTAACTAGTTCATTGTCCTAATTTGCAATCATCAACATTGTCATATATAAAAATAAAAGCATAATTGGTTGGAGAAATTGAATAAATGGTTAGATCCATGCTAAATGCTAAAAATGTACCATATTGACATATTATAAAATTTTGTAACTTATAATAAGGAATCTAGATGCTATAGATATTTTACCAAAGGTTTAGATTTTATTACCTTATGTTTTGAAAAAAAAACACCAACATTTATGGTTATTGCTCAATGTAGCTAGTAAATTTACCCACATAAAATATTCGAAATTCACTATAACAATCATTATTTTTCCATCATTCAAAGCCAATGGTTGTGAAGTTGAGATTATTTGGTGAAATTGAGGCATGATTAATATTACTGGACTCAAAATTACACCTTTTAGTATAGTGATACTAACAATCATTGTTGAGTAGGATACAACACATGAAGTTCAAAAGAGGGACTAGATTACATTTTCTTATAAATGAGGAAATATAACTTATTTTTATTTAATGTAAAAGTTGACTATGTTACACTATGGATTTACGATTTTTATTGTAGACCAAACATCACTCCTAGTGATACATAAATTGAGAGTAAATGGTTGTGGGACATGCAAGTTTTGAAAAATATCTTGATGCAGGGTATACAAATTTGTGTATGATGGGTTTGGGCATTGATTGAGAAGTTTCTTGATTTGGTTCATTTTTATTACTATAGTTAAATTCTTTTGTTTTAGCATTTCACTAAATTTAAGTGTATAAGTTTGTCCACACTCTTGTATATTGGAAATAGTCCCGCGTTGTGTAAATGGGTATCAGAGGCCACCCATAGTCATATATAAAGACTAGCCCTCTTGTGTATAATACACTAATCATATTTTCCACCTTGTCTCTGGTAACATGGTGTCAAAGCACCTCGATCCTTTCTTTGAATTTAGTAACCAAGTTCTCTAGACGTTGATGTTATCTTCTCCGTCATTCTTACCTGCCACTTCTTCTCCATGGTGGAATTCAAGTTTTTGCATAATTTGTCTTTGCAGGAACATATTTATGATGGATATTATCTCGACCTTGATCCATATCTTCTCTGACCACTTTTCCACATAAGTCATCTTTGTGGAAACATATCTTCAATGGAAATCATCTCCACTAAAATCCACTTCTTCTCTGACCATTTTCCCTGGGAGTCATCTATGTGGAGACATATTCACAGGGGGCATCATTTTCATTCTCTGTGGAAATCATATCCACTCTAGTTGCTCCATCCTTGCGCACTATTTGTGCATGAATACATCTATCATAACTCTAAATCTAGAGTCAACTCCAACTGTTATAGAAATGCGACGACATGTCGTGTTAGAATCTAGCGCGGGGTTTTACCGCCAGGTCTTCCCATTTGCTGCCAACTTACACACTCTGTCAAGATCCAACACGGCATGTCTCCTCTAGGTTTTATCGCCATATACATCTTGAGGTTAGCCTATGCACCATGTCAGTCTGACAACACACCATGTTGCAACCTACTTGCACTATATCATGGGAGATGTGAATCCTACACAACCTACATCCACACCTCTTCTTGTCCACAACTTTGTCATTACTTTGAGCAAACTAAATGGACACTAATCCAATTAGTGGAGTTGCAAGATCACTATCTAGTTCAAATGTTAAGGAAATGGAAAACATCTCATAGAAGAACCTCCAACTAATGATCCTCTTCCACACTGGGAAGAAACATGATGTTGACCTCCTTTTTGTTCTATAAAACTCAATGGAGCCTCACATTACTAATATCATAGACCACCTGACTAATTGCAAGATTATTTGGGATCATCTCCAACTGATGTACATCAACAACATCTCTCAGATGTATTCCATGATGGTTTAAATGTACAATTTTCATTAGCAGGAGAAGGGTCTATAGGAATATTTTGGAGAGCTCACTTACATCATATAATATCTAAACAATGTCCTTCCTATATTCATCCACATTTTCAAACTCCAAAAGCAACAAGATCAGACAACCATCATAAAGGTCCTTTCCAATTTGTGCAGTGAATATGATAGAGTTAGAAGCTAGATTCTATCATGGATAGAGCTTCCCTCCTTTATGGAACAATATTAATGTGTATTCGTAGCCTTTCTTTAGAAAAAACTCTTCAGCCAATCCTATCACAGGTGCATTTAGGTTCATCTCTCACAAAACCATCAATTTATATGCTAGAGGATGTGGTCATGGTGGGAGACGGAGAGGATGTTTTGGGGTTAGAGAATGACCCGAGTGTACTCACTACAGAAAAAAAAGGTCACTAAAAGAATACCTGATATTCCATTCATTGCTTCCCATCTTGGACTCCTGCTCCTACTATCAACTCACCACCGCTAAACAATTTTTTGAGAAAACTCCTCATCAGATCAATATGAGTGATGAAAATATCATTAGCTTCTTCAATTCTTATCATCCCAAAAAGCATCCTCATATGTTGCCTCATATGTTTAGACGTCAGACACGTCCAATTCTTATACAACGTGCATAGATCGATCCTCAACACAAGTTTTTCATATTAGATACTCGATTTTGGTGCAACAAATCATATTATAGGTATGCCTAGCTTTATTTCCAATATTTCCACTAGAAGAGGTAGTAAATAGTAAATTTAAAGTCACCATTGCGAATGGAACTTCAGTTACCATTCGGGACACATAGACCATCTCTACCTTTAGGGATGTCAACAAGGAGGGTATGAGAGGGTAAAGTTTTACCGTTACCCTTACCATCCAGAGGGTAGTGAGTAAGCATAAGGTTAATTACCCTTCTCATCAATCCTATTACCCTCCCCTTACCCTCTTCCGCACATGTTAAATGGGGAGGGTAAAGGGTAAATGAGTAATATTGAAATAAAAAGAATTTTACAAAAAAGCTAAACTATATTGGCCTCACTAATGCCCCTGCCATCTTCATGGACCTAATGAATCACATCTTTCACCAGTATCTGGACTCTTTTATTATTGTCTTCATAGATGGAATTCTTATCTATTCTGATAATGACCAGTTGCACGAGGAACACCTTTTCATCACTCTGGAGACACTTCGACAACATCAACTGTACGGGAAGTTATCTAAATGTGAGTTCTGGATTCGTGAAGTTATGTTTCTTGGGCATATAATTTTTGATGGCCATATCTCAGTATATCCATCAAAGGTTGAGTCAGTGGTGAACTGGGCTACCCTTACTACTCCGTCAGATATCAGAAGCTTTTTGGGGTTAGCTGGTTATTATAGGCATTTTATTCAGGACTTCTCCATTATAGCAAAGCCTTTAACTACACTCACTCGTAAGGAAGCAAAGTTTGTGTGGAGTGAGAAGTGCGAGCAGAGTTTCCATACCTTGAAGAGGAGACTCACTTCAACACCTATGCTTGTACTTCCTTTTGGTAATGATGGTTTCATCATCTTTAGTGACACTTCAAAGTTAGGCTTGGGTTGTTTTTTGCAACAGAATGGTAGAGTCATAGCTTATGCATCTAGAAAACTCAAACCACATGAAGAGAACTACCCCACTCACGATCTGGAGTTGGCAGCTATCGTGTACGTGTTGAAGATATGGAGAGATTACTTGTATGGTACACAATTTGAGATTTTCTATGATCATAAGAGTCTCAAGTATATCCTGAGTCAGAAAGATCTGAACATGAGGCAACACTGATGGATTGAGTTCTTGAAGGACTACAACTTCATTATCTCTTATCATCCTGGAAAAGCCAACGTGGTAGCTGACGCCTTGAGCAGAAAGAAGGAAGTGGTAAATGCAGCAGCCATTATTGATGAATGGAAGATGATGCAGAATTTGGTAGAATGGAGACCACCGCTTAAAGAGGTGGAGTTAATGATGGCACATCTCACAATACAGCCAGATTAGACTTCTGTGATACTACAAGCACAACAAGATAGCCCTGACCTTCCTCGTATGCTAGGGCAACTGCAAAAGGGTAACACAAATCTGTCTAAAGGAAAGGATGGAGAGATCTTAATGAAGGATTGATTATGGGTACCTACACCTGAGTTACATCAAAAGGTTCTGTTAGAGGCACATGGGACAAAGTATATAATTCATCCGGGTTCTACAAAGATGTACCAGGACCTGAAGAGAGCATTATGGTGGGAAGGCATGAAGAGAGACATAACAAAGTTTGTGTCTAAGTGCCTCACTTGTCAGCAGGTGAAAGCTGAACATCAGAGACCTGGAGGTTTGTTACAACCACTAGAAATCCCTAAATGGAAGTGGGATAAGATAACCATGGACTTTATCACCGGTTTGCCCAAGTCTCGGAAGGGATTTGATGCTATTTTGGTAGTCATGGATCATTTGACAAAAAGTGCTCATTTCCTAGAATTCAAGACTACTGCTACCGTCTCAGATATGGAAGAGCTTTATATCCAGGAGATCGTATGTCTGCATGGAGTACCCACATCTATTGTTTCTGAAAGAGATCCCAAGTTCACTTCTAAACTGTGGAAATAGGTTCAGGAAGAATTGGTTACCAATCTTCATTTTAGTACTACATATCACCCTCAGACTGACGGTCAGTCTGAGAGGATCATTCAGACTCTTGAATACATGCTCCGAGCTTGTATCCTAGATTGGGGTGGTTCATGGGTGAAGTACCTTCCACTCGTTGAATTTGCCTACAATAACAATTTTCATGCAAGTATAGGCATGGCACCATGTGAGGCCCTCTACGGGAGGCCGTGCAAGTCACCTCTGCTCTGGAATGAGCCTGGTGAGAGAAGTTTGATAAGAAATGAAGAGATACAACTTTATAGTGACCAGGTGGCACTTATTTGGGAAAGAATGAAGGCAGCTCAAGATAGGCAAAAGAAGAATGTTGATGTGCATAAATATGATAGAGAGTTCCTTGTGGGAGATCATGTATTCCTAAAAGTCAAGTCCATAAAATCTATTGCTAGATCTAAAGTAAAAGGCAAACTTAGCCCTAGATATGTTGGCCCGTTTGAGATCCTTGATCAGGTAGGCGAGAGTGCCTACTAGCTAGCCTTACCACCTTCATATGAACAGATCCATAATGTCTTCCATGCTTCTATGTTGAGAAAGTATGTTCAAGATAGTTCCCATATTCTCTCTCATGAACCTATTGAAATCAGGATAGATTTATCTTATGAAGAGATTTCATTGAGGATTCTTGATACCCAAACAAAGCAGTTAAAGAAGAAAGACATTGTTCTAGTTAAAGTTTTGTGGAAAAACCACAATCTTGAGGAAGATACTTGGGAACTTAAAGAAGATATGTTAAAGAAATATCCAGAGCTCTTTAACCCTTAAATTTCGAGGACAAATTTTTCTTAAGGGGGTGAATATTGTAACATCCTCATTTTTTTCAGGTATTTAATTTCAATTTCCCTAATATCACATCCTTATGGTCACATCTTGCAAAAAGGTCATTTTGAATAATATTTATTGCTATTTTGCACTATTTTTCCTAATCAATAATAACATATAAATAAGAGGAAACTTAAAATTTCAGTATTTAATGATTTCTAAATAATTAGTTATGCATTATCAAAGATTTATCAACTATTAATTATATTTATTAATTTGATAACCCAACGTGAAAACTAAGGGTAGGAGAATATTCTAGATGTTTTTGGGAACACCTGGTCAAATTTTGGGACCCATCAAACTTTATTTGATAGGGGAAATAAATTTGGAAAGTAAGGGTTTTAGATGCACGCAAATCTCTTAATAAAGGCTATTTTGCCCTAGTTGCTTTTTCCCAGCCGTCGGATTTGGCCCACTAGAACGAGGCTAAGTACAACCGTCAGATCACCTCCTTCAACCTTGGTACAAAAAGGAAACAAGGCAGCCCGCTTGATTTGCGAATATCTCGCAATTTACTTGCTCGTTATCGAAACTGAAAGATGCTCTGTCTTCGGGAGACCGATCCGCATCCAACGTCCCCTTGCATGAACCCTAGAAACATCTCTATATGAAACACCCTTCTCAGCCGCCACTCTCTTCTTGCTGCCCAGTTGCAACTCGTATGCCAGCCTTCCGTTTGTCTTCCAAATCATCCTTCAAGCTTCAGGGCACTCACTGGAACCCTCCTCCACCATCAATTCCTCCGCCCTCGCTCTAGCCACCCACAACCTACTTCATCTTCAACCTCCAGCTCCATGCCATCATTCTCAGCCCTCGCACCATCTCGTCATGATTCCTTGCTCTGACACCATCTATGACACCCCAGGAACATGACTCCAACCTCCCCTTGGGCTGCGAAGTGCTGGTTCAGCGTATCCTATAGAGCCACGACAATTGTTATTGGCCACCCACCGCCGGAGGGACTCTAGCCCCGCACGACCGTGTTTCAGGAAACAAGGACATGCCCTCTCTTCCGCGGATACCGTCCTACTATTCCCAACCCTCAGTCATAGGTTTGTACCTCTCCTCCAATCTTCCCATGTTCCCACCGGATTTGGGCACGGAGGGGGGCTAGCGTTGCCACCCTGCTCCACGTTGACCACCTCGCCGTCTTCCTCTTCGCCTATGTGATTGGCTCGATCGACTTCATGTGGGCGTGAAGACCTATTGCTCGTCAGCGGTTCTTGCCCGACTTTCCCCTGTGTGCGCGACTGTGGTAGGGCAGCTTCGCTGCTCTGACCTTTGCTTGGCATGTGCAAGGACCTCCGAGGGTGTTCTGACACTCCTGGTCTGTTAAGCGTGGCCCTGGGTTATCCATGTGCAGGCTGCAAGTGTTCTGTGATTGCGTGCTCTATTTTGTACCATGTTTTGGTGTTGTTCTGTTATGTTATTTGGTCTTGTATTGCTCTGCTTTATCACCTTTCCGCTCTGTTGTTTTAAATTGCCCCTGTGTCACTTGAACCAAGCAGAACCCAACGAGAACAAGGCTGAACTGATACTGGAATGTGCATTTCTCACCTAATAGACTGAGGTCTAATGGGGATGATAATATGGAATCTTAGTATAAGCCAATTCATATTATGTCATTATGTTGTATACATGAAATATATGTAGTAAGTATATATTATGACTATCTTAATGGTCCTAAGAAAATGATACAAATCCTAACTTATATATAGTGATAAAATGCTAGAACATGAATATTATATATACAATCCTAAGCCCTATGAATATTATGTATTAATGACAATAATAATGACTTGGATGCATATAAACCATGGTATGAGTTAGTAGTGTATAAATAAGATATTTTGCATAATGAACGTAGACTATGTATTCTAATATCATTATGTTTATTAAAGGGACATCTACGGACCCTAATCTAATATACCCTGATAATGGAGCACCTAATTGCATGTTTTGATGAAATATATATGACCCTAAAGATGTTGATAAAAAAGAAAGAATGTGAATCTGACATAGCCCTTGGATTTTCAGGAGAGAGTCAGACCCATCTTACTGAGGAGCAGTGAGAGTAGGATTTTGGCTTACTATAGGTAAGTGGGCCATGTCTAAGAAATCTATTTCGTGCCTTATGTTTAGACAGTATGTCTAACTTTATTTCTTAGATTCAGAATATCCTCTTTTACAGTTCTTTCTATTTCTGTACTTTAGACATATTGCAAGATGATAGTTTTTATCATGAGATCAAGAATAGTCATTATGAGAGTATTAATAGTTTATACTTATGGACTCAGACATTTGATCAAGCTAGGACGAGAAACCAAAATTTCATATTTCAAACCATAGATCCAGATTATATTTAAAGTCAGTCCATAATGCTGAGATAATGGACACAGAGTCAGAGATAGAGTTGTAAACTCAAAGATACAGATAGAGATAAGAAAATAAGAACATAGATAGGAAATGACATTAGAAGAATAAATTAATAGATTATATGATAAGTCCTCACCACAGAGTCCCGAGACGATTTAGAGGCATATGTTGCCTATTTAGGAGTGTTTACTCCATTTCAGAGGGTATGTTGTGCCAACAGAGGGTGTGTTGCCCCATAGAGGACACTTCAGTGTCAATAGAGGAGGACATATCGTATAATCATGGCAACTGAATAAAATGAGTAATTAAAAGATGTATTTTTATCTTGTTCAGTAGATCTTTCAGTCTCTCATACTTGTTATATCTATTATGATAGATTTCTTGCCACTTATTCTAACTCCTAGTTTTTCCTCTTTTGGTGCATGGCTGGGGACGCGACGTCTGCAGATAGTGAGTAGCTATCTGAGGCTTAGTTCGAGGACTCAGAGATTTAGAAGACATCATTCACTGGTGGGACATTACCCTAGGCGATCCTTCCAGCTTGGAGATTTATTTTAGTTGTGTACTTTCATGTTTCTTGTTGGGACTGGTATTCCCAACTTTCTTTTCCTGTATGTCAGACTTTCTATTTGAGTCTTGTTGCTTTGGTTATTTGCACACTTAAGTATGCCAGATTAGTGACATTTGCTCATGTTTCGAGATAATTATGAGATTAAATGCTTATATATATGTTGTGATGAATGATTGGGAAGACGTTACAATATGGTATCAGAGCATCTTAATAACCTCTAGTGATCGATTTCTATAGGTATATCCTTATGAATGTCCTTTTTCCCTACAGATGGCCTCTAAGAGGAGGGAAAGGATCACGTCGAGGGAGAGGAGAGCTCCTATGGTTCAGGGGGTAGGGGTGCTGACTCAGGTGGGGCCAACCCCAATGGTAACCTGAACCCTCCTCTCGATGTCCTCATAAAGGCCCTGACAGATGCCTTGACTGCCCCAAGAGTAGTTCAGCCACCACCGAGACACCAGGAGGTGACACTAGTTGATTTCCTGAAGATCAAGCTGGAGACATTCTCTGGCGAGGCTGAGGCTGATGTTGTTACCCGAGCAGAGGAGTGGCTGATGAATGTCGAGCACTGATTCTACGACCTGGGCTGTCATGATCACTCAAAGGTCCGTTTTGGGACCCATATGTTGAAGAGTGTTGCTCAAGTTTGGTGGGATAACTTCATCAACGCTAGGGGTCCTGATGCCACACCTTTGACCTGGGAGGAGTTTACAACTGCTTTCCAGAATTGCTACATCTCCGAGGCAATGGTCGAAAAGAAAGAGTTGGAGTTCAAATGTCTCAAGCAATATGACTCCACTGTCAGCCAGTACGTAATGAAATTCCACATGCTGCAGAAGTATAGTTCTGAAGATGTGGTGCACATGACCAAGAAATTTATGCACGGTCTGAAGCCGGACCTTGGCTATGCTCACAGTACAAGATACACTAGAAGCATCTTTAGAGTTGGAGGACCACCCAGGGTGAAATTGGAAGAATGGAGGACCTTCTAGGAGCAACTATCAGCACAACAACAATCACCATGGTGTACAGAACAACAAGAGGAAGGTACAAGGAGGCGTCCCAGCTCAGAGAGGTCCAGGGGGACCACCAGCATAGAGAGGTCCAGGAGGACCACCAGTCCAGCGGTGACCACCACCTGTAAAAGGAGACCAGAGCCACCAGTTCCAATTTGCCCCAAGTGTTAGAGTTATCATCATGGGGAGTGCAATTATGGACATCATGTATGTTATTTCTACGGTGAAGAAGACCACATCAAGCTCAATTGCCCAAAGATGCAACAAAAGCAGGGTCAGTACAACCAGAAGGAGAGACATCATGCAAGGGTCTTTGCCATGACCACTGAGGAGACAGATGATGATCACGTCATTGAAGGTATGACTTTTATTGGCCAGTTATCTGTTAAGGTGTTGTTTGATTCCGGTGCATCCCATGCTTTCATATCTTCCGCATTAGTCACGACGCTAGAACTACCAGTGGAGGACCTTCCTTATAATCTCAAGATTAGAACCACTAGTAGAGGTGTATATGTACCTGGGAAAATGATTTCTAGGGTTGGGATTACCCTGGAGGGGAGAGTGTTTCCTGCAGATCTCATGATTATGTCTTTGAACGATTTTGATATCATTTTGGGCATGAGCTGGCTCCACGAGCACTATGTGCTCCCTGACTATAGAAGGAAGCTAGTCACCATATCTCACCCTAAAGAGGAGCTGTTGATCATCAAGGGAAGGAAGAAGCATCATAGGGACTTCTTTGTCTCTGCAATTCAAGTAGATAAGCTAAAAAGGAAGGGGTGTCAGACCTATCTGGTATCTATTATAGCTGAAAAGGAAAAATCTATTGCCGATATTCTTGTAGTTTGTGAGTTCTATGATGTCTTCCCTGAGGGTTAGCCTAGACTACCTCCTGATCGAGAGCTTGAATTCTCTATCGAACTCCTTCCTGGTACTGAACCTATCTCCAAGGCCCCATATAGAATGGCGCCTGTAGAGCTTGTTGAACTGAAGAAGCAGATACAAGAACTTCTAGACTTGGGCTATATTCATCCTAGTGCATCTCCCTGGGGAGCACCCGTCCTCTTCGTCAAAAAGAAGTATGGTTCTCTTCGTATGTGCATTGATTACCGAATGCTGAATACAGGTACCCTCTGCCACAAATCGATGACCTGTTTGATCAACTTAAGACAACCACGGTATTCTCAAAGACCGACTTGCGAAGTGGATATCATCAGCTGAAGATCAAACCCTCTGATATAGAGAAGACAACCTTCCGTACCAGTTATGGGCACTTTGAGTTTCTTGTTATGTCTTTTGGTCTCACTAATGCCTCTAGCATCTTCATGGACCTAATGAATCACATCTTTCACCAGTATCTGGACTCTTTTATTATTGTCTTCATAGATGACATTCTTATCTATTCTGATAATGACCAGTTGTACGAGGAACACCTTCGCATCACTCTGGAGACAGTTCGACAACATCAACTGTATGGGAAGTTGTCTAAATGTGAGTTTTGGCTTCATGAAGTTATGTTTCTTGGGCATATAATTTCTGATGGCCATATCTCAGTAGATCCATCAAAGGTTGAGTTAGTGATGAACTGGGCTACCCCTACTACTCCGTCAGATATCATAAGCTTTTTGGGGTTAGCTGGTTATTATAGGCATTTTATTTAGGACTTCTCCATTATAGCAAATCCCCTGACTGCACTCACTCGTAAGGAAGTAAAGTTTGTGTAGAGTGAGAAGTGCAAGTAGAGTTTCCAGACCTTGAAGAGGAGACTCACTTCAGCACATGTGCTTGTACTTCCTTCTGGTAATGATGGTTTCATCATCTTCAGTGACGCTTCAAAGTTAGGCTTGGGTTGTGTTTTGCAACAGAATGGTAGAGTCATAGCTTATGCATCTAGACAACTAAAACCACATGAAGAGAACTACCCCACTCACGATCTAGAGTTGGTAGCTATCGCGTATGCGTTGAAGATCTGGAGACATTACTTGTATGGTACATAGTTCGAGATTTTCTGTGATCATAAGAGTCTCAAATATATTCTGATTCAGAAAGATCTGAACATGAGGCAACGCCGATGGATTGAGTTCTTGAAGGACTACAACTTCATTATCTCTTATCATCCTAGAAAACCCAACATGGTAGCTGACACCTTGAGCAGAAAGAAGGAAGTGGTCAATGCAGAAGCCATTATTGATGAATGGAAGATGATGCAGAATTTGGTAGAATGGAGACCACAACTTAAAGAGATGGAGTTAATGATGGCACGTCTCACAATATAGCCAAATTGGACTTCTATGATACTACAAGCACAATAAGATAGCCCTGACCTTCCTCGTATGCTAGGGCAACTACAGAAGGGTAACACAAATCTATCTAAAGGAAAGGATGGCGAGATCTTGATGAAGGATAGATTATGGGTACCTACACCTGAGTTACAAAAAAAGGTTCTATTAGAGGGACATGGGACAAAATATATAATTCATCCGGGTTCTACAAAGATGTACCAAGACTTGAAGAGAGCCTTCTGGTGGGAAGGCGAAGGCATGAAGAGAGACATAGCAGAGTTTGTGTCTAAGTGCCTCACTTGTCAGCAGGTGAAAGATGAACATCAGAGACCTGGAGGTTTGTTACAACCACTAGAAATCCCCGAATGGAAGTGGGATAATATAACCATGAAATTTATCACCAGTTTGCCCAAGTCTTGGAAAGGATTTGATGCTGTTTGGGTAGTCATGGATTGTTTGACCAAAAGTGCTCATTTCCTGGAATTCAAGACTACTGCTACTATCTCAGATATGGCAGAACTTTATATCCAGGAGATCATATGTCTACATGGAGTACCCACATCTATTGTTTCTAACAGAGATCCCAAGTTCACTTCTAAACTGTGGAAACAGGTTCAGGAAGAATTGGGTACCAAGCTTCACTTTAGTACTGCATATCACCCTCAGACTGACGGCCAGTCTGAGGGGACCATTCAAACTCTTGAAGACATGCTCCAAGCTTGTATCCTAGATTGGGGCGGTTCATGGGTGAAGTACCTTCCACTCGCTAAATTCACCTACAATAACAGTTTTCATGCAAGTATAGGCATGGCACCATATGAGTTCCTCTACGAGAGGTCGTGCAAGTCACCTATGCTCTGGAATGAGCCTGGTGAGAGAAGTTTGATAAGAAATGAAGAGCTACAACTTTATAGTGACCAGGTGGCATTTATTTGGGAAAGAATGAAGGCAACTCAAGATAGGCAAAAGAAAAATGCTGATGTGCATAGATCTGATAGAGAGTTCCCTATGGGAGATCATGTATTCCTAAAAGTCAATCCCATAAAGTCTATTGCTAGATCCAAAGTAAAAGGCAAACTTAGCCCTAGATATGTTGGCCTGTTTGAGATCCTTGATCGGGTAGGCTAGAGTGCCTACCAGCTAGGCTTACCACCTTTGTATGAACATATCCATAATGTCTTCCATGCTTCTGTGTTGAGAAAGTATGTTCAAGATACTTCCCATATTCTCTCTCATGAACCTATTGAAATCAGGAAAGATTTATCTTAGGAAGAGATTCCGTTGAGGATTCTTGATACCCAGACAAAGTAGTTAAAGAAGAAAGACATTGTTCTAGTTAAAGTTTTGTGGAAAAACCACAATCTCGAGGAAGCCACTTGGGAACTTAAAGAAGAAATGTGAAAGAAATATCCAGAGCTCTTTAACCCTTCAATTTCGATGACGAAATTTTCTTAAGGGGGTGAAGATTGTAACATCCTCATTTTTTTTAGGTATTTAATTTCAATTTCCCTAATATCACATCCTTATGGTCACATCTTGCAAAAAGGTCATTTTCAATAATATTGATTGCTATTTTGCACTATTTTTCCTAATCAATGATAACGTATAAATAAAAGGAAACTTAAAATTTTAGTATTTAATGATTTCTAAATAATTAGTTATGCATTATCAACTATTAATTATATTTATTAATTTGATAACCCAACATGGAAACTAAGGGTAGGAGAATATTCTAGACATTTTTGGGAATGCCTGGTCAGATTTTGAGACCCATCAGACTTTATTTGATAGGGGAAATAAATTTGGAAAGTAAGGGTTTTAGATGCATGCAAATATCTTAATAAAGGCTATTTTTGCCCTGGTTGCTTTTTCCCAGCCGTCAGATCTGGCCCGCTAGAACGAGGCTAAGTACAACTGTCGGATCACCTCCTTCCACCTTGGTCCAAAAAGGAAACATGGCAGCCCACTTGATTTGTGAATATCTCGTGATTTACTTACTCGTTTTCGAAACTGAAAGATGCTCTGTCTTCAAGAGACCGATCTGCATCCAACGACCCCTTGCATGAACCCTAGAAATGTCTCTATATGAAACACCCTTCTCTGCCGCCACTCCCTTCTCGCTGCCCAGTTGCAACTCGCATGTTAGCCTTCCGTTTGTCTTCCAAATCGTCCTCCAAGCTTCAGGGCACTCACTCGAACCCTCCTCCACCATCAATTCCGCCGCCCTCGCTCAAGCCACCCACAAACTACTTCAACTTCAACCTCCAGCTCCCTACCGTCGTTCTTGGCCCTCGCACCATCTCTCCATGATTCCTTGCTCCAACACCATCTACGACACCCCAGGAATGCGCCCCCGACCTCCCCTTGGGTTGTGAAGTGATGGTTCGGCGTATCCTATAGAGCCGCGACAACTACTATTGGCCGCTTGCCGCCGGAGGGACTCCAGCCCCACACGGCTGTGTTTGAGGCGATGAGGACACACCCTCTCTTCCGCGGAGACCTTTTGCTATTCCCAACCCTCAGTCGTAGGTTTGTACCTCTCCTCCGATCTTCCCATGTTCCCGACAGATTTGGGCGCAGAGGGGGCTGACGCCGCCGCCCTTCTCCACACCGACCACCTCGCCGTCTTCCTCTTCGCCTCTGTGATCGGCTCGATCGACTTTGTGTGGGAATGAAGCCCTGTTGCTCGCCAGCGGTTCTCGCCCGCCTTTCCCCTGTGCGCACGGCCATGGCAGGGCAACTTCACTGCTCTGACCTTTGCTTGGCCTGCGGAAGGACCGCCGAGGGTGTCCCGACACCCCTGGTCTTTTAAGCGTGGCCCTGGGTTATCCATGTGTAGGCTTCAAGTGTTCTGTGATTGCGTGCTCTATTTTGTACCATGTTTTGGTGTTGTTTTGTTATGTTGTTTGCTCCTGTATTGCTCTGCTTTATCACCGTGCCGCTCTGTTGTTTTAAATTTCCCCTGTGTCGCTTGAACCAAGCAAAACCCAATGAGAACAAGGCTGAAATGATACTGGAATGCACATTTATCACGTAATAGACTTAGGATTAATGGGGATGATAAACTAGAATCTCAGTATAAGCCAATTCATATTATGTCACTATGTTGTATACATGGAATATATGTAGTAAGCATATATTATGACTATCTTAATGGTCCTAAGAAAATGATACAAATCCTAACTTATATATAGTGATAAAATGTTAGAACATGAATATTATATGTACAATCCTAAGCCCTATGAATATTATGTATTAATGACAATAATAATGACTTGAATGCATATAAACCATGGTATGAGTTAGTAGTGTATAAATAAGCTATTTTGCACAATGAACTTAGACTATGGATTCTAATATCATTATGTTTATTAAATGGACATCTACGAACCCTAATATAATATACCCTAATAATGGTGCACCTAATCGCATGTTTTGATGAAATATGTATGACCCTAAAGATGTTGATAAAAAAGAAAGGATGTGAATCTGACATAGCCCTTGGATTTTAGGAGAGAGTCAGACCCATCTTACTGAGGAGCAGTGAGATTAGGATTTTGGCTTACTACAGGTAAGTGGGCCATGTCCAAGAAATCTATTTCATGCCTTATGTTTAGACAATATGTCTAACTTTGTTTCTTAGATTCAGAATATCCTCTTTTTACAGTTCTTTCTATTTCTGTACTTTAGACATATTGCAAAATGACAGTTTTTATCATGAGATCAAGAATAGTCATTATGAGAGTATTAATAGTTTATACTTATGGGCTCAGACATTGGGTCAAGCTAGGACGAGAAACTAGAATTTCATATTTCAAACCATAGATCCAGATTATATTTAAAGTCAGTCCATAATCTTGAGATAATGGACACAGAGTCAGAGATAGAGTTGTAAACTCAAAGATACAAATAGAGATAAGAAAATAAGAACTTAGATAGGAAATGACATCAGAATAGTAAATTAATAGATTATATGATAAGTCCTCACCAGAGAGTCTCAGGATGATTTAGAGGCATCTGTTGCCTATTTAGGAGTGTTTACTCTGTTTCAGAGGGCATGTTGTGCCAACAAAGGGTGCATTGCACCATAGAGGACACTTCGGTGTCATTAGAGGGCATGTTGTGCCAACAGAGGGTGCGTTGCACCATAGAGGACACTTCGATGTCAATAGAGGAGGACATATCATATAATTGTGGCCACTGAATAAAATGAGTAATTAAAAGATGTCTTTTTATCTTGTTCAGTAGATCTTTCAGTCTCTCATACTTGTTATATCTGTTATGATAGATTTCTTGCCACTTACTCTAACTCCTAGTTTTTCCTCTTTTGGTGCATGGCTGGGGACGCAACGTCCGCAGATAGCGAGCAGTTTGAGGTTTAGTTCGAGGACTTAGAGATTTAGAAGACATCTTTCACTGGTGGGACATTACCCTAGGCAATCCTTCCAACTTGGAGATTTATTTTAGCTGTTTACTTTCATGTTTCTTGTTGGGACTGGTATTCCCAACTTTCTTTTCCTGTATGTCGGATTTTCTGTTTGAGTCTTGTTGCTTTGATTATTTGCACGCTTAAGTATGCTAGACTAGTGATGTTTTCCCATGTTTTGAGATAATTATGAGATTAAATGCTTTTATATATATCTATTGTGATGAATGATTGGGAAGACGTTACATTACCCTTCTCATCAATCCTATTACCCTCCCCTTACCCTCTTCTACACAGGGTAAATGGGAAGGGTAAAGGGTAAACAAGTAATATTGAAATAAAAAGAATTTTACAAAAAGACTCAATTATTTTAAGGTGGTGCTTAGAGTGATAAAGATTAAGTCACATCTTTCTCGACTTGCATTTTCACAAAGGTGAATATAAGCAGGCCAATGTTAAACTTTGCTATGTTTAGACATTGGTTTAATAATAAAAATGAAACATCTTTTCCTAGTGAAGTAAATGTGGTTATATTTTAGCAAACTGAGGATATCACCCTAGCTCTCTTGTTGATATCACCCTCCGATGAGGGACAAGTAAAACAAAATATGTGAAAGGGGTTCAACTATTCTATCGGGTCAAATTTTGTAGGGAAGTTTCTCATCACTACTGGTCTCCACAACAACAACCACTCACTTCCCATGGAACAAAGATGAGGAATGCGACCAAAAAAGGGACTCCTAGGAAAATCTAAAAACACAAATAAGAAAAAAAAGATAAAAGCCACATGATTAAGCAAGTAGAGCAGAGTCTAAGGGAGCATGTGATCATCATTTTCCCATTGTTCAACTGCCCTATCAGCTAGTTCAACATTTAACAATAATATATTACAAGCATTTGAGTGTGAGTAACAGTGGGAGGAAGCTGCAACCGGTAAGCTTTCTTGTTAGAAAATAGGGTGGAAATTTAACTAGAAGATTCAATATAATTATATATTTATGTTAAATAAGTGTGCGTAAAAGGGCATAATAATGTTCATACCTTACCCTCCCTTTTTAATGTGATGGGGAAATGGGGAAAGGGTAATTGGGGAATGGGTAGAAAAAACCTTTACCCTTACCCTACATGGTATGGATAAAGGGTAAACAAGTAATACCCTCCCAATTGGCAGCCCTATCTCCCTTTCCTCATCACAACATGACATCCCCCCATTTATTCCTTCCTTACCATTCAATTTAATGTCTGTTAGTAAATGAACTTGTAATCTTTGTGCCTCCATTACTTTTGATCTCAATCTATAAGGAGTGGGACTCAGAGCGGATCCAGTCCCTACTAAAATTTGAAGAAAAACATCCATTCAACAAACACACTCATAATTGATATGTTAGAACAGGTGCAAATTTTTTGAATCTTATATAATGATATACAAAAGACCAAAAGAGTATAACAACACAATAAAAGTAATTACTATTTTCAATTTTACAACAAGATTACAAAAGTACATCATAATCTCCCACATAGGGTTTACATGTATTATACAACAGAAGGATCTAGTAGAGGGAAATCTAAACCATATCTAGTTTGTCTCCAAGCATCAACTCCTTAAGCTAAGTCCATGTTGAAAGCCATGTTCTTCTTCACCTAAACCTGGGGTTGGAAGCATACCCCAGCAAAAGGAGAAAAGGTAAAAGACATAAAAAAAAGCTGGTATGTGCATACTAAAATAGAATTGAGAAATTTAATGTAATAAAGGATGTCAAAATAAAAGGCTTCCCATAGAAAAGAGGAAAGTACTACCTAAAGGGGCATAAAAGTAAAGAGTGACAATAAAAGAGATAAATAAGAGCAAAGTATAAGAACAAGGCATCCATGTGTTTCACTTGTAACAATACTAGACAATATAAATATGTAGGTAGGAAATAACACATCTACCAAAAATGTGGGGTGAGTAGGATCTTGTATACATCTACTCTAAAATATGGAGTGGCAGGGTCTGTCAACATCTGCCTGGGCATGAAAAACACATCTTCCCTAAATATTTTCATATGTAGGAATTTTCACATATGTATTCATATGTGGGAATTTTGCCATCCACATAAAAAGCACATGGACATTATACTAGTACTCACCACATGATGCATACCAAAATAAATAACAGGAATGAACTCCAACAAATACATAAAGTGGGATCACATGATCCTAATCAAAATCCACCTTAAAAGTAGGCAAAAGATAATATATCACCAAAGAATGTTCCACCATGAGTAATGTATAAGGAAGAGTCCAAAAGAATGTCCAAACACGATATTATGATCACAATATCAGTAAAAAATAAAGTAGTTCACATGTACCATAATTTTCAAAGAAGAAAAGACAATGTATAGACTAGTGTCCATAGGACTAAGAGAAAGAAGAAAATAGGTTATTGCTAAATGTAGAATAATAGGAGATGCAAAACATACATTAAGAGAGAAGAATTAGAAATTTCTCTATATAGAAATAATGTGGGATGCAATCATACCTTATTTCAAAGTCCTAGAAACACTCGTTACCAATCTAGTTGTTTCCAAGATCAACTTTGCCTAATTACAAATTATCCACATGCATAAGGATTTTATAATATATATCATGTGTAAAGAAACCCTAATTCTTGACCTTTTTAGCAAAACTCAGATTTTGGACTCAAAATGTAGACCAAACAATTCCTTATGTTTTTATGATCAAGAAAAGATAATTATTTGTTGTATTTGGAGTTAAGATGAATTAGGTCTTTTATATTAATTAATTAGATCCTCAAAAATTCATCATTAAAGACATGGAAATAGGCTTTGAAACTATTTTTTTACAAAGATCACATGTTTGCGATTCCAAAACATATTTATTTATAATTTTTAGACTAGTATATTAAAAGATATGATTTTTATAAAATTAGCCATTAATCGAAAAATGTCTCGTAGGCTAAACCAACCCACGAGAGGAAGAGAGAGGGAGAGGGAGGTCGCATGGAGTTGGCAAAATCATTGTTGGCCAACTTGGTTGGTCCCAGTACCATCCCAGCAGTTCGCTTCGGGTAGATAAAAGAGCAATAGAGGCAAAAGGACAGTTTTGCCCTTGAAAAATGAAACTAGAAGAAACTCAGGGCAACGAGGAGAATGCACTGTGGGGAATCATCCCCTTCTATGCACCCGCAAAATGGTTGGCACAAGTAGATTCTCTTCATTGGGCAAAAATTAGGGAAATCATGTTAGTTTGAGAAAATGCGAAGTTGATTGCATAGAAATGAGGAACAGAGGCTGCATCATCTTACCACTAGAAGAATTAAGGAAGGGTGAAGCGGATATGGAGCATATCCTGTCGGAGTCGGGAACAAGTTTTTGACCTTGCGATGGCTGTAGACGGTGATTGCGACCAAATTCATGCATGAGAAAGGTTACAAAGCATCTAACGATCGTTGGGGTAGGGTCATATATATACGGATTTACTCTAGGGTTCCGGAGGTGAGTAGCTTCGAGAAGCTCAAAGGGGAGAAATGGGAGTTTCATGAATACAAAGAACTAAGTCATGAATCATAGTTTTTTGGGTGCAGACTCTTCTCATGAACTTATTGCACCAAAATTTTTAGAAAATAATCAAGAATCAGGGAATATATTAGAGAAAAACCAAGCCTATTATCCACTTATACTATTCACCTACAAGTCCTCTCCTACGCGAGGTAGGAGATGGATCATATACTATTAAATCTTGATTGTATGGCCCACAAACACAATGCACCAAGGAAAGCTAGAGTGATAAATTAAATTAAATTCTAGTTTGATTCGAATAAAGTGTGTTCACATTAATTTGTCATTTTCTCTCTCTTCCAACAAGGGTGCAAACAAATCCCAAATTAATTTAAATTTTACACCTAACCTATTTTGGACATGAGGAATCGAAATATGGCATTAATTTTTACTTTTGAAGACTTTATGTATTTTATTTAATTCTTCTAAAGTAAACCTTACTTTCTCTTTCTTAATGCATGAGAGACTTCTAAAATTCTCCAAATTTCATGAAACTTCACCAACAAGATGCATTAAGTATATTGGATACAAATTGGTCATTAATTTTATCTTTTGGCATTATTTTACTCATTATTTAATATTTTGGACTTTTCATACTTTCTCTCCCCTAATCTACACATGTATAATAAAGATTATTCAAATCACATAAAAAGTCACACATAGCCTTATTTTAACATGTAGATTTAAAAAATGAAGTTATTTTACCCTTTTGGAGTCATTTATTATATTATTTGATATTTTGGGAAAAACTCATATATTATTTTCCAAATTGAATTAAATTAATTATTATTATGTAAATAATGTGAAACTTGACTCCCAAGGCAATTGGAACCCAAGGAAGCCGAATTTCACATTACATTTCACTTTTGAGTTCTCTATCTATGATGCAACATTTTTGGCATGAAATCATTGTATTTATTTCACCATCCTTATTATTTATTTAATTGTGTCACCTTACCTTCACTCTTATTACCAAAAGGGTTGTATTTCATTATTATACATGAGAATTTATATGTATTTATCTTTTATCTCATTAGGGTATTAATTCCATATTTATTTGAATATTGTAACATTATTCTCTATTATGGATATTTTAGTTCTTATATGCATATTATCACTCTTATCATCAAATTTAATCATCATTGTCTCATGTGACATATTTTTGGGTATTCTTTATTGATCTAAGCATTAAGTATGAAAGCATTATGCCATATTTGTTTTCATGCATATATGTTTGGGTGATTTATTCTTGCATTAATATATTAGGGTTACATTTAACTACTATTAGGTATATCTTTATCCTTATTTGGCTAAACCCATAGAACCAAGCTGACTATCCTACAAGACATATGATTAAGGTCAAAGGGATAGGTTTCAATTCGTTACATGATCGATGATTTACACAGGACCTTCAAGCAAAGGCGGTGATTGGTGGTAGGTATGAGGAAGCTAGTCTCCACTATATTGAAAGGGATCTATTTGATTGCCTGGTTGCATCTCCTCTACACATCTACAATCACCTTGGTCACTTATATTTGGATAAACTTCACATTTTACATCCTCAATTTTCTCATTTAGATAAACTTCATTGTGAAGCTTGACAAGGAAAGCACCATATATCTAGTTTTTCCATTTGTATATGTTTTTGTGTGCATACTCCATATTTCATATTGTTCACTCAAATGTTTGGGGTCCTAGTAGGATCTCCTCCAAACTTTAGTTTTGATAATTTGTTACTTTTATTAATGAATTTATAGAAGTACAAGGTTGTATATCATGAAGGAATATTCTGAAATTAGTATATTGTGCAAGTTTTTGTCTTGAAATTGAAACACAATTATCCCAAAGTATTCACAATTTTCAAACTCACAACGCAAATGACTACTTCATTCATGCACTAACCTTGTTTCTTTCCAATTATCTGTCAATCTTCTTGTTATCATTCTCCTCAACAAAATGGGGCAGTAGAAAAAAAGTAGGCATATTATCAAAACACGGAGATACTTCACCATATGAAGGTTTTCTAGCATTTTAGAGGAGAGGTGGTCCTCAAGGCTACCTACCTCATTAATCATATGCTTTCATCATTTTTGCATAATCATATCCTTTTTAATTTTATATCTTAACTTCCCACAATATAGTGTTCCTCCTAAAATCTATGGGTGTGATAGTTCCATCCATGAACTAAGTAATAGACATGAAAAACTTAATACTCGAGCAGTGAAGTGTATATTCCTTGGAGATTCCAAAACTCAAAAAGGATATTCTTATTATGATCCTATAATGCATCATTTTCTATTCGATGATGTCATGTTTTTTTCAATACACACCTTACTTTGGAAAATCTATAGAAACCTCTCAGACTTCTTCAAAAGACTTCCCATCATTCTTAGCAGTCATCAATCCTACACCAAGTCCATTAACTAATTCTAGTGACACATCCATAGGCCCAAATACCAATAATGAAAGTTCTCTAGATAACTCCAAACAAGTACAAGATGACAAGGCATATCTCAATCCTCATCCATTCATTGTTTCCTCTAGAGGTTCTACAAATCCCAAAGATCTTCCTATTGCCCTAACAAAAGGGAACAATTCTTGTACAATCCATTCTATCTCTAATTTTTTGTTTTATTATTGCTTATTTCCTTCACATGTTGTCTCTATATTCAACTTATCTATTGTTGCAATACCTCATAGTATCTCTATTTCACTTAATCACCCAGGTTGGTACTAGATATGGTGGATGAGATTTTTCTTTATTTAAAAAAAGCTCATGTATTCTAGTGACCACTCCTCTACATAAAGTAGTAGTTAGTTGCATGTGGGTTTACTCACTTAAAGTTGTTCCAAATGGGACTATTAAACGTCTGAAAGAAGGACTTGTTGCAAAATGCTACACCTAAGTTTATGGGAAAAATTATCTAGAGGCTTTTTCTCCTGTGGCCAAGATAACATTTGTTTGTATATTCATCTCATAGATGCCCACTTCTTTCGTCCATTGCATCATCTAGATATCAAGAATGCCTTACTTATAGAAATATATGTGGAGCAACCACCTGGGTTCGTTTCTTGGGGGGGGTCTCATCTTGTCTGTAGGCTTCGTAAGTCCTTGTGTGGGCTAAAGAAGACACCCTAAGTGTAAGGTTTCGTCATTTCGTTGAAGCATTTTGGCCTACATCAGTCTAGTCTTGATCTCTCTCTTCTATAATCATACCCTATGGTTATATCCTTATATGGATGACATTGTTATTACATGCAAATATCACCAAGGAATTATATGTTAAAATAGTTTCTTTGAGGAAAATTTCATGCCAAAGATCTTGGCCCTCTCAAATTGTTCATTGGATTGAGATGACAAGGTCCAAAGATGGAATTATCATCTCTAAATGCAAGTACATAATAGATCTCCTTGAATAAACATGCATGTTGGGATCAAAACCTACATAATCACCTACATATTATAAAATAAAATTGTATAAAGATAAGGGGGAACCTCTAGTTTATCCTGGATGGTGTAGACGAATGGTTAAGGAACCTAATTATGTCATAGTTACTCGAGTAGACATCTCATTTTCTACAAGTGTGATTCATCAATTCATGGAGAAATCAAATAATAAACATTGGGACATTGTTATTCATATACTCCATTTTCTCAAAAGAACCCAAGGGAAAGGTCTCCTCTATTTACTACATCAATCTACTTGCAAATATATTTACTACATCCTTAGATGGATGTTGTATTAAAATCTTATGTAACAAACTAGGTGCCCATGATATCTACACACTATTTGGAGGGTTGAGTTAAGTGTATAAGTAAGCTTCTACTCTTGTATATTTGGATTAGTTACACACCATGTAAATGGGTATTTCTAGACACCCATAGTTCTATACAAAGGCTAGCCCTCTTGTCTATAATACACAAAACATATTTTGCACCTTCTCTCTAGTAACAACTAATAATGTTATATTTCTATGACCATGTGTTAATTGAGTTTTTTTTTTGCAATAGAGAAAAGGAGGTGTTACAATCACCATATTTAAGACAATGAAATGTATATATTTGTTTTCATCAAATGTATTATTATAGTAGAAAATGATGCATTTTATATATGGAATCTAACCTAGACATGTTACATTTAACTTGGGTGTAGCCATATCTTTTTTAATTTTCAAATGGCATTTTTGTGTTGGATGTCCATGCTTTGAAATTCTTTTGACATATCTTAAGCTTATAGTTAATAGATGTTAGAGGATTTTGGTGTGTTTGGACGTTGGTTGGCCCAACCAGTAGTGTTGGTGCTTTGGAAGGATGGGTGTTTACTCAAGTTATGCTCAAGTCTAAAAGGTAGCACCCAAAATGATGGGTTTTATATACATAGTTAATAGGGTGTGATCCCATATTATCTTCTTAAGGATGTGGTGTTGTCTAGAGAATATTGATATTATTAGAAGCTCGGGCTTAGTGATAGCCTAAAATCACATTCAAAATAGTTTCAGATAAGAAAGTAATCAGACTTAAATTTGTAACATGCTACTTGGGCACCCACAACAACAATAACAGGGCCTTGTATAGTAATGGTTGATCTCAGGGACAAGGGTGGCGGGTGCAAAGAATCTTAAGTCTCAACTTAGTTACACCTTACCAAAAAAGAGATAAGTGTTCCTTACATAATGATGGTATTCAAACAACAAAGTAACATTCAAAGTAAAGTTAAAACTATATGCACAAGACAAACATGGAAAAGTATCTTTAGATGTGTTTTGGATATATGGATAGAATCTTTGATTGGGTTTCACCATCTAGGAATACTCACCAACATTGAATACTCACACCTATTGTATGTTCTTAACATAGTTTACAAGCAAACATCATAAGTTTCTATTCCCTCCTCTCTCTAGATTAAGGTAGATATAGATCATAAGAGTCTCTCTCTCTATTTTTCAAGTTGACAATCAAACAACGAAACATACAACCATATGATCATTAGTTTTAGCATTCCAACATTCTCATGCATTCATAATACTCCATAACTCATAGATTATGCTAATACTACTCTCTTGATGCATTAACAACCAAACAACGCAAGATGGTAGCTAATCATGCAAGTGAAGCTTTAAATACCAAGAGTATGGAGATAAACATTTCTAAGAGCGTATACATCAATCTATATAAGTATTTACATGTTAGGAGAGCCTTAGTGGCTATTCCCAACCCAAGAAAATGATTTAGCCACTCATGGTGGTGAGTGACATTGAGGGTTTACAAAATGAACGAAGCATGGAGATGGATAGATGGAAGGAGAAGGACAGACCAGGGAGGGAGAAAGATACAACAAGAAACAACCACTATTGTACTAATGTCAGTGATGACATCCTTCTCTATTGGATCCAATGATTGCGTGGCAATGGTGATGTCCATATGCACCCTTTCTATTGAAGAAGACCCTTAATAACTTGGGGAGGCAATGGGATCAACAGAGGCCTCCATCTCATCCTTGCCACTGTCATTTGATAGAATTAGAGAGAAATTGGCAACACTTCATGGCAAAAAAAAAAGATGCCCCTAATGGAGCATCTGGCTGTCTATTTATAGGGTCTCCATGCATCTCGGAGGCACATGAGTGTAGGGTACCTTACTTGTGCTGCAAGACTCAAAGCGCATGCCTTGGGACACAAGTTTAATTAAATGTAGTGGTGACATCCTTTATAGAGGTCTTGTCGGTTGACGGTCATGTATCATCATTGGTATGTAGTGTCGTTGGGTGATGGATTATTGTTTGTGCTTTTTTTACTTGACATCTTTGACTATCCCTGGATGCACTATGCCAAGTTCTTTGGTGGTTGATTACTCATGGGGATAAGTCTCTTCCATATGTGTGTTTCATGTCTGGCAATCGAGTTATGAAGCCATATGGTGTTGGCTGCCCGACGGGTCGTCAGTGGCTTAGTGGTAGGCAAGCTATAAGCTGGAAGTCATCGGGTTGAATGCCCATCGACAAGTGGTCGATGCTCACACTATACTTGAATGTAGGTTATCTGTTAGGACCGTTGTTTGCCCCATCATCAGTCGGGCACCGATGGTTGGCATGGGCCTTTAGATTCATCGATGTTGAGTGGGTGGGCATAGCCCATTCAGTTAGAGACAAACAACTCTCTGGAAGGGTGCCATCAATCTACCTTTCCATCAGACCATGACCAGCAGTGATGTTGATTTAGGGATTTTTTTCCCTACAAAAGATAAGAAACATAAGAAGAGATGAGGTCATTCATGAAATGCTAAAACAATAGGATTATACAAGCCTAAAGCCTAAAATGTCAAGAGAGTGAGGGTAAGATAGACATGTAACATCCAAAAATTGGATGTTATCAACCCTCCAAACTTAGAGTCTAGCTTTTCCTCAAGATAATAAATAGAGTCAAAGCATCAACTGACATCAAAGGGCTTTATTAGTTTAATATTTTTTAGCATTTACCATATCCTTGTGCCATATTTGGGTCAACATATCTGACTAACCACACAATTTGCTTACTATACCCCTAGTTTCCTTCTCATTGACTTAGAGTTGTGTGACCTTTTCATCTAATACAAATGTCTTCAAGGAAGGGCTTCTACTTCATCATTTTCACTCAAGCCTTAGTTACTAGCCATACACATGCATGGTTCTTGTTTTAGGAAGCTTTCACGCCCAACTTTTTTTTTGGGTAGCCAGGAGAGATGCGTAGGGGTGGGTTAAGGATGTTGTGTAACCTACCCTTCTTAGGTTACTCAACCATGATACTGTCGTAAGAACAATGTTATTCAACCATTAGTCTTATTGTAATTGTAGGTGGTTTGTGAAATTGCCTTCAAAGACAAGGAGTGATGTTTTTGGATTCCAAGTTCTACTATCGGGTACGATTCATACACATTTTTAGCATAGATGCACACCGGGCGGGTTGATCCCTTTAGCATCTTATTGGGCATAACTCTCAAACTTTTATTCTCTCTCATCTTTTATTCATGCTTATAAAGCTTAGGGTCATGGGATTTTTAGGATGCATGGGCTGCCAAGCCTCTATTTATTCTTAGCAATGATCAAGCACTAGAAGGGGTAGTTGCTTCCTTTTCTCCAAGATGTATGCACTTACCAACATGTACTAGGGACGCAATGATCAATCAAGAGTCTACCAGATTTGGGTCCTCCTTATTTCTGAGAATGTCTCCATGGATAGTGAGAATTCATTCAACTCTCCATTGTCTTGGGATAAATATGTCATAAATACATAATCAACATCAGTTTATTAAATGAATTTATTTCCTAAATTAGTCAACCTAGCAATGGTTTTGCTAAGAAGTAGCTTGAAGACAAAAAGGTCTAAGAAGGAGTGAGGAAAAAATCTTGGAAAAATTTATTCAAAATTTTCCTATATCAAAATTCTATCCTTGATTTGAGAAAAAAATTCCTAAATGTCAACAAGGGGTATCTTAATAAGTATAGGTCAAAAGGGTCAAAATTTTCAAAATTTAAGGGGGCAAACATGTATATGTAGAGCTAATTAAGGTGGTTGTAAAATTTATTAAGCAAAAAAACACATATAAGATGGGGGTAGGATAGTACCTCCCTCGCATGTTTACACCCCCGAACATATCATATACTATGTCCTAGAGCATTGAAGTATGAGGTTGAATGTAAACTGATAAGGTTTTACTTGTTTCCTTGCAGTCCTTTGTTCGCCCGATGGGAATGTCACAATTGGGGATAATATATTTTATAAAGAGGATTACATTGTTCGTGATCCAGACTTTCAGTCCTCACCCCTTTTTGCTAAGACATGCATCCATCTCAGGTAGTAGAATCCATAGTCATTTTATTGTTGTAGTTGTTGAGGACTTTTATGACAAAATGGTGGCTTCTTGAAGTCCTTGTGTGGGATAAAATGATATCCCTCGTCAGGTTTGGATAATACTAATTATCTCCTCTGTACAAGATTTTGCTTTCTCTTTGATGACACTTTCTGACTTTGTCATGTTGGTGAACTGTGTCAGTCCATAAGCAACATCAAAATTTTTGTATAGTACTATCATTTTTTCTTTGATTTTGATCCCCAAGAGTGTCTAGTTGTTGTCGTGTAGGAGAGGAAGGAAAATGAATTCTGTGAGAAAGGTTTCTAGACATTCTGTCAGTTTCTCCTTCTCTCTCAAACTCTTGTTCTGGAGGATGTCTTATTGTAGTAGATGACATGCCATGTGTACAAATGGAATCTCATTGCCCACCAGATATTGGTAAGAAGACATTACTCCCACAAACATATATCCATTGACCATTAACATTTCTTGGAGGTCATCTTTTAATACACAAATCCCACCCTTTTGGAAGACTATCTCTTCATAGTTGTTGTCTTATTCCTTGAGCTTTTCCATGAGCAAGTCCAAGTCATCTTATGATATACTCTCTCAAGCCCACCTGTCAAAGTTTGGGAAGGTGACTTTGACAACCCCGGGTGGCCCTGAAGCAATTTCTTCTATGAATTCTGGGATGTTAGTATCTTTAGAATGATTTGGGAGGACTTTATATATGGGGGCTTCCTCTTTCAGCTCCCCCTCCCTGCATTGGTTTGCAATTGTAGGTTTTGTTGCTTATGTATTTGTAATCACTGGTTCTTTAGTGGTTTATGCTAGAAGGGATGTTTCATTACCATCAACCATCTATAGATTCTCTGCTTGGGTTGTATGTTTCTCTACTAGCTCTATAGCTTTCCATCCTTTCTGTCATGTCATATCTCTCGTTACTCTGTGGGGTCCACCCTGAATTCATTTCTGACCTCTCATCACAACCTTTTTTAGGAACGGGAACACTTGTGTAAGGTCTATGTGGCACCACACCTAGAGGCATTGATGGATCATTGAAGAAATATCTATTGTAGATGACCTCCATCACGTATATATCGCATAGACCATGTAGATCCTCCTAGAATAGGTCCTTAAATGGGATCCCTTTGTTAATACACTACATAAGCCTTATCATTGTAAAGACAGAGTCCCCAGAACCTGTTTTCTCTTGTGGGACTTTTTTTATCACAAAGGTCTTTCAGTTACTTTTGTGCCATTTCTTGCCCCTTTAATAGCTTGTTCTAAATGTATTGTGATTTCTTGGAATTCTTGTGCCTCCACTTGGTGGAAAACCATTGCGCTGCATTTGAGATTTTGGGCACATTAGTTGTAGATCACCACGTGTGTTTTGTATAGATATACAACCATCAGAAGCTAATTATCCTTAATCTTGAAATGCAACATAATGAACTTTATCTGTTGTCTGTTCACAACTTCATGTAGTTTGAGGACCGACTTTCATGCCTCTTTTCTATGAAATAGATGGTTGTCAAGGGTAGGAGTTTTGCACCTTCTTCGGGTCAAGGAATTCCTCCAAGATAGTTGTGCACATGTCTTTGAATAGTTATGTGTTCACTTGCACCTTCTTCCTGAAGATTCCATTGAAGTGCTCCCACATTAGCAATAACCCTTTCTTATTATATTAAATGCGTGCTCCAAGAATTTTCTTGGTTAGAACATCTAAGAGTATGTGGATGTCCATGTAGGAGATCCTTGCCATTTCCTCCATGTTCATCCCCACCATATTACAAGGTAGGGATGGAGGCATGGCGCCTTACCCGACTGTAAGAGATTCTGATTTGAGAGCAACGAGTGACTGATGTTTAATAGGGGCATCATTAAAGGAGTCCATTTCCTCTTCATCTTTGTTATACTCCTCTTCTCCTATGTTTTTTTAGTAGTACCACTGATAGTGATGTTTCATGTGATGTTGTTGTGTCAGCTGGGGCCTTTTTATATTTTCGCTTTTGTTATGTCTCCCATGTCTGCAACTTGATATGCATTCCTGACTGGGGCTACATCATTAGTCTCATTGTACTTAAGAAATAGGTTGCAAATATCTATGTCAATGTTGATAAGACCAGTTGTAGTAAATGAAAATATGCTCAGAAGTCTCTGCAATATGGTCTTTAACTATGCTGACCACACCTTCAAAGTGAGGGGTAATGCCCTTAGGTGTTGAAGTGCAGCTTCATAAACTCATATCATGTCAGATGTAGATAGAGGGGTTCGCCTTCTGATGGCTGAGGAGGATCTTCTTGCATCATTTTTTTATGGATGTCCTCTTCTTCTTTACTTCCAAATTTGGTTTTCCATAGTTTCGTGAGAGGTTGTGGTTGATATTTATGTGAGGCTATTATAGTTGAGTGGGGAAGCTTTGGGGTTTAGTTCTTTTAGAGCAGAATGTTGCAGCTCCGCTTCCCTTGGAAATGGTAGGTTTGAAGGACTTGACAACATAGACGACTCAGAAGGGTTCACCTTATTCTTTAGTCTTTTCCTTACACATTTGTCTTCTCGTCATCCCTTCTCATCCTCCAATTCCTACATGAACTTGAATCTTTCTTGCCACATCTCATCTCTATATTTCTGCAACTCACCTAATTCTTCATCCATGACCACCATGTTTAGCATCATGTTGCACTAACAATACACCATGTCCTTCATGAATTGCAATAGTGTAAGGAATGGGACCCATACGGGAGCCACTCGACTTAGTAGAAAGAAATAATAGGAAACCATCCAGTGCCAAATTTCATAAAGCTTTTCCACAAATGATGATATACTATGCAAGTATGCAACGTATCATTCACCATAAAGTGTAGCAGCAAAAGATAGAAATCTAACTATTATAGTTTTTATGTTTTCCATAGTTCATCATCACACAGGGTGTATACAAAGGAAAGAAAAGAAACCAATTTATAACATAGGATCAAGAGAGGGCAAACCAACCACTTCAATCTATCTCCAAGAAGAAGAACTACTCTTGAGCAAGATGCATCTCTAGGTTAGCTATGGTAGATCTCCTCCACCTATGGGGTTGGGAACACCCCCACATGAGAAGACAAGGTGGAAGATTATCAACTAAAGAGTAGATATGCACTTATAATACAAATAGGAAATTTTTGTATGGAAAAATTACATCAAAAGTAAAATAACATGGTTCCCAATTAAGAGGGAGATAGAAGCATACAAGTGAATATCAAAAGAGTTATTCATATAGTAGACAAAAAGATTTTATGAAGAAACAAAAGGTACAACAATATAATTCCTACCTTTATATATCAAATTAGAGATTCAAAAAATAATAAGAATTATGCATGCATATTAAATATTAGAATACAACCATCTAAAAGTAGGGTCAGAATGCCAAGGAAAGAGGTGAGAGAACCCACAATCCTACATAATAATATGTATAAAGCATGTAAGAGAACTTGGGGCTAGGTGAGATCATCATCACCCATATAGTGGAAAGTTGTACAAAGGGGTCGGTGCCCATAATGTACCACCACTAATATATGATAATGCGCACACACCTACGCGCATTATGCACACGCATGCATAACGTGCACACACCCATGCATACATGACACACACATGCACGGGAAGCTAAACCTGCCTTAAAACATGAGCAAACATCCCAAGATGATTAATCCATCAACTCACATATAAAAAGCATGTTAAATAAAGATTTTGAGGCCTTTGAGCGTTTTTTCCTCATAACCTCATACCCCAAATTGAGCTCATAACTCAACTCCCTGGGGATGTGGAATATAGTGCAATTCTTGTTGTGGTTGTCTTGGCTGCAAGCGACACGTAGGGGCTGTAGGTCTGTGCATGCACTCTCGCCTCGTGTAATGTCATATGATAGAGGTGGTCTGGTAATTGATCTCAATGCGGAGGGACTAAGTGGCTCGACCTTCAGGGAGAGGTACAAGTCGAGCAAAGCGAGAGGTACGGAGTGACTCAACTGTAAGGAGAGGAACAAATCGACCGTCAGGGAGAGGGACGACGGAAAAACGAATGAAGCGTCGTTGTACCGGGATCATGGGCCCCTCTGATGTCTCCGACTCAAGGAGCAAAATCGTCGAAAGAGCCAAAGGCATTCTTTAGGTTAGGTATACCTACCACGCGCGGGTTGCTTCCAATCCCAAACCGAAATGGGTTTTTTGATAGAGTGGTCTTCTCCGCCCCTTGATCATCCGAGAGGAATGGAAGAGGAAAAAGAGCAAAGGACTCCCGTCCCTCTGGGCTAGGCCCAAGTGCGATCTAAGCCCTCTTCACTCCCGGATGCGGAAAGCAGCTTGTGCGGGCAAAAAGAGGATGAAAATCACCCCCCATTTTCTTTTGCCTTTCCCCGGAGCATTCTTCTTTTTCTTCTCCAATGAGTCTTTTTTTTGTTCAAGAAAGGAACTCACCCTTTGCCACCAAGGTACCAGAGCATATTGCTGGCGATGACTTGGTGAAGGACGGAGGAAGAAATTTCCTCTAAAGTCTCAACAATCAAAATACATATAATAGAGAGGCAAGATAAACTTAAGTCTAACCAATCCATCAAATTAGGTTTTCCATTATGAAATGGAACATTAAGATGAAATAAAGTAGATAAAGGTTTCAAATAGAATAAGTATGAACAACATTACATTAAAGACATTCAATATGCATCTTAAACATGTCATAAGATAGATTTTAGAAATTGGGCCCAAACGGGTCAAATATATACAACAAAGTCACATAAAAAGCATTATGCCATAATAAAATCAAAGAGAGAGAAATAAAATTATTGTCTAATATGACTCTTAAAGAGAAGCAACATAACTCAACTTGTGTATCCAAGGTCAAAGTCAAAACCTAGATCCATATTAGGGCCTGAAGCTACCTATTAGATATTCAAATGAATTAAGATTTATGCTCTTATAATAAAAACCCTAAAAATGACTCTTTTTATAATTACATGTTTAGGTTATGAAAATTATAAAATATGATAGATTAGTTTTCTGATTTCAAAATATGTTTATTTATTTATGGCTTCTTGATCATCAATATTTATGACTTGTGGATCATTAGATATGAGTTTTATAATATTAAAGATAATTAGGGAGATTCACAAAAACATGTATTTAATTAATTGTAACTAGGTTATCAAAAAAACTATACCAAATGATGGGTCTTATTTTTTGATTCCAAAACATATTTTGGTTTTTTTTGGACCTTCCATGAATTATTATGAATTTTGCAAGATATGGTGATTAACTAAAATTTATAATAAACAACTTAATGCAAAGACCAAAAAACCTCAGCGTCATGTGTCATCAAGTTGATGCATGACAGGGCATATGTGTAATTGCATTAAATTAGTTGAACCCGCAGTATAACATTGAAATCACATGTAAAATAACATAAATGCCCATAGATGGTGTGATATAATGAAATCAAAACTAGGATGAAAGGGTAAAATGCTTGGCGTCTGTCTTCTACCTCATTGCCTGTCTGCACAATGACAACACCAGATCAGAGGTGTGGCTTTAGGATTGATCCTCGCAAGCTTACCCGCTAGCACCAATGGCGTCAAGCACTAGCTTCACTATGCTCTATTGTTCTCGCCAATCCTGGGCTTTGGCTGTGAGGAGTACTAGGCCTCACCTAACAACCACTGACATGGAAGGCAAAGGGGGGGAGCTGAAGGCCCTCATAAAAGCCAAAAAAGGATAAAAAAAACCTCATGATGCATCGATAGATCCACTCAAAGACATATAACAAGAAACTGGGTACTAAGATTGGTTGTACATGTGAATCACAGAGAACCGATCACATGTTAAAAACAATAATAAAATTGGTGGAATAGGAAAAATACCTCATATAACCTAATCGATGGTGTAAGAAGCTTCGTCGATCTCTACTAAGTGGAATTGAGTGTTTGACGATGACTCAAACGGTCTTTTTGTTGCCTACTAGGGTAAATGAAGCCACGATGACTGACCGGAGTTGGGTACAACTCACCAGCATGATTAGGAACAAATACGCTAGTGGGTTTGAATGTTGGGGGTTGGTAGATGGCGTCTATTCTATTATAGACAATATAGGATACCTGTCGAGGCAAGGAGTTGTGATGGAGATTGTAACCAGGGGAGGTGAAAACTCCTTCCTGACTAGGGGATTGGGGAGTAGAAATCCCATCGAGTGAGGGATTCTTAGGTTTGGGTTCAAGAGAAAAATGTGAAGAGGCCAAGAGTCAAGGGGATGGAGGTGAGATGAGAGAGAGGGAATTGAGATAAGAGGGGGAAGAAATACAATATTGTAGAGTCCATGAGACTTGGGACTCAAGGAAGAAGAAACGCCCATAGCCGTTGATGCTGGTTGGATGACATATGTAGAGTCTGTTTATTTAACCAAAATGACATCTGAAGTTAGATAAAGCAAATAAATCAAAGAAATCATGTGTGTGACAAATAAATCCAGATTAAAGCATAGTCCCATTAGTGTTGGAATTGCATAGCTAGAAATTATCTTCTCCAACCAAATTAAGCAAACAAACATTATCCATTTAAGATGAAAATTTGCATCTACACTAATTACGACCTGAAGAACACAATTATGCACTTAGGTTTGGGTTTTGAGATTATTTTGATTGATTTTTTTTATACAGTTAGGTTTTAAGTAAATTATATCATTATATATTAACATATATTAACATTATCTTCATTATTCTAGATTTAGGATTCATTATCATCATATTATCACTATATGGAATTATACCATATTATCTTGCACGAAGCATATTTTTAAGCAATTTCTCAATAAGTGTATAATTTCAACATTAATTCAAATAATATTACAATAAATATCTCCATTGATATTAAACATCCAATTAGTGTTATTTTATATAAGTTAGTCACATTACTGTGCAAATGAATCATTCATTTACATTCATTCACATCAAATTACTAATTACACTCAGTTAAACCCTCATTAGTCATTCATGCATGCGTATGTAAGTCCAATTACTTACTATCCATATTTGAGTCATTAGGTGCATATTAATGAACAAGGTGAAACATATTATATATTCATGCACTCTTATCAAGCCACTATTAGGTGATTGTGTCCATTCTATGTATATTAACATATGATATATGATTACAAAACCTAATATATCATGAAAGCCACCAACATATGTATGTGTTAGTGTTAGACATACCAACTTAGGGTTTAGGTCAAAATGATCGTTAAACATCACACACACCTAACTGACATATATGGCGTCTAAGTTAGGTTCCATGTATCCCACTCATCATAACTTTAGTGTTCATTGGTCCATGACATGGTCAAGATCATGTGTATCCATAATTGGGGTTAATATGTGAGTTACTCATAATACGTGCATTAATGTTCATTAGGGTACAAACAAACATATTACCAATATTATATGTTCGTTAATGCACTACCGAGCATATTATGGTATAGTTCTAACCTTGTTTGGTCAATTGGAATGATTCAAGCACACAAATCTCCTATTCATGGGACTAGGGTTTCTTTGGTCAAGATAGACAAATCTTGGTATGTTACAAATAGAGGCACAATTCTTATGTTTAATCTTTCTACATGCATGGTTAGTATCTACACAATAGAGAAGAAAAATCATGAGAGAAGATAAAGATTTTCTTATGCATGGCACCAAATTGATGTCCTATCTCCTCCCTAAGATTAGGTACGCATGCTTGTATCTGTGGTGACATAGGCGTCGTAGTTGTTGCACCTTTTATCTATGATGCAGATTGAATTTCAACATGTGGAGGAATTGGATCAGTTTGTTCTGGATGTTTTGTCATCGGAATAGCCTCTGCTTCGCTTGCCTTGATTTCTTTGGGTTGGATGCACTGACCTTCTTTCAAGGTTGCTTGTTGGTTTTTGGTTGAAGAATGTTCAACACCGAGGGCTTGGAGTCCTTCCCCTTCTTGACCGTGGTCAAACCTATGGCTTCAACCTTGTCAGAATTATGGTCTTCCTCTTAGACTGACTTGTGTACCTACCCATTGTTAGCTGGTTGTTGATCCTTATCTATATCTATTTCCATTGCCTCCAAGTGTTTATCTATGATAGTTATATTTGCAACCTTTGATCCCTTTAAGATGGCCTTGCAAATCTTGAATGTTAACTTCTTTATCGATGCTAGTTCAACATAATTTTCTACTTCGGGTTCTTCCCATCCCTTGGCTGTTGTATTGGTATCAGGTGGCCGTACTATCACACTGGATATCATTTCTAAGATATCCTCCTAGGAGAAGGTGAGATTATTTAAATTGTAGTTGCTCATCTCTAAGAGAGGGAGTAAATTGTTCATCTTTGTGAATCTATAATGATACTTTTCTCCCTTCTTGGCGATCATAAAGGTGGTTATCATGTACTTCAAGTGAACAAATTTCTCACATTTTCTTTACATGAAGTTTGTCAAAATTTGGGGATGTTTGAGGTGGTAACATATTATTACTATCACCCGCCAATACAAAACTCTCTTGTACCATCTGATGTAGTAGAACTAGTTAATTTCTTGATCAACAGTCACCCTATGTTAACATGTTTCTTCTCTATTATGCTCTAGATGATGAACATGTCTGTTCTGGTCATATTTCCCATTTTTGACCTTACAAAAATTGTGCACATGATAATTTTATGTTCTTTAGAAGAATTCTAGAAGATTAGTTATTTGTTTGATGATCGTGCTCTTATTATTTATAGTATGATTCCTTCTTTGATTTAGACATCATAATGCCTTAATCATGAGTTTTCTATGATACACTATCATAGTTACTCACAAGGTCCTCAAACATTTGGTTCAAGTATCTCGTTCATTGATCATATCAAAGAATTAATACTTTTACCAAGTTTGTTCTTCATTTATGATATTTTGAAATTGAAACATGAATCTTTATTGTTAGACATCCTTGTCACTATAAGATGCAGAAGTAAAATTTTCTATTTATTGGCAAAATAAATTAATAGCAGTTCATAACTCTATTACATGCCCTTTAGGTTGAAATAAACTAAAATGTACTACTATCTATGGCAGCAACACTTGCTCCAATTTTGATGAGTGTTCCTTCTTGGTCCTTTCATAAAGGCCATCACTTCTTTCCAGATCCTGCACATCATACATGTCATATCTATATCTTGGTATCATATACCTAAGATAAAGAAGCATTTTAAGTTTATTTCATGATACCTGAGGTGGAGACTTCCATCCCCTCCTTCTTCTTCTTTAATTCATCTATGTAGAGAGGGCAATTTCTCTTCTAATGTCTTGGCTCATGACAATGGTGACGTTTGCCTCCCTTGTTCATCCCTACCTTGGCTTTAAGAGTTGAAGATGACTTGGGCTGCTGGCTAGCATCAGACTCTTTCTTTGTTTTGCCCTTGCCCTTACCCTTGCCCTTAGACGTTTCCTTCTTTCTGCTGATCATCATCACAGATTTGGGTTTGTCTTTCTTCATCTGTGCCTCGACTATCCTCAACATGCCCCACAACTCTGTCAGTGGCCTGTCAAAGTTGTTCATGTTGTACTACATCACAAACTAATTGTAGGATTCTGGCAACGATTGTAGTATCACATTAGTAGCCAACACTTGACTCAGAGGAAATCTCAGTCGAGTTAGGTTCTCCACATACTTAATCATCTTTAGTGTGTGAGAGCCTATTGGATCTCCTTCTGTCATGATGTACTTGAATAATGCCTTGGAGACATCATATCTCTCTTTTTTTGCTTGGTCTTGATACATGTTCTTGAGATGTTGAACCATCTCAATGATGTCAATGTTCTCATGTTGTCTCTACAACTCATAGTTCATTGAGCATAACATCAAGCACTTCACATCAATGGCATCCTTAGTATATTTCTTATAAGCATCCCTTTCAGCCTTTGGTACGGTGGGAGCGGGTTCATCTGGTTTTGGTGTATCTAGGACATAGAGCTTTCACTCTTGAGTGAGAATAATTCTCAATGTCCTAAACCAATTGTGAATTTTTTTTCCATTTAGCTTGTCCTTCTCAAGGACCGGTCACAACGAAAAGTGATTATTGTTGGTATCCATTTATTCTACAAAAAGGAAATTGCAATTTTAGTCCAAAACTCTTTTGATTTGATTTGATTTGATTTGAAAATTGACGATATTAATTAGGTATTTAATTAATTATCACTCCCACTATTTTGATCAAATTGATAACACTCATGTATCAATTCGGAAGATTGCATCGTACAACCTTCTAGTGAGCCAAGATCTAAAACAATTGAGTTATTACCCGGCCAACGCCAACGTCCATAATTAATTATCAAGGTAGGTAACATTTACCAATTACAACATATGCAATTCTTGGATAGATGTCATACACAACTCCTTACCATGTTCCTCTTTATGCCTCAAGGTACTTGATCCGATCAAGGTCACCTTGTTAAGTCCAACCTAAAAGCCAACACAATGAATATGTACCCTACAAAGACAGACCCACATATTCACCATCACACTTCTACGAGATAAACAGTGCACCACGCGAAGGCATATCCACACTTAGTCGATCAAGCTTTTCATGTGTGCTGTTTGTGGAAGACATCTTCAACTTAATATGTTTGTTGAGGGGTTTTAATATGCTTATATATGTATATATGTATCCAATCATCACATATATAATATGTATCATATACATGCTATATCCCACAAATAAAAATATGCAATAATGATAAAGCAATGATTATGGCCATCCTATTATTGTAGTTTTCTGGAGCCACAAGGAACTACGGTCATCTAAGGTCTACATTACATGCAACTTATTATTGATGAAGATTTATGCTTGCCAATCCAGGTTGACTGGTTCAACCTTTGAACCGGTCGTCTTACCTCTTGGCCGATCGGTTGGTCTCCTCCATTCAGTCGTTTGGGCTTCTCGTCGGTCCACCAACTGCTCCTTAGTCAGTCGTCTCGGTCCATCAAGTGGTCATCTTCAGTCTTCGTCATAATAAGAAATAAAGTTAATCATATGAGTTACATTCGAGGGGAGCAAAGATAGAAAAGAGTCTCAAGTTATCTCGAGTTACATTTAGAATAGAAGAAGAGGGCTCGATGCGCAGACCGAAATGCAAACAACCATAACCAACCACACACATACACATAAACGACGACCCTTACGGATTGCATATATATACCATCTACTATTCTCCTCTACTAAACACCACAATTTGTTTCCGTCCTCTGTATTCCCTACAAAAACGGGACTCTTCCTTTTCCGTAACCCATATTTGTGCAACTTCCTACAAAAGTCGATCTCTTCCTTTCTCCTGGTCTTTACTACCAATACGTCTCCGGTATCGAGATCTCACAGCACGAGAGTATCACATCTGCTCTCTCCAGGATGTTGTTTTCTGGTTATTGATTCAATTGGGCAGTCCTCATGGTTCCGTCATCAAGCACGAGAAACACTCTGACCGACCAGTTGGGATAAACTATCTTCTTGTTCATAGAAACGATTTTATTCAAAACATGTTGTGGACAAGTTCTCTTCTTGTTCATAGGAACGAAGCACACCGTCAAATCCGTTGGAACAAAAGGTTTGCTCCCTCAAACAATTCTTCTGCTATTCTACTCCGTCCTCTAACCATCCCTAACTTAAATTGTTTTCTTTTTGTTTATTTAAATTGTTGAACTCTCGTGCAGATAGAGGCTTCAAACGTAAAACCATACTATCATCTCCCCAATCCCCATATTCGCTCATATATCTCCTGAATAGGACGACTGATCATTAATGCTTTTGATTGATCTGCAATAGAGTTATCCTGGCTGCACCTTGCAGTTCAGGTGCTTCTATGATACGTTGATTCATAGGCCGTCGTATCTCTTTGTATAGGGGTACCTTTATGTAGAAATCAATGGGTTCGGATTTCCTGTTCCAACTTTCCTGTGACGGCTCTATCTTGACCATGAAATCACAAAATGGACCGAAGTAGAAGCTATCTGTCTTTGGATTCTACGGCCGTAATCTGTGTGGCATAGCACCGTCATAGGGAGCCGAAACAGTGAAACTGATCCCGAAATCAATGACTCTTATAGCGCAAGCCGGTAGGATGTCATAATCACTAGACACGATTTATTAATCATTTGGAAGATCGCGCGTTGTTGATATACGATAGGAAAAGATGGAGGGAGCTTCCCTTCACAAGGAGGGTAATCATTGGCATGAAACATGTGCATCCCGCTGCATCATGCGATAATGTTGTAATACAGCATCCAGTCTCAGGCACACAGATGAACGAATCATTCCTAAGAAATTATTTCTTATTCATTTGGGATAGGATGGTGCACTTTTGAAATACGAGAGGAAGGAGCTTTCTTTTACAGGAAGGAGGGTCATTAATTGTTGTGGCCATCATCGACAATTCGACATATTACATGTGCATCTGCTTGCAGCATGTGATAATGTTTTGGAATGCAGCATTCTGTGTGAGGCACGTCCAGGCACGCGGATGAACGAATCATCTTTACGGATCTAGAGTGAGATCATGCGCCAGTAGTCACCATGATGCTGTCCGTTATAGCTGTTTTTGACCTTCAATTCATAGTCCAGGTGACATCCGGCAATGGCGGGTACTACAGAGATCAACTCATGTAAGCTTACATATGGTTTCTTTTTAATATAGTCACTGACATATTTGGTTTCCTTAGAAATCTCATGAATGAATTTTCCTATGTATGAGAGGCCATATAATTAAGAAGGAAGTACTTCGACATATTGGTGCCCATACAGGTCGGAACACGGCTCTCGTTCCGCTCTGGCGATCGCGAAGGTGATCTAGGGTTCCGAGCGCTCGACCCTCCGGCTCGGGGGAGGAGGTCGGCTGCCGGCGCGTGGCCACCCTCTCCCCCTGGGCTTCCATCGGCCCCGGTCCGCTCTGCCGCTCCTCGTCCGCCTGGCTTCTCTCCTCTCCATCGCCTTCTGCCTTTCCCCTTTCTGGCCGACGGGAATGGGTCTCCCGGTCCTATGATCCGGGAGTTGCAGGGTGAAGGGGTGGTGGCTTCCGAGCGGCAGCTTCGTCTCTGGCGCAGCTTTTGCTTGGTAACGCTGTGGAGGCGGCCGAGTCTACGGAGTATGGCGTGTACCTGCCGAAGGCTGGCGTTTGCTCCCCTGTTTAGTGTTCTTTCTTTTCTGTCTGTTTGATTTCCCTTTTGTGCGTGTGTTCTTGGGTTCTAGGCAGGTTCTCTGCCTCCTAGTCACCGTTCTTCGGTGTTTGTCTGTCCTTTAGGGGGCTGTTTCTCTCTCCTGTCGTCTCTCTCCTGTCGTGAGAGTATCGTGATCTCTAGCAGGTCTCGTTTTGCCTCATGTTCGTTTGTTGCTCAAGCTGTTGACATGGATGGTAGAGATAACAATCGGATAGAATACTCGTTTGGTTCATCCCTTACACCGCTGCCAAATGCTCAAGTTGAAGTCATCTCTCATAAAAGCTGCTTAAGTCAGCATCGAAGAAGAGAGATCTATGCAGAAGTGTTTTATTCCCGTTCCAATATGAGTGTTAGTGGTTCTAAGTCTGTGTACCTGACTGTTGCTTGTTCTTGTGGTTGTTCTTCTCTACTTGTAGATGCCGTTTGGCTTGAGTAATGAATGGATCTGTTTACTCTAAAAAAAAAAGTTGTAGCATGTGGGCAATGTCCAATGGGTCAAACTCAAGGAGATATTATATATGCATTGAAGTACATAACTAGAGGACAAAGAAGGTTAATTTCCATGGTCATCTCTCTTGTCTGGTGTCATAATCTTGTACTTGATCGCCTCTTGTTCCCTTCCTAGAATTGAATCATGTGCCTCCCTGGATTTCTGGTGCAGTGGAAGACGGTAAAAATAAGTCCAACAATTTAGATATACTTTTTTTTGTAATTTTTAATATAGTTTGCCTTGTTGCTTCTATTAACAGAACTATATTGGGTAAATAGACAATCTAGCCGTGACCATATGGAATAGGAAAAAAAACCAATTTAGCACACTTTTGTAAAAATATTTACCAACATAGCACACTGTACAGACAATTTCCCAAAGTAGCATACTTTAGTATGAAAACACCACTTTGTGTGGAGCTTTTTATAACCAAAAAAGAAAAACGCCACAATAATTGGCGTGTCCACCTTTAAATAAAAAATTTGAAAAACGTCAGCCTTCTTATTTCCTAGCTATGTTGTGTGTGAGTGTGTGTGTGTATATATATATATATATATATATATATATATATATATATATATATATATATATATATATATATATACCCGCGCGGGTAGTCTGGATTTCGCTACCCGGCAGCCAAAAAAGTAATTGTTCTGACCAGAAAACTAATTATGTACTTGATCACTTCTTGTTCCCTTCCTAGAATTGAATCATGTGCCTCTCTGGATTTCTGGTGCAGTGGAAGACGGTAAAAATAAGTCCAACAATTTAGATATACTTTTTTGTAATTTTTAATATAGTTTGCCTTGTTGCTTCTGTTAACAGAACTATATTGGGTAAATAGACAATCTAGTCGTGACCATATGGAATAGGAAAAAAAAACAATTTAGCACACTTTTGCAAAAATATTTACCAACATAGCACACTTTGCAAAATATTTCCCAAAGTAGCATACTTTGATCTGAAAACACCACTTTGTGTGGAGCTTTTTGTAGCCAGAACTGAAAAACGCCACAATAATTGGCGTCCACTTTTAAATAAAAAAATTTGAAAAAAAATAAAAAAATTGAAAAATGCCAGCCTTCTTATTTCCTAGCTATGTTGTGTGTGTGTGTGTGTGTGTATATATATATATATATATATATATATATATATATATATATATATATATATATATATATATATATACCCGCACGGGTAATCTGGATTTCGCTACCCGACAGCCAAAAAAGTAACTGTTCTGACTAGAAAACTAATTCTGCTATCAAAAAAAGTAACTATGTTGATCAAAAAGTAACTATACGACTAAAAAAGTAATCATGTACAAAATACACAGCAGATATATATGTAACCATATTTTGAAATATGCTGTTACAAACGTAACTATCTATGCATGAAACTCAACAGTTTGCAAGGTAAAGTAACCCTCTACATGTCAAAAGTAACCAACTTGAAAAAAAGTAACCGAAATGGGGGGCAAATAGCTACCCGCGCGAGTATTAAAGATGGGCCCACACACACACACACACACACACACACACACACACACACACACACACACACACATATATATATATATATATATATATATATATATATATATATATATATATATAAAGACTCCCGAGTATCCCATGTAGATCGATTATGAGTTTATTATTGTGAATGTTATCTTTTACACATTGAGGCAAAGCTATAAACTTCTTATGGAATTAAGACTTTTTGAATCAATACCTTCCCTCAATGATGAATACAATCATGGAAATTATTGTTTATAAGGACATATATCAATATTATGATGACAATTGTGGGTTGTAAATAATATTGACTCTCGATTTGCCTTCATTAATATTTTTGACAAATGTAAAAATGCATGTTCTCTATTTTTTTCCCCACTTCTTATGTCTAATTTTTATGATTATTCTTATAGATTGCCCACACCCACACACATTTTTTCTCATAGAAATTCTAATAACATGGAGACATAATCTTGATTGTGGCACACATGATTAGATGATTTATTCTTATTATATAATGGTATAATTGATAGCATGTGAAATTAGTTATTAGTTGATTAATGTCAAGATCTAGGCCCATATTTGAAAATCTGAATACAATTTTTCTATATTTTATTTTTCCAAGAGAAACTAGATTACAACTTGGTCCATGTCAAGTATCTTCACTTAATATAATTTAAAATTCATGCTATTGTGTTTATCAAATTTAATATAACAATTTCACAAACTTACAATATTGTTTGGGTTGTTCAACTTATACACTCAGTAACTAGAAATGGTTCATATGTAGGGCTGTCAATGGGGAGGGTATTATCCGTTTACCCTTACCCATACCCTGGAGGGTAAGGGTAAGGGTAGAGATTTTTATTACCCTTTACCCATTTACCTGTTCCCCGTTTCCCCGCTATACTATAAGGGGAGGGTAAGGTATAGACATTATCCATACCCTTTTACCCTTTTACCCATACATGATATAAAGGTTACACAAATTTGTTATGCAATACTTATGCAAAGGAAAAAAATGAATTATGCATAAAAATTGTTATTGTGTGAATTGAGTTAACTTTACACGGAGAAACATATGGTTTTGAATTGGATATAATATTTTATATATTGTCATCAATACATTAGTTATAAAATTATTAAAAATCAACACACAATGTGTATAAAATTCTTTTTTGTTAAAATTACCCGCTTACCCTTTACCCTCCCCGTTTACCCTGTGGAGAAGAGGGTAAGGGTAAGGGGAGGGTAAGGGGATTGTTGAGAAGGATAATTACCCTTACCCTTACCCGCTACCCAAAGAGGGTAAGGGTAAGGGTAAGACCTTACCCTCCCCATACCCTCCCCATTGACAGCCCTATTCATATGAATGATTCAGTTTACTTTATAGCACTTCATCATCATTTTCTTGGACATGCTAGGTCAAGAAAGACAAAGACTGACAACTTTCATGACATGTATCGTAGAGATAATTCTACCTATGATGTTTCTAAGTATGTAAATACATCTCAGAAGACAAGTGTACACATGCCAATTTATAGATAAATATGATCAAAATATCCTAAGTGGAAAAAAATGAAGATAAATCTAACTATCATAAAGATAGATGGAATGTAATTCCAAGTAAAATGAAACTATTTTAATTGAAGAAATGATTCCTTAAATTCTATCAATAGAAATTAAAAATCTCACAATAATTCCAATATTTGTGCAGACATATTTTATGTTTTTTTGTTATATTATGAATCATTTGAAACTATTAGAAATTTCTATGACAAAAAAAAAACATAAAAAATGAAATAAAAATCAATTTCCATATTTGACTTTATTATCTTTAGAGTATATTTTCTTGATTAGTTCAAAACATAATTAGTTTTATATTCTTTGACTTCTCTTTTAGAAGTCATGCTAATTGGATATTGCATTATTTGTAGCATATATATATTAAAATGTTTATTTGATTATAGTGAATCTCATATACCAATAATTGCAATTAGAGGGAAATAATGTATGTTTGTATGAAAATAAAAATTTATTTTATCATTGATAAAATTAAAATTTGGAATATAGAAATATGTATCACATTGTGCTCAAAATTGTACAATTTTGACCAAGTTTTTTGTTATCATTACAATTTTATAATATCATTTATATCACACGTATAAAGTTTACATTTATTAGACATGTTATCATCTTGTATATAATTCTTTTGATTAGTTTCATATTTCAATTGAAAATATTATGTATGGTAAAAAATAGCCATGGTGCACTCTCAACTATCTAATGGTTGTTTTGTTCTCCTCTGTATTGATATATTTCAAATGACAAGTTTATGTGTTAAGTTCCCTACCCATATCAAGGTCATGTGTACTATGGAAATATAACAATTATCATTTATAGATTCTTGATTTTTAAAAAAGAAAAAAATGTTTTGAAAATTTTAATATAATAGAAGTTTCATGAATAATAAAGAAAAATATATTCATCAAAAAATTTAATAATTATTTTGATGAATAGGAAATATCAACCTTCCTATTACAATGCAAACTAATTTATTAACATGTCAAATAGGTAACAATATATTTGGTAATTTTTTTTTGATAATAATAACTATTTGATAGACATTTAGATATTAGAAACATAAATTCTATCTTCATTTTTTTGGAAAGTGTGAAAATTAATTTATCACAAAACCTAACGAGTAGTCACAATCAGGTTCCTTGGAATAGATAATTAATTGTGAGGCGAACTTCATATTCAATTTTCATAGGTCCTCGTTAAACTACTAGAAAACAAGATGTAAGTACACTTATCATCAGAACAAAAAATCATGAACTATTGAAAAGGAAATTTCATTTGTGACACTACAATCAATACAAGGGAGATCTAGTAACATATTTTATAAAGGATATACTTGATCAAATTTCCTTCGTTGTCCAGAAGTTGGAAGTTATCCATGGGTACATCATAATACTGCACAAAATATTAGTTTATATTTAGAATTTACATGATGGATATCTTTTTGGTACGATAGGATTTCCCCCATGATACACTAGACACTCATCTAACTTCTGGTCCTCCAGTTACATATGTATACATACATTCTAAGAATATAAAGGCCATATGTTTGCATATCACAACACTAGATAAATATTGACATATGGCTCCATCATTGGTGATAGACTTGAATCTATGCATCATACTTGAAGTTATCAAATTTAAAACTACCAACATGAAAGTAATGTTCTTTCATTGGGGACCATCATATGTTAGATCAATTTTTTTATTTCTTTGAATGATGTGATTTGTGTGGAAATATTATGTAATATTAATTTAGAAAGACATTTTTTGTGCACCTTATATGAATATAATATAAGGAGTACCTTTATAAGCATATATCATGAATAAAGTCATGACATTACTGACACATAACTGCCACATGAAAAGCATGTGCCATTACTAGTATCATATATGTATATATTAGTTTGAGATCATGTGGTATTAATCAGATATTCACATTAGTCATTTAAATATTTGCATCGTATGCAATAAATAAAATACGGTAAAACTAAAATCCGATCACATCGATTATCCCAAAACATAGAGTATTGACGTGACTCTGATACCACTATTGGGTTTTATGTGGTCGGAGCAGGCAACGGAAACAAAAAAATTAACTTGACCATAAATCCATAACCAACAAATCATATCAATATCTATGTAATGGGAAGGATGGTTTTAGCGAGTTATACCTGGTCCTGAGGCTTGCTCAGTGACTATACCTCACAACAAGTACGGTCTTCAACCACCTATCTTTGGCGGTGTCTATGCAGCTCCTAGTCTTGACCCAGACTGTGGTTGATTGTCATCCTCCTGAGTAGTAGAAATCTCCCGCCTTTATAGATTGTCTACATGGATTACCGGGAACTGTAGTCATCCTAAAGAATGGACTAGAAGGAGTTGTCCCCTTCTATCGGCGTACTAGTCACTGACACACTCTCCCACCACTAGTTACTTTTCTGCAGTTGTCTTTCCCATGGTGTTCCTCCCTGGACGGATAGAACTTGCTTGGGCTCTCTCGGTTACGACAACCAGAGAGGACAACAAATTTGCAGAGCAAATGATGTTCTGAGTTGTGTCTTTGGAGAAGCCCCTTGTACCCCTCTATTTATAGTAGAGGGTAGGGTCAGGGATCCTAGTCTATACAGGAGTAGAAGGGTCCGGAATTTCCATGAAAATTTGCACCTAATGGTCATTTCATAACTGAAACAGCCATTTGGCAAGGTGAGCCGATCGGTTCACTAGTGAACCGGTGGGTTGGAAGTGTGAATTGGTCAGTTCAACTAGTGAACCAGTCGTTTCACTTCCCTGACTTGCCTACAGTTGACTTTCCTTATTTGTTTCTAATTAACACAAAGATTAATTCTTGTCCAAATCGAATTGAACAAGTGAAACGGCAAACTTTTCTCACAAACCGGGACAACTCAACACTGCTCATTTGGTCCAATTGAACCGATCGGTTCACCAGAGTGAACCGGTCGTCTCACTGACCATGAGCCAATCGGTTTACCCAATGAACTGGTAGGTTGGTTGTCCAGATTGTGCTGAACACAGTCAATTTAGTTTTCAATCAATATGACACTCCAATCAGTTGGTTCAACACTTGAACTTGATGATTCTGAGTCAAATCTATTGATTGAATGTTTGATTGAGTACCTAAACACTTTAGTAATCAATCCATACATCATTCATGGATAAACTCCCCTTCTAGGTTAATCCTTTGTGTGTGACCCTATAGGTCCCATTTCACATTGGCAATGAATGTCCATAACTAGATTATGATATCACAAGCAAACAGTGGTACCTAGTCGTGCATCAGTGCTACCCAAGTGAAAAGGAAAGTTGGAGAACAACTTTCAATCCTATAGTCTATGATTGGTATTCCAATGAATGTATAATTCCTTTATCTCTGATATCCTGAATGAACTCAAGGCATGGAGTCGTCATCCTTTCAACGTTCATTCATGTTTCTTGAACTAGAACAGTCTGTCAGAGATATGTGTGACATCAATATCATATATTAATTCATATGTGCATGCGCATGCCTTTCTCAGTTTCGCTTATCAAGTGGCCTGGACATCATACTCCCTTAGGAGGGACAAATCCCATATCTATCACCCACAGTCTATCTCATGCATCAAAGCCACCCAATCATCACCGTTATAACAACCCATGTTTTAGGACTGCATTTGATGATGTCAAAGTGTACCCAATCACATTTGATGAGTGTAGTGATTTCAGGTCTAAGAATCACAATCACCACCATCACTATGAGAGATGATTCTGACTACCATGTCATGGTTTCATGTGTCATTCTCATGGTGGGTCTGTTCGATATAGTATTCTCTAACATGTATCTATGTGCTTGGTTTGATATCATATATCATGACTAATGAGACACTGTGATCAACCAACACACACTCTAGTCTTGATGTGTCATTGTTGTCTATCAACCTTCCACAATGACATCTGACTATGGACATAACAAGAATATACATACTCTTAGCATTCGTATGATATCATTGTTCAGGTCCTCAACCTGAAGGCATACGTCATTGAGTATTGTCATTCTTTAGACATTCATTCTACTCCATCATTTATCTCATAATCGATTGAGCTAGAATAAATGGGAAGCTTGTCTTTGATATTTAGCAAATCAATCATGACGTATGCCAATCCAATCATCATATGATTGGCTCTCAGGACATACATACCAACATAATCTAGTAGATAACTTGAATGAGAAAATTCAAGACCTTACATGTGAGTTTGATTACCTTAAATATGCTTGTATATACTAGTGATGTTGTTTTTTCTCTCAACTCTAGAGTTGATGCTTTAGAAATAGATAATGCTTTCTTGGCTAGACGTAATATAGTTTTCACATAAAGTTGTGTTCTTGTTAATATCATTTGATCACATTAAATAATGAAAATTATGATCATATATGTGATGAGAAGATAAACCTTTCTTCTAGAACAATTTTCTTGAAACTATTATTTGTGATCTAATGAGAGAGAACAAGCTCCACAAGAATAGAGTTTCAAATTTTCTAAATGGGTAACATGATTTTGACAACTTACTTCATTACTCAGTACAAATAAGAATGTACAATCAGTCTTGGTGACAATAAAAAGAATCAAACATCCAAGAGAATATTCATCAAACCATGTGTAAGTCAAATTGTTCACCCAAATTTCCAGGGTCTTTTATTCTTCTAAAAAAATCAAGACATCATGTTTATCAATGCTACTATAGGAAGGGTGATCCTAGGAAATCATATTTGGATTCCATGAGCTTATACTCCTACTTCATTCTTACTTCATTACATCAACACCTCTATCTAATCCTATAGTGCATATGTCAATATTTTTTCATCTTTGATTTCTTATGTATAAAAATTACCAATTGAACAAGATACCATCTCTTTCATTCTTCAATGATAATACAAGTAAAAATTATCCAGGGTTTATAGTACTTCCAACAGTCTAATTTATAGTTCAACCAAGCATACATTTGACCAAACTCATAGTTCACAAGATTAAATTTATACGTTATATGGTATATCACCAACGTAAAATAACATTATTCATTGGAGATTATTAATATATGTGTAAAGTCAAACTTTTTAAATACTATAATACTAATGCTTGAATACATTCATATGGGGACCAATAATATAACATGCATGATTGGGTTATGGATATCAATTGTTTCAATGATATAACTAATGATAAGAAGAATTTGGAAAACTTTTAGCAAAATACTAGAGGAGTAGTGACATTTGGTGAAAACAGCAAAGCTTAATTAATGGAAGCAGGAGTATAGCTGGCAACCTTTCTATTGAAATTTTTTTTTTCTATTGAATTGAATCATAACCTTTTTAGTGTTAGCATCAGGAAATAGAAAAATGTGTGATTTTTGTGCATCTATCACCTTAATATCCCATTACACACCCAAATAGTTCAATGTTCCTCCCTATCTTATCTTGCTATCCTGAGCATCCTATAGTATGCTCTCCCAAATCCCGATGCAACTAACCAACATGTTGATAGGAGCCAAGACTTCTTAAGGCACATGCTTTCCATTTGGGGCAAAAAACAAGGCATCCCTAGATTGAATACAAAGGTTACTACCTTTTTGTCTCAGGGACATAGTACAAATAAAAGCCCCAACCTCAATTAAAGAGCATTCCATATTCATCCAATGTTCAACCAGTAAGGAACATGTCACCTCCATCACTCCATCCCACTTCCCACAATCATTGATCCTTTAAAGCTTTAACTCAAGAGAGAGAGAAAGAGAGAGAGAAGGCTTCATGGAAACTCCATCAATGTCATATCATGATCATCATTCTACTACTACACAGAGGGAACATAGTTTTTCCTATGACATTCTTTTCTCCCACACCACCAGTGATGACACCTAATCCAAGGTGAAGGGGTCTGATACACCTCTCATGAAGAGTGATCTATTCTAAGGAACATTAGATTTGAGAGGATCCAACATTCTTTACCTTCTTTCTCTATTATCCCACCATGTTTCTTTCTATTTTGACATGTTCATTCCTTGTTCGTGTCATATCGCAAATCTATACCCTTAATACTGGTTGTTTATTTTTATGAGTTGGTAGTCGACCTTGCTCGGGTTGTGAGTAGCCAATAGGGCCTCCCAACTATGTAAATACTTTATATTTATTTGTATATTTATATGCGTGTTTGTCTCATTGATATTATATTTAATACATTTCTTGCATGCTTAACCATCATCTTGTGATGTTTTTCTATGACAAGCCATGATAGGTTGCTTTTTGGTCTATATCATAGAAAGGAGTCATGTGGATGTAAAATAGTGATATTTTACTAGAGAAAATGTTATAAGGTTGATGTATGTATAGGATTTTTCTTGTTATCTCAAGAGGGAAATTTCGTAGTAACCTTAGATCCACCCACATTTTGAGAGAGGGAGGAATGAAATCAAAGTTGATTTCTATCAAACAATATTAATACTATAAAACCGATATGTGAGTGTTTGTATGGTTGGTGAGCGTGCTTGGTAGGTGAAACACAACCATATTTTCAATTTATTGATTTTGTGTAATAGAAATAAACTATCATCTATTTTTAATTTCTTACATTTGTTTTTACCTTTATTTTCAATTTATTGATTTTTCATTATAAAAATTACACCCTCCTTTTATCAATCAATCTAGATAAGACAAGCCTAAACATCTCAACAAATTGTCATCCTTGTCAATATGTTCGACCCCATTTCTACGATAGACCTCGTATCGTGTGGGATTTAATTGGATTTAGACTACAAATCTAAAGATCAACCCTGAGGATCTGATATTTCTACTTGCAATTGTGACCCATTTTCGTGGTTGGTTGGTTACATATGTAGATAAAACATCTACTAAGGTGTGAGTCTACTTGTTCCAGTCCAAAGACTATATTTTTTATCTCTCAAATAGCTACATGTCATGATTAATATGGAGATAGAGAGAAATATAATGTGTCTCCCAGAGACAATGAAGGATTTTACACCTCCAGGGATCTTTAGATGTATCGTGAGCCACATGGAATTTTACAAGAAAGAATGGAGCTTGACACACCATTCAAAACTAGTAAAACTAAAAAGGATGAACCATAAGATTGCGAAGAAAGTCAGTGTGAGAGCCCACCTGGCCGATCAATCCCTAAACTATCATTGGGGAAAGAATCCAAAATTGAACCCATCTTAAAACTAGCAATTTATCAAAATTGTAACAATATCCTGAAGAAAATGGTATGCATAAAGACCAAATAAAAATGATCATCATAGAACATCTCATAATGTTGTATAAAAGTGTACTATTTCTCATTTAAATGATCGCAAGAGTAGACAAGGTAGGGAGACAAATGAACTTCAACAAATATGTTTACAAGATGATCCATATTTATACAAACACAACAATATAAGAGGTCTAAATCAGGTTGCAATTTGTAATTGTAAATAAACATGAAAGAAATAAACTCATCATATCCAAGACAAACTACCTACCCGTCACTTAGGAAAGTTAGAGCACATGGATAGTCTAGACTCAACTATGTGATATCTTATTACATCTTGATCACTATGTCCTTCTCACTTTACCTGCATACCTACAAATATCATGGAAGAACCAAGTGAAACTCTAAACGAGTCCTAGTGAGAGGATTACTCCCACCAAGATATAAACATAGATAGATAGATTTTCAAATAAACTCTAGATAACAGAGGTAACTTTATTATTCTGTTTGAATTCTAATTATCCATATCACTCTATAACTCATACTAAGGCATATGTATGTTAATAGTATAAGACAATTCATATTATGAAGAAACTTCTCATAGTATCATCATATTGAATGTAATAAAGAGAACATACATACAATTCTTTCGGAGATCATTGAAATTGTAATTAACATAAAGCATAACAAAACTTGTAGATAATAAGATTGCAATAGTAACATCCGATGTGATTTCACAGTAAAACCTTATCTAGGTATTTTGGACAGTTGAGTTACATGTTTATTAAGCCATGGGTAATTTGAGGCATACCACTCAAACTACTAGATGACCACTATGAAGTCCCAATAATCCCCACATAAGATCTTAGAATTATAGGAATGCTAAAGATCTCTTTTGCTCAATCACTATTAGTGACAAACTGTAGTGGCATAACGACTCAACTACTAGTAGGAGCACAACGACCATCCCACTAAAAACATGGATAGGCCAAGACACCAAAAACTAAGATATACAACCCTCAAATTTTAGTTACATATGCAACCATTCTCAATCACATATAAAGTGAGAGACAACCACATCAATTCACAAACACCTTGAAGTTATGATGATAGGGAAAACCCTCCTCACACCTGTATATACTCAACAATTTACACCTCTAAGCTCCTTCTCACAATATGAGATTTCTATAAAGGAACTTATTTCACGGTACAACATGTTCTGACACTAAGACAACTCTATAGTCATAAACACTTCATGATTAGGGCTACACTTGATTAATTAATCCAAATACTCAATTTTCAATTGTATAAAACAAGTTACGGACAAGGAATGGAGATATATTGTAGAAATTAATTGATTATAACAGCTACATTAGAAATAAGATATATTTGCATATTCCAAACAACACAAGAAAGGATTCATGGTCCATCCCTGATCTTAACAAGGCCCCAACTCATCAATTTGAGGGCACAATAAGGCCCAAATACCATTAAGGCCAAAACATTAATGAGTGCATGTATGAATCTCATATCCACCTAGAATGTTGCACATATCTTTTCAAGAAAACAAATAAAGATGATCAGAAACTTTAGATGAAAACTCCAAAGGGTGAAAAAGTTATGGTGGAGTCAATCTTAGGGAACAAGAAGGAAAAAAACTAAGCATAGATGAGCCATCTTGACATATCAATACTACTTCTAACAAAATTCCAACAACATAACTATTAGAGGGATGCTATAAGAGTAGTTGTTATTTTTAGGGACATCACATTAAATTTTCCTTTCAAGTACATTTAATTCAAAGGTATTCAAACCACATCACTATATATCATCTAGGGCCTAATTTATTGTGTTATATATATATATAATATGTCAAAGTATGTATTGGGAAAAAAATATCATTCCTAGCCATTATAAGGTTCAAGTAACCATTTAGGCAATATCAATCCCAAGTTCACAAATTGATTTCACATTGATTATCAAGGACTTAAACTTGTATAATGGTGTGTTACAATGAGGTTTATCTAGAGAAAACCACAAGAGTCAAAGAAGGTTCACAACGTTCAAAGTACGTGTTTATTCCATAAAATTGTCATTAAAAAGTCATAGAGAGGTTCTCCACTGATGCAATATTTATTTTAATAATTAAAATATGATTCTCTCCATATTCTTGAAATGTAAAACCATTCAAACTTTGATGGTCAAACCCCAAACTATGCACAAATAATGGAAAAGAAGATTAAGCACAAAGATGACATTTTAAAGTCTAGACGAGCTACTTTAGATATGTGAATCATCTTCTATAGATTTCCAGCAAGAATATATTGGATAAACATGAAATATACATGCTAGATGATCATACATGTAGAAAGAAAGATCACATAATTTTTTTTTATCAATATGGTATCTCAATAGTCAATGAGTCATTTTTAGTGTAGAATCACATATATATCATATTTTCAACCTTAAGGCCACAATGAAACACCTTATTACACTACAAACCAATGTTAGAATATAAGTAGAAATAAATAATGATATCATCCCATAAGGACGCAAACCAGTCTATAATAATCACACATTTAAGCATGCATAGCAAGATCTAGACATATAACATGAGATTTAAGCTTGTCTCTCTTGTTTAGGTTGTGAATGCATGACTACATCAAGGAAGAAGTAAGAACCCCACCTGAAAATGTGTGGGAAGGAGCCTATCTTCCAAGGCACATTGAACCAACTTTAAACATCATTATCAACCTCCCAAAGCTACTTCTAGGGTCCATGTTATTAGATCTAGTCTCCCCTAACAACAAGAGAGAGAAAAGTGGGATTTATAACTCTAGAAAGCTAAAACCACCATGAGTGACCGTGGGCTAGGCCAAGAAGGAAGAGGAAACAAATAAGCAAGATAGAAAGATAGGAGAAAGAGATGATATTACAATCTCAAGGATAAAAGTGAATACATCAAGCTTTGGGATGTCTTGTAGAAGCTTGATCATCAACATGAATAGACAAGAATAATCATGCAAGCACATGTAAGCTCCTTCCTCAAGATGATGAACGTCTATAGAGGATGAACTAGAGATCCACACCAGAAAACCACGAGCCCTCTATAAAGGATGAACTATAATATATACCATAAAACCCCGAAATCAACATCAAACCTCATGAACAAACTTCTCAAGGCTCTGAAGAAGCTCCTCTAAGCAAGAGCTTGGGAAAAAGAAGAGAAAAGAGGGGTTTTTAGTTGTTTGGGGAAAGAAACACCATGAAATTTGTGGATCTCTTTATAAGGAAGAACAAGAGAGGGAAGACATCATAAAAGATATATAATAAATGATATCATATATGGAAGGGGGTGAAAATGAAGTTTCTAGGACAATGATCCACCAAGGAAGTTGCATCTTTAACATGCACAACCATGCATGCACAAATCCATGGTCATCATGGTTCATGGATCTCTATTATGTTTCCAGGATTATCTAGGTTTCCAGGATTATCCTCCTCATCCTAGAAGGTCCTTAAGTGTAAGATGGAGGTGTGGGTTGAGGGGGTCAGGAAGATGTAGGCTAAAAAGCCAACAGAGTAAAACATCCCACAACTTAAGTTAGTTATCTAGACTCAAGGCAAGGAGGGTAAACATGACTTACTCAACTTATCCCAAAAGATTTCAAACTTGTCAAATAATTAATACACTAATTGCACTTAATTCCTTAATTTATATGAAATTTCACATTAGTCCACAAACGTACATGTAATTACAAGACCAACACAAACAATGTCCAATTGAAGCATATTAGAGTCATATCTTAACCAACTAATTTTACTGCTAAAAAGTATGCATATTAAGTAGAATATATGTTTTTATTTTTATGATACAATTTGCAATTAGTTCTCCGTCTATAGAATTTACAAGTAAGTCCATAACTTGAACGAAACATGAAACTTGGTCAGACGAAGTGCATTTCAAACCAAGTTAAGGATTTATGATGATCACTTGGACTTAATATTTGATCAAGATTGGATTCTGATAATAACTTAATGTTAGACAATAATTAAGGTTAATCTAGGTTCATGGTTGCATAGTTTGATGCATGTTTAGGACCACAATTTCCATTGACATTAAGGGGTTAATCGATGAGGACTACTATTGGTTACATTTTGATCGATACCCATCAATGTCTTAGTGTTTTAGATACTTGATAAGGTATGCACATGAAAGGATACATCTTACTCTTACCTATGAGTGTTTGGGTGGAAAAAGTATCCACACATGCCCAATTAGAGAAGGGAAAAACTAAATGACGTAATTGCACACAAATTTCTTGGTTGTAATACTAAGAGGTTCAGTTGTAGGTTATGATATCTATAAAAAATACCATTAGTAGACACATGATAAACTAAGTAGGAGAATTAGATATTGGTAGAGATTGATAGTCATATAGAAATTTTTTAATATTAAACACTAGGTCTTCTGATGATGACTATTACAATACTTCAAATTCTTCACAAGTATAGTCATTAGACATTATATACAAGCAACATCGTCATCCTAGGTAGTAAATTTATATTGTGTGATTTGGTCCTATGCTATCTAGATGTAAAGGTGAATGGTTAAGAGACCCGGTCAGAATTGTCTAGATGGGGGGCAAGATGATTAACATAAATAGACTTAAAAGAAAAAATTAAAGATATCATAGCTAGTTGTCATTCGTTCAAATATATGACATTTTATTTATTTTTCATAGGATCATGGTAAGATAGAGACCTTCAAAGAGGAGAAAACTCATAGACTTAGCGCAATGGACAATTTTAATGTAGGTGGGAATCATTTCATTGTGGAAATATGATTCTTTTGAGCTTTAGTTGCATTCTATGGTTGGAATGAATTGAGGACTAAGTTTGATTAAATGGTGAAGAAAGATAATAGTGGAAATAAATAAAAGAAAAACTAGATTGCCTGTCAAGGGTTTCATATATAAGATGGGAGTATTTTTGTCAAAGTGTTTCTCCATTTGTGAATATGAATTACATCAGACTATGTTTCTAGTGTATATCAAGAGCAGAACAAGGTGCATGTAAAGACAACTTTTTTCAGGTTGACCTTGTAGAAGAAATATATATAGAGAACTACAAAGAACTAGGAAGTGGTATAAGAATTTTGATAACTTATTGGAAATCATGAGTACTAGAATGCATGTGCATATTTATGTGTCTATATAAAACATATTTTAAACAATGTACATTACTTTGGTACCATATGTGGATGATTGTTGATAGTGACAAATGATGCTAGTTTTATCAAAACATAATGATCGAGTTCTTGAAGACTTTGAGATGAAGGATTTGGGACTATCAAAAACTATATTGGGGATGTAGATTTATCATGATAAAAAAGTCTTAATTTGTGGTTTTCGCATACAGATATGTTAAATGGATTCTTGAGTGATGAAATACGATCATATTTGAATTCCTTAGTACTCTTGTTTCAAGTCAAATAAACAAGAACTCTTACTCATATACTAATCGAGAAATGGAGGAGATTTCCAAGATATCCTATTCATTTATACTAAGGAGCTTAATGCACACAATAATGTGCACTTGTCATGATTCTTATCGTGTAATTACAGTTTTGAATATATTTCTTTCCACACATGGAGAAATATCAATGCAAAGTAGACATACAAATATCCATATATCGAAAAAGAATCTGTAATATGTGGTTAATGCTCGGTGATTCCAAGCTAGTCTTGAAATCCTTCATTGATCGTGACATGACATCTGATATTGGTCACATTAACTCTACCTTTGGGCATAAATTCACCTTGGTAACAAGGGTATTTTTTTGGAAGCCTATGTTGTAAATTTGTTTTACACTTTCTAAGTAAAAGGTAGATATATTATGACATATAGAACAATATGATATAGAGAGTGAGATTCTTGGTGTAGTTAGGCTTCAATCAAGTTTGCAAATATCATATTCATTTACAATCAGAGTGCTACTAGACTTAAAAATGAAGGTAGAGTTGGCCCAATGGATCTACTCATGAGTTGTCAATGAAGTGACCTAGGTTCGATCCCTAGAATCAATGGTAATTTATCCCCCACCACTCATTTTGGGATTTGGGTGGTTTAATTGGACGATAGGGGAGTTCAACCCCTGCTGTTATCATTCAATTAAAATAAACTAATCATCATGTAAGAACAAAGAAGATTAATGTGAGATACTCCTAGATACAATTTGTAACAAACTAGAAAGTGTAGACACAAAAGAAAATAATCATGCTTATAAAATGATCGTGAAATGATGACTAAAAGGTGGAAAGTCAAAGTTGGAAGCCTTTGAAAATGCAACATGCTCTAAGTGATGTTTTGATAATGTTTTCATCTAGACAATAGAGGAAGTTTTGTTAGACCTTAGGACTGGGCCACTACCTATATGGCCCAATGGTAGAGCCATTAGTATTGTTGTGGCCATGTGGTACCAGCCTCACGTTTACATAAACTAGTGGTTAAGTGGAAAGGGAAAATATTAAAGTAATCACTTCCACTTCTAGTTATAGATCGACCATCGATGTTCTGTTTCAGACTGGTGGCCAGAAGAAAAGGGGAAGGCTTCAATGTTACAGTTGTCCCAAGATTGCTTCTTTATATGGTCCACTACTACCCTATCTTGATAGCCTTCCAATAGAAAATTTTGTCACTATTGTAGGTAATGTTTTGGTAAGGATCCCTTCATATTTGGTAGTTTTATATATTTGTATGATTGTGATTTCCTCAGGTCTCAAGTAAAAAGATGGAAGGTAAAGTTCTGACCAAATACTTAAAATTCTTAAGGGGAGTGTCTTCATCATGTTTTCTCCATATATAATTGGTTCCTCACCAGTTTATTTCTATACTTTACTCTCATATTCTGTTGGGAATTTCCACATCTACTATTCTACTCCTCTAAATGTCACTACTCAAAGCCATCATCATACTTGCATAAAATGATTGGACTCTTTGAATGCTTAAAACAATTGGACTCTTTGCAAGTGTGAATATTAGTTGCTTTTACATTGTACAACTCCTAGACTCATTTTTGACCTTGCATGTATTGCCTTCTACCTGTATTTACCCACTGAATTAAACATTTTTCTTCTCATGAAAACTTGACCACTCTAGACCCCCATCTAAAGTACTTATGTTGTCGATTCAGTCAGGTAATCAGACTACATCATGGAGGGCTTTTCCATCATGAGGTTGGAGGTTGGATGGAGTCGATGTAAGGGACTATGCCATACTCTTCGATGGGGCAGTGTCATGGACAACGCTTAGGTCCCACGATTAGGGGCCGGTCTAACCACAAAAAACTTTGGATGTGTCTCAACAACAAGACAACATCAATAAGAGGGTTGGTTTGATTGTTGAAAGGTGGTGTGTCTAGGGCAATAGATGACAACAACAAGGGTAGGGTCTCCTACAATGTCTCTAAGTCATACATGACAACACAACCGCTATGCTGACATTGCCAATGGGGTGTCCATCTCCAAGCTCTACTCCCGCTGATATCCCCCACGTCCTCCTACTTGATCAAGTGGATTCAGAACCAGTTGATTAGAATCTTTAATGGCATTGGTCATGTGGACTCCTAAGGTGTGCATCCAGTTTGAAGATTTGATTTTTGAAAATCTTATATGAATAAGAAATAATGCACTATGTTTGTGATTCTTTAGGAAACAACTATCGCTCCGTTGGTGTGGCTATTTCTTCTCATTTTTATGCCTCCATTAGTATCTATTCATATATGTACATCAACCAGCTCCAAGCCTCCTCAAAAGAACCTAACCACCAAGGTTGTTGTCGCAAAACTATTTTTTACCCCAATTCCACACTCCTAATGGCTACATAGCCAAAGGCGAGTGAAATAGGGAGTCTGCCCGTAGAATGGAACAATATTTCACACAACCAATATATATGTAAAAGCAGTAGCAACAAGACTAAAGAGATAACAAGATACTAACCATGGAGATAAGAGATATGTTCCCTTTTCTAGATTCAAGTATACCCATTTATATTGCATTTCAGAGCTTAGAGTCTTGAGTGCAGCGAATCTTCATTTACCAACTACAAAATTGATAAACAAAATATATTAATGCTAAAGCATTAAGTATGCTATGAAAAGACATGTAAACAGTTTAAGAGTGGTATAAAAGTTTCTTATCAAGAAACATCATATAAGCAAGAAGTAGAAACAAGGCGTGAACATTTAACAACAATCTTTTATACAAAGTGTGTTTTAAGTGTATTTTCCATTATACTCAACAACATATCATGGCCATTGACCAACTTCCCATTGGAAGGGTCTGTAAGGGTGATCAAGATTAGCCAACTCTTTTATCGACATGATCCGCCTCATCTTGACATCTCAAGTAAGGTGTCCAAACTTGTGCCCTTACCTCTAGATTACATGCAAGTACACGAGGTTTGTATAATGGACAAGTTCAATTATGTTTGAGGTTTTTTCAACATATTTCAAGAAAAATGAATGTACTAATCATAGGGAACAAGTAACTCAAACAAGTAACTAACTATCCAACCTTTCATATGAACATACATACAAACAAGCCAATACCATAATAGGGTCAAGAGAGTAAGCTTACCTTGCAAGTAGAGTACAAGATTAAGCATTGATTCTAGAAAACCATAACTAGCACTTGATTAGATCTTGGAAATTGAGTCAACATAGAGATCATGGCATTTCAAATGAGTGCAATTGGATTAACGTAAGCAAAGATAAGGTATCATTACTCCTTATAATGGTGGTTGGATGTGTCACCTAGATGTAGGTATCATTTCCTTCAACATTGTTTTCAATATCTCAAACTCATAATGCATAGGCATTATCAAGAAACATAGCACATAATGGGTTCATTAGATCACTAAAAAAGATTATCATAAGATTTGAATAAGCTTAGTCAACATAAGCATCAACATGGTCAAACTAGTCATTTTGAGTTTTAATCATGTGAGGTTGTCACTATTAGAGTATAGAAGGACTCTACTTGAGTTAGATGTCATTAACATCAGTAAGTTACTGATTTAAAATCATTATATAATAGGGATGTTCATTAGGATGAGATTTTCATATGAATATAGACTTGGTTATCAACATGCATGCTATATTATATATCAAGGCAAGATTGGGGTGTAAAGCCATGTAGTGCAAAATAATGTTCCACAACACATATAGGGATAAAAGGCATTTGCATTTACTGATTTGGAGTTCACATACAAGATTTAACTAGCATTAGATCCATACATGAACAAGTTGTAATATTTATCATCAAGGTGTCCATGGAAGACATGTTTCAAGGTTCAAAGTGCATCATCAAGTCAAATTAGGATGCTAGAGTGTACAAGTTCGAATTATAGTCTAACATACATAAAAAATTATTGATTTAGGTCAAGCATGAGGATTTGAAGAACCTCCAACAAGGTTAAGCATTAAGGAAGTAGTCCTTAGCATTCAAAGCCCATTTTAGGTCATTATACCAACATAAGGCCACATGGAGTACAAAGATGGATAAGATTTGAATCTTGATGCATAAAGATGTTCAAGTTACTGATATCATGCTAACATCAAGTTTTAAGACATAAAAGATCAAGATCATGCATTTAAATGGATTAAACATCTTTAAAAGACTTAAAATCATACATTTTCGGATATCAGAAGAAAAAGAACAAGATTTAGACTCTAGAGTTAGTCCCATTGGATAGATCTCGTTGAGATGATCAAAATTCATACATTGTATGTACCAAAAAGCCTAAGGAATAAAAAACTATGGTCTTTAGAAGGTTTAGGTGAGATCTACATGGAAAATCTGAAATCACCTTGTTTCATCTGATCGGCAAGGCCGTTGATCATTGATCGGAAGGCTCCAAGGCGCTCCTTCAGCACACGTGCCCCCTAGGTCTTGGATGGGCCGGCCGGTGATGTGGTCCCTATTGTGGGACTTAGGGACAACGGTGGGCCGCTGGAGATGAGCCAAAAAGGGCTAGTGAGGTCTGGCCCGCCTCAACTCATTCTGGTCTAGCAACCGCTAGGTGAGGCATGTTGCACACGTCAACCAACGTCATGCCAGTGAGAAGCTAGTCGGGGTGGGGGTTGTTGCAATCCTAGCAATGGAAAGAGGTCAAAAAATAAGAGGGATGAACCCTCTTGAGCTTGCGGAGTCAAAGGAATGAAAAATAAGACCCGAAAGTATCTAGGGCTCGAAGCCCTCACTGGAGGAGGAGGGTGCCGCCATTAATGGCTGGAGAAGATGGGGCAAGAAAAGGAGCTACGGTTCACGAAATCACAAAAGAATAGGGGGGATACAAAGGGGGTACTTAAATAAGAAGGTTTTAGGGTTGGATCATGGAAAAAGAAGAACAAAAGAGGGTGCCAACCTTTGGTAGGTGGTGGCCGACGCCATTGACACTGGTCCTTGTACAGAGGTACAAGATGACCCTGCAACCATTGGATGGGGTCTAGATCTAAGGGCATGATATCGAAGGGTTCAACTATGTTTAATCTTAGATTCAAGACATCTGATTGGTCAAGGGGGATGCTTTGGATCACCAAGGAAAGGGGGAAGAGAAAGGGTAAATGGGCCATACAACCTGACTTTGGGCCCGAAAGGTGTTGAGAACGTTTTAAAATCAATTAAAACACATGCAAATGCCCCAAACTTCATTAGTCCATAACTTGGGATATGATTGTCCGATCAAGGAAATTTGTGTACCTCTAGAAAGATAATTGAAATATCTACAATTTGACATACTATAAAGAGGCGAGATCCCCCCTTACTAAAAAAAATTGAAGAATAAAACATAAATTCCAAACACACTCAAAGGTATGCTGGAATATGTGCAAAATTTTCAAACTTCAATAAATGGTATTCAAAACAACCAAAGTCTAGCAGCGGAATAAAAAAAATGACTATATTCATTTTTCACAAAAGATTACAAAAGTACATCCTTGTAACGACACTCGCCATCATTAAGATAACAAGTGCCATTAACAATAATAAAACACGCGGAAGCAAATCATTTACAGCGGAATTACTGAAAATCACTAAAAATTTAAAACTTTTTAAAAGAGATCCATTCATAGGAAAACTCTTTAACCAAGAACCAAAGTGTTTCCATTTCATCCTGGTTTACAAGTACACAGCCTGTACAATTCCTTTTTAAGGATTACAACATTGACTGCCCTGTTACAAATATACACAGGCGGTATAAAAACTTTGAGGCACTATGCCAAAACTCCGATTGAATCATTTAAAACTCCGAGGACCTGAGAGTACAGAGACGACACATAAGACTACTATCTATATGACCAGAAAAACAATATTTCCACCTGAGATCTTATTGTTGTCCCTGCTGTTGCTGCTGCTCTTTCCCTGTTCTAGGGTTTCTGCTCTGCCTTCCATGCATACCTAAAAATGTTTCCCACGGGGGTGAGACAATTGAAAATTGCCCCAGTGAGAGATATAACTCTCTGCCAAAAACATTGTTATTGCAGTTTATCAAATTAAAACTGAGTAGGGGTTACTTTTACATTATCAGGCAGAATTATTCATCATAGAACAGAATAAGATAATCTCCATTCTCAAGGAGGTCATTGCATCTACCCATGGTAGATAAGTAATTCATCTGTCTACTTTGCAGAGAATATAAAGAAACATAATTAACATTTATCTACTAAGGAATGCACAAAGAAATGCAACATCAGCCAATGAAACTCCGTATTCAATCCTTAAGCAAACATGCTATACGGCTGATTACATTTTACAATCACACTTATGCTCTGAGGAGATGAGATATACCGCTCATACTCCAACCGACCATTACGAAATCGCCTCGGTACCATACATAGGTCATCAAAAGAGCCGGATTCTTATGACCTCATCTGTCTCGGTCAGTACGAGACCACATGTAGGACATCTCGTGTCTCAACTAACTAGCTAGCCAGGGTATACTGGCACCTTTGCTACAGAGTTACATCGTCAACTGCACTGTCATCGCCAATCGAGAGATTTCTTATTTATCTCCTCGATCCGACATTAAGTATAATTGGGAGATTCATGATACATCCATCCCGACATATTCATGAAGGATTGAGAGGTTTCTTGTTTACCTTCCGACAATCTCTTCAAGAGGACGTAAGGATATTTTCGCCCATTTACCCCCACATATTCAAAATATGTGCTCTGGGTTTTGCCACGGGCACCCGTTTCACCATCACCTATTCCTGACGATGATGGATCTATGGTCAGAGCACTACATGAATAGATTTCACTTGATTTATTAAGTACATTCTCATATTCTTTTAGCATCAGCCAAGTTCTCAAACATAACTTATTACAACAATGCTATAAAGAGACATGTAATACTTTTATCAGATATTTATCAGTCTTTCAAAGACCCTGGGAACTCAGTCCCTTATTTCAATACTGGGAATTATCATCCCTTCACTTTCTCATCACCATAATCATATGGTTCTGGGTATTCAAACCCTTAACTCATCATTGAGCATTATTATACCTTTTTCAGGTAACTATCACCTTCAGGTCATCTGACCAAGGCATTCATGATACTTGTTACACAAGCATCACACCTGGCTCACAAGGCCATGAAATATCTTGTCACCTCTCACTGGGTAACAACTTACTCATGTGACTCATAAAAGTCCATGCATATTGCTTCTTTTACTAAGCAACAACAACATTAAGGCACATAATGCCAATCAACATTTATTATATAAATGTCACAGCTCACACTAGCTATATACATCATCTCATAATATCTGTATGGTTATTAGGCATGATAACAGTCATACAAGATATTCATCACATCATATGATGTGATAGTAACACCATTATTCCTCTACCAGGAATTAGGGTTTACTATCAAATAGGGCTTTTCATTCCCTTTACCCAAATTAGGGTTAGGGTTCCTAATTTCTCATTAATAAAGAGTTCATGATCTCATTATCTGTCCAACCCTTAATACATTATTACATACCTCTGGGGCATTCAAGGATATCATATTTGATTATTCTAGAACACTACTTTCATCATATAGCATTAATGATCATCAATTCAAGGTATGAGTTCATTTCTCATCCTTATCATGGTATGATTATATCATACACATCATTTGGGCTTAACCCCATTCTCAAGGTACATTAATTAACACTCATCAAGGTGTAACAACTCATTACATTTCATTGTAATAGTTGCATAACACACTTCATATGTTTCTTACCCAATTATATTGGATTTGAAGTACATCAAGGCATATAAACCCTGAAATGCTGAATGTGATAACTATCATATCTTGATGTATCACTTTCTCATCATTTCAAACTCTGTTGAGTTATCCATCTTATCTTGTATTAAGGTATTTCCCTCTTAATACATTCCATCACTAATCTCTTACCTTTAGTATGATTTGGTACCTTTGGACCTTCAATTGATCAACTATACTTGACCCCAGACCTCCAAACGGTCTTGGGGTTATCCCCAAACGGTTTTGAACCCGTTTGGATGATCCCCAAACGGTCTTGAACCCGTTTGGGCTAATCAACCCAAAATCTCAACTTAACTCATTGGAATTTCAGCACTGTTTTCAATTAGGATTTGCCTAATTGAATAGCCTTCAACTCACGATTCCTTGGGAGTTAACCCCTCAAATTTGGAGAGTCATTAACCAACATAATTATGAACAGGAATACCAAACGGTCAATGCTTGGTCAACTCACTCAAATGGTCTTGAACCCGTTTTCCCAAGAAGGTCAAGTTAATCAGGTTGAAAATCAGCACTTAATTCAATTCGATTTGTCTAATTGATTGGCCTTAAACCTATGATTCCTTTTGAGTTAACCCCTCAAATTTGGAGGGTCATTATCCTACATAATTAGGAACGAGATTCCCAAACGTTCAATGCTTGGTCAACTCCTTCAAACGGGTTTGAACCCGTTTGCCACCAAACGGTTTTGGTGAAACCGTTTGGTCCCAACTTTTGAGATAGTTTGCTCCCAAGATATTTGGTGAGGTGCTTTCTTATGATGATGTCATCATCAACTTCCTTCGTGCACCCAAGAACAGCAACCGTGCTTGATGGAATTTGCAGCAAAGAAACAAAAGTGTATAAAATTGAAGAAATCAATCAACAAAGCATAGAAGATTGATGCAATAGCAATGTTTGAGGGTTTAAGTTATAAAACCCGCCTCCAATTGAGCTCCAAAGCTCCAAGATCACGCCATCAATGGTGGATGAATCTCTAGCAACTCCCCCTAGGCTCGTCCTCAAGCTTTTGATTGCAAAAGTTGGCTAGGGTTGAAGAGGAGATCGAAATAAGAAGGAATCCATAATTTATTTTCGATTTCCACCATGAAATCATGAAGAACGAGGGTCAAGAAGATTACCAACAGGTTGGGGCTCGTCCTCCTGTTTCTCCTAAGTCCCCTTGATCTCATCCCAAGCAAAGGAAGAAGAAAGGGCCGAAAAAGCCTTTCAATTCATTTGGAAAAGGCACTTTTATAAGGAAATTGATGAGAGAGAAAATGCCTTATAAAAATCCAATTAATCCAAAAATTATGGCCGCCTCTTCCCCCTCAATTCCATGGATACGAGGCACCTTCCTTTGCCTTTTATTCCCTTTCATTATCCTCAATTTAAAGAAAAGCAAATTAAGCACCTTAATGCTTATTATATTAATATCCCATATGTGAGTGGAAATTACTTTTCTTTATAATAAGGTGAGTGGAATTTCACCTACTTAAGATATTTTCGTTCCTTATCTTATCAAAGGAAAATCCATCCTTATTCAAAATCAACCCAAAACATTTTGGTTGAAAGACCTTCAATTATTTTTATTCATTTTTGCCCTAAATCGAATTAGGGTTTCAATTAGGCATTATTCTTGATTATTTTAATGTCGAGATTCTCTCTCCTCCAACTTAGTTCAAATGAGGAGTCCCTCTAATTTTATTTGCTATACATGATGCCAAGAAACATTAATGACCTTATTGAAGTGGTAATTTGCATATTGAACCCTAGATTTTGGGTAAATTGTACATTACACCAAAACTAGGTTTTAATGCACAATGATTGCTTTACAAGCTTAATCTTGGTGTCCAAGCTTGTGGAAACCATACCACTACATCATATTCATCCTTATGATGTCTCAATATCAGAGGAACATCTTATCATGAAACATTTGCAATTTAACCCCTCAACTTGGGTAATTTGCACTTTAGTCCAAAATAAACAAACATTGCTTCAACATTGTTCAAACAGGACCAAAATTGAAACATAGGTTCCTTTTGAGCCTTAATTACTTTTCACAAGATGAGATTAAGCATATAATCATATTTCTTAATCAAAACACCTAGGGTTAAAGCATAACCCAGGTCAGGGATGTTACAAATTATAAACCCCTAACAAGGATTTCATCCCCGAAATCCCAGATAAAGGGAACATATATTATTCATTCATCATATGATCATGTCTCTTCATAACACCTCATTGTTATGTAGACATCATAGAACTTTGATCAGCACAAAGTTCCTTCACACAATATTCTCATAGAGTGAAATGAGAACTTATCTTAAAGACATATTTAGTTGTTATGTTTATGCAAAGAATAAACCCCTAACATATGATGTTCATATCATTTTATATAATCAGACTGATTTCATAGTTGACCACTCCATGTAGCTAATCTAAACCATCTGATAATTCTCAGATACCAGAATCCATTACCCTGATATCAGTCACATGTGTTGAAAACACATCATATTCTCATCTTTCTTTTATCATATTAACAACTTTATTGAACATGGATCACCTCCCTTGTTCTCTTTCTCATCTTATGAGGGTCATACTTTTACTTCCTCATATACACATACTGATATGAATTCCTATCAGATCATTCTTTCTTGTACTTAAGGTATGATACATTTATCCATACCATATTTCTTATTTCATGATACTCATTAGATTGTATCAAAATGATTGCTTGATCAGGGCAATAAAAAAGATATCAATCTAAGAGTTTCCATACTCACTTTATGATCAATAGTTGTAAACTTTATCAGGGTTTACAAGTACTGAGATCAAGTAGTATGCACTTACATGCTATCATATTTCTTGTTTTTCATATTATCATAACATAAGATTTAACATCCCTGAATTTTATCCAGGCATCTCTTCTATACCTATTCCTCTTTCATAGAGGTAAGATCAATATAGAACATTTAAAAGAATACTTGAACAGAATTCAAATTCTAATTCTCATCATTTCTTCCCTATATGACAACTAATAGGGAAAACCAAATCAGCAATCCTCCTTTTTATAACAAAAGGGGTTTAGTGTACTCAACATGTACACATTTATAACATACATTGTCCTCACATCATGGTCTTATTAGTCTTATTACTGATGCAAAAACTAAGCCATGGAATCTTACAGGTGAAAGGTTAAGACCTTTGCACTTACTTAGTGGCTACTTCCCTGGTACACTAGGCATTTATTGCACTATTAGTACCAAAAACTTGGCTTTTTAAAACCATTAGGCAAATGTCTCTAGAATTATAGAGACCATTCCCTACTTCTCAGCTTATTGCCCCTTCTTGGGCACTACCATCATATATTTATTATCTGTCTGAACTCATGGCAGAGTCCACTTTCTTGCTATAAGTTAATCTTTTCCATATTTTCCCTTGTTCCAACATGACTAAGTCATTTAGGAACTCATTTAAAGCTCAAGCTTTCTGTATTAAGGACTGATAACCTAGATTGTAAGCCTAGCATCCAGTCCACTCATATACATTACTGTTGCCCTAATCTTCCCAACAAGAGCATGATCATAGGATTCTCTATCCTGAAAAGGTCTTAATGGGGATTCTCAGGCACTCATTCTATTCTTGCATGATCGCTTGCACCTCTTCTTGGTGCAACAACGTTGCCCTTAGCAACGTGTTCCTTGTGCTCTCCAGTCATTTTAAACTTTACCCTTTCTCTGCACAAGCAGAAATCATTATATGGTATACTGGAGGACACTAACACAGACTCAACAACTTAGTCCTATGTCTCTGTAGACTCAGCGAACCTAGAGCTCTGATACCACTAAATTGTAACGACACTCGCCATCATTAAGATAACAAGTGCCATTAACAATAATAAAACATGCGGAAGCAAATCATTTGCAGCGGAATTACTGAAAATCACTAAAAATTTAAAACTTTTTAAAAGAGATCCATTCACAGGAAAACTCTTTAACCAAGAACCAAAGTGTTTCCATTTCATCCTGGTTCACAAGTACACAGCCTGTACAATTCCTTTTTAAGGATTACAACATTGACTGCCCTGTTACAAATATACACAGGCGGTATAAAAACTTTGAGGCACTATGCCAAAACTCCGATTGAATCATTTAAAACTCCGAGGACCTGAGAGTACAGAGATGACACATAAGACTACTATCTATATGACTAGACAAACAATATTTCCACCTGAGATCTTATTGCTGTCCCTACTGTTGCTGCTGCTCTTTCCCTGTTCTAGGGTTTCTGCTCTGCCTTCCATGCATACCTAAAAATGTTTCCCACGGGGGTGAGACAATTGAAAATTGCCCCAGCGAGAGATATAACTCTCTACCAAAAACATTGTTATTCCAGTTTATCAAATTAAAACTGAGTAGGGGTTACTTTTACATTATCAGGCATAATTATTCATCATAGAACAGAATAAGATAATCTCCATTCTCAAGGAGGTCATTGGATCTACCCATGGTAGATAAGTAATTCATCTGTCTACTTTGCAGAGAATATAAAGAAACATAATTAAAATTTATCTACTAAGGAATGCACAAAGAAATGCAACATCAGCCAATGAATCTCCGTATTCAATCCTTAAGCAAACATGCTATACGGCTGATTACATTTTACAATCACACTTATGCGCTGAGGAGATGAGATATACCGCTCATACTCCAACCGACCATTACAAAATCGCCTCGGTACCATACATAGGTCATCAAAAGAGCCGGATTCTTATGACCTCATCTGTCTCGGTCAGTACGAGACCACATGCAGGACATCTCGTGTCTCTGCTAACTAGCTAGCCAGGGTATTCTGGCACCTTCACTACAGAGTTACAACGTCAATTGCACTCTCATCGCCAATCGAGAGATTTCTTGTTTATCTCCTCGATCCGACATTAAGTATAATTGGGAGATTCATGATACATCCATCCCGACATATTCATGAAGGATTGAGAGGTTTCTTGTTTACCTTCCAACAATCTCTTCAAGAGGACGTAAGGATATTTTCGCCCATTTACCCCCACATATTCAAAATATGTGCTCCGGGTTTTGCCGCGGGCACCCGTTTCACCATCACCTATTCCTGACGATGATGGATCTATGGTCAGAGCACTACATGAATAGATTTCACTTGATTTATTAAGTACATTCTCATATTCTTTTAGCATCAGCCAAGTTCTCAAACATAACTTATTACAACAATGCTATAAAGAGACATGTACTACTTTTATCAGATATTTATCAGTCTTTCAAAGACCCTGGGAACTCAGTCCCTCATTTCAATACTGGGAATTATCATCCCTTCACTTTCTCATCACCATAATCATATGGTTCTGGGTATTCAAACCCTTAACTCATCATTGAGCATTATTATACCTTTTTCAGGTAACTATCACCTTCAGGTCATCTGACCAAGGCATTCATGATACTTGTTACACAAGCATCACACCTGGCTCATAAGGCCATGAAATATCTTGTCACCTCTCACTGGGTAACAACTTACTCATGTGACTCATAAAAGTCCATGCATATTGCTTCTTTTACTAAGCAACAACAACATTAAGGCACATAATGCCAATCAACATTTATTATATAAATGTCACAGCTCATACTAGCTATATACATCATCTCATAATATCTGTATGGTTATTAGGCATGATAACAGTCATACAAGATATTCGTCACATCATATGATGTGATAGTAACACCATTATTCCTCTACTAGGAATTAGGGTTTACTATCAAATAGGGCTTTTCATTCCCTTTACCCAAATTAGGGTTAGGGTTCCCCATTTCTCAGTAATAAAGAGTTCATGATCTCATTATCTGTCCAACCCTTAATACATTATTACATACCTCTGGGGCATTCAAGGATATCATATTTGATTATTCTAGAACACTACTTTCATCATATAGCAATAATGATCATCAATTCAAGGTATGAGTTCATTTCTCATCCTTATCATGGTATGATTATATCATACACATCATTTGGGCTTAACCCCATTCTCAAGGTACATTAATTAACACTCATCAAGGTGTAACAACTCATTACATTTCATTGTAATAGTTGCATAACACACTTCATATGTTTCTTACCCAATTATATTGGATTTGAAGTACATCAAGGCATATAAACCCTGAAATGCTGAATGTGATAACTATCATATCTTGATGTATCACTTTCTCATCATTTCAAACTCTGTTGAGTTATCCATCTTATCTTGTATTAAGGTATTTCCCTCTTAATACATTCCACCACTAATCTCTTACCTTTAGCATATAATGCAAAGGCCACACATTAGAATTGTACAACTATCTCACAATGATATGGACTTATCTTAGTTTAAGGCATGACTTTATTATAAAGTTGCTTATAAACAATCACAATGATACACCCTCAACTAGGGTTTCTCATCACATATCTTATGTATCCTTCATCCAATTATATTGGAATTATAATCATATCAAGGTATACGATCATATGAGGTCACTTTCAAATCACATCTAAATCAAGCATAGAGAACCACGGCCGTGCAACCAAGAACGGCCGTGCAAAGGGAAGCCACCACAGCCGTGCTACCTTGCACGGTCGCGCAAAGTGATGCTACCACGGTCGTGCTACAGAAGTTCCCCTCATGAATCATATTCAAGTATGAATTCTATTCTTTCATTAGGGATTCGGGTTTCACATACCATCTCCCTTCTTTAGAATAGGGATTACATATAGCATCACCTTTCATTAGGGTTTCATATCACGTTTCCCATATTCAAGGTTTGCTAATCATTCCCAATTAGGGTTTCTCATGAAATCACCCTCAATTAGGGTTTCTCATGGATACACCCTCAACTAGGGTTTCACATGGATACACCCTCAGTTAGGGTTTCACATGGATACACCCTCAACTAGGGTTTCACATGGATACACCCTCAACTAGGGTTTCATAAGGATACACCCTCAACTAGGGTTTGAGTTCAATAACCCTGTCAATTAGGGTTTATGTTCATATTTAGGGTTTCATGATCTCTTTACTTAAGGATCATAACTCTTAACCACCACATGAATCATATTAATGAATGAATTCATGCTATCAACTTCTCAACTTGAATAGGTCATATCACCCTTTAGTTGAGTACATACAACTATGATTAACATAGTGTATCAAGTCATTGACCCTATAAGCAATTAGGAATTCATCCCTTAATTGGCACTAATCCCTTAGGTACTATTCGGGTTTCAACCTTTGTACCTTCTTTGATTATCATTACTAATCAACATTGGATCAATGGATCATTCATAATCTTGATTCTCAAGAGATTTAATCACATTGGACCTCCATTACATAGGGTATCCAATTGAATTAGGGTTTTCAATGTTGATTCCTTCAATCATTGAATTCATGGAACCAGTCATCAATTGGACCTACCCTCATACTTCAATTGAGTTTAATGGGTCAACCTTCAACTGATTTGACTCTCAATTGACCCTCAATTGATCATCAATTAGGGTTTGATTCAATTGAATTAGGGTTTGGAATCGATGATTCAATAACACTAATCAATGTAAGACTAGTTGCTTTGAAACCATTGAACCATCATCCAAATTGGGTATGACCTGACCCCAAACGGTCTTGAGGTCGTTTGGATGACCTCCAAACGGTCTTGAGACCGTTTTCCCATCATATCACTCAAATCTAAGCAATCCAATTAGGGTTTGGTTCATTGGATTGATCACCAAATCAGCATTACATTGTTTAACAGATTGGTACCTTTAGACCTTCAAACACCTAACCATACTCAACCCTAGACCTCCAAACGGTCTTGGGTGACCACCAAACGGTCTTGAGACCGTTTGGATGAGCTCCAAACGGTCTTGAGACCGTTTGCCCATCCAACCTTTGGACTCTAGTGAAAATTCATCATGGATTGGTCTATCGAGTTGATCAACAAATCAGCATTGAGTTGCAGTATGATTTGGTACCTTTGGACCTTCAATTGATCAACTATACTTGACCCCAGACCTCCAAACGGTCTTGGGGTTATCCCCAAACGGTCTTGAACCCGTTTGGATGATCCCCAAACGGTCTTGAACCCGTTTGGGCTAATCAACCCAAAATCTCAACTTAACTCATTGGAATTTCAGCACTGTTTTCAATTAGGATTTGCCTAAATGAATAGCCTTCAAATCACGATTCCTTGGGAGTTAACCCCTAAAATTTGGAGAGTCATTAACCAACATAATTATGAACAGGAATCCTAAAACGGTCAACGCTTGGTCAACTCACTCAAACGGTCTTGAACCCGTTTTCCCAAGAAGGTCAAGTTAATCAGGTTGAAAATCAGCACTTAATTCAATTCGATTTGTCTAATTGATTGGACTTCAAACTATGATTCCTTTGAAGTTAACCCCTCATATTTGTAAGGTAATTATCCTACATAATTAGGAATGATATTCCCGAACGGTCAACGCTTGGTCAACTCCTTCAAATGGGTTTGAACCCGTTTGCCACCAAACGGTTTTGGTGAAACCGTTTGGTCCCAACTTTTGAGATCGTTTGCTCCCAAGATATATGGTGAGGTGCTTGCTTATGATGATGCCATCATCATCTTCCTTCGTGAACCCAATAACAGAAACCGTTCTTGATGGAATTTGCAGCAAAGAAACAAAAGTGTATAAAATTGAAGAAATCAATCAACAAAGCATAGAAGATTGATGCAATAGCAATGTTTGAGGGTTTAAGTTATAAAACCCGCCTCCAATTGAGCTCCAAAGCTCCAAGATCACGCCATCAATGGTGGATGAATCTCTAGCAACTCCACCTAGGCTCGTCCTCAAGCTTTTGATTGCAAAAGTTGGCTAGGGTTGAAGAGGAGATCGAAATAAGAAGGAATCCATAATTTATTTTCGATTTCCACCATGAAATCATGACGAACGAGGGTAAAGAAGATTACCAACAGGTTGGGGCTCGTCCTACTGTTTCTCCTAAGTCCCCTTGAGCTCATCCCAAGAAAAGGAATAAGAAAGGGCCGAAAAAGCCTTTCAATTCATTTGGAAAAGGCACTTTTATAAGGAAATTGATGAGAGAGAAAATGCCTTATAAAAATCCAATTAATCCAAAAATTATGGCCGCCTCTTCCCCCTCACTTCCATGGATACGAGGCACCTTCCTTTTCCTTTTATTCCCCTTCATTATCCTCAATTTAAAGAAAAGCAAATTAAGCACCTTAATGCTTATTATATTAATATCCCATATGTGAGTGGAAATTACTTTTCTTTATAATAAGGTGAGTGGAATTTCACCTACTTAAGATATTTTCGTTCCTTATATTATCAAAGGAACGTCCATCCTTATTCAAAATCAACCCAAAACATTTTGGTTGAAAGCCCTTCAATTATTTTTATTCATTTTTGCCCTAAATTGAATTAGGGTTTCAATTAGGCATTATTCTTGATTATTTTAATGTCGAGATTCTCTCTCCTCCAACTTAGTTCAAATGAGGAGTCACTCTCATTTTCTTTGCTATACATGATGCCAAGAAACATTAAGGGCCTTATTGAAGTGGTAATTTGCATATTGAACCCTAGATTTTGGGTAAATTGCACATTACACCAAAACTAGGTTTTAATGCACAAGGATTGCTTTACAAGCTTAATCTTGGTGTCCAAGCTTGTGGAAACCATACCACTACATCATATTCATTCTTATGATGTCTAAACATCAGAGGAACATCTTATCATGCAACATTTGCAATTTAACCCCTTAACTTGGGTAATTTGCACTTTAGTCCAAAATAAACAAACATTGCTTCAACATTGTTCAAACATGACAAAAATTGAAACATAGGTTCCTTTTAAGCCTTAATTACTTTTCACAAGATGAGATTAAGCATATAATCATCTTTCGTAATCAAAACACCTAGGGTTAAAGCATAACCCAGGTCAGGGATGTTACAAATTATAAACCCCTAACAAGGATTTCGTCCCTGAAATCCCAGATAAAGGGAACAGATATTATTCATTCATCATATCATCATGTCTCTTCATAACACCTCATTGTTATGTAGACATCATAGAACTTTGATCAACACAAAGTTCCTTCACACAATATTCTCATAGAGTCAAATGAGAACTTATCTTAAAGACATATTTAGTTGTTATGTTTATGCAAATCATAAACCCCTAACATATGATGTTCATATCATTTTATATAATCAGACTGATTTCATAGTTGACCACTCCAGGTAGCTAATCTAAACCATCTGATAATTCTCAGATACCATAATCCATTACCCTGGTATCAGTCACATGTGTTGAAAACACATCATATTCTCATCTTTCTTTTATCATATTAACAACTTTATTGAACAGGGATCACCTCCCTTGTTATCTTTCTCATCATATGAGGGTCATACTTTTACTTCCTCATATACACATACTGATCTGAATTCCTATCAGATCCTTCTTTCTTGTACTTAAGGTATGATACATTTATCCATACCATATTTCTTATTTCATGATACTCATTAGATTGTATCAAAATGATTGCTTGATCAGGGCAATCAAAAAGATATCAATCTAAGAGTTTCCATACTCACTTTATCATCAATAGTTGTAAACCTGATCAGGGTTTACAAGTACCGAGATCAAGTAGTATGCACTTACATGCTATCATATTTCTTGTTTTTCATATTATCATAACATAAGATTTAACATCCCTGAATTTTATCCATGCATCTCTTCTATACCTCTTCCTCTTTCATAGAGGTAAGATCAATATAGAACATTTAAAAGAATACTTGAACAGAATTCAAATTCTAATTCTCATCATTTCTTCCCTATATGACAACTAATAGGGAAAACCAAATCAGCAGTCCTCCTTTTTATAACAAAAGGGGTTTAGTGTACTCAACATGTACACATTTATAACATACATTGTCCTCACATCATGGTCTTATTAGTCTTATTAGTGATGCAAAAACTAAGCCATGGAATCTTACAGGTGAAAGGTTAAGACCTTTCCACTTACTTAGTGGATACTTCCCTGGTACACTAGGCATTTATTGCACTATTAGTACCAAAAACTTGGCTTTTTAAAACCATTAGGCAAATGTCTCTAGAATTATAGAGACCATTCCCTACTTCTCAGCTTATTGCCCCTTCTTGGGCACTACCATCACATATTTATTATCTGTCTGAACTCATGGCAGAGTCCACTTTCTTGCTATAAGTTAATCTTTTCCATATTTTCCCTTGTTCCAACATGACTAAGTCATTTAGGAACTCATTTAAAGCTCAAGCTTTCTGTATTAAGGACTGATAACCTAGGTTGTAAGCCTAGCATCCAGTCCACTCATATACATTACTGTTGCCCTAATCTTCCCAACAAGAGCATGATCATAGGATTCTCTATCCTGAAAAGGTCTTAATGGGGATTCTCAGGCACTCATTCTATTCTTGCATGATCCCTTGCACCTCTTCTTGGTGCAACAACATTGCCCTTAGCAATGTGTTCCTTGTGCTCTCCAGTCATTTTAAACTTTACCCTTTCTCTGTACAAGCAGAAATCATTATAGGGTATACTGGAGGACACTAACACAGACTCAACAACTTAGTCCTATGTCTCTGTAGACTCAGCGAACCTAGAGCTCTAATACCACTAAATTGTAACGACACTCGCCATCATTAAGATAACAAGTGCCATTAACAATAATAAAACATGCAGAAGCAAATCATTTGCAGCGGAATTACTGAAAATCACTAAAAATTTAAAACTTTTTAAAAGAGATCCATTCACAGGAAAACTATTTAACCAAGAACCAAAGTGTTTCCATTTCATCCTGGTTCACAAGTACACAGCCTGTACAATTCCTTTTTAAGGATTACAACATTGACTGCCCTGTTACAAATATACACAGGCGGTATAAAAACTTTGAGGCACTATGCCAAAACTCCGATTGAATCATTTAAAACTCCGAGGACCTGAGAGTACAGAGACGACACATAAGACTACTATCTATATGACTAGACAGACAATATTTCCACCTGAGATCTTATTGTTGTCCCTGCTGTTGCTGCTGCTCTTTCCCTATTCTAGGGTTTCTGCTATGCCTTCCATGCATACCTAAAAATGTTTCCCACGGGGGTGAGACAATTGAAAATTGCCCCAGCGAGAGATATAACTCTCTGCCAAAAACATTTTTATTGCAGTTTATCAAATTAAAACTGAGTAGGGGTTACTTTTACATTATCAGGCAGAATTATTCATCATAGAACAGAATAAGATAATCTCCATTCTCAAGGAGGTCATTGCATCTACCCATGGTAGATAAGTAATTCATCTGTCTACTTTGCAGAGAATATAAAGAAACATAATTAACATTTATCTACTAAGGAATGCACAAAGAAATGCAACATCAGCCAATGAATCTCCGTATTCAATCCTTAAGCAAACATGCTATACGGCTGATTACATTTTACAATCACACTTATGCTCTGAGGAGATGAGATATACCGCTCATACTCCAACCGACCATTACAAAATCGCCTCGGTACCATACATAGGTCATCAAAAGAGCCGGATTCTTATGACCTCATCTATCTCGGTCAGTACGAGACCACATGCAGGACATCTCATGTCTCTGCTAACTAGCTAGCCAGGGTATTCTGGCACCTTTGCTACAGAGTTACAGCGTCAACTGCACTCTCATCGCCAATCGAGAGATTTCTTGTTTATCTCCTCGATCTGACATTAAGTATTATTGGGAGATTCATGATACATCCATCCCGACATATTCATGAAGGATTGAGAGGTTTCTTGTTTACCTTCCAACAATATCTTCAAGAGGACGTAAGGATATTTTCGCCCATTTACCCCCACATATTCAAAATATGTGCTCCGGGTTTTGCCACGGGCACCCGTTTCACCATCACCTATTCCTGACGATGATGGATCTATGGTCAGAGCACTACATGAATAGATTTCACTTGATTTATTAAGTACATTCTCATATTCTTTTAGCATCAGCGATGTTCTCAAACATAACTTATTACAACAATGCTATAAAGAGACATGTACTACTTTTATCAGATATTTATCAGTCTTTCAAAGACCCTGGGAACTCAGTCCCTCATTTCAATACTGGGAATTATCATCCCTTCAATTTCTCATCACCATAATCATATGGTTCTGGGTATTCAAACCCTTAACTCATCATTGAGCATTATTATACCTTTTTCAGGTAACTATCACCTTCAGGTTATCTGACCAAGGCATTCATGATACTTGTTACACAAGCATCACACCTGGCTCACAAGGCCATGAAATATCTTGTCACCTCTCACTGGGTAACAACTTACTCATGTGACTCATAAAAGTCCATGAATATTGCTTCTTTTACTAAGCAACAACAACATTAAGGCACATAATGCCAATCAACATTTATTATATAAATGTCACAACTCATACTAGCTATATACATCATCTCATAATATCTGTATGGTTATTAGGCATGATAACAGTCATACAAGATATTCATCACATCATATGATGTGATAGTAACACCATTATTCCTCTACCAGGAATTAGGGTTTACTATCAAATTGGGCTTTTCATTCCCTTTACCCAAATTAGGGTTAGGGTTCCCCATTTCTCATTAATAAAGAGTTCATGACTTCATTATCTGTCCAACCCTTAATACATTATTACATACCTCTGGGGCATTCAAGGATATCATATTTGATTATTCTAGAACACTACTTTCATCATATAGCATTAATGATCATCAATTCAAGGTATGAGTTCATTTCTCATCCTTATCATGGTATGATTATATCATACACATCATTTGGGCTTAACCCCATTCTCAAGGTACATTAATTAACACTCATCAAGGTGTAACAACTCATTACATTTCATTGTAATAGTTGCATAACACACTTCATATGTTTCTTACCCAATTATATTGGATTTGAAGTACATCAAGGCATATAAACCCTGAAATGCTGAATGTGATAACTATCATATCTTGATGTATCACTTTCTCATCATTTCAAACTCTGTTGAGTTATCCATCTTATCTTGTATTAAGGTATTTCCCTCTTAATACATTCCATCACTAATCTCTTACCTTTAGCATATAATGCAAAGGCCACACATTAGAATTGTACAACTATCTCACAATGATATGGACTTATCTTAGTTTAAGGCATGACTTTATTATAAAGTTGCTTATAAACAATCACAATGATACACCCTCAACTAGGGTTTCTCATCACATATCTTATGTATCCTTCATCCAATTATATTGGAATTATAATCATATCAAGGTATACGATCATATGAGGTCACTTTCAAATCACATCTAAATCAAGCATAGAGAACCACGGCCGTGCAACCAAGAACGGCCGTGCAAAGGGAAGCCACCACAGCCGTGCTACCTTGCACGGTCGTGCAAAGTGAAGCTACCACGGTCGTGCTACAGAAGTTCCCCTCATGAATCATATTCAAGTATGAATTCTATTCTTTCATTAGGGATTAGGGTTTCACATACCATCTCCCTTGTTTAGAATAGGGATTACATATAGCATCACCCTTCATTAGGGTTTCATATCACGTTTCCCATATTCAAGGTTTGCTCATCATTCCCAATTAGGGTTTCTCATGAAATCACCCTCAATTAGGGTTTCTCATGGATACACCCTCAACTAGGGTTTCACATGGATACACCCTCAGTTAGGGTTTCACATGGATACACCCTCAACTAGGGTTTCACATGGATACACCCTCAACTAGGGTTTCATAAGGATACATCCTTAACTAGGGTTTGAGTTCAATAACCCTGTCAATTAGGGTTTATGTTCATATTTAGGGTTTCATGATCTCTTTACTTAAGGATCATAACTCTTAACCACCACATGAATCATATTAATGTATGAATTCATGCTATCAACTTCTCAACTTGAATAGGTCATATCACCCTTTAGTTGAGTACATACAACTATGATTAACATAGTGTATCAAGTCATTGACCCTATAAGCAATTAGGAATTCATCCCTTAATTGGCACTAATCCCTTAGGTACTATTCGGGTTTCAACCTTTGTACCTTATTTGATTATCATTACTAATCAAAATTGGATCAATGGATCATTCATCATCTTGATTCTCAAGAGATTCAATCACATTGGACCTCCATTACATAGGGTATCCAATTGAATTAGGGTTTTCAATGTTGATTCCTTCAATCATTGAATTCATAGAACCAGTCATCAATTGGACCTACCCTCATACTTCAATTGAGTTTAATAGGTCAACCTTCAACTGATTTGACTCTCAATTGAACCTCAATTGATCATCAATTAGGGTTTGATTCAATTGAATTAGGGTTTGGAATCGATGATTCAACAACACTAATCAATGTAAGACTAGTTGCTTTGAAACCATTGAACCATCATCCAAATTGGGTATGACCTGACCCCAAACGGTCTTGAGGTCGTTTGGATGACCTCCAAACGGTCTTGAGATCGTTTGCCCATCATATCACTCAAATCTAAGCAATCCAATTCGGGTTTGGTTCATTGGATTGATCACCAAATCAGCATTACATTGTTTAACAGCTTGGTACCTTTAGACCTTCAAACACCTAACCATACTCAACCCTAGACCTCCAAAAGGTCTTGGGTGACCACCAAACGGTCTTGATACCGTTTGTATGAGCTCCAAATGGTCTTGAGACCGTTTGCCCATCCAACCTTTGGACTCTAGTGAAAATTCATCATGCATTGGTCTATCGAGTTGATCAACTAATCAACATTGAGTTGCAGTATGATTTGGTACCTTTGGACCTTCAATTGATCAACTATACTTGACCCCAGACCTCCAAACGGTCTTGGGGTTATCCCCAAACAGTTTTGAACCCGTTTGGATGATCCCCAAACGGTCTTGAACCCGTTTGGGCTAATCAACCCAAAATCTCAACTTAACTCACTGAAATTTCAGCACTGTTTTCAATTAGGATTTGCCTAATTGAATAGCCTTCAACTCACGATTCCTTGGGATTTAACCCCTCAAATGTGGAGAGTCATTAACCAACATAATTATGAACAGGAATACCAAACGGTCAACGCTTGGTCAACTCACTCAAACGGTCTTGAACCCGTTTTCCCAAGAAGGTCAAGTTAATCAGGTTGAAAATCAGCACTTAATTCAATTCGATTTGTCTAATTGATTGGCCTTCAACCTATGATTCCTTTGGAGTTAACCCCTCAAATTTGGAGGGTCATTATCCTACATAATTAGGAACGAGATTCCCAAACGTTCAACGCCTGGTCAACTTCTTCAAACGGGTTTGAACCCGTTTGCCACCAAACGGTTTGCAACCCGTTTGGTCACCAAACGGTTTTGGTGAAACCGTTTGGTCCCATCTTTTGAGATCGTTTGCTCCCAAGATATTTGGTGAGGTGCTTGCTTATGATGATGTCATCATCATCGTCCTTCGTTCACCCAAGAACAGCAACCGTTCTTGATGGAATTTGCAGCAAAGAAACAAAAGTGTATAAAATTGAAGAAATCAATCAACAAAGCATAGAAGATTGATGCAATAGCAATGTTTGAGGGTTTAAGTTATAAAACCCGCTTCCAATTGAGCTACAAATCTCCAAGATCACGCCATCAATGGTGGATGAAGCTCTAGCAACTCCCCCTAGGCTCGTCCTCTAGCTTTTGATTGCAAAAATTGGCTAGGGTTGAAGAGGAGATCGAAATAAGAAGGAATCCATAATTTATTTTCGATTTCCACCATGAAATCATGAAGAACGAGGGTCAAGAAGATTAACAACAGGTTGGGGCTCGTCATCCTGTTGCTCCTAAGTCCCCTTGAGCTCATACCAAGAAAAGGAAGAAGAAAGGGCCGAAAAAGCCTTTCAATTCATTTGGAAAAGGCACTTTTATAAGGAAATTGATGAGAGAGAAAATGCCTTATAAAAATCCAATTAATCCAAAAATTATGGCCACCTCTTCCCCCTCAATTCCATGGATACGAAGCACCTTCCTTTTCCTTTTATTCCCCTTCATTATCCTCAATTTAAAGAAAAGCAAATTAAGCACCTTAATGCTTATTATATTAATATCCCATATGTGAGTGGAAATTACTTTTCTTTATAATAAGGTGAGTGGAATTTCACCTACTTAAGATATTTTCGTTCCTTATCTTATCAAAGGAACGTCCATCCTTATTCAAAATCAACCCAAAACATTTTGGTTGAAAGCCCTTCAATTATTGTTATTCATTTTTGCCCTGAATCGAATTAGGGTTTCAATTAGGCATTATTCTTGATTATTTTAATGTCGAGATTCTCTCTCCTCCAACTTAGTTCAAATGAGGAGTCCCTCTCATTTTATTTGCTATACATGATGCCAAGAAACAATAAGGACCTTATTGAAGTGGTAATTTGCATATTGAACCCTAGATTTTGGGTAAATTGCACATTACACCAAAACTAGGTTTTAATGCACAAGGATTGCTTTACAAGCTTAATCTTGGTGTCCAAGCTTGTGGAAACCATACCACTACATCATATTCATTCTTATGATGTCTCAACATCAGAGGAACATCTTATCATGCAACATTTGCAATTTAACCCCTCAACTTGGGTAATTTGCACTTTAGTCCAAAATAAACAAACATTGCTTCAACATTGTTCAAACAAGACCAAAATTGAAACATAGGTTCCTTTTGAGCCTTAATTACTTTTCACAAGATGATATTAAGCATATAATCATATTTCTTAATCAAAACACCTAGGGTTAAAGCATAACCCAGGTCAGGGATGTTACAATCCTAATATCCCATAAGGGTTTACATGTATGATACAATATAAGGATCTAAGTAGAGGGAAATCTAAACCATAACTACCTTGTCTCCAAGCTTTAACTCCTTAAGCTAGTTCAAAACTTCATGCCTTATCATCCAAGTCCTTCACCTTGGGTTGGAAGCATACCCTAGCAAGAAGAGAAAATAGATGACATCAGCAAAGGCTGGTATGTGCATACTAAATAGGAAATTCATCAATATATGGAATAAAGGACATCAATATAAAAGGCTTCCCATAGAATGGATAAGAACCACCCAAATGGGTATCAAGAGAAAAGGAATTGAAATCATATGATAACAAAAGAATACTTGCCATTAATATAACATATATATTGTGCCACACAAGAACATGTAAAGAATTAAGGCACACACCCCATATCATCAACATGCATGCATGTGATATAAACATAGCCCTAGAACAATATAAACACAAAGGCGGCCAAGTATCATAAACTTGAAACCTGATATAGAAAGAAATACTTCCAATGTCCCAAATATATAAAACATGGGCCAAGAATCACACATCTTGTCCTGGGTATGAGGTTCCTTTCCATCCCAAAAGAGTAGGACATATCACATCTGCTCGGTAGGAAATAACACATCTGTCATAAAAACCAATGTAATTACACTACTCTAGTGCTACTGAATCATATATCATGTTAAATGTAGAGGCAACTAGTAAGTATAGTTAGAATATATAAAATAGTCACCACATAAGTGACCAAGATATACATCCACCTCATAAGTGGGCAAATGACATCACATGTCATCTTTTAGAGTTCCATCATGAACAAAGCATAAGATAAGAGTTCAAAAGAATATCCATGATCACATGATCAATATCAAATAAGGTAGTTCACATGAACCATGATTTTCGAAAGAAAAGACATTGTGTATAGGCTAATGTCCATAGGACAAAGAGAATGAATAAGCATAGGTGAATTTCTCAACATAGAAGAATAGGGGATACATCATACCTCAACTTCAGAGTCTAAACAATTCAAGTCAAGCCTAGATCGAAACATAGGCATCCAAAGAACCTCTAGGGAAGGTGGACATGTCCAATAAGTAAGGTCGCCAATCTTAGAGAGGTGGGTTTCTCCAACAAAGCTCCTATCTGGAGCAAGAAGCACCTTCTCCACTTTAGGGGTGAAAAGCCCTAACAAAAGAACATGGAGATGAGGTGTTTATGGGTTCTAGGTGGGGTTTCACCATGGAAGGTCATGGTTCCGACCTGGAGGAAGGTGGAAGGAAGACTAACAACATAAAAATAGGTAAGGAAAGGAGGATACTTACTAGTTTTGGGCAAAATCACCAAGGAGGAGCTTAAGAAATCCTAAATAGAGAAATTTGGAACCCTAGGAGCCTTCTTCACCAAGGTAGGTACCTCCTTTTACCTTGGGACATCACCTTCATGGAAAAATAGAGTAGGAATGATGTTCTAATCTAGATGGAATAAAGGAGAGCAAGAGTTTTCGAATTGGGAGTTGGGAGAGGTAGATATGGCTATATAAAGAAAGAGGTCAAGTGTGAGGTGTCTATGAGACTTTCCATGTGTCATGTATAAGGGTGTCCATGGACATGCAAGCCTTTATGGATAAGGAATAATTAAAGCACGATGTATCAAGTTACTTTCCACGTGTCCAATTCTAAGGGTGCCTATGGACATGCAAACCTCTATGGCTAAGGAAGAAGTCAAGCATGAGGTGTCCATGGAGCTTTCCATGTGTCCTTAGCCTATGGATTTCATGGCCATGCAAGAGGATAGATCATAGAGACTTCTTGGATATCAAATTTCAGTTTATGGACACTTATAGGCCATTCCAACCGACCTCCAATCAAACAAATAACCCCATTGGTTGATAGCTTCTAAAGATAAGCTCATTTATAAAGAGAGTAATCCCTAAAATGCCCTTGGAGAGAAACACCTTCAAATCAAGGTGCAAATAGGCTACATATGGTTCAAAATCTCGAGAATGGTAAGGGAATATCTAAGAATTAAAATTCAGGTGATAATTTGCAAAGAAAACCTCCCAATTGAGTAAATTGCAGAAAAGTCTAGAATGTACCTAAAATTGCATAACTTGCACAAACAACATCCAAATTGGACCAAACATCATCCACAAGTTATCTTTGATGTGTTGAATATGAATTTTCCATTATTTCCATATTTTGAAGTTAGAAAATCACATTATTCATTACTTATGCCTTTTACTCATTTTCTCTCTCCTAAACTTATCCTAATATTTCAAGGTGGTCCAAATTAGATGAAATTTGACATGTAGGCTAATTTTGATATGTTGATTCCAAATTTAAAGTTTGTTTCCAATTTTGAGACTTATTTTTATGAGATATGTCATATGTCCCAATAACGACCCATTATCTAAATTATTCGTCCAATTAAGTTCTTTATCTTCATATGACGACCAAAATGAGTTATGTGGCATATTTAATGTATCCATTATTAACCTAAGATTAATGTTAGATCATTAGGTTATATTGAGGTGATATATACATGCATTAGATCATTGGGGTTATACTAAACATCTGTTTAGGTCTAACCTTCAACCTTGTTTGGCAAAGTCCAAAATGTCAACTTCTAGGGTAGGGTCTGAGATCTAGTATGTTACACATACCTTAGGGAGTAGTTGAGGATACAAATTAGGTTCAAAGTAATTTGCAAGATGGAAATATGTTAAGAAGTTGAAAGTTAAGTTTAAAAGAAAAATTGAGTGTCCACCCAAGACACACGTGTAAGAGATCATTCAACCAAACATCAAGGTGCATTCAATCATGAAATTGAGGGTTATAGTGAGGAAGATATTAAAGGATGAGTGCATAGAAGATACACATGGAAAGAGAAAATTCTAGGTTATCACATCCTCGCCATGTTAAAAAGAAATTTTGTCCCCAAATTAAAACAAGTCATCAATCAAGATTGAAATTTTCCTATTCAAACATTAAGATCGCCCTAATATTCTCATAAGGTATAATCACCAATTACAACATACATCTCATTTTGAAATCGAGTAATCGAGTGTCATGGTCAACACATAGCCACATGGATCATCAAATTGGGGAAGATCATCAGACGAGTCCTATATTTGTAAAGATTGTCATATAGATCACCAATTTTGGAGAGATCACATATTAGGTCAATCCAATAGAGTTCAAGAGTAAGACATGACTTTCATTCCCAAAATTTTAGGGTTCTAGATTCTACAATGGCCTAGGTGGTGTCCATGATTGAGGTTTTTAATTTCAACAATTCTAGACCAACATCATATTTCATCATGGTGATTCCGTGCTCAAAATCAATGAAGGGTCCCACCCTAGTCCACATGGAACTCACCCTTAAGTCATAAATCAAGAAATTCATCATAGTAATCATTTCAATTTTGAGATTTGGGAACACGAAGGTCATTAGTCATATATCGAGGGTGATCTCAAGATCCAAATGGGATGATCATGAGGGATCAAGTTAAACCAAGATCAATATTCATAAGTCAAGATTTCATTATGCAATATCGAGAGTCAAGTCTAGACATAAAAGTCATAGATCCAAACATCTCATAACTAGGGTTTAGATTCACATAGGGGTGATCATTCATCCATATACAACAATTGAGCAACAATCGAGCAACATTTGAAGCATTTTTGGATCAACATTTTAAGGTATTAATATCATTTTCATTATCACGGTGTTCAAGGTCAATGAATGATCTAGAAATAGGTCCTTATAGGAATTTAACCACTAACTATAGTCAACATCATCATATTTCAAGATCAAATCGAGATTCAAGATTGAGTATCAAAGTCATCATGGAATTGACCTATTAGAGTTTTAGGTCAACAAATCAAAATAGTGTGAAAGGGGTAACCTTTCCAACTCTTAATTTTATTTAGAGGCAATCAAATAGGGATGTGACCTAAGTTAGGGGAGTCACAAGTTAACCACCACTCTATTCTAGCTATTAGTCTATACTGATCACAAGTCATCAAGCATATCTGAATAGGGAGAGTATCAACTATCGACTCATATTTCACAAAATCATGAGTCAAACATCAAAATCAAAGTGGGGCAACCATAAATAAAGGCTTTGCAAGAGCAAGATCACGATTTCATTCCTTTCCTTTAAAGGTCAAGGTAAGGGTAGATTTTGGAAATGGATAAGTCAATTTAAGAACTCTAGAGTTTGAGCATAATTGGGTGATATTAAGATCTAGGTCCATCATGTTATTCAAATTGAGTCTACAAAGAGGAGTAATGGTCAATAGGGGATTTTCCTCTTGTAACAAGTCTTCACACCATGATCTAGGGTTCCAAAGACAAGGTCATTGCATGTATCAAATAATGGAGAGTTTTTCTTAACTATGTTTGAGGCCTAGTTAAAAATAGAGCAACACAAGTTTAGTCAATAGGGACCTCATAAAACATGAGGTGTAGCATGAGTTCCACCTTATTTCACCATATCAAGAATTTATCTCAAACATAGAAAGCACTCATGTTTGATCGGGTAACGTCGAGTTCCATAACTTTAGATATGAGTACATCACATTCAAGAATAACTTCCTACAACAAACAGGGCTTTCATTTTAAGATTAGATGGCATTATCATATTGATTGACTTTCATGATTTCAAATGAGTTTTACTTTTCCCTTGCATAAGAATCCCCAAAATCGAGAATTCATGTGATTAGTAGTCATGAGAGAAGAATCACATGAGGAGGTGAGGAGACTACCTAATAATCATCTACTTGGGTGGTTCAGGTGGTCCTTAATGAAGAGATGAGATGCTAGAAGACTCTCTAAACTTCAATGAAAGGATTTTAGTCCTCCCTGGGTTCTTAAAATGTGTTATGCCTTAAACATATATAGAGGCCTATGTGTTTTTCTCTGATACGATTTTTCACATAACTGTTTGTTACCCCAATTCCACACTCCTAATGGTTACATAGCCAAAGGTGAGTGGACTAGGGCGTATGTCTGTAGAATGGCACAATATTTCACAGAGGCAATATATATGTAAAAGCAGTAACACCAAGACTAAAGAGATAACAAGATACTAACCATGGAGATAAGAGATATGTACCCTTTTCTAGATTCAAGTATACCCATTTGTATTGCATTTCAGAGCTTAGAATCTTGAGTGCAGCAAATCATCATTTAGCAACTACAAATTCAATAAACAAAATATATTAATGCTAAAGCATTAAGTACGCTATGAAAAGGCATGTAAACTATTTACGAGTAGTATCAATGTTGCTTATCTAGAAACATCATATAAGCAAGAAGAAGAAACAAAGCGTGAAAATTTAACAACAATCTTTTATACAAAGTGTGTTTTAAGTGTATTTTCCATTATACTCAACAACATATCATGGCCATTGACCAATTTCCCATTGGAAGGATCCGTAAGGGTGCTCCAGATTAGCCAACCCTTTTATCGACATGGTCCACCTCATCTTGACATCTCAAGTAAGGCGCCCAACCTTGTGCCCTTACCCCTAGATTATAGGAAGGTGTACGAAGTTTGTATAATGGACAAGTTCAATTATGTTTGAGGTTTGTTCAATATATTTCAAGAAAAATGAACATACTAATCATAGGGAACAAGTAGCTCAAAAAAGTAACTAACTAGATAGGAATTCATATGAACATACATACAAACAAGCCAATACCATAGTAGGGTCAAGAAAGTAAGTGTTCCTTTCAAGTAGAGTACAAGATAAAGCATTGATTCAAGAAAACCATAACTAGCACTTTATTAGATCTTGGCAATTGAGTCAACATAGAGATCATGAAATTTCAAATGAGTGCAACTGGATTAACGTCAGCAAGATAAGGTATCATTAATCCTTATAATGTGGTTGGATGTGTCACCTAGATCTAGGTATCATTTCTTTCAACATTGTTTTCAATATCTCCAACTTGTTATGCATAGGCATTATCAAGCAACATAGCACGTAATGGGTTCAATAGATCACTAAAAAGGTTATCATAAGATTTGAACACGCTTAGTCAACACAAGCATCAACATGATCAAACTAGTCATTTTGAGTTATAATCATGCAAGGTTGTCACCATTAGAGTATAGATGGACTCTACTTGAGTTAGATGTCATTAACACTACTAAGTTACTGATTTGAGATCATTATATAGTAGGGATGATCATTAGGATAAGATTTGCATATGAACATAGACTTGGTTATCAACATGCATGCTATATTATATATCAAGGCAAGATTGGGGTGTAAAGCCACATAGTACAAAAGAATGTTCCACAACACATATAGGGATACAAGGCATTTGCGACTACTAATTTGGAGTTCACATACAAGATTTAACTAGTATTAGATCCATACATGAGCAAGTTGTAAGATTTATCATCAAGGTGTCCATGGAAGACATGTTTCAAGGTTCAAAATACATCATCAAGTCATATTAGGATGCTAGCATGTACAAGTTAGAATTATAGTCTAGCATACATCAAAAATTACTGATTTAGGTCAAGAATGAGGATTTTAAGAACCTCCAACAAGTTTAAGTATTAAGGAAGTAGTCCTTAGCATTAAAAGCCTATTTTAGGTCATTATACCAACATAAGGCGACATGGAGTACAAAGATTGATAATATTCGAATTTTGATGCATAAAGATGTTCAAGTTACTGATATAATGCTAACATCAAGTTTTAAGACATAAAAGATCAAGATCATGCATTCAAATGGATTAAACATCTTTAAAAGACTTAAAAAGCATACATGTTTGGATATCAAAAGAAAAGGAACGAGATTTAGACTCTAGAATTAGACCCATTGGATAGATCTCGTTGAGAGAATCAAATTTCATATATTGTATGTCCGAAAAAGCCCAAGGAATAAAAAACTATGGTCTTTAGAAGGTTTAGGTGAGATCTACATGGAAAATCCAAAATCACCTTGATTCATCTGATCGACATGGACGTAGATCATTGATCGAAAGGCTCCAAGGTGCTCCCTTCAGCACATGCATGCCCCCTGGGTCTTAGATGGGCCGACCGGTGATGCGGTCCTTGTTGTGGGACTTAGGGACAGTGGTGGTCTTTTGGAGCTGAGCTGAAAATGGCTAGAGAGGTTTGGCCCACCTCAGCTCATCCTAGTCTAGCAGCCGTGCTAGTGAGGCGTGTTGCATGCATCGACTGATGTCATGCTACCGAGAAACTAGTCGGGGTGGGGGTTGCTGCAGTCCTAGCCATGGAAAAAGGTCAAAAAGTTGTTGGGAGGTACCCTCTTGAGCTCACAGAGTCAAAGGAAGGAAAAACAAGACTAGAAAGTATCTAGGGCTCAAATCCCTCACTGGAGGAGGAGGGTGCCACCATTAATGGCAGGAGAAGATGGGGTAAGAAAAGAAGGGGCTAGGGTTCATGAAATCGCAAAAGAATAGGGGGGAAACAAAGGGGGTACTTAAATAGGAAGGGTTTAGGGATGGATCATGGAAAAAGAGGTGGCAAAAGAGGGATCCAACCTTTGGTAGGTGGTGGCTGGCACCATTGGCACTGGTCCTTGTACAAAGGTACAAGATTACGCCACAACCATTAGATGGGGTCCAGATCCCAGGGCGTGAGATCGAAGGGTTAAAAAAATGTTTACTCTTGGATTCAAGACATCCGATTGGTCAAGGTGGATTCTTTGGATCACCAAGGAATGGGGAAGAGAAAGGGCTAAATGGGCCACACGACTTGACTTCAAGCCCGAAAGGGGTTTTGAACGTTTTAAAATCAATTAAAACACATGCAAATGCCCCAAACTTCATTAGTCCATAACTTGGGCTATGATTGTCTGATCAAGGCAATTTTTGTACCGCTAGAAAGATAATTGAAATCTCTACAATTTGATATATCTTAGGGAGTAGTTGAGGATACGAATTTGGTTCAAAGTAATTTGCAAGATGGAAATATGTTAAGAAGTTGAAACTTAAGTTTAAAGGTAAAATTGTGTGTCCACCTAAGACACCGGTGTAAGAGGTGATTCAACCAAACATCAAGGTACATTAAATCATGAAACTGAGGGTTATAGTGAGGAAAATGTGCAAGGATGAGTGCATAGAAGATACATGTGGAGAGATAAAAGTCTAGGTTATCACATCCTCCCCACCTTAAAAATAAATTTTGTCCCCAAATTAAAACAAGTCATCAATTGAGATTGAAATCTTCCCATTCAAACATTAAGATCATCCTAGTATTTTCATAAAGTATAATCACCAATTACAATATCCATCTCATTTTGAAATCGAGCAATCAAGTATCATGGTCAACACATAGCCACATGGATCATCAAATTGGGGAAGATGATCACACGAGTCCTATATATGTAAAGATTGTAATATAGATCATCAATTTTGGAGATATCACATATTAAGTCAATCTAATAGAGTTCAAGAGTAAGACATGACTTTCATTCCCAAAATTTTAGGGTTCTAGCTTCTACATTGGCCTAGGTGGGGTCCATGATTAAGATTTTTCATTTCAACAATTCAAGACCAACATCATATTTCATCATCGTGATTTTGAACTCAAAATCAATGGAGGGTCCCACCCTAGTCAACATGGAGCTCACCCTTAAGTCATAAATCAAGAAATTCATCATAGTCGTCATTTCAATTTTGAGATTTGGGAACATGAAGGTTATTATTCATATATCGAGGGTGATCTCAAGATCCAAATGGGACGATCTTAAGGGATCAATTCAAACCAAGATCAATAATTATAAGTCAAGATTTCATTATGCAATATCGAGAGTCGAGTTTGGACATAAAAGTCATAAATCCAAACATCTCATAACAAGGGTTTAGATTCATAATTAGATCGTAGGGTCAATCATTCATCCATACACAACAATCGAGAAACATTTCAAGCATTATTAGATCAACATTTCAAGGTATCAATATTGATTTTATTATCATGGTGTTCAAGGTCAATGAATGATCTAGACATAGGTCCTTCTAGGAATTTAATCTCTAACTATAGTCAACATCATCATATTTCAAGATCAAATTGAGATTCAAGATCGAGTATCAAAGTCATCATGGAATTGACCTATTAGAGTTTTAGGTCAAAAAATCAAAATAACGTGAAAGGGGTAACCTTTCCAACTCTAAATATTATTAAGATGCAATCACAATAGGGATGTGACCTAAGTTAGGGGAGTCACAAGTTAACCACCACCCTAGTCTAGCACATTAGTCTATACTAATCATGTGTCATCAAGCATATCCGAATAGGGAGAGTATCAACTACCAACTCGTATTTCATAGAATCATGAGTCAAACATCAACATCAAAGTGGGGCAACCATATTTAAAGGCTTTGCAAGACCAAGGTCACGATTTCATTCCATTCCTTTTAAGGTCAAGGTAATGGTAGATTTTAGAAATTGAGAAGTCAATTTAAGAACTCTAGAGTTTGAGCATAATTGGGTGAATTAAGATCTAGGTCCATCATGTTATTTAAATCAAGTTTACAAAGAGGAGTAATGGTCAATAGGGGATTTTCATCTTGTAACAAGTCTTCACACCATGATCTAGGGCTCCAAAGATAAGGTCATTGCACGTATCAGATAGGGGAGAGTTTTTCTTAACTATGTTTGAGGATTAGTCAACAATAGATCAACACAAGTTTAATCAATAGGGACCTCATAAAACATGAGGTGTAAGATTTGAGTTCCACCTTATTTCACCATATCAAGAATTTATCTCAAACATAAAAAACACTTATATCTGATCAGGTAACATCGAGTTCCATAACTTTTGATATGAGTACATCACATTCAAGAGTAACTTCCTACATCAAATAGGGTTTTCATTTTAAGATCAGATGATGGAATTATCATATTGATTGAATTTTGTGATTTCAAATGAGTTTTACTATTCATTGCATAAGCTACCCCAAAATCAAGAATTTATGGGATTTGTAGTCATGAGAGAAGAATCACATGAGGAGGTGAGGAGACTACCTAATCATCATCTACTTGGGTGGCTTAGGTGGTTCTTAAAGAAGAGATGAGATGCTAGAAGACTCTCTAAACTTCAAGGAAAGGATTTTAGTCCTCCTTGGGTTTTTAAAATGTTATGCCTTAAACATAGATAGAGGACTATGCATTTTTCTCTAATACCATTTGTCATGGAACTGTTTGTTACCCCAATTCCACACTCCTAATGGTTACATAGCCATAGGCGAGTGGACCGGGGTGTCCGTCCATAGAATGGCATAATATTTCACACAGGCAATATATATGTAAAAGTAGTAACAACAAGACTAAAGAGATAACAAGATACTAACCATGGAGATAAGATATATGTACCCTTTTCTAGATTCAAGTATACCCATTTGTATATCATTTCTGAGCTTAGAGTCTTGAGTGCATCGAATCTTCATTTGGCAACTACAAATTCGATAATCAAAATATAGGCATGTAAACCATTTATGAGTAGTATAAAAGTTGCTTGGCTAGAAACATCATATAAGCAAGAAGTAGAAATAAGGCATGAACATTTAACAATAATCTTTTATGCAAAGTGTGTTTTAAGTGTATTTTCCATTATACTTAACAACATATAAGGGCCATTGACCAAATTCCCATTGGAAGGCTTCGTAAGGGTGCACAAGATTATCCAACCCTTTTATCAACATGGTCTGCCTAATCTTGACATCTCAAGTAAGGTGCTCAACCTTGTGCCCTTACCCTGAGATTACAGGCAGGTACACTATGTTTGTATAATGGACAAGTTCAAATTATGTTTGAGGTTTGTTCAACATATTTCAAGCAAAATGAGCGTACTAATCATAGGGAACAAGTAGCTCAAACAAGTAACTAACTAGCCAACCATTCATATGAACATACATACAAACAAGCCAATACCATAGTAGGGTCAAGAGAGTAAGCGTACCTTGAAAGTATAGTATAAGATTAGCCATTGATTCTAGAAAACCATAACTAGAACTTTATTAGATCTTGGAAATTGAATCTACATAGATATCATGACATTTCGAATGAGTGCAATTGGATTAACATCAACAAGACAAGGTATCATTAATCATTATAATTGTGGTTGGATGTGTCACCTAGATCTAGGTATCATTTCCTTCAACATTGTTATAAATATCTCAAACTCTTCATGCATAGGCATTATCAAGCAACATAGCACATAATGGGTTCATTAGATCACTAAAAAAGGTTATCATAAGATTTGAACAAGCTTAGTCAACATAAGCATCAACATGGTCAAACTAGTCATTTTGAGTTATAATCATTCAAGGTTGTCACCATTAGAGTATAGATGGACTCTACTTGAGTTATATGCCATTAACATCACTAAGTTACTGATTTGAGATCATTATATAACATGGATGATCTTTAGGAAGAGATTTACATATGAAGACAGACTTGTTATCAACATGCATGCTATATTATATATCAAGGCAAGATTGGGTTGTAAAGCCACATAATACAAAAGAATGTTCCACAACACATATAGGGATACAAGGCATTTGCAATTATTGATTTGGAGTTCACATACAAGATTTAACTAGAATTAGATCCATACATGATAAATGTGCAAGATTTATCATCAAGGCATCCATGGAAAACATGTTTCAAGGTTCAAAGTACATCATCAAGTCAAATTATAATGCTAGCATGTACATTCGAATTATAGTCTAACATACATAAAAAATTACTGATTTAGGTCAAGCATGAGGATTTGAAGAACCTCCAACAAGGTTAAGCATTAAGGAAGTAGTCCTTAGCATTAAAAGCCCATTTTAGGTCATTATATCAACATAAGACCACACAGAGCACAAAGATTGATAGGATTTGAATCTTGATGCATAATGGTTCAAGTTACTGATATCGTACTAACATCAAGTTTTAAGACATAAAAGATCAAGATCATGATTTCAAATGGATTAAACATCTTTAAAAGACTTGAAAAGCATACATTTTTGGATATCAGACGAAAAGGAACAAGTTTTAGACTCTAGACATCCCATTGGATAGATCTCATTGAGAGGATCAAAATTCATATATTGTATGTCCCAAAAAGCACAAGGAATAAATTTTTTTTGTATTTGGAAGGTTTAAGTGAGATCTACATGGAAAATCTAAAATCACCTTGATTCATCTGATTGGCATGGCCATTGATCATTGATCGGAAGGCTCCAAGGTGATCCCTTCAGCACACGCCTGCCCATGGGTCTTGGATGGGCCGACCGACTATGCGGTCCCTGGTGTGGGACATAGGGACAATGGTGGGACGCTAGAGCTGAGCTGAAAAGGGCTATTAGGTTTGGCCTACCTCAACTCATCTTGGTCTAATAGTCGCACTAGGTGAGGCATGCTGCACGCGTCGACCGATGTCACACCAGCGAGAAGCTGGCCGGGGCAGGGGTTGCTACAGTCCTAGCCATGGAAAGAGGTCCAAAAGTTTCTTGGCGGAACCCTCTTGAGCTTGTGGAGTAAAAGGAAGGAAAACAAGACCCAAAAGTATCTAGGGCTCGAAGCCCTCACTGGAGGAGAAGGGCACCACCATTAATGGCTGGAGAAGACGTGGTAAGAAAAGAAGGGATAGGGTTCACAAAATCACAAAAGTATAGGGGGAAACAAAGGGGGGAACTTAAATAGGAATGTTTTAGGGTTGGATCGTGGAAAAAGAGGCGACAAAAGAGGGTGCCAACCTTTGGTAGGTGGTGGCCAGTGCCATTGGCACTGGTCCTTGTACGGAGGTACAAGATGACCCTGCAACCGTTGGATGGGGTCCAGATCCGAGGGTGTGATATCAAAAGGTTCAAAAATGTTTACTCTTAGATTCAAGACATCTGATTGGTCAAGGGGGATGCTTTGGATCACCAAGGAAAGGGGGAAGAGAAAGGGCTAAATGGGCTGTGCGACCTGACTTTGGGCCCGAAAGGTGTTGAGAACGTTATAAAATCAATTAAAACACATGCAAATGCCCCAAACTTCATTAGTCCATAACTTGGGCTATGATTGTACGATCAAGGCAATTTTTGTACTGTTGGAAAGATAATTGAAATCTCTGCAATTTGACGTGGTTTAGAATACGAATTTGGTTCAAAATAATTTGCAAGATGGCAATATGTTAAGAAGTTGAAACTTAAGTTTAAAGGCAAAATTGAGTGTCCACCTAAGACACATGTGTAAGAGATGATTCAACCAAATATCAAGGTACATTCAATCATGAAATTGAGGGTTATAGTGAGGAAAATGTGCAAGGATGATTGCATAGAAGATACACGTGGAGAGAGAAAGGTCTAGGTTATCACAGTTGTGTAAGCCAACTTTAAGGTCAAGAAGGGCTACTAGTTCCCACAAACTTATAATGATACATGATATCTATAGCTAGGAGAATTATTCTAACTTTAGATCTGCATACTCCCCTTCAATGTCACGTCTATAATATCACCATGGATTTGTAGTTATACCAAGACTTTTCTTGCAAAACTCCAATGTCACTACCGATGAATGACGTGCTGAGACCTACTTGGTTAGGATGTTTGAAGATGCAACTTGTATGCCTTCAATGCCACAATGATTACCATCATGCTATGGACATGTACATAATCATGCAAGTATGATATAAATGGAAAGGGCCTCCATTTTGAGATGGGAAATGAATGACAATGGTATTTTTGGTTATAAAACAAATGGTGGATATGAAGAACTTGGATGGATTTGGCAGGCTTGATATAAACTCTGATCCTCATAGGTAGGCTATTGCTGGCTTCACATAATTCTTATGATGTTCGAATTGACATTATTCGTTACAACATTACATCTAACTCTACAATTTCCCTGTACCTTGCAACATTTTTAATGAAAATAGGGACATGAATGGATTCTCTCTTCTACTAAACATTTCCTTTTACCTAATTTATTATTTTGGGGCCGTTGATTTCCTTCTAGCCACCATTTGAACCCATCTATAATTTCCATTAAGGGCTAGTCTTTTCAAGTGAAGTAAATGATCTCATCTTCTCGATTGTTCAATGTGGTTTTACATTCATACACACATATAAGATCACACATTGTTAGGTGCATAATATCATCATGTAGAATGAAATTGTCTTCTTTGAATACCTTCCTAAATGAACAAGTAGCATCCCAAGATACCCTCTCATGATGTTTCTATTTGATTTTGCAATTTTTTTGTATATACTAATCTCCTGAACTGCACCTTGACTTAGTTGTACATGTTTCTTTTATCATCTTTTCCCAATATAGACTAAAGGTCATATATATATATATATTATTTATGAGCTAAGATATCATTGCACACTACTAAATCACATAGACTTTGTCCGTTTCTTTGTAAAAAAATATTTAGAACAATGAAGATTGTAAAATGGTATAATTGATCGTTAATGAATGGGTTGTGTAGAAGCTTATTGACCTAACTCTTGTCTAAATAATATAGGATTCAGATGTTACCATGAGATGGGATCCATCATAGTTTGATAACACTATAATATTCTGAATTAGGATTCTTTTCCATTCATAATAAAATATATTTCACAATTAACTATCTCTTTACGTCATGTTATTTTGAACTGAAAGAGCCAAGAGAACACACTTTCAGTGAAATCTTTTTTCTATTTAGACATATCAAAAATCATGATCTCTCTATCCATGCCTTCCGTTCCAACAAAGTTGGCCAATGACCTCCATGTATTTAGACAACGATCTAAATAGTGGTCCCCATAAGTAAACCTTAACAAATACTCATATCATTTGATCACAAGTAACAAGTCATACACAATACATGTTGCTTGTCACTTGTTACACCATAAAACTAATGTAAGCATGGTAAACCTACAATTCCAAAGACCATAAAAGGGAAGATTAGTTTTACACATGGAATTCGTCACTACTAACATGAAATTCAACGGTAGTTGTAGCTCTATTTACATTATTACACTTTGAAATGGAAACAAAATCATATTTGTGACATCAAATGTGGAGAATATGTGCTTTCATGTATCACGCCTTGTGTCACTGTTGTTGATATTATAGGATGCAATATTAAGATTGACATGGACAATGACCCACCATCGTGACAATAAACTTCTTTTTATATACAATTTTTACTAATCCCTAGGAAGTGCTGAATTCTATGTGTCATGTCCCAATTGGGATGACATGTCATTGCGTGAAATCAACATCCATAAATGCATCCACATAAGGTTTTCCATGAAAAGATACAAATTATTATCAAGAGTGATTGCATTTTCAAAACTCAACACAGTTGTATTTAGGGGGATGAGTATGTAGGGTCTCATATTACATAAATATTTCACAAAGACTTGTTGGCATTTTCATCTCTTCAGACAACGGTGAAATAACTATGCAACTTAACTTGCACGTAGGAATGTTATTATATAAGATAGCATTTTATCCATACATGACTCATTTAAAATGTGAAATAAAAAATAAAGGTCATTATTATTAATCATTTCAAATACAAATTCGAGTCCCTCTTTTAAGATATGACTGGACTTTCAGCATGGATACAAATCACTACAAGTTATTGCCGATTTTAATGAGAGTCTGTGAAAACTTCACGTCCAAAGAACGTGCAACAGCTAGTTAATATTGTTATCTATCGCTCTGTTTGTAGTTGGTTTGTACTTTGCGGTTGTCTACACGTCCCAATGTTTACGTCACACGCACTGAGGCTCCTATCTGTGTATACCAGTATACAGTGACGCCCACATAGGATCATGTCAGTAGTTCAAAGCTGGAATCAGAGTTAGGGGTGTAATTAGGGCAGTGGCGGAACCAGAACTTATAGGTTGGGGGGGGCCAAAAACTAAATATTCATTATAAGGTTTGAACTCATGACCTTTGGTACATTAAATAACACACCAACCACTACACCATGTTCAATTTTATGTCTTATGTGAAACATTGTATTAATACTAACTGTATTCTGCATTTATTGCCAAAAAATATATAATACCCACCATAAGAATCAAACTCATGACCTTTGGTACATGAGTGCAGCTGTAAACCAATACACTACTTTCAAATTCATATCTTTTATGCATCATACATGATATATATTATAAATATAAGTTACAAATATATGTATATATATATTTATATGTATGTTTATTTTTTTTTTTTGGGGGGGGGGGGGCGATGGCCCCTGCCCGCCCCCCCTGGTTCCGCCCCTAATTAGGGGTTATTTTAGTAAGGTATAGTCGGTATGAAAATGCATAACCTATTCACAATATGTCATCTGACTACACCCCCAACCGGACAAAGCCATGTTGAGGTTATTCTAGAAAAGCACTGAGACAGAAAATTAAGTGTAACGCCATGAGTTCTACAAGAACGTGTAGCCCTTTTATCCCAATCTATGAGTTGTGCAATTACTTTCCTTAACGACCAGTCTCATTGTGAATGCGGGTATCCGAGGCATATTTGCAGCATAGCCCAGCCATTCCCTCCTGGCTTGTCTTCTAGCTACAGCATATGGGTGGTAGGTAGGTGGGTATGTACGTAATTTGAAGGGATAACGTGCAGCGGCAAGTGAAACATGGAGAGCAACTGAGAAGGTTCCAAAGGCCGATAGCTACCTTGGGATGGCATGCAGCTCGCCGTCGACTGGCCAACTGGGATGGACCAATCTTCGACGTTCCAGCGTCCGTGTCCGAAGACTACTAGCTCGATGTCGAACCTGATTGCACGGGCGGCTTGACAGCACTGTGCTGTAGCTTAATAAAAGAATGCCATGCATCTATTTTGTATTCACCGAAGCTACACCAGCATACAGGTTGATGCTAGATTCCGTCTCGGGAGACCCCGCAGAAATATATGGGATTAAGAGAAAAAAATTTCTCCCCTTCTTTTCCACGCCCGTGGCCAAGGCCGAACGCCCAGAAAGGTGGTAAATTAAGACGGAAAAGAAGTTTCAAAGGACCATTTGGAATCAACACTTCATGTCTTTTTCTTATTCCACAAAGAAATGACATAACACTGCAATTGTCTAAAGCCCCACTGGCCTACTTTGGTGAGGCACTTCTAGACAATCTCGAAGCTGAAATCCACTTTGAAGTTAGCCCGAGAAGCTAGAGTATTTTTATTGTCAAATTCAAACATGCAAAAGATTTGAAGTCAATGCTTTATGGTGGCCCCTGGTTTGTTGGAGGGAAACTTCTACTTCTCAAGCAACATAAGATATATGAATCGCTAGAGAAGGAAAATATTACTGGCATTCATATTTGGATTAAATTGCCTGAATCTACTTTTGGAGTTTCGGGATGACGAGATGCTCAACTTTCTTGTAAGCTACCTATGTAAACCACTATGTCCCGATTATGCTACAAAAGCTATGAAACGTCTTGACTATGTATGTTTACAAGTTTGGTATATATCTATGTATTCTTTCTTTCCTGAAGAAATCTTTATGAGAAGTGATGAAGTAGGAGTGGAATATAAATGGATATCTGAAGATTGTGTATACTGCAAATCCTTCGGACACTAATTTCCCCTGTCAGGAAGAAAGTCTAAATTCCTACTCAGAGCAACGGTGCTAATATCTTTGTACCTGTGATAAATGTGCCTACAATAGTAGAATCAGTTTCCATCGTATCGCTTGTTTCAACTTCTTCCCATGTGAAAATTCTCCCTACTATTGCTCTATATAGTTCCAATTCAAGTTCGATTGTTCATGAATATGATGGTGGTCAACAAAAAATGTCTACTGGATTTCCTTGTTCGACTAATACTAGAAGTCATACCTTTGTTACTCAGAGTACCTCTGATATGGGTCAATGGGATGAATTGATCAAAGCATACTCTACTCCAAATATAAGATGCAATCCAAGTATCAATTCAAGCAAAGGAATTCTATTTTCAAAACAAGCACCACATATTTAGGTGGAAAAATGTGTAAGAAGTAATGTTGGCCCCTTAGTAGAGGAGGATGGATTTCTAACTATGAAGAGTATAGGGAGACTACATCCTAGGAAACCTAATAAAAGCACGTCCAATCCAAGGCTTGTAATTAGTGAATTCAGTGCTAATATATTTGAAAGGCTTGATATTCTGGATGATGGAACCCCCTCTAATGTGGTTGGCAATATTCTAACTCAATTATCTTCAAATAGATGAACCTACGGGGATATTTTCCTAGAATGTTTGTAGTCTATGTAGATCTGTACATCAGTAAAACTAAAACAAAGTATGAATGCAACTGGTTTTCCTATTAATATCTTTTTAGACACCAAGCTGAGATAAAATCAGATGTACAAAACTAATGAATAGGATGTGGCCTAATAAAGATTGGATCTTCAATCATAGTTCTTCTGATTTTGGGAGGATCATTCTTGTCTGGACCAATGGCGTATCCAGGAATTCTAGTCAGGTTGGGCACAATGCCAAAATTGAGGTCTAAATTTGAATTGTTCATGTATTTCTAATATATATGGTTGTATTTAAACATATTTCAAAATAGTAAAAAGAAGTATGATGTTACATATTTTTATTACATGGCATTGTGACACTCTTAGAAAAATTAGAAAAGATATAAATCATTCGTAAGTTTGGACTCTGATATAAACTATGAGATTATTTGAATAATTGTGATAGATGTATGTATGTGACTTGTACAAGAAAACACTTCATAGGGGCATAATCAATTTAAAGTTTAAGTAAAAGATAAAGGAGTCCCTTTCCTGTAACGGAATAGAACTTAACGTACTTTCTAGCATATAACAAAAACCTTATAGTTATACACCAACTAATATTATAGTAATTGCAACATCTATTCCTTGACTTTGTAATGATAAATTAAATCAACAAATATTAGACCATTAAGGAAACACATATACAACCTAATTAATGTGTTCAAAATAAAAAAATTTCAAAACTGGTCCAATACCTGGCCATATTTGACAAAGGATTTGACAAGCCATTATCTTTTAGTTAAGGGATTTGTTAAGCGGACACATTTTAGAACTCAAATTGGAACCAAATTGCTTTCCACCACGAAATGAAAGGTATATAAATAAAGTAACATATTATATTTATTTATTCCTTTTTCTAGTGGTGGACAATTCTATTTTGAGTTCCAAAATAGTTCCCACTAGTATTGTTCTTTATTTAAATTTGTTAGATATCGGGTATCAAAAGACAGATGTTAATTAGATATCTTTTGCAAGCAGCAAGCAATTAACCACCAAATATGCAACAAAAATAATAAACAACAATTTGGATTTGGAGAAAACCACTGGTGAGTTAGAAAGTAAACACCAGAGCTTGAAGATGAAGGTGTGTGAAACACTATCTTCAAGACAGATTCTGCCGCTCCTAGTATGAGCATATCTGGCGGTCTATCTCCAAGATTCAGCCACCCCAACTCTAATATAGTCGCTTGATGCAAGCGAGAGTGCTGTGTTGAACTCGTTCCTTAGCCCTTGGTCGCAAACAACAAAGACGACATCGCGAAGTATGCCAACGTAAGGCATCAACAAACAACAAGGTAGTGTTCTTAGGAGAACAAGCTTGAATGGTTGACTAGAAGGAGAACTGAATGGAGAAGAATAAACTCTCTATAATGGCTGCGATATTTTTAGATCTCTCTTATTTGCTGTAGGTAATACATCTATTTGTTGTATCTCTTAAAGGAGAGTGGACGTCTCTTTATATAGAGCATGTCTCGCCGCACTACACGGTAACATCCCACACACGCTACACACAAAATAACTATTAGTCATCCCAACACGCGTCTTAATCGTCGTATTTAATGGCGGCTTTAAGGATAATCAAGAGAGGGTAATTGCTGCTTGCCTTTAACACTGTCATCAACTCCTAATGACGCAAAATGGAAACCGTAAAGACTTTTCATAAAACAAAATAAATAAAATAAATATTTGTTAAAACAATAAATACACAATGTATTTATGGCTGTAGAAAAATTGATTTTTGGGACAAGGAATACATCATCCCCCACATGTTCCATGCAATCCTTTTTACTTTTTGGAAAATCAATAAATAACAAAATGACCGAATTTGTGACATTACTATGTTTTTTAGCATTGGTAGCTTGTGGCTTTGAATCATTTCCTAGAATGACTTACTTCAATTTAGAGAGATGTGGTGAACTACGTCTTGAACCAGACTCCTGATTTGGACTTTAGTAAATCAAACAATCATAGTGAGGGCACTAGAATGAGTTCGTATCGGTGTTACACATAAATGACATTCATAAGATCTTGTTTCATGAGTGCTCTAGCATGTATGCCCAACTCACATAAACCCCGAATCTCGGATTACACTCAAATAGTAGGGATCTCCAAGGGTATCATGTCTGGTACATACCCTGCCAAATAATGGCCTCGAACCCATTCAAAGCAAATCTCTTCCTATACTCAGACAGAGTCGAAGCACAAGCGCCATAGGCAGGGTCATGGATAAAACTCCTGAGTGTGCTTTCGCATAACACGACAACTTAGTTATCCCTTTGAATAATTCCTCATGGGATCTCTAGTTTTGAAAAGGTAGGATTACCACTGTAATGTTTATTCTATGGGAAGAAGACCCATCCCCCTCGACGATCTGAGTACTAGCTTTTTAGCTAGACCCTTAGTAAGTGGATCAACAATGTTACTTGCAGATTTCACATAATCTATAGATATGACCCCTCAGGTGATGTGATCTCTCACATCTTCATAGCTTAATCTCATTAAGCATTTACCCAGGTTGCCTTTAGATTGCTTAGCTTTGTTTATGTCTGCTTTATTATCACATAATATACAAACATGAGGAAATGGTTTAGAAATAATCAACATATCAATAAGTAAATTTCTAAGCCATTCAGCCTTACAACAAGCTAAATCTAAATCAATAAACTCATCCTCCATCGTGGATCTAGCTCTCACAATTTGCTTGGATGATTTCCATGAAACTGCATCTCCTCCAAGGCAAAATACATACCCACTGGTAAATTTGGTTTCATCTGGATCTGCAATCCAGTTAGCATCAGTATGTCCTTCTAATATAGGTAGAAAACTAGTATAGTGAAGGCTATACGTAGTTGTACCTTTAAGGTACTTAAACACTCTTACCAAAGCTTTCTAGTGGTCCTCATTAGGAGAGCTAGTATATCTGCTCAACCTACTTATAGCATAAGAAATATCAGACCTAGTGCAATTAGCAAGGTACATTAAACTTCCTATAACTTGAGCATATCTATGTCGATCCACAGAAGTACCCTTATGTACAACAAGATGTAAACTAGCATCATAAGGTGTATTAACAGGAGTACAATCAAACATATCAAATATATGCAAGATTTATCAACATAATGAGTTTTATTAAGTACATAACTAGAAGTATATCTACTCAACTTAATATCAAGTATTACATCAGCAAGTCCTAAATCTTTCATATCAAAATTGCTAGCAAGAAAAGATTTAGATTCAGAAATAATTTCATAATTAGATACAAACAACAATATATCATCTACATATAAACACATTATTATGCAGGCATCATCAACAGTTTTAGAATAAATACAACGATCAGATTCATTTGCAATAAATCTGGTAGATAAAACAATTTTATCAAACTTATCATTCCACTATTTAGGTGCTTGTTTCACTCCATACAAGGACTTGACAAGTCTACAAACTTTGTGTTCTTGTCCAGGTGCTACAAAGCCTTCAGGCTGATCCATATAGATCTCTTCTTCAAGATCTCCATTCAAGAAGGCTATCTTGACATCCATTTGATGGATTTCAAGCTTATGGACCACGACTAAAGCAACTAGGACACATATTGAAGAGATTTTGGTTACAACTGCATATGTGTCAAAGTAATCGAATCCTTCCTTCTGACTAAAGCCTTTGGCTACTAGTCTGGCCTTAACTGCCCTCATCTTCTTCCTAAACACCCACTTACATCTAATAGTCTTACATCCTAGAGGAAGCTCAATAAGAGTCCAAGTATGATTGCTCATAATTGATTCTATCTCATTATCAATGGCTTCCTTCCAAAAGCTACAGTCTATGAACTTCATGGCATCCTCATAGGTGCGCGGGTCTTCTTCTATTATGAAGGTGTAGAAGTCGGGACCATAGTTCTTATCAACTTTAGTCCTTTTACCCCTACCTAGATCACTCAAAGGTTCATCTACTAGGAGTTCATGTTCTACTTCATAAGAAGGTGGAACTACAAGAGGTTCAGCAGGAGAAGAAGAGGATGTATCTTCACTAACTTGTCTAGGAACATTTTTCTTAAGAGGAAAGATGGTTTCATAATAGACAAAATTTACATGTCTAATCTCAAGTATAGAGTTAACTCTAATGTCTGAGATTTCAGATTTTGTTACTAGGAATCTATTGGCATTACTGTTTTCAACATATCCTATAAAGATAGTATCAACAATTTTAGGTCCTAGTTTTCTCTTCTTATTCTCATGGATCTTAACCTTGGTCAAACACCCCCACACTTTGAGATATTTCAAGCATGGTTTCTTGTTGAGCCAAAGTTCATAGGGTGTTTTGTCAAGGTGTCTAAAAGGGATGCAGTTAAGAAGGTAGTTGTCTGTATGAAGGGCTTTCCCCCCACAGTCTGTGACTAAGTCCAGACTTAGCTAGCATTGAGTTGACCATGTCAATCAATGTTCTGTTCTTCCTCTCAACAACTCCATTAGATTGAGGATTATATGGGGTAGTGGTTTCATGAATAAGGCCACGGTCCTCACAAAACTTGTTAAGTTCATTAGAAGTGTACTCACCACCTCTATCAGACCTCACTCTCTTAATGTTCTTCTCTAGTTGTTTCTCTACTTGGGTTTTATAGATCTGAAATTTTCTAATTATTCATCCTTAGTTTTCAGCAAGAAAATAGAACAATACTTTGAAAAATCATCTATAAAGGTAACAAAGTATCTCATATTATCATGAGTAAGAACATGATTTAAATCACAAACATCGGTATGAATTAATTCCAGCAAAGATGTATGACGATCTACTACTGATTTAAATGGCTTCTTAGGAAGCTTAGCTTGCACAAAAACTTGGCATCTATCAGAAATATCAATATGCGTCTTACGAATCAGATCTAAGTGAATCATGAATTTCATCATATTTTTATTCACATGAACAAGATGTGCATGTCAAACATCACTAGTTTCAGAAACCAAAACAGAAGAAGATATTTCATTAATAGAAGAAGCATTACATGAAACAAAAGATAATTTAATCAAACCACTACAAGTGTATGCAAGACCAATATAAGAACTGTTCTTAAAAATTACAACTATATTGCCTTGACACAACAAGGTATAACCAGAATGTTGCAACACTACTTGACTAAAGATTTCTACGGAAAGAAGGTACATTTTGGACATCATGTAATCTAAGGACATTCACATAAGTAAGCTTTATGTCAATACGTCCAAAGCCAGCAATCGGGATAGTAGATGAATGATCGCCCCACTTGATCACTCTGCCGAATTCTGCCTGGTAGGTAGAAAAGATGGATTGGTCAAAACAAATATGGAAAGTGGCACCGGAACCCAAGTACCAATCTGAAGATATGTCAGCAAAAAGAGTGGTAGGATTTTCTAACCTTTCTACATAAGAGGAAGAAACCGCCCCCACAGTGATCATATTTACTTTAGGATTTTTAGGAGCCCAGACATTCTACTTTCTCTGACCTTTGTGAAATTTGCACACATTCACTAAGTAGTCAGCTTTATCACATACAAAGCAGACACATTTATCTCCTTGATCACTATTATTATTACTCTGATTTTGGTGGTGCTTGTGGCCTTTAAAGGAAGGTTTAGATTTCTTATGGAGATGGGATTGGTTGGGTTTCTTCTTAGTCTTATCACCTATAACCATGTTGATAGACGAGTTAGACTTCCTGTCTTGTTCCCTATGTCTATCCTCAATTTGTAGGGATTTGACTAATGATGACATGGACATGTTCCCTTGTCTATGTCTAAGGGTCCTGGCAAAATCCTTGCAAGGAGGGAGCTTCTCTATGAGGGCTTCTACTTGAATATTTTCATCAAGGTTATAACCTTTAGCCATAAATTTAGAAACTAAAATTTGGTATTTTAGAACTTGAGCCGAAATAGGTTTATCATCAACTATATTATATGTTAGCCATTCAACAAAGGCATAACGCTCAATACCAGTATCTTCTAGACCAAATTTAGAGTCTAAGGCCGTCCACAGTTCATGTGCGGTTGGGATCCTATGGTAGATGTCATACAATTCATCGGATTAGGCTGATAGGATCCTACAATGAAAAAGGTAATCCATTTCCTTAGAAACAGGAGTGGGGACAATCGGTTTAAGAACAACGGGTTCAGGTTGATCTTCTCTAAGAAGGAGGTTTGTGGGTTGTGGTGTAGGCACAACAGGTGCAGACTCATCAGGTAGTAAGATGGCGGATACAAGTGCAAGAGATGTGAGCTAGAACTATATTTTCTATTGCCAATGATGAAAGTACAAACCAGAAAATCATTCTGGATGAAGGGAGGCAACATCGTCAAGTTAAAGTATGGTTTTCGAATCCATATTACTCAAATAGACAGTTAAGATTTTATCTAATTAATAATTGTTTAGGTGTAAACGATCTGTCTAGATAATTATATGTTTAATCTAAACAGATATGTGTAGAAGTGAAACGTATGTGTTGAAAATGTTAGATATTGGGCATCAAAAGACAGATGTTAATAGATTTTTTTTTGCAAGTAGCTAGCAATTAACCACCAAATATGTAGCAGAAATAATAAACAATAATTCGGATTCGGAGAAAACTGGCGGTGAGTTAGAAAGTAAACACCAGAGCTTGAAGATGAAGGCGTGTGAAATATTGTCTTTAAGACAAATTCCGCCGCTCCTAGAACGAGCATCTCTGGCGGTCTATCTCTAAGATTTAGTCACCCCAACTCTGGTATAATCGCTCGGTGTAAGCGAGAGTGCTGTGTTGAACTCGTTCCTTAGTCCTTGGTCACAAACAACAAAGACGACTCGGAAAGTGTGTCAAAATAAGACAACAACAAACAAGAAGTTAGTGTTCATGGGTAAACATGCTTGAACGGTGGACTAGAAGGAGAACTGAATGGAGAAGAATAAACTCTCTATAATGGCTGTGATATTTTTAGATCTTTATTATTTGATGTAGGTAATACATCTATTTGTTGTGTCTCTCAAAGGAGAGTGGACGTCTCTTTATATAGAGCACATCTCGCCGCACTACACAGTAACAACCCGCACACGTTACACACAACGTAACTGTTGGTCATCCCAACGTGCGTCTTAATCGTCGTGTTTAATGGCGGCTTTTAAGGATAATCAAGAAAGGGTAATTGCTGCTTACCTTTAACACTGTCATCAACTCCTAACGACGCAAAACAGAAACCGTAAAGACTTTTCATAAAACAAAACAAATAAAATAAATGTTCGTTAAAATAATAAATACACAATGTATTTATGGCCGTAATACAACAAAATCACCGCACAGTCAACTTATGTGTTTGGAGAAACTTGACTAGACGTGAGATTAGGGATGGACTAGCTCGCACTTGTCGATTCATTCAAGTGATAAAATTGGTCATTTTGTTAGCAATAGGTAGTTGGTTCAAATCTCGCTAAAACATTACGAAGGGGATGATGCAACACTAGACCTGCTGCATAGCGGGTCACATACACAAAAAAGGAGATTCATCTAAAGAAAGATAAAAGATTATAAAAAGAAGAATGAACTTGCTTGTTTGCAATTTGGATACTCGGGCTTAACCCAATCCCGCTTTAGGACGAATTTTAAGATTTACTCTGGACTAGGAGATGTTCTATCAGGATTGTCATTAGTTTCCAAACAACATTTTATTTGGACCACACTATATCTGTCATATGATCGGGACTAACTCATTGCAGATTTGACAGAATTGTAATATCATATCGTGTGTTAGATATAGTGATTATAATATTCATTCTGTTATAAGGGCATTTTTGGTAGAACATATTCCGATGACAAAGTATCAATATGATGTATATTTTTATAGCCTCCCATAAAAAATACATCGTACACTCGTGTCTTTAAACAAAGACACTTAATTTTGAGACGTAAGAGCCATGCGTGATGTTTGTTGTGAAGCCAATAGGCACAACTAAAAGATAAGGCATCGTTAAGATACGGTGTAGCATTTAGAGGTATATTTGTTGCAAAGGTAAGTTTAAGTACAAGAATCTAGCGGAAGTTTCTTGTGTAACAGAGATAAATGGAATCCGTCGTTCAGGTAGGTCACCGTCCCTATTTCATACCTGACGGCAGGTTAACGTCTGTAAACAGCAGCTTGATTTATTAATATTCGGTGTTGGATTGTGCTTTTGCCCACCCGTGCCGATACGTGGTTACGCCACTATCTCGGACCTTACGCTCCTAAGAATTACTAAAATAAAGGAAAGTGACTAGTTCATCCATTGTGTTGTTAGATACAAAGGTTTTGTTTTTCAGGTTACTGCCATATGGCCCATATTATGAAAAAAGCTTCTCCTATGGGATGATCCAATCAATATTAGTACAGGAATCTTGGAGCCTTGGATTTTGATTAGTGACTTCCATTCATAAAGTTAATCTTTGTATGAAAAGTGGGAGGATTTGTCCTATAAAAGCTATGGATGAGTTTAAATTTATGATTTCTAAAACTAATTTGTATGAATAGCAGCTCAAAGGGGCCTTGTACAACTGGGTTAATATGCAAGAAGGTGACAATCTTATTCTCTTAAAGAATTATAGATTTTGATTAGTGACTTCCATGAGTTCAAATATATGAATAGGAGCTCAAAGTTTGTGAGGAGTTGAAATATATTTTCTAAGACCTATCAGGTGATGAGTAAAGTACCCTTTATAGTGGTCATAGACGATTTGTGAACAGATTCGATAAGAACATTAAGAAAATAAAGGGATATTTCAAAATTTGAATTCTTGGACTTTGCATCTTGATAATGTGATGGTTGTGCATAATGTGTGGAATATTGATGTTAAGGGAAACCCTATGTATAGAGTTATTTAGAAACTTTAATTTGTCAAATCAGAATTCTTAAATGGAATAAAGAAGCCTATGGTAAATTTTTTTTGGAAAATTGGGTAAGTATATTCCAAAAACCCCGATGAGGGGACAAAGTTACAAGTCACACCCACACATGTGACTAAACACTTCTAAGAATTGGTTACATCAGATCCCAATTCCTAGCAATCATAGGAGGAATAACAAGATATGATTTAGAAGTAAAATACAATCTCTTGATCTCCAGAGCTAGATGGTTGAAGATGACAACAAAGTCTAAAGCGCCACCATTGTGTAGTCGTTTATTGCGTTCCTGCCAAATAAAGTGGACAACACCAGTAATGGCCCAAACTTCAATCATTTTGGACTGTTGAGACCTCTTACTAAGGTCAGTAAGGCAGCCATATAGAGAATAAGAGGACCTGATGTTGAGCTTAAGCTGAGTACGACCCCAAATATATTTCCAGTATTTGCATCCCTCAAACAAGTGGGCTATCGAGTCATTGTGTTGGCCACACAATAAACAAACTGGGATAGGAGCCCCCGACCAGGAGCTAATCTTTTCTAAAGAAGTACATTAGTGGGAGCTAGCTCTAAAGGTAGTGAGACTCCACCTAGGATAGTGCTTAGATAGCCAAAGACTTTCATAAGCCTTATCAGAAGGACGGTTTTGCCTGGTGTTTTCCCAAAGATCCCTATCCGCCCACATAGAGAAGGAAGGCCAAAGAGCTACCATACATCTATGACAAGTAGAGCCACTCCTGGAAGAAGTAACCAAGGAATCACCATACCTACAAGAAAGCCATGAGCTTCATATGCTTTTAACTTGAGTGAACCTCTTAATGCGACGCAAAGTATGGTAATCCACAAGTTCATCAAGTCTCTTAAGACCAAGACCACCTTCACAAAGCGGGTTAGCAAGCCGTGCCCAACAAGAGGGATGAACAGAACTTCCCCATAAGAAATCAGAAAGTAGCAACTCCATCCTACGTAGAACAACTGGAGGAATGTCACCCATACATAACCAGTAGTTTACCAAACCCATGGCACAATGCTTAATAAGAACAAGACGACCATCCATAGAGATTTTAGAACCCGACCATTTCTGTATCATGTCTCTTAGCTTATCCAAGCATTCATGGAAGTGGCACCTCCTGAGGTTGCCACCAGCTATAGGAAAATTGAGATACTTCATGGACCATGTGCCTTGTTGAATACCCAAGTAATTGATCAAGGCATCCTTGTTGCAGCAAGAAGAAGACAAATATATATGGGTTTTATTAAGATTGCACTTCATGCCAGAGACAGAACCAAACTCAAATAAAATCTACTTGAGATTTGTAAGACTACGCAAGCGTCCCTAAGAGAAAATAAGGACATCAACCATGAAGAGAAGGTGGCTAAGAGCCTTGGTCCTATTGATAGGGTAGCTTCTAATGAGTTTGCTATCATATGATTCCTCAAGACATCTGCTGAAACCTTCCATAGCTAGGACGAATAACAAGGGACATAGAGGATCTCCTTGCCTAAGTCCATTGGAACTTTTGAAGAAGACAACCGAAAAGCCATTCAAAAGAAGAGAAAAAGATGGAGTCTCCACACATTGCTTTAGGATGGAGATAAACTTCACATTGAACCCAAGGCCCATAAGAAAATCCCATAAGTATGACCAACGAATGCTATCAAAGGCCTTGGTGATATCCAGCTTGATGCAAGCAGTAGGGAGACTAGACTTCCAGTTGAATTTAAGAGTAAACTCGGCCGCGAGAAGAGAACAATCCTCAATACTCCTACCTTTAAAAAAAGAACCTTGGTAAGGAGAGATAATATTAGGCAAAAGAGTGGCTAACCTCCTGGAGATGACTTTGGCAATAATTTTATAGAGCATCGAGCAGCAAGAAATAGGCCGAAAATCAGCTGGAGACGAGACAATGTCCTTCTTAGGAATAAGAGCAAGGAAAACATGATTGACTTGTCTAACCATGCTGCCCCCTTCGAATATCCACTGGACAACTTTAAGAAGATCATCACAAATGATGCTCTAGTTTTCCCTATAGAAAAAACCATTGAAGCCATCTGGACCCGGGCTTTTGTGAGGCCCTATGCTCCACACCGCATCATGGATCTCATTCAAACACGGTGAAGAACACAACATGGCATTATCAGTCTCAGAGACTATGGGGGTCCAACCTGGGATACAAGAGCTGGATGCAACGTGAGGTTGATTATAAAGCTACTAAAAAAACTGTACAATGCCATCCGCTATGGCATCATTATCCTGCAAAAGATCACCGTCTGAGTCAAAAAGCTCAGTTATAGAGTTAATAGCATCCCTTCTCTTAACAATGGTATGATAGACTTTAGTGTTCCTATCTCCATTTGAAAGCCACTCCATCGTACTATGCTGCTAGAAATAAACCTCTTCCGCCTTAAGGAGCACGTCCAATCTCTCAAGGGTTTGTTTTTCAGCATGGATGAGATTAGGATCTAGAGGGCATTTACGAACCACTACTGGGATGTCACCGAGTTCCATTCTTTCTCTTGCAATAAGGTTCTGGAGATTGAGATAGTGTTTGGACCAAGTCTCCAACTTATCCTTGACTAGCTTGAGTTTATGGAAGAATTGAAAGAGCAGGTTGCCTTTAAATTCAGTAGCCCAAGCATCTTTAATAATGTCCCGACAACCTTCCCATTCCAGCCAGAAATTGAGAAATCTGAAGGGTTTCTTCTTGAAAGAAATAGGTCTCATATTGATGTTTAAAGCACAATAATCTGAATAATTGCAAGTGATGAACTTAGTTTTGGAACCAGGAAATTTAGACAGCCATGCATCATTGACAAAGGCTCTATCGAGTTTGCATGCAACCCTTTTAGCAATACCTTGTTTATTATGCCAAGTGTAAACCTCCTTACCAATGACAGGTAGTTCAGTAAGTCCAGCATTATCCATAGTAGCATTGAAAGAGCTAAGGATAATAGAGGGAACTTCACGACCCCCCGCCTTCTCCTCTTGCTTCCTAATGTTGTTGAAATCACAAGAGATAAGCCAAACATCATCTATGTTAGCAGCAATCATATCCAAGGTCTTACACAAAATAAAACGATCAGCCACAGAGTTCCTTGCGTAGATAGCCGTAGTACAGATAATGAGGCCACCTTTGTTAATACATTTCATAGTGAACTATTGGTCATCCATCTCAGTCACAGTAGTATTCCAGCAGTTAGGATTCCACCCAATATAGATACGACCATTAGGATCATGGAGATGATTAGAAACCCATAGCCAACCTTTAGGGAACATACGATTAGACGTGTGAATCATATGGGACTTGATTTTGGATTCAACAAGAATAGCCATGGTAGATTTGTTATCAATAATGGTTCTCCTAACTTCTTTCTTTTTACGTGGCTTCCCCAAGCCACGAACATTGGTCATAAGAAAGGTCATTAATGACCTCTAGAGGTAGATCAGGTCTTACGAGACCCATCACCTTTGGATGACTTTGGAGTCTTGGACGACGAAGAAGAAGCTGAACCAGAGGAATGTGATTTAGCTAGCACAACTGGAGCCAAGGCATCTGAACCGGCAACTGGAGCCCCATCATCGGAAGTCCCAACACCACCACCCGTCTCCCCACCAGAAATGCCAGCAACTGTTTCAAGAGTGCCATCACCAGCAGCAGCAAATGCATGAACCCCGACACTACCATCTGAACAGTCACAACACTAGCACCACCATCTGGAGCATGAACACCATCAGATGTACAAACACCATCACTTCCTCCGACACCACCATCATATGAACGAACCCCATTAACACTAACCACCCTGGATGCATCCCCGCCGACCAAGGAGGAAGCTCCGACGCTCCCGCCAAAGACAGCAACAGCAGAAGCTCTTCCGCCAGGAACGTCACCACCACCCTCCAGAAATGAAATGCTAGGAACATTGCTAGAAACATCACCATTGCATGAGGAGGATGCACCGCCGTCAACATGCACAACAAAGTTGTTACTTGAGCACACAACCTCAACTTGATCGTCAACATGCTTATCACCAGCAACAACTTTGTCCTTTCGAACCACAACCTGCCATATCTGAGAAGGTTTAGGAGGAGGAGCATCATCGACAACCTTCGAGTTTAACGGGCAGTCACTTGTGTCATGCCGAAATACTCTGCACTCCGGACATCTCTTAGGGATATGTTCGTAGTGGATTTTGATTGGAGCCGGATCTCTTCGTGGCAAGTTAACCCAGACCTCCTCCGGAGGTTCCTCGTCAGCCTCCACCTCCACCAGTGCCCACACCTCGCAAAGGGACTCAAGGCCAATGGACTTGTAATCGATTCTCAGAAGTTTACCCACTCCGCTGGACACGATCCCCACTACACTAGGTGACCAATTCCTTCCCAATCTGGGCATGCTAATCCATAGAGGAATGGAGCTAAAGAAATCTTTATGGAGATCGTCGCCAGTCTTGTAATCCTTGACGACGACGAGTCTATTGTCGAACCAATGTGGGCCACAGTTGATGACACTCTGTTTGTCATCGGTAGAGTTAAACCTCAAGAGAAAGAAACGATCAAGTTTAGAGAAGAGATCAAATCCTCCTTTAGGTTTCCAGACCCTACAGATCCAAGCTAGAAGATGATAGTAATAGGGGTGTTTCCCCATAATTTAAAGGATTGTTGTGTGCTCCCAACACTTCTCCATGGCCTCGTATGTAGGATCGTCGAATGTGACAAACCGCTTCCTGTCGATCTTCACCGGTGGATCATAACATTGTTCCTCGAAGGTACCAGTGCTGCCAAGGACCTGGTTTCAGGCTTTCTTGATGATGGGCTGAGCTTGGGAGGCGTCAGACGTCCCCATCACAGCCATAGTTGTCATAGAGAGGGGAGGGACTCCCCTATCTGATGAGGTCGGTGCCGTCGTCCCTGCAATCTCCAAAGGAACGACGTGAACCCTAGGCCAGTCAGTTTCACTTGTTTGTCTATGGTAATATTTCTAGTAATGTACAAATCAATGAATTTGAGGCATGTGAAGCTCAAAGAAAAGATGGTCATTTTCCTAGTGCTTCTTCCATTCGTCATATTGTTATTGAGTTAAGAAAGAATGTTGTTCTAGCTACTGAGGTTGAAGGATCTTTTGCTAAGAATAATTCTAGAGTTATTTGGCTTAAACTTGGAGATAGAAACATAACTTTTTTTCTATAATTCCATCAAAGCAAGGTTTACTAGAAACAATATTAACTGCCAAAATATTAATTGGTTCAATGAGAAAGAATACTATAAACTTCATTTCTCTTCAACTATGGTGTTATTTTGCTAGTAAAATTAGGCAAGTGGACCCTTTGCCACCATATCTTTTTTTTGTTGCCATGCAGGGCTTTAGTTCCATGACGGAGCATGCATCATGTACAAATAATATTCACCCCTTTCAGAACTTTAGCTCTTCTTTTTCTCACATTCTGTTTGCAAATGATGTCATGATCTTCAAATGAACGTAAGGCTAATAATTAGAAATCTATGTTGTATAAGTTTGGCAACTTGTCATGTCTCAAGATAAATCCAAACAAGAGAAATGATTTGTGTATATCTTATGCTAATGTGAATCACATGGCTTAATGCCATGCTATTGAGAAAGGATCTTACCCATGGTATATCTCAGTTCTCTCTGGTATGGAAAGTTGAAAAGATATCACTACCTACCTCTAAATGATAAACTCAATAGTAAATTATAAGGGTGGAAAATGAAGGGTCTATCTTTTGAAGGAAGGATTGAACATATTGTCTCCACTCTCACAACTCCCCATCATCTTTGGTCTATAAATTTTCCTTTACCTTCTGCCGTTAAAGAAGGGTGAAAGTATTTGTAGAAGTTTTAATTCAGGGAGTTGAGCTTGAAAACAAGATCCATTGCATTTCATGGGAAAGAAATTGTCATCCAAGAAAGAGGGAGGTTTAGGCATAAGCAAAATTCATTATGTAATCAAGGTAGACTTCTTTTAAACACTTGGTGTTGACACCCCATTTTTACTCACGCATTAGAATTTCATGATTACTATTAATTCTAAGGCTAATGGTCAAGTTCATTTTACTTTTCCAAATTTATCTATGTTTTATTCCTATTTAATTTATTCATTTCCACTCACTTTTACCCAGTATGAGGCTTTCTGTATAGAAATACTCTATTCTAAACATAACTACAATTTTATACCAATTATGTTTTTTATAAGCTTTTTTTCATAAATTGCCATGTTGAATTATGTATAAAATATTCCCTTTTTTGCTGTGGATTTTCAGTTTCCTTTTTTCTCATAAAAATGCATTCAATTGATAATAATGAAGGATAATCTTAAACTAAATCATTTTTCTCATCCTTCAATATTTTATTGAATTTTATTTAAAATCCACAATTTTTCACCGAATCTACTCATTTTCTCTAGAACATTTTTTATATATCCAAAAAATGGGATACATGCTTTATCATATTAGGGACACCCAGTAGATCTGAGCCATCTATGGTGTAACATGTGGCAGATTGCGTTGATCCTTGGGCCACACCTACTTAGTGCATGTCTACAATTCACCACCTCTTCTAGAGACTTCTATTTAGATCCCCAAACATGAATCTACCTATAAATACACCTCCATGTTCATCATATTCATGGCCCCTTTTGACTGTCTTAAATCCAGAGAGTGACTATCGCCACTTTTATTTTAAGTATTACTTGTGTTCAGAGGATCCTTTCTCTAAAATCATATGCCTTCTGAGAATTATAAGGCACACCTCGATAATTAGTCAATGTCTAAATTGTTGTTTATAAGTGATGACTCTTAACTGCATTTAACTATTCTTAAATGTGCATATCTAATTATATGCCTGCTCAACTTCTTGCCCATCATCATGTAGTATGTTTACATAACTCAATTTATCTACTCATAGAAAGATTAAGTCTTTCTTCTAATCATATCTTTTTTCTCATCGTCCTCTAATCCTTCTTGTGCATCGTTCCTAACTATCCATTAAGGATCTCTATCATGCGAGGTCCTAATGTTATTAGGACCTTAAACACCTTCAAATTAGGAATTTTGGGCTATGACGGGATAACCATGGATATCTCCAGTTCTAAGGGCCCACAAACTATAAAAATCCTTCTTTATCACTTTTTGTTGTTTTATCTTTTTCACCCATCATGAACCACTATATTTTTAAGAATGTTTGGAAAAAGGTCAATGTTGGTGTACCGTGATATATGGTGGTACTAATCCCTCCCCACTCCTAGAAAAATCATTGGATCTAATTTTTGGTCACACATGCTTTTCTTGCTTGCCCTATGTTTGGATGCCAGAGTCAATCAACTTTCCACCATAAAATTCATGAGGTTTTATCTTGTTTTTCCTCATTTTAAAATTAAAACTTGGTGGAAACTCTGAGCACATCGTTTTATCATTTTCCAGCATGGCTGTCGGATTAAGTTTCATCACCAAACATTTTTGCATGTCATAAACTTTTTGGCAAGGTGTGATAGATTGGCGACTCTCTAGGGACATTCCAGATAATCTAAGTTAAATTCCATGTTTAATCTCAAACGTTCAATGTTTTCATTTGTTTTAGGTTTGTTTTATTGATTTTATTTTTGTTCACTCCTCTTCTAATGTTTGGTGAACAACAACACATCATTATACCAGTCATCTGGCCCACAAATCGAGGCAATCAACTAGATCTCTAAGACCTTGTTTGACTTGATCTCTATTCAATTTTTTGCATGGTTTGATAATTTCCTTTATCTTTATGGTATTTCAATTTCCTTCTATTGTATAAGGGCTTCATGTTGGCTTTCTTTTTTAGTGTTTCAAATTTGTTTTCCCTCTTATTCTCATCCAACTTTTCTAGAAAATGAGGAAAGGATGAGAAAAGATATATGTTAGAAAGAAGAACTTTTCTTTCTTAATTAAATGTGTGGTTGTTTGGGTATATCCTTAATGCTTTAATATTGTGGGTTTGCTTCATAAATATAATAGAAACTTACACTTGCACTGTGTGCACCTATAAACCCATGTGTCTATGGAATAGGTTCCCACGCTCATGTTGGATCCCTGGATGCAGCGTAAGGTGTTAGTAAAAGGTGCTAACACAACATTTAGTTGGACGTCCAAAGGCATGTAGGATACCCCCTCTCTCCTTAGACTCATGACTGATTGTGGTCTCCATGGTCACAAACTACATTAGAATCTATATCCATAATTGTCGAACCTGAGATACCCCCTCGATGATTGACATCTTTCCATAAAGAAGATAAGGACGAACACCTCCTATGAGTGAGGAAAAAAATCAATTATAAGATCATGGGAAAATGGGGAGGGTCATTTCCTTTCAATACATTCATCCTATGATTGTTGTTAGAATATTTTATATTGTTAGTAACATATTTTAATGCAGCCAAATGTTCAAAAAATCAAACATTCATTTGAAGATTAACAATCTATTTTAAAATCAAACATTCTTTTAAAGAGTGTCAATATTAATAAATATTAACAATCATTTCCAAAATCAAGCAATCTTTTAAAGCTTAACAATGATAAAAAAATCAAACATTGTTTCAAATATTGACAATCTTTTTCAAATTCAACACTCTTGAAAGAATAACAATCATTTATAAAACCAAACAATATTTTAAAGATTAACATTCATTTTCAAAAATCAAAAAAATCTTTTAATTATTAAAATATTTTATGAAGTCAAGCAATCTTTCAAGTTTAGCAATCATTGTCAAAGTCAAACATTATTTCCACAATTTAAAGACATTTTCAGCGTCAAGAAATTTTTGAAAATTAACAATATTTTTTTCAAAATCAAGAATCACTGAAAGATTAAAATTATTTTTTTAAATCAAATGATTTATAAATGGCAAACACAATCTTTTCAAATAACCTGCTTTAAAACCTTGTTGAACCATACAATTCTTCATATTTGCCCAAGATGTCATTTATCAATGTGGGATCCACCCATCATCTGTGGTCCTCAACTATGACCTAAAACTGGATCATCTCATTCTTTTTGTGTCGATATCCAATGTATTGGACTATGACCTAAAATTAGACCACAATAGTACTTTCATGCTCATACATATAGGGTCCTATAATATGACCTAAAACTAGACTGCAACCACCTCAAATTTTGTCACTACTTTGGAGATTCCAGGACAATAGTCTCTCTAATGTGTCCTCTCTCAACTTCCAAATGGAGGAAACCCCCAACACAAACTTATGAAATTAGGAGAAGAATGGGGTGTCTGGAAACCATACCAAAGGAGGACACCCTATCTAGGAAAGCAAATGGTTGAGAACAGTCACCAACCTAGAAGGGACTACCTTACTCCTGATCTACCACTCAACCCCAAACTTTCCCCTCTTTTGAATAACCCTCTTGGAACACCCTATTAATGAGCATCATACCTCACTGTCTGCACAAGACAACACATCCCCCCACTTTCCACTCTTGTTAATCCACCCAATCATGGAATTAGCAAGTACATTTCACGTTACAATTGTAGAACCCATTCATTTTTCCCGATCTAGGGAAAGGTGTTATAACTTAAATTCAATCATGAAAATGTTGTCTCATGTATCCCACATCCCAGGAGAATCATCGAAGACATAGGAGTATCCTTTTTGCATCTTCTAAAAAGGGGAGCACTCTTACATTTCAACCTATATAATCTTTGCAAAATGATGAGCCCCGAATAACAAAATATTCTCTTATTAAATATTACTCCCTTCTTTAGGTTCATGTTGATATGATTTTCAAGACATCATAGGAGCGAAAAGGAGTTTGCACATTACCTGACCTCACAAACGATCAATCTAAATGGCCATGAATAGCAATGCGGACTGAGAACCTGACAACAACATCAAAGAATATGTTGGCAACAACAAGGTAGACAAACTAGATGGAGGGAAGAAGCCAAAAGAAAACTAGTGGTGCCGAAACTTTGTCTTTCAAGAAGTCCCTCAACTATGCATGTCAGAACAGACAACAAGTGTCTCTTTAATGCATCCATTGGATGTAGGTTATATAGAAGAGTGGCATCACCCAAGAGTCACAAGACAAGGATCTCCATATGCCATCTCATCGATGCCCTTATTTCATATGGAATGTGGAATCACCATCAGCCTCTACAAAGTCCCTTTCAACTTGGGTCGTACCAATCCCACCATGATTGAATGTCGAGACTATCACAGCGATTCCCAGGAAACAACATCCATCTCAGTCCCCTATAAAGAGGTCGGGGGAGAAAAGAACAAGAGGTCAAAGACACAAAGGAAGTATCTAAAAAAGCAAAAGAAAGTCAACACCACTACAAAGTTTTATACATAGTACGTATATAACTAAGGATCCTTCCCCAACTTGCATTCATTTTATCCATCACCACACACCTGGTACAATCCATAAATGGGGGATCATATAGGTTTCCACCATCGATATTAACGGTGTCTCCCGTAGCACTCAAATTTCTAGTGATACATATGTCATTCGTCCACCACTAAGATGGTATTCCAAAGCCTTCCATTGTGGATTCCCTCATGCTAAAAATTCTACAGAAGATCAGGAAGCTAGAAGGGAAAAGGGGAAAGTGGGAAAACTTTCAATGATTTGTGTCTTTCCCTTACGTAAAGTTTCCTTATAACTTCTACATGCCCATCTTCCATGAGTAGTTTAGGAAAGGAGATCCAACGTCCCATATCAAGGCATATGATTTGGACATGGTGGGGGTTCAAGATGATACCAAGGTGTTGATCTAGTGCTTTGCATGAACTCTTACATGTCTAGCCTTGGAGTGCTACAATAAATAGGATATGAAGACAATCACCACTTGGTCTAAGATAGTCGAAAGGTTCATTGATCAATACACCTAGAATTTAGACCAGACCCCCAATAAAGAAGATTTGAAAGCATTACAAAAGATGATGGAGGAAAGCTTCTCTGAACTCCTCAGATGGTGAAGAGATTTAAGAACCTATCTAGAGTTCACGCCTATAGATAAAGAGGCCCTTGACACGGTTATCATGGTAGATGCACCATCACTCATATCTTTACTATGTCTATGGGGGTACAATACTTTCTCAGATTTGATCCATGAAGGTTCCTAGATTTAGAATTCCATCAAAAGAGGAGTCTATGAAAACATGGGCCCCACCTTTCAGCCTCAGTCCACCGCCATAAGGCCCAATCAAAAATTTAAATGGACAAATACTAAGGTGACAGACTTGCACTAGATGTTTTGCTGGTCACAACTGAAAAAAAACAAGTGAAAATAGCCAATTGTGAAAATGTCTCTAGTTCAAGCTTAACAATATCAAGCTACCATTGTTCCAACATCCTAGAACTAGAAATATCAAATGACGCCACTTGATTTCTAACCTCTATATATGCCACCCTAGAATCTATGGTGACCAAAGAACTATGAGAGATACCCACCATCACCATTTCAACCGCAAGTACAAGGTGTAGTGGTAAATAATTCTTCCACGAACAACCCACCACCTCAAGCAGAGCATTCAAAATAAACTTTTGCACTAAAATGAGATTGCTAAAATGAAAAGAAAGTGAACACCCTTGGGAGCTTCTCTTAGCTATATCCTGCATTAGATTCTAAAATCAAGACTCTATTGAAGTTCCCTTCTATATGGGACCCACCAAATCCTATCTCAAAGAGATAAAATGCCAATGCCTTCTGTGATTTTCATCAAGTCAAGGGGCACAAAACATATGTGGCCTCACACTCAAGCATATCTTGTAATATTTTCCTGGATCGAGCAAGGTCAATATGGTCACAAAAGAATACAATTCTTCATCATACAATACTATGTATGTCATATAATCATTAGAAGATCCAACACCCAGGCCTATCGGTCATATGAAGCATACTTTCTAGATATGGTCTTAAGGTGCATGGGTCATCACCACTAAACAAGAAAAGAGGTCAGTGCTTCCCATATGCACTAGAAGGCCAATCAGCATACCATGAGCTATCCCTAATAAAGATGCTTGATAAATATGGGTTCCTAAAGTTCATGTCTTGGGCCCAATAGAGTACGCTTCCTTAGGCCTACAGTGATAATATAGGAAGAAGCGCCCAAGTAAGAAACAACACTAGTAGTGGCCCTCACCACCTCAATAGAAGTTCCTTCATGCCTCGACAAAGGTAAAGAGAAGGTAACCACCTATATAGGGGTCCCTACTGGCATACCCAAAGAAGAGACGGGCAAGGTTTACATCCTTGTTTTCAACACCAATTAGGTTTGAAATGCTCCAAACTCTGCAAAGAAACCAATCATGAAGGATAATATATAATTAAATTTCTAGAGGATCTGAAAGGAGAGCTATCTCTGACCAAGGTGATGTAAAAATCTCCTGAGCACAGAGAAGAAGTAATGAAGATTCTAGAAGGGGCTCACATCTACAAAGATGTGAGACCATAAGTTCTTGTTGCCACCATTAGGTTAATCACCATGCCACACTTCATTTCATTTTCTTGAGATGAGATATCGAGATGAGGGAATTATAAGAATATTCTATTAATCACTACCATCTACAAGGGCCTCAAGATTCCTTCTTACTTCATAGACAATGAAGCATGTCTTAATGTGTGTCCCCTCAATACACTTATTAACCCTGGAAGGGTACCTTCAAAGGTGTATCCAACAACAAAGAAAGCAACATACTTTAATGGTGTATTAAAAGATGCCTTAGGGGAAATTACACTTGCGCTACAAATAGGACCACAAACTTTTGTTGTCTTTTATGTGGTCATGGAATTGAGTCCCTCATTCAACCTCCTCTTAAAAAGGATGTGGATTCATCACAATCAGGTGGTTCCTCATTACTACACTAGAGGCTCAAGTATCTGTTGGGACATGCCATCATCATAGTTCAAGTCGATAGCCTAGGCACCATAGAATGCATTGAAGAGGATGAACTCTAGTTTGTTTAGAGAGTTGAACATTTACAAAATTAGCTATGTACTGCATGAAGAAGATTATCATTTCTACATTGTTCTCTCAACAGTTACAGGAGATGCATGTTTGTCCAAATCGTGGTTTGAGAGCTAGATAAGAAGGACATATAGATATCCTTCACATCTCTCCAAGACAAAAGGGACTGTGACTATGATTCTAAAGCTTACCCTATGCGTGACCTTGGATCACTAGGTGGACATCTTATTGGAAGCCCACAACATTATGGCCCACTATGAATGACTTGACTAGAAAAGGTTATGTTAATGGTTTACCGCTGACTTGAGACCTAAGTAGAGAGGCCATATAGATTCTTTTATCGTAAGAATGTCATCTCAACATATTGTATTGATGGGACCTAGGCCTTAACCATAAGGGTCCCCATCTTTACTTTCCTTTCATTGTAGCTACAACTGAAGAAGGTTTTGACGTTACCAAGGCTAGCATCCCCACAATAATGCCCTACCCTGGGAGAGAGGTCAATAATCATACAAAGACGACTACTCTAGGATCTCTGTTAGTATGGAGGATATTTCCCACATCATTGAAAACATATAGGAGATTTAAACTACCTAAAATAATCAATAGTCTGAAGACTGAGCATTCCTCCAAACAAGGATGAAAGCAACTTCTAACCTAACCCTACAATTGACTAGCTGTGCCAGAGCACGGTGACCCTTGGAGATGAAGCGGAGGCCACAAAGACTCATACAATGACCATGTTGGCGAGATGAAGATCATTGACTCAATGCCTATAGAAATAAAGACACAATCTGAAAATGATGTTGGTCCACTCTGGATCATCCCTAAATGACCATGTCAGAGCATTTCTAAGAAGAGTGGTCATGAAGATACCAAAAAGTATGTGGTGTCACATTGGATGACTATGACTATTCCTATGACATCATTGAAGGATGGGGGTCAATGCAATCTTTGAGATAGAAGTTTTAGAATACCCACACTCCCTCATATACACTGCACAAAATGTAGATGAAGTCCATAGATGGTGTGTGAAGGATCACAATGTGTTGAAGACTATGTCACCTCCCACACCCAAAGAAAGCCCATTAAAAAAACAACACACTAATGTGGTGAAGACTGTAGATTGGACGTACAACCATGCTCCACAACATCCATTTTCTCTTCCACAAAGTCCCAAAAAAGTACAAAATCTGATAAATCCCAAAAGACCACAAAGTTTAGAAACCCCAAAAATACAAAAGACATTTTGGATTTCCAGGAGTATGTCTATTACTTCACGAAGTAGCGCAAATCTATAATGATGAAGACACTAAATTTAAATACATCCCCATCCTAGATATATGATGAAGAAACATCAACCTTTTCATATTGAAGATGATATAGAGATGGTTAATCTTAGCTTAAGCCCCAAGCTACATAAAGTCAAAATTGAGATGTGTCGACCACATATTATCAAGGACATGTCTCTTATGCTACTATATTGATGTGTTTTCATGGAGATACTTATATATGTCTGGGTTGGGTGAAAATATCATCATTTGTTGACTCCATATCCTCCTAGGTGTCTACCCAGTTAGGAAGAAAGCTAGGCAACTGTCAGAATGGAGCCTCACGATCATAGAGGAAGTTCAAAAGAAGTACAATGTTAGTTTGTTAGATTCAATCAACTACCCTATTTGACTATCCAACATTGTACATGTACAAAAGAAGGATGGAAGAGTACTAATGTGTGTGGATTTTAATGATATTAACAAGGCATCCCCTAAAGATAATTTTCCTTTTTCCACATATAAATGTGGTTGTAGACAACATAGCCCGTCATGTTCCATGGAGTTTCATGGATGGGTTTGATGGTTACAACCAAATTGAGATGTCTAATGAAGATAAAGAGAATACATTTTGTAGCATAGAATGAGGGGTGTTCTACTATCAAGGCATACCTTTTGGTATTAAAAATGTTGGAGCTACATATAGAGAGTGATTTTCAATTTGTTTCAAGACATGATCCACAAGGAGGTGGAAGTGTATGTGGATGACATGATAGAAAAATCTTAAAGTACAGAAGATCACATCACAAATCTTAAAAGTTGTTTCAATGACTATGAAAATTCTATTTTATTCTTAAATTCAGCCAAATGTACCTTTGAGGATACATCTAGCAACTTGCTCATGTACATTGTTAACCAGGGAGGAGTCAGGGTCAACCCCAAGAAGGCTCGAGATATCTGGGAAATGCCCTCACCATGAATTGAAATGAAGACACAAGTCTTGCACGATCATATCCAATACATCAACTGCTTTTCTACTAAGGTCACATCTATATGTGATTGTATCTTCAATATACTCAAGAGGAATTCTGGTTTAGGATGGAATGAACAATGTGAGAGGACACTCTATAAGATTAAACATTATCTCTCTAATATGTTTGTACCGAAACCAATAGTGCTAGGATATCCTCTCACCCTTCGATTATCAGTCCGTGAAACATTGATGGGAGGAGCCTTGAGTCAATCAACAACCTAGTGAACACTCTATCTACTATCTATACAAGATTTTCAATTGTACCAAGGCCCGTTATACTACAACAAGGACTTGATACATGCATTAAGAAAGTTGCACAAGCTATTTGATGATGTATTCACTGCATATGATTGCAAATGTAATCAACTATGTTATTTTTGTAATTGCCCTAACCTCACTGTATGGTATCCTATGTGATATGTGTTCTTATCAGAAATTGACATCACATATTTTCCAATGATGTCAGTCAAAGAACAAGATATGGTTGATAAATTAGCAAATTTTCCACTCACTAAAGATGGGACACATTTGAATGAGTTCCTAGATAAAGACATAGGAATGATCAACCCATGTGATGTCATTATCCCTCCATATCCTGACTCATGGATGATATTAGTCAATTGCAAAGGAGTTGGGATAGGAGTGGTCCTTCAAAACCATAATGGAGAAGAATTGCATATAGCTTGATGAGTGGAGTTCAATGCCACCAACAACTTGGTTGAGTAAGAAGCTTGCATATTATACCTCTATCTCATCAAACACTCAGGGAAACATGTATGGTGATTCCCTCCTAGTGATATCTCAAGTCTAAAACAATTGGAAGACTCTCCATCAAAATTTGGTCCCTTATCAAGAATACATGTCTTCATTCACCAAAGACCTTTAGCATATTTCTTCCCACTTCATCAGTATAGAGGAAAACACATTTTTCAATGATCTGTATATCCTCACTTCCTAGATCGACATCCAATGGGATCAAAGTTTCTTTTTTCATAACACATACAATCTCACAACTGGCCTACTGTATGGTTATCGAGAACATAGTTAATAGTGAAGTGAAAAATTGGTTTCATGACATCATAGTATATATCAAAAGTCAAGTCATCCCTAAAGACCTTCCTAGAAAGAGCACATTCTCTCAAGAAACAAGTCACTCAATATGTATTGGGGGCAGGTCACTTATTCACAGATCATACTACTAGACTGTCCTTAAGTGTGTTGCGAAAAATGAAGCAAAAACCCTCATCAAGGAAGTCCACAAAGGATTATGCGGCATAAGCGTAAGCGAGGTCATTCTAGCAAAGATGTTACAAATCTTGGGGTATCACTAAAACCCCATTGAAACATACTACTTCAAATATATCCCCAAATATTGAATCTTCAAGATCCATGGTGACTACATCCACGTGCATGCTAATCAACTATAGAACATGGACCTACCTTTGCCATTCTTTTCTTCGGTATCAACATGATAAGGAAAGTCAATCCTATAGATTCCAATGGGATATGCTTCATCCTAGTCAAAATAGACTAGAAGTCATGTCCATCACTAATGCTTCGGCTAAAAAATGAATCAAAGTCCTCAAAAACAACATCATACTATGGTATTGGACACCACATGCAATTGTATCTAACAATGATATAAATTTTAGAGCCCAACTTGAAAAAGAGTATCTAAGATCTTTGGGGATCAAACACTACCTAACGTCACCATACTAAACTTACATGAATAAAGTTGTAGAAGAATTCAACAAAAACCTAATAAAGATTCTCAAGATGAGTATTAGCTCACAAGACAACTATCATGAACTACTTATTATGGCTCTCTAGGCATATTAAATTTCTCTAATAACTTCCACATGATCTCTACCATATTAGCTTATTTATGGAATATAAATGGTCCTACCAGTCAAGGTCCAGAGCATATCTCTTTACATACTACAAGAAGAGGAGGTTCCTAACACAAAATGGATTTAAGATTGGGTATATTTCCTCAACATGCTACAAACTTGTGGATGAAATCTCTAAATAATGCATAATGTTATCCACAAAGGAAAACACAATCATTCAACAAGAAAGTATGCTCCACAATTTCCAAAAGGGTGATTTAGTGCTCTGTGTCATCCAGAATGTTCATTCCAAGAAAAAATTCACTCCTAAATTGGAAGGGACTTGTATTGTCCATGATCTATGATTGGGGTGTCATGTGCCTGAAAGACACAAAAAAATACCTACTTCATTAAGTACTACTACTATTGATAAGCATACTAAAATGACTGCAAGCCTCTAGCAAAGATCCACACAAGGGAGTAAGAATCTCGTCAATTTAAAATGCACCAAAAATATCCCCCCCGTAAACCCTGAAGAAGAAGGGTCAAAGTAGAACCATAGGGCGCAATACAGAAGAATAAAGACCATTATCCTAAGTCCTAGTGGTTTTTCAAGTTAAATTACTCCATAATTTAGGCCAATCTTTGTAAAATATCAACAAATGTTCATTATTGCATAGAAGGTAAGACAAATTCCCATGATCACTATCATAACAATCATGAGAGGTTGGAAAAACTATGATTCTCCAAAGACAAGACAAACTCGACTCTCATGATCAAGTATTCTTGACACCTATATTCAGATGGAATTCACATAACTCTAATGATGACATCTTCTGGTGTCAATTGAGAAAGGGAATTTCTGAAGGACTACGTAGAGGTTGAAACACCTTGTAGCTATCTATGCATCATATCCCGAAGATGGGTAGGACTAATGTGACGTCCCCGGATTTTGACTTCTCCAAACCCTATTGGGAATGAGAGGTCATAATCCGAGAACATCATTTAATCATATCAGAAAGCGATGCGGAAGCATAATACACATACATGAACATACAACCATAGGCATACACCATAACATTCTCAACATTCAACATGTATATTTATACAACATGAATTATTATAAAATGATTTACAATTACATATTGAATGAAGATTCTACAGTCTAAGAATATGTATACTAAACTAGGATCTACACAATAGGTACAACCTGGACAACTGCTCATTTCCTTTCTTTTATCCCAAGCTAGCTCTGAACCTAAAACATACGTGAAACAACGAATCAACACACAAGGTGTTGTGCACATGGGTAGAAAGATACATACTAATATGCTTGCATAATTGAAATAACTTGAGAAAGAAAGATTAAAGGAAAACATTGTTTAAAGAGATAATCAAGTAAACATTCCTTTTATTGCATTCACTTTGATGCGGTTGTACTACACATACTTGCACTTGACTTACATCTAGTGTGGGCAATATAGTATCATCATACATCTAACATGGGCCAAGGAATCATACATCCATGTTAGGCAACATACATCCACACCAGGCTATGTGCTCTAGTAGCTACAACACATCATACCCATTTATGATCTATTAGATTTGGAGAAGTATAACTCATACTAGTTCAACCAAGCAATCATATCCAAATACGAGCATTCAAGATATTACATATCATAGGCAACCAGAAAACTAGTCTTATACTTAATAAATTCCACGTACCTGAGTTTAGAGATTCATAAATGAGTATGATGGGTTGTAGCTACTAGAGCACATAGCCTGGTGTGGATGTATGTTGCCTAACATGGATGTATGATTCCTTGGCTCATGTTAGATGTATGATGATACTATATTGCCCACACTAGATGTAAGTGAAGTGCAAGTATGTGTAGTACAACCACATCAAAGTGAATGCAATAAAAGGAATGCTTACCTGATTATTGCTTTAAAGAATGTTTTCCTTTAATCTTTCTTTCTCAAGTTATTTCAATTATGCAAGCATATTAGTATGTATATTTCTACCCACGTGCACAACACCTTGTGTGTTGATTCGTTGTTTCACGTATGTTTTAGGTTTAGAGCTAGCTTGGGATAAAAGAAAGGAAATGAGCAGTTGTCTAGATTGTACCTATTGTGTAGATCCTAGTTTAGCATACATGTTCTTAGACTGTAGAATCTTCATTCAATATGTAATTGTAAATCATTTTGTAATAATTCATGTTGTATAAATATACATGTTGAATGTTGAGAATGTTATGGTGTATGCCTATGGTTGTATGTTCATGTATGCGTATTATGCTTCCGCATCACTTTCTGATATGATTGGATGATGTTCTCGGATTATGACCTCTCATTCCCAATAGGGTTTGCAGAAGCCAAAATCTGGGGACGTCACAGTTGGTATCAGAGCATGAACAATAGCTATACCTAACAATTTCTCACCATGATACATAAACCTAAACTTCACCTTTCACTTAAAACCCTAGAAACTTAGTAAGTTGTTCTATAGGAATAAGGCTTGACCTAGCCTCTAGGTTAGAACCTAGATGTTCGAGAACTAGGTTTAGACAAGTGTGTGAGACCCTTTCCATATAGAGCTCATATGTATGGGGTAGCTACACTAGTCTACATCACGTTCTCACCATTTCACTAGGTTACATGACACTAGACTATCTACTGTGTGTGGGACACTCTGTTTTTCTGATTTGGTTTTGTTGTCCAATCGGCTCGAGCCTCGAGTGTTTTCTCTGACGTCTTCTTTCCCGAAGAAAAACTATATAATATTTTATTATATGTATGTAAATATAAAAATGTGTCCCTCACACTGTAGAGTAGTTAGTGTTCATGCAACCTAAGTGAAAAGGAGTGACATCAGTCTAGAAGAGAGAGTAGTCTAGATTAGATGTCTAGAGCCTTATCAAGTTATGTGATACATAGAGTAGATGATAGAACGATAGTTGAAATAAGCATATAGAATCTTATCTAACTTTGATCTATTATGGTATAAGTTTCCTTATTAAGATTTGAGTTGTATATGAGCCGAATCCACTCTTAGAGGATCTATGCTAAGTCATAATGATGAAAGTGCATTCCCTTTTTATACTTAAGATAAGCTAAGTTAAGATAGAGATGAGTGTGCATGAGCCTCAAGCTCTTATAGAAGGAGGATGTCTAGTGGTAGGATGAGATATGTGGTGAACTCTAGAGAGAGAGCAAGACCCACAGGGAGAAGGTCATAGGACCTAGCCTCCAATATATGAGATATGTGTTAAAAAAATGTCCTACACTAGATTACTCTCGAGTGCTGAGTTGAGTCCTTATGCATTATTCAAATCTAGATGTGAGAATTGGGTAAAAGAAAAGGATGGGTAGAAGACCCATATGATAAAGTTAATCCTTTGGCTGAGTTAGGTCCTAGCTGGAGTGACATATTTTGTGAATCTCATCACTAGTTGCAAGTGAGGTAATATATGAGCTCTAGTTATGAGAGTATGATGCTTTGTGCAAAAGATACTCAGAATACATGTTCTCCCTTCTTCTTTTCTTTCTTAATATATGATGATAGAAACCTCACTTGAGCTATATAGATGATTTATATATGAGGAGTCACTCATATAAGCTTGACCTATTCTATATCCCCCCCTATATCATACATGTAGTACCCAAGGTTGAAATCATGATAAGTTTGACTTTAAAATATTCTCTTCCCCTTCATATGAAACATGAAAGATATGATGTTGATATCATGGAATAAACTTAGTATATTCTCTTTTTGCATTCACATAATACATGTAAGACATAAAAAGTTGAACTCATGAACTTGATATAAAGATATTTTTGGATCATAGGATATATGATCAGAAATATAGTTCATAACTTTGATCCTCTCAATGTATGCTTCTAAGTTGAGTATGAATATCACACCATAGGGTTAAACCCTAATGGTCAAGCATGATACGTAAGCACTTCTTATGTAGAAAAATCCTAATATCAAGGATGAAGATAAATCTCCTCTTATGCTGAAATCATTGTAAGATGTTGATCATAAAACATATTAATGATGTTAGATTTGAACGATCTGAATATCATGGCATATAAATGAATTCCTCCTAAACTTTAAAACTATGAAAAAAAACATGTACCCTTAGGGGTGATGTAATCCTAAGATATCATAATGTCATGTTATGGCTAAGACATTAAGTGATGCTTCCACTATATATAAGGTGGGGTGGTTACACCCAAGATGCTTTTATATCCTCAAATGACAACTTAGGGTATATCCAAATCTACATCGCACTATCACCTAGAAATGGTGTCCAATATGAAGTTGAACTCCTAAATAGGTATGATATTAGTTTAATTTTGAGGACAAAATTCCATATAAGATGGGAGTGAGCAGTTGTCCAGGTTGTACCTATTGTGTAGATCCTGATTAGCATACATGTTCATAGACTTGTAAATCTTCTTTTAATATGTAAATGTAATTCATTTTGTATAAATATACATGTTTAATGTTGAGTATGTTATGGTTGTATGTTCATGTATGCGTATTATGCTTCCGCATCGCTTTCTGATATAATTGCTAACGTTTTTGGATTTTGTCTTCTCATCTCCATGGGGTTTTGAGAAGGTAAAAATTCGGGGACGTCACAACTAACCTTTGCATTGACTAACCTAGGAGTAAGAAGACGTGAAACCTTCAATAGGAAGACCCCATTCATTTCTTATAGAACCATTATATGTCATATTAAGGCTCTAAGCATCAATATCCATTCAAAAATTAAATTGAAAATATCCACAATAAGAAGACATCTCTCAAGAAATCATAAACAATCCCTCTAATTACATAGACATATGCTTGTGATGGATTGCTACACTAGAGAATTTTGGGAGTAAATCCCAATGGGTTATCTATGACACCTGGTGCATTGGCCCGACGGGGTAGGGAACCTGTAACGACCCTCAAATTTTAGTCCCAAAATTTTTGTTATTTAATAAAGGAGAAACCCTAAATTGAAAGAATCCATTTTTCATATGATGACTTAAGTACAGACCATGCTTAATTCGTATTTCAAAATGAGCTAAATGTGCCAAGTGGACCTTGAATGGAATCATTTACATCAATAATTAGTCATATTAATGTCATGAATAATGCATGAGAATTTAACCCTAATTATGCAATAATGACTAGTTAGGGATTAATTGATAATTTCGGCACACATACATGTAAAGTGCATCCCATTGATTGGTATATGAGTAGATAAAATAATAATAGAGCTCCCCTCGTATTTTGGTAATAAAATTCCTTTTCAATAATTATTAATGTGTTGATTACCTTAAGTAGATAATAATGCAATACACATGTTTCCCCTAACTCATATCAAAAATCTAATTGAATATTCGAATTCTTCATGATCAAATTAGCTTGTATATCAAATTTGGTTAGATTTGGATAATCCTAGATGCCCCAAATGTTATTAGGAAGAAATTAGTAGATAATGTGATTTATTTGAGTAATCAACTCAATAATACATGTGTTTGTCACGATTTGACCAAAGTTCCCGATTTTTGTGCGTCACACGCAGCTTGAATGAACTGGGCTCCTTGTGAGCCGTTGGATGGGGATCTGAGGGCAGGGACCTCATCCCTAACCTCCCGCAGAATCCGCACGGAAGGGGGAAATAGAGCCCCCATTCCTCGCCCGAGATATCCCTCTCCCTCGTCAACAGCTTGCCTTTATCTCAACTCCAATCGATTTGCGAGATCCCCACGAACCTAATGAACCCTAGCTTGAGCCCTAGCGCGGCACACAGCGGAAACGCCCAACTGACCTTCCTCCTTCGTCGACGGCGCCACCATCTCCAGGTCACGAGGGACCATCGCACCAAGAGCTAGCGAATTAGGAAGCACACTCAGGCATCGCTCGACCTTCCTCCGCCGCTAATTTGGGCCGAGCTCAACTGAGGGACCACCGCGGAGTCGATCTACCTCACTGCCGCCGGCGAGCTTGAGCGCGAGCTTCCGACCATCCCAGCGGAATTCGACCCCCTGTAAGCTTCCACAGACTCCACTAGTGGTTTTCCTTATGCCTTTAGCATGTGCTCTTCACCCATATGCTCCGCCCACGAATCCAGTTTCAGACCATCGGAACGCAGCCTCTGCCTAGGTCAGTTGGTCACTACCAGGCCATTCCGGTAATGGTTTCTTTGGGATTTTGCTTCTCACACCTTCAGTGACTCAGGCCGAAGCTAGTCATGCCCTGCGTTACTCCGACTTCTCACTATATGACCGAAATCCTTTTTCCGGCTAGGCTCCCCTGTTTTCAGCTACAACAGAAACACAGAGAGGGAGGTCATAGACTCCATCGTATACTCGCAAAGGATATGTGAATAAGTCGTCGATTGAGGAACGAGATGGATAGTATGGCATTGTGTTTTTCTTTCCCTTAGTACTCATGCTTCTCGGTCGATCGATGCTTCTGTGGAGCACCTTGCTACGCCATGGCCAAGAGGAGAAGCCAGACAGTGTTTTGACCACCGTACCCCTCCTACATCTAGATATAGTGTCACGCCAGTATGGGTATTCTCGAGATTTCAGTAAGCTTTGATCATGTATGCACGAGCGCCTAAGGTTTGTCCAAATGACCAATATGCCCTGTCACACCCCTATCCCAGATTTATAATGCGAGGGCAAAGTCGTCTTTCGAACTCTGATTTCTGGATTTCTCAGAAATGTCCTGAATGATTTTTCCTCGCCTCTGATTGGTCAGAATATCTCTGATCTTTATAAAATCATAGAAAATAATCTAAAGCTCTGATTGGGACGATCCATATATGGTTTTTGATCAGTTTTTCGAGATCTATCCAATGGTCCTAGTTTCAGACCCATATTCCTAACCTAATTTTCAAATTTAATTAGGGAATCATACACCTATGTTCAGAAAATGTAATTAATTCATAGTTATACTATTCACAGGATATTAGGATTGATCAGGACTGTATCTACTGTTAGTACACCCCTTCAGGATCAGATGAGTGGATCATGCACACTGAGCATAATTCTAGGGTTATGGGTTTATTTTATTTGTTTATTGGTTATGATTACTCAATAAAGTGAAACGATGCTATTATTCAATTTATGCTTATGAAAACCATGCAAATGCTATGAATTTACGTTTTCTACTGTTTTAATGAATATTCTTTCATTTTGAACATTATGATTTACTGTCATGCTAATTGATCAAGAAATCATGATAACTATGTTCAAGTGTATTAAACCATGTATGTTGATATAGTCCCCTCAATCATGTTATGTGAGCCTTAATTGGCCTTATGTGAGCCTTAATTGGCCTTATGTGAGCCTTGATTGGCCTTGTGTGAGCCTTAAATGGCCTTATGAGAACTGTGGGTGCAAATCAGGAGAGGGACTACATCAACTCAAGTAAAAACCATCTTATTATGAAATCATGTTAAGTTAATCATGTTCTCATGCAATCATGTTAATTATGTTATGTATTTATGTTCCAAGTTATTTCTCATGCCATTTCAAGTATAAGCTATTTTCTTATATAACTTCTCAGTGCCACTCACATAGTTTTACGTTGCCTTGCATGGGCTGGGGATGAGATGTCCGCAGACGAGGAGGAGAAGAAGTAGACTTCAGGGACGTCAGCTCAAGCTCAAGGATAGTTTGTGAATCCTACTTGGTGGGGTGCCATTCTAGATAGATGTCTTTCCTTTTTGTTATGTTATGTTGGAGTTTCATTCTTTGAACTCTTTATGTTGGACTTAGAGTCTTTTTTATGGCTTGTAATAAGGCACTCTAGTGGATTTTCCTTATATTCTATGGATTTTGCTTGATTAATGATATCAGTCCACAATTTGTCATGATCTCCATTATGTACAATGCTTCCGCTATGGTTGTATTATTATTATTATTAGAAGGGAGGTCGTGACAAAATGGTATCAGATCAATCCTAGAATGGCCACCATAGTAGGATCTTATGTGTCACTCCATGTGCTTATCTAAGTCTCCTTTCCTATTCCAGATGGCCCCTAAGCGTCGCCTTGAGCATGACAAGTCACCCCCTCACTTTGGTGGAGAGAGTGATCATGACTTTGAGAACGAGGAGAACCCCCATGGAGAAGACCCTCCCCTCTCATACAATATGTTGTTCAGATCTTTATCTGATGCAATGGGAGGCCGTCATCAGAGGAGGAATGAAGTCACCTTAATAGACTTCCTCAAGGTGAAACCTGAGACGTTCGCGAGAGAAGAAGAGTTGGATGTTGTAGGTATGGCTGAGGCATGGATTCACAACCTGAAGCATTGCTTCCACGACTTGGACTGTTCTGAGGAGTCACACGTCAGGTTCGGGACTCACATGCTTAGAGGACTAGCTCACGTTTGGTGGGAAAACTTCCATGACGCCAGAGACCCAAATGAAGAGCTACTCACATGGGAGGAGTTTGTAGAAGCTTTCAAGGGCAACTATGTGTCAGAAGCAATGATGGACAAGAAGGAGTTAGAGTTCCTTCATCTGCGACAGCGTGGTGACATGACTGTCACCCAGTACGCAATGAAGTTTTGCATCCTCCAGAAGTACGGGACCGAGATGACTGAGCTGAAGCGAGCCAACAAGTTCATTCGAGGTCTCAAGGATGATCTCAACTACTCTCTTTCTGGACGAGGCCACAAGACGATGCAGGAAGCTCTTGATGCGGCACTTGAGCTCGAGGATCACCCAGGGAGGACTTGGAAGAAGAACTCCCACAATGGACATCGTCACCATCACGACAACAACAATCGGGACCGACACCACAATGATCACAAGAAGCGCAAGGCCCCTGAGAATCCCCCGGTTAGGGATGCATGCACCGAGTGTGGAAAATCCCATGCAGGACCGTGCATGTTGGGCTTAGGTGTTTGATTTTACTATGGAGGAGAAGGGCACTTCAAGGACAAATGCCCTAAGTTAGCTGCAAAGAAAGGAGCATATCAGAACCCTAACCAGGTCCCCCAGAGAAAAGGAAAGCTAGGGTTTTTGCTATGGTGGATGATGAAGGTAAGATTTAGTTTTCGAATTACATTAGAAACTCATGCACTAGTTAAGTTTTTCCAGTCATGTTAGATATAATGCAAAAGTTATCCATGTTAATACCATATCATGATTATGCTTAGTTGGCTTATGAAATGTTATGATCAGACAATAAGTTAGGGTACATATATGTGAAACCCTAAGGTGGGTATTACTTTAATATGACATAAAAATTTCGAGGACGAAATTTCTATAAGGTGGGTAGGTTGTAACGACCCTCAAATTTTAGTCCCAAAATTTTTGTTATTTAATAAAGGTGAAACCCTAAATTGAAAGAATCCATTTTTCATATGATGACTTAAGTACAGACCATGCTTAATTCGTATTTCAAAATGAGCTAAATGTGCCAAGTGGACCTTGAATGGAATCATTTACATCAATAATTAGTCATATTAATGTCATGAATAATGCATGAGAATTTAACCCTAATTATGCAATAATGACTAGTTAGGGGTTAATTAATAATTTCGGCACACATACATGTAACGTGCATCCCATTGATTGGTATATGAGTAGATAAAATAATAATAGAGCTCCCCTCATATTTTGGTAATAAAATTCCTTTTCAATAATTATTAATGTGTTGATTACCTTAAGTAGATAATAATGCAAAACACATGTTTCCCCTAACTCATATCAAAAATCTAATTGGATATTCAAATTCTTCATGATCGAATTAGCTTGTATACGAAATTTGGTTAGATTTGGATAATCCTAGATGCCCCAAATGTTATTAGGAAGAAATTAGTAGATAATGTGATTTATTTGAGTAATCAACTTCATAATACATGTGTTTGTCACGATTTGACCAAAGTTCCAGATTTTTGTGCGTCACGCGCAACTTGAATGATCTGGGCTCCTTGTGAGCCATTGGATGGGGATCTGAGGGCAGGGACCTCATCCCTAACCTCCCGCAGAATCCGCGCGGAAGGGGGAAATAGAGCCCCCATTCCTCGCCCGAGATATCCCTCTCCCTCATCAACAGCTTGTCTTTATCTCAACTCCAATTGATTTGCGAGATCCCCACGAACCTAACGAACCCTAGATTGAGCCCTAGCGCGGCACACAACGGAAACACCCAACTGACCTTCCTCCTTCGTCGACGGCGCCACCATCTCTAGGTCACGAGGGACCATCGCACCAAGAGCTAGCGAATTAGGAAGCACACTCAGGCATCGCTCGACCTTCCTCCGCCGCCAATTTGGGCCGAGCTCAACTGAGGGACCGCCACGGAGTCGATCTACCTCACTGCCGCCGGCGAGCTTGAGCGCGAGCTTCCGACCATCCCAGCGGAATTCGACCCGTGTAAGCTTCCACAGACTCCACTAGTGGTTTTCCTTATGCCTTTAGCCTGTTCTCTTCACCCACATGCTCCGCCCACGAATCCAGTTTCAGATCGTCGGAACGCAGCCTCCGCCTAGGTCAGTTGGTCACTACCAGGCCATTCAGGTAATGGTTTCTTCGGGATTTTTCTTCTCACACCTTCAGTGACTCGGGCCAAAGCTAGTCATGCCCTGCGTTACTCCGACTTCTCACTATATGACCGAAACCCTTTTTCCAGCTAGGCTCCCCTATTTTCAGCTACAACAGAAACACAGAGAGGGAGGTCATAGACTCCATCGTATACTCACAAAGGATATGTGAATACGTCGTCGATTGAGGAACGAGATGGATAGTATGACATTGTGTTTTTCTTTCCCTTAGTACTCATGCTTCTCGGTCGATCGATGCTTCTGTGGAGCACCTTGCTACGCCATGGCCAAGAGGAGAAGCCAGGCAGTGTTTTGACCACCGTACCCCTCCTACATCTAGATATAGTGTTACACCAGTATGAGTATTCTCGGGATTTCAGTAAGCTTTGATCATGTATACACGAGCGCCTAAGGTTTGTCCAAATGACCAATATGCCCTGTCACACCCCTATCCTAGATTTATAATGTGAGGGCAAAGTCATCTTTTGAACTCTGATTTCCGGATTTCTCAGAAATGTCCTGAATGATTTTTCCTCGCCTCTGATTGGTCAGAATATCTCTGATCTTTATAAAATCATAGAAAATAATCTAGAGCTCTGATTGGGACGATCCATATATGGTTTTTGATCAGTTTTTCGAGATCTATCCAATGGTCCTAGTTTCAGACCCATATTCCTAACCTAATTTCCAAATTTAATTAGGGAATCATACACCTATGTTAAGAAAATGTAATTAATTCATAATTATATTATTCACATGATATTAGGATTGATTAGGACTGTATCTACTGTTAGTACACCCCTTCAGGATCAGGTGAGTGGATAATGCACAATGAGCATAATTCTAGGGTTATGGGTTTATTTTATTTATTTATTGGTTATGATTACTTAATAAAGTGCAACGATGCTATTATTCAATTTATGCTTATGAAAACCATGCAAATGCTATGAATTTACGTTTTCTACTGTTTTAATGAATATGCTTTCATTTTGAACATTATGATTTGCTGTCATGCTAATTGATCAAGAAATCATGATAACTATGTTCAAGTGTATTAAGCCATGTATGTTGATATAGTCCCCTCAATCATGTTATGTGAGCCTTAATTGGCCTTATGAGCTCTGTGGGAGCATTATGTGAGCCTTAATTGGCCTTATGTGAGCCTTGATTGGCCTTATGTGAGCCTTAAATGGCCTTATGAGAACTGTGGGTGCAAATCAGGAGAGGGACTACATCAACTCAAGTAAAAACCATCTTATTATGAAATCATGTTAAGTTAATCATGTTCTCATGCAATCATGTTAATTATGTTATGTATTTATGTTCCAAGTTATTTCTCATGCCATTTCAAGTATAAGCTATTTTCTTATATAACTTCTCAGTGCCACTCACATAGTTTTACGTTGCCTTGGATGGGCTGGGGACGAGATGTCCACAGACGAGGAGGAGAAGAAGTAGACTTCAGGGACGTCAGCTCAAGCTCAAGGATAGCTTGTGAATCCTACTTGGTGGGGTGCCATTCTAGATAGATGTCTTTCCTTTTTGTTATGTTATGTTGGAGTTTCATTCTTTGAACTCTTTATGTTGGACTCAAAGTCTTGTTTATGGCTTGTAATAAGGCACTCTAGTGGATTTTCCTTCTATTCTATGGATTTTGCTTGATTAATGATATCAGTCCACAATTTGTCATGATCTCCATTATGTACAATGCTTCCGCTATGGTTGTATTATTATTATTAGAAGGGAGGTCGTGACAGAATCACTGCTTATACACCCTTTACATCACATGACTTTATCACCTAGTGTGACATCAAGTTCTATCAGAGCCATAGATCCAAATCCTCCTCTAGAAAAAAGGCCCTATTGTATCAAAATGATCTATGAACATTCATAGGGAGGAATCACTTTACAATAGAAAATTGAGGCATGTTATAGTTTAAAATGCTTGGGGCTCCAACCTTCTAACTTCACTAATGGGAGCAGATGAAGGGGGGTGAACTCAACATTGTTTTTACCTAAAACCTTCCTTGATGCACTTAACACATAGACAGGAGGTCTAGGTTGATCTTGGTCGCCGAATTCTTCCAAGGGGCTCATACTGATATATCCCTAAAAACCAATAGGGACCTAGGTCCAACTGCATGATTAAAACATCATGGACGGAGTACACTAAGTCATGAACTATGAAAAAATCTTTTTATTTCTTAATAAACCACTAACAAAACTCAGCATCTCAAGCTGACACATGAGAAAAAGAATAAAACATTAAAAAAATAAGAGCTCTAAAGAAATGAAACATCATGTCAGTCCTCCCTAAGGATCACATGTTACTATCACTAGAGAAGTTTATGCAAACCATTCCAGGTATTCTGACGTTCAATCCTGGTCAGTAAGAAACAAGTAACAAGTCATCTTATGCCGATTCAACAACATCTTATCCACTACCTATTGGACCTTTAAGGAGTCATTCATCAACTTTTTGGAAATATACGAAAGCTCTTCAATTTAGTATGTACACTGGTAGTGGTTGAGGTATCTCAAAACAATCACTAGATAGTATGATGTGCAATGCTCCAATCCCAACAAGACTATCAACAACTAAAACCAGGCATTATAATCCTAAAATCTATGTTAACAAGATGGAACTTAATCTCCAGTTGACATCAAACTAACAAGTGACTGAGCCAAATCACCACAGGCTCACTAACTTGAATATGATTTGATGGGTATTCCTTCAAAATGATATAGTGAGTATTTGAAGAGTCTAGAAAGCTAGTAGGTTCAATACATATCCCTAGATAAATATGAAAAACTTTGAAGGGTCCTTGCATCTTTCTAATCAACTCTACTTCATCTAAGCACTCATAGAACTTAGTCAATATTAAGGGAACAATGGTTTTTTCAACCAAATAATAACTAGGACACCAGAACAATAGTAGTCACTTGGCCAAAAGTCTCTCCTATGAACAATTGATCCATGATGATTAAAGTATACACTCTCATATGAGGCATATCTAGAGATCCAACATCACCTCACTCTTTTCTATTGAACACAACTCATAGGGATGCCATCCAAATAAAGTGAGAATATTTAGACAAACATTGAGAATCTCATGACTTTATCATGCCCAAAATATTATCTAGCTAAGCATCTCAACTTGACTTCCTTAGAACTATAGGCCAGTTTTTATGTAGGGGAAGTCATGTGATTTTGCCTTCATCCTCATGATTAGGGGTCAGAATGACATTGCCAAAGTAGAATGAATGACTAAGAGGGTCCCATAAAGGAATCAATTTTGACATCATCTCTCTTATAATAGGGACATAAGCAAGATGACATAGAAAATGGGTCATGCCAAAACCCACCACCTTGACTTCCTCTATCTCATAGAGATCTATAATCCAATGAGATATAAGGGACAAATTTAGGGCATGATTCTTAGAGAATGTAATATCACTTATTAATCGATATCCTACAACTTGAAGTCAAAGAAAGACAATATGTAATGATTAAGCAAAGATATGCCCCTCTAATATATATTTCAAATAGATTGATTAGGACAAAATTGTTTCCCAAGGACACGGGGGCTCCTTGGTCTTTTCCTCTGTCTCATAGATACATGTAACCCAATGTAGCACAAGGGAAAAATTCAAGGGATGATACCTAAAGAGTGGAGTCTCACTTATTACTTTGTCTTCCATAACTCAGAGTCTTAAAAAGCCAAGATGTACAAAATAAGAAAAGCTATGCCCCTCTATGTATAGGTTTTAGCAGGACTGATCAAGGTAAACTTGTTTCCAAGGATACAAGGACTCCTTGTCCTTTTCTTTCTCAGAATGATGCAGTCTTCCACAACTTCAACCACACCAATCAGACTCAGCCACAAGGTCAACATGAAATATTTTGTCCTTTCCCTCATGGAATGGGGTGTTCAGCCATCAAAATCTGACTTGCAGAATGAGGAAATCCAATAGAGAGACTTATGTCTTCTCAAACTAAACTTCTTCAATTCTACATCAAATGGAATATTTTTGAACCTCCCAATATGATTTGTCTTGAATGCATATTTCTATTTAAAACATCAAAATTGAAAGATCATACAAATTCTTAAATATTACACAGATATTTATCATGCATAAAGGAAAACACAATGTGAAGATAAATAAGCACAAAACACTAGATTAATCTACTAATTTTTTAGGTTCTTCTTCAACCATTATGAGAAATGCTTGGTCAAAGGGAAATATTAAAAGAAGACAGTCCTAAAAGACCAATGCTCACTACTTGCATCCAGACTAACAACACTCATCAAAAAGTAGTGACCAAAAGAAGAGCTAATAGACTACACCTCTACAACCAGAGAAACATCCCTACTATGAGTGAAACCTACTCTGACGCTCCCTACGATGGATCTATAGTCCCGACTAAGTCCTCCATGGGGTAAACACCCATGCCTAAGGTCCTCTCAAAATTTTGATTGTGTCCATATCCTGGTCGGATGCTCAAACCAAAGAGTTACAATAGTGCACTAGTACATATATCATCTACTCAGAAGGACAAAGTCTAACCAAAGTCACCCAAAAAGTAACATGAACCTCTAACGCCAAAATTATAATATGACCTTATCCTGGGGAAGTCATCAAAACCCCAAGGAACATCTAGAGGGAAGGTAGATCTTCAAGAGGAGAAGCCACTTCAGGAGGAGGTGGACAACAAATCTTGTATCGATAATCATTCTACTCTTAAACAAAGTCATAATCAACCACCAACGGATATTACTTGTCAAAATATTGTAATAAAATGAGACAAACCAGAATGTGAACGCTAAGAAATGAGCATGTCATAGTTGTTTGTATGCCTCCTGAGAAAACAATGTTGACTGACCATGCGCAGAGCCCAAGGTACCCAACATACAACATTTGATCCTACATCATCTCTCGTGTAGCCTGATGGATCCTAGGTCCATATGGAACCATGCTAGGAAGAGGATAGAATGAATATGTTGGCTTCTAACCCACCGAAAAGCAAAATGCTCATCCATGTACACGACGCTCCTTGAGGGTGACTCAAACTAGAGCCAACAAGCATCCAAAGATAAGGCATTATAGTGGCTAACACACAACATAGTTGCCTCACCAAGCCAGAACCTAGATAACATCTTGAAAAGACTTGGAAAATAATGGACATATATGAAGTCATTTGGAGTACATACATAAAATATCATATAATATTAAAGTTCAATGCATACCTTTTAAAAAGTCATCATCTAAATATCACTCCTCCATCGCCTCATAAGACACCCTGCTGCTACACCTGATCCAGTTGTGATAAGTAAGGAGGGAAACATGCAGATAACCCTCAAGACATGCTCAAGGTAAGAAGCCTATTGACTCAAAAGGGTTGATAGACCAAACATGTAGAAGATGGATAACTGAAATTAGTCAATTCAACCACTTCAAGCCAAATAGAAAACAATGTATGGGCATATCACAATCATGCCCATGAAGCCATTGTAGCACTTGGTTTCCTAATAGCATCCTTTGAGGAGATATCATCCATGAGACACCTCCTCAAGCATGTTGGTATATGAGTGTATATGCCTCCACCCCGATTAAAGTAAGGAATTGCATCCAACTAAAGTAGATAGGAGAAGCATTCGATCTCAATTCTATTTTTTGCGTTGCTACCAATAAGGCAACTAGTGACCAACATGAAAAGAAACATGTCGGCCTTCTATTAAGCAAAGTCAGGGTCACCTCCATCCAATCCCTCCCTCTTATGATGTAAGGTCATGAACATCCAGATGAGTTTGACTTCATATCTAGAGGCCATCTCAATATCATCAGGGTCCACTCCTGATATCTTGATAAGGAAATATAGCCTCAACATCTATCTAATATCCAAAGTTAAAATGGGAATTCTTCTAAAAACTAACCTTGTGATCCCAAAAAAATCACCATGGGTGATCCCAAAAAGTGCTAGTCTGTAAGAGGAAGTGCTCAATCAATGGGAAAACATAACTTGTATCAATTATCCCACAATGACAAATGCTTACAAAGGAAGTATCGTCAAGTAATTTTGATTCATCATCAACCAACCCAACAAAGAACATCCCCAGTTCATTGTAACGAGTATTGATGCACAATTTATTTGTCATTTTCACAGGCTATTTTATAGTAACTTTTGTGCATGTTTTTGGTCAAATCTCATTTTTAAGGGAAACATCTCAATATCATTAATGGAAACCCATATGACATCTACAAGATAGTAATATCACACTAGAGTGCCAAACATAACTCAGACTAGCAACTGACATAACACACAAGCTCAGATTGGGAGGTAGTAGGTAAATTACATGCACGATCCTTCTTGGTTGTAGCTATCCAAAGTAGTTATCAATGAGTGAATCCTTCAATCTACATGAGCCCATGGTACACCATAAAAGGATTAAGTACCATCATCGATAGAGAACACCATCACATACAAACCAACGACCCACCAACTAAGGCAAAAGCTTGACCACCAACAGACAAGTAGAGACAAAACAACATAACTACATACTACCAACAACCAAACTAAAAGCTAAAGAACAAAGACAAGGGGAGAGAGTGGGAGAGGAACATACCTATTGATAGACAACACACACATGAAAAAAAGTAAATAGCTTGAGGGATCAAACAAGTGACCAGCCGGACAGGAGGTCAAACCCTAATAGGTGCAAACACAGAGTACAAGGAGGCCCTAGACGAGTGAATGATGGGGTTAGAGGCACAAGGAACCACACCACCACTCCCAGCCACTGAGACGCCCCTGCCCAACTCAACTGGCAACTTGAGGATGGCGAGGGAAGGCCGTATGGTGGGAGCACCAACCCAAGAAGCACCCCCCGGTTTGTCTCCTTACATTGTAACAACACATGGGGACCCCAAGCCCGTCGGTCGACCATGGATGATGCCCAAGTAGACACAGAACAAAAATAAAAAGGCACAAATCAAAGAAGTGAAAGAAGAGGGAAAGAGGGGCACTCGACCTCTAGAGAGTTGTCGCCCAGAGATTTAAAAGCCCACAAACTGTCACCCACACACCCCCAAACGCCGCCGCCACCAGGCCCAATCAGAGTCACAACATCTCTTAGAAGGGTGGTAGTAGGCGGAAGGACAAGCGGAGACACCGGCCAACGAGGCACTCTGGGAGATCTGAGGAAGGAGATTCCTAGGAGGAGAAGGAAATGTTGCATGCCTTCAGGAACCCCCCCCTCCCCCGCGTGAGTAGGGTCGGTGATAGGTGAGCCCTAGATCACCCTAGCACTCATGGGCTCTAGCTAGTAGAACTCTCCTCTGGGTCAAATCTTATATTGATTGTGCATCATTTACTTTATTAGCATGTGGTACTTATTTGCATCAAATATGCATAATTTTAATGTTTTCAAGTGATTTAGTAATTTTCCAGATCTTATGTTGGAATTTAATTCATTTTATGGGGATATGAGAAACCACACAACTCGGTACTACCAACTTTTGAGTTGGTGGTACCACACTTGCTCAATATTGCAGAGGAAATGAATTGAGAAGACTAGGTAGTACCGTTGGGACTGTCGATACAACCAACAATGTTACAACATTTTGGACAAAGAAATTCGAAGCAACTTGGTACTATCGACATACACTCTGTTGTACTGACAACTTGAAAGGTGTCCATCCAATTAAGGAATTTGGTAGTACCAACACTTTGTCGGTAGTACTGACAGATCGGGATCAGGAAGATCTAAAGACTTCGTTTATTCCAGTTGTTGAAGTTCTAACCCGTCCTAAGTCATGCCTATGACTAAGGGGAGTTACGGCCAGACCTCAGGATCTCATCTTTTTCTATTGTACTACAAGCAAGAGTAATGAGAGGAGATAGAAAAGAAGAATGAGGAAAACCAAATGATCCATGAACTTCTAGCTGACAGAATTGCATCCGGGAGGTAGCAAATCAGGAAGTGCGCTAGAAGGGAGTGTTTGAAGTGTCTACTTGAGGGGTTCTTCATGTTCTCCACATTTTTACTTTCTCCTTTGATGTTTTTGACTATGGAAACCATGGGGGGCTAATCCCCACGTTCCGTAGGACCCGGGAGTAGCCCAATTATGCATCATATTTGACTCTTATGCATTAATTCATTAATTTCTCTTAATTTCTAGATTTATTTCTATGTGAATGAATGAACTATTTGTGCTTGATCACCATAGATAGTACTTAGACTGTTAATTACTTTAAAAAAGGGAAATTAATAGTCAAAAATTCATAGAAATATACATTTCATAAAACCATTTGGGAAAGGTGGTTTAACAACGTGAGGAGATTACCTAGAGTATTCAATAAAGAACTTATCTGATACACAATCGATACGAGAGTGGGGTTGGTATTAGGTTAGGTAGTGAATTACACCAAGAGAGTGGCTAGTTCTCTCTACATGTTCTTAACCCAAAGTTAGGAGATGTTTTTATTAATGTACTAGGATGAAAATGAAATGCTAACTATGGTGAAACCATTAACCTAAGGAATTCACTAAGACTGAGATCAACAACCATAATTTAGATTACTTTTTTATTCAGATAAACAAACCAATTATTCAAGTTTTCTTTGGCTTAAGCTAATCACACTATAGTTAGTACTAGTTTCTGAAGTAACGTGTCCATGTGTTCGACATCCGGGCCTCATAGGCCTATATTACTATGATAGCGTATACTTACATTTTGAGTGTATAGAAAATACCTATCAAGTTTTTGGCGCCGTTGTCATGGAAATGGTAACTTCACCACTACAAGTGTTGTAGTCAGCCATTCTAGGCCAACCCTTTTTATTTTCCTTTTAATCATTCAAAGCGGAATTTTAATATATTTATTGTTTATACAATTAATATCGTGTTCTCACAACCATTTTTACTATTTTTAGGTACTAGTGCATGGTGCATACCCGAGCCCATGACTATGGAGAATCATCCTCACTAGGCATAGGTCAAGCAGAACTCCTTTGTAGAGAATGGGAGTACAGAAGATCAGTGGATAGATTTAATCAAACTCCACCACCTACACCTTTTCCTGAAGGACCTGAGCCACCCGAGTAACTTGAGCCAGCAGAATTGGGTGACCAAGAAGAAGAACAGATGATTTGGGAAAGGATCAAGGCATTGTCTTCAACTTCTCAAAATGGGCCAATCAAGAGACAAGCCATCAATGTCAGCAACTACAAGATCGATCTGGGGTTGGTGTTTTAGTTAAATCATAAGCCTTTCATGGCCATAACTCTAAGGACCATATCACGCACATCAACAATTTTGTCCAAAGATGTGATATGATCAAGATAGATAGAGTGAAAACGACTGTCATATACCTAAAGCTATTCCCATCATCTTTCGAAGATAGTGCAAAGTCTTGGTTTCATAACCATGACAATGAGTGCATTGAAATGTGGGAGCAAATGATTGATTCTTTCTTCGAGTAGTACTTTCCACCATAAAAGACAAATGACATGCTAAAGAATATCCAAAACTTTAGACAGTAAGCTAATGAGTCATATTCTGAGGCATGGGAGGGATTTCAAAACATGTTGCGGAAGGTCCCTCACCATGGCATTGATTTGTTAGGTCAAGAAAATATTTTCTACTATGGTCCGCCCAAGGGATAAAGGACTACGCTTGATAGCATATGAGCATGTTGCTTCCTCAAAAACAAGCCAGTCTGCTGTCATGAAATCCTAAAGAACATATCCAAGAACCAAACATGGGGAGATGAGAGAGAGAACCTGACAACCCTTAAAAGTGTCGGGGAGTCTAAGGTTATTTCAGCACTAAACAAGAAGTAGGACTTGATTGCTAAAAAGTTGTGTGCGAAAGATGGAAATTCTTAAGAAGGGGAAGATGAGGACTACAAGTTTGCAAGACAACAACAACAGTACATGAATAACGACTACTCTTGGAGGAAGGATTCTAAGTTCTCCTGGAAGGATCCTAATTATTATCAGCAAGACCCCTCTCACGAACAGTAGAATAAGCCACAACATGTTGGTGGTCAACAACATGAAATGGGTCCCAATAAGACAAACTATATTGAAGAGATGCTCAGAAAGCTAGTAAGGCAAAATGAGGTGCTTATCATCCAGAATCAAAGATTACTTCAGAACCAAGGGACACAGATCTGCAATATTGAAACACAAATTTCTCAAATAGCAGCAGAATGACTTCCTTGAAGAAGAAAAGTCAGTAGGGGTTCCCAACCAATACTAATGTGCCTTTTGGAAATCAACTGGTCAAGGCAATTTTACTCCGCAGTGGCAAGAAATTGCTGAATGATGCACCATCTAGTTTGGATGCAGGTTAAACTACAGGTGCTAAAGACAAGGCAGTGATAGTGGATGTAGTGGAACCATATGTTGTAGTTGAGGAAAAGACAATTAAGGAAGAGGTTGGTGATTTAGATAAAATAAGAAAAAAGACATATATCAACCTCATGAAAGGAAAGTGGTAAAGACAATTCCCTTTCCAATTAGTCTAAAGGCAACAAAGGTTGATCAACAATTTTAGAAATTTTTAGACCGCTTCATAAAATTGCATGTCAATATTCCTTTAATTGAAGCAATTGAGTAGATCCCTTCTTATGGCAAATTTCTAAAAGATCTGATCAATGAGGAAAGGAGGATAGATGATTCTTAGGTGGTAGTTCTGAAAGATCAAGTCAATGCATTCATTCTAGGTACATTGCCACTAAAAAGATAAGATCGGGGCTATTTCAATATATCTTGTTTTATTGGGAGAACAAAGTTTGGAGAGGCATTATGTGATTTAGGGACTAGCAACAACCTTATTCCCTTGACCACTTTCAAAAAGTTAGGTCTATAGGAGTGTAGAAAGAGAAACCTGACTATCAACTCAGGGATAATTTTGTGGTAAGGCCTTATACTATTTACGAGGAAGTTATTTTCAAGGTGGATATGTTTGTGTTTCCATCATACTTTGTTGTCATGGACATGCAGGATGGGCAAGGCAACACGCTATTACTGAGGAGACCATTCAAAGACACGACTAACATGATTCTAGAAATGGGAAAAGGAAGGCTGACTTTGGGCAACATGGAGGAGTGATATGAAATATTAATGCACGATCCTACATAGACTGCAAAAGCTAAATCCCAGTATCATATGCTACAACAGGTCTAAGAAAATGTATCATTATTTTTGGGAAAACCATTTCTTGAGATGGCTCATGTGATGACACAGGTCCACAAGGGCACACTAGCGATGGAAATCTTGGATAAAACAAATGAGATATCTCTGACCAAGGCAGTGCTCAACTGCTCTTGTCCAGGCATACCACAACTGCCTTTAGTTGCATGTCTCATAAATCTGGTAGATGATTATACCAGACACTATTATTTGGAAGAGTGTGTCTTGCTTCTCTAGATCTTTCCATGCTACTATACAAGGCACTTTGAGGATTTAGGACCACCCCCATCACCATTGGTTCCTTTGTTGCTGATTCCCCCCGAGTTGGAGCTGAAGCCATTGCCACCTCATATGAAATACATTTTCTTGGCAAAAGAGGAGAAACTTCTAATAATAATTTTGGATTCACTAAGCGTGTGAGAAGAGGAGAAACTACTTGGAGTTTATAAGAACCATCATGCTACATTCGTCTAGTCAGTGGTAGACATAAAGGGGATCTCCACTAGTTTTTTTTCAACACAAGATCAGATTGGAGGAAGGAGAAAAAGTTGTAGTGCAACCTCAACGGTGGCTCAACCCCAACATGATTGAGGTAGTGAAAAAGAGGTAGTAAAACTTTTATCTGCAGGTATTATATATGATATCTCTGATTCAATATGGGTTAGTCAAACCTAGGTGGTTCCTAAAAAAGGAGGAATAATGGTCACCACTAAATCTAATGGTGAGTTGATCTCTACTAGACTAGTGACTGGGTTGCGTGTTTGCATTGACTATAGATGCTTGAACGTCGCAACACACAAAGATCATTTTTTGCTCCCTTTTATCGACCAAATTTTAGAGCGGCTCACCGCCCTCTTTCATTTTTGTTTCCTTGACAGTTATTCAGGATACAATCAGATTTCCATCGATCCACATGATCAAGAGAAATTGACATTCACTTGTCCCTATGGCACATTTGCATATCGCCATATGCCATTCGGTCTTCGCAATGCACCAACCACTTTCCAATGATGCATGCTTGCCATTTATTTTGATATGGTAGAGCGATGTCTGGAAGTGTTTATGGATGATTTTTCAATTATGGGGAGTCCTTTGATGATTACCTTGACAATATAGATAAAATTTTGCAAAGATGTGAGGACACTCACCTTGTGTTGAATTGGGAGAAGTGTCACATGATGGTGAGTGAAGGAATTATCCTGGGGCACAATGTATCCAGTAGAGGCATGGAGGTAGACCCAGTCAAAATAGAGGTGATCTCCAAACTACCTCCACCATCATCAGTGAAGGGAGTAAGGAGTTTTTAGACCACATCGGATTTTACCGCCGTTTTATCAATGATTATTCAAAGATTTCTAAACCTCTCTATGAATTATTAGAAAAGGATCCTGACTTTAAATTTGATGAGCGATGTTTTAAATCTTTTGAGGTGTTGAAGGAGAAGATGGTCTCCACACCCATTGTCCAGGCTCCAGATTGGAGCCAACCTTTTGAGTTGATGTGTGACACATCAGATTACACAGTAGGGGTTGTTCTAGGACAACATCAACACAAAGTTCCTGTTGTCATCTATTATGCATCTAAAACTTTAAATGATGCCCAATTAAATTATACAACAACTAAAAAGGAATTGTTAGCTGTTGTTTTCACTTTTGAAAAATTCCATTAATATCTGATTGGGGCTTAGGTAGTTCTATGGATAGATCACGCAACTATCAAATACTTGTTGCAGAAAAAAGATGCCAAGCCTAGGTTGATCAGGTGGATCTTATTATTGCAAGAATTTGATATAGAGATCAAGGATAAAAACATTGATCTAATTATTTTGTGGTGGTAGATCATCTTTATAGGCTTGAATAGGTCGATGAAAAGGATATTAGTATACCTATAGTGGAAGAGTTCCCTGATGAGTAGCTCTTTTCTATAAAAAGAAAGGACCCTTGGTTAGAAAACATTGTGAACTACTTGGCATGTGGAGAGTTACCAGGAGATTGGGGTTACTAGGAGAAGAAACGATTCTTCCTCTCCTTGATGTTCTATATATGGGATGATCCCATTCTAATTAGGTAGTGTAGGGATGGTATTCTAAGGAAGTGTGTGTCAGATTGTGAATTCTAGAGTATTTTGGCACACTGTCATTATTTACCTACATGAGGTCATCATGCTAGTTCTAGGACTGCGACTAAGTTCTTAGAATGTGATTTTTATTGGCTGATGATTGTTACAGATGCATAAATTTTATTTCGTCAGTGTGATGTGTGTCAACGTCCAGGTAATATCTCAAAAAGACATAAAATACCTTTGAATGTTTTTTAGGAATTAGAGGTGTTTGACTTATGGGGCATAGGCTTCATGGGCCCTTTTGTGTCTTCAAATTCTAATCTCTATATATTACTTGTCATAGACTATGTATCTAAGCGGGTGGAAGCAATTCCAACACGCACCAATGAAGCATAGGTGGTATGTAGATTTGTGAAGGAACACATTTTTTATAGGTTTGGAGTGCCCAGGCTAATAATTAGTAATGGTGGTTCTCATTTCACAAATAGGAAGTTTGGGGCACTGTTGAGTATAAGTATGGGTTGAAACATAGAGTAGGTACTCCATATCAGCCCAAACTCAAGGCCAAGTTGAGGTCTAGATGGAGTGGACCCTTTGAGGTGATCAAGGCATTTCCCCATGGGGCTGTGGAGATTAGCAATGGGGCTGAGCCATTCCTTATCAATGGCCAAGGTCTCAAACATTACTTTGGGGGAGATGTGATGAGGAAGGAGGATGATTTGAAGCTCGTTGATCTTCACTAATCCATTGAGTTTCAGATCGTCGATCCTATGACATAAAACAAGGGAGTATGTTGGAGGCAACCCAATCATCTTTTATGTTCTTTGCATTTCAAATTTATAGTTTTGTAGTTGCATTTTCCATTTTCCATTTTCCATTTTTACTTACTTAGATATAAAAAGGTACCTTGATGCATTTTGGGTGGTGTGCAGGCTGAAAAGGTTGATACTACCGAGCCCAAGCTCGGTACTACCAACAATGTTAAAGGGACAAAGATGCAATCGACTGCACAAGTCAGTACTACTGAGCCCAAGCTCGGTACTATTAACGATGTTACAAGTAATTTGGAAAAATTGAGTGCCACATCTCGGTACTATGGACACCAAGTTAGTAGCACCGACTTTCTATAGAGAAGAGGGTCGGATACCTGATAAGGGTTCTGTACTACCGACACATCATCGGTAGTACTGATAGAGTTTTGGGCCCTAGGTTTGACACACAGAGTTCCTGCTCAAAAGCACCAAAGAATTTCAATGAGTCGGTACTACTGACACCCAATTGATACAACCGATTGATGACCTCAGCAACTTGTGGGGAGCATCAAAGAGTGATCAAGACCAACCACATCTGATGGTCAGTAGTAATGATCTATGGGACCTATCAGTACTACCAACATCCCGTTGGTACTACTGACGCACAACGATCTGTGCAACTGAAATCAGACCATCATGATCATTCGTAGAACTGAGCATGCGGATTCTCATCTAATCATCGGTAACTATCGATGCCTTGTCAGTACTACCGACGTGGTTGAATGTTGGCGGCCACAACTATAAAAGGGAGGGAATGTGCATCCAGTTTCTTCACACCTTATCTTCTCCTCCCTAAAGCAAGTAGCCACAAGCATCTTTGAGCATCTAGACGCTACACCGAGCTCTACTTTATCTAATCTCCTTCTTCCAAGAAAGATATATGTAAGGTGGGAGGCTTCTTCATCGGCGAGGGTTCCTAACTTGGTTCCTAAACGAAACCGAATAGCCCATCCCAATATTGACATCAAGAAGAGATACGAAGAGTTGCACAAACCGGAGATCATTGCTACACAGTATGGAGACTATGCCTTCCTCGCCTCCGTCGGCTTCACTAACAATATGCAGAAGGTCTATGAGTGTTAGGGGTTAATGAGTGAAAACTCCTTCTTCAATGGTTGGCCTACATACCATGACATAATCTATGAATTCATGGAATCCTTTGAGATTTGCATCATGCCCAAGCTTGGGGATGCCTAGGGGATGGGAAAAATCCATTTTTGGCTCTACAACACTTAGTTTAAAATGACATTGTAGCAGATCAATGCCATCTAGATATGGCCATGTAAAGGCAGCCGCTTCTACCCCGACAACTTCCACTTTAAGGTGGCGTGGGGGCTATTTTGTGGATTGTCAGAAGGCCATCACATTAGTTGGCACAACAACTCCTTCACAGAACTCGAGCACCCTTTTTCTCATGTGCTTCACCACATCATCACCAACACTCTTCTAGCAAAGTCAAGCGAGGGACAAGGGAAGTGTTACAGGGTCGATCTTTACTTCCTCTACTAGATGTTGGAGATGAGAAAGTCTAAACTTTGGAGCTTTGTTCCTTATGCATGTGATGGGAGTAAAGCAAAAGGTATAGAGGAAGCCTCCAATTCATTTTGGAGGGTTGATCATGCCCATTGCTCTCCATCTACACCCTGACCTCTCCCCCGCCAAATTACTAAATCTGATAGTGAAGTTAGTCAATACGCGCCCGAAGGACATATATGTGTGTTGTATAGTGGGGATCCACTAAAAGGAAAGGAAGTGTCAGACGCCATCTTCGACCTGTAGGGGATAAACCTCCTACGGTGGCCCATGGATAGCTCATATGAGGGGAAAGAAGATAACGATGCCCAATAGGAGGAGCAAGCTGCAAAGGAATAGGAAGAGGAGCATAAATCCCTACAACAAGGAGGTAGGTTTCGCAAAAGTATCCACGACACTTTGTAGCTTCCAATTCTTTTGCTCCACCACCCACTCAGGAGGATGACCCATATTCGATGGTGGGCATGTACATGATGTTGTAGGAGATCCAACAAGGATAGCAGTAATAGTCAGCTATATTGGTGGGTATCTATGATGTCTAGGGATGACCATATGAAAACTAGTAGGATATTTTCTAGAATGAGCTGCTTCTCTTGGCCAACTAAGAGAACATGCATATGCTCCTATAGTGGATGGAAGGGTACCAGTAGCCATTCTTTGATCATTACAGGAGCTAGGAATATTTTTATGGATATGCACAATCCCCACCCATTGTGCCACAACACCCGGATTTTCAGGGGATGTTTCCACCATATGATCCCACCATGCCTCATACACCACCACCACTCATGTGATTTGGTACCACTGTTCCACCTCTAAAGTTAGAATTTTGACTATGTTGACATAGTCAAGTTCAAGCGTAGGGGGGTAGATGGAACAAATTCTATCTTTAGCTTTATTTTCTTTAGTTTTTATTTGTTTTTTCTTTTTAATTTTATCTGTTCAAGTTGTAGAATACACATCCATCTAGTGTAATCATGGAGCTTAATTCATAGTCATGTCATATTCTCTCAATTATGTGCAATGGAAATTAATTAAATGAAAAGTTTGTCTAAGTTGCAAATTTTCTTGAGTTGCACCACTTAGAGGAAGTGTTTGGGTAAGTCAGCTTAAGGACATTTAATATGAATGGACGTCTTAATTACTCATGAAATTTGGATGAAGATGGGATTTGAGCTTAATTTGATCAAACAATTAAAGAGACCTTAAATTAAAATCTAAGAAAGAAATCATAAGTTTACCATATCACAGGTCATTAGAGAGGGACACATCATATTTTCATGAAAGGATTTGTCTCTTAATTATGTGATTCCACCCATCCTTCATTCATTTTTGAATCACCACCTTAAGATGAACAAGTCATCCAATTTATTTTCTCTTGTTGCATTGCATGACATAATAGGTTACATTATAGCTACCTTACATCTATTGCATTAAAAAAAGAGAGAAAAACACACATGTATGCATCAACAATTTTTGTGCATACCATTTTATTTGCATAAACAATTTCATGTAGATTACATGCATTCCATAGCATTCATTTTTGTTTTTCATGTGGATATTAGTCTCATTTTATAACATTGAGAGAAAGGATATACCTCCACACTTGAAGAAAAAAAGAAGAAAAAATGGAATCATATGTAGTAAAAGCCCAAGCATAACGTCAACCATGCTAAAATCATGGGATAATGGAAAAAAATGTTTGACAATGTTTCAAAGTTATGAGGGAAAAAGTATGCCCTTAACTCTTCTTGAAGAGATAAATAAATCCACATGACACATTCTTTTGCCTTCTACCTTAATTCTCATTTAGTTGATGAGATTGTTGATTCTTGCATCATTGGAAAAGAAAAAATAGGCATTAGGATTCATGCATGCTCTTATTTTCACTCATATAGGTTCATCATGTTTTATTCTACATAAATGATTTGGATGTACTTGTGATTCTTTGATTGCCACCCATTTCATAACATCCATTTCTCTTATTGGTAGGCCACTTATATGATTCTTCTCCTCATTAATGTTTATATGGAGAACTGCTTCCATGTAGCTTGTGTAGTTAGCAAGAGCAATGTAGAATTGGGAATCACATTATGCACCAAGAAAATGCCTAACTTAGTATGATGTTAAATACTCTTTTGATAGTGTTAATTGATCTAAGGGTGGATATCTTTTATAGATGTTTTTGGTCGCTAAAGAGCAGTTAATTGTTTAGTGATTAATGAGAGCCGGTTTGGGACTGCCAAGTGGGGATAGTTGAGAACTGATATTCATATTAGTTTGTCCTATTGCTGACTTGTCTCAACCAGATCCGAGAGTGTGTTGCTCGAGGGTGAGCAACATTTAAGCTTAGGGGAGGTTGATGCACTGTTTATTTGTCATTTTCACTGACTATTTTGAAATAACTTTTGTGCACTTTTTGGTCAAATATCATATTAATTGTGCATCCTTTACTATATTATCCTGTTATACTTATTTGCATCAAATATGCATAATTTTAATGGTTTCAAGTGATTTAGTAATTTTTCAAAGCTTAGGTTCAAATTTTATGCATTTTAGGGGGATATAAGAATCTAGACAACTCGATAGTACTGACTTTGGAGTCAGTGGTACTGACACTTGCTCAGTGTTGAAGAAGAAATGAATTGAGAACACTCGGTAGTATTGACGGGACTGTCGATACTACTGACAATGTTACAACATTTTGTCAAAGAAATTCGAAGAAACTTGGTACTATCAACATCTAGTCGGTAGTACCAATAGCTTGACAGGTGTCTGAGTAATTAAGGAAGTCGGTAGTACCGACTCTATTCAGAGTAGCCACAAATCGGCATCAGGAAGATATGAAGGCTTCGATTAATCCAATAGCTGAGGTTCTAACTCACCCTAACGCATGCCTATGACTAAGGGGAGTTATGTCCAGACCTAAGGATCTCATCATTTTCCATTGTACGACAAGGGAGAGTAAGGAGAGGAGATAGAAAAGAAGAAGGAGGCAAACCAAATGATTCAGGCACATCTAGCAGACATAATTGCAGCCGGGAGGTAGCAAATAAGCAAGTGTGAGAGAAGGGAGTATTTGAACTGTCTACTTTAGGGGTTTTTCATGTTCTCCACATTTTCCTTTCTCCTTTGATGTTTTTGACTATTGAAACCATTAGGGGCTAATCCCCACATTCCTTATGACCTGGGAGTAGCCTGGTTATGTATTGTATTTGACTTTTATGCATTAATTCATTAATTTCCCTTAATTTCTGGATTTATTTTTATGTGAATGAATGAACTATTTGTGTTTGATCACCATAGAAAGTATTTGTACTGATAATTGCTTTGAAAAAGGGAAATTAGTAGTTGGAACTTCACAGAAATATATGTTTCATAAAACCCTTTGGCAAAGGTGGTTTAACAACATGAGGAGATTACCCAGAGTATTCAATAAAGCACTTATCTAATACAAAATCGATATGAGAGTGGGGTTGGTATTAGGTTTGGTAGTGAATAACACCACAAGATTGGGTAATTCTCACTACAAGCTCTTAATCTAGAGTTATGAGAGGTTTTTATTAACATACTAGGATTAAAATGAAATGTTAAATGTGGTGAAACCATTATCCTAAGGAATTCACTAAGACTGAGAACAACAACCATAATTTTAAATTTTTTTTTTTCAGTTCAAACAACCAAACCAATCATTCAAGTTTTCTTCGATTTAAGCTGATCACACTACAATTAGTACTAGTTTCTGAAGTAACATTTCCATGTATTCGAGATCCGGTCCTCATAGGCCTAAGTTACTACGATAGTGTATACTTGTGTTTTGAGCATATAGAAAGTACCTATCAAGTACTCAAGTATACATTCTACAGTCAAAGACCCTAAAAGGAGGAAAAAAATACAAAGTCAAAAACCATGTCCATAGATAAAATCCCACTTCAAGTTAGAAGAACAAAGGGAAATGACAATGAAGCAAAGTTTTCAAGATATATGTAATTGCTCGCTCGACGCGCTCAATGGTAAACATTCATTCACAATATGCCTAGATGAGCTATGAAATTTCTCAGCCTAGAGAAGCCCTCCTATGATCTGGTTTACATCGCCATGATAAATGCCCAAAGTAGACACAAGTTAGAAAATTAATGTAAAAATAGAAATCAACAAATGAAAGCAACAAATGTGCCATGGGTACACCTCAGTCATGTCATAATCACCAACATCTTTATTGTCCATCATTTAATACTCTTGAGAAATTTCTCCTTTCTGACACCATTTTTGAGAATCCATCTACAAATTCATAGACATGACAATGTCAGATTTGTGTAGCAACATGAATCATTATAGTCTGACATCAGATTCTCAAAAAAATTTGAAAATAATAGAAATAGAAGAATTGTGAATCAAAACATGCATTCAGACATCTTCACCCTTTAGCTTGTGAAGAGCGTTAGGAAAGACAAAATCCAAATTTCTCCACCTAGGGCTAAAATATCCAAACAAAAGCTCAAGAATGAAGGCTATATATCCCCAAAGATGAGTGAATCTGAAAACCTCCTAAAAGCACTTCCAAAATCAATAATGTGAAGCTCCACCTCCTCCAAACAACGAAATCCTTTGCATTTCTAGAACATGGTCATGCAATTCATTGATCCATGGTGTACACTAAGTGTGGATTGTAGTGATGTATCATAGATTTTCTCTCTCTCTCTCTCTCTACTATCATTGTTGTCAATTACTTTGCTAAGCTTCTTGGTCGTTGTTGCTGCTCGAAGATGGAAGAAATGGGAGAAGTGCTTAATCTATAAACATATCCTCTCTTTTAAAACATAATTTTCATAGAAATTACATATCAATCCCTTGATTTTTAGCAAAATTTTTAGAATATCCTAAAATCATAAAAAATTCATGAAAACTCAGAATAATACAATTAAAATACAATAGAAAATGTAAAAAATATGATAAATATCAAATCTTGACTTATAATCCATAAGTTTTCATATTTTTGTAAAAGAAACATTTCCTTGACTATTTTAAGGGTTAGACCCTAATATACTAAGGTTATGCATCATGACCTAAGATAGAACTAATCTGATCCTTAAGTTCCATACCTTTTTTTATGGTCCTGGATCATGATGTTAAACTAGTCCAACCATGACCTCAATTTTCCAAATCTAGATCATGAATCAAATTCAGATTCTCAATCTTTTCATCCCTACATTTGGTAGGAACATTCGTTAATTCACTTGTGCCCAAATCAAGTGAGAATTAGAAACCAACAATCTAGGGGAAATGATAATGAATTAGTGAAGCAACATGTCATGTAGACTAGCTTACCACTGGGTAATCACCTAATACGGCTGTAAATGGGTAGGGTAGGCTAGGTAAAAGGCTTATCCTTACCCTTGCCAACGTCAAAGACGTAGATAGCGGTTAGGGAACATACCCTTTTCCTAAAAACCTTTACCCTACACTTATCGACACCCTTTTACCCACAGGGTAAATGGGTAGGGTGACAGGTGAAATGGGTAAAACAACATGATGACATGTATATGGTAATATAAAAAAGAATTTCATATGAAATTCCCCACATTTATCACAAGGCACTTAAAACTAGTTTTCGATAGTAGTAACTATGTTTTTGATATTATACAACAAAAATATTAATCTTTCAACATAATATTTCTCTAAAACAAAGCTTAACCTTTTTAATATATTGTTTCATATTTATGAATCCACTTTTCTCTCTAATAGATGACTATAAAAGGAGCGACATGCTACCCTTTGTTTACCAAAAGTTTGGAATCATAATAGAAAAAATTACAAAATTAGTGTTGCTTCTTGTTGGAGTTTTTAGTAGGCATTAACACATATACTATAATATGAAATTATTAATTCAAACTTATACTACTGGGTAAATGGTTAAAGTGGGTAGGGTAACCCTTCTCCCTTACCCTACCTCTTTAGATGTGGGTAAAGTAGGTAAAGGGTATAGGTGGCAAGGAAGATATGCGTACCCTTATGGGTAATACCCTACCCATTTCCATCCCCATCAGCCAATGCCTAATCTCAATACGGCAGACACTCTTCCTCTAAAATTTATCTTACTAAAATTACACATGCTCTATGGAGAAGGAAACCGACCATCACATTAATGATTGTAAAGGTCATCTTATAATTGAGAACTTTCTTGACACCCAATCTTCAACTTTAAATGACCAAATCCCTATCTCAGATAGGAAAACTCACCATATTGTTTCTATCTAGGTTGTGCTCCTAACCCTAATTTGGTCAATTCCTCCGTTTCACTTGGATTTTAATAACATAATAGTGAAAAATACAAACGAAAAATTGGGAATAAGATGAGAGACAATGAGATATTTTTGGGTAGTTGCCAAAATTTTCAAATGACGACAGACTATTATTTTTATATAACTCTGATAAACCACCATATTATCCATTTTTCTACGTCCACCTTTTCTCACTAAGACAATATTTACAGAGAAAATTAGATATGTAATGATGTAAGAATTTAGACAATTATGAGAGCCACCTTCTTCCGATAAACCTCAAATGGATCATCAACACTCTAGAGGAATGAATGATTGTTTAGTACAAGTAAATGCCTCGTATGAGGGCTACCCTTATTCTGGAGATATCATTTATGGCCTATTTTTTATGATCGACTATTTTGTGAATTCATCCTTGGAAGGGAAATACATCACCCATACTTTTCACCCTTCACAAGGTTTCTCATAATACCTTTGATGAGTCTCAACTATTTGGCCTTTTGTGACAAAAAATAGGTGGCATACTTGGCTCAAGCTGTTGTTCTCACTTTTATTGCGAGCATTGCCTTGAGAGGTGCAAACTATTAACACCCCATGTTTTCTTACTCACCAAAATTTTTAAATAGTGTTACTAGCTAATAATGAGCTTTATTCCATTTTTCACATTATCTATATTTTTAAACATTTGTTGCCTATTTCATCCATTCATTTTCACACACTTCTAACCGGTTTTATGTTATCTTTATAGGAATATCATGTCAAGACTCGAGTGTAAGTTTCCCACCAATTTTACTTTTTATAAATATTTCATAAATTTCTCAGTTAAATAATTCATAATAAAATTTTCTCTTTTTTTCTCACATATATTCAATTTCCTTTTTTCCCCTAAAAACATATTTCTTTGATAAAGATGAAGTGTAATTCTGAATTGTCTTTTTATAATCCTTGATTATTTTGTTGAATTTTATTCAGATTCTACATTATTTACTAAATCTACCCAATATTCTCTAGAATATTCCACATAAAATTAGAAATCGAGAGACATTTTTAACCTGACCAGGCCAACCGATGGATCAAAGTCATTTATCATGTGACACGTGGCGTATTGCCTCAACACATTGGACAAACCCTCATGGTGTAACACCGTGATTAACCCACTCTTCCAGAGACTTCTATTCAAAAATTTGAACCCTAAAATCTACCTATAAATATCCATTCATAACATTGTATTTTAGGATCCTTTCAACTACCCTGAAGGTAGAGAGTTAGTATCTCCCCCTTTACTTTATGCATTACTTATGATAAGAGGATCCTTATTGTACCACCACCTACTTTTTGTGCATCGTTAAGTTGCACCACGATAATCAGGTAGTGTCTAAATTGTCATTTTAACTACTATCTCTGAACTACTTTTAACAATTTATAACTTATTATCTGCCAGATCAACTTCTTACTCATCATCCTTTGACATGTTGACATAGATCGATTTATATACTCATTTAAATATTAAGTTTTGCTTATAATTTATATCTTTTCCTCGTCTTCAGAATGTGGATTCAAACAATTATCTTCCATTGTCGATGTTACATTCATGACATATAATCCAGACAGGGCACAACTCTTGAAATTCAGATGCAAAGAAGGATATGCTTTAGGTGAAATGGCTTAGTGAGAAATACCTTGCTAAGTAATTTTCCTAACCATAATCGATCTTGGTTATGCACACAAGTTCTTAGTACGAGAAACATCATTTTATCCATAATTCTTTTATGATTGATACAACGAACGATATACAGAATCCAAAGAGACGTGTGTGGTTAAGAAATTTTTTTGAAAGTGTTGTATTGACAATAAGAATGTTCTAAACCAATAAACCAATGTTGGTTTGGTTACATCAATAGATTCATTGAAGCAAAAAAGTGATCTATTCCTATGAGAAGAAGCTTTGAGGAGTTTTTTGACTCTGTTGAAATGTTCCAAGTCTAGTTCAGTGACTGTGACAATAATATTTTAATGCCAAAGAAATGTTAATATAAATCATTGTTGAAATCTAATCAGGGAAAATATCTTTTAATGGACTAAATCATTGTGAAAGTTTACTACCCAAAGGAATTTTAGGTTATAATGTAGGAAATTGTTCAACAATAGGTTATTTACTCATGATATCTTAAGGAAGTTTGATTATATACCTCTTAGTGTTTCTCATTATATAATAATTCATATGAACGTTTTCACTTATTCTTTAGGTTTTGTATTGCTCATGAGATCTGGAATAAGGCTAAAAAAGGTTATTTGTATTATTTTTTTGAAAGTTGAATAGTGTATTCTACTATCTTTGAAATATAAAGATTGTATTCTTCTGTCTTCTAGGGAATAAAATAAATCTTGCATGAAATTTTATATCTTTTCTAACTATGAAGCAATAAAATTCCTTAAAGGGAAGATATATGGAGCTACGTACGTATGGAGTCACATTCTCACTAATTGTGAATCTTTGTATACATAATTTTTGGTTCTTTCTCCCCTCCCCCCTCTTCCATATACATTCATTTTAATATACATAATAATGAAAGAGGCCTATCTCACCAAGAGAAGAAAAAAATGACGCCTAGTATGAATATTTAAACCAAAGAAAGTCAGCCATAGTTCATCGTTGTGGACCCATTAAGAGCCTGAGTGATCACTAATATTGGTAGGTTGTTCTTTTTATATAGATGAGATGTTGATCATGCAGTGACATTGTTCACATTGAAACTTTCCACAAAGTTGACATATATGTGGCAAAGTTCCATACTCCACTTGGAATTTTGAACTATCAACAATCACTTTTAGTTGAATAGAACTATGGTATCAATCTCAATAGACAGTTTGAAATTGGTTTCTATAAATTTATTTGTGTTCATCAAATTTGATTGGGATACCTAGTTTTACACTGATCTTATCAACAATTACTTTGTTGTATAGATGTAATGGTAGATCATTGATGTGTGTCCATATTACAATATGAGAAGGGATGACTATTGATGGGTAGAAAATATTCATTCCATTGTGAAACCTTGAGACTACAACTTAGATTTCCCAAGGTCCTCCTGATAATGAATTCAGAAGGTCTTCCTCAAAGGTGAATCAAAAAAATAATTCTTGCTCAAGTGATAGGAATTCCACCAGCCTATAGGTTTTCACATAGGGTGAAGACGATCCCTTAGATTCAAGTAACCAATATTCTTTTCAATGAGTTTCAAAATGACTGAAAATATCTAAGGCATATGGAAAATAGTATAGGTCTTTGGAGAAATCAATAACTATGGAAATCCCTGGTCATAGACTAAAGAAATGTCACTTACATTAATTGATTCAGTGAGTTTATTGAGAAAAAAATAACTACTTTGTGATCCCATGACTCCTTCTCTTCTTCATAAGAACAATGATAAACATGACCAACCAAATGCATCATTTTGTTATTAAGGCTATGGAATGTTTAATAAAGATCAACCAATACATATGGGAAATATTGATTCAATCTAGTTGTAGACAAAGGTTGAAAAATTCATAATCACCCACACTGATGTCTGTGACAAATTGATAATGTTTTAATTTTATACATAGTGGAACCCCTCTTCATTGATTCTCAATCAAGTACCATTCTCCCCCTCATGTAGAGAAATAACAGTTCCAGTGTGACTTGGAACATAGAATCTCCCTATCATGAACCCCTATAGTGTGAAGCATTCCACCATCATATCTCAAATATTGGAGGTTGCCATTATTAATCGATCTTTTTCTTTCTCAACATGCATATTTAGTTTACGTTTTCAAAGCATTAAACATCATCTTCATTTATGTCTATTTGATTAATATTTATCTTCTAAAATCTAATATATAATATCCATATACTTGACAAAAGGAATATAAACATCACAACTAGTGGGCAAAAAACTAAAATCATTTTTAGTTTTTTGGTCTGAATTCATGGTTATGGTCTGAATTCAAAATAACACATTGTTATGGTCTGAATTCATATAACACATTGTTATGGTCTGAATTCATGAATTAATATATCATTATGGATCATAACATCCTAAATTCAAACACATATGCCTGCACGACACCAAATGAGTACAAACTCTAGATACATTTAGGCCTGTAAAGGCTACTCTAGAAGAAACTTCTAATTTTATCTTTATGTGGCATTGAATGAGTCTAAGTTCTTAATGCACTTATGTCACTATGATTACTTTTATTGAAGTGATTCCATTATGCCAAAGTATTCATTTCTTTATCATAACAAATGTGAATACGCTGATAATGTAGATTCATTTATACAACAACTTTCACTATAAATACTCAACATCTCTTCTCATCTTCCTCACTCAACTATATTAAGTTATAATTTCTTATTTTATCCAAGCCAAAAAAGTTGGATACTCAATCCTCCTAGTTCGTTCTTGAGTACTTTTGTGTTTTTGAGGTATTTCGTGGAACTCTTAAACTTTCTAGTACATAGTGAAATCATTTTTCTTCTTCTTCTTTTGCATCTTCTCCTTCTTCTTGTACTTTGTGCTTTCATTCTAATTTTGGAGATAGTATAAACTTAAATTAGTGTACTTCTTTTGGGTATTTCTCTTTGGTCAAGGCTACTCATAGATTAATTATTTTATATTTTTCTTTTTATTAGCAAGAAATAATTTATATAGTAGACTACACTAATAATATAATCACTAGACAAAAGTTTTAAGAATAGAATAATGGAAATGTTTAAGAAATTGGAGTTACACTAAGTGGAAACTTGTTATATGAAGTGTTTTACTCTAGTTGTTCTTTTAGGACAAATTAGTTATTAAAGATTAACACCCAAACATAACTAAAAATCACATGCTTGGAAAAAAGAACACATTTGCTCGCCGTATATTATTTGCATTCAGATGAACGATTATTCTTGTTCTATCTAGTCAGTGATGATTCCTATAGGACAATGTTGATATTGTGTTACAATTATCTCCTCAATATATATACATGCAAGTTGCACATAAAATATATGATTAAATGTGAAGGGATGTCTTTTTTGCTATTCATCGAGGGTGTGGATGGAGGAACCTCATGACTTAAGTCAAGTTATTCAAACCTAATAAAATTTCTAATGTAGATGAAGTTGATAAATATGCACATCAACAACCATGTTATGACAACCAGCTATCTTTACATTAGGCAACAATAATAGGAGCATCGGTGTGATATTATAGATAATGGATCACATGATGACCTACTCAATGATATAATCAATTGTCACTAGTGACAAATTAACTTCTCTATATGCACCCTTCTTATTTCCAAATGACAATATGATATACAATTTTGTAGACCATTATGTTTTCGAGGATTATGTATGGGTTTCTTGTTATAAACACTTGACTTGTGATAAATTCTCATCTTTTTTGGTGATGAATCCGGTTGGGTCTTCTCATTCTATCAAAAGTTCATTTACTTGAGAATTTGTTGATGTGTTTGAAAGAAAAATAATATTTCATATTGATCCCATCGATCAAATGGAAAATTGGTCACCTTATCTATTTCAGCAATAATTGTCTATGGAGGTTGCATAACCATACTTCTAAATGGGTTGGGGGTTACTGAAAGCTCACAACATTTTTGGGTGATCATAATAATCTTATTTATATTTTAAATGTAGACAACCACTAAGCGTCACCCTATAATATTGCTCAATGATCGTGCCTATTCGAGTGGAACATCTTGATATTAGTATGATGGAGATCCATGGAAACCTTGTTTCCAAAATAAATATGAATATTAAGTTATAGGAAGGCACTCCATGGTTGATGAAAGGCCATTTTTTTCGTGTTCTAGGATTGGGAAGATTCATATTAAAGTGCCATGCATTTCTTGAGTTTAATATCTCAATATATTCCAAGTATCATATATTATAGATAACACTAACTAGTATATGTTTTGCCTATAGAAACACTTTTATAGTGTTATTCTTGAAAAAACTAAAATTAAAGCTACAACATCAATTACATATCATAAATCAACACTAAATATTGATTCTTGTTGTTGATTAGAAAAATAAGTGATTATCGCTTTACATGTGTTTTAAGTTCCTTAAAATAAAATAGATGTTATAAATAATGCATGAAACTAAATTTCCAAAAAATGTTGAGTCATAAAACGTAGCTTTAATTTTTTAAACAATTGATGCTCTAGGTCAAAGCTGTAGAGTGGGTGAAATATAGAAACATGTTTTATTTCACTTTTAAACTCAATATTGCTTAAATGCAACTTGCATAATATGAATAGTAGACCATTCTAAAGCAAGTAATGGACAAAGGTAGATATATACAAGATAGCACAAGATATAGAGTGATTCCATCCTAAATGATGTTAGTCCATTGTCTAGTTGTTTCCAAACATGATTTACAACTTGTATTTTAATCTCTTTTACATACCAATACAAAAGTACACAAACATAGATGTCTTTTGTGGCTCAAGACCAACCTCCTTTTGTGGCTAAAGGAAAACCTCCTATTCAATATAAAGGATAACTTTTCCTTCTTTATAGAATACATGAAGACCACCCACTTGGTGAAGATCACAATCACCTCTACCATCTCTGAATGCACCCTTCTCACAAGAAGTAGCTCCAAGTAAATTTCTACTTTAGCCTTCTCGCAAGAAGAAGCACAAAGCATCAAACCAACACTAGATAAGAGGGGAAGAAGGAAAGCACAATTCTCTTCACAAAATTACAAGTAGAAGCACTATGAATAAGTGATGTTCAACTCCACAGAGCTTTAGCAAAAGGCTATATTTGGTGGAGTAGAACACTAATGTTGAGTTATAGCTTAGACTAGCTTGGATGTGACTGGAGATGGAAAATAGATATTCTTAGCATGAAATGATAGCATGTAGATAGCATGCTCAATTGTGATTTAGGTTGCCATAAGTCACTCCTATATATAGGGAATACATAGGATTTGCTAATACGTGTTCAACCCAAGTTTAGTGGGAAACTAGTTGTTATATGATAGCCAGTGGGATCAAAACAACCCAATGTGCACTAGCTCATTAGCCTACATACTGTCTGTGAATCAAACTTCTTTTTGACTGAACTTGATCTAGGTCAGAAAAGAATTTGGTTGAGAGGCACCATGTGTGAAATTTTTCTATGGTTAGGGGTTAGGCGAGTTGTGATTCGACCAACCAATTCTTTATCAAAAAAGAGTTCGGCCAAAAATTACATGCAACTCATTTTTCTAATTTTTGGAAAATGAATAAAAGATTTATGCAATGAGGTATACATATCCTAGAGGGTGTATATAAGTATAAAAATACATTTAGGATGGTTCTGAGCCAATCATCACATGTTCTTACATTATTCCTATCAAGTTGTATAATATGCACCTATACAAGACATCATCGTGGTACAATTTGATGTACAAGAACCCAAACACACACATATTTGCACATTCTTTGTTATTGAATCTTCTTTAAGCTCATTGATCAGCTGAAATACATAATTCACACATTAATAACATAAATGGGAGATATTTTCATCTTGGATATTTAAGTGTAGCATATCCAAAAGCAAAGAATCTCCCCCATTTTGATGATGAAAAATATTTCCATAAGATAAATTTGAGATAGCCAAATTGAGAGAATCATACCTTCTGATTTTCTAAAGAATAAGAAAAAATATCTAATGGAGTTTTCAACCCCTTTGTCAAAATAAAAAAAGGTAGGCATACTTGCCAAACTACTTCTCAAGGAGTTACCCCCCCCTCAAAAACATTATCATATGGAGGGAAGGTATCATACCCAATATGAACTGAAAGTAACATTCTAAGCAATAGGAGATGATATACAAAAAGCTACAATTTGATCAAGGAACATGTGCATATATGTCTTAATAATAATGAGAGTAATGTTAAGTCTTTCATGATAAATGTGATCTTTTGAGCACAAAAACAAGTCAACAAAGATTCATTGTGCCAATGACAAGGAATGTTAAGTCTGTCATTGTTAAAGAGAACCAATAAAACAAAACTCATTATCTTTCTAAAAAGACATCTCAATACTAATTCAAGGAATGTGAAGTCCTTCTAGATAGAGATACACCATTAAGAACAAAATGATCTCAACAATGAATGTCTAAATTAACATTCAACGATGTTAATCCCATATTTGATGTTGAGAAGCCATTAGAAGCATTATTTAACAAAGAAAAAAAAATAAATCAGATAACTTTAGCTCCTTTTAATCTCATGTTCATAAAAATTGAGTTAAAATAGAGAAACTTACCACTAAGTTAAAGATATCCATTAAAGAAATAAAAACTACATTTGAAGCATATAAAATAAATGTTTGAGACTTGAAAATCCAAATAAACATGTATCAAATTGACTTTAAATATCAATAGCCAATTAAAACTTGATAGACAATATTTTGGTTGGTTTGTATTTCAGCCAATCTATCTCTCAGTGGAACTCCATTTTGATAGAGAAGCGGTCTACTAGAAAAATCTAATGTAGAAGATATACATCTCCACCAATTGATAACGTATATAATTACCAATTATAAAACCAAAATTGAATGAGAAATCATTGAAAGAAAACATCTCATGATCAAAATTGATATTCAATGAAGCCAATGGTCATACTCTACCTCCATAAGAGTGAATTTCTAGTACCCAAACCATGTTTTTGTCACTTTTTCTTTCAAAGGGCATGAGAAAGCATAGTGATCGAATCTCCCACAAGCAAAAGATGTAACATAATTAGTGGAGTATGAAGAACTAGCATTTGGTTTTACATATATAGGTCATTGCTTCTTGATTTTTATTCTTATTTCTTGGAATATAACCAAGACCACTTGTATCTACATTAAAATTACAAATATATTTTTACACTTATTTCTCTTATTTGAAAATTTATCTAAAGAACTTTTATTATTTTCTCATTCCTTTGAAAGAAACAATGAGTATCTACTCATAGAAACAAAGAACTTCCTAGTACTAGCAATGTTCACTTTAAATATATCAAGTTCATAAGTTATGTCATAATTTACTTCAAGAAATAGAACGTCATCAAAATATGAGAAACAATTGTGTTCTTTCTCCATATTTTTTAGTTTATCTAAAAGAGTCAAAACTTGAATTTGTAAAGAATTATTTTGTGAAACAATCTCATCTATTCTTTTCTTTTCATTAGCACATTGATGATTTACCTCACTAAGTTCTACATGTAAACAATCAATAATAGAAGACAAATTTAATTTTATTTTTCTTATTTCAACCTTTTCAAATGTAATTTCTACAAGTTCAATAAGTTTGACATACGAGAAGCTTGATAGAGGTACTGTTATAACCTTAATTTTACTAATTCAGAATTGAAATGTAATTTCTCCTTTTAAGATATATGAACAAATAATTGTATTATTTGATTTAAATGAGTGGATTTCCTTGCTAATAGCCTTACTATTTGATTTCATGGGTTTTATTGTCTATTGGGCCAAATAACAAGAAAAAGGAAATAAAAAGGAGTAAGAAATTTTGTTAATAAAAGACTAAATAAGAAAATGAGAAAATAAAAGGAGTTAGAAGCCTCTAGAAGGCTAGGAGATAGCTTCCAAAGGTATATTTCATGTCTTAGGGACTTCTTGGGTTTCAAGGAGCCCAAGTTGCAAAGATAATAAGAAAGCAAAGAGAAAATACCAATTAAATTAGCTTTATTCAAAGATAACTTTCTTATGAAGGATATACCATTTTCCTTTGGAATTTGGGTCTCAAATTTGATACACGAGTAGATAATATCAATCTAGAGTTTCCTTTAAAATTTGGATGAAAAAGGATGAATGAGGAGAGAGTTATGAATTTTGCAAGTTTTCAATGCATTGGATTATATATTACTTGTTTTTCTCGATTTAAAGAAAAAGGGAATATCAGGAGTGATGCCAACCATCAGATCCCCGCATAGTCCAGAAGACCACGGATCTGACGGCGGCTATGAATCATCAAACTCGAGTCACAGAAGGAAAGGGAAAGGGGAAAATCAGGATTTCAAATCCAATTTTCTCGCACCTCTGGGCACCAAACCAGAATCCAAGACCACGAGCGTCTTTGGGAGGGGATTCTGTGCGCATCAAGCCTGGGTTTTGGGTGGTTTCGAAGTTTCTAGAGGAAACACCCAATTCACCTAATGGTTTGGATGGCAGCAGGTTTGGGGAAACCCAAGGTGGACTCCCAATCCTATAAATAGGACCCCCTCTCGACTCCTCACAACCTCACAAACCTAACAGGATACCCGCGACCTCTAAATCCATCTCTCTCTCAATTGGTTGCACTTTGGTGAGGAAGCCACCGTGGGCCGAGAACTAAAAAAGGAGGAAGAACAACAACAACCATCCGATTGAGGTCTAGCGTGGACTTGCGAGGAGATCCAACGGTTCGACGGATTGTCAGTGTGCACAAACGAGTTTGTGGAGGCACGCATTGTGGATCGTCTGATCCCATGTGGTCCAGTGGACCAATGATCGAGCGGCCGAGCTTTTTTGTGATTTCATAATTTTCAGTAAATAACTCCTCTCTGCCAGAAAATTTAATAAAACACTTTTTACTAATGCTAGGATGGTCGGATTGAAGTGAACTTTATATGGAAATTGATTAGAAAATTATGTAGAAGCCATTAAAAATAGATTCAAGGCTTGAAACTTCGTGCAATTTGAAAAGTATGCAAAGTCATCATCTTTAATGAATTCATCAATACAAAACCCTCAAGCTTAACGATAAATTAATCAAATGATGATTTTTGAATAATTAGAGTTGGAAATAAACTTCCTATTAATAAAAGAATAGTTAGGTCAAAAAGTGTGATCTTTATGTTTAATTGGCTTGGTTCAGGGCCCCATATGTATGAAAGTACTTTGATGGATCTAAAAGCTCTAATTTTGGTAAAAATCATAGAAAGTTATAGGATGTTTGTATAAGGAAAGTTTATATATGAAAGTCAATTAGAAAATCATGGGGAATATGTTAAAAATGTTAGTAAAGCCTGATTTTGTTTCTAAATTCAAAAGTTCTTAAAGATTGATCATATGATGCATTAAACTTGGATTAGGAACCCTAATTTAAGGTAGAAAGGGTGAATTCGAGATTCCATGGAATAATGTAATTATGAGTTGATCCTAAGCTTGTTAGGAGGAATATAACAAGCTAATTAGGGTTTATACTTAGATTTGCTGAATTAGGGTTTGTAGTATCAATGATGAGGATGAACGCTAATGGAACCCTAAAAGAAAGTAGGAAACCCTAGGGAGCGAGTTCATATGAGTGTAATATGAGAAAGTGAATAGTGATTAAATTATATGATTGTTTCAGGATCATTTCTTGTGTGAACTACCTACTTGCCTGGATATTTCTTTGCTTGGGTGATTGTTAGCTTGTTGAATTGACTAAACAGGTATGTGATTATTTATGAATAATCAATTTAGTTTTATAGTGTTTTCTTGAACATTTTATCAATTGGATGAAACCTTAACTATTGGATTTTTAATTATGCAATCCTATAAAGTCCCTATGATTATCACAATTAAGTATATATGTGTATTCTCGAACCCTGATGTAATAAAGTCCCTATGATTTTTAATTGGATGCCACCCTGATGTACGTTGCATGACCAAGCCCCAGAGGGAAGGTCTATCCAGTCAAGCCCCAGAGGGAAGACCATTGGGCACCTTGAGAGGTGACCCCAGGCACCAAGTTTAGGATGGAGAAGGTGGCCTTATGTCCCTTGCAAGGACAAAACCCTAAGAGAGGGCAATTCAGGGTTTAGGGTAAAACCGGTTGAGAATGTCACATTGAAAACGTAATTTGGATTGTTAATAACTTATTTGTGATAATTAGGTTGTTAGAAACTATTTGTGGAAATTTTTATTGTCCCCTACATACTAGTATAGAAATATACTAACTGAAATTTTGTTTGTCGACATTTTAGGTACAATTCTGAAAATGGACAAACAATAAATCAAAATTTGTTAAGATACAACTAACCTTTTCAAGGAGGATTAGTTAGATAGACTTTTTCTATGGATAGAAGTCTAGAATCCGAATTTTATAAGGTATGCAAAAAGTTTTCTTTTATTCCAGCTTTTCAGTTTAGTAATAGTAGAATTTGATAATTATCCTTGATTAAATGTCAAAACATGGATCCTGAAATATTGGGATAACGTCTCTGACCTTCTGGTCTCCCTTAATTGAGGGTTATCGAGAGGCGGGGTTGTATATAGATACCTCACTATAATCGCATTGTGCACCTTCTCCCTCTTATCCTTCTTCCTCTTGTTTGATATTTTCATTATATCCGTCGATTATACATTCAACGACATGGTGGCATACATCATCTTAATCATTTGATCCCAAATTTGAAGAGGAATCCCAAGAGCATGATATTCGTTCTTCTTTTTGTCATTGGGATTCTTCTTCTTCTTCTTTTGAGTTTGGGGGATTCATCGTTTGAGTGTCCCTTTTCCCCTCAAGGATGACATCTAGTAGAGAGATAACTAATAATTTTTAGATAAATTATTTACTTTTAACTCTTGTAGTTTGTTTCTTCCTTACAACTAGATGCCCCACTTGAATAAGCTTGATAGAGGTACCTCACTATAATCACTTTGTGCACCTTCTCCCTCTTTTCCTTCTTCCTCTTATTTGATATTTTCATTATATCCATCGATTATACATTCAACGACATGGTGGCAAACATCATATTCATCATTTGATCCTAAATTTGAAGAGGAATCCCAAGAGCATGATATTCGTTCTTCTTTTTGTCATTGAGATAATTATTCTTCCTTTTTTGAGTTGAGGGATTCATCGTTTGAGTGTCCCTTTTCCCCTCAAGGATGACATCTAGTAGAGAGAGAACTAATAATTTTTAGACAAATTATTTACTTCTAACTTTTGTAGTTTGTTTCTTCCTTACAACTAGATGTCCCACTTGAAGAAGAAGAAGAAACGTTTTTTGACACCCTTGATTTAAGAAATGTACTCTTTTTCTTGGCATACTTTTATTCTTCATCTTCCATCACACGTTCTTGGATCTATACTTCATATGTCTCTAAGTTACCTATAAGTTCTTCAAGCTACAAAGAAGAAAGATCCAATAATTCTTCTATGGAAGTAACTTTCTTTTCATACTTGGAGGTTAGAGTACACAAAACTTTAGTAACATGCTCATTATCTTCTATGTTCTTTCTAAGAGATTTAATTTCATTAACAATAGAATTAATCTTACAATAAATTTCAGAAATAGTTTCATGTTTTTCCATTCAAAATAACTCTAGTTTATGATTAAGCATATTAAGTTCGGTATCCTTTGTTGGCTTGTCCCCTTCATGAGTAATACATATATTATCCAAATATCATAAGTAGTTTCACAAGAGGAAAATCTACTAAACTCATTAAAAGAAAGATAAGAGTAAAGAATACTTTTAGCTTTTAAAGTTGCCTTTCGTACCATAGCCTCATCCCATTGATCAAGGTCCGTTGTAGGAGGGTCAAATGGTCAGATTACCATCTTCCAATGTTGAAAGATAATGCCATTAATGAATAATTTTATGCACCTCTTACAATATGTGTAGTTAGATCCATCAAATATAGCAATTTGGTATACATGTGCTCCTTCAAGGTTGTATTGGTCCAATAGATTTCCCCCATCTTCAAGACTCGTTGGAACTCCTTGAATCCCTACTCTAATATCAATTGAAAGATCTTGAGGTGGGGTCTATATGGAAAATCTAAACTTTATCACTTTAAAATGAAAGTCTTGTTAAATATAACTTGCTTAATAACATATACTAGTGGAAAGTAAAAAAATTAGTGTTCAAAGGTATACAACCACAAATTATGAACACTCCAATAAACTCTACCCCACAGCCAAACCTAACTGATATGGCGATTAGGGTTACGCGAGTCATACACCCTTCTCCCCCGTGGTTTTTCTCTTACAGGTCTAAGTATTAGGGAGATCTCTCTGGTATCTTCCCCAACATGGAGAAAGAACTAGGAGATGGTTGTTCGAGATTATAGTTGACAACAGAGGAGGAGGAACCGATAGAGATCCAATAGCACCCGATCGAGGAAGATGTGTGACACTTGCAGCTTGTGATGGTGGCACACATTCTCGCAGATAGAACCTTCAATTTCTAGGCCATGAAGAGAACGTTCACGCAGGCCTGAGACCTTGCTCACAAGGTCATCTTCAAGAAGTTGGAAGGAGAGAACTTAGTGATTCAATTTCTGGACTGGTGAGATAAGTAGAAGGTGATTGAAGGAGCCCCATGTAATTTCGATAATAAACTACTCTTGTTTAAAGAAATCAAAGTTGATGAGCGACTGAGGGGAATAAATATTAACCATAGTATGTATTGGGTACATATCTATGGATTGCTTTTGGGCTATCACATATTGTAGACCATCGAGGAGATAGCTGACAGAATCGGAAGCGTCCTCTCCTAGATGTTGAAGAGCTGGGATGGGACACATCAGTGAGGGTACGTGTTAATCTTGACGTCACTAAACTGCTGAAGAGAGTCTTAAGGATTCGAGGAAGAAACAACCAAATCCTAGAACTAGAAGTTAAATATGAGATGCTCTACAATTTCTATCATTGATGTGGCCTTCTGGGTCACGTTGAAAAGGACTGTGTAGAATGGGAGGAAGAAGAAGATCAGGGCAACTAGTGGGGAGAATGGCTTAAAGCTTCATTGAGGAAGCCCATGGTATATTTGTAGGAGGAAATCTATGGCAAAGCAAGGACAAAATAGAGCATACAGTTCAACAAAAAACGTAACTCAAAATTGTCAAAGAATTCATTGCAATCTGAGAGCAGCGGGTCGACAACTCAATTGTTGAACAAAGATGGGAGGGGAAGAGAGGGACAGAGGAAAGAAGAAAAGACATGTCAGAATATAGAATCTAGCCAATAAGAGGTGAGCAATGGATCAGAGTTTGACCTAAGCTAATTGTTCCCTGAGGTCTAGGACACCCAAAAGATGAACCAGAAGGAGAAAACTATCAGTGGTGATGAGGGAAGTCCAACAATGGGATGCCTTGAGAAGAATAACAAGCTAGAGATGGAAAAAGTAATTGGGCAGTCATCGAAAACCAAATACACAAGGGCAGAACTAATGGCCATGAGGGTGCCAGGGAAAACTCAAAATGAGAGGATTGAGGAAGAGGAGAGTAGACCACAAGGATATATGAAGCACAATGAAGATTCTAGAGATAGATGTGAACAATAGGTCCAAGCCACGAAGACGAAGGAGGACCCAAAATACAATGTAGTACGAATGAGAGAACAAAATGAAATGGATGGTTGTAAGAAGATGTTACAGAATGGAAAGAGTGATCCAAAGAAGAAGGAGCCTCCCTAGGTTTACAAGATGAGTAGAGAACAACGACGATCCATTTTGGAGTCCTTATTTGAGTGGGCCACAATGACAGGGAAATGTGGTAGACATTCTGATCAATGTGACATGGATCATGATGTCGTAGAGCCTACAGGAGATTTGGGGAAAAAAGCAAGGGGTAATGATTTTGATATGCACACCATGGGGGCTGCATCAGTCAAAGTAGTGGAGGTTGGGGTAAACCAGGCCCGCGAAGAGCAATGAAAATCATGAGTTGGAACTATTAGGGACTGGGCTGCCCTGACACAGTGAATGCCCATCGGTCATGGTGTTGGAGGGAGAGCTCGAATATAGTCTTTCTCATGGAGACTATGATATCTTGTATATATTTGCAGGAAGTCAAGAGGAAGTGTGGTTTCATGCAAGGTGTATGTATAGTTAGCATTGGTCGAGCAGGTCGAGTGGGCTTATGGTGGAAAGACGTGAATCTAAAAATATGATGCATGGGTTTTGAGTAACTTTTATAAGCTTATTTATATCTATTTTATGCATTTATTTGTCATTTTCTTGATTATATTTGCATAATTCACTATAGTTGGATTTTAAGCTTTATTTGCATCAAATTATAATTCTTTTATCATATTTATATGATTTTATATAATCCCCGGACTTATACACATGTTTTGACACATTTTTAGGTACTTTTGCATTGTCCAGAGTCGATACTATCGACCCTGGTGTCGATAGTATGGACATTTCATCAGAAAGCAACCCCAAAGCACGATTTTGGAAGGAAATACCTATATCATGGTTGATACCATCAACCTTGGTGTCGATACTATCGACAGTGTCGGGATCTGGTGATTTTTTGCTCTAAAATGGAGCGTTTTAATCTGACGGTTGAGCTTTTTCGGTGCCGTAAAGTGGTCCTATGACTTAAGAAGAGCACGGACGACCCTGAGGAGATCTCATATTGTGTTGCACAACATACAAGAAGGAGGGAGAGAGAGAGGAGACGAGAGACGAAGGCCATCAACCGAGCGATCCGGGCACCTCCGACGGGCGATTTTGCTGCCGGAAGACTACAAAACGCACGTTTCTCGAGGAGGATCTCCAGGAACACCTTTGTATCAGGGGTTACACGAGTTTGCTCCATGTTTCCCATGTTTTGCTTCTCTACTCTTATGTATTTTCCATTTTCAACCATGTGGGTCTAATCCCCTTTGTCTTTAGGACCGGGAGTAGCCCGGGCAATCATTGTATGACGCTTTTATCATAGTAATGCATAATTTATCTCTTAAATATGTGATGTGATTTCATTTTCTCCATTATATCATTATGATTGATCACCCTAATGATAATCTAATGCCTTTAATTGCTTTGAAAGAAAAATGAACGGTTGAAAAGAGACAAAATTCACATTAATTAATAAATCCCTTGAACAAGGTGATGTACGGTTAATGGTGGAAACCCAGAGGTTAATTCTAATGCACCTAGTTTAGGGTATGGGTTACTACGATGGTGGAACCGACCTAGATTTAGGTAGTGATTTGTATCATGACAGTGAACAATTCTGACTATAGGCCACTACCCAGATTGAGAGATGAACGTGTTTTACTATATAGAAAGTCATACACCGAGAACCCGCGGTGAAACCGCAATCCTAAAGATTCCCATATGAATTGACTAAAATTAACATTTAATCGATTGCTTTGCTTTCTTTTATTTTTATTTTATTTTTAATCAACTCCTAAAACCTTTTTAACCGGTCTAGCTGATTGCGAATAGTTAGTAGTAGTCCACCGATAGTTCAGTGTCCCTGAGTTCGACTCAGGCCTCACAAAGGCCTATACTACATTGACGTGTGCACTTGCGTTATACGCACGGTAAAATCGTGTCAAGTTTTTGGCGCCGTTGCTGGGGACACGACAATTGTCGGCACTACAAGTGTTGCAAGCGGCCACTCTAGGCCACATTTTTTTTATTATCATTTTCTTTGAAATTCATTGTTTATGCATCATATCTAGCAATCGTCTAGCATGGTACTGAACCTAAATTACTATTTTGCAGGTACTTGTGCATGGTGAGGACATGTAGCACAGACTACAGACAGTCATCCCCAGAGGTTCCACTATTGGGACCATACGACGAGGAGAACAAAGTTCAAAACCAACCTAAAGATACATATTCCGACTCTGAACCAGAAGCCATGGCAGAAGAACAGACAATATGGGAGAAGATAAAGGCTTCTTCCTCATCAGCATCGAAGGGGCCAATCAAAAAGCTGGCAGTTAACATTCCAACCTATAAGATTGATCCGACACTAATCAACCTGGTCAAGTCTCAAGCATTCCACGGGCTGAAGAATGAGGACCCTGTCGCACACATCAACACATTTGTGGAAAATTGCGATATGATCAATATTGATAGGTTTCCACAGGAGACACTTACCTGAAGTTGTTCCCCAGCTCTCTGGAAGGTAATGCACGTGAATGGCTGCATAACCTGGATGATGAGACCGTTGAAACATGGGACCAAATGATCGAGGTATTCTTCGAGAGGTTCTTTCCGCCCGAGAAGACCAACGATCTAGTACGGAAGATCCATAATTTCAGCCAGAAAGCTGGAGAGACATATTCGGAGACTTGGGAACGTTTCCAAATAATGCTAAGGAGGTGCCGACATCATGGGCTGGACAAGGAGAAACAGGTCAAGATTTTCTATTTTTCTCTTTCTGAGCATGATAGAAGCAACCTGGATTCAGCAGGTTCGGGGTTCTTCTTGAACAACACTGGCACTAGGTGTTGGGAGATTTTGAAGAATATGGCAAAGAAGCAGTCTTCGGGTGATAGGGATGCACCAGAACAAGTTAAAGTTGCAGGTGAGTCCAGGGCCATCAAGGAGATGAATGATAAATTAGATCTCATGGCTAAGAAGCTTGTGGAGAAAGAGGAAGAATCAGATGAGGAAGCCCAAGTCAAATTTATGCAACAACAGGGCTATAGGAACAATGAGTATGCCTGGAGAAAGGATAGAAAATTCTCATGGAAGGATCCAAATAACTTCCTACAAGATCCAGTGCAAAGCCACAATCAAAGGCAGAGGATAAAAGCACCGAGTTGCTTAGTCAAGTGGTGCAAAAAAAATCAAGAGATGATGAGTATGTTCAGTAAGCAGTTGCAGTCCCAGGGTGAGATTTTGACTAAATTTGGGCAGACAATTCAAAGTCATGGTGTGAAAATGAGGACACTAGAGGCGACGGTGACTCAAATCGCCAATGAAATGGCAGCCATGAAGCATGCAAATCAATAAAGACCAGCTGGTAATGTAGAACTTGTTCAAGCACATCATCAAGTGAAGTATATATCTGTGATTAATGAGGCAGAGCCCCCGGTGGTGGAGGTCCAAGAAAAAGGCAAAATGATTTTTGACATGGAGGCTACACCGGGAGTACCATATCCTCACAGTTTATATGGACTACCTGGCGGATATTTCCCATTCAGAAAATCCCACCAAGAACCCATCACGGCCGTGCCCACACCTAGGAAAGAAGAGCAGGTGAAGGCCATACTTCATGGTGAAGCTACAACCACTGAGAAAGATGAGCAGCCACAAGTTGCACCAGTTGTAAATGATGTGCCAAAGCCTACGCCAGAGGGTGACATTGAAGCAAGCTTAGGGGAGGAGACCCCGAAAAGCCCATATGTGCCACCTCACAAGCATCTAAAGGAGGCAGTTGTGTCTTTTCCGGATAGTCTGAGGCCGAAGAAAGAACATAGAAATTACAGGAAGTTCTTGGAGATGTTTAGCAAGTTCCATATTAGTATTCCATTAGTGGAAATGATAGAATAGATTCCAGCATATGTAAGGTTTATCAAGGACATAATCACCAAGAAAAGGCGGATAAAAGACACTGACATTTGTGTTGTTGATGAAAAAGTGAGTTCTATAATCCAAGGACGGCTACCAAGGAAGAGGAAAGATCTAGGATGTTTCTACATCCCATGTTCCATAGGTGGCCAACATTTTCTACAAGCACAGTGTGACTCAGGGGCAAGCATTAATCTTATGCCACTTGCCACTTTTCAAAAGCTGGGATTGAAGAAGCCAACTCAAACTTCTATGACAATTGAGTTGGCGGATGGATCCATTGTGAAGCCGCAAGGTATATGCGAGGATGTGCTAGTCAAGGTCGACAAATTCATCTTCCCTGTGGACTTTGTAGTCATGGACATCCATGAGCTGGAAGGAGGTGAGATGCTATTGGGAAGGCTATTCCAAGCTACGGCTGATGTAATCGCTGCCATTGGGCGAGGTTACTTGACACTTGGGATTGGTGATGATAGAGTTAAATTCAAATTTCTAAATGAATCATTAGAGACATCCCTTGACAATCTAGGTTAAAGGTATCCTTATGTCAAGCCTAGGACATTAAACAAGGGTTCTTGTTGGGAGGAAACCCAACTTTAGGTTCATTTTTATGTTTGGTTATGTTCTTTTATGTTTATATACTTAGTTTTTTCTTAGGTTTTGATAATTTTTGTAAAAATAGTACCCTAACTCGTGTTTTGAAGTGTGCAGAACTTTAAGGTCGATACTATCGACACCCCTATCGATAGTATCGAGCTTGGAGCAGTAAACACTGAAGAAAAGTCGATACCATCGACCTTAGTGTCGATAGTATCGAGATTCCTGAAGATTTTCAGAAAAATTGGTGACAGTAAAGTCGAAACCATCGACCCTAGGGTCGATAGTATTGACACTTTTGAGTTCCCAGGCATTTAGATGCGTCGATTCAACAAAATTGCTGAGTCTGGGTCGATACCATCGACCTTGGTGTCGATGGTATCGACACCTACATGACTACTACATAAAATAGGCTGTAAAAGGTATCGAAATGAGATTTTTTCGAACCGTTGTTTGCAGAGGAAAGATGGATGAAGCAAGTCACGTCTTAGAACCACTAAGACACAATAATGGCCCACAAAAAGGAGGGAGATAGCAAGCATCACTTGGTCCACTTGAGCATCTAACCATCCTTCTTCACCACACTTCAAAGCGAATGGTACCACTGTTCCACGTCTTAAGTGAGAATGTTGACTATGAGGCCATAGTCATATTCAAACTTGGGGGGGGTGTTGGAACATCCCTCTATCTTAGTTATTACTTACTTATTCATGTTTCTTTTATTTTTGAAATATTATTTGTTTTTATTTCTAGGTTTACTGCTTTTGTAGGATTCACATCTATCTAGTGTAATCTGTGGAGCAATAAATGCATGGTTTCAATTACAAGTTTTACTCTTGGGTTGTGTGCACATAAAAATGAGAATATTGAGAACTTTTTGAGCTTATTCTTGTTAGTAATTGAGTTGCATAACTGAGGAAGTGCTTGGGTGAGTCAGCTTCAGGACACAGGGACATGAATGACCATCTTTATTGTCCAAGGAAAAGTGATTGACAAGGATGTTTGAGCCCAAACCGACCAAACACTAACGTGACTTTAGACTAAACTTTAAGAGATAAATCCTTCAGTTACCCTATACACAGGTCTTTAGAGAGGGACATATGATATTTTCAGAAGGTTCTGTCAATTAGTCTTGTGATCTGATCCATCGCAATTTCATTCACACTCCACCATAAGAAATGGGAGCACATTACTGTCTTTCACTCTTTGATTGCATCCCATGTAGATAGGTCTTGCATTATATCTATTTTCACATATGTTTTTTGCATGAAAATGAAAAAAAAGGATAGAGTAGTTATACATGCACATTCTCCTTAGGTGTGTGTCATTTAATCACATAACTATCATTTTGTAACTGCATTCACATCTTTTGAGCATATAGTACATCATGTGTTTTATGTCTTCTCAAAACATTAAAGGTGGTGAACTTTATCCATACCATCCAAATAGAATGCTTCAAATGCACAAGTATGTAACAAGAAGTGAGCCCGACAAATAATTCATTGTCATCTATGAAAATCCCTCCAACTAGAATGCTTCAAATGAACAAGTATGTAATAAGAAGTGAGCCCGACAAATAATTCATTGTCATCTATGAAAATAAGGGTTTGAAAAAAAATTGAAAAAAAGAGAGAAAAAAAAAGAATTGAGAAGTAAGTAGGAATGAGAGGGAGAAAGGAACCTGTTCTCACTTACATACTAAGAAGAATAAGCACATGGTGTAGTTTTTTTAGATATTCCATCTCACCTTGAGATGGAATGATAGTGCATGCATTAGTCCACCAAAAATGTAGCATTAGAACATTTTCACTTGCATTTTGCATCATGATAGGTCATTAATTTTTGTATTGCATGATTGACTGTTATGTGCTTCCATCTCTTCCACAACCACCTATCCCTTCCACCCGTTGCTCTAATCGGTAGGCCACACATGATATTCTCCTCAATCATTAATATCAGGACATCTGCTTCCATTTAGATGGTAGTTAGGAAATGAGCAACGTAGATAGGAGATCACAAGATGCATCAAGTATGGACTAGATGGTTTTATCATATTAACTACTTTAATTGATAGTGTTTCATTGATTGGGGGATGAACATCTTTTACATAGGTCTTTGGTCTCCTGGACGACAGTTAGTGTTCAGTGGTCAATGAGGGCCGGTTTGTGGAAAGAAAGTGGGGATGATGTAGATTCATTTCATGTATTTATGTCCTGTTGCTGACTTATCTCAACCAGATCCAAAGTTTTGTTGCTCGAGGATGAGCAAGGTTTAAGCTTAGGGGAGTTTGATGCATGGGTTTTGAGTCACTTTTATAGGCTTATTTTATATCTGATTTATGCACATATTTGTCATTTTCTTGATTATATTTGCATAATTCACTACAGTTGGCTTTTAAACTTTATTTGCATCAAATTATAATTCTTTTATCATATTTATATGATTTTATATAATCCCCAGACTTATACACATGTTTCAGCACTTTTTCATGTACTTTTACATTGTCCAGAGTCGATACTATCGACCCTGGTGTCGATAGTATCAACATTTCATCCGAAAGAAACCCCAAAAAACGATTTTGGAAGGAAATACCTGTATCATGGTCGATACCATCAACCTTGGTGTCGATACTATCAACAACATCGGGATCTGGCGATTTTCTGCACTAAAACAGAGTGTTTTAATCCGACGATTGAGCTTTTTCGGTGCCGTAAAGTGGTTCTATGACCTAAGAAGAGCACGGCCAGCCTTGAGGAGATCTCATATTGTGTTGCACAACATCCAAGAAGGAGGGAGAGAGAGAGGAGACGAGAGATGAAGGCCGTCAACCGAGCGATCCGGACACCTCCGAAGGGCGATTTTGCTACCGGAAGACTGCAAAATGCACGTTTCTCGAGGAGGATCTCCAGGAACATCTTTGTATCAGGGGTTACACGAGTTTGTTCCATGTTTCCCATGTTTTTCTTCTCTACTCCTATGTATTTTCCATTGTCAACCATGAGGGGCTAATCCCCTTTGTCTTTAGGACCGGGAGTAGCCCGGGTAATCATTGTATGACACTTTTATCATAGTAATTCATAATTTATCTCTTAATTCCATGATATGATTTCATTTTCTCCATTATATCATTATGCTTGATCACCCTAATGATAATATAATGCCTTTGATTGCTTTGAAAGAAGAATTAATGGTTGAAAAGAGACAAAATTCACATTAATTAATAAATCCCTTGAACAAGGTGATGTACGGTTAATGGTGGAAACCCAGAGGTTAATTCTAATGCACCTAGTTTAGGGTATGTGTTACTACGACGGTGGAACCGACCTAGATTTAGGTAGTGATTTGTATCATGATAGTGAACAATTTTGACTATAGGCCACTACCCGGATTAAGAGATGAATGTGTTTAACTATATAGAAAGTCATACAATGAGAACCCGCGGTGAAACCACAATCCTAAAGATTCCCATCTGAATTAATTAAACTTAACATTTAATCAATTTCTTTGCTTTCTTTTATTTTCTTTTTAATCAACTCCTAAAACCTTTTTAACTGGTCTAGTTGATTGCGAACAGTTAGTGGTAGTCCACCGACAGTTCAGTGTCCCTGAGTTCGACTCGGGCCTCACAAAGGCCTATCCTACATTGACGCGTGCACTTGTGTTATACGCACGGTAAAATCGTGTCAAAATATTATCTTATTCTCAACATTATTTAGACTGTGAAATAAATGAAGGTGGCTGAGATAGTTCTTGGAGAGAATTTGGTATTTATGGGTGGGCAGATCAGCAACAAAAATACAAGACATGGAATTTAATGAGAGAACTAAAAGCTGGGTCAGAACTACCTACAGTGTTCTTTGGTGACTTTAATGAGATTGTATCAAATTCTGAGAAGAGGGGGGGCCACAAAATCCAATGAGGTACATTCAGGACTTAAGGATTTCTATTGATGATTGTGACCTTATGGATTTGGGCTACAGTGATAGAATCTTCACATGGCAAAGAGGTCTCACGCTGGAGACCCTTAACCAGGAAAGATTAGACAGGGCACTAGCATGCTCAGCCTGGGAAAACATGTTTTAACAGGCCAAGGTAATGCATCTCGGTAAATATGAGTCAGATCATGTGTCGATTATCATTCACACAGAGCAGAAGAGGAGAAGGAAGATTCGGGGGCAACATCATTTTTTCTTTGAACCCATGTGGACGGAGGATGAAATGTGTGAGCAGATTATTAAAGATGTAGGGGAAGAACACCAGCACTCTGGGCTCTAGGGAAGATGGAGGGATGTGGGGTCAAGTTGAAAGAATGGGCAGTTGAGAAATATGGGAACATGAAAAAAAGAATCAAAGAACTGGAAGCAGAGCTTGGGAAGATTCAATATCTTCCCCCAAATAGGGGAAACCTTGAGAGGTGTACGCACATTGCTTCTGAGTTGTAAGAGTGGCACAAGTGAGATGAGGCATTCTAGCATGCCAGGGTTTGGGTTGATGAGATGAAATCAGGGGATAAGAACACATCATACTTCCACCATAAAGTGTCACAGAGAAGGAAAAGAAATAAGATTGAAGGGCTGAAGAATGAAACTAGATAGTGGATGACCAGTGATGAGGAGATTGAGAAGATTATCAAGGAATTCTTCCAAGGGCTCTTCCAGACCTCTAATCCAACTAGTTGGGGAGAGACGACCCAAGGGATTTCTACTAAACTTGATGCAAATGAAAGGGATAGACTTGAGGGGGACATCACTGATGAAGAAATTCAAAAAGCTCTCAAAGGCATGCACCCCGACAAAGCTCTTGTCCTAGATAGTATGAAGGCTCTTTTCTTCCAAAAATTCTGGCACATTGTGGGAGAGGATTTGTCTAACTATATCAAAGGGTGGTGGAAAACTAATAGAAGCATAGCAGATTTAAATTCCACCTTAGTGGTGATGATCCCAAAAGTGCAGAAACTGATAGAGATTGGAAAATTGAGACCCATTAGCATGTGTAACATCATCTACAAAATTGCCTCAAAAGTCCTTGTGAATAGACTGAGACCTCTCATGGATATAAAAGTGTTTTGAGAATCAGAGTGATTTTATCCCAAGCAGGCTCATTACTGACAATGCGCTCATTACATATGAATTATTCCATACTATGAAGGGAGATAAAGGGAAGAAGAATGATCACATTTCTCTTATGATGGATATATCTAAAGCATATGACAGGGTGGAGTGGAACTTTGTGGACTACATTCAAGGAAAGTTCGGTTTTGGAGAGAGATAGAGAAGGAAGATAAAGGATTGCATGTAAACTGTAACTCACTCTTTTGCCATAAAAGGGGAACGTACCAGGAAAACTCAACCATCTAGAGGACTTCTCTGAGGTGACCCTCTCTCCCCATATCTTTTTATTCTATGTGCTGAAGCTTTCTCAACTACAATTATTTTAGCATCACAACAAAATTTTATCCATGGAATCTGGGCAAGTTGTCATGGCCCCCACATTTCCCATCTTTTCTTTGCAGACGACTCGATCCTCTTTGCCAAAGAAACTAGAGAAGAGTGCCTAAAACTAGCTGAAATTATCAACCAATATGAACAGGCATTAGTACAGAAAAATAACTTATCCAAGATTGAAGTTCCTTTTAGCAAAGGGGTCTGTAGGGAAAGGAAGGAAGAGATAATAATTTTACTACATGTGAAGGAAGTGGACAGTCATGGAAAGTACCTGGGGAATCCTACTGTTGTGGGAAGATCTAAGAAACATGTCTTTACTTTTGTCTAGGAAAGGATTTGGAGGAAGCAACAAGGGTGGAAAGAAAAAGTACTATCCAAAGCGGGGAAGGAGGTCCTCATCAAAGAAATCTCACAAGCCATCCCCCCAAACATCATGAGCATCTTCCTACTGCCTACATACCTATTAGATTCCATTAACATTATTATTTCAAGGTTTTAGTGGGGAGCCAAAGGAATGGAGAGGAAAATAACATGCATCAGTGGGGAGAAATTATGCAAGCCAAAGAACCAAGGAGGTATGGGCTTTAGATATCTCCATACTTTCAACCTAGCCCTACTGGACAAAAAAATCTAGCGCTTGTTTCAAAGAAGGGATACACAATTGTACATGATTCTCAAAGCCAGATACTTTCCTAATGATTCAGTACTAAATGCACATCGTGGGCACAACCCAAGTTTTACTTGGCGCAACATTTGGAACTAAAAAGTATCATCCTAGAAGGACTACAATGGAGGGTGGGGGACGGATCGAGCATCAGCATTTGGGAGGACAACTAGATACCGAAACTAGGGGGAGTCTGGATTCTCTTTATGAGATGTCGAGTAATATAGTTCAATTTGTCCAACATCTCATGAACCAGGAGCCGAGAAGATGGGATGAAGGGTGTGTCAACAATATCTTTACCACTGAGATTGTGAACAGAATCCTTGTGATACCCATCTATAAAGTGGGGGAAGAAGATGGGATCTTTTGGGGACGGAGCAGGAGAGGGGAGTTTACAGTCAGATCTGCCTACTGGCTAGCATCATAGTCAGTGACCACAACACTTCAATTGGAGAGTAACGAGTCAGAAAATGTGTGGAAAGCTATATGGAAGAGAGGTATTCTACCCAAGGCGGTGCATTTCTTATGGCATTTCTCGACGGGTTCGCTGGCTACTCTTGGGTGGCTATTTGACAGGCACTGCCATGTTGATGGCATTTGTGGCATCTATAGGAGGGAGAAGGAAGACATAAACAAAATGTTCTTCAGATGTAGTCAGACCTGGGAACTATGGAACGACCGTCCTCTGAAAATACAGATATGAGTGAGGGAGGTTGCTAACGGTTACATTGGTGAGTTCATCACGAAGATCTCATGGAGGGACAGTGTGGAAGAAGATGAAGAGATGGTATCCTCATGGTGGGTTATATGGATGAGAAGAAACGACCTTGTCTTCAGCAATAAGATAAGACCCCCTTCTATTATACAAAGATCACTTCTGGTACTGCTCATAGGGTATCGAGAGGCATAAGGAACAAGAAGAAACTCAACGAGAGTAAGGGAATCTCAAGGATGGAGACCACCAAATCCAGAGTTATCTAAGTTGAATTGTGACACTACAGTGGGTATATAAGGCTTGATGGTGCTGGGATGGCATGGAGGGACAATAATGGGAAGGTTCTCTGAATAGTTGGCTCGAGGAACCCGAGTTTGCAGGATGTCTAGTGTGAAGAGGCTTGGGCAATCAAAGAAGGACTCAAACTGTCTAGGGAGATGAGTTTGGATAAGATTGTGGTAGAATCAGACTCAGCCTCTATCATCTAGTACATTGCCTCAGGAGTCAAGAGGGCATACCTTAAGGGGACACTTCTTAATGACATATTTTATATCAAAAATTCTTTTTCTAGTATTTCCTTCTGTTCATGTAGGTGATAGGTTAATGGGCTACCCCATATGATAGCACGAGAGGTTGTCAAGAGTAGTGAACCTTTCAGTAGTTCATGTTCTTTCCCTTCATTTGTATATGACTGTGCCAGGGTCGATTTGGCCTCTAATTAATAGTAGACGAGTTGTTTTAAAAAAAGGTATACAACCACTAAATGACATGATATATAAAGTGGTTCCATCCTAAATAACTTTAGTCCACTACCTAGTTGTTTAAAACCAAGATTTCCAATCTATATTTTATTCCCATTTCTATATTGATACCAAAATATGCAAATATCAGTGTCTTTTGTGGCTCAAGGCCAACCTTCTTTTTGTGGCTCAAGGAAAACCTCCAATTCAAGAAAGGACAAGTTTCACCTTCTTTATAGGATGTAGGAAGACCACTGACTTGGAGAAGATCACAATCAGATCCACCACCTTTTGATGCAACCTTCTTACAAGAAGTATCTTTATAGAAAAGCTCCACTAAAGCCTTCTCGCAAGATGTAGAATGAAGCACCAAACCAATAGTGAACAAGAGGGGAAGAAGGAAAGTACAACTCTCTTCATAAAGATTACAAGTAGAGTCACTATGAACAAGTGATGATCAACTGCACATAATTTTAAACAAGTCTATATTTGGTGTAGTAGGAAACTAATGTTGTGTTATATCTTAGAATAGGTTGGATATAGCTGGAGAAGGAAAATGAATATTATAATCATTTAGTAGTAGAACGTACATAGATTTCTCAAGTGTGCTCTAAATATCAATAAGGAAGTAATATATATAAACACTTAGGATACTTAAGATAGTTTTTGGGAGTGTTTTGGCCGACTTTACTGTGAAAATAGCCATTACAGGATAGCTAGTAAGAGTAAAATAGCTAAATACGCACTAGTTGATTAGTTTGAAGACTTTCTATAGGTCAAAATTATTTTCTATAGACCTTAGCCTTAGTTGAAAAAGAGTTTGATCAAGAGGCACCCTATGCAATTTTTTCATCATCTAGTTATCGGTCGGGTTGTGATTTGGTTCCCAATTCTTGGTCGGAAAAGAGTTCAATGGAAAAAGTCCATGTAACTCATTTTCCTAATTTTTTGAAAATGACTCAAATGACTTTTGCTAGGAGACCTACCTATACGAAAACGGTGTATATAAGTAAAAAAAAATGTTTACGATGGTAATAAGTTTATCATCACATGTTCTTACATCAATCCAATTGAGGTATATGATTTACATGTATACAATACATCATACATGTACAACTTGATGTAAAAGCATTTAAGCACACATATAGTTGTACAATCTTTGTTATTGGATCTTCTTGAAGTTCCTTGATCGACTGAAATACATATTACACACATGAATAACATAAATAAGAAATATTTGCATCATCAAAATTTCAATGTGGCATACTAAAAAAGCCAACAATAGCCATCCTGCAAAATAAGATATTTTTTACTTCATTACTAAAACCACAAACATTTACTATATCAGTTGTTCATTGAAATTGAAACAACACATCTCTTGTACAATTCAAGGTATCACTTTATTTAATGACATTTTCCCTATAAAAAGGGATGTTATAGTTTGATGTATTATGTTGGTTTATAGAGAAATTGAATATATATTCATTCTATAGAAGAAATTATGTATACACCATCAATGTAACATCCCAGGATTTGAGGCCTCAGATAACATGATCTTATAAGGAATTATTGGAATACCCATATCACTAAGGTGCACCTCCTTTTTCAGGAGCTCATTACTAAAGAACTCCATAGTTAAACGTACTCAACTTGGAAGTACTAGGATGGGTGACTAGTCGGGAAGTTGACCCCGACTTGCGTGTGAGTGAGGAAAAAGTGCACAATTAAGGCTAGTGATGGTTTGTGGGGCCAGTCGTCATTCCTGAAACTCTACTAGAGCCTTGAGGTAGTGGGCCTGAGCGTTACAAATGGTATTAGAGCCATAACCCCTCCAGTAGGTGGGTCCCACATGGACATGTGGCATGCCAGTCTTGAGGTGTACGGTCTAGGTAGTAGGAAAGGGTTGTTCATGGTGACATAGCCACCCTTGCACTGGTATTCCGTGATTGGGAGTTGGGTCTCCATGGACCATTCTGGGTCTGCATTGAAATGGCAAAATATTATGTGGCCATATAGTCGAGCCTTGATGAGGACGTCAAGAGTCCAAGTGGGGGAGATTGTAATGTCATAGGATTTGAGGCCTCGGATAACATGATCTTATAAGGAAAGATTGGACTACCCATATCACCAAGGTGCACCTCCTTTTCTAGGAGCCCATTACTAAATAATTCCATAGTTAAGCATGCTCAACTTGGAGGAGTACTAGGATGGGTGACCAGTCGGGAAGTTGACCCCGACTTGCCTGTGAGTGAGGAAAAAGTGCACAGTTAAGGCTAGTGGTGGTCTGTTGGGCCCGTCGTCATTCCTAAAACTCTACTAGAGCCTTAGGTAGTGGGCCCGAGCATTATAATAAATTTTCCTAAGAAGTCAACACTTTGTGTAAATTCTCAAAACCTAGATATCACTTGTTGTAGTGTCATTTTTCTAGAGGTTAAGAGGCTATAAACCTAACTTCTTGCATCAATTTTTCATGGACTATTGGCACCATCTTTACAAACCAAGTGCCATTTACATGTTGTGTGAGTTTTATTCTATCAATGGATGTTATTGGTGAATTTATACCCGGAGAATTCAATTATCCATGATCTCTCTACCACCTAAAAAACTAGTTTCCTCAACCTACAACTAGTGGTGACCTATGTTGTCCTCCACTTGCACTATTGCTACTATCCTTGGCACCTCCACATTAGCCGCAGTCGCATCCACTATCATTGTTTTCATCATCGCTGGTATCATCCTATTCACACTGTCATTGTTGTCTTCATCCTTGACAACACCATTTGTTGCTACAATCATGGGTCTTTAGTATTGTCTTGTGGTAGTTGATCTCCCTATTGTTGTCATCTCCTGAACGATTGTCTTCATTCTCACTGCTACTAATCCATGTAGGAACTTTTTATCTTCTCCATTTAGGTTATTTCTTTTCATAAGTGGTTTTTGGATCACCCTTATTTCTTGTTTTATGAAGCTTAATACCCTTGTGATGATATTTTTCAAGGGAAAATGTATATATAAAACACGAATGATGATACATGATACTTACATGTTTTTTCCTTATTGGTTTGATATATAAACCTAGAGAAATCCTACTCAAATTTGGTTATATATTTTAACAATATATGACACAGCTATCCAATTATAAAGGTTTTATTAATGATCTTGATGAGATCTGGCTAGGGTTTTTATGATGACATTTTTCTATTAAGGCATATTTTGTTGTTTATAGTGAATGATAACACCTACATATTTGTGAAATTGGCATGTGTACCCAAATTTACTTCCTTAGACTTTATTTATAAATATTTAATCTAAACTATGTATGAATTTAATGATTATAATGTGTTTTGTTGGCTTAGAAACATGTCCATAATTACTCACTACAAATGCATCTTCAATAGTCTCCTGCTTGGGCCTCTTCTTAAACACTGAATCATGAAGAAGATGTGAGTTTATAGTGTATGTTTTATTCTCAATACTTCTACAGTTGTTGCCCCATTTGTTCCCTAAGTATATATTTAGATGGATATTTTCCCATCTACATCAGTGTACTCTGAGGACTGTAGGACAATGCTACATAAATATTCTTGAAAAACAAGAGCATGTTATATACTTTTTCGTGATATTACATCTTAAATATTGGTATAGGTGGTACACATTTATCAATATGCATTGTAATATTATGTCTTAAAAACTAATAAGTTTGGTCTCAATTCAAAATATTTTATCCTAAAATTGACCTAGCTAACACCCAAATCAATGCTTTGTTGCCTATCATGTGAATATGTAATGCATCAAAGTTGAATTTCCATTCTAAATTATTTCACTCAGGAGTTTACAAGAGGCCATGATGAGTTTATACGATTTACTTTGGAACATATTAGACAACCCAAAGATAGGTTTTTTTTTCTCCTGTAGGACTTGTGCTAAAATTTGAAAGTCGACAATGTTGAGAAAATTAGAGGTCATGTCATGAAAAATGGGATTATACATGTCTATATAGAATGGCACTGGGATGGAGAGACTGCCACTTTGAGATTAGTAAATCTTAATTGAAGAAATCTTATGGAAGAATAAATGGAGAACGGTCTTGATGTGAATGAACCTATTTAAAACTTTGTGATTGATGTGATGCTAGATAGTCATGGGGAAAATTTTATCTATCTAGTTTGCTTATTTACAAACATAGTAAATGATGAATAGAGGTCTAAGTTCAGGAGGTTGGGCGCTATGTTGAGATTGTATACTAAAGAAACTAACAATAGGAAGAATGACAAAAGTTTCACATCTATGTTGTCGTTGATGAAATAAATTAATCCTTAAGGCAACGAGCTTCCAGTCTTGACATATAAATAAATAAAAAATTGGGTTCTAGTGGAAATGAAGGCTAAAAAAATACATGCATGCCTGAATGATTATGTGTTATTTCAAAAGGACTATAGAAATTGGAACGAGTGTCCCAAATGTGGGGCATCAAGGTATCAAATGGAAACTTTGGGTGTGAAAAAGAAACTTAACTTACACTTAATCTCCCTCTAACATAACTTTATCATCATAATCATGTTCTTGATTACTTTTAATACCAATGGATTAAGAGATATCAGTAGTTAGATTCAAATTGCATTTCGTTTGCCTAATCTCAAGAGTTCTGGCATGTTGTAGACATAATTGTAAATTCATAATAATATGAGGACTTCATTACAAAATGTGTGCAATGTATTTAAACTTGAATTTACTTCATAGTCATTCTTTTTTAATCCCTAAAATCACATGTTTGAAATATCACACAATTGATAACTTTGACTACACCTTAATTTCCTTAATATTGCAATTTTATGTATGATTGTGGGTTAATTTGTAATTCCATCATAATTGAGGCATTAAATGCAAACTGAATGTTCATTATTTTTTATCATGTTATTCTTCATTATATTCCTTCTTTAATTTATTATTCAATGTTTTTCAACTTAAAAAATTAGGATTTCATCATTGCTCCTCTATACATCATATATCTCTAGTCTTGCTTGATCTTGGTATATGCTCTTAAGATGTGCTACCATCTCAATAATATCCATGTTCTCATGTTGTCTCTACAACAAATAGTTCATTGAGCACAACATCAAGCACTTGACATCCACAACATCTTCAGAGTGCTTCTTGTAAATACCTTGTCAACCTTTGGTGCAATAGGAGTAGGTTCGTCTGGCTCTGGTATCTACATGACATAGAGCTTGTGCTCTTGACTGAGAATGATTCTCAATGTCCCAAATCAATCATTGAAGTTATTCTTTTTTAGCTTGTCCTTCTTAAGGACAGACCACAACAAAACATATTTGAATTTTTTATTAGTTTCTAAAAAGGAAGTTTTGCAACCTTTATCAAACATACTTGCAATTTGATTTGGTTATATTGATGATATTAATTATGCCTTTAACTAATTATTGCACCCGCTATATTGTTCAAGTTTATAACCCTCACTACCAATCTAAAATATTGAAGCATCCAACCTTTCAGTGAGCCAAGATCTAAAATAATTAAGTATTTACCCAACCAATGTTGGTGTCCACAACTAGTGATTAAGGTATGTAATATTTTCCAGTTCTTCTCATTCAACTCTTAGATATATGGTGTGCAAATGTTTTGTCACATTCTATCTGTATGCTTTTGGGTACTTAATCTCATTAAGGCCACCTAGTTAAGCCTTCCAAAAATCCAACACGATAGAATATGCACCTTGCTTTGGTTAATCTACATATCTACCATCATACTTCTATGAGATAGATGGTGCACCACGCTTTGGCATAACGTGCACTTAGTCGATAAATATTTTCATGTGTGATGCTTATGGAAAGCATCCAAGGCTTGATATTTATTAAGATATTTTATATAAATACAAATATGTATCCAATCACCACATATTTATAATATGTATCATATATATGATATATCCACATACAAAAAATGAAATCATAAAACATATGAGTGATGGTTATGGCCAATCTAATGCCATTCCTTGGAGACACAATGAATTTATACCACCTAATGTCATACATCTCAGGTAACAACCTATATTATGTTGTTGGGATGGGCCGATCAATCAGCTGGACCCTCCAGTTGATCAGTCGGACTCTCATTCGGTTGACTGGCTTCCATCGGTTAGTCGGTTGGATCTGTCTCATGGGATTGACTAGACTCCTCTTTTCGATCGGTTGGGACTCCATCAATCGATTGGGTCCTCCTCTCGATTGGCCGCCTTGGTCCTCCGATCGATCGAATCGACTTCTTAGTTGGTTGACCTACCTTGTGTTGAACATCTTCTCTTTCCAAAAATAGAAATTAAAACTATCCTATTCCATATTACATTATAAAAGGGAAAATCTTGAGTTACATTCAAGGGGAGTATGGGAAGAAGTACATTAATTTACATTTGAGTAGGAGGGGAGAGGCTTGATATGCAAACTAAGTAACAAGAGGAAAGAAAATCAAACAACCATGCACACACATCCTTAGGAGTTTGGGGTATAACCACACTTACATCCATCATTAAAACACTTCTAGGGAGACACATATAGATTACACACACACACACACACACACACACACACACACATATATATATATATATATATATATATATATATATAGGGTCATATGTGGTAATCAAACAGATATTCACCTTAACTATTTTAAAATTTGCATTGTATATAATAAAATAAATCAGATCACATTTATTTAGATCCCTGATGCACCATAAATTGAACAAGTCCCTAATACCATTGTTAAGGAATAGGGACTACAGAGAAGGCATTGGAAATAAAACTTTTGTCCCTATACCTTGCCAGTAGATCATGTCAACAACAATGTATCTAGGAAAGGGGCTAGCAAGAGGTATACCTAGTCATGGAGCAAGTCCAGTAACTACTCTTGCTTGGTGATGTCTAATCTTGACACGATGCACATGGACAACTATCTGAGATGGCCTCCTGGTACAACACCACAAAGAGCGGTGGTTATTGTCCTCCTAACATGGAGGTAATAGCCTCGATGACTCTGCATAGTCCACACGGACCACTGAGAACTCCATGTTGTGCTACTAAATTGAACATGAAGGACTTTTCCCTTTGTTGTCTCTCCCTTGATGTCTCTCCCTTTTATGGGTAAGACTTGCTTGGGCTTTTACATTACCACAACTATGAGGAGGCAATAATTGTTAGAGCTTATTGTTGTGTATACTGAAAGTCTTGACTACCACTCTATTTATAGGAGGGTCAAGGTTAGGGTTTCCAAATAAATTGGGAGTCGAAGAGACATATTTTCACAAATTTATGGTTGGTATGTATCACAAATCAGTCGGTCCACTTATGAACCGATCAATTTCTTTCTAAATCGATCAATTCACTCCTAAAGGGATCAATTCATTTCCAAACTATTCAATTCATATCTTGAACTGGTCGGTCCACATGTGAATCGATTGATTCAACACTTGAATTAGACAGTTCACTATATTTCCTACTCCCAAACATATTGGCTTTCAATGTGATTATTAATGCACTAGATGACGTTAGGATAAATCCTTGATCCAGTCTTACTAATCTCTCAATCGATCGATTCACAATCTAAACTACTCAATCACATTCTGAATCGGGTGGCCCACTTCAGAATCAGGCAATTTGTATTCTGAACTGTGCTATTCACTTTTGAACTGGTTGATTCAAATTCCAATTTAGCCAATGTACAACCAACGCTGTTTAAATTGAATAACTAAACACTTTAGTAATAAATTTAATCCATATTCATGACCAAACTCCTTTTTCTAAGGGCATCCTATGTGTGTGACCCTATAGGTCCCAAATTACATTGACAATGAATATCCTTAACTAATTTATGACATCATAAGCAATAACCGGTATATAGAAACACATGATTGCTACCTAAGAGATTGGAAAGTTGGAGAACAACTTCGACATACATTTTGTGATTAGTGTTACCAAGATTGTATAGTTCCTTTTTCTCTAATATTCTGATTGAACTTGAGGCATGGGTTCATCGTACTCTCAATGTTCAATCCATGTTCCTTGAACTAGAGTAGATTATATGAGATACATGTGATCTAAAACATCACATATTGAGTCACATGAGTATGGCCATATGTTTCTCAATCTCGCTTAGCAAGTGGCCATGATATCAATCTTCTATAGGAGGGACAAATCCCATCAACATCACTCATACTCAATCCCTATGTGCCACAACGTACCCAAGCACCACCTTTATGGAAACCCTTATTTAAGGTCATGTTGGATGGTATCAAAATATATCGAACGATATGTGATGAGTATATTTATCTTATTGCATAAGCCTTGTGAGGCATGTTAAATACTTATATGATAAGTATAATGCTTAATGGCCTTGTGAGCCATATGAATAGTTGTTGTCTAGTGAAAGGTAACAAGATGCTTAATGGACTTGTGAGCCATGTGAATAGTTGTTTCCTAGTGAAAGGTAACAAGATGCTTAATGGACTTGTGAGCCATGTGAATAGTTGTTGCCTAGTGAAAGGTAGCAAGATGCTTAATGACCTTGTGAGCCATGTGAATAGTTGTTGCCTAGTGAGAGGTAACAAGATGCTTAATGGCCTTGTCAGCCATGTGAATAGATGTTTCCTAGTGAGAGGTGACAAGATGTTTAATCAAACTATATGAGCTATGTGAAATACTTGTACAACAAGTAAAATGAATACCTTGGTCTGAGGACCTGAAGGTAATAATTACCTATTACAAAGGTAAAAATACTATGTGATGATCTAGGGGTTTGAATACCCAGATCTAGTAATCATGATGATAATGATATGAAGGGATGAGGATCCCCAGTAATGTGATAATGGGTAGAGATCCCAAGTACCAAGTATCTAAATGCGTTTTAAAGACTTGATATATGTATTACACCTTTATTTGTAGCATTTTTTGTGATTAATAATGATAACTTGTTTGATGCTAAAAGAATGATGTAATACATGTAATACATCATTAGGAACTATAAAACGTTTCCCTGACCATAGATCCATCAGCATCCAAATTTGTTGAATGGTGAAATGAGTTCCCCGCGATATAACTTGGAATGCATATTTTTGAATATGTGGGGGCATGGAGCCTAAGTGTCCATGACTCAGCAATTTCATAAGAATGTCTCAATAGAGCATGGTGAACTGACTTGTGGCTCAGAGCATGGTGCCTATGTGACCATGGCTCAGAGTATGGTGCCTAAGTGACCATGACTCAGTAACTGGGGACAATCGTTGTTGATGTTTCCCCTAAGGGAGCACAATTGACATTGTATCTCTAAGTGAGGATGCATATGTACCCTGGTACAACTATATTGTAGCTGACACAAGATGTCCTGCTAAACCTAAGTGGTCTCATACTGACCGAGACAAGGGAGGTCATTGCAACCAGCTCTTTGATTGACCTTGTAAGGTACCGACTTGTGAGAAGTTTGTGGTCGGTTGGAGATGAACGGGGTATGCTTCATCTCCTCAGGGCATAAGTGTGATTGTAATATATGTTCAGCCATGTAGCATATCTGCTTAAGGATCAAATATGAGAAACATTGTTTGATGCACAATTTAGTTATACATCCTAGTTGATAGATGTTATTTGTGTTTCTTTACATTCCTTGCAAAGAAGATAGATGATTTATAACTCTACCATGGGTAGATGCAATGTTATCCTTAAGTAAGGAGATTACTTTATTTTGTTCATACAATGATTTATCCTTCATGTTAATATAAAAGAACCTCTGATCAGTTTTATAAATGCTTAATATGTGATAATAATATGGTCGGCGGAGAGTTATATCTCTCGCTGGGAAAATTGTCTCACGATGTGGGATCCACAATTTTTAGGTCTACATGCACGAGGTGATGGAGACCATTATGTAGAGGAGGAACAACAGTTGAGGTAGTAGTGATAGCTCAGGTTGAGTGTACTACCTGTCGTGTCTTGTAGATAGAATTCCTATGTTTCGTCTCTATACTCTCAGGTCCTTGGAGTCAGTTCGTAATGGTTTCATGAATGATCTAAAGATTTGGGCTTGTATGCCTCAAGGTTTTATGTTGCTTCAGTATATGTGTTGTTAGAGCAACTGTTATATGTTGTCCTCGAGATGAGGAGAAACAATGTTTATACAATGCAAATCATGATATATATATATATATATATATATATATGTTTCAGATTCTTTAGTAAAAGTATCCTGGAAGAAGACCTACTTGCATATGGTCTAAATTTTTAGTGATTTTTTTAATCTGTTGTTTATGTAATTCTTCTTAATTAGTAAAAATTTGTTTGTCAGTTTGATGATAATCATTCAACTTTGGTATCAGAGCCTAAGGTTCATTGAGTCTACAGAGACATAGGAATAAGGTGTTGAGTCTGTGTTAGTGTCCTCCAGTATACCCTATAGTGACTTCTCCTTATGCAGAAGAAAGGGTAAAGTTTATAAATGACTGGGGAACATGAGGAACACATTGCTGAGAGCAATGTTATTGGGAGTGGGTGCAAGGGATCAGGCAAGAGAAGAATGAGTTCTTAAGCATTCCCAATCAGGATAGAGAATCTTGCTTTTTATGCTCTTGTGAAGCAAATTAGGACAATAGTGATGCATATAGTAGACTGGATACTAGCATTACAACCGAGGTAACCAGTCCTCAATATAGAATGTTTGGGTTTTGAAAAGGTTCCCAAATGACATAGTAATGTTGGAACAATGGAAAATGTGGGAAGGACTGACATATGGCAAGAAAGTAGACTCTTCCATAAGTATAGCAGATAGTATATATGTGATGGCAGTGCCCAAGGAGGGACACTAAGATGAGAATGAAGGAAAGGTCTCTACAATTCTAGAGACATTTGCCTAGTTGTTTTAAAAAGCCAAAGTTTTTGGTGCCACCAGTGTAATAAATGCCTAGTGCACCAGGGAAGTAGTCATTATGTGAGGGAAAATGTCCTAAATTTTCACTTATAAGAACTCCTGACTTAGCATTTACATCAGTAATAAGACCGATAAGACCATGGTATGAGGACAAGACATGTTATAGATATGGACATTTTGAACAAAAAGGGAGGAAAAGACCCAACAACCGAGGCATACTCGACATGGCTTATGAAAGTTACAACCCAATAATGTAAAGAGACAAAAGCAATAACATGAAACAATTATACTCTATATGTTGAGTCAACCTGAAGCAGTAGATGTCCGTGAGGGATAGCAGTTAGATAGAGCCTTTTTTCATTTTAATACGCCTTGTCTTGATGTTATTTGATAATCATAAGAAGGATTGTTGTTATTGACTCCCCTATTGATTTCCCTATGGGAACACAGGGAAGAAATAATGAGAACTAGAATTTATATTCTGTTTAGTATTCTTTTAAATGATTTATAATTTCTCTTATCTGTTTGAAAGAGGATAAGGTGTAGAGGTGATGTCTGGAGAAGACCCAGGGATGCTAAGTCTTATGCTTTTGATGATATGAAAAGTAAGGAATATAATAGTAAACAAAGTGCATACTACCTAATCTCAGTACTTGTATACCCTGGCTAGGTATTCAACTATTGAAGATAAGGTAAGTATGGAACTCCTAGATTGTTATCTTTCTGATTACTCTGATCAAGTAGTCATTCTGAGACAATCTAGTGAGTATAACAAAATTGGAAATATGGCATGGATATTTTTATCACATCCTAAGTGCATTAAATGGAATCTGAGATGATCTCAGATCAATCTGTGTGTATGAGGAAGTAAAAAGTATAATCCTCATGATAAAGAGAATGAGAACAAGGGAGATGATCCCTGTCTAATAAAGCCTGTGTGAATAGTAAAGATCTTTTCCCATGATTTGAAAATGGGAAATGTGATAAAATCACAAAATGTTCATGAACATGTTAGAAAATAACAAAGAAAGGAGTGATGACACATAATCATCCTTATAATTCCTATGATGATGGCAAGGAACCTAGGATGAAACAAGAGTAAATGACTCATGAATAGTTGAAACCTCATGCAATAATTAGAGGAGATGATAATCTCTTCTCTTTAATAAACAACCCTGGGTAATGATGGGGTGATAAGAGGAATATGTTTCTTTGTGTTCTTTCCTTTCAGGGACATGGCAATCAAGTGAGTCTTATGACACTTGATGTGCATGAGTTAAAAGTGTTCAATTGATGGGTACTTAGAAAAGTATCAGTTTGTCATGGACTTTGATTCCAAGATAAAGATATGTGTATCAAGTAATGTCCCAAGATGAAAGAAAGATCCTTTTATATGTGTGGCTTTGGTAATAACAACAAGGAGATGGAAATGATGAGGATGTGATGTGTTTTTGACACATGTGATGGATACCAAGGTAAGGATTCTGGTATCTAAGAAGTATCAGGTGGTATGGGAAAGTAAAAAAAACATAATTCCTAATCAGATGATTTATGTTGGTTACCTGGAATGGCCAACTGTGAAATCAGTCTAGTTACATAAAATAGTATGGACATCACATGTTAGGGGTTTATGCTCTACATAAACATAACATTGATAAGGATTTACTAATCGAAGGAACAATTGTAGAATCATTTTGGGAAAAGCTTATCAAGCTAAAAAATAATTCCTTAGAATATCTCTATCTAGATCTGTTGAGGCAACTTATATATAACATCTAGAGATACCTCTGAGATAAGTTCTTAATTGATAATTAACCTCCCCTTATGAAAAGAGAATGTACAACTAATGAGATAGTTTGTAAAAATAGTAAGAAAGTTTAGTGTTGTTCCAGTAGATTAGATGGCACAGAAGATGTATGATAAGACTTGTAGTCCTAAGTGGGTGACAAAACGTAACTTTGGTCTTTCCTTGGAAGTGAAATGCTAAACTAAATGAGGAGTATGGAAGACTCCCCAGAATCAAGAATCTTGTCACATAAAATTGTAAGTTGAGGAAGGTGACAAATCAGGGAGGTTTGACTCCTAAGTTAAATAAGGTATGTATAATGTTTCTCTGACTAAGAAAAGTGTTACCTGACATAGAGTTGACTCTATAGTCAATAATGAAAAGGACAATGGAGTATGTGTCTTGTATGACAGATTCTATGATAACCCTCTGATTGTGTTGATCAAAGTTCTATGGAATCTCCATGACATTAAGATGTTAAGTGGAGACTTGATGATATGATGAATGAATAATATATGTCTCCCTTTACCTGGGATTTTGGGGACGAAATCCTTTTTAGGGGTTTATAACTTGTAATGACCCTGACATGGGTTATGAGGTAACCCTATTTGTTTTGGCTAAGTAAGTTGCTTAGAACTTTAATATAATCCTCTAAGTAGTTTTTTTCTCATGTGACACACTTATGTTTCAAGTTTGGTCCTGATTGAATGTTGTTTGAGCAATGTTCCTTTGTTTTGGACCAAAGTGAAATTTACCCAGGATGAGGGGTTATATTGCAATATGTCACATGTTGAACGTGAACTAAGTGTTTTAGCATCATAAAAGAGAGAAATATGCTAAGTGGTGGCTTGTGGAAAGCCTAAATGCCAAGTTTGAACTTGTTTGAACAATGCTAGTATTGTGTGCACCAATTTTGGTATAATTTGTAATTTACCCAAAATATAGGGTTGAAATGCAAATTACCACCTATAGAGTGTTCTTACTTCCTCTATGTATCATTTAAAGGAGATAGAATGAATGAGACACCATGTTTGAAACATTTAGGAGTGGTAGTACTCCTGGTGATGAAAAGACCAAAAAAGGGGTTGAATGGAAACCCTAATTTGAGCTTGTATTGAGTGTATCGAGTTGTAGTGTCAAATGGGATTCCCTATAGGCCAAGGAGACAAAGAGGAGACCCCCATATTGTGTTGTTAACTCTTTGAATTTTAAAAAACGAGCTAAGAACCTCAATAAATCAATGGATATCGGCTTGCAACTTTCCTTAGGAAAGGTTGCATTGAATTGTGAATATAATAATGTGAATGGAAGTAGCTTGTCCTAGAAGATAACCAAAGGAGGCCAACCCTTATACCTTGCATTATCCTCAAGTTTTTATTTTTCATGGCAACATAAATATGGAGTGCATGCAAGTACGTGTCAATCCATGCATGGCCATGTGGCACCTACTAGTAGTAAGGTGATGACACCTCATATACACTCTCTCCCATGAACCTCAAGTATATATACCCTTCCTTTCACCCCTTAGTGAACTTTTTCGAATCCTACCACCTCCTTGCTCTTAGATATTGTGCATAGAGCCTTTTTATCGTGCATAGTTGATGTGGTATTGTGCATAGGGCTTGGGTATCGGCCATAGCATATGGTATCGGCCATAGCATGTTGATATTGACCATAACATGTTGATATCGGCCAAGTGGAGTGTTTTTGGCCAAAAGTGAGGGGGATATCAGACAAAATTGATGGAATATTGCGCAATAGCAGTGAGGTATCGTGCAAGGTGCTAAGGAGAAAGAAGGATCTCAAGTCTTAACCCTAAGGTAAGGCCATGATCGTCATCAACCTTGGATTGAAGCATGGATCTAGGGTTATGATCTTCCATTCTTTTCTTCTTCACCAAATGCTTATCCATGGTGATTCTTTACATATAGAGGAGTTTTGAAGTCATCTTCAACCTTAGTAATGTGGAGCTTTGGAGAATGTATCTTTGAATTTGTTCTTGAGGTAGGTTATATAACTTGAACCCAATTATATTATTATGCACTTTCAATTTTGTCATACTTGTTGATCTACTTGAAATTTTGATTTCTCTTGAATAATTGATGATCCTTTGAGTTCTAAAAGCTTCATGGGACTATTTTCCATGACTTAGAACAGTAAGAACAAGAGTCTAGAGGTTGATGGTGATGACATCATCAAGGGTAAAGTGATATCAGGTTGAAGCACACACCTCTTTGACCGATATGGTGTGAAGCGCACACACACCTCTTTACCCGATATGGTGTGAAGCACACACACACCTCTTTGCTTGATATGGTGTGAAGCACACACACACCTCTTTTCCAGATATGGTGTGAAGCACACACACACCTCTTTGTCCGATATGGTGTGTAGCACACACACACCTCTTTGTCTGATATGGTGTGAAGCAGACACACACCTCTTTGCCCGATATGGTGTGAAGCACACATACACCTCTTGCCTGATATGGTAAGCACACATAAACCTCTAAATTATATGGCAAGCAAGCATACACCTCTTTCTCGATATGGTAAGAACACATACACCTCTTGCCCGATATGGTAAGCACACATACACCTCTAAAGTGATATGGCAAGCAAGCATATACCTCTTGCCCGATATGGTAAGCACACATACACCTCTTTCCCGATATGGTAAGCACACATACACCTCTAAAGTGATATGGAAAGTAAGAATACACCTCTTGGATGATATGATGTTGAGCTCATATCTCTAAAACAATATGGTGGGTAACCCAATACACTAGATGATAAAAGTGGTAAGGTGGTTAATACCCTAGAACAGGTGTTGGCCAATACACTAAAGTATGGTGTGGACAATATCTTCAAGTGAGGTGAGTATGTTACACCCATGTAGGGTGAAGGTAATACATCATATGATTAGTAAGGTTCATACCTTGATGGGTAAGGGTATGAGGGATATGATAATGTCTAGCTGAATATACACCTAACCCAATACATGTGTTCAACTTGACATACATGATTCAATCTGATGCACCTTGTAAAGGTGAGGGTAAAACACTCTTAGGAGTGATGATTTAACACCAAGTAATGGTGTGGTTAATACCTTGATAGGTGAAATACCTAATGTGGTTGATAATGGTATATCAACAATACCTTAACTCGAGATGAGTCCATATCACTTGATGATAGTTGGGTAATTCAAATATGTGACTTATGTCCAATACACTACAGGATAAATGTGATGTGTTAGTGCATAAAGTATTAGGATGGGATATACCCTAATACAAGATAAGTTGATGAACTTAAGTAAGTGAAAAGTGATGAGGGAAGTGATACATCAAGGCATGATAAATACCACATCCAGCACCTCACGATTGATGCACCTTAAATCCAATATACTTGTATGAGTAACACATGAAGTGTGTCATGTCAATTGTTACATGGAGATGTAATGAGTTTAATGCACTTTGATAAGTGTAGGCTAACATACCTTGAGAAAGGGTTAAGCCAAGATAATAAAGTATGATGCAATCAATATCCTAGTGAGGATGAGAGAGAAACTCATACTTTGTGTTAATAATCATTTAATGATAAATGACGAGAATAAATAAGTATTATTGAATACTTATGATATCAATGTATGTTCCTAGATGTGTGGAGCAATGAATTAGGGTTTGGATTAATAATATGAACTTGAAACCCTATTCAGCTATAAAAGGGAAACATAACCCTAATAATGGGAAGGTTGTATTTCTCTTATTGCATAAGCCTTGTGAGGCATGTTAAATACTTATATGATAAGTATAATGCTTAATGGCATTGTGAGCCATATGAATAGTTGTTGTCTAGTGAAAGGTAACAAGATGCTTAATGGCCTTGTGAACCATGTGAATAGTTGTTTCCTAGTGAAAGGTAACAAGATGATTAATGGCCTTGTGAGCCATATGAATAGTTGTTGCCTAGTGAAAGGTAACAAGATGCTTAATGGACTTGTGAGCCATGTGAATAGTTGTTGCCTAGTGAGAGGTAAAAAGATGCTTAATGGCCTTGTCAGCCATGTGAATAGATGTTGCCTAGTGAGAGGTGAAAATATGTTTAATCAAACTATGCGATCTATGTGAAATACTTGTACAACAAGTAAAATGAATACCTTGGTCTGAGGACCTAAAGGTAATAATTACCTGTTACAGAGGTAACAATGATATGTGATGATCTAGGGGTTTGAATACCCAGATCCAGTAATCATGATGATAATGATATGAAGGGATGAGGATCCCCATTAATGTGATAATGGGTAGAGATCCCAAGTACCAAGTATCTAAATGCGTTTTAAAGACTTGATAGATGTATTACACCTTTATTTGTAGCATTTTTTGTGATTAATAATGATAACTTGTTTGATGCTAAAAGAATGATGTAATACATGAAATACATCATGAGGAACTATAAAATGTTGCCCTGACCATAGATCCATCAGGGTCCAAATTTGTTGAATGGTGAAACGGGTTCCCCGCGGCATAACTTGGAATGCATATTTTTGAATATGTGGGGGCATTGAGCCTAAGTGTCCATGACTCAGCAATTTCATAAGAATGTCTCAATAGAGAGTGGTGAACTGACTCGTGGATCAGAGCATGGTGCCTATGTGACCATGGCTCAGAGTATGGTGCCTAAGTGACCATGACTCTGTAACTGGGGACGGTTGTTGTTGATGTATCCCCTAAGAGAGAACAATTGATGTTGTAGCTCTAAGAGAGGATGCCTATGTACCCTGGAATAACTATATTGCAACTGACACAAGATGTCCTACTAAGCCTAAGTGGTCTCGTACTGACCGAGACAAGGGAGGTCATGGAAACCAACTCTTCCATTGACCTTGTATGGTAACGACTTGTGAGAAGTTTGTGGTCGGTTGGAGATGAACGGGGTATGCTTCATCTCCTCAGGGCATAAGTGTGATTGTAAAATATGTTCAGATGTGTAACATATCTGCTTAAGGATCAAATATGAGAAACATTGTTTGATGCGCAATTCAGTTATACATCCTAGTTGATATATGTTATTTATGTTTCTTTACATTCCTTGCAACAAAGATATATGATTTATAACTCTACCATGGGTAGATGCAATGTTCTCCTTAAGTAAGGAGATTACTTTATTCTATTCATACAATGATTTATCCTTCCTGTTAATATAAAAGAACCTCTGCTCAGTTTTATAAATGCTTAATCTATGATAATAATATGGTCAAAAGAGAGTTGTATCTCTCACTGGGACAATTGTCTTACCCTGTGGGATCCACAATTTTTAGGTGGATGTACACGAGGCGGTGGAGACCATTTTGTAGAGGAGGAACAATAGCTAAGGCAGCAGTGACAACTCAAGTTGAGTGTACTATATGTCGTGTCTTGTAGATAGAATTCCTATGTGCCATCTCTGTACTCTCAGGTCCTTGGATTCAGTTCGTAATGGTTTCATGAATGATCTAAAATTTTGGCTTGTATGCCTCAAGGTTTTATGTTGCTTCAGTATATGTGTTGTTAGAGCAACTGTTATATGTTATCCTTAAGATGAGAATAAACAATGTTTGTACAATGCAAATTACGATATATATATGTTTCAGATTCTTTAGTAAAAGTTTCCTAGAAGAGGACCTACTTGCAAATGGTCTAAATTTTTAGTGATTTTTGTTAATCTGATGTTTATGTAATTCTTCTTAATTAGTAATGATTTGTTTGTCAGTTTGATGATGGTCGTTTCACAATGAGACTCTATCATTAGTCACCACACATTCAAGTATTATGTATACTATTTTCTAATTTGTTTCGACATTAATATGTAACAGACATAAGAAGAATGTGTGTGCTCATATCATACATTTGGACTCATTGTTTAGGTACCAAACCTAAAGATATATGTCATCGATTAAGATAATTCTTTAGACATTTATTATGTATCTATCATCATCTCATGATTGATAGAAGAACAATAAATGTAATTACATTTATAATTATCAAACCAAGTATATGATGCCTCATTAAATCATCATATGATTGGCTCTCTGGATATATATACCAATAGACTCCCACTTGCACTTCGAGCCAATCACCCACAAATCTTATTCCAAGTAATCTTTACATGTCCATCATGTTTCTACTGCATAAGTGTTTTTGTAGAGGATTAGCAAAATTTGCTTCATGTCAGTACTTTTCAAGTATTCACAGCTCCTTGTTATACGATTTCTCATATGAGATGGAAATTCCATAGTATGCTATCTCAGATTCCTTGCCTATAATGTAGCTACATTATTGTCATAATACTTTTACTATGTCATTAATGGTGTGAACCTCCTACAAATTCATCTAAATGAACTTCTTGAACCATACAATATCCTTTATTGTATCCATAACATCAAGGTAGTCAGATCTTATTGTAGAATCAACCATTGTCTTTTGCTCAAAACCTTTCCATCTTACAGTTCTATTTTAAGGTCAAATAAAAAATTAGATTGTGATATGTGTCACTTTGGTAGATTGCATTGATGTAACCATTTACATCCAACTCTTACTTATTAGTATAACCAAGGAACTAGTCATTTTAGTGCTTTTCAAGTACTTAAGGATTTTCTTTATGGTAGTCTAATGACCTTCACTAGGATCTGACTGATATCCTCTCATCATGTCTAATACATACGAGACAATAGGACGAGTGCATAACATTGCATACATGATAGAGCTGATTATGAATGCATATGGAATATTACTCATGTTTTCCCATTCTTCAAAAGAACCAGGAAACTAGGATCTTGAGAAAGTAATCCCATGGAACATGAACAAAATTTGTTTCATTGATTCCTATATGCTTCCCATTCTTCACAAGAACTGGGACACTAGGGTCTTGAGAGACTAATACTAGGGAACATGAAAAAAATTTCTTTCATTAAGTCCTATATGCATTGCCAATGTTGATTCTTTTTACTTAGGTTAAGAAGATATCTATATCTATCTCTATAGATCTTACATCCTAAGATATAGGATGCTTCACCTAATCCCTACATACAGAAGGTACTTCCCAACTAGGTTTTAATATTTGTAGGATAAGGACGTCATTTCCCATCATTATGTGGAATATAAATATGCTCCAACTAACCTTTTGTAATCAGAAAGTTTCATCTTCATTTTAACTAAAGTCAAACTCTTTGTCTATCATGTGAAATCCAAGATTCCTTCTCTAAGATGCTTGCTTCAATCCATAGATTGACCTTTGTAGCTTAGATACTTCATTTGCAATAATTGGATTTATAAAACCATTTAGATTGTGTCACACACACATCCTCTACAATATTATTATCAATGAATGAGTTTTAGAATCCATTTTCTATATCTCATAGTCATGCTAAGTTGTAATGATAAGCATGATTCTGATGGATTTAACCATGGAAACCGGTGAAAATATTTCATCATGTTCAAAATTTTGAATTTTTTTGAAACCTTTAGCAACCAGCCTTCCCTTATAGGTTTGTAAAGTACCATCCATGTTGATCTTCTTCTTGAATATGAAATTGCACCTATGGTTTTTATCCGTTCAGGTTGATCTACCAAGGTCATACCTTGTCGGTGTACATGGACTCTATCTTGGATCTCATGGCCTCAAGCCATTTCTCAGACACTAGTCCCTCAATAGCTTCTAGATAGGTTTTTTGGCGCATCATCTATTACCAACTCAGCACTTTTATGAGTTATAAGATATCATAATATTTCAAGATCAAGGCATTTTTAATAGATCTATGAGGTTTTTGTGTTACATATGGAACTTGTGATTCCACAACAATTTGTGATTCCTCTTGTTCCTACTATACCTCTTTAGGTTCAATGTTTTCTTGTTGGTCTCAAACTTTTCGAGTTCTAATTTTGTCCCACTCATTCCTTTAGAACTAAATTCCCTTTCAGATATACATCCATTTCAACAACAAACATTTTTGGTATCAGATTAAAAAAGTAGTATACTTTGGGATATTCAACAAAATAACATTTATGTGATTTGTGGACAAAGATTTTCCAAAAAACATTTTTTTATTTAAGCTTTCATTTCTAATCTTTGTAAAATACATATCGGGACACTTCCCATGCCATATCTCATATGGTGTCTATTGAACAAATTCATAGGGTACATTGTTTAATGTAAAACATGTTCCAAAAAGGAAATTGGAAGATCAACTATATTTATTGATCATCACCATGATTCACAAGGTGTGATTCCTTCTTTTTGATACATCATTAGGTTTCAGGTGGAATTCATTGTGACAAATTATCATGGTCTCTAGAAGGTCCTCACACTCTTGGTATAAATATTTTCTATGTCCATCAAATCAAACTGCTTCAATACTTTTACCAAGATGGTTATGTACTTCATTCATGATTTCTTTGAACATCAAGATATTTAGACATGTATTTAATTAAATATAATCTACCATATCTATTGAGATCATCAGTAGATATAATGAGGTACTATTAACTACATCTAGTATTTATTCTGAAAGGGTATATATGCATTAGTATGTATGGTCCCTAATAGAATATTTGCTCTCCCACTACATCTAGTGAAAGGTGCTTTTGTCATATTTTCCAAGAAATAAGACTCACATGTCTCTATTGTTTTAATAACCAAAAGAGTCTAGACAACCATCTTTATGGATTATAGAAATGCACTTCTCATTTATGTGCTTTAAATGACAATTCTATGAGTATTCATTATTTGAGTCATCTAGTCATTCGGTATATGAGATATACTTTTTTGTCTTTAGAACTAACGAGTATATACTAGGAGACTCAGGGCACTTCCATATAAGATATTATCTTTTAAAATAGAACATCAGTTATTCATAATACTCTTATCCATGCAAGATACATGATGTTTTTTCACTAATGGCAAGTACATAATAGCAATTCACTAATTCTATTACATGTCCATGAATGACATATTCTAACTATACTGGTAGCAACTCTTGCTCCATACAGTTCTAACATACTTCTTCTCGGTTCTTGAAGTGGAGATCTCTATCTCCTTTTTCTTCCTAAGTTCCTCTATAGAATGAGGACAATTCCTTTTCCAGTGTCCAATATGGTGACGATGGTGGAACTTTCCTTTCTAATTCACTCCTCCCTTAGCATTCAATACAAAAGACTTTGGGTTCTGGCTAGGTTTGGAATTTTTCTGAGCTTTGCCCTTTCCAATGTACTTCCCTTTTCCTCTATTGATCATCATTATAGATTTGGGTTTGTCCTTATTCATCTGCGCTTCATCTGTCCTCAACATGCCAAGTAATTCTGACAACAAGCTGTCAAAATTATTCATGTTGTAGTTCATGAAAAATAGGTTGTATGATTCTGGCAATAACTGTAGAATCACATATGTTGCCAACTCTTGACCTAAGGAAAATCTTAATCTAGCAAGGTTATCCACACACCCAATCAAGTTGAGTGTATGAGGACCTATTGGATCTCCTTCTACCGTATTGCACATATAAAACATGTTTGAGACATCATACCTCTCTTATATTTCCAGATCTTAGTACATGCTCTTAACAAGTGGTACCATCTCAATAACAACCATATTCTCATGTTGTCTCTAAAACTCATAGTTCATTGAGCACAACATCAGGAACTTGACATCCATGACATCTTCAAAGTGCTTCTAGTAAGAATCCATGTCATCCTTAGGTGTGGTAGGAGCAGGTTCATCTAGCTCTGATGTCTCCACGACATAGAGCTTTCACTCTTGACTAAGAGAAATTATCAACATCATGAATTAGTCCTGAAGTTATTCCCATTTAGTTTGTCCTTCTCAAGGATGGATCGCAAAGAAAAATATTTGAATTTTCTATTTGTTTCTAAAAAAGGAAATTTTGCAACTTTTATCAAAAAAAAATTTGAGTTAATTTGATAATACTGATGATATTAATTAGAACTTTAATCAATTATCAATCCCACTATATTGTTCAAATTGATAGCCCTCACTAAAAATTCATAAGATTGCAGCACACCACCTTATAGAGACAAAGGATCCAAAATAATTAGGTTATTACCCAGCCAACTTTAGCATCCATAACCAATTATTAAGGTTGGCAATATTTGCTAAATGAATCTCATGCAACTCTTAGATAGATGGTACACACAACTATTTGTCACGTTCCATCTTTATGCTTCTAGGCACTTAATCTCATTAAGGGCACCTAGTTAAGCCTGAACCAAAATCCAACACAATAGAATATGCACCCTAATTGGGAGATCTACATATCTACCATCATACTTCCACGAGATAGACGACGCACCACACTTTGGCGTAACCTATACTTAGTCGATGAAGCTTTTCATGTTTGGTGCTTATGGAAAGCATCTAAGGCTTAATATTTATTGAGGGATTTTATATAAATACATATACATATTCAATCACCACATACTTATAATATGTATCATATACATGCAATATCCACAAACAAAACATGCAATCATAAAACATATGAGTGATGGTTATGGCTAGTATAATACAACTCTTTGGAGCTACAACAAATTGCTACCACCTAAGGTCATACATCTCATGTAGAAACCTATAGTGATCTATAGGGATAGGTCAGTCAATTGGTTGGACCCTCCAGTCGATTGATTAGACTCTCAGTCAGTTTATTGGCTTCCATCGGTTGATCGACTGGCTCAGGCTCATGTGGTTGACTAGACTCCTCGAATCAATCAGTTGGGCCTCTAGATGATCAGTTTCCTCTTCATGTCGGCTGGCCTCCTTGGTCCTATGGTCGATCAAATCAACTCCTCAGTTGGTCAACTTGCCTGGTGCCGAACATCTTTTCTTTACAAAAATAGAAATTAAAACTATCCCATTTCATATTACATTGTAAAAGGGAAAACCTCGAGTTACATTCAATGAGAGTATGGGAAAAAGAGCATAAATTTACATTTGAAAAGGAGGGGAGTGGCTCAATATGCAAACCCAGTAACAAGAGAAAGAAAAATAAATAACCATGCACACACATCCACATGGGTTTTGGCCATAACCACACATACATCCATCGTCAAAATGCTTTTAGGGAGACATATTATATATATATATATAATGTTAGGTAGTGTATGTGATGATTAATTGGATATGCACATTAATCAATTTAATATTTGTGTTGCATGCAGTAAAAAAATTGACCTCATCGATTTAGATCCCTGATACACCATAAATTTAACCTAGCTCTAATACCACAGTTGGGGAATATGCATGGTAGAGAAGGTGTAAAGAAGTGAAATCACCTCCTTGTTAAAAATTTGAATAATAGAACCTCCAGGCCAAATACACCTCTAAGGTATCTTGAAGTGGGTGTACAATTTTCAAATCTTTATTAATGGTATACAAAACAACCAAAGTGTAGCAGCAAAATAAAAACATGACTATATTCAATTATAAAACAAGGGAACATCTTAAACTTACATGTAAAGGTACATCATAAGGATCCGTATAGAGGGAAATCTAAACCACCTCAAGATTGTCTCCAAGCTTTAAATTCTCAATCTCAGTCCAAGTCAACATGCCTTGTCATCCAACTCCTCCACCTAGGGTTGGAAGCACCCACAAAAGAAGAGATGAAAAGAAAACATCAACAAAAAGTTGGTATGTGTATACTAAAGAAAACTTTGAGCAATATAAGTAGTAAGGATATCAAATATACATGCTTCCCAAGCAATAGATAAGGACTACCCCCAAGGGAATACATGATAGGAATCATCATCACATATTAAAAGAAGATACTTGCCATAATAAAAACAATAAAGATTGTGCAATACTGGAACAAAAGTAGGGCACACACCCCACAATCAACATCAATAACCTACATGCATGTGAGATAAATACAGCCCTAGAACAATATAAATACAAAGGCGGCCAAGTATAAACTTGAAACCTGATAGAGAAAAGAATATTGTCAATCTCCCAATATATAAAGTTGAGTATGGATTACTGCCACACTCGATTACAAAGAATGGTATACTGCCACCCTCCTAAATAATTAATAGGGGATTAATGCCCCAAAACCAATGTAATTGACACTAATCTAGTGCTACTGAATCACATACCATGTTTAATGTAGAGGCAGGTAAAAAGTATAGTCAAAATTATACAATGTTGCCATCATACAATGAATAACAACAAAAAATGTAAACATCACTTCAAAGTGGGAACATATCATTATATAAGACCAACATGCACCAAGGAACAAGATAAGAGTCAAGAGAATATTCAAGATTACCACCAACAAGATAGTTCATAAGAACCATGATATCAAAATATAAGAGCAATGTGTATAGGCTATTATCCATAGGACCAAGAGAAAGAATAAACATAGGTGAATTGCTCAACATGGAGTAATAGGGGATACAATATACCTCAACTTTAGAGTCAAATGATCCAAAGTCACTTCTAGGTCCAAGCCTAGGCATCCAAAGAGCCTATTAAGCACATATGTAGATTTTGTGTCAATTTCGTATTGATTATACAAAACCTAAAAATCACCTTTTTCATTATTTGGGATTTAGGTTATTAAAACCATGACACATTATAGATTATGTTATAAGGAGTACAAAACATATTTTATTACATTTTTCTAACTTATAATTATTTAGTTACAAATTTTGTAAGTTCATATGTTATTAGGAAAGTCCATGAAAATCACATACTTTTATCATTTGATTTAAACCACAAACTTAGCACCATTGTATAGATTATATTTTTCTTATTGCAGATCATATTTTATTATATTTTTCTGAGACAGGAATAATTAGTCAGTAATTTTTGAAAATCGGCCAATCAGATAATACCAAAAATCCTTATCCACAAATAAAATTCCGATCAATCGGCCAACATTGCTTAGTTGGCCCAATACCAGGAGACCAACTCAGTCGGTTGGGCAACCAGTATGACCCGCGTTCAAGAATAGCAAGCCACCAGTGAAAAGACAGTTATTCCCTTGGTGAAAAAAAGAAAGGGAAAAGCCAAGTGAGGGTAGAATCAGAAAACCATCAAGATTACCCCCAACCTTGCACTTGCGCACTATGGAAACGAGGCAGAACACATGCCTCCTAGGCTGAATTGGGGAAAATTGAATTACTTACCTTGGAAGCCAATTGATTGGTTCACAAGCTTCTCAGGGACACTAGCGGTCAACACGAACCCCTTCCAGCGATTGGGAAGGCCTCAGACCCTGGGTTGACCAGCCGGAAGTAAGTAAAGGTAGGAAGAGTAGGGGCGGCAGCTCAAAGTCTGACAAGGCCAAACTGAGGTGAGTAAAACACATCTGGAACCTCAGCGTAGGTCAGGGGACCGCTCCCAAATGGTCCGAGGGTCAGGATGGGCGAGAAGAGGGGAAAGTAGAGAAAACAGAGAGGAAACTGGGGAGATGAGAACATCGTACTGAAAACCATGATACACAACGAAGCCCTAGATTTTATAGAGTCATACTATGCTGAGGGTGATAAGGAAACCAACCGAGACAAAAACAAAGTGAATCAGTGAGAGACGAGGGAGAGAGAAGCAAGAGAAAAATAGGGAAAATGAGTCTGTTGCTCACGAGAAAAAGAAAGGGAAAAGAGGAAGCAGAAGGAAGGAGAGATAACAACAACCATTGGATCTAGATCAATGGCTCAAATTTGGCCCAAAATAAGGCACGCGGAAGGAATCACGTGATAGGGAAATAAACTACAAACCTTATTCGAATTTGAATCTAAATTAAGTGAATTATTTACATTATTTTTCTTTTTCTCTTTCTTCTTTTGAGGACAAAAAATGAGTCCTAAATTAAATTAAATTTTACAAATAGGCTAAATAATTCATGTAGATTCTGATTATGCAATTATTATTTTCCTTTTGAGAACTTTTGATGTGTTAAATAAATCAAATCATATTTTCTCTTTCCTCATGCATTAATGACATCAAGATTATCCAAATTTGATGAAACTTGACCCACAAGTCATATTTAATGTGCTGGATATGAATTTGCCATCAATTTTACAAATTGGAGTTGTTTGAGCATTCATTTAATATTTTGAAGGTTCTACACACTTTCTCTTTCCTAATTTCACCTTTTAAACAAACTTTCTCCAAATTAGAATAAAATTCACCCAAAGGTTATATTTATTACATAGATTAAAAATCCAAGATAATTTTCCTCTTTTGGAGTCATTTATTATTTTATTTGATATTTTGGGGAAAACATACATCTTCTTGTCCAATTGAATTAAATGAATTATTATTATGTGATTAATGTGAAAATTGACACCCAAGGTAATTGGGACCCAAGGAACATGATTTTTTACTTAGATTTCACTTTTGGGGTTTCTTTTTATGAGATATGCCTTATGGCCCATTAATGGCCCATTAGCTATATTACTTAGATTACATTATTCATGCATTAGATTATTAGGGTCATTCTAACCTCAACCTTGTTTGTCTAAGCTCAAAAAGTCAAACTTCTAGGGTAGGGTTTGAGATATGGTATGTTATAGCACTTCACCCCATAAATGGATTTTTTCCTCAAAATCTATTGATCCAAACATCAACAACTAATTACTCTCCACCCCTTAATGGGATCATATTAACAAATCAAACTAATCAACATTTAGGGTTACCCACATATAAGTTAGTTGTGAAAGTTTTTAGAGATTTATGTTTCTCATGTATCCAACTATGAGTCACCATCTAGGGTTGAGTTTGAGGTCTTTGTCTCTAACCTATCAACCCTACATGAACATCCAAAAGTCAGGTAGGTCAACTAAACCTTTTATATCAATCTTAGTCATAACTCCAAAGTCAGAACTAGAGTTAGCACTAGGTTTAGGGTTTCACTACTAAACTTCTCATATCACTGTATTATGACTCAGTTTTAGAAACTTCGATGAATTCTAGAAAATTTTGTATATATAATATTATAATTGAAAATATATTTTTGGCTATGAGATCTATTCAAGATGAAATAAAAGATGGATCCAAAATCAATGCAAAAACCAAGTAACAATATTTCCATTTCACGGTCTTATTAACCTATTACTTCCTCACAATCTAATTGCATCCTCAAATCAAACCTTGTTGCATCAAAATATCATCATAGATCATTTCTAGGGTCAACATCTCACTTAGAGGTAACTTAGTAAAGTCAAGGGTTCTAATGGGGAGACAAAATTGAAATTGTCAGATTCTGACTACCATGGGCTCTGATACCATGTTGTAAAGAAGTGAAATCACATCCTTACTAAGAATTTGAACAATAAAACCTCCAGTCCAAACACACCTCTAAGGTATCTCAGAGTGGATGTAAAATTTTCAAATCTTTATTAATGGTATACAAAACAACCAAAGTGTAGCAGCAAAATAAAAACATAACTACATTCAATTATAAAATAAGGGAACATCTTAAACTTACATGTAAAGGTACATCATAAGGATCCAGGTAGAGGGAAATCCTGTTACAGAAGGCAGTGGAAGTAATAAAGGTTTCCCCATTCCTTGCTAGCAGATCACATCAACAATAATGTATCTAGGTAAGGGGTCATAAAGAGGTATATTTGGTTGTGGAGTAAGTCCAACGACTATTCTTTCTTGGTGATGTGCACTCTTTGAAAGATTCACATGGAAAACTATTGGGGATGAGCTCCTGGCATAACACCATAGATGGTGGTTGTTGTTGTCCTCTTAGCATGGTAGCATTGACCTCCACGCCTCTATGTAGTTCAAAAAGACCATCGAGAACTTAACGTTGCACTACTAGAGCAAACAGGAAGGAGTTGTCCCTTTGATGTCAATATGCTAGCATTGATGATTCGTCCTTGTTGTCTCTACTTTTTAGAGGAAAGACAACTATGAGAGGACTACTTGGGCTCTCATGTTAGCACAACTATGAGAGGACAAAAATTATTAGAGCTTATTGTTGTGTCTGCTGAAAGTCTTGACTATCCCTCTATTTATAGGAGGTTCAGGGTCAGGGTCAGGTTTACAAATCAATAGGGAGTCAAAGAGACGTATTTTCACAAATTCCTAGTTGTTTTGAATCACAAATAGTTCGGTTCACTTTTGAACCGGTCAGTTCATTTCTGAACTGGATGATTCACATTTTGAACTGGTCAGTTAATATGTGAAGTAGTCGATTCAACACTTAAATTGTTCAGTTCACTATATTTCCTATTTGCAAACATATTGGCTTTCAATGTAACACTTAATGCACAACTTGACGTAGACATCAATCCTTGATCAAATTTTATTGATCGTTCAACTGGTCAATTCACAATCTAAACATGTCAAATCAAAATTTGAATCGGTGGTTCACTTTTGAATGAGGCAATTCATATTCTGAACCAGGGGGTATTCTTCTAAATTGGTCAATTCAAATTGCAGACCAGCCAATGTACAACCAGTGTTGTTTTAGTTGAATACCTAAACACTTTAGTAATCAAGTTAAACCAAATTCATTGAGAAACTCCTCTTTCAATGTGCATCTTATGTGTGTGACCCTATAGGTCCCAAATTACATTGGAAATGAATGTCCATAACTAATTTATGACATCACAAGCAATGAGCGGTATCTAGAAACACATCATTTCTACCCAAGTAATCGGAAAGTTAGAGAACAACTTCAACCTACAATATGTGATTGGTGTTATCGTGATTGTATAGTTCCTTCTTCTTTGATATCCAGATTGAACTCGAGGCATGAATCATCATCCTCTCAACGTTCAATTCACATTCCTTGAACTAGAGCAGACTGAATGAGATTCATGTGAGCTCACATATCACATATTGAGTCACATGAGTATGGCCATGCATTTCTCAACCTTGCTTATCACGTGGCCAAAATATTGATCTCATGTTGGATGGACAAATCCCATCTACATCGCTCACACTGAATCCCCATATGTCACAACATACTCAAGCATCATCTTTATGGCAACCCTTAATCAAGGTCACGTTGGATGGTGTCAAGATACATCGAACAATATGTGATGAGTATAGTGACTCCTTGTCTAAATAAAGATATGGATTCAGTAAACAAATAAGAGTGTTGGTTCTCCTATATATATAGGATCTAGGGAGTACATGGGATAAATAGAGAAAAGGGTAAATACAACGAGCCTAATCCCAAATAATCAAATATACTTGCATGCCCCCTCAAGTTGGAGAGTAAATATTGTGAAGACCTAGCTTGATGCCCATATACTTGAATAAAGTAGGAAGAAGAGGTTTGGTAAGGATGTACAAAACTTGATCACATGTCCTAATGTGAAGAGTGATGATTTATTTGGCTTTAAATAGGTCCCCAATAAAGGGACAGTCAACTTCAATGTGTTTTGTGCGCTCCTAAAAGACTGGATTATTAGTTATGTGTATAATTGCATGGTTGCCAGAGTCTAGAGTAGCTAGAGTTTGAAAGGAATTCCAAACTCAGTCAGGATGGACTATTCCCACTATAGATGACAACATGCATCAACCATGGCCTGATATTTTGCCTCAGTGCTGGAGCGAGCTACCATGACCTATTTTTTACTCTGCCATGAAATGAGTGAGTGTCAATCATGACCAATATCCAAAAGTGAATCATCAATTCTCAAAATCACCAGTCCAATCAACATTTGCATATCTAGAGAAGTAGATTACCTTAGACTTAGGACATTTGTAGAGAAATCCTCATCCAGGAGCACTATTTGGATAGCAATGAATGTGTGGAATACTAGACCATTGGACCAGGGGTGGTGGATTAATGTGTTGGCTGACTACCCCGACATCATAGGTAATATCTGGTAGAGTAATAGTTAGGAAAATAAGATTTCCCACTATACGGTGGTACTACTCTGGATCATCAAAGAGTACTCCTTCATGTGTAGGCTTTATATGATAGTCCATTGGGGTAGGTATTGGTTTCACTTCTATCATGTTAGCCTCTTGAAGCAGGTCTAAGAGATAGTGTTGTTGTGACAGACTTATTCCTGAGGTTGAGCGGGGGACTTTGATTCTGAGAAAGTATCATAGGGTGCCAAAGTCTTTTGTATGAAAATGTGCATGCATGACTACTTCAAATAATATATCCTTATCATATGATCACCAATGAGGATGTTGTCATCAACATAGACAACAAAAAGAACATGGCATAAGGAGGACTTGGAAAAGAACAAGGAGTGGTATGTAGTTGATCTCTATAAATCAAGTTGAGTTAGGAAATCACTTAACTTGTTGAACCAGGCCCTTAGATACTAGTTGAGGTTGTAGAGAGATCATCAGAGATGACATAATTTGTGAGAAGATGCCTCCTCATCAACAAATGTGGGTGGTTGCTGCATGTAGACTTCCTCCAGGAGATCTCTATGGAGAAATGTAGTCTTGGTATCGAGTTAGTAAAGTGGTCAGTCAAGGTGAGTTGTAAGACATATAAGGATGTGGATAGATGCAATCCTTGTCACAGGAGAGAATGTATCAAAGTAATCCACACAAAAGGTTTGGGTGAATCTTTTGGACACTAGGTGTGCCTTGAGTTGTTCAATAGAACCATACAACATGTTTTATAGAGAAAACCCATTAGTACCCTACAATAATTTTCCTACTGGTGGAGTCACAAGTCCGCATGTCTTGTTTGGAGAGCCTGTATTTCTTCCATCATGGAAGCTTTCAATTTAGGATGGTGCATATCATCTATTGGACACTTAGGAATATATGTTGTGTCCAGGGAAGTAGCAAAGGATGTGGTAGAAGAAGAAATACATGCTAGACAACAAGTATTAGAAATGGGATGCTTGATAGTGCAAGAGTATATACTTTTTCGTAGTGCCACTAGTTGATTAGATTAGTCCAAAGTTGACGATGATGAAGCACATGCAATCGGTGACTCATCTTCCATGCGATGGTTTGGTGTTTTAGACAGTGGAGATGATGTTGGTGTTAGTGGGATGAATGGATCAGGAAATGATACCATAGTATTAGTATGATAAATGTGAGGTGGTCCAGATAAATGTAATATTTCATCCTCATGACAAGTGAATCTGTAGAGATATAGATCCTACCAAAGTTAGGTTCAAGACTTTTGTCTCCTTTTGAGAATAAGTGTAAGACTCCTGACCTGATTTAATGCCTAATCATGCTTGATTATCTTAAATAGGTGATTATATTACTAATTAAACTTTTTATTATTCTTGATATCAGTTAATTAAGTTATGTTTCAATTTTGGTCCAGTTTGGACACTATTTGAGAAAGTGAAGCAATTTTATGCACGGTTTGGACATTTATGCAATTTACCCATATCTGATGTTTTTCTTGCAATTTGTCATGTGTTTGTTGTTCCTCACATGTTTTTATATCATTCTGGAGTTAGTTGTGACATGGGGTGCCTAGTTGTACCTTGGTTTTGTGCATGACATTTACTTAGGATTTTCCTCTCATAGATGGATACTTGAGTGCATGAATGATGGGTTTATTGTGAGTGGGGCCAACATCTATTTTCGGATCCAAGTTTCAGTGGGCCACCTGACCCCCCCCCCAACTATGATGGAGCTGCTGGGTTGCATGGGATGGATGCTCTTGACCTTGAACACTTGGCATGTTTTGCTAGACACCTTGCCGCTTTCTTCTCTCTCCCTTTTAGCTTTTCACACCCCTTTATCTACATTCAATGGATCCTTTTACATACTTGCTTCACCCCCTTCATCCCCTCCTGCATCTGGATCTCGTCCCTCTCTCTTCATGAAGGAAAGGATCTCAAGAAAGGAAGATCTTGGGGCAATATACTTGCATATGATCATGGGATTCAGATTTAGTCTTCTTTTAAGATTTCAAAGCTTCCTTAGTTGTTCTTGACCCAAGAAAGTAAACTTTTGTCTCCTAGATTCGTTTCCTTTCTTATCCCTCCCTCCTTTATCTTCTTCTTGGCCGGATCCCTGATCCCCATGGTTGAATTTGTACTAGAAACATGAAAGACACTCTTCTTCTTGCTCCTTTGATCTAGGGTTTCTCATTCTTGAAGATGGAACTAGTTTGGAGGAATGGAGATGCTCAAAGCTAGGATTTTCTTCCTTCTTTCTCTACTTTCTTTCTATTTAGATCTGCAACTTTGTTTCTAGAGGCAAGTTATATAACTTTCTCCATGTTTATTGCCTACCATTCAACTTTCCATGACTAAATCTTGCAATAAGTCCTAGTAATGAATATCGAATTTGAATCCTTATTTAAGTTGTATATATATATATATATATATATATATATATATATATATATATATATATATATATATATATGATAATTTTGAAGTAGATAACTCTCTAATTGATCTCCTTAATCTGGTATGTGTTCTCTATGTTGGGTGATGAGCTTTATATCTTGCTTCTCCATGAATTATTGGTGATGTTGTGGAGGAAATCGATGGTTGTCCTTGAACTTTTTGAGCTGATTTCTATCTTGTCTCATGACCCAATGGTTAATTCCTTGTATAGAACAATGGGTGTGCCTTGTTACTGCCTTGATGACCTTGTTAGAAGCCCAGGAAAATTATGGTTATAATAATCTCATCTCTAGATGATTGATGGTTTCCATAATGGTAATAATTAATGGAGTTGAGTAGTTGAAACAATGGGTTTTTCTTGGTGCCTTGAACTGATTTATCCTTTGTTGGGTGACCCGATGGGTTGTCCAATAGGAAGGGACTATTTTGATGCTTTAGTTACTATTTTAATAAATTTAGTAAGATCAAGAAATGATAGTTATATTGTCTTCATCACTGTATGAGGGATTCTTATCTTAAGCCCCATGAATGATGGTTCTTCCTAGGGTTTTGAGCAGATTTTCCCTCCTTGTGTTTCAATCTGATAGTTTGTTTTGATGCTATTTAGTTTGACTATTTTGTTCCAATACATGGTTTGGAGTTTGCTTCTATTTTGCATTTTCTTATGTTTGAAAAATGGTGGTCATGATTCTCTCCGAAGTGGATCAAGTCGATGCTCTTTTTTCTCTCTCAAATGATGGTTCTCTAATTTTTGTGTTGATTTTCTCTGGTTTCGCTAACTCGATGGTTGGGCTCCTTTTGCCAACTGATGGAGGTTAGTTAGTTGTTGTTTTGGATATTGTTTTGTGATTAAAATGATGTCTTTGTTTCCTCTCACACCTGATGTAAAGAAGTGAAACCACTTCTCTACTAAAAATTTGAACAATAAAACCTCCAGTCCAAACACACTCAGAAGGTATGATGGAGTGGGTGTAAAATTTTCAAATCTTTATATAATGGTAACAGAAGACCAATGTATAGCAGTGGAATAAAAACATGACTATATTCAATTATAAAACAAAGGGTTACAAACTTACATCACAAGGATCTATGTAGAGGAAATCAAAACCACCTCAAGATTGTCTCCAAGCTTTAACTTCACCGTCTAAGTCGAGGTCATCAAGCCTTATCATCCAAGTTCTCCACCTAGGGTTGGAAGCATACCCCAGTAAAAGAGAAACAATAGGAGACACCAGCAAAGGCTGGTATGTGCATACTAAAAAGCAAATTGAGCAATATAAGGAAATAAATGACATCAAATGTAAAGGCTTCCCATGCAAGAGATAAGGACTACCCCCACGGGCATAAAAGAAAATATCATAACATGATAAAAGATGATACTTTCCATAAACAATAAAATTTGTGCAAACAAAGCACATAGATTGGTAGTAGGGCACACACCCCACAACCAATCATCAACCTTCATGCATGTGAGATAAACATAGTCCTAGAACAATATAAACACAATTGGCGGCCAAGGCTTCACATCCTTGAAAACCTGATAGAGAATGACTCACCGTCAAACTCCCAATATATAAAAATTGATCCAAGGCTTCACATCCTTGAAACTCAGGTATGGGGCACCACCACCACCATCCCATAAACAAAAAAGGCACACACCAAAAAACCAAAGTAATTTACATTATTCTAGTGCTACTGATTCACATTGCATGTAAATATAGAGGCAAGTAAATAGTTTAGTCAGAAGATGATACAAAGGTTGCCATCACACAATGGACAACACAAACCATATAACATCCACTTCAAAGTGGAACATAACAATAAAAGAGACCAAAACGCACCACGACACAAGATATGGTATCAAGAAATTATCCAAGTCCACAACAAGAAAGATAGTTCACACGAACCATGATATCAAGAGAATAGACATATGTGTAGGCAAAAGTCAAAAGAATGATAAAGTAGGTGATTGCTCAATATGGATGAATAGGGGATACAACATACCTCAACATAAGATTCAAATGATCCAAGGTCCAACTAGATCCAAGCCTAGGATTCCAAAGAACCTATTATGCATATATGTGGAATTAGGGTTAGGTTTCCATTAATTACTCAAAACCCTAAAAACCACCTTTTTATTATGAGTGAAATAGGTTATCAAAACCATTCCATATTTTAGTTTATATTTTCCTGAGTTCAAAACATATTTTATTATATTTTTTCTGACCTATAAATTATTAGTTATGAATTATACAAGTTATTATCTTATTTAATTAGATCCTTTAAATCACCCCTATAAAACATTAGATTCAGGTGACAAAACCAATACCAATAGAAAGCTTGCATTTTTCTGAATCCAACAAATATTTATTTGAAATTTTCTGACAAGTGGATTTTTAGTTATTAATTTTCCAAATCCAACCAATCATAAAATCTGATAAAGTAAGAAGTAGTGAGAGAGAGGGAGTGGGGTACTCACACTGATTTGGCCCAACCATAGCTGGCCAACTCACCTAGACCCCACAATCACCCAGGAAAGCACCACAAAGCAGAGAGAGTCCAAGAATAGTTTGCGTAAAGACATTTTTACCCCTAACCAAAACACAAAGAGAAGAACATGGATAGAGGGGTAAAGAGGGAAGGAGCAAAGGAGTCATCCCCTCCCTCATGCGTCGGACATGACCAGGGGCTGAGAAGCAGAACAAATCAGAAAAGGGGGAAATCGATTCCTACACGTGAAGGCTGAATTGGTGATGTCGGGCGCAACTCGGGACCTCGAGGGAGGATGTGAGGTGGTTCACCGACCCTGCAACCACCACGGAACCACAACAACCTGTTGCCGCCACCATGACCGCCGGCCGCATAGGGCGAGACAGGAAGAAGCGCTCAGGGCCAAAGGAGCTCAAACCAGCCCAAGAGGATGATGTAGGGGGACACCACGAAGGTGTGGTGGGAGATATTCAGTGTCCCGAGTGTCTGCGACAGCAAGGACAAGCGAGGAAAGGTGAAACAGGGGAAGGAACAGAGCAGGTGAGATGGAGGCTCCGTTTGGGTCAAGGAGAGCCAACACCTCAAGGTTTAAATAGGTTTTGGGTGCGGAAAGCCTAGGGGAACTTAGAGGTGAAGAAATTAGAGAAGAATAAGGAAAGGAAAGAGTGGGAATCGCGAAGGGGAATCGAGGGAAAAAAGGAACAGGTTCTTCTAGGAAACCAAATTGCGAGAAGAAGGAAAGCGGAGAAAGGAAAAGTTACAGCAGCCGCTCGATGAAGATCTGACGGTGAAAAATAAATCTGAGTATTGCAAATGAAAGGAAAGCAGCGTGACACATAAATCAAATCCCAAACCAATATGATTAAAGTGTAAACACGTTTATTTTCCTTTTTCTCTCTCCTTAAACGAGGGTGCAAACAAACCCCAAATTAAGCCAAAATTTTCTCATAAGTTAAATTAAACATGTAGAATCTAAATATCGAATTAGATTTCACTTTTGGCAACTTTAGATATGTTATTTAATTTATTCTTTATTTCTCTTTCTAGATGCATTAATGACTCAAGGATTAACCAAATTGGGTGAAACTTCATTCACAAGTTAACTTAAGTGTGTTGAATACAAATTTGCCTTTATTTTCAACTTTTGGTTTCATGAATTACCTTTATTTATTTATTACTCATTTTAGACAATTTCTCTCTCCTAATTTCACCTTTTAAGCAAACTTTCTCCAAATTGGATGAAAATTCACCCAAAGACTATATTTATTATGTAAATTACGAATATATGATTATTTTCCTCTTTTAGAGTCATTTATTATATTTATTTATTAATTACACTTTTTAGGCAATTTCTCTCTCTTAACTTACCATATTATTTCAAGGTGGTCCAAATTAAATGAAAATTGACATGTAGGATTATTTTGATGTGTAGATTATGAATTTAAAGTTTATTATTTAATTTGAGGCTTTCTTACATGGGTTATATCATCTAGCCCATTAGAGACCCATTAACTGCATTATGCATCCAATTAAGTTATTTATCATCTTATTATCACCAAATGAGTTATTTAACGTATTATATTACATTATTCACACATTAAATTATTAGGATCACTCTAACCTTAAGCTTGTTTGGTCAAACCCAAAAGGTCACAGTTCTAGGGTAGGGTCCAAGATCCAGTATGTTACACCTGATGTTTTCAATGCTCTCTCGTGGCTAATTTGATGGTCCTACTAGATTCACAATCGATGGCAATCCTAATTGTTGATTTGTTGATTTCTCCTAGTATTAGATCGATGGTACTCTTTAGGTTCACAACTGAGGGTCATCCTAAGAATTCATAAACTATTTTCTCTTAAGCATTATATCGATGGTTCCCTTATTTGCTTAATTGATGGTTTTCTTGGCTAAGACAAATGATGGTTTCACTAATATCCCATTTGATGGGTTTCTGACCTCATGAAATTGATGGTGAGCATAGGGCTCACACCAGAGGTGATGCATGGTTTTTATAAAACATAAATCAATGGTTTTCCTAGATGAATGTCTCAAGTCTGTAGGTGTCTTGCATCCGATGGTTATGTTTTATACAACCATGATTCAACAATGGTGATTCATACACACGATGCAATGGTTTTAATTGCCTTGAATCTGATGGTTAGATGTGTGGTCTATGATTCGATAGGTTGTGTTTATTGTACCTGATGATAGGGATTTGATGAGTTAGTATTAATGGTTTTGAGCCCCATGAATTGGTAGTCTCACCTTTCCCTCAAATGAATATAAACCTAAGATTGTTGTAAAGTGTTGATTCACAATGTTAAGCTAACTTGCGTTGTTAACTCTAATCCTAGTACAATTAAATGATGGTGGTTAATTATGCCTAGTTTACTTGCATATTATTATAATAAATGAAAGTCCTTATTTCTAAGATTTGTTGAAGGTAATAATTACTAGGGATTACATACAATTGTTGTCATGGAAACCCTAAATTGGTTAAGTTGTTGAACCCTAATCCAATTCAATAACACAAAGATGTTGCTTAGTTTCCTTATGCATTTAATATAATGATGCAATACTTTATATCTCTACGTTGTTGTAGCTCTAATTTGTTGTTATGTGCAATAATATGACAAACATTATATGTTACATGTATGTGATGGTAATCGAGCATTGATGAGGCATGGAAAGATAATGATATTCTTGAAGAGATAATGTGATGGTCTTAAATGACCCTTGTGCATGTTGGAACCCTAATGGAGGTTGATTCTATTCATGATGCTCTACCAAGTGGTTCAATTTGATGGTCTCACTAGATTCACAATAGATGGTGATCCTAATTGCCGATTTGCTTATTTCTCCAAGTATTAGATTGATGGTACTCTTTAGGTTCACAACTGATGGTCATGCTAAGAGGTCATGGATTGTTTCTCTTAAGTATTAGATCGATGGTTCACTTAGTTTCTTAATTTATGGTTTGCTTGGATAAGACAAATGATGGTTTCACTACTATCTAATTTTATGGGGTTCCTTTCTCATGAAACTGATGGTGAGTACAGGGCTCACACTTGATGGCGATACATGGTTTTTTTAAATCATAACTGGATGGTTTTCCTAGATGAATGTCTGAAGGTTTTACATGTCTTTCATACCATGGTTATCTTTTATACAATTGTAATTAAACAATGGTGATTCATACACATGATGAAATGGTTTTAATTTTCTTGAATCTGATGGTTTGTTGTGTGGTCTATGATTCGATATGTTGTGTTTATTGCACCTGATGTTGGATACTTGATGAGTTAGGATTAATGGTTTTGAGCCCCATCAGTTGGTAGTATTACCTTTTCCCTCAAAGGAATATAAACCTAACATTGATGTAAAGTGTCGATTCACAACGTTAAGCTAACTTGCGTTGTTAACTCTAATCCTAGTATAATCAAATGATGGTGGATAAATATACCTAGTTCTCTTGCATATTGTTATGATAAAGGAATGCCCTTATTTCTAAGATTTGTTGGAGACAATAAGAACTAGACATCTAAACAACAAGAGAGAAATGAGGGATTGCTATCCCCTGGTAATGTGATAATGTTGATGGCCTTGAATGGAAGTGATATCAACTGATGATGTGCCAGGTGTATACCTCATACGTTTCATATCTTCTAGAGCTATAACACACACTTATTGTAACGACCCAGCCTCCCAATAAACCCCAGTTTAGGGAGACCAAGAGGTCAGAGCTGTTATCCCAATAAACATGATTAAAGGTTTGACAAATAATCAATAATAATTATAAAATTCTACTAAACTATATTGAAAGCTGGAATAAAATAAAACTGTGCATACCTTTTAAAAACTTTGGATATATAACTTATATCCAGAGCTTCAATCTAGTCTAACTAATCCTCCTTGCATTTTAATTCTTATTTTCATAATATGCCACTTTACTATTTGTCCTTTTCAATATTGTACCTAAAACACCGACAAACAAAATGTTAGTCAGCATAAATGAATATGTCGATATGTGGGGACAACTAAAATTTAACATATATGGCTAACAATCTAAATATCACAATCAAGTTAATTAAGAAGCCAATTTACGCTTTCAATGTGACATTCTCCGCCACTTTTACCCTAACCTTGGAATACCCTCCTTAAGATTTCTCTTTTGTCATTGACTTAAGGCTACCTCCTCCATCCTGAGCTTGGTGCCTGGCGTCACCTCTCATGGTGCCCATTAGTCATGCAATATCATAAGGCCACCTTCTCTATCCTGATCTTGGTGCATGGGGTCACCTCTCATGGTGTCCATGGATCTTTCCTATTGGGCATGACCTCATTACATTTTACATCAAGGTGGCATGTAGGTGTGAGAATACACACTTATATCTTAATTGTGATAATCATATTGACTTTATGATTTGCATATATGAACATACAAATAGTTAGGTTGCATTCAATTCGATTAAACACCCGAGAAATCTCTATGAAACTAAAGCGGTTAACCATAAATAACCACATACCTGTCAGGCTGATTTGGGACAGAAATAATCCAATCAATGTAAGAAATCCAATAGGCAAGCAAGCACACAAAGAGATCCTGAAATATGCATATAATTTCCTATCATAAATCATGACATCAAGATCTATTAAACCTAGCTTGCTTCCTAGGGTTTCTAGTCCACTTTTAGGGTTTCCATTGCAGTTAGGGTTTTTCTTGTACTTTTATCACTACAAACCCTAGTTAGGTAAAATTTCTCTTAAACCCTAATGATTCTAATCTATTTTGTTCAACATGATTAGGATCATCTTCCAACAACATATTATCACATATATCAAATTAAAAGTGATCTTTTTCTCTTTTACCCTAAATTAGGGTTTCTAAGTGCTTAATCATTCTTATTTGGTGTAAAACCCTAAATCATGCAAGAAACATCTAGATCAGATTCAAGTTCATTATTAACTAACCAACAGTTTGCAAATACCCAATTTCAATAATTAAGTAACATGAACTCAACCAATATGCTCAATTAGGGTTTCAAGGTCCATTAAAGCATATTCGTGTATATGGAACTTTAAATTAATTAAACTATGCATAAAGAGCATCCTTTTTTATCTAATCTGTCCTTTTTATAATCAACATGTTAATATCAACTTTAAACATCTATATAACCCTTCCCAATTCATTAATCATCATAGATTAGGGTTTCTTAATCATTAATGCATTAAAGTTGATAACTTCAACTACTTTTCGAATTACAAGATGAATTAGAATCTAAATCTATTTTAATTAGATTCCTCACATTTTTTGAGCAAAATTCATATATTATATGCATCCATTTGAGCTACCATTAATTAGAAACAATTTTTACAAAAATCACTTACTTGGACCAATGAGAGGCTGTCATGTCAGCCAACTCATGCACTACGTTGCCTCGACCAAAATATAACGAATTGATGTTATTTCCCTCGCTTAAGTCGCCAACCCTTCATACCCTAGTGGGGTAAAATCTTCCAATGTCGCCCGATCACCTTCAACCTCGCAAAGACCATAGTTGCCGCTGACTGCAGCTTCTTCGTGGAGCCCCCCTCCCCTCCCCAAGACTCGAATGTTGCCTCTAGCCGCCGCCCTAGCTCCGCCACATCCTTGCACACGCGGGGCACCTACAGATCGTGGCCAGCATGACCGGTTTCAACCACATCAGGCCTGCAACATGTGGCCATCGTTGTAGCCATGCGGCTGCTGCTGCGCATAGGCTAGGGTAAGGGGACGACCACCAAGCATCCCATGGTTTTGTGGAAGCAGCACACCTCCATCACAACTCTTCCATAGCCCCTCGTTGCTCTAGGGATAGCTCTATTCCCTCTTGGATAGGGTTTTTGAGAGAAAACAAGAAGGAGGAGAGTGAGGGATGCATTGGATCCCCTTGGACTCAGGCAAAGGGGTCTACCCTTATATAGGGGAGGGTAGCAATGCCCTAACATGCTTGCCCACGAAGAAAACAAATCCTTTTCCCAACTGGAAACCTATTTTCCTTATTTAGGTATAATATCTCTCTTTTTAGTAATTCCTTGATAATCCATATTCTTTAATTATTAAGAATTCGAAATCTATTTCTTTGTGCTTGGCTTTTAATCCATTGGCCATGAAATTCTACTTTCTTAAAGCAAATAATATCTCTTTTTGATAATATCAAAAAGTCATTAACTATGCAGCACATTATCCTCATATTTTCTATTATTTGTATTTTCTCTTTCTTCTTCTCCATTGGGACTCCTTGGACCCCAAGGAATCTTAAGATTTTGAAATACTTTTTGAAGGATGCTTATTATCCTTCTAGATGCATCTACATTCTTCATTTCTCATTATCTTACGTATTTATTTATTAAAAGATTTCTTTTTAAGGAATTCTCTTTATCTTTTATTTCATTTTCCTCTTTTCCTATTTCTTTCATTAGAAATCTCATGTAAATGAAATTTACTCAATTGTGGCCATTAATGCCACCTTCTAGAGATTTTTATATAATTCTCATAAATACTTTACTTAATATTCATTATCTTGTATCTTTTTCTTATATTTGGACTTTTCTTCTTTTATTCTCTTTTATATCCATTATTGGATAAATCTAATAATAGGAACCACAAAATTCCTATCAAAAGAAAGATTTGCAAAGAAATCCCTTCTTTGAAGCAAAGCATACAACCTTTTCAATTAGGTCCATATTCATAAAATCGTTACATTTCAATTATGAAAACATATGCAAAATTGAGGTTGTAACATTCTTCCCCTCTTATAGGAATTTTGTCCTCAAAAGTCCACCAAACATACAAACAAGCAAGATAAGACTTCCTCATGTCCATCATGTCTCCCATGTGGCTTTACCCTCTCCATGGTGCTTCTCAAGAACCTTCATCATCTTATATTCTTACATCTGAGTTCTCTCTCACCTTGGTATCTTGTACCCTCACAGGTGACTCAAGACATTTCAGCCTCTCTCTCAAAACATGATAGGTTCATGGTTCAACACATGGCTCAGGTATCTCACATAGTGCTCTAGATCAGACTCATGGAATACAACATACATCATGTTATCCTGAGGAGTAAGTCTACACACAAGCATCTCCACCAATCCATCTCGAATGGACCCATGTATTGGGCACTCAGCTTTCTCAGCTATAGTTCAGAGGGGTCATATTTTCATATCACATGTTCTCCCACAGTGAACTACATGTCAGTCTGCTTCTCATAAGCTCACGACTCATGTCGCCCCTGGGCTTTCTCAGCCATCGCATGATCAAGGAAACTTCGTCTACACTCATTGTGGTCTCTCTGACCTTCACAAGGTCTTTACACCGACATCATCTTCATGACGCGGTGACCGACACAACCTCCCTTATAGAGCTTCTTACATCCTGATAAAGTCTATGGTGGTTATCATCACAATTTCCATAGGACGAGAACTGTCCCCATATATCACCCTGAATGAGCACACACACTCTCATCAGACCCTCTAGTCTGGATCATGCTAACCATTAGTTAGGGGTTATAAGCTAAACTAACATCAATTTCTTCCTGTACCTACTTCTACTGCATGGAAGTGAAACTTTAGGTCATACTCAAGAACTTCTGAACTCACATCATGGTGTAGTTGAACTATCTCTCTTACGTGTAGTTCAAATGGATCTGTCCCTTTACGATACTCTCTCTCTCTCTTCTCTGATTATGTCATCTAGGTAAGGCGATCTACCATAACCCATATTACATCTTGACCTTTTGTGGTCCATGGGAGACTTATCACAATGTCCATAGTGATCAACTCCCATTCCCACTCAGGGACTCTTTATCCTCTATATCAACTCACTAGGTTACTGGTGTTCGTCCTTCACCTCCTGGCACGCATGGTGACAATCCACATGCAACTTCATCTTAGGCATCCAGAGTACTACTACAACTTACTATCTTTGTAGTACCACAGTGTGTGGTGAACTTACAATCATGATCTCATGTATGTCATGATTCCTTAAGGTTGATTCCTCAGAAACCCTAAAACACTCTAGTCGGGGTTTCATCACCTTCTTTTCCAAAGAAGTGCATCTGAGGTTCTACAACCATCCTTCTATCACAACAAGCCCTAGGTTGGCTAACCAAGAAACCATTAATTCGATCCACATATCTCATTGTATCTGAGTGTTATCCAAACATATGTCACCACTTAGGGTTCACCTAACTACCTAGACTAGGTAGCTGCATCTCAACAAGAACATCCATTAACACCTTTCACCTTTATGTGTTAGGTAATGTTGAAGACGTACACCTCCATGTATTGCACTTATTATCTCATATAGGACTATAAGTCTATATTCATCAAGAAAACTTTGAGTTCATCCACTTGGTTATCGAACTCAACCTTGTATAACTCATATATTCCATACATCTCATGATAAGAACATCCTTATGAGATGACTACCTTAGTTCTCTTGGTGTTGGTAAACCATCCACATATTGTACTCTCCACAAGGGTACGCTATTGTCTCTATTCATACATCATAGAAACGTTTCCACTCACATCATCTTTCTCCGTGGTGTATGGCATGCACATTGCCCTATCTCTCACTCCCATAATAAGAGGAAATAAGCATTTGGTTGCAGTCCAAATATAGATTTCTTCTCATTCCAAGAGTAGTGATGGTACATCCCACATTACCAGTACACCTTCAAATCTAGGTTGAAATGTGCATCACATGTCTCTGCATCATGAACATCTCGATATCATGGTTACTTCCATGGAAAACTGGTCTCAAACCCACTTGGGTCATCATACCATCCTTGGTCATCTCCTCTAGGTCTATAGGGTGCCGATACTTTTGGGGTCATCCCTCTTCTTGTATGCATTAGAGAGTGCCCTCCTCATTTGCCCTTTGGGTCCCATGAGTTCATGAAGGTGATCAATCTCCTAACCCATGGCCCTCAGACAATGATAGTTGTTACCTCCCGACCTTATGGTCAAGTGCAACTAGGAAATTAGGCAACTCCTACTCCCATCGGTCTCATCCCTACCTGACCCTAAGATAGACTTAGGATTCTAACATAGTACATATATAACTTGAAACATTTCCCAAGTCTTCATCATCTCTCTCAACATTTGTGGTCTGACTTACATCCTTTCATAGGGATCAGGGTGACCTACCTACCTAGGTCAGGCCCCATACTGGTTATCTCCATGGTAACACATCCACATGCACTTAGAGATGATTATCTATGGGTCTGTAGGTTCATTCTCATACTATGTACTCTCCACTTAGCTTCTCAAGACTCTATGAGACCTCTTTAGGTTATCTCAAACCCAACAAAACTGGTACATACCCTATAGAAGGGTCCCTCTCCCAGGATGGGAGGAAACTATATCCTGATAGCAGCAAGGGTCACAAACGTCCCTATGTATAGGGTTTGCATCCACATGAGAATGCTTAGCCTTAGAAAGCTACTGAGACACGTTGCTAACAAACATGCCACTACTAAACCATGCTAGGTATCCATGGTAGGTCATACATGTTCTCAATCGTTAATATTGGACCAAGATCATACCTGCCCATGTCACCAACTTATATGCAGGGGGTTCATCAAACATACACCTTAATCCAAGGGGTTTCCCTTTCGTCTAAATATGAGTGGTGCCATGCTCCCATGAACAGGAACTCAAACATCCGTATGAGCATTAGGTGCACCAGGGACTACTACTTCCCCTCCTATTGGTCTAGGAACCCTAGGTTCACCTCTTATGCAACATTTGTCCAACTGCATGCTCAACATTCTAACAACAAACCAAACATGTACGAGGTGCATCATGCACATCCTATTATCCTTCCACTTGAACAACACCTCAGAGTCGAGTCCTCCTCAAGGACAACCAACTAGGTATAAGACCTTACTATTGGTATGTATGCCCTGATAGACAATCATGGGATGATTGGTGGGATACATTAAGATTGATTTGATAAACATCAAAGGCAAGCTTCCAATTCTTTCTGGTTCAGTCATATGAGATTATGATAGAACATATTGAATGTCTAGAGAATGATAGTACTCAATGACGTATGCTTTTAGGTTGAGGACTTGGACGATGAGATCATATGGATGCCAAGAGTTTGTACATTCTTATTATGTCCCTAGTTAGATGTCATTGTGGAAGGTAAATAGACAACAATGACACATAAGACTAGATTGTAGTATTGGTTGATGATAGAATGTCATTAGTCATGATATGGAGATATCAAATCAAACACATAGGTACTTATTAGAGAACAAGTGTACAGGACAGACCCACCGTGAGTTTGACACATGGAACTATGACACAGTGATGGTGGTGAGTGTGATTCTTTAACCTAAAATTACTACACTCAACACATGTCATTAGGTACACTTTGACATCATCAAACGCAGCCCTAAAACATGGGTTGTTATAAAGGTGATGATTGGGTGACTTTGACACATGGGGCTTTTGAGGGGTGAGTGATAGATATGGGATTTGTCTCTCTCGAGGGAGTTTGATATCCATGGCCACTTGATGAGTAGGATTGAGATAGGCGTACACGCTTGTGTGAATTAGTATGTGATATTGATGTCATACATATCTCCTCCAATGTACTCTGAGATCAAGAAAGTGAATGAACGTTGAAAGGATGAATGTTCCATGCCTCGAGTTCATTCGGGATATCAGTGACAAAGGAATTATACATTCACTGTAACACCATTCACGGATTGTAGGATTGAAATTTGTTCTCCAACTTTCCTTTTCACTTGGGTAGCACTGATGTGTGACTAGGCACTACTCTTTGCTTGTGATGTCATAAGTGTTATAGACTTTCACTACCAACGTGAAATGGACCTCCATGGTCACACACATAGGATTTAACCTGGAAGAGGAGTTTATCCACAAATGATGTTTAGATTGATTACTAAAGGAGTTTAGTAGTTCAATTAAACACTCAATCAATTGATAGCTCAATATCATAGTGTTCAAGGTGTTGGACCGATTGATTAGAGTATCAGATTGATTGAAACTGCAATTGACTGATTTTGCACAGTCTGCACTCCCAACCGATCGGCTCATATGATGAACCGATCAGCTCAGGATAGGCTGAACTGACCGGTTCAAGGGTTGAACTGATCGGTCAACTGGTCCAAACGAGTGACTTGGGAAAGTTAGGTTGGCAAGAAATTTCTCTATTCAAATGTAAATAGGATAGAGCTTTTTATTTCTTGTTATGTCAAAGAATGACAGACAACCTGACGATGACTGAGATGATCGGTTCAAGGTGTGAACCGATCGGTTGGCGTTCCAGACGACGGGTTCGAGGAGAGAGATGAGCGGGTGGCAACCATGAGGAGATGCACGATGACCAGGAAAACTGATTGGTTGGAGGAGCCAACCGATCGAATGGTGGCACCCAACTGACCGGATTGATGGTGAGCCAATCAATCATGGAGATGAGTTGATCAAACCCATAATGGTAAAGCATAGAGTTCATCTTGTACAAATTGCATGTGATGTGCACCTAGATGACCGTGATTCCTCTTGGCTCAAGGAATCACATTAGGATGGCCATATTCATCGCTTTTATCATTTCACATGTTTTCTGTGGGATATAGCATGTATATGATACGTACTATGTATTGTGGTGATTGGATATGTATATGTACCTATAAAAACAAATCCCTCATCTAAATATTAAGTCTTATACGCCTTCCATTAGCGACACACATGAAAAACTCGATCGACCAGGCGTAGGTTATGCCAAAGCGTGGTGCGCCGTCCATATTGCAGAAGTGTGAAGGGTAGAAATGTAGGTTCTGCCAAAGCAGGGTGCATGTTTACCGTGTCGGCTTTTGGGATAGACTTAATTGGTGATTCTTAGAGCGTCTAAGCCCAGAGGCATGGAATGTTCATGGAAAGGTGTTGCACATGTTCATTCATCAAGAGTTGCATATGATTCAATTGGCATGATGGCCTACCTAAATAGTCACGATTGTGGGCGATCAACCAAAGCTGACTCATGACTTGACGAAATACGGATCTTGACCCACTAGAAGGTTGTACGCTGCAATCATCCGAATTGATGGTGAGGGCTATCAATTTGAACAAAATCAGTGGGAGCAATAATTAATTAAAGTCCTAATTATATCGTCAACCTTTCAAATCAATCAAATAAGTCCAAATTGAGTTTTGGACTAAATGGCATATATTTCCTTTTGTAGTACAAATGACAACAAACAACAATCAGTTTTCATTGTGATCGGTCCTTGAAAAGGACATGCTGAATGGGACTAACTTCCACGACTAGTTTAGGACATTGAGAATTGTTCTCACTCAAGAGTGAAAGCTGTATGTCCTGGATACTCCAATTCCAGAGGAACCTGCTCCTATTGCAACAAAGGCAGAAATGGATGCTTACAAGAAGCATTCTGAAGATGCCATTGATGCAAAGTGCTTGATGTTGTGCTCCATGAACCACGAGTTGTAGAGACAACATGAGAACATGGGTGTCATTGAGATGATTCAGCATCTCAAGAACATGTATGAAGATCAAGCACGAAAAGAGAGATATGATGTCTCCAGGGCATTGTTCAAGTGTGTCATGACAAAAGGAGATCCATTTGGTCCTCACACGCTCAAGATGATTGGGTATGTGGAGAACCTGACGAGATTGGGATTTCCCCTGAGCCAAGAGTTGGCCACTGATGAGATACTACAATCGTTGTCAGAATCCTACAGTCAGTTTGTGATGAACTACAACATGAACAACTTTGACAAGCCGTTGACAGAGTTGTTAGGCATGTTGAGGACAACTGAGGCATAGATGAAGAAGGACAATCCTAAGTCTGTGATGATGATCAACAATAAGAAAGGCAAGTCCAAGCATAAGGGTAAAGACAAGGCTAAGAAAGGTTCTGTTGCTAGCTAGCAGCCCAAGTCATCTTCAACTCTCAAGGCCAAGGGAGGCATGACCAAGAGAGGAAATTGCCACCATTGTCAAAATCTAGGACATTGGAAAAGGAATTGTCCACTCTATCAGGAAGAACTAAAGAAGAAGGAGGCGACAGACGTCTCCACCTGAAGGTGTCATAAAATAAACTTGTAACACTTTTTGAGGTATATGATACCACGAAATAAAGTGTAAAGCACCCAATAAATGGGGCAAATGTTTCCGCCATAGATAGGAGTACTTTAGATTATTTTCATCCTTAAAGGCATGTAATTGAGTTATGAACTGCTATTTCATATTTTCCAATAGATACAAACACATTATTTTTGCATATTGTATGACAATAATGGCGATTAATAAAGTTGATGTTTCCTTATGGCAATACCTTGTTTAATTTGTGGCACTTGGTATGCATAAGATAAAATGGTACCTAAAAGTTATTGATAACTCAAACAATCAAATTAGAATAAATCATGAGAAACTCATTTCTAGTTTCCATATTATGGATAAATCTTGTTGCAACCCCAATTTTGGATTCATTTGGGTGAGAAATGTAATTTCTCACATAAAAGATATTTGAACAAATAATGATATAATTTGGTTCGATTAAATGGATTTCATTTACAATAGCCTTGATGATTGTGTTGTGGGCTTTATTGTCTATTGGGCCTAATAATAAGAAAATCAAATTAATAAATGAATAATTGAGTTTTTGACAAAAGAAAGGTGTGAAAACCTCTAAAAGGCAAAAATAACTTAATCCAAAGATGGATTTCGTGCCACATGGGTTCCTTGGATTCCAAGGAGTCCAAAGTTGCAAAGAAAAACAATAAGAAAAGAAAGTATTAATTAAGTATTTCTTTATTAAGAAAGAAATTGAAAACAATGGTAAAAGGTGGAAAACAAGCGAAAAGAGGTATAATTGAGTTATCCTTAGTGGAATTTCGTATTCCAAGGATTCCTAATGGTAAAAGGAATATGAATGAGGAAAATAAAAGAGAAATAAAGAGAAATCCTCAAAAAGAAATATTTTAATAAGAAATACACATGATAATGAAGAATAATGCATTTAGATGCATCTAGAAGGATAATGGGTATCCTTAATGAGGAAATTCGAAATCTTTGAGTTTCTTGGGATCCAAGGAGTCCCAATAAAGAGGAAGGAAAGAGAAAATACCAATAAAGCAAAATAAGAGAATAATGTAATACATTATTAAAGGTTTTTTTGGTTTTATTAAAGGAGTGGTATTCTCTACTTAAGGAAATATAAAGATCCGTGGCCAACGAATTAAAAAGGGAAAATATAAAGAAAATGAAAGAGGAAATTTCAAATTCCTAATATCCATATAATAGGGAATATCCAAAGGATAAAGAAGAGAGACAGAGCTTGCTTTCTAATGAAGGAATTAGTTTCCTATTGGGACAAGATCTTGCATCTTGGAGGATGCACATCTTGGGGTGCGAAAACCCTCCCTTATATAAGGGGTTGGTCTTCTGGTTTGAGTTCCAAAGAGGTCTCACACGTATCTCTTCTCCTTCGTCGTTCTTGGTTGCAAAATCTTAACATCGAGTGGTGCTTTCTCTGGAGCAATGAGGAGGTGCAGAGCCATCTGGAGGGAGGCCTGACGTTCCTAGAAGACCTATGCATGACCGGACAATGCTCTCGAGCATCCAACTTCATGAAGTTACTGACGACACAACTGCAGTGTGGCTGCAACATGGCTACGAGATTGCAAGATTGCAGAGCTTGCTCCCAGCCCTTCTTACCATATCTGAGGCAGCCTCAACTGTGCAAGGGCACGCCGGAGACAGGGGACCAGTCCCTAATGGTTGTTGAGGTCCCAGGGTAGGCGGAGACGCCGCGTGGATCGCGGCTAGGGCTACAGGACGATGCGCCCAGCAGTGTCGCGCGGAGGAAGATGAAGGCCCAGGGCCTTGGACCATTTTGCCCTCTACAGGCTGAAGCAACGGCCGAATTAATGGAGGGCAATCTCGTCTTTTGATTATATTTCCCAAAGCAAGCCGCCCCCACATTGCATGAGGAAGCGACGTGGCAACCTCCCATTGGCCCAAAGTAAGTGAGTTTTGATAAATTCATAGTAAATAATTGGTAGGTTGAATAAGGAAATGTTATACATGAAAGTTGCTCAGAAAAATGAGAGCAATCCAATAAAAATATTTTTAAAAGCTAATTCCTCCTACAATTTGAAAAGTAATGGAAGATATCAACTTTAATGTGTTAATGTTTAAAGAACCCTATTTTCAGATGAATAATATATTGATAAGTGTTTAATGGATGATTAGAGTTAGTGTTAACCTGTTAATGATGAAAGGGCACATTAGGAACAAAAAGGATGAAATTTTCATGTAATTAGTTTAATTTAGAGTTTATGTCCATAAATAGGCTTTACTGGGCCTTGAAACACTAATGTTGGTAATTAGGACTACTAATGGCTTTAATTATTTGATTTCATGTATAGAACTGAGTTTTCATGGTTATAAGCTATTTCGAGCATAAAAGTTCCTAATTTGTGGATAAATACCCTAAATGTAGTAATTAGGATTTTCTCATGAATAAAGAATAGAATTAATGGCAAATCGAGTTCATATGTGAATTGGACCATAATGAACTATGAATTTATGATAAATGCGTATAATGATCTTGTCATGGATTAAAGGGATAAAAATAGTAGCTTTAATGTAAAAGAGGCTTAATGGACTTATTTAATGGGTAATTATGCCTTAAATCCGAAATTAAGGATTAGATGTGGAAATAATTAGGGTTTGTGATCAATTGCGTTAAATTAGGGTTTAAAATAGTAAAAGATGAAGGGAAACCCTAATTGCAAAAGAAACCCTAAAAGTGGACTAGAAACCCTAGGAAGCGAGCTAGATTTGATAGATCTTAATGACATGAGTGATAAAAGGAAATTGTATGATTGTTTCAGGATCTTATTGAATGCTTGCTTGCCTATTGGTTGGTTGGATTATTTCTATCTCACATCAACTTGACAGGTATGTGGTTACGCCTATGAATATCCCAAAATTAGTTTCTCGAGGATTTTTGAAGTTTTATCGATGACTTGAATTAAACTGTTGGTTGCATTTAATTCATGCAAATTATAATGTGAATATGACTATCACATAAGACATGTTCCTACTAGCTCAGATCCTAATCCCCTCTGTAGCTTTATAGGTTGACCTAGTAAATGGCTACCAATGGGGTAGGTCCATTAGGTCATTAAATGACTTAGTAAATGGCTACCAATGGGGTAGGTCCATCAACTCATCATGAGTTAGGGATTGGGCTACCCTTGGGTAGGACCATGCGACTCCATAACCCTAGGAATTGGCTACCTGTGTGGTAGGCCCATGGGGGTAAGGATCTACCACATGAGAGAGGTAGTATCCATGTCCACTACATGGACAGCACAGAGATAGGGGATAGGCAAGGATTGAGTAGTATTGCTTAAAACGTAATCTTAGATGTTAAATGATATTTGGTTGATTACATTGTTAACATAGTTGCACAATTATTGTTTCCCCCGCATACCAGCTTCTTGCTGACTGACGTTTTGTTTGTCGGCGTTTTAGGTACAAATGAAAAGAACAAATAGTAAAGTGGCATATGTGGAACTAAATGAGAAATAACATACACAGGAGGATTAGTTAGATTAGTATCTACATGGATAGAAGTTTAGAAATCCCATCTTTTAAAAGGTAAGCAAAGTTTTAATTTTATACCAAATTTCCAATTAGTTAGTAGAATTTCATAATTATTATTGATTATTTGTTGAACCTTTGATCCTGTTAATTGAATAACGGCTCTGGCCTTCAGGTCTCCCTTAATTGGGGGTTACCGAGAGATGGGGTCGTTACAATTGGTATCAGAGCATAGGTTCCTCAATTAATCTTTAATAATGATTAAATTTTACAAATTCTGTAGAACCCAAGGGAGTTATTAGAGGATTATCCGAAAGAAAGAGGTGTCTAGAAAAGGATCACGACCGGGTGCTGGCAATATTTTCCTCCGCACCGCTAGTCAGAATATGAGGACTCCCAGATCTGTGTGACTGCCTGGCCAAAGTCTTAGGGTATGAATCGAAATAAGATACCTTTAGGACTCTCTCCTCTTGTTCATCCCTTCGCAACTCAAATTCTGATAAGGACCTTAAGGATTAGGGTTTCCTCTCTTATCCTCACCCTCTTGAGGTATGGGTAAGGTTGATAAGGATTAAGGAATCCTCCACCAAATTAATAAAAATCATGTAAATAAGATGTCATGGACATAAGCTTAATAGAGTAAGCGTAAAAGGATAGATACATGCTTAGGTCGTATGACATAAGTTGTCATTGCCCTCAGGAGAGACCTGAGGCTAGACATTCTTGTTAGGAGGATGAGTAGAGAAAGTGAGTCTTGGAGGTAGAGATCTCCATTAAAGTAGAGACCTAGCACATCCTTTAAGGATGATGTTAACCCTAACCCTAAGTGGAGGTTAGTGAGAGAGATGACATGATGAGTTAGATGACATGGTTGGTTTGGTGATTGGATAGATATGCCTTTGGTTTTCCATACGAGCCATGAGAGGTTGGATGACCTAGCACCTTTGGCAACCCGAGAAAGGGTCGTGCATGTTAGAGGAAAGGGTAGCTCCTTCATGGATGAAGTTAGAAAAGAACCTATAGAACCCTATGGGATTATGCAGGTAGGGTATAGCTTGCACCTAGAGTGTGTCAGTGGACGGCAGTAGGTTGAAACCCTGGCTAGTATCCATGATGGATGGCTTATGGGATGAGCATAAAGGGCTAGGTATAATCTTGAGCCAAACATGAGTTGAGCATAGGCTTCACCCACATAGGGGTATGCTTGTGAGCTTGAGCCTTCATAGAGAAGGGACCTCTAGTAGTATGGCTGGAGGTGGAGTTAGCTCTAGAGAGAGAAAGAAGGACCCCAACAAGGAAGTTGGAAGCCTAAAACCCTGAAACTTGAGGAATAGTGGGGAGTTGAGAATGATGCGACCTACGTGGATAATAGTGGTTGCCTTATGCTTGATCCCTGGAGGATGATGATATCTTGGTTGCCTTTAGAGGAACCAAACCCTAGAGAGAGGATGATGCTTCTAGTACCTATGGTATAAGTGATTACCTACTGGATGAGATAAAGAGTGCTTTAGACCCTGAGGAGGTTTAAGTAACCAGTTGTGAGGCTTTATACCTAGTTGGTTGTCCGAGAAGAGGACTCAACTCTGAAGTGTTGCTCGAGTAGAAGGATCATGGAAGTACATGACATACCTTGGACATGCTTGATTCGTGGTTAAGAGATTGAGCATGCAGTCAGACACCCAAAGGTGAACCTAGGGCTCCTAGGCCTAAGAGGGGAAGCAGTGTACCCAATGCTCATGATGAGATTTGAGTCTCTATAGTTTCGAGCATGGTACTCCTCATGTGTAGAGGCAAAGGAAACCCCTTAAGTTAAGGGTATGTTTGATGAACCCCCCCTCACAACTAAGTTGATCTAATGTTGAGGAAAGAAAACAAGTATGACCTAGTATGGTTTAATAGGTGGTCTGCTTGTGCTTTAGTAGCTGCTAGGTTAGGCATGCTCATGTGAAGGTAAACCCTAAGGATGCTTGTGACCTTTGTTTTCAAGGTGTAGTTTCCTCCCATCCTGGGAGAGGGACCCTTTGGTAGGGGGTTTACCAGTTTGGTTGGTTTTGAGGTAACCTAAGGAGGTTTCATAGGATCTTGAGAAGCTAAGTGAAGAGTACATGGCATGAGAATGAACCTATAGACCCATAGATAACCATCTCTATGTGCATGTGGATGTGTTACGATGGAGGTAACCGGTATGGGGCTTGACCAAGGTAGGCAGGTTGCCATGATCCCTATGAAAGGATGAAAGTCAGCCCACAAATGCAGGAAGAGAGATGATGAATGCTTGGGAAGGTTCTGAGTTGAACATGCACTATAAGAGAATCCTAAGTCAATCCTAGGTTCATGTAGGGATAAGACCGATGGAAGTAGGAGTTGCCTAATTCCGTAGTGCACATGACCATAGGGTCGGGAGGTAACATCTATCATTGTCTGAGGGCCATGGGTTAGGATATTGATCACCTTCATGAACTCATGGGACCCAAAGGGCAGATGAGTAGGGCACTCTCTGGATGCATGAAGGAAAAGGGATGACCCCAAAAGTACCGGCACCCTATAGACCTAGGGGAGATGACTAAGGATTGTGTGGTGACCCAAGTAGGTTCGAGACCAGTTTTCCATGGAAGTAACTTTGATATTGAGATGATTGTGATGTAGAGACATAAGTTGCACGTTTCCACTTAGATTTGATGGTGTACTGGCAATGTGGGTTGTACCATCTCTAATCTTAGAACAGGAAGAACTTTGTGTTTGGACGGCCGCCAAATGCTTATTTTTTCTTGTTATGGGAGTGACAGATAGGACAGTATGCATGCCATACATCAAGGGTAAAGATGATGTGAGTTGGAACGTTGCTATAAGGAATGAGGACATGGATGATAATGTGCCCTGGTGGAGTGAATGATACATGGACAGGTACAAATGATAAAAATATTAAAATAATCACCTTGTAAGGATGTTCCTAGTAGAAGCTTTATGGAATTTGCAAGTTATACAAGGTTGAGTTTGATTACCAGGTGGATGAGCTCAGAATTTCTTGATGAAGATAAACTTAGAGTTTGAGATGAGATGATAAGTATAATACATGGAGGATGAAAGGCGATAATGAATGCTCTAGTTGAGAAAAAGAGATAAGTTTGGCTAACACCCAGATGTATCAATAGTGGTTAATCAAGTTAATGGTTGTTTAGTTTTCCAGCCTAATCCTTGGGTGTTAAAGGATGGTTGTATAACCTCGGATACACTTCCTTGGATAGGAAGGTAATGAAACCCTGATGAGAGTGGTTTAGGGTTTCTAAGGAATCGATCTTGAGGAATCATGATATATAGGAAATCATGATTTTAAGATCACCATATACCGTACTACGAAGATAGTAAGTGACGGTATGCCTGTAGATGCTTAAGACGATGTTGCATGCGGCATGCGGCCATGCAAACCAGGGGGTGAAGGACGAACACCAATAACCCAGTGCATGGATATAAAGTATAAAGAGATCCCGTGAGGGAATGGGAGTTCATCACTGTGGATGTTTTGAGTCTCCCCTGGACCAAGGAAGGTCGAGATCCAATATGGGTTATGGTAGATCGCCTTACCTAGATGACATGAGAAAGGAAGAGTACTGTCATGAGATAGATTCGGTTGAACTACTTAAGAGAAAAGATGGTTCAACTACACCATGATGCAAGTTCAAAAGTTCTTGGGTATGACCAAGGTTCACTTCCATGAGGTGGAAGTGGATACATGAAGGACTCGATGATAGTACAGTTTATCACCCCGTACTAATGGTTAGTATGATCCAGACTAGAGGGTCTGATGAGAGCAAGTGTGCTTGTCCATGGTGATACAAAGAGACAGTTCTTAAGATGTGATGTTAATCACCAAAGCCTTTATCGGGTTGAAAGAAGTTCTAGAAGTAGGTTGTGTCGGTCACCACTTCATTAAGATGATGTTGGTGAAGGAGGCCTCACAAAGGTTAGAAAAGAACCACAGTGTGTGCAGATGAAGTCGCTTTGATCATGAAATGGCTGAGAGAGAGCCCAGTGGTGACATAAGTCAGGAGTTGATGTAAAGTAGACTGACATGCAGTTCACTGTGGGAGAATATGTGATGTGAAAATCAGACCCCTCTGAGCTACAACTGAGAAAGTTGAGTCCCCGATATATGGGTCCATTTGAGATGGATTGGTGGATATGGTTGTGTTTAGCCTTTCCCCTCAGGATAACATGATGTATAATGTGTTACATAAGTCCGATCTAGAGCACTATGTGAGGTACCCAAGCCATGTGTTGAGCCCTGAACCTATTCAGCTTTTGAGAGGCTGAAATGTCCTGAGTCACCTATGAGGGTACGATATACCAAGTTAAGAAAGAACTCAAATGGAAGAATATGAGATGATGAAGGTTCTTGGGAAGCACCATGGAAAGGGTGAAGCCACATGGGAGCCATGATGGACACATGAAAGGCTTATCCTGTTTGTTTGCTTGCTTGATGGAATTTGAGGGCAAAATTCTTATAAGAGGGGAAGGATGTTACAACCCCAATTTTGGATTCATTTGAGTGAGAAATGTAATTTCTCACATAAAAGATATTTGAACAAATAATGATATTATTTGGTTTGAATAAATGGATTTTGTTTACAATAGCCTTGATGATTGTGTTGTGGGCTTTATTGGCTATTGGGCCCAATAACAAGAAAATCCAATTAATAAATGAATAATTGAGTTTTTGAGAAAAGAAAGGTGTGGAAACCTCTAGAAGGCAAAAGAACTTAATCCAAAGGTGGATTTCGTGCCACATGGGTTACTTGGGTTCCAAGGAGTCCAAAGTTGCAAAGAAAAACAATAAGAAAAGAAAAGATTAATTAAGTATTCCTTTATTAAGAAAGAAATTGAAAACAATGGTAAAAGGTGGAAAACAAGTGAAAAGAGGTATAATTGAGTTATCCTTAGTGTAATTTCATATTCCAAGGATTTCTAATGGTAAAAGGAATAATATTGAGGAAAATAAAAGAGAAATAAAGATGCCACGTGGATCACGGCTAGGGCTACAGTACGACGCGCCCAGTAGTGTCACACGGAGGAAGATGAAGGCCCAGGGCCTTGGACCGTTTTTCCCTCTATGAGCTGAAGCAACGGCCTAATTAATGGAGGGAAATCTCATCTTTTGATTATGTTTCCTAAAGCATGCTGCCCCCACGTTGCATGAGGAAGCGACGTGGCAACCTCCCATTGGCCCAAAGTAAGTGAGTTTTGATAAATTTATAGTAAATAATTGGTAGGTCGAATAAGGACATGTTATACATGAAAGTTGCTCAGAAAAATGAGAGGAATCCAATAAAAATATTTTTAAAAGCTAATTCCTCCTGTAATTCGAAAAGTAATGGAAGATATCAACTTTAATGTGTTAATGTTTAAAGAACCCTATTTTGAGATGAATAATATATTGATAAGGGTTTAATGGATGATTAGAGTTAGTGTTAACATGTTAATGATGAAAGGGCACATTAGGAACAAAAAGGATGAAATTTGCATGTAATTAGTTTAATTTAGAGTTTATGTGCATAAATAGGCTTTACTGGGCCTTGAAACCCTAATGTTGGTAATTAGGACTACTAATGGCTTTAATTATTTGATTTCATGTATAGAACTGCGTTTTCATGGTTATAAGCTATTTCGAGCATTAAAGTTCCTAATTTGTGGATAAATACCCTAAATGTAGTAATTAGGGTTTTCTCATGAATAAAGAATAGAATTAATGGAAAATCGAGTTCACATGTGAATTGGACCATAATGAACTATGAATTGATGATAAATGCGTATAATGATCTTGTCATGGATTAAAGGGATAAAAATAGTAGCTTTAATGTAAAAGAGGCTTAATGGACTTATTTAATGGGTAATTATGCCTTAAATCTAAAATTAAGGATTAGATGTGGAAATAATTAGGGTTTGTGATCAATTGCGTTAAATTAGGGTTTAAAATAGTAAAAGATGAAGGGAAACCCTAATTGCAAAAGAAACCCTAAAAGTGGACTAGAAACCCTAGGAAGCGAGCTAGATTTGATAGATCTTAATGACATGAGTAATAAAAGGAAATTGTATAATTGTTTCAGGATCTTATTGAATGCTTGCTTGCCTATTGGTTGGTTGGATTATTTCTGTCTCACATCAACTTGACAGGTATGTGGTTACGCCTATGAATATCCCAAAATTAGTTTCTCGAGGATTTTCGAGGTTTTATCGATGACTTGAATTAAACTGTTGGTTGCATTTAATTCATGCAAATTATAATGTGAATATGACTATCACATAAGAGATGTGCCTACTAGCTCAGATCCTAGTCCCCTCTGTAGCTTTATAAATTGACCTAGTAAATGGCTACCAATGGGGTAGGTCCATCAGGTCATTAAATGACTTAGTAAATGGCTACCAATGGGGTAGGTCCATCAACTCATCATGAGTTAGGGATTGGGCTACCCTTGGGTAGGACCATGCGACTCCATAACCCTAAGAATTGGCTACCTGTGTGGTAGGGTCATGGGGGTAAGGATCTACCACATGAGAGAGGTAGTATCCATGTCCACTGCAGGGACATCACAGAGATAGGGGATAGGCAAGGATTGAGTAGTATTGCTTAAAACGTAATCTTGGATGTTAAATGATATTTGGTTGATTACATTGTTAACATAGTTGCACAATTATTGTTTCCCCCACATACCAGCTTCTTGCTGACTGCCATTTTGTTTGTCGGCGTTTTACGTACAAATGAAAAGAACAAATAGTAAAGTGTCATATGTGGAACTAAATGAGAAATAACGTACATAGGAGGATTAGTTAGATTAGTATCTTCATGGATAGAAGTTTAGAAATTCTAGCTTTTAAAAGGTAAGTAAAGTTTTAATTTTATACCAAATTTCCAGTTAGTTAGTAGAATTTCATAATTTATATTGATTATTTGTTGAACCTTTGATCCTGTTAATTGAATAACGACTCTGACCTTCGGGTCTCCCTTAATTGGGGGTTATCGGGAGACGGGGTCATTACAAATCTAGACTCTTTTGGTTAGAGAACCAGTAAGAGACATGAATCTCTTAGACATGATCAATCAATCTTCACCAGTAGTAGTGGGAGAATGATTATCCTATTAGTTATAATACGTGATGTATTTACATACCTATTAGAGTTAATGCTAGTACTTTAAATAGTGTTTATAGAAATACCAATATGAATATATTGAAGTGTTCAAGAATATCATAGATGAAGTATGGATTTGGTAAAGTGTTAATTCTTGATGAGGTCAATGAATGAAATACTTAGACCAAATGTTTGAGAACCTTCTGAATGATTATGATAGTGTATCATAGTGAGCTCGTGATTCAGGCATGGTGATGTCTAAATCAACAAGGAGTCATACTCTAAGGAGTTAGAGGATGATTATCAAATAACTAATTTCTTCTTAAATAAAGAATAACCCACACTAATAAAGGACATTAAGAATCACAAAGGGTTGTGAGTTCTTATATCCTTGACAGATGCACCTCGATTATCTATGTGATGAGTTGGTCATGTAATGAGTCAACTATCTAGATGAATATGAGGAACCAGATTTTGAGTAATGGTTTATGCCCATTACATTCTAAATAACTTCCATGTGAACCATAAGGTATGAACTTGATGGTAGCACACATTGGGATGAAATCCATAAGTGCAAATGAGTCTTAAGCATTAAGACACATGTATAACATTTTGAGAAGGATGATGCTTATTAATTGCAACTTAACGACTAAAAGATTTGGCATACAAATATTGAAACCGCATTCCTATAAGGAATAAGACAAGGATGTGAACATGACACAACCTATAAGGTTTATGAATCCTTTAATGCAAATGAAGTCTATAAGTTACAATGGACTAATCAATGTGATTGATTAAGTACAAGCAACTCAGAGCTGTATCTTTACTTTGATGATATGGTCAAAGGGTTTGACTGATATGTCAAAGATAAAGAAGGGATCTGTGATTTCGTGGGAGCGTATTTGCATTCCACATGTCGATGAGGAATGAGATGTTCTAGAATGGAAATCCAAAGTGGAAATTATCTTTAGGGAAGATAGAGACATTTCCTATGGGATAGGAATAGAGATCTATAGAGATAGTTCTCAAAAACCTCTTAACCAGAAAAGAGAAAGCAACATCGACAATCTATACTGAAGGGTTCAGTGTGCATATATTCAGTGGGAGAAAACTTTTCCATGTTACATGGAGTTAGTATCCCAAGGCCAAGTGTCCAATTATTATGAAGGATGAGAACACTAAGGATAAATATGGATCTATCATGTATGTAATAATCCCATTATCTTGCATGTATGGACATTGCAAGAATAAAATGCATTCATCATCTTATATGTAGAATGTGAAAATATGATATGCTCATCTTGATAACTTGTATGTGGGACATGATGAGTGGATGTATGTCTAGTTCCAGTAAGGGTTACTGGAATACCATAAGAACTTGATAAGTACTTGAGAAGTACTTGTTCTATGGAAATAAGGAAGGGTTCACTGTAAAGAGTTACATTGATGTTAACTTCCGAGAAGGAAAGAAAATTAATCACAAAATATATTTGGGATATATATAAAAGTGAATGTTGATAAATGAAAACATTCCAATAAAGTCGTTTTAAAAGGAAAAGCTCAGTATCTGTGTGTTAAAGAACAACAGTGGATACTATATGGATCTAGGAGTTCATAGAGATGAACTTATAGTTATTTTGGTCATTAATGACAAGTTAGGAGTGCTTGGTCATGCAATGTGGCTAAAGGTTGGCAAAGGAATACTAGATCACATATTACGACAACTCCATCTCATACGTGTGACGTACATCGAAGAAATGAGAGACATGTAGTTAATATCGACTTTGGCAAAGTGTTGCCATAACTCACTATGTTAGCACTAGAGCATAGTAACATATGGGACATGTTTGAAGATCACTATGAATATGATTCAAGGGTGATTGGCTCACATTGCAAGTGGGAGTCTATTGGTATGTATGCCCTGAGATCCAATCATGGGATGGTTGGTGGGATACAATAAGATTGATTTGATAAACATCAAAGGCAGGCTTCCAATTCTTTCTGGTTCAGTCATATGAGATAATGATAAGACATATTGAATGTCTAGAGAATGACAATACTTAATGACATATGCTTTCAAGTTGAGGACCTAAACGATGAGATCATACAGATGCTAAGAGTTTGTACATTCTTATTATGTCCCTAGTCGGATGTCATTGTGGAAGGTAGATAGACAACAATGACACACAAGACTAGATTGTGGTGTTGGTTGATGATAGAATCTCGTTAGTCATGATATGGAGATATCAAACTAAACACATAGGTACTTGTTAGAGAATAAGTGTACCAGATAGATCCACCGTGAGTTTAACACATGGAACCATGACATGGTAGTCACAGTCAGTTCTCACAGTGATGGTGGTGAGTGTGATTCTTTAACTTGAAATCACTACACTCAACACATGTCGTTGGGTACACTTTGACATCATCAAACGTAGCCTAGAAACATGGGTTGTTATAAAGGTGATGATTGGGTGACTTTGACACATGGGGCTTTTGAGGGGTGAGTGATAGATATGGGATTTGTCTCTCTCAAGGGAGTTTGATATCCATGGCCACTTGATGAGTAGGATTGAGATAGGTGTGCATGCATGTGTGAGTCAGTATGTGATATTGATGTCATACATATCTCCTCCAATCTAATCTGAGATCAAGAAAGTGAATGAACATTGAAAGGATGACTGTTCCATGCCTTGAGTTCATTCGGGATTATAGTGACAAAGGAATTATACATTCACTGTAACACCATTCATGGATTGTAGGATTGAAAGTTGTTCTCCAACTTTCCTTTTCACTTGGGTAGCACTGATGTGTGACTAGACATCGCTCTTTGCTTATGAAGTCATAAGTGTTATAGACTTTCACTGCCAATGTGAAATGGACCTGCATGGTCACACACATAGGATTTAACCTGGAAGAGGAGTTTATCCACAAACGATGTTTAGATTGATTACTAAAGGAGTTTAGTAGTTCAATTAAACACTCAATCAATTGATAACTCAATATCATAGTGTTCAAGGTGTTGGACTGATTGATTAGAGTATCAGATTGATTGAAACTGCAATTGATTGATTTTGCACAGTCTGCACTCCCAACTGATCGACTCGTATGATGAACCAATCGGCTCCGGACAGGCTGAACTGACCGGTTCAAGGGTTGAACTGATCAGCTCAACTGGTCCATAAGAGCGACTTGGGAAAGCCAGGTTGGCAAGAAATTTCTCTTCGTTTCACTTGTCCAATTTGATTGGAACAAGAATTGGTATTTGGATCAATTCGAAACAAAAAGAGGAGAGGTCAATCGTGAATTGACCAGGGCAGTGAACCGACCAGTTCAGAAGTGAACCAATCATCTCAGGTGCCCCAACCGATCGGTTGAGGTGTGAACCGATCGGCTCAGGTCCCCAAATGACCGGTTCATGCTTGAAACGATCGGTTCAGCTGGCACAGTTGGTTGTTTTGTGGAAAATCTCAAACCCTTCTACTCCTACTTTAATCTCGCATTGCCCGGGGTAGAGAACCCTATCCCATGACCCTCCTATATATAGGGGTACTGGGGGCTTCTCAAAGAACAACTCAGAACACCAGTTGCTCTGTAAAGTTGTCGTTCTCTTTGGTTGTGGTAACTGAGAGAGCCCGAGCAAGTGCTACCCGATAAGGGAGGCACAACAAGGGAAAGACAACTATAGAAAAGTGACTCGTGGCAGGAGAGTGTGTCAGTGGCTAGTGCACCGACATGAGGGTGTGAATCCTTCTGATTCCTTATGAGACAAGGAGATCGGAGTTCCAGGTGGTCCATGTGGACTACTTCAGAGGCGGGAGACTTCTACCGCTCGAAGGACATCTGTCAATCTCGAGAGTCCCGGTGAGACCCGGAGCTGCACATACACCGTCCAAGACCGGAGGTGAAGACCGTGCAAGCCGTGAGGTAACGTCATTGAATAAGCCTCGGGACAAGGTATGCCTCTATAAACCATCCTTCCTATTGTATAGACGTTGACATGATTCCTTTATATTAGGTTTGGGGAGAAGATTCTTTTTTCTGCTGCCTTCTCTGTCTCCCATAAAACCCAACACTTACAACTTATTACTAAATGTCCTCAAGGTCTAAGGAACCCTTCTTCCTCTCCCTAGAAAGTAAGCACATATATCATCTACACATAGGTACCAGCAGCCTCATCTTTCTTCTATGGTTTGGTTCCTCTAAAGGAAACCAAGATACCAAAAGCCTCTAGGGTCATGCACGAGGCAACCAAAGCTATCCACTTAAGTCACAACATACCCAACTTCTCAGGGTTCCTCATATCCCAGAGTCTAAGCTTCCAACCTTCTTATTCGAGTCTTTCTCTCTCTCTCTAGACCTAACCCTACAAATAACCTTGCCACTGTAGATTCTCTCTCTAAAAGGGTGGATCAAGCTTACATGCATACACTTACATGGGTGAAACCTACATTCGCTCAAGATTATCTATGGCTCTTTATGCTTAGCTCATAATCTACCCAACATGACCTTCTAGCCTGGGTTTTGACCTACTACTAGCACTACTAACATACTATGGGAGCATACTATGCCATGCTCATATAAGCCCATAGGGTTTCTATAGGTTCTTCACTAACCTCATCAATGAAGGAGTTATCCTTCACCCTAAGATACATGACCCTTCCCAGGGTTGAGTCACCAAAGGTACTTGGTCAGCCAACCTCACATGGCTCATACTATCATAGGTATCTAAAACCAAAAGCATTTCAACCCACACACATGGTCGACCATGACTTCCATCTCATCATGCCACCTCTCTCTCTAACCACCACTTAGGGTTAGGGTTAGCATCATCCTCAGAGGATGTACCATGTCTCTACCTTTAATGGAGGTCTCTTCCTCCAAGACTAACTCTACTTCATCCTCCTAACAAGAAGGTCTAACCTCAGGTCTCTCCTAAGGGCATGACAACACATGTTATACGACCTAAGCATGCAACTATTCTTTAGTTTATGCTTAAACTATTAAGCTTATGTCTATGACATCTTATTTTCATGTTTTTTCATTAATTTGGTGGAGAATTCCTTAACCTTATCATACATACCCTGACCTCAAGAGGGTGAGGAAGAGAGAGAAAACCCTAAACCTTAGAATCTTAATAGAATTAGGGTTGAGAAGGGATGAAAATAGATGAGAGAGTCCTAAAGGTATCTTATTTCGAGTCAGATCCTAAGACATTGTCCAGGCAGTCACACAAATCTAGGATTCCTCATATTCTAACTAGCGGTGTGGAGGGAAATATTGCCAGCCCCCATACATGATCCTTTTCTAGACACCTCTGTCTTTCGAAAAATCCTCTAATAACTCCCTCAGTTCTATGGAATTTGTAAAATTTAATAATTACTAAAGATTAAATGAGGAACCAAGGCTCTGATACCAAATGTAACGACCTCGCCTCCCGGTAAGCCCCAATTAAGGGAGACCAAGAGGTCAGAGCTGTTATCCCAATAAACAGTATCAAAGGTTCGACCAATAATCAATAATAATTATAAAATTCTACTAAACTATACTGAAAGATGGAATAAAATAAAACTTTGCATACCTTTTAAAAACATTGGATATCTAACTTCTATCCACAATTTGGATATAGTCTAACTAATCCTCCTTGCACTTTAATTCTTATTTTCATAATATGCCACTTTACTGTTTGTCCTTTTCAATACTATACTTAAAATGCCGACAAACAAAATGTCAGTCAGCATAAATGAATATGCCAGTATGTGGGGACAACCAAAATTTCACATATATGGCTAACAATCTAAATATCACAATCAAGTTAATTAACAAGCCAATTTACGCTTTCAATGTGACATTCTCCACCGCTTTTACCCTAACCCTGGAATACCCTCCTTAGGGTTTCTCTTTTTCCATTGACTTAAGGCCACCTTCTCCATCCTGAGCTTGGTCCCTGGGGTCACCTCTCATGGTGCCCATTAGTCATACAATATCATAAGGCCACCTTCTCTATCCTGAGCTTGGTGCCTGGGGTCACCTCTCATGGTGTCCATGGGTCTTCCCTCTTGGGCTTGACCTCATTGCATCTTACATCAGGGTGGCATGTAGGTGCAAGAATACAGACTTATATCTTAATTGTGATAATCATATTGACTTTATGATTTGCATATATGAACATCCAAACAGATAGGTTGCATTCAATTCCATTAAACACCCGAGAAATCTCCATGAAACTAAAGCGGTTAACCATAAATAACCACATACCTATCAGGCTGATTTGGGACAGAAATAATCCAATCAGTGTAAAAAATCTAATAGGCAAGCAAGTACACAGAGAGATCCTAAAATATGCATATAATTTCCTATCATAAATCATGTCATCAAGATATATTAAACCTAGCTTGCTTCCTAGGGTTTCTAGTCCACTTTTAGGGTTTCCGTTGCAGTTAGGGTTTTTCTTGTACTTTTATCAAAACAAACCCTAGTTAGCAAAAATTTCTCTTAAACCCTAATGATTCTAACCTATTTTGTTCAACAGGATTAGGATCATCTTCCAACAACATATTATCACATATATCAAATTAAAAGTGATCTTTTTATCTTTTACCCTAAATCAGGGTTTCTAAGTGCTTAATCATTCTTATTTGGTGTAAAACCCTAAATCATGCAAGAAACATCTAGATCAGGTTCAAGTTCATTATTAACTAACCAACATGTTGCAAATACTCAATTTCAATAATTAAGTAACATGAACTCGACTAATATGCTCAATTAGGGTTTCAAGGTCCATTAAACCATATTCGTGTATATGGAACCTTAAATTAATTAAACTATGCATAAAGATCATCCTTTTAGATCTAATGTGTCCTTTTTATAATCAACATGTTAATATCAAATTTAAACATCCATATAACCCTTCCCAATTCATTAATCATCATAGATTAGGGTTTCTTAATCATTAATGAATTAAAGTTGATAACTTCAACTACTTTTCGAATTCCAAGACGAATTAGGATCTAAATCTATTTTAATTGGATTCCTCACATTTTTCTGAGCAAAATTCATATATTATATGCATCCATCCGAGCTACCAATAATTAGATATGATTTTTACAAAAATCACTTAGTTGGACCAATGAGAGGCTACAACGTCAGCCAACTCATGCACTACGTAGCCTCAGCTGAAATATAATGAATTGATGCTATTGCCCTTGCTTAAGTCACCAGCCCTTCATACCCCGGAGGGGTAAAATCATCCAATGTCGACCGATCATCTTCAACCTCACAAAGACCCTAGCTGCCGCCGACTACAGCTTCTCTGTGGAGCCGCCCTCTCCTCCCTAGACCTCAAAAGTTGCCTCCAGCCGCCGCCCTAGCTCCGCTGCATCCTTGCGCACGCTGGGCTCCTCCAGGTCACAGCCAGCGTGGCCAGTTTCAAGCACACCGGGCCTGCAACATGCGGTCATCGTTACAACCATGCAGCTACTGCTGTGCATAGGCTAGGGTAAGGGGATGACCACCAAGCATCCCATGGTGTCTTGGAAGCAACACACCTCCATCGCAACTCTTCCACAACCCCTCATTGCTCCAGGGATATCTTTATTCCCTCTTGGTTAGGGTTTTTGAGAGAAAACAAAAAGGAGGAGAGTGAGGGATGCATGGGATCCTCCTGGACTCAGGTCAAGGGGTCTACCCTTATATAGGGGAGGGTAGCAATGCCCTAACATGCTTGCCCATGAAGAAAATGAAGCCTTTTCCCAATAGGAAACCTATTTTCCTTATTTAGGTATAATATCTCTCTTTTTAGTAATTCCTTGATAATCCATATTCTTTAATTATTAGGAATTCGAAATATATTTCTTTGTGCTTGGCTTTTAATCCATTGGCCATGAAATTCTACTTTCTTAAAGCAAATAATACCTCTTTTTGATAATATCAAAAAGTCATTAACTATGTAGCACATTATCCTCATATTTTGTATTATTTGTATTTTCTCTTTCTTCTTCTCCATTGGGACTCCTTGGACCCCAAGAAATCCTAATATTTCGAAATCCTTTTTGAAGGATGCTTATTATCCTTCTAGATGCATCTACATTCTTCATTTCTCAATATTTTACTTATTTCTTTATTAAAAGATTTCTTTTTAAGGATTTCTCTTTATCTTTTATTTCCTTTTCCTCTTTTCCTATTTCTTTCATTAGAAATCTCATGTAAACAAAATTTACTCAATTGTGGCCATTAATGCCACCTTCTAGAGATTTCTATATAATTTTCATAAATACTTTTCTTAATATTTATTATCTTGTATCTTTTTCTAATATTTGGACTTTTCATCTTTTCTTCTCTTTTATATCTATTATTGGATTAATCTAATAATAGGAACCACGAAATTCCTATCAAAAGGAAGATTTGCAAAGAAATCCCTTCTTTGAAGCAAAGCATACATCCTTTTCAATTAGGTCCATATTCATAAAATCGTTACATTTCAATTATGAAAACATATGCAAAATTGAGGTTGTAACACTTATCTTTGTAGAGTTTGTTTAGGGTTTGTACGTTGTAACTTGATTGATGCCAAAAGACACCCAATTGCCTTAACTAATAAAGTGAAACCATAATCATGTAGGTGCCATATGCCATAGATCCATTCTAGAATCAAAACTTTGTTGAATGGTGAAATCGGTACTCCCACAAGAAAATGAGGATCTCATTTTGTTGAGTATGCGAGGTGCAAGCGACTACGTGTCCTTGACATCTTGACCGCAAGTGTTTGAGAATGGTTGTGGTCAGATCTTAGTGATGATGTGATGTGATAGAGGAGCGTTGTGGTTGTACCTCAATGTTTGGGTTATGTATCCTCATTTCTAGCGTCGTGACATGTACCAAGGCAGGCTAGGTGTTTACAAGACCACAACTTTGAGTATGAGTTGATGCCTATAGGACTATAGCTTTGTCTATAAGTTGTTGTTTTGCAATTTGACTATATTTCATTGTGATACATACTCGAATTGACTGAGTAATGCAGGAGAAGATCATGGAGTCCATCTTTTCCATTGATCTTGTACGACACTAATTTTGACTTAATAGTGGCCAGTTGGATTTGGGTGGTACGACTCAAATCCTCAAGGCAAATAAAAGATGTAATACAATTGTGTAATATATTTTCCTATGGTCAAAAATATGACTCACATTGGTTGGTCGCATGCCTTGTCTCTTGTACTGATTTCTTGAATTATAATCTAGTAAGAAAAATCAAATGTTATACATGTTCTTCATATTCCTTCTAAAGTTATAAGTTCTTCTACTGTTCAGTTGAATATGCCTAATATGCTTAACTTGTGATAACTATTGTGATTATATCATTTAGTTGAATCTTCTCACCTTGATGATATTTTTATCTTCCTACTTAGTTTATTTATGCTTATAATAGTTGATGTCAGAGAGTTATGTCTCTCGCTAGGATGTTATTCCCACTCAGTGGGTTTCCACATATTTTAGGTGGTCATGCACAATGAGGTAGAAATTGTGCTATTGAGGATGTGCACCAAGAGGAGCATCAGGTGTTTATGGTTGGATATGCTGCTAGTGCTTTGTAGTAGAGTCCTAAACCTAACTATGACACACCAACCATAGTAAAACAAGATAACTCAAAATAAAGCACAGAACTAACACTAATCATCCTGATTACCAGAAAACATAGTAAATTAGAACTGATTCCATATAACCACAAAAGTGGATACATATAACATATGAATCCATAAACATCACCTATATTACATAACCTGCCACAAGGGCATACACATCAATTTTCAGTGGCAATCATGCCACAAACTTGTTACATATAACAACATGTCCACATATACAAGCCATATTTGTACCACCAAATGTGACAACCTGTCACGCAAAGCATGATTATTCAAATCCTAAACATGATTAACTGCTAATAAAACACATCACTAGAAAGAGAGTTAATTAAAACTGTATAAATTTGCACAAACATACTCAACTACATTTGCATAAAAGTCCATCATATAAAATTATTTCATAAATCATACCAAAAATCTCTTACAAAGGTTTTGTGTCCTCACCCACAACATATACACAAGTGATAACATCCACATGTACAACATCATAATACTAGGAAAGCTCGAGTTGATAAAACACTATATTCAAAACATTATTGCCCAGACCTGAGAGTATAGGGAAGACTCTAGGACATACTACACATATAAACATTTATCCATCTATGATCCATCACATCAACTCTTCCTTGTTGCCATGAGTCCGCTACTACTACTGACGATCACCTAAAAAGGATTGTGGTGACGCACGAGTGAGACCAATGTCCCAACAAGAGATATAACTCACAATAACGCTTATTAATTACAATAGGTTATGTTATTAAACAAGTTAAGTAGATTAAATAGACAGATAGATAAAGCAATAGAATAAAACTATGATAGTGGCTTTATTAAAAGAAATTCTAATCAGAGTCTTAGAAGCTAGCCCAATTGTCAACTACCAGATGTAGATATTATTATGACATACCCATTATAATGAGCCTTACTAGCATCATAAATTTTGATATCCACATGTGCATATTTGAAAAGTAGGAGCATGTCTAACAATATAGAATGTCTACAGTCACAAACAAAACTAACAACATAAGCATATCTAACAATATACCACATTCTAACAACATAGGAATATCCAATAGGATGATCAAAGTTAACAACAAAAACATGTCTAATAGTGTAAGGCATGTCTAATAGCATAGCACTACTGACAACATAAGCATCTCTAACAATATAAGCATCTATAACAACATAAGAATTTCTAACAATATAAGCATTTTTAACAATATAGGCATTTCTAATCGATGTAACATATAAACATACCTACTTCTTAAGTAGATCTAACAACATAAGAATCACTATTGGCATGAGAATGATTAGTGTTATGGGCATATCTAACTACATAGGCATGACTAACATCATAAGAAATTATAATAACATAAGCATAGACAACAATATAAGCATGTTTACAACATAAGCATATATGTCTTCTATTAATGCCCCATACATAATCTATATCGAAGAAGGGAAAACAAGGGTTATAATCTAATGTGAAGTATTGTATATGATCCTAATATATATGCTACATGGATGTTTACTTCTTTTATTAATTCCCTAAGGATTTGAGTCCTACTACCCAAATCCAAGTGACCACTGCTAATTCAAAATCAGTGTCATACAAGATCTAGGAAGAATCAGACTCTAAGATTTTAACCTGCACTACTCGGTAAGTTTGAGTTTGCAGTGACATATCAATCAAACTACAAAATAGCAAATATAGTCCTCTAAACACCTAGCCCACCTTGGTGCAGGTCATGACGCTAGAAACTAGGGTATATAATCCAAACATTGAGGTACAACTACAGTTGTCCTCTAATCACATCACATATACACAATCATCGAGACCCGATCGTAGTCATTCTCAAATCACTTAGGGATAGTATGACAAGGATGTACACTCCAGGCACCCCGCATACTCAACAATATGCGCTCTGAGTTCCCCGTAGGAAGACTTGTTTCACCATCCAGCTAAGTTCTGACTATGGAATGGATTTGTGGCTAAGGGAACTACATGATTAATGTTTCATTTTGATTAGTAAAGTGGATTGAGTGAATTAAGACTGAATCAAACAAGTGGACATACAAATCCTAATTCATTTCTATCAAGCATTTGATATGTAACAACTCTAGTAAATACAAAACGTATAAGACATATTCCTTTTTTTTTTGAAATCGGAAGCTTTCATTCATGCACTATCAAGGAACAAAGAATACATCATTCTCGGCTGCTTCCCTCCACAGAACAGGCATTATAACCCATCTAGAGGTATGCCCGCCAGAATTTAGAGCATCTTGTGCAATGAAATGAGCCAAAGAGTTTTGTGCCCGTTTACATGAATGAAACTACAAGAAAGGAAAAATGAAGCTACACTACGAATATCCGCAGCCAACAAGCCAAGGTAACCGAAGTGCTTTTCCACTTCCTTCAAGGCGCTTATCACATTCAGGGAATCCGAACATAGGTAAATATGATTCTCAGGTGGCACCGTATCTCGAGCAAGAAGAATTCCTTCTCTAGTAGCCATAGCCTCCGTAATGTCTGACGACCAATCAGCTCTCGTGCACTTTTGTGTTGCACCCATGAACGAGCCATCCATACCACGAACCACTCCACCCGTAGCACACCGCCCGTCCGACTTCACTGCTGCGTCTACATGAATGAAGACACAACTACTCGCCTGCCCGTCCACCTGCAGTGTCCTTGCAGCAGCTCCACCGCCCGCCTCCTCGGTCCTCCGTCCCATGTTATCGGTCTCTCGCTGTCCGTCACCCACTCCCTAATTGTAGCGCCGGTAGTCCGATATCATCGCTCGGTATGACTGCATGATAGGTCTCGGGAAAGGGGCCTCGTCTCAGAAGATTTTGTTATTTCAGCACGTCCATATGGTCCACCAAACCACCACTATCTCGTCCTTCTCTTCCTCCGTGCTGTTCCTAAGCAGCTCCAAGAGATCGTCGTGTAGGTTTTGTATGCTTCCTAGACGTTGCATGGGTTGCAACCAGCTCTCCCTCATCACTATGTCTGCCCCCGAGCAGTAACACAACATGTGTTGGATAGTTTCCTCCTGTTGTGCACAGATTGGACAGACCCCATCATCCATAACATGTTTGTCTCTAAGCCTGCTACGTGTTGCTAGGCTCCCCGTAGCAATGCGCCATAGGAAGTGTGATAATTTTGGAGGCCACCTCCTTCCCCATATTAGTCTCCACAGGTCATGTGGTACCACCCTATTCCTTTCCCTCAAGGCTGTGCCTCCCAACTTGCCTAACCAGTAAGCCGAACAGACAGTGAAGAATCCTTTTGGATTTGGCCACCAAAAAATATCATCTTCCTGCTCAGTAATAGGAAGTGGAATCTCCATAATCAAAGCAGCAACATTCCTAGGAAAGATATCCAGGAGTCTGTCAACGTTCCATTCTCTCCGTCCCTCCACCATCAACTCACTAACCTTGCTCATTACAGTTGCTACCCCCAATTTGTAACATGTAAGGTCCCCCTCATCACCATGCAGCCATCTATCCGCCCATATGTCAGTGTCCTGTCCGTTTCCAATCCTACACATGACTCCATGGAGAAGAAGAGATTTTGCGCCCCATAGACTTCGCCACGTGTAGCTTGGAATTAGGCCCAGTCGAGCTTTCAGAACGTTTCCATTTGGAAAATACATAGCCTTCAGAACTCTAGCCACCAATATGTTTGGTTTGGTGAACAATCTCCATAGTTGACGTGCCAGCAGTGCTTGGTTAAAAGTCTTCATGTCTCTGAAGTCCATTCTACCTTCCCTTTTTGGCTTGCACAGCCCCTCCCAACATAACCACGAGATCTTCTTTTCCCCCTCTTTCGCCCCCCACCAAAATCTGGCCACCATAGAATTGATCTCCTCAATGATCCCCGTTGGTAGTTGGACCACACTCATGACATATGTAGGAATAGCCTGCACAACAGCCTTGATAAGCACCTCCTTTCCCGGCTTGGATAATAGACGCTCCTTCCATCCTTGTAGTTTGTTTCCCACTCTGCCAATGATATATTCGAACACTTTTTTCTTTGACTTCCCTATAGCAGCAGGTAGACCCAAATAAGATGCTTGTTTGTCCACCACTTTGACTCCCATCAGATCACGCAACTCATCTTTTTTGCTTCTAGGTATCTTCTTGCTAAATGCAATTTTGGACTTGGTGAGGTTGACCTTTTGACCCGATGCCTGTTCATACTGGCTAATTATTTCAGCTATTTTCAGGCATTCATTCCTTGTCCCTCTAGCAAAAAGAATATTGTCATCTGCAAAAAATAGATGTGAGATCCGGGGGGCCCCACGGCACACACTCATACCATGAATGGTATTCGTAGATGCCGCGAGGTTCAAAAGTGTAGAGAAAGCATCCGCACATAGAATAAAAAGGTAGGGAGAGAGTGGGTCACCCTGGAGAAGTCCCCGTGAAGGCTGGAAGGTGTTTGATCTTTCCCCGTTGGCTGTGAACGTGTGAGAGACCGAAGAAACACAGTCCAACACTCTATCACACCATCGTCTTCCAAACCCAATTTTTTCCAACACTATTTTCAGAAACTTCCATTCAATTCTGTCATAGGCCTTCATCATGTCAAGCTTCAAATAAATGTGTCCTTTCTTTCCTCCCCTCCCTCTTTTCATAGCATGAAAACATTCATAAGCAATTAAGGCATTGTCCGTGATCAATCTTCCCGGTATGAAGGCACTTTGATTTTCAGATATAATACTGTCCATGAATGGTTTGAGACGATTGGTGAGCACCTTAGTGGCAATTTTGTAAATGACATTACACAGGCTAATAGGCCTAAAATCAGCAACCACCCTTGGTTTTTTAATCTTCGGGATCAGCACTACCAAGGTATCATTGTACTCCTTGCATGAATAATCACCCTTCCACCACCCCTTGATGTAATTTGAGATATCCTTACCCACCACCTGCCAAAATTTCTGATAAAACATGGGTTTTAAACCATCTGGCCCCAGCGCTTTATTAGGATGCATCTGGAAAATCGCTTTCTTCACTTCTTCATCCGAGATATCCTTTTCCAACATATCAGCTATAGCATTGCTTACCATGGTTTTTATACCCGCCACCGCAGCCTCCATTTCCACCAGGTTGGAAGATGTGAAGAGGTCTTGATAGAAGTCTTCAATGATACCCAAGATATCTTTATCTTTTGTTTTCCATATCCCATGGGAGTCTTTAAGCCCAACAATAGTGTTTTTCTTCAGCCTTTGTGACGCTTTATGGTGGAAATATGTAGTATTACTGTCGCCTTCCTTCAGCTCCTTTATTCGGGCTCTAACACACCAGAAAGCTTCATTTTCCTTGTGCAATTTTCCAACTCTCTAGATAGCTCATCACACCTTTGTAACACACTACCATCCGGCCATTTCCTCTGTTCCTCACCTAGCTTTTTCTCAGTATTTTTTATCTTCTTTTTTATATCACCAAACTTGACGTCAGCCCATGTAGCCAGGTCTTCACTAACACCCTTTAATTTGTCTTTGAGATCCATATCACTGTATGCCTCCCATGAATTTGTCAATTGTAGCTGCACAACTTTCCTCTGACAACCACATAGGTTCAAAGAAAAATCTGGATTGTCCCTTTCGCTGTCTTTCTTCCCCAACCAAAGCCAAAAGGATGATAGGTGCATGGTCAGATTGATAGAACGGTAGATGATGGACCCAACTGCCCGAATATTTTTCCCTCCATCCTTCACTCACCAGAAACCTATCCAGTCTCTCCTCCACAAGCGTCTCTATAGACAGTCCCCTCCTCCAAGTGAATGTATTGCCGGAATACCCCATATCGAGAAGAGTACAACCATCTATCACATCCCAAAACGGCTTCATGAACCTGTATGGTTTCATCGGGCCCCCCCTCTTCTCTTCATTTCTGATTATCTCATTCAGATCTCCGAAAAAGACCATTGGATCATCATACCTACCTCGGATCTGTCACATCAAATCCCAAGTCCTATATTTTTTATCTTGCGCCGACCAGCCATAGATACCACATGCATGCCATTCATATCCAACAGGATTGTCCAACACCTTGCATTCCACATGCCTCGCAGAAAAACCGGTAACCTCCACCTCTACCTCCCGCCACCAGAAACCCAACCCACCTGCCCTCCGGGAGCTCGACAGACAGATGCCATCAACAAAACCACAACTTCTCTTAATCCTTTCTAGAGATTTATCATCGAGCATAGTTTCCATAACGAAAACTATATTGGGTCTCTCCCTCTGAAATAACTCCCGAAGGGCTTGTACCGCTGTCGGGCGACCCAGACCCTGGCAGTTCTAGCTTAGGAGTTTCATTGTTGTTCACGGGGTTGGGTTGTCCCAACTCCCGCTACTTGGTGTGCACCACCTGCAATAACATGTCCATCCACTGCCTGTGTAGAGCCTGTTGATTTCGACTTCTTTCATTGTGTGACCACTCTTTCATCGTCTTGTGGAGCTCTCGAACCCCCCTCAGATAGCAAGTCTCTTTTGCATTTGTTCACAAGGCATCTGGTCGTTCCTTCTTCTCCTGCACTTTGTCTTTTCTGTTCTTTGGTCATCGTGATTTCTGCTCCTTTCCCTCTAAGAATGTTCCTCCTCTCAGCCCTTGCTTTCCTCCACTCTCGTTCCTTCTCCACACCTTCATCTCCCGGAAACATGGGGATGTCATCCGACAACACCACCCTAGTAACCCTCCTCCCTTTCCCTACCTGCAACCCATTCTTCTCAGACCTCCCAAGCATTGTCATATTCTCACTCCCCATCCCCGCTCTCCCCTGCCCCTTCTCTTCCCCGACATGCTCCCATTTCCCCTCGTCCGGCCCCTCCCTCGGCAGAGGAATCTCAACCCCCCATCTCGGTTGCCCGCCTTCCTCCCCGGTCAGCGTGCGCTGCATTAGGGTTGCACTCTTCCTCTCTTGCCCTTCATCCCGACACCGTTCCTCGACGCCTCTATGATTGCCGTCGCTGCTCCCACCCATCACCGGTTCCACCCTCTGCTCGACAGGTTCCCTCACCGTCGTTTTCATCTATAACAACTCTTCCCATGAATAGCACTGCCGCCTTGGAAATGTTTCCTGGTTCAGGGTGCCCCCCACCTCCATGACGACATCCATCGAATCCTCCGTCTACTCACCAGTTCCCTCCTTGGCCGACTCACCCCCCACTCCCGACCGTGCCCCGGAGAGTGCCTCATCATCGCCCTTCCGTGTCTGTTGCGTGGAGGAAGACTCTTCCTTTCTGGAACCGCACGACAAACTTTTTGTGTGGAAGACAATCGAGCGCCGGGACCTTGAGCCCTGCCCCCCCAGCAATTCTTCTTCGACTGGGACTCTTGGCCGCCGTGGTGATGCCCTCAGCCATGAACCCCACCCTCGACGGTTCTCACCATCTTCATCATAGTCCACACAATCTCGTGCAGTATGCCCTAATCGACCAAAGATGAAGCACATCACCGAAAACCTCTCATATTTCAGTTCCACATCAATGATATGTCCGTCTGGACCACGAACCTTCTACAGTCACTTAATAGGTTTATTAACATGGATCCCTAGCCACACTCTTCCGGACGACTCCCACCCAAGTGTATCACAATCCACCTTTATCACCCTTCCAATCTTCTCCGAAATTTTCCTCAGTGCTGCTTCTCCTCGCAGCCCCAGCGGTATATTATAGAGGCGTACCTAGAACTGGCTTTCTGTAAACCCTATCCTCCCCGACCTATCTTTCGGATCCACCTCTTTTGTCAGTAAAAGCTTGTTGTCAAAATTCCATGGCCCCTCTTCTATAACCTTTGCTTTATCTTTCCAGTGAGTGAATTGTATCACAAACGTCGACTGATCAATGGATTTGAAGACCACACCACTGGTTAAACCCCATGCTTGAGCGAATGTTTTCTTCATTGCCGTGAAATTGTAGGACCTGTCCGTCAGCAACCTACCCACCAAAGCCAACTCGACATGATCCGGTAGCCTAGTCTCTTCCTCATCAATCAGATCTGTGACCTCCTGTTCCTCTTTGGTGATCTTCAGTATCTCACATTGTTCCGCTAGATCTTCCGCCATCGTGAGATACCAGCAGCCCCGGGTGAGATCAAACGCCCACAGCCAAACACTTGGACCTGCAAGAGAGAAAACAGAGGAAACCTCCGGGATGGGAGACAACCACAATTCGTTGCCCTAGTCACACGCTGCGTCGCTGCAGAGACGCTAGGGGAGACGGCGGGTTGAGTCAACTATGTCTCTCTATGATTAGTATAAGACATATTCCTTATTACAACACCACATGATACTATTCCATTTTTCATTCATGACTTTATTTGTCATCACATCAATAGAGGATATATAATCCTTATCAAATTTCCCAGGGTACCAACCCTTATGACATCATGAAGAGAATCACACCTCCATTAGGGTTCAAACATGCCCAAAGGTCATTTAAGACCATCACATTATCTCCTATAAGAATATCACTACCTTTCCATGCCTCATCAAGGCTTGAATACCATCACATACATGTAACATATAATGTTCATCTTAACATTACACATAATAGAAAATTAGAGCTACAAAAATGCAGAGAGAGAAAGTACTCCATTATTATATTAAATGAATAAGGAAACTAACTAACATCTTTGTTTTCTTGAATTGAATTAAGGTTCAATAACTTAACCAATTTAGGGTTTCCAAGACAACAATTGTATGTAATCCCTAGTTCTTATTACCTCCAACAAATCTTTGAAATAAGGGCATTTCTTTATTATAAAAATATGCAAGGGAACCAGTTATAATTATCCATCATCATTTAATGGTATTAGGATCAGAGTTAACAATGCAAGTTAGCTTAACATTGTGAATTAAAACTTTACAACCGTTTGAGGTTTATATTCATTTGAGGGAAAAGGTAAGACTACCAACTCATGGGGCTCAAAACCATTAATCCTAACTCATAAAATCCCCAACATCAGGTGAAATAAACACAACTTATCAAATCATAGACTACACATAAATCCATCAGATTCAAAGCAATTAAAACCATTGCATCGTTTGTATAAATCACCATCATTGAATCGTGGTTGTATAAAACAAAACCATCATATGAATGAAACGTAAAACCTAGAGACATTCATCTAGGAAAACCATCAAGTTATAATTTAGAAAAATCCTGTATCACCATTGGATGTGAGCTCTACAATCACCATCGATTTCATGAGCAATAAAACCCATCAAGTTAGATATTAGTGAAGCCATCATTTGTCTTAGCCAATCAAACCATCGATTAAACAACTAAGTGTACCATTGATCTGATACTTAAGACAAAACAGTCCATGAACTCTTAGCATGACCCCAAGTTGTAAACCTAGAGAGTACCATCGATCTAATACTTGGGGAAATCAGTAAATCAGCAATTAGGATCGCCATCGACTGTGAATCTAGTAAGACCATCAAATTAGACATGAGAGAGCATCAAAAACATCGGATGTGAGAGGAAAAAAGCCATCATTTTTAAGCACAAAAAAAGATCCACAACAAAAACTAAGTAACCTCCATCACTTGGCACAAGGAGACCAACCATCGAGTTATGGAAACAAGAGAAAATCAACTCAAAACATTGGAGAACCATCATTTGAGAGAGAAATAAGACCATCGACTTGAACTACTTGGGAGAGAATCATGACCATCGTTTCTAAAATAGAAGAAAATCCAAAATAGAAGTAAATACAAACCATGGATTGGCACATTAAAGTCGAACCAAATATCATCAAAACCAACTATCAGATTGAAACACAAGGAGGGAAAATCTGCTCAAAACTTTAGGAAGAACCATCGTTCATGGGGATTAAGATATGCATCCATCATACAATGATGAAGACAATATAACTATAATTTATTGAGCTCACTGAAGTTATTAGAATAGTAACTAAAGTACCAAAATAGTTCCTTCCTATAGGCCAACCCATCAGTTCATGCAATAAGGGAGAAATCAGTTCAAGGCACCAAGAAAAACCCTTTGTTTCAACTACTCGAATCCATTAATTATTATGATTATGGAAACCATAGACCATCTAGAGATAAGATTATTATAAGCCTCATTTTCTTGGGCTTCTTACAAGGTCATAAAAGTAGTAACAAGGCACAACCATTGTTCTATACAAGGAACTAACCATTAGATCATGAGACAAGATGGAATTCAGCTCAAAAAGGTCAAGGACATCCATCAATTTCCACTACAACATCACCATCAATTCATGGACAAGCAAGCTATAAAGATAAGGATAACCGAGAAATACCATTCAAATAGCTCAGGAGGAAATCTTGCCAGCCTTGGGATCAAAATTATGAGTGAAGGTGACACAATGAAAAACATACAGTGGTAGACGGAACGGTGTGGATTGAGGGTAAATAGTTGAAAAAGAAGTGCACTTCCTAGGAACAGAGGAAGGTTGAATATTAATAAGAAAGAAAGTAGTGATGGACACATCAAACCAAAAAGACTCAGGAAAGTTGGCATGAATGAAAAGAGAGAGTGTAACGTCACGTAAATGACAAATTTTATGCTCGACAATGCCATTTTGTTGTGGAGTATGCACAATAGCATTGATGAATCATCCCTACATCACAGAAAAAGGAGGTGACAGCCTTTTTAGTATATTCAAGGGTGTTGTTGGTTCAAAGAATCTTAAAAGATGTTAAAAATTGAACTGAAACCAACTTGCGGAAATTGCAAATTAATGTAATGACTTCATCACGAGTGTGAAGTAAGTAAATCCATGTCATTATAGAAAAAAATCCACAAATGTATGAAAATAGCTATAGCCATTGTAACTAGTAGTCCTGAATGGACCACAAACATCATTAAGAACTAAGTCAAACATAGAAGATGATTTTTTTATAGATATGGATCATGAAGGACACATGATAATGTTTCCCAAACTAACAAGCATTACACTAAATGGAAAAATAGGAAGATAAAGAAGTGTCTAATAGTTTATGCTTATCTAAATGTAAAATGGTCATGAAGTAGATGCAACTGAAGTGGCATGGAGGCAAGAAGGGCTCGTGGTAGGATGGAGCGTGGGGTGGAGAAGTAGTAGAGATCATCAGAGTGTATTCCTTGCCCAATCATCATCAAATTCCTCCAATGTTGTAAAATAAAACCGGATGGACCAAAAGTTATGAAACATTTTAGAGAATCAATATATTTTGCTACAGACATCAAATTGTATGGAATGTCTAAAACAAAGTAGATAGAAGTAAACTTGACTTTAGAAGAGATAGGAATAGTGTCATACTGAGTTACACATTTAACCGACCCATCCTCCATGGTGAAAGAGGAGTGAGGGATAAAGGAATCATATGTCATTAAAATATGGGGCATACTAGTCATATGCTAAGTTGCACACAAATATGTAATCCAGTTAGAATTGGTAGCAAGCATGGATGCCCTAAAGTTACCTAGAGAAGCAGTGGCTAGGTGGGTAGAAGATTTAATAGTAGGTAAAACCTCGACTTGCCAATCTAAAGAAGTAAAAGTGGTAACATTGTTGTGGAGGGGATAATCATCATAATATTTGGTAGCTTGGCAAAGGAATTTGTATTCCTCATAAGATAATGATACATAAAATGTTTGAGAAGATGCTTGTGGAGAAGGAGGTGCACGACCAATTATTGAGGCATATGCTTGATCAATGTGGGAAGGTGCTTGAGATACATGGGCAGAGCCTCTACCATGTCCAGTCCTATAGTGTGCTAGATATTCATGCTTAGAGTGGCAGACGTCTTTTGTGTGGCCCAACTTGCCATAATAAGTATACCTTGGGTGCTGGCCTCATCCACGACAATGGCCTTAGGACATTGTAGCCATTGCTAATGGAGTTTTAGTTTTAGTAGTAGAAGAGATATCAGGAGCAAACATTTCAGCCTTGGATAGGCATGCATATGCCTACTCCATGGTTGGAAGGGTCTCATTAACTAGGAGTAGTTGTTAAATAGTAGAAAAACAAGGACAAATCATGTTGAGAAAGCACCCAGTAAGAAGAGTTTCTCTTTCTTTGGTGACTTCAATAGAGGTCGTTGGGGAGGAAAAAATCAGTTGGTTGGAGAGGCCTTCACTACATCATAGTACTTGGGCAGGGGACAATTCCTTTGCTGCTAGGAGAAGATTTTTTCCATGGCATTGTAGATGTACAAGTAGTTGTCCTCCTGGGTGAAGAATTGCTTTATTTTATCCCACATTATCTTGGCACACACGTGCCATATGTACTTGACTGTAATTTTAGGCTACATGCACCCCTAGAGTCAGGAGAGAACCTGGCTATTGCCTGTATTGCAAGCACTTTCGGTCACAATAGGGGAATCCTCAATGATAAACTTGAGTTTACCTCATGATTCTAGAAATATATGAACAACATTCATCCATGACAAAAAATTGTCATCATTAAGTTTGAAAATAGAAATATGGGGCATATCGTTATAGACAATGGTAGGTGTTGTAGATGTTGGTTTGGCAGCATCACCCATGATATGAGAGCACAAGTATCAGAACATGGAGCAGAGTACAAATAGAAAGTAAATGTACCAGAATGTAGCACAATACAAACATAGAGTAAAGGTACCAGAATGCAGTATGATGCAAATAAAAAGTAAAGGTACCAGAATGTAACATGGTACAAAACGCTATTGAATTCATTCCATGGTAGGATAAAGAACATAAAATCCCCAATTTTTAAGAAATGAATTTAGCCATGTTGATTAGCATAACCACATGGAGAGGAAAAAAGATTAAAAAAAGTGTCCTTTTACTCTTTTGGTGCTTTATAAATTAGCACATGATCTTTTGTTTGTCCATCTCTTTTGTTTAGAAAACTTACTATTTTCCTTTTTTTTTATTGTTAAGACATCTACAGCCTCTAATGACTAAATCATTTGATGTGATGATGAATGACCATTAAAGTTGTTTGCTTACAACTTGTAGAACAAATCTAATTTGAGATTTGTTAAGTTCCCTTTTATGGAATACACTATTTTATTTCCTTAGTTCCTAAGCATCAGCCACAAAGGAGCTACCAACTGTTGAAAAAAACATTATTTGCAAAGAAAGAACAAAAGCTTGTTAGTGGAACAAATCAATTGGCAACTCGCTTGCGGCTGCAAAAAGAGAACGACATCCAACAACAACTTGAATCTTAGCTAATGGAAATCAGTTCTTGGACGGCGCCCCTTGCCAGTAATATTGACATATGATAGGAAAGAACAAGACTTGTAGAAGAAGATTGAGGGAGGGAGGGGAATGGGTATGGTGAATTAGGTTTAGGATACTACATCTGGCACCATGAAGAAATATATACTTTCAGTAAACAAATAAGAGTGTTGGGTCTCCTATATATAGGAGCCAGGGAGTACAAGGGTAAAATAAAGAAAAGGGAAAATACAATGGGCCTAAGCCCAACTAATCAAATATACTAACCAGTTCTAAGTACCACAATACCACTATCACTATGAGAGATGATTTTGACTACCATTCCATGGTCACCATATATCACTCTCAAGGTGGGTCTATCTGATACCTTGTTCTCTAACATGTACCTATGTGTTTGACTTGATATGTAATATCATGACTAATGAGACTATCATCAGTCAATAGACATTCTAGTATTTTGTATTATTATTGTCTATTTTGCTTCAATGAATAATATCTGACTAGTGAAAAATTTGTGTACTGATATCATACATTAGATATCATTGTTCAAGTCCTACAATTGAAGACATATGTAACTGAGTAACATCATTTTTAGACGTATACTATGTATTTGTCATCATATCATGTTTGATTCAAAAAATAATATACATAATTATCTTTAAAATTATCCAACCAAGTATATGATGCCGCATTACAATCATTATATGATTGGCTCTATGGGCATACATATCGACATCTGATTGGGTCATCATCTACCTCCAAGCCATGGTGTAGTCAAAGTGGTTGGGGGTGAAGCATACTCCACCCACTCGCCATTCATAGATTGCATTTAATTCTTCCAGTGTGAGGTGGTGGGCGACATTGTAGGGTCTAAACTAGATTTGCCCTTCTTTCCAACCTTCCCCATGCTTGGGGATGAAACATACCACCAATGATGTGAGAAACTCACATACGATCTTCTAGTAGGTGGTCCAATCACTAAAGAAAGGTAGATCACCCACCATCCCCTACACTTGGAAAACTTGGTAGAGTCATTCGGTGAAGCCAATGTTGTAGAGGAAGGCATGATCGCCATATCGTGTGGGTATGATCTCCCTCTTCACCATGATGGCAAAGAGTTTCCTCTGGTACTGGTATGCTATCCATCCTAGATGGTTCCAATAGCATCTGCTTGGATATTCCTACTGACGACACTTGTCTTCTTGGGAGCATTGATGTCAGAGAGAGATATGAGATTGAGAAAGAGAGCTGAATGAGAACTCAGGGACATTGTGGGTAGTGGATGCCTTCTAGAGTTCAAGGGAATGCTTTGGGTAGGAATGGAAATCCTCCACTGCATCCCCTTATATCTGGGTTGCATCTCCACATTGAGAAGAATTTTTCTCACTATAAGTGTGCTTGTTATGCCATCAGTTGATACCGACGTCCTGGAGCGGTCAATGTACCGACCCATAGATCGCTCTTTTTCAGTGGTACTGATAGGAGTTGGTGGTACTGACTTTTGAAATGTCAGTCTGGATTGGTGCAATCGACTGTAGGATATGGACGAACTCGATCGTTTATGTGAGTCCAACAAATTCTATTATTCAAGAGTCAGTGCCACCGATAAGATGTCGATGGTACTGAGTTGATTCTCACAAGTTACTATGACTTTATGTAGGTCCACTGACCATGCAATTGGCAGTACTAAGCTAAATTTTGCTCGCTATTGGATCATAGTGTCGATGTCACTGACTTAGCTGTCAGTAGAACCAAGTTGTGTCATTTTTTCATACTTCTTCGGTGTGACTAAACATCCTCTCGATGTATCAAACCTGGAGAAGACCAAAATCTCAGTGTGGACGAATGTTCTCTTCAATGATGTCTGTTCTACCAATGCGAGTTGTCAGTGGTATTTAGTTTCTACATATTTTTGGTTTGCTTTGTCTACAAGGAGTGGGTTCCTCAGACACACATGTTGGTGGTATCGAGATTTTAATGTTGTTCCTATTGATTTTATACATATTTTGGTGCCATTGACTTGTGTGTTGGTGGTACTGACTTTTTCTCTTGATGCACACCAAACAAGAATAATTAAGGTACCTTTGTTACATCTACAAAACAATTCAAAATGCAAATAAAAAAATTACTTCTAAATTAGTTTAAATGAAAAGTAAATAACACAAAATTAAACTATGGGTTGCCTCCCCAAAGCGCCATTGTTTTACATCCTAGGCTCGATGATCTTTGATTTCTCTAATGCCCAAGGAAGATCAATGATCTTCAAATCTTCCTCCTCATTGTCTATCTCTCCCCCATAGTAATGTTTGAGGCATTATCCATTTGTCAAAAGGGATTTAGCACACTCACTTATTCCAATCACTCCATGAGGAAATGTCTTAATGACCACATAAGGTCTACTCTTTCAAGACCTCAACTTACTAGGATGCAACTTCATCCTAGAATTGAACATTAAAACATGTTGGCCCGATAGGAACACCCTTCAGAGAATATTGCGGTCTTGCATTTTCTTAGTTTTATCCTTGTAGATTATAGTGCTCACGTAGGCATCTAGACTAATCTCATCTAGTTCATTGAGATCTAGTCTCGACATCTTCCCTGTACTAGAAAGATCACATTTAGTTTCCTCAAATCCCACTTGCATTTGAGCTCTAGCTCCATAGGAAAATGGCATGCCAAACCATAGACTAGCATGTAGGGAGTCGTGCCTATTGGTGTCTTGAAATTCATCCTATAATCCCATAGAGAAACATTCAATTGCATGCTCCAATTAGTCCTATTGGTGGAGACGATATATTTCGAGGATCATCTTAATTTCTCTATCAGACACCTCAACTTGGCCTTGAGTTTGGGGATGATATGGGGTCCCTACTTTGTGCCTCACTCCATACTTACTCAATATAGTACCAACATTTCCTATTTATGAAGTGAGATCCCCCATCGGTGATAATCATTATATACACACCAAACATGTAGAAAATATGGTCCTTCACAAACATACACACAAGCTCTGCATCATGGTTTGGGCTGGGATTGCATCCACCCATTGAGACACATAGTCGACTGTAAGCCAATATACAATTTAGAATTATAAGACTCAAAAGGTCCCATAAAATCATATCCCCATAAATCAAGTACCTCTACCTCATGAAAAATATTAAGAGGCATTGTGTGCCTCCTAGATATATTATATTACATGCCCTTTGGCACACATCACACCTCCACACATTGTTGTAAGCATTTTTAAATAAAGATGATCAGTTAAAACCACTTTCTAAAACCTTGGTCACTGTCCTCAGACTAGCATGGTGTCCCCCAGTAGGTAAGGAATGACAATGAGGAAGTATGCTCTCAAACTCACATGCCAGCATACACTTCCTCAAAATGCCATCCCTACACTATTTAAGCAAAATAAGGTCATCCCATATATAAAATCTCAAAGAACTAAAGAATCTATTCTTCTCTTTATAACTCTAATCCACTAGTATCACTCCACATGCCAAATAGTTAACTATGTGTTCAAACCATGGATCCTTGTTCCTCATGACAAAAAAAGTTGCTCATCATGGAATTCCTCAATAATAGATACCTCCAACTCGGATTCATCCACTCTTTCCAACCTATATAGATGATCTATTACTATACTTTTTTCTCCAGTCTTGTCCTTGATTTCTATATCAAACTCCTATTTTAGCAAAATCCATGTAATTATTCTTAGTTTAACATCCTACTTCTACAAAAGATACTTAATAGATGCATGATCAGTCCATACTATCACTTTGTCCCCTATCAAATAATGTCTACATTTATCAAAGGCAAAGACTACTGCTAGAAGTTCATTTTTTATGTTGGCATAATTTACTTGTGAATCGTTAAGTGTTCTAGACACGTAGTAAATGAACTATGGTACCCAATCCTTACGTTGGATTAGAACAACCCCTATTGCACAATTAGATGCACCACATATCAACTAAAATGCCTAACTCCAATCTAGAGCCACCACCACTGGTGTTGAAATTAATTTTTCTTTAGAAACCTCAAAATATTGAGGCATTGCTCATCAAATTTGAAATCCACATCCTTATCTAACCATTAGTAAAGTGGTTTGTCTTTTTTCAAAAAATCTCTTATAAAATGTGAAGAAAACCCGACATGTCCAAAAAAGCACATAACTCCCTTTGTCGATAATAGTGGCGGTTTTTTAGAGATCACCTCTATTTCTACTGGGCCAACATACATCCCTTTGTTGGACACCTTGTGTCCCAACACAATTCCTTCCTCACCATCATATGACATTTCTCCCAGTCTAAAACAAGATTAGCATCCTTACATATTTATAAAACTTTTTCTAGACCGGCAAGGCATTTCTCAGAGGATTCTCCATACACCAAAAAATCATTCATAAAAATATCAAGACAACGTATCACAATGTCAGAAAAGATTGCAAGCATGCATCTTTGAAACGTTGACGGTGCATTACAAAGACCAAAGGGCATCCAGCTGTATGCAAAAGTACCATTAGACAAGTAAAGGTAGATTCTCTTGATCCCATGGTTTGATAAATATGATTTTACCCTGAATACCCATAAAAAAATAGAAATGTGAGCGGTCGACACGCCTCTCATGATTTTGATCTATGAATGAAAGAGGGAAATGATCTTTCAAAGTAGTAGAATTCAAATGATGATAGTGAATGCAAACATGGCACCTAGTCACTATCCTAATTGAGACTAATTCAATAGAAAAACTTGTAGTGATTGTGATTCTCCTTTTCCAAGGAACAACATGTGTAGGACTAACCCATTTAGAATCAGAGACAGCATAAATGTTACCTCCAAATAGAAGTTTAACTACTTCTTTATTCACCACCTCTGACATGATCGATTTTAGACATCATTGAGGTCGTGCTACAAGTTTTGCTCCTTCTTCAATCTGGATCATGCGTTGACATAAACTAGGGGAAACCCCTTTATGTCTGCAATGGACCACCTAAATGTGGCCCAGTGATTCTTCTGGACTATGAGTAGTTTTTCCTCCTCTTTTACACTTAGTGCTTCTAAAATTATCACTATTAGCTTGTTATCCACTGCTAAGAATGTGTACTTCAAATGTGGTGGTAATGGCTTCAATTCTAGATCAAGAAGACACTGCAAAGATGGGACTAATGGCGGTGGTGGTGGTCCTAGGTCTCCATAGTGTCTTGAGTAGAAGCATGTTAAGGTCTTTATATATAGTGCACACTCCTCTAGTAAGTGGTAGCAAGTGATGTCATCCACCAGATTCATGAAACAAGCTTTTAATGGTAGTTGTGGATATGTCTACAGCATTACAAAAGTCACCATGTTTGCAACTGTCATCGACACTCCTCTTCCTCTGGATCATCATGATACTTCACAACTTTTTCCAAAAAAATCTGCTTTGTATGCTCAATTATATCAACAACAAGATTACCCTTGTCCACCTTGGTCATAACATGATCCATGTCTAGAAATGGTTTTCCCAAGAATAGTGACACTGGATTGCCCAATTTATGCATCATGTGGCATTCCACACTTTCCTTGTCCAGTGGTTGATAATCAAGTAGCTCAATATCAAACTAGTCATCCTAGATTCCCAATGTTAGTCTTCTTATCCCAATTTCTAAAATGATGTTTGTTGTGGCTTGGAATGGCTGACCTGAAAGTATCTCATTGCCATAGTCATCCTACATGTCCAAGACAACAAAATCTGGTGGAAAAATAATTTTTTCAACCAATGCAAGTACATCTTAATAGATTTCAATCGGTCTCACCATAGAGTTATCTTCCAGATGCATAGTCATGTTACTCTTTCTTGAATGTAGTCAATGGCATCATATTGATGCTTGTCCTAAAATCACAAAGTTGGTCTCCAACTTTACCTTATGAATATAGCATGGTATGAAGAAAGAATCTGGATCTTGTCTCTTATATGGTAGTTTTTTTTTGTATAAGTGTGCTGACTTCCTCTTTTAAGACCACAACATCAAAATCATCTATCCTCCTCTTTTGGTTATAATATCTTTCATGAGATTTCCATAGGAAGGAATTTTCTCAATTGCATCTATCAGCAATAGGTTGGTCTGGAGTTTCCAGAATGTGTCTAGAAATTTCTTGAACTACTGATCAAACTTCTTGGGCTTTAATCTATTAGGGAATACAATTGGAGTCATAGTTTTTCACTGATGGATTGGAATGTAGGACTTCTTATTGTACTCCTTCCACTCAATTGATTCCTCTTCTGGGCTCTCATCCTTTAGTGTGATGTCATGTGGTTTCTCTAGAGGAATAGTCTTTTCGCCTCCCTTGTATCAGCTATGGTGGAGTTCTTCTATGGAGAAACATTTTGGTTTTTCATCAACAATTTACCACTACGAAGAAGCTATTATTTCACATGTTGACTAGTGGATGAAATATCTATGCTTCTTCTAAATCCTTGATGGATGGGCTTCATAAGGGTTGCTATTTCCGCTGTTAGCTGAGAAATCTGATTTTCTATGTTATGGATGTTTGCCCCTTGATTATTCTTCTCTCTATTCATTTGATCAAAGAGTGCCTCATTTTGATTCACCAACCTACCCAGCATGTCAAAGTTATTACAATCCTTCCATGAGAACTTGGGATCCTTCCTCCATCATACTCATTTATACCTCGGTTGTTATTCTTCTCCATTTAAATGCACTCTTCCTCTTCACCTCTAAATGTGGTACCATATTTCTGATCAATTTTTTGTGAGGCTCTCATATTCTCCTTCAATACAGTGATCTCATTTGATTCAATAGCACTTTTGAAGATCTTGGCAAGTCATGATCCTCTCCCCAAGATTGATTCTTTTCCATATTGTTTAATATCTCATGACACCTTGTGGCTTTATTGTTTAAAAAGAAACATGCTCCTATGTTGTGAGAAGTAGTTCTCTTTCCCTTGTGTAGCCCATAGTCAAATGTATTTCTTGGCAATAATAGGTCAATCCTGTGATGGGGAACCTTTCTTAACACTATTCTGAAATCTCTCCTAGGCCTATGAATAAGATTCCTCAACATGTTATATGAAATTGTAGATTCACCCGACCAAGTCCTATTTCTTCTATCAAGGGAAGTACCTCTTAAGGATGGAAGACTATGAAACCATGCTTTTGTCTTATCTGACAACAAATAGGAGTACTAATTTAAGTAAATCACTATGGTTGGGACCCTATCAATCTTTGACATATCACAACTCTTTATAAAGACTTGGATATGAGCCATTGGATCCTACATATTGTAGCCATGAAATGACTGATATTTGATGAGTGCCACCAGCTTGGGATCTATCCTATAGTTGTCCATGTTAATTTCTTGTTTTTTAATCATCCCTAACTGTGGCGTAGCTGAAGATGCCTTGATTTTCTCCCAGATAGTCTGTTCGTCAATCTCGTCCCCAACTTGCTTTTCACCATTAGCATCCATGTCTAATTCTTGTGGTTTCTCTGCTTGTGGTGGTGGACTATGGAGAAGTCTTTCCATTGAAACCTTGAACTCTCTTACTCTACGGTGAGGTTCTTTTGGGCCTATACCCTATGGATTTGATTCCCTATAGTCAGTGGTTCCAGTCTAAACTATGCACTAGTACTTGAGAATGAAATAGTAGTGAGTCAGAATGAGAATACTAGTGAATTGGGAAAACAAAAAATTTAAATAATGATCAATTTTAAAAAAATGAAATCTAAATAAAAGAAAAGAAATGTCTTACAGTGGCCAATTACAACACTCGTAGTGTTAGAGTTATCATTTCCTTGGAAACAGTACCAAAAACATGACATGCCTAAACGATGGGCACAAAATGCAACTGTACATGTCGAGTAGTATAGGCCCATGCAGAACAAATGGCAAACTCAAGAAAATGTAATTTGGAGACTACTTCTAACTATGACCTAATCATATAGTTCAAAGAAAAAAGGTGATTGGTTGGTTGATTATAACTAATTGCAAGAATCTAAAACTAAATTAATTGGATTGTGATCCTAGTTTTATGGATTATTTAGAATTACAATTTTAGCATAGTATATATTGCATTTAACTCTATTTTTAATAAAAATTTATGCTTAACCCTAGAGAAAGGACATGTAGCAATTATTAGCCGCTCTTGCAACGTAATACACTACCTATATTAAGACAAATCCCACTCTCTTAGAAATTTGGGAATTAGGTTGGTGTAACATACTGAATTCTGAAATTTTGTCTTTTGATCCTCTTTCCAATCTTTTCCTTTCATTTCTATCCTTATTGGCCTTTCTATTTAATTAATGGAATTTATAGTGGTTTAGTGAACATTTATTCACTAATTATACCAATGGAAGGGTTTATGCACAAATACCTCAGTGAAAGATTAATTACCATAATTAAGTTCTCTAAACCTTAATCTAACTTTTTGGTGTGATTTGAAAACATAAAATATGCCACATAACTCATTTTAGTGGTAATATGAAGATAAAAAAACTTAATCGGATGAACAATTTAGATAATGGGTCGTTAATGTGCCATATGACATATCTCATAAAAATAAGTCTCAAAATATGAAACAAACTTCAAATTTGAAATCTACATATCAAAATTATCCTACATGTCAAATTTCATCTAATTTGAACGCCTTGAAATATTAGGATAAGTTTAGGAGAGAGAAAATCAATAAAAGATATAAGTAATTAATAATGTGATTTTATAAATTAAAAATATGTAAATAATGGAAAATTCATATTCTACACATCAAAGATAACTTGTGTATGAAGTTTGGTCCAATTCGGATGTTGTTTGTGCAAGTTATGCAATTTTAGGTACATTCTGGACTTTTATGCAATTTACCCAATTGGGAGGTTTTCTTTGCAAATTATCTCCTGAATTTTAATCCTTAGATATTCCCTTACCATTAAAGAGATTTTAAACCATTGGAGAACCTATTTTCACCTTGGTTTGATGGTATTTCTTTCCAAGGGCATTATAGGGATTACCCTCTTTATAAAGATGCTTATCCTTAAAAGCTATCAACCAATGAGGTTATTTCTTTCTTGCAAAACGGTGGAGATGACCTAAAATAATATATGGGCTCTTAGGACCGACTTTGGATATGCATGAAGCCTCTATGAGCTATCCTCTTCCATGGCCATCAATCCCTAGGCTAAAGACACATGGAAAGTCCCTTAAGACTCCTCATTCTTCACCTCTTTCTATATATAGCCATGTATACCCCTTCCCAACTCACAATTCAAAAACTCTTGCTATCCTTTTCTTTCCCCTAGCTTAGATAATAGTTTCTTCTGTATTTGTCTATGAAGTTGCTGCCCCAAGGCAATAGAGGGAGCCAACCTTGGTGAAGAAGGCTCCTAGGGCTTCCAAATTGCTCTATTAGGGTTTCTAAGGCTCCTCCTTGGTAATTTTGACAAACACTAGTAAGTTTCCTCCCTTAATTCCCTATTTTCATACTGATAGTCTTCCTTACACCTTATTCTAGGTCGGAACTATGACCATACATGGTGAAACCCCACCTAGAACCCTAAAACACCTCATCTCTATGCTCTTTTGCTAGGGTTTATCACCTCTAAGTTGAGAAGGTGATCTTTGTTCAAGAAAGGAGCTAGGCATGGAACAAACAGACCTTATAAGCTCCGGATTATTGCTGTTTGGACCTTATTATCTTCCCTAGGTATGAGTTTCATAACCACCTTCCCATATATTTCTTATTACATGCCTAAAACTCATGATCTTATGTTAAAAATTGACGATGTGTCGATTTCTAATTGGTCAATTTTCAACAATTCATAACTTTTGATTCGTTTGTCCAAAATTTAAAGTAAAATATCTTATGAACTCAGAAAAACATATTATTTTTAATAAAAATATTTCCAAGTATTGGTTTTCAGTTTTTTAGAAAAGAGTTTTTAGAAAATGAATTAAATACCTATAAATCACCAAAAATACACTTTAACCTTCATAACTCCAATATATGAAAAATTATATGTTTTCTTAATAAAAAAAACCTAACTAAGTCAGTGGTGATATTTTTTAGGTCTGAATCTAGGTTTTGTGTACAAGTTTCATATGTTAGGGTTTCAACTCTCTAAATGTATATATGTTATTCTAATACATGAATATGAAATTGGAAATATGACAAGTGGACCTTGATTTCAACTAAAGGTTTGGAAAAGATGTTAATAGGACTCTAAGTAAGAGAGGTATGTTGTATCCCCTATTCCTCTATGTTGAGAAATCCACCTATGCTTATTCATTCTCTTTGTCCTATGCACATTATCCTATACTCAATGCCTTTTCTTTTGAAAATCATTGTTCATGTGAAATACCTTATTTGATGTTGAACATTTGATCATGGATATTCTTTTGAACTCTTATCTTATGCTTTGTTTATGATGGAACTCTAAAAGATGACATGTTATGTATTTCACCCACTTATGAGGTGGATGTATATGTTGGTCACTTATGTGGTGACTAGTTTATATATTCTGACTATACTTTCTACTTGCCTTTACATTTAACATGCTATGTGATTCAGTAGCACTAGAGTCATGTAATTGCATTGGTTTTTATGGCAGATGTGTTATTTCCTATCAAGCAGATGTGATATTTCCTGCTCTTTTGGGATGGAAAGGAACCTCATACCCAGGGCAAGATGTGTGATTCTTGGCCCATGTTTTATATATTTGGGAGATTGGAAGTATTCCTTTCTCTTTCAGGTTTCAAGTTTATGAGACTTGGCCGCCTTTGTCTTTATAATATTCTAGTGTTATGCTTATCTCACATGCATGCATGATGATGGTTATGATATGTTCTTATGTGGCACCACTCTTTTATTTAATAATGGCAAGTATTCTTTTGTTATCATATTATTTCAATTCCTTTTCTCTTGATACCTATTTGAGTGGTCCTTATCTTTTGTATGGGAAGCCTTTTATATTTGATGTCCTTTATTCCATATATTGCTCAATTTCCTATTTAGTATGACATACCAGATTTTGCTGATGTCTCCTGTTGTTTCTTTCTTTTGTGGGGTATGTTTCCAACCCCAGGTTAGATCAAGGAGTATATAACTTTTGGCTTGGACCTAGCTCTTGGAGATTTTGCTTTGGAGACAAGATTTGAAGTAGTTTGGACTTCCCTCTATCTAGATCCTATTTTGTATGTTGATGTAACCCTAAATGGGCGAATTTGATGTATTTTTGTAAACCTTTATGAAATGAATACAATTAGTTATTTTTTTTATTCCACTACTTTCCAATGGTGTTTTGTTTACCATATTTTAGTAAGGAGGTGATCTCGCCTCCTTACAGTTGGCGCATTAACAATACCTCTGGTCTATACCCTTCATAGTCGTAAGCCCTCTCCTGAGGCACAATATAGTCTATGTAAATATACAAACTTTTCAACCTTTAATACCTCTCCTGAAGAAAATAAAAGTCTAACTAATTAACTGTAATGACCCATTTTCAAATTAGTCATCTAATTAGGGTTTACTTGGATGATTGTATGCTTAAATAAGTTGATCATTGTTTAATACTTGATTAGTGATGGTACTTAATTTTTTATGTTTTAAATATAATGAGAAGGTTTAATCATACTTTAATTTACATAATTAGGGTTAAGATTTGGAAACCCTAATTGGCCCAAATTAGGGTTTTGATGACATATGAATACAAAATTTGATAAATATAGTGTCTCACTAAATGATTTTTAGTATTTTATGTGTAACTCTGATTTAAATACAATTTGTATACGATTTGTATATATAAAATGTGAACAACATTGAAAAATATCATATATTTTTAAGAATTTTATGACCTGTTTATTGGTCGAGTTTCAAACTCAACCGATCATATTTTCAAATTGATATAGCAGTGTGGAAATTGAATTTTATCTTTTTATTAGCATATCCAATTGATCTAAAATTTTAATTTTAGTTTTTAAACTCCATTATAGACACCTTATTAAATTGGTGTAATTTTTGGATGATTTTTGATCTCTATAGAGAGGGGTGTCGGTCGAGTTCTGTGAAGGACAAACTCGACCGACCATGTTGCTGATTGTAATATAGAAGTGTAGTATTTGATTTTTATTTATTTATTGGTAACTAAAAATGATCTAAAAATTTTAATGTATCTTATAATCTAAATTTTAGACATTTGGTTAAAGTTTTATAATTTTTGGATGAGGTTTGAGTTCTTAAACGTGTGGTTTCGGTCGAGTTTATAATTCAGCCGACCAACCAGTCTGAGCAAAATAAAAATACATTGAGGGGCTTGTTTGCAAATGTTCTAAGCACCTCAATTCATCTATATCACTAACCTAACACACAAGGATATCTTATAACTCATCCTTCCTGTCAAAGAAACGAAATTCTTGAGAGGGAGGAGAGCTAGGGTTTTGAGAAGAGAAAGTGATGGAGATGTTGACCTAGGGTTTCTCTATCCAAGATATGATGAAATCAAGTAAGTTTAGCTTCTTTGCATAGCATTTCATGGTGAATCTTCTCTCACATGTCAAGATTCAGTCCCTCCCATGATTTGATTCGAAATCACATCAAATCTCCCCCTTTTCTCACTCTTTCTCTTCTAATCCCCATTTCTAGGGTTTTTGAGTTGAGAGGAGAAAGAATTGGATTCTTTTGTGAGAGTTTGATTGGGTTTCCAAAAATTCAGAGGTTGACCTACGAAATTAAGGTGCTTGGAACCTGAGGTGAGTGTTTTTCTCCCTCCTAAGATTTGTATTCATGTTCAAATTCTAATTCTATCCGGCTAAAACAATCAGAAACCTTCTTTGTACATGTATGTGATTGGATTTGATTTGGGAAAGAGATTGGGGATCCAATTCTACTGATTTTGATTATTTATCATTGATTGGAACTTTATTAGTTCCTGACATATTGATTGAGTATCCATGGGTTTTTCTTATGGTTAGATGAATATGCTATTTCATGTGAATTTTGCCTAAAAATCAGCCCAATGGCTGATATGCTTGGAATTCAATTGACATGTGTAAAATCATATTTGAATTGTACTAGATTGTATGATACAAGTGTATTGTTGAATGATAATGGAATTGAATGACCACATATCCTGATTAGGATTTGTGTTGAATGAAATGTGTGAAAATGGAAACTAGGGTTTCCATGTTTGTGAATAATCCTAATGAACCCTTGAGTCATGATTGGATTACTGGATGATATGATTATTATGATATGTTGAACTAATGAATGAATTCTTGAAAACCCTAAAAGTTTAATATTAAGATGATTATGAGTGATAAAGTTAGAACTTGTATATGATGTTGTAAATGTGATCAAATGCTGAAGTTGAAGGTATTAATACTTCAATTGAATATGATGAGTCTTACTAATATCATCTAAGTCTAATGCATTTGTTTTAGTATAATAAAGAATGATCATTGTTGATTATGGGAATGACATTAGTAGTCAATGACAAGGTACACTTACCTTAATATAAGAGACAATATGAACAAGATGTACTTAATGGTGATTGCAAGATAAAGATGAAACTAATGAAGATAGTATGATGAAGTATTTTATCTTTTATTTTAATTACATGTGGTTTAACCAAAATTAAATGAAATAAAATAAGAACTGTACTTTGATAAATGTTATGTAGAAGAGAATCATTGTATGTAAAGTGAATCAAGAAAGATTGGTCCAGATAATGTAATGAACATGAAATGAAAGAAGTTGAGACTACTGAGTATAAAATGATGGAAAAAGATAGGAATTAGTAGATGATTCTAAGAATGTAACTCTTACCCTAAAATGATGAATTTGATGATGCTAGTGAATGAAAACCTCAAATGGGGGATTAAGAGTGTGACGATCTGACAACAAATCAGACCGTCATTGTGTAATTAATTATAGAATTAACCATAATCAATAGAATAACAAAAATCACCAAAAAATAAAACCTTTTGCAAAGAGATACAATTCCAGGAAACTCTTATAAAGAGAACCAAAGTACTGCATACATTATAGTTCACATTGTACATACCATGTACCATCTATTCTCGAGGAATATATTTACAACAGTTGCTTTGTGAAAACTATACATAAGCAACATAAAACCTCGAGGATTCAAGCCAAAATCTCAGATCGATCATGAAAACACTGAGTACTGACTCCAAGGACCTGAGAGTACAGAGATGACACATAGGACTCATATCTACAAGACACGACAACCAATATCTCCACCTGAGTTGTTATTGCGGTCCCTGATGTTGTTGTCCTTCCCTTGCTGTATGGTCCCTACCTGCTCATCTGTGTCCACCTAAAAATGTTGGTGACCAATGGGGTGAGACCCATGTCCCAGCAAGAGATATAACTCTCTGCCAATAATATTATCATTGCAGATAAACAATAATAAATTGAGCAGAGGGTTCTTTATTATGAATAAGTAGGATAAATTATTGTTTAAGCATAATAGAGCAATATCATCTTTTAAAGCATTACAACTATATATGATAAAGTAGTAAATCATCTATTTAATAAGGAATATGAAGAACATGTATAATGTTTATACATTTTAGGATATATTAAGCAATGTAACATCAACCAATGATTTCTGTATTTCATCCTTAAGAAAATACGCTACATAGCTGATTACATTTTACAATCACACTTATGCCCTGAGGAGATGAGGTATATTGCTCATACTCCTACCGACCACGACGGCGTAAAGCATCAGTTCCATACCTAGGTCAATGGAAGAGCCGAACTCCATGACCTCATCCATCTCGGTCAGTACAAGACCACATGCAGGACATCTAGTGTCATTTCTAAATAGCTTTCCTGGGTATACTGGCAACTTCGCTATAGAGATACAGTGAAAGCTACACTCTCTTCGCAATAGAGAGATTTCATGTTTATCTCACATCGATCTGGCATTAATCATCATCGGGAGATTCATGATACATCCATCCCGGCACATATAATGAAGGATTGAGAGATCTTGTGTTTATCTCACGTCAATCCCACATTAGGGTGTAAGGATATCCGCGCCCATTACCCCAACATATTAAAAAATATGCCCTTCAGGAGATCCTGTGGGAAAATCTGTTTCACCATCACCAACTACTGACGATGATGGATCTATGGCCAGGGATCTACATGATAATATTTTACTTGATTAATTAAGTGCATTACCATATTATTTTAGCATCAACCAAGTTTTCAAACATGAATTATTATGACAAATGCTACAAAGAAAAGTGTAATACATCTATCAAGTTGTGAAAGTCTGGATTTTTGGGCTTAATTTCGAGGACGAAATTTCTTTTAAGGTGTGTAGGATGTGATGGATTGAATTTTTGGAATCCATAAATCTCCAATAACATATTAAAATCCATATCTTGAATTATAATGAGAGTTCCAAGTGTTTTAGTAAAGTTGGAATGTTGATTGGGATTTATATAATGATTAAGATCCATAAGTTTATGCTTTTTTGAGGAATTTAATTGAATGGTCTAATAGATGATTTTGGTCACCAAATTTTAGTAGAAGGTATCTCGAGTGGTAAAGAAGCTATGGTTAAAATTTGGTGGCATTTGGATGCTCCTAGAGAGCGTTATTTAAGTTTGTATTTTATGAAATAATGTGCATATTGATGATTGATAGTTCTAAGATTCGATATTAGGTGAGGTGTCACGCGCCCCTTTGATTGAGGGCGGGTCATGTGGCCAAATCTTGGCCATTTGTGGCTAATCTAGTGGCTGGGAGTGCTGACTTAAGTGAGCCGCGGATCACATTTTAGACTGAGTCCCTTATAACCGGTGGATGCAGATTCAACGACAATCAGATTATCCCCAAGCTCCAAATCATGAGGAGTCTTGGAGCAGTGAGGCGTGCAAGCACCCACACCACCACGATCTCCAAATGTGCATCGAACGGAAGAGGTGACTAAGCAGTTAAGATTGACTCGTCAAGGACTAGTGTACGACCCTTTACATGTTCCTATTGGTAAATAGATGAGAGAGAACCATCTCATCCTTTCCACAGCTTCTCCATTGCGGAGAGTAGCTTGGGTGTAGGAAAACAATACAGAGATATAAGGGGCTTTCAAGGAACCTAAGGAGGGGAAGATACTCCCTATAGTTGGACGAACCCGAAGAGACATCTAGCTCACTTCCATCTTTGACCACCATGGGATACAAAGTCAAGTTGGTCGAGAATCCTGTAATGTTCGTTGGGGCAAAAGGAGGGGCAATGAAGAAGAGGAGACTGGAGGAATATAAGAGAGAGGAAAGGAAGATTGAGGTGTGAGAAATTATTGAAGGATTTTATGTGCCCAGCGATGGTAGTTCCATGACCGACCAACACCACTTTAGGCGGAGAAGAAGGTGGTGCTTGGGACTTGGGAACAACGGTCCTCACTGCAAATGAAGGTTTAGTGTTAGTTTTTAAAGGAGTTCTAAAGCTTTTGGAGGTACCAGATGTGAGGATGAGGGCAGGTGGCTCATTTTCCTACTTCTTCCACCACCATGGCGGCGGGCATGGCTACTGAGCTTGTGGACGTTGATATCCACAGCCGAATCCCAAAAAATGAGGAGTCGTGCAGGTCCTCATGGAAACCCTAAAGCTTATGGCATCATGAGGAGATCACAAGGAATACCAGGAGGCAGAGGATCCCTCATCGAGGTCTGATCCAGCGGCGGCGGACTACGGAAATGGAGAAGAGTCCTCTATATGTGAGAAACTAGAGAAGAAGAGGAAGACTGGGCCCAGTTGCCAGACGAATGAACCAAAGAAATCCGATCTGTCTGTTATAGTTAACTCATATTCCAACCGCGTTGAACCAGCCAGCTCAAGCAAAGGAGCAATGCACCCTAGAAGCCACGTTTCGGCTGGAAATTGGCCCATAAAGGTAAAATGTTCAAAAATATGCAGATCTTTGATAATTCATAGAAATTAGCATGCTTATTAGAAAAATACAAGTAAAGTACTAAAATTTTCAGAAAATTGAGTAGAATACAATGAAAGCATAATATCAAGCTTTTGAAGAACTAATATCAGTGATATCATGTAATATGTGTAATGCTTAGTTCTTGAGTAATAAATATTAAATGATGACCTAAAATTAGGAGAATGTATCAGTAACTCTTAAATGTGCATTAGAAACCATGTTACTTCATATATGATCATGTATGACACATAATCATGTAATTTGCTGAGAATGGCTAATTAGGGCTAATAACCCTAAATAAAATGCAATAAATACATTTATGATCAATAAATGATGGAATTTACAGAACCCCCTCATATAAGTAATTGGAAGGTAATATGTAACTCTAAGATCAGTATTGTGCATATAAATCATGTTACATGTATGAAACCCTAAAATAGTGAGAAAACCCTAACATGAATACTACATGTAACCTAGGGTTAATATGTGCACATAATCATATGTAATCAAATAACTAGATTATGTATCCTAATATGGAATATAAGATCAGTAACCTAATTCCAAGAAGATAAGACAAGTAATAATGATGGGAATATCATAAGACTAAGTGAAACCCTAATGAATCATATTAGGGTTAAGATAATGGGAATCTGATTATAGTATATGATCTTGTCTTAATCAAGTTTAACCAAGGATATAGTTGATATCAGGAATATGTGGTGATTAGATTATCTCTGTTCAAGGTACGCCATTACCTCTTACTTGGCTTATTATACAATATGCTTGTGTTATATGTGTAGTAAAATACTTGGCATATGTTATTGGATGAAATGATTGTTCTTGTATGCTATGTTGCTTGAGTTTTCCATACTTATTATTATGAACATATCAAACATAATATATTTGTTCCATTATATGAAAGCACTAATTGTCTTTGGTAGCATAGTGTTGGAAAGTGATCATTCTCTTTGGTAGCAGATCACAATGTGCAATGATCAAACTCTTTGGTAGTATATCATAAGGCCTTACATCTCATACTTTTTGGTAGCTGAGATGATGCATTATTCCCTCAGGTGGAAAATGCATGGATATATAATGGAAATTGTGCTTAAAATATGTGTTCATTTTTGTTAATGAATATCTTTGTGCAAGTATACACTTTTCTTATATTCTTCTGTTACTGCCAAGTATTAGTTTTATCTTATTGCCAAGATATGATGAGAGGTATATAAAAGACATGTAGGCGTACTCAATACAATATTCTTGAATATTGTGTGGAGGTGTACCGCATGTAATCTTTTATTTAGGTTGTGGTTATGCTCTTGAAGATCCAGGATAGTTGAGAGTTGTGTAGCGAGCTGATGTACATGTGGACCTGTTGTCTTAAGATCATGTAGTTTTGAGGTAGTACATGTATATGTTATAGTTTGCTATTCAATATGTAGTATCAAATGATGTAACAATTCATGTTGTAATTATATGTTGAATGGTGAGCATGTGTTTATGGTTTTATTATCATTCATGTGCATGTGCTACCATTTGTTTCCTTCTGACTCCCTTGATTTTATTCTTCTTAGCCTCGTGTGGGATGTTTAAATTGGGATTCTCACTGAGGTGATGGTTTCAATTTGGACGTCTCACATTAGATTAAGTTTTAGAAAATCCGAGGACGTCACAGGTGGTATCAGAGCATGAACAATAGCAAAGCTTGATATTTTCTCATTATGCAACACAATACTAAAGAACCTTAAACTTAATATTTTTAGGGTTAGATTAGTTATCTTTTAGAGACTAGATCTGACATAGCCTCTAGGTTAGCACCTAGATGTCCGAGAACTAGGTTTAAACTAGTTCTTGTTGTATAGCAGGTCCTTAGATGTCGTTCTTTCCTTATAGTGCAGCGGTATGGGACGTTGCATTATTTGGAAATGACGTGCATCAAGGGAAGAGAAACCCTAGACATATTGTGCACGTTGTCTAGAGTAGCTACACTAGTCTACCCCTTGTTCTCACCCTTTTCACTAGTTTTCATGACACTGTACTCTCTACTATGTGTGGGACACTTGTTTTCAATATTTGGTTTTTGATTCCAAATGGATCGAACCTCGATAGTTTTCTCTGATGCTTGTTTTATCAGAGAAAAATTATATAATATTTTATTATGTATATGTATTACAAATAGTGTCCCCACACATGTACGAGTAGAAGGTGGTCATGCAACCTAATTGAAAGTGTATGATATCAGTCTAGGAGAGAGAGTAGTTCTAGATTAGATGTCTAGATCCTTGTTAGAATATGTGATAGCTGTAATAGATAGAATAAGTTTGATGATACGATCTAAGTCTTATATAGATGATATAAGATAGTTTGTGATGATCTATGTTTGTCTTTAAGGATGTAAGTTCAACTTTGATGATTTGAGATAAGTTTTGATGATGCAAGTAAATAGGCTTTTATGAGATAAGATATGTCTTAAGCTAAGACAAGGTGGTGAGTCAGCATGAGCCTTAGTCTCTTTTGCGAAGGAGGACCTCTAGTGTTGGGACCAGTTTTAGGGTTAACTCCAGAGAGAGTGAGACCCATTAGGAGAAGGTTAGAGAACCTAAACTCCAAAATATGAGAATTATGAGATATGTGATTTGGTATGTCCTAAACTAGACTACTCCTAAGTGAATGAGTTGTGTTGCTTAATGCATGATTCCTATAGTCTTGTTGAACCCTAGATGTCCTTGGGAGGACCAAACCCTAGAGATAGAGAGAGGCTGGATATATGTGCATGTGAGTATGAATATGAGTGCCTACCATCTGGGTGAGGGAGAGATCCCAAGACCCTAGAGGAGGTAGCTATGTTAGCTTCTAAGAAGCCTCATGCTCGGGTTGGTGGTTTCCCATATAGGAATCCAGTGGTGTGTATATAAGAGGAAGGGAGTTGAGAAATAGTTTTCAAGGGTATAGAGATGAAAAGAGTATGTCATAGCATGTTTTGGTTTGTGCTTATGTGGCTGGAGCTTGTTAGGTTATCACTAGTGCTAATGAGGTAGACCTGATAACCCTAGACTAATAGAGGGAAGATAAAGTTTGTGATTATGAGATACTCATTGAGTTGAGTTAGATTAGAGAGACTAAGCATGACATTACCCTCATGATATGGGTCAGGGGAACCTCAGTTGGACAAAATGAAGTTTGATATATGTTTGACAAGCCACTCACATAAGTTTGTTTAGCACAACCATGATATAATATATGTAAGGATGTGAACTAATCTCGAGACACGATATATAGACATGATATGATGAAAACCCAGAGATGGTTTAATTGATATCAATGTATAAATGGTTAACCACATACATGTATAATTATGATAATGTGATATTGTTGGTTAATCTTGTGATAAATTCACTAGTAAAGGTTGCAATTTATTATGAACAATGAAATAATATCATATGAATGAAACATGTTACATGAGGTGTTAATGTTAGTGCTTAATAAAGATGAAAATATAGTTTGATAGTTAGCACAACATAACATTTATGACACCTTGATATGATCTAGATGGATATTGTGGGTTAACTTTAGTTAAATCCCTTCTAAAAGGTATATGTTAATGTTGAATATGTTCTAACAATTTGCTCAATAAAATGTTGATGACACCTTGATATATGGGCTAACCTTAGTTAACTCCTTTCGAACATGGTAATATGATGTGGAAACACTAATGCAAGGGTAAAGATGAGGATTTAAATCCTAAAATATGAATGACGTCATGAAATAACCTAAGTTTCTAAACCCTTATTTCAATCTTTATGAAGGGGTGATTCACCTTAGATGTTTTAAAACCTCCTAATAGTGGTTGGATATAATCATGGGGCTTCTATTTGTGTATATGTTTCACCTTGAGTGGTTCCCTACACATGGATGAATATCTCTTTGTTTGCCTTGGAGTAAGATTATGGTCTACTTTCGAGGACGAAAGTTCCTTTAAGTTGTATATGATGTGAAAGACTGGATTTTGAGCTTAATCTGGAGGAAGAAATTTCTTTTAAGGTGTGTAGGATGTGATGGAGTGGATTTTTGGATTCCATAAATCACCAATAACATATTAGAATCCATATCTTGAGTTATAATGAGAGTTCCAAGTGTTTTAGTAAAGTTGGAATGTTGATTGAGATTTATATAATGATTAAGATCCATAAGTTTATGCCTTTTTGAGGAATTTAATTGAATGGTCTAATATATGAGTTTGGTCACCAAATTTGAGTAGAAGGTATCTCGAGAGGTAAAGAAGCTATGGTTAAAATGTGGTGGCATTTGGATGCTCCTAGAGAGAGTTATTTAAGTTTGTATTTTATGAAATAATGTGCATATTGATGATTGATAGACCAAAGATTCGATATTAGGTGAGGTGTCACGCACCCCTTTGATTGAGGGTGGGTCATGTGGCCAGATCTTGGCCATTTGTGGCTAATCCAGTGGCTGGGAGTGCTGACTTAAGTGAGTCACGAATCACATTTTAGAGTGAGTCCCTTGTAACCGTTGGATGCAGATTCAACGACAATTAGATTATCCCCAAGCTCCGGATCATGAGGAGTCTTGGAGCAGTGAGGCGTGCAAGCACCCATGCCACCACGATCTCCGAATGTGTGTCGAACGGAAGAGGTGACTGAGCAGTTAAGATCGACTCATCGAGGACTAGTGTATGACCCTTTACATGTGCCTATTGGTAAATAGACGAGAGTGAACCATCTCATCCTTTCCACTACTTCTCCATTGCAGAGAGTAGCTTGGGTGTTGGAGAACAATATAGAGATAGAAGGGGCTTTCAAAGAACCTAAGGAGGGGAAGATACTCCCTGTAGTTGGACCAACCCAGAGAGACATCTAGCTCACTTCTAGATTTGACCATCATGGGGTACAAAGTCAAGATGGTCGAGAAGCCTGTGATGTTCGTTGGGGCAAAAGGAGGTGCTCTCAGGGGCAATGAAGAAGAGGAGACTGAAGGAATATAAGCGAGAGGAAAAGAAGATTGAGGTGTGAGGAGACAATTGCAAGATTTTGTGTACCCTGCGATGGTAGTTCCATGGCCGACCAACACCACTTCAGGCGGAGAAGAAGGTGGTGCTTGGGACTTGGGAACAACGCTCCTCGCTGCAAATGAAGGTTCAGTGTCAGTTTCTAGAGGAGTTCTGAAGCTTTCGGAGGTACCAGATGTGAGGATGAGGGTAGGTGGCTCATTTTCCCACTTCTTCCACCACCATGGCAGTGTGCATGGCTACTGAGATTGTGGACGTCGATATCCACAATTGAATCCCAGAAACTGAGGAGCCGTGCAGGTCCTCATGGAAACCCTGAAGCTTATGGTGTCATGAGGAGATCGCAAAGAATACCAGGAGGCAGAGGATCCCTCACCGAGGTCTGATCCAGCGGCGGTGCCCTGTAGAAACAGAGAAGAGTCCGGTATACGTGAGAAAATGGAGAAGAAGAGGCAGACTGGACCCAGTTGCCTGACGGACACACCAAAGAAATCAGATCGGTCTGCGCTAGTTAACTCATGGTCCAACCGCGCTGAATCGGTTGCCTCAAGAAAAGGAGCAACGCGCCCTAGAAGCCACATGTCGGCTGGCAATTGGCCCATAAAGGTAAAATCTTCAGAAATATGCATATCTTTGATAATTCATAGAAATTAGAGCGCTTATTAGAAAAACACAAGTAAAGTACTAAAATTCTCAGAAAATGAGTAGAAAACGATGAAAGCATAATATCATGCTTTTGAAGAACTAATATCAGTGATATCATGTAATATGTGTAATGCTTAGTTCTTGAGTAATAAATATTAAATGATGACCTAAAATTAGGAGAATGTATCAGTAACTCTTAAATGTATTTTAGAAACCATGTGACATCATATATGATCATGTTATGACACATAATCAAGTAATTTGCTAAGAATAGCTAATTAGGGCTAATAACCCTAAATAAAATGTAATAAATACATTTATGATCAATAAATGATGGAATTTATAGAACCCCCTCATATCAGTAATTGGAAGGTAATATGTAACTCTGAGATCAATATTGTGCATATAAATCATGTTACATGTACGAAACCCTAAAATAGTGAGAAAACCCTAACATGAATACTACATGTAACGTAGGGTTAATATGTGCACATAATCATATGTAATCAAATAACTAGATTATGTATCCTAATCTGGAGTATAAGATCAATAACCTAATTCCAAGAAGATAAGACAAATAATAATGATGGGAATATCATAAGACTAATTGAAACCCTAATGAATCATATTAGGGTTAAGATACTGGGAATCTGATTATAGTATATGATCTTATCTTAATCAGGTTTAACCAAGGATATAGTTGATATTAGGAATATGTGGTAATTAGATTATCTCTGTTCAAGGTACGCCATTACCTCTTACTTGGCTTATTATACAATATGCTTGTGTTATATGTGTAGTAAAATAGTTGGCATATGGTATTGGATGAAATGATTGTTCTTGTATGCTATGTTGCTTGAGTTTTCCATACTTATTGTTATGAACACATCAAACATAATATATCTTTTCCATTATATGAAAGAACTAATTCTCTTTGGTAGCATAGTGCTGGAAAGTGATCATTTGCTTTGGTAGCAGATCACAGTGTACAATGATCTAACTCTTTGGTAGTAGATCATAAGGCCTTACATCTCATACTCTTTGGTAGCTGAGATAATGCATTATTCCCTCAGGTGGAAAATGCATCGATATATAATGGAAAATGTGCTTAAAATATGTGTTCATTTTTATTAATGAATATCTTTGTGCAAGTATACACTTTTCTTATATTCTTCTACTACTGCCAAGTATTAGTTTTATCTTATTGCTAAGATATGATGAGAGGTACATAAAAGACATGTAGGCATACTCAGTACAATATTCTTGAATATTGTGCTGACATTTACCGCATGTAATCTTTTGTTTAGGTTGTGGTTATGCTCTTGAAGATCCAGGATAGTTGAGAGTTGTGTAGCAAGCTGATGTACAGGTGGACCTATTGTCTTAAGATCCTATAGTTTTGAGGTAGTACATGTATATGTTATAGTTTGTTGTTCAATATGTAATATCAAATGATGTGACAATTCATGTTGTAATTATATGTTGAATGGTGAACATGTGTGTATGGTTTTATTATCGTTCTTGTGCATGTGCTACCGTTTGTTTCCTTCTGCCTCCCTTGATTTTCTTCTTCTTAGCCTCATGTAGGATGTTTAAATTGGGATTCTCGCTGAGGTCAGGGTTTTAATTTGGACGTCACACATTAGATTAAGTTTTAGAAAATAGGGGGACATCACACAAGTACTTTTTAAAACTTTATAAAACATTGAGATCTCAATCCCTTATCTTATTACCGGGAATTCTCATCCCTCAAGAATATCATCATCATGTTTACTGGATCTGGGTATTCAAACCCTTAGTTCATCACTGAAGATTGTTACACAAGCATCTCACTTAGCTCACACGGTCCATTAACATCTTGTCACCTCTTACTAGGAAACAAATAATATAATGGCTCACAAGGCCCATTTAGCATTTATATCAAATAAACATCATAGCTCATACCTGACAATACTCATCATCTCATAATACCTGCATAGTTAGTATACTTGATAACAACCATATCAATTACATATCAACACCATGCAATACAAGGGTAACATCACTATTCTCTCATTAGGGTTAGGGTTTCCCATTCTTTATCAATTAGGATTTCTCATACCATTACCTAAAATTAGGGATTAGGGTTTCCCATTCTTTATCAATTTAGGGTTTCATGATGACATTATCAAAGATCAAACCCTAATTCAAACTCTACACTTATTAAAAGTATCAATGTATGCACATTACATGTTTATTACACAAGTATGAGTTTCTCTCTCATCCTCTCTAGGATGTTGATTACTCCATACTTTATTAAGTTGGCTCATCCTTTCACTAATAGTGCATGCACCTAAGCTTATCATAATTATTGAGTTTATTACTTTCATAAGCATCAAATGAAAATCACTCTAAGTGTACTATTCACCTAAGTACTTTAGAGGTACTTACATTGTAATCAACCTTGAGATACTTTACAAACACTCATAGGGTTGTTTGACCTTACATGGTTTTGAGATTATTTGGTCTCTAAATGGTGTGAGATTATTTAATCTTCAAACGATCTTAAAAACCCCTTTAACCTTCAAATGGTCTTGAGACCCCTTTGACCTTCAAACGGTCTTGAGACCCCTTTGATCTTCAAACGGTTTTGAGATCCTTTAATCTTCAAATGGTTTGGATCTCTTTGATCTCCAAACATTTTGGAACATCTAAACAGTTTGGGACCTTTTTGACCTCTAAATGGTTTGAAACCGTTTGGACTAAATTAGGTTGAAACCGTTTGCACTCTAAACAGTTTGAAACCGTTTGGCCTATCCAAAGTTGAAACCGTTTGAACTCTAAATGGTTTGAAACCATTTGTCCTGTCCAAATTTGAAACCGTTTGAACTCTAAATGGTTTGAAACCATTTGTCCTATCCAAAGTTGAAACCGTTTGAACTCTAAATGGTTTGAAACTGTTTGGCCTATCCAAAGTTGAAACCATTTGAACTCTAAATGGTTTGAAACCATTTGTCCTATCCAAAGTTGAAACCGTTTGAACTATAAACCATTTGAAACCATTTGGCCTATCCAAAGTTGAAATCATTTGAACTCTAAACGGTTTGAAACTGTTTTGTCACTAAACGGTTTGAAACCGTTTGAACTTTAAACGGTTTGAAATCGTTTGGCCATACATAGTTGAATCCATTTGATATTGTTGATCTAGAGGTGTGTGCTAAAATGATGTCATCATCATCAAGCTTCAGACCTCCGTTTCTACTATACATACAACTGATGGATTCATTAATTCATCAATTACTCAAGAAAAATTCGGGAAGAAGGAAAGATCAACATATATTGCAAGATTGAAATCAAATATTAATATCAATGGGTTCAAGTTATATAACCTGCCTTCAAAGCAACTTCAAAGGTCAAATATTTTCATCTTTAATGGTGAAGATAGCTCCTCCAATTATCCAAGGCACATTCTCAGCCATTTTGATGTAAAAGATTGCCAAAGTTGAGCATTGGATGGAAGAGAGAAGAAAAGAAGAGTTATAACTCGATTTAGTCTTCAACCCGAGGTTGAAGATGACCATGGATCTTACCTCAAGCTTGGGGAACACTCTCCTCCTTCTTCTTTGCTTCTTTGGTCATCGGCCTAAGTGGGGAGTGAATGTGTATTGTGAAAATAGCCTTTCAAGTAGGTGAATGGTTGAGTATATATAATTGAATTCGTACGAGAGAGAGGGTAGGAGGGAAGTCATCAACCTTCCTTACTAGGCGCCTCATGCCCCCTACACTTCCTTATCTCCAAAGATATCTTTATTTTCCTTTAATTCCTTTGAATTATCCCTAAATTATAGTCGACCGTTTAAGCTCCTTAATGAATAAAATATTATTATCCATAAGCACCTTTACTTTTGGTGGCCATTATTTTTCAATTAAAAATGTAGGTAGATATTTTCACCTACTTAGGAATATTGGCGCCTCTCATGGTATTTTGGCTTCCATTACATTATAGGATTTCACCCATAGATTTTTAGTTTATGGGCACTTCATTTAATTTATATATTTTTGCTACAAAAAGACTTAGGGTTTCAATTATGCTTATTTCTTGATTATTTTATTATCAAGAGTATCATTTCTCAAATATGGTTCAAACAAGACGCCCCTTTCTTTTTATTTTATATAAATGATATTAAGAGATAGTGGGGACACTATAGAGGTGGTATTTTACATATTCAACCCTAGGTTTTGGGTAAATTACAAATTACACCAAAACTAGTATTCAATGTACAAGTATTATTCAAACAAGCCCCTTCTTGGAATTTAGGCTTCCACAACCCATCCCTTAGCATCCTTCTCATTATTATGATGCTAAAGTACTTGAGAAACATTTATAATGTAAAATTTAGCAAGGTAACCCCTTATATTGGGTAAATTGCACTTTAGTCCAAAATAAGCAAATATTGCTTCAACATTATTCAAATAGGACCAAAATTGAAACATAAGCTCTCCTTTAGTCTTAATTACTTTTCAAAAGATAAAGACAAGAATATAAATGACTTACTTAAGCAAAACGCATATGGTTAAGGCGTAACCCAGGTCAGGGATGTTACAAAGAGATGCACATAACTATAGTTGAATTCAACTAAAAGTTGAAAGTCAAGTATTTGAATTGATTTACAAGAATGTGTTCTTGAATTGTGAATTGTACTCTGAGAATGGACTAATAGTACAAACTTCAATTGATAGTCAACATATGTTGATTAGTAAACCCATATGAAGAATGTGAAATAAAAGAAGAAGAGAACTAAGTCTGTTATGCATGTATATGCATGAAATTATTAGCATCTATTCAGATTGGATGGAACATGCATATGTTGTATGATAAATCTATTCTGAGTATGAGGAATGATACATGATATCTATATTCTTTTACTGTTGCTAGTTCTAATGCCTCTTCTAATATTTGTTCAGAACTGTGATATACAATGTACTGATAAGATTTATGTTGAAATTGAATTTAATATGCACTCCTTACATTGAGAAACCCTGATAAGGGTAAATGTTGCACAATGATATTATGTCTAGGGCTAAAAGCCCACTGATGATGATAAAACCCTGATGGGATAAATGATGGACAATAAGATAATGTCTTGGGCTGAAGGCCCACTGTTGATGATTGCTATGAGATGAAGTAGAAGATAGAACTAGTCATATGTGTTGCAATATACAGATGTATTCTGCTTTTTTCTTTGATCATTGTCCTTATTGATAAACTTGATTTGTTTCATTTTATTCTAGTTATGTGATGTTTTGAATTCTTTTAAGGTGAGTAAAAGAGATTAATAATAAGTGAAATGATGGAACATCTAGTTAGGTGCCCTGAACACTGTGAGTTTCCCCCGAGGACCCCACTGGGGAAACAAAATGGATCTCCTTGCAGTAATCAATGAATTATGTGAAGGATTTCCGTCGTGTGGATCAAGACCTTAAAGGTTAGACCACCAAGATTTAGGAGTGGGTCATCTGGAGTGGCTCTAGCCCTAAATCCTTGCTGTGAAAGTCTATGTCCAAATGGAATAGACTATGTTGAAATGAAATATGTGAAATGTGAAATGAAAAATATGTAAAATATTGTGATATGTGATATACTATTTTGTTGGTTCCTATCTCGTGTACCTGAGATGAGGACGTGAGCCTTTTTAGGCAACCCTGAGGTGGCCAGGGTCTGTTGTTGATATCTTAGGGTGGCTGACTAAACCCTAAGATAGCGACGGTGAGTCATTGACATGAGAATCAGGCATGGAGACTTCTACTTGGTGAGGTACATACCAAGTAGTTCCGGTGCAAATTAATAAAAGATGATAAGCCATGTAGAACATGATTTGAATGGTTGTTACATTCCTTGTACTATTACTTGATGATTTGACATTGTTGATTATGCTTTATGTTGTGGAAAGTAATCATGTTGCTATGGACATTTTCTATTTCATATTATGATTTGTCATGCTGACAAGTTATAAATGATGGGATTTATATCCATTCTGAATATGAGTTGGATTGCCTGTGATTTGATAGTATTGTTTGGTAGATATGTATTATGTGTGCTTCAGCTTCAGGACTACAGGATGTGTTCCTATTCCAACTGGTGGAGTTTCACAAATATAATGTTATTGTTATGTATTGATTCAAAATGCTTAGACTTGACTTATTTCTCATGCAGTAGGGTTCTTAATCTGAACTAAGAAGTATCTGTTTATTTGTTCATAGACACGCTCTAAATGATGTTTCAAAGTTATAATTGGTTTAAGTGATTACCTTATCTGCTGGATTAGATTACCATTGCAAGATAGATTTGACTTATGATAGAACTATCTACTAGACTTTACAATATCTACATGTTTTTGTTAAGTTTATTATATTTAATCTGATGTTGATGCATGTACCTAGCTTGAGTGGGAGGTATCCACTCACTGGGGCTCTATATGAGTCTCGTGAGGTTGTTTCAAATGTTTTTAGGTATAATGCTATCCAGCGGAGAGGTCACGATAAGGAATATATAAATAGCATAATCTAGATAAATTAGAATGCCTCTGTACTCTCTCTTTCTCGGGATGGGTTGTAGATTAAGTTTGTTCATCAATGTACATGTATCTGATGTAAATTGAACTACATATGAGAACAAGATTTGATTCTGGATTTAATGGAGTTGAATATGATTTGTGATATCTGAATGTGATGTCCTTGATGTGACACTAATTTATGAGTTCGTGAACAAAGAAAAAGGAAAAAATTATCTGTGTTTTTCGTATATTATTTATTCGCCTTTGTCGAGAATTCATTATTTTATTTCATAATTTGGGTTTAGGTTTTGGGATTATCTCTAATGATTGGTATTTATACTGATCAAAAGAGTGGGTCCCGACATTAACTATGGTAATCAAGCATAGGAAAATCATTAAGCAATTGTAGATTTATGCCCAAAGTAAAAAAAACAATATTAAATCATGGAAGTCAATTATAATGAAATATGGAGCTACTCCCCAGTCATACAGAACACAAAAACTAGACATGCATGATTTCTACTATCAAATACATGGAGGAGAAAAGATAAAACGTTATAAGAATAAGAAACTAATGCAAACCTCCGGAGAAAACGGTCTAGAAGATCCCCTCTAGAGAAGTCTTGATCTACAGCATGTTGGATGTAAATCTGCTCTTTAGAGATGTCCAAATTATTCCAGATGTGGTTATCTCCTTCCTCTCCTCCTCTCTTAGATCAGTGGTTGGTTTCAATAGTATAGAACACGATAGATATGCCTAGCCAAACTACTATTAGGTCACAAGTGATGTTGTGGCCGTCATTAATTCCTAGTTATCAGATTTGGACTAATTTTTAATCTGCACTGATCATGTCATGTCAGTACTGCCGAATGTCTATCGGTGGCACTGAGTCATCGGCTAACTCAAACCTTTCACTGAGTGTTGGTACTATTGACAGATGCGTCGGTAGCATTGCGTTACAAATTTTGCAAGTTCTAATTGCTACTGCTTATGAATGTCAGTACTATCGTCTGTTGTGTTGGTAGCACCAAGTTGATAAACCTCAGTTACTGCTACTCTTTGGATCACAAGTCAGATGCACCAACTTAGTATTTTAGTGGCATCAAACCTTGACTTGGTAGAACCGAGTCATATCTCAGTAGCACCAAGATTTCTTCAAGTTCCATGTCAGATTTTTGAATAAAGTCGGTACCACTGACTTTATTATCGGTAGTTCTAAGCTCCCTTGTAAATTCTCAAATTATCTAAAATTAGAAAAACTCAACTGAAGTCCAAATAAAATATGATAAATTTACATTATTTGGTGAAAATACTTATTATTTGATGCAATAATGTTAAACATGATAATAATTAGCAATGCATAAATAATGTCCAAATGAGCAATAATGCATGAAATACATGAAAAAATAGCCTGCAAAAATGAATAGAACTCAGTGCATCATCACCCATAGACGGTGGTTGACAATGTCCTCCTTGCTTAGTAGCAAATGCTTCTACCCCTCTACGAAGTCCATGCGGACTACTTAGAACTCCACATTATGCTTCCTAGGCCTACAGGATGGAGTTGCCCCTTTGTTTGTCAATGTGCCAGTGTCAACTTCTTCTCCCTTGCTATCTCTCTCTTTTACAAGTAAGATGGTTTGGGCTCTCACGTTACTAAAACTATGAGAAGTTAAGTGTGTGTGTCGAGAGCCTTTTCCATCCCCCTTTATAAAGGAGTGATTAAGATAGGGTTTCACAAACCTTGGGAGACTAAGGATCAGATTTCATAGTTGTGTGGCTGCTACACACGTCTGGTCGATCGACTAGCCAATCCATTTGATTGATTGGCTTTTTGTCAACATCGCAATTACATAGTTTTTAGTGTGACAATTAATGTGTGTCATTTTGGCCGACAATAAATTGTCTGGTTCATTAAAACTTTCCAATTCAACCCAGTCAATCGATTTGACACTCCAATCGGCTGAATGCCTACTCTGATTACATGTTGGAAATTTTGCCCAGTTGATTGATTGAACAATTTAATTAGTTGACTGATTGGTTCCATCGACTAGAGTCACCACATTCTAGTGTGTTGACTATACATTCCAGTCGATTGAGTGGCCCACAAGTCAATTGACTGGACACTCCTTAGTAAGTGCAATCCTATTTTATTGAATTCAATGACGCCCTTCCTCCCTTACATATTTTTGGCATATTTCATTACCCTCTAACTCCCTTATGTTTTGGTTTATCGTCACCGTCATCACCCTGTTCAGGATGCTCAACATCCTCATTCACATGATCACTATGCTCCTGGTCAGATGCCATCTATAAAATCAAAAATAAACAAATAATAAAAGTTATATCACATAAAAAAGTCAGATCACATATAAAAAAATCAACACTATAAAAATTCAGATCACATAAAGTCAATATTATAAAAAAGTTAGATCACATATCAAAAGTCAACACATATGAACATTATAGCTTAAACTAATATCCCTTTTGTGTGATCATCACGTGTATAGCCATTAGTGTTAGATTCAACATTAAACTTGGTAAGATAACAAAAAATGGAGTAGAGTCATCATACTTGTCATAGTACTCTTCTTCATCAATAAGATCTAAAATGAACAATCTTTTCTGATGAAGAATGACATACCGATTTTCGTTTCTAGGATCTTTGATATAGAATACATGTTTTTCCTGTGATGCCATAACGAAGGGTTCATCCTTCTCGCCTATCCACTAAAAATTTACAATTGTGAAACTGAGTTCATCAACTACAACTCCTTCATTGTTATCAACACATTTACACCTATATAATGGAACTATAAACTATGTGTAGTCAAGTTCACATATGTCTTAAAAGACACCATAATAAGATATCTTTCCTTCACATGGACTCTTCTCCTTGGAACTAGAAAAATACAATGAAGATGTCTGAAAGGTGACCCTACTGTTCTGGACAACACTTTTATCATCTTGATGTTCTGTGTAGTATGAAAATCCATTTATGTCAAACCCTTTGTAAGACGTAACTTGTTTCTTTGGTTTATACGTGGGCCATTTGATGGTTTCTGTAACATTATTTGGTATTTGAGATAGTTGATTGAATACTTCCTTTTCAAACCACCTAATAAATTTATGATTATGCTCTCTAGCAATTCACATTGAACTAGATCATGATAACTTCTCTTGAGCTCATTGGTGTGTTCGGTGATATAAATACCCGCATCGTCAATGTTGTGTAAAATATACAAGTGTTCATGTTCCCACTGCTCATGATTGATATTTATCCATCACTCTCCCAAAATACCTTTGTTCGAACAAACATCAGGGTTCACAACATTAGTAGTAGTTTTTTTTGCAACTCAAAAACCCATTACAAAAGTCCATAACCTTCCTAGAAATATAGCCATCAATGATACTCCCTCTGGGGTGACAACGGTTCTGAACATCACCTTTAAAAACACTCATGTGCCGCTCAAAAGTATACATCCCATGCAAGAAAACTAGACCCAACATTTTCACTTCCCTAGTCAAATGGACAACTAGACGTATCATGATATCAAAGAATGAAGGAGGGAAATATGACTCAATTTAACATAGGGTAATGACCACTTCTTTTTGCAACTTGTCTAGAATCTCAAAATCAATTACTTCTATGCATAGATTGTTGAGGAAGAAGCAAATCCTAGTGATTGCAAACCTTACATGCCTAGGAAGGATAGATCAAATAGCCACAGGCAATATATGTTGCATTCGAGTGTAACAATCATGAGATTTAAGATCTATCATCTTTAGACCTATATTGTTACCGATCTACAAATATTAGTTGAGTATCCCTATGGTACCTTAGCATTATGCAAGCACTCACAAAAAATTCTCTTCCTTTGTAAATAAGATGTAATAAGAAGGAAAGATATGTGCGATAACCTTTAGCAACTACTTTGTTAATTTTTCCTTATACCCATTTCATGTAGGACCATATTAGATTTGATGCCATATTTAGTCTTACCGGGTACAATCAACAAAGTTACAATAATGATATCACACACATTTTTCTCTACATGCATGACATCGATACAATGTTAAAATGTCAAAGAACTCCAATAAGGAAGATCCGAAAATATTGACCTCTTTTTTAATAAAGACTTTTCACCTATGGGAGTAGTTCATGACCTCTTACCAAAATTATTTACAATGGTGCTTACTCTTGCATAAAATCCTCCCCTAACATAGGTTTAGAGCACTTTGTTCCTTAGTTGAGCCATTGAATGTTTTGTGTTACTTTCAGTAAGGATACACCATTGATAAAAACCTTTGATGACCAAGATATACACTCTTACCACCATATTTTGGTCTCATAGAATCTATATTTTCCTCACATATAGGCCATACCTTGGATCCTTTGACATTGTATCCAGATAAGTTCCCATAAGAAGGAAGGTTATTAATATTGCAAAGTAGCATAGCATGTAAATTAAACATCTCTCGGCACAAAGAATCATATGTCATCACACCTTCTCCCCATAGTTTCTTTAGGTCATCAATTAGAGGTTCAAGGTAAACATCAATATCATTGCTAGATTGTTTGGGGCCCAATATCAGCAATGATAGCATGACATACTTATTCTTCATACACAACCACAAAGGAAGATTGTATACAACATAAGGATTCATCCCGTCAGTAAAAAGTCAAACTTTTAAATTCCTGGCTTCTTCGCCAAATTTAGGATATAATAAATAAATATTCTTCCATTACCGAGAATCAGACGCATGTCATATCATACCATCATTGTTTTTCTTTATCTCTGCATGCCAAGATAAATTTTATGCATCTATGACATTAACAAACAATCATTGAAACTGGGGTATTATAGGCAGATGCCACATCACCTTGGTAGGAGACTCGGTTTTAGTCTTACCTGATGTCGTCTTTTTGTATCCAGACGCCCCAAATTTCAGACATTCTTTCATATTGATATAGTACTAAAATAGCATACAATCACTCGGGCATGTATGTATCTTCTTAGCCTCCATTCCCATTGGGCACAATATCTTTTTCATTTTGTACATTGAGATTGGAAGCTCGTTGCCTTCGAGGAGAATTTCTTTCAACAAAGACAACAGAGAAGTGAAGTTTTTTTCGCTCCATCTACTGCTAGACTTCAGAGTATAAAATCTCACGCTCAACTTTGTAAACTTAATACAACCTCAATATAATGGTTTTTAGCATCATGTACAACATTTCTAAATAAGGGAGGTGGGTACGTAACATTTACCCCACAACTATCTAGCATCACACCAACCATGTCTGGTGGAATTGGTTCGTTCTCATCAACATCGTCAGTCATTTCTTCTTCGACACAACAACCACTACCAACATCTATTGATCTGATACAAGGAATCTCTCCATGTCAATGTCATTATGTATAGCCCTGTACAACCTCATTATACATGGCATGATCTTTGATCATGTCAATAGTGTCAACTTTTAGTTTGTTGCTACAATTCCTATAGGGGCAATAGAACCTATCTCCAAGTTGTTTTCTTTGTTCCTCTACAATTCTTACAAACTCATCGAGGCCATTAATAAACTCTAAAGTGCAACGATTTAGTTTAGACATCCATGATCGATCCATTTTTATATGATCAGATGGGAGACAAGTCACTCATCAGGTTCTACCTAGCAAAGTTAGTTTCAAGAAGAAAAAAATATGTTTGAATAATTGAGCCCTAATCATCTAGTAACATTCACATTCATGAATGTGTTCCAACTGTCCCATTCTTGAGCACTTCATCTCACTAGTAAGTGTATAATGTGTGTTTGATTTGAATAAATTTCGACAGCATTTCCCGATAGTTCTCCAGGTACACTGATGTAGATGGGAAATGCCCACCTACTTATATACCTAGAGAACAAAGGGGAAATATTGTCAAAAATTTATGAAATCAAAAACACATTATACACCTACATCCTAAGTGAGATGAAGTAATAAAAAATAGTCCCAAATGGGGGACTATCCAAGCTTTACTCCTAATGAGTAAATCTCAAATGGGTTTATAGGCCAACATAGTATATGGGTTAAGGTTTATAAAATTGGGTTTACTGTTTAGAAGATTAGGGTTTAGGTTTAGCTAGGTAAATCTATATCAAATTGTATGTAATCAAGTAAATTTAGAGTCATTTTTTTAAATTGCTAACATTCAAACTATTTAGAAGATTAGGGTTTCAAATTGATAATATTCAAACTAGGTCATGCATGTTTAAGTATAATAGTCATACATTCATCATTCTCATTTAAAAATAATTTTAGGGTTTATTCATACATTCATTACATATAACTCTATAATTATAATTAAATACACAACTAATTCTCAGTTAGAAATATTTTAGAGTTTAAAATTCATGTACAATTCATCACATATAACTCTATAATTCATTACAATTAATCTCATTAATTACATCAGAATCATACAATTTATTCATCACAATCCATAGAAATTCATCACATTAAAAGCTCTAGAAGAAGTTAGCATCAACTATAATTGATAATGACCATATTTCATTACATGATTAGTTCAAATAGTCATATCTCCATTAATTCATTAAGAACAATAACATCACTGAGAGGAAGAAGGAGGAGAGGAAATTAATTTTTGTTGGTAGTGGAGGAGGAGGAGCAACAAAGCAGTATGGTGAAAGTTGCCCTGGAGGCCAGCCGACCATGAGCTTTGGCTGGTGGAAGAAGTATTGTAGACAACTCTAGAGGCGGTAGATTCAATAGGCGAGGAGCAACGACAAGCCTTGGCGGTGGCGAACAACAGCGGTGAAAGTAGCAGTAGTGAGAAGTAGAGACAACTAGAAGTAATGGTGGGGGTGAGAAGAGAAATCTCTAAAACATAAATGAGAATGAAATGTGGGTAGGGGAAGAGCGGAAAAGAGGGGTTTCTCATAGGATTAAGTATTATATTTCTTGTTGGTTGTTAGAAAAATCAGCAACCTATGATATATGTTGTCGGTTGTAGGTGAACAACTTCCAGCATAAATAGAAATGTTCTCAGCAGTTGAATCTAAAAATCTGACGTTGAATCTCACAACCTCGTGACACATAATCTTTCCGTTGTGGTAAGAGTAACCAATGCTAAACATCAAGTGGAGGTGGGAAAAATTTTGTAGGATACATGACACGAACATCTTTCGCGTCAGCCGCTGTAAAAAAACCAACGAGAAACTCCAATTGTTTCTCATGGGAAAGATGGTGAGTGTACCTATTTATCCCCTCGATTAAGTATGAAAGAACCAACAATATAGGTTTCTTGGAGGCAAATGAAATGCCTACAAAAATTTTACATAAAATTTTATTTCCACGAGTGATATATAGCATCAGTTTCTGTGATAAGTGACCGAAGGCAAAAAGAAAGTATAGTCCTTGTTTTCTTAGTTGGTCAATCCACGACAATTTCCTACTTATAACCGACATTATAGATACTATCTTCAGTTTTCTTAAAAAAATAACCGACTCAATATATCAAATTTGTTGTAGTATGATATTATGGTCCTATTTCTATAAGGTAGTGAATAAGTGAAAATATTCCATATCTAAACCTATGAATGTTGATATTCCCATGTCATGTCACCCAAAATTTTTGTAATGAGAACATATACAAAAGAATTAACCAACATATATCACTAAAAACATACGGGAACTATAATATTTGAATTGAAATCCCATAAGGATGTATACTACAAGAAATCTAAAGTTTTAATAAGTTCTTAAAGATAAAAAAATTTCTTAGCATGAAATCTTCTATAAAGTCTAACTAGAATATATGTAACGACCCTACCTCCCGATAACCCCCAAATAAGGGAGACCAGAAGGCCATAGCCATTATCCCAATTAACATGATCAAAGGTTCAACAATTAATCAGTAATAATTATGAAATTCTACCAAACTAAACTGAAATTTGGTGTAAAATAAAATTGTGCATACCTTTTAAAAACTTTGAGAATCTAACTGTTAGCCACATCTGGACTCTATTCTAACTAATCCTCCTTGCACTTTATTTCTTAATTTCACCATATGCCACTTTACTATTTGTCCTTTTCAATATGTACCTAAAACGCCGACAAACAAAACGTCAATCAGCATAAATGAATATGCTGGTATGTGGGGACAACCAAAATTCCGCAAATATGGATAAAAATCTAAATATCACAATCAAGTTAATTAATAAGCCAAATTACGCTTTCAATGTGACATTCTCTACCGCTTTTTCCCTAACCCTGGAATACCCCCTTTAGGGTTTCTCTTTTGCCATTGACTTAAGGCCACCTTCTCGATCCCGAGCTTGGTGCCTAGGGTCACCTCTCATGGTGCCCATTAGCCATGCAATAAAGACCACATTCTCATTCCCGAGCTTGGTGTATGGGGTCACCACTCATGGTGCCCATGGGTCTTCCCTCCTGGGCTTGACCTTTTGGTATCATCCATCACGGTGGCATGTAGGTGCGAGAATACACACTTATTATAATTGTGATATTCATAGTGACTTTATAAATTGCAAGTATGAACATCCAAACTGATAGGTTGCAATCAATGTGATTAATCATCTGGAAAAACCTTCAGGAAACTAATGTGATTAACCATAATTAACCACATACCTGTCAGGCTGACTTGAGTGCAAAAAATAATCCAACTAAGCAAGAAATCTAGTAACCAAGCAAGCACACAAGATGATCCTAAAATATGCATCCAATTTTCCTATCATTGATCAGGCCATCAAGGTCTATTAAACCTAGCTCACTTCCTAGGGTTTCTAGTCCACTTTTGGGATTTCCATTGCACTTAGGGTTTTAGTCTCCATAGCACATTTATTACTTATAATGCTCTTTTAGTCCACAAACCCTAATGTAGGCACAATTAAATGTCAATTAAGTCTATGGTGCCTCTTTTACACCAAAACTACCATTTTTATCCTTTTAAGTCATACACGATCATTAGGCCCAATTATCATCTTTGGTTCCTTTCAAATTAGCAACTTATCTTTCTAAACTCTATTTATCACTAATTCCACCTTTATCCATTAGAAAACCCAAATTACTAAATTAAGGGTATGTATCCACAATTAGGAACTTTTATGCTCAAAATATCTTAGAACCACGAAAACTCAGTTCTATAATTATATTTTTGGATTTAACCCATTAAAACCCATATTTTCCCAAATTAGGGTTTCTAAACATAATCATGTGCATAAAACCCTAAAACAAGCATGAAACTACCTTTTTCAAACTTAACTCCCCCTTTTATTCTTAATAGGTTAATATTTCTCAGAATTATGGTTGCAAACCAAAATTAACCCGAAAGAGTCATTAAATCTGAGTTCCATATCAAATTAGGGTTTTACCATAATTTAATACATCAAAAGTGATAGCATTGTGTACTTTTTAAATTGCAAGCAATATCAGGCTCCAATTATATTTTTAATGAATTCTTCATGTTTTTTTGATCAACTTTCATGCACCTTCATCCGATATTTTCATAATTGGATACGTATTTTACAAGATAACTATTTTTCTACCAATCAGAAGCGACCACATGGATTTATTGGATTTAAAAGAAAACTGGTGGGCAACACACTTGTTAATAGGGAGAGGTTGTGAAATTACCTTAAAGAACAATCCCTTTCAATAGGGATGCGAGGGAAGGGGAGTAATTCCCCTCTTGGTCGTCTTCGACCTTCGGGTTGTCCTTCTCGCGAGCCATCGATCAACTCGATGGTTGACTTGTGTGTTGCGGCTTATCCGTGCAATCCAAGGCTGCTGGGAGCTCCGCCAAGTTCTCCCAAACTCGGAGGACCCCTTGATTGCGCCACCTACTCCCTTCTAGTACCCAGCCGACACCGCACAACCTCGACTAAAGCAGGTCCTCATCGGGGGTCAAGGTCAGGTTGAATTCTCTAATTGAGGATGTCGAAGAACTCGTCTACTCATCCCGATCCCACGAGCAGTGTTTTCACGATCGCTGGTATTACACAACTCCTCCCCCCTTATATAGGGTCGGGCCACATGTATACGATATTAAGGAAACTCGATTCCCATTATAACAAGTACTCAATCCTGGTATGGATTGAGTCCTCGTGGCCTCCCGAAGGAAGAGGGCCTACTTCCAGATCCAATGACGGACTGGAGTGCGATGAAAGTGGAGAGGAAATATCTCCCAATTTCATAGCTTTCCCAATCAGTCTGGAGGTAGGGGACGACAGAAAATAGGGAAAATAGGGTAATTCCCTTTCACTTTGGAAAATCAATAACTCTCAAACCATGACTTCGTTTAATCCCAAATTTTGAGGGAAACTTAATAATGAATTAATCTACCTCTCTGCCAAATTTAGGCTCATTATCTAAAATAAAATGTGCCTTTTCTTTAGGTGTAAGATATTACTCAATTAGGATTATTTCTCCCATCTTTTCTCTTTCTTATTTTCTTATTTCCCATTATTTCTATTCCTTGTAATCCAAGAAAGCAAGTGGGTTTCTAATTATCACTCATCATGACCAAACCATCACTTCTCTCTTTATTTCAAATATTCTTGATTAATTGTTTATCTTTGGTTTTTCTTTTGATTTTGATTCCTTTTTCCATTAGAAACTATGTGGACACGAAATCTTATCCAAGATGGATCCATTATCTAAATATCCACATATTTCTTGTAATATTATTATTATCTCATATTTCCTTTAATAAAGCAATAATTAATTGATATTTTCTCTCTCTTGTTGTATTATCCTTGCAACTTGGACTCCTTGGAACCCAAGGAATCCAAAAGGCACAAAATCCACCTTTGAGGAATATTCTTTTGCCTTCTAGAGGTTTCTACATCTTTCTTTTCTCTATTTCTTAATTACTCATTTACTAATTGAATTTCCTTTTTCTTTTCCTTGTTATTGGGCCCAATAGCCAATAAAGCCCACTAAGCAACCATCAATGCTATTATAAACGAAATTCATTGATTCAAATCAAATCACACCATTATTTTCTCATTTATCTTTATTAAGAGAAATCACATTTCTCATCAAAAGAACCCAAAATTTGTGGTTGTAGCATCCTTCCCCTCTTATAGGAATTTTGCCCCCAAAATTCGATCAAGAAAACAAACAAATCATGATAAGTCTTTCTTTTGTCCATCATGGCTCCCATGTGTCCTCACCCTTTCCATGGTGCTTCCCAAGAACCTTCATCATCTCACATTCTTTCATTTGAGTTCTCTCTCACCTTAGTATATGGTACCCTCATAGGTGGCTCAGGACATTTCATCCTCTCATAAAGCTGAAGAGGTTCAGGGCATCAACACATGGCTTGGGTATCTCACATAGTGCTCTAGATCGGACTCATGGAACGCATCACGTTATCCTGAGGGGTAAGGCTAAACCTAAACATCTCCACAAATCCAACTGAAATGGACCCATGTATCGGGGACCCAGCTTTCTCAGTTGTAGCTTAGAGGGGTCAGATTTTCACATCACATACTCTCCCATAGTGCACTGCATGTCATTATGCTTTGCATCAACTCAAGACTCATGTCGCCCCTAGGCTCTCTTTCAGCCATTGCACGATCAAAGCAACTTCATCTGCACACACTGTGGTCCTTTTCTGACCTTCATGAGGTCCCTTCACCATCATCATCTTAATGAAGTGGTGACCGACACAACCTCCCTTAAAGATCTCCTTTACGTCCTGATACTGGCTATGGTGGTTATCATCACATCTTACAGAGGACAAGAACTGTCTCTATGTATCACCTTGAATAAGCACACATGCTCTCATCAGACCCTCTAGTCTGGATCATACTACCCATTAGTTAGGGGGTGATAAACTGTACTGATCTTGAGTTCTTCATGTATCTATTTCCACCTTATGGAATTGTATCTTTAGGTTATACTCAAGAGCTCTTAAACTCACATCATGGTGTAGTTGAACCATCTCTCTTACTTGTAGTTCAACCACATCTGTCTCCCGACAATATCCTTTCTTTCTCAGGTCATCTAGGTAGGGCAATCTATCATAACCCATATTGCATCTTGACCTTCCTTGTTCTAGGGGAGACTTACCACAACATCTATAGTGATGAACTCCCATCCCCTCTCAGGGACTCTTTATGCTCTAAATCAATTCATAGGGTTACTGGTGCTCATCCTTCACCTCCTATCATGCTTGGCAACATGCCACATGCAATTTCATCTTAAGCATCCAAAGTACTACTGTCACTTACTATCTTTGTAGTACCACGATGTATGGTGATATTAAAATCATGATCTCCTGTATGTCATGATTCCTCAAGATTGATTCCTCAGAAACCCTAAACCACTCTAGTCGGGGTTTCATCACCTTCTTTTCCAGAGAAGTGCATCTGAGGTTGTACAACCATCCTTTTATTGCATCAAGGCCTAGGCTGGCTAACCACACAACCACTAACTTGATCAACCGATATTGTTACATCTGAGTGTTAGCCAAACATATCTTCTTTTTCAACTTAGGGCTAACCTAACAGCCTCTTCTAGCCTCTTAACTAAACTAGGTAGCTGCATCTCAACCAGTGCATCCATTACCACCTCACATCCTTATGTGAAGACATACACCTCCATGTATTCCACTTATCATCTTATCTCATACTTTAGGTCTATCTTGAACAAGAAAACTTTATATCTCATCTTCTTGGTTATCAAACTCAACCTTGTATAACTCATAAATTCCACATAGCTCATGATAAAAGCATCCTCATGAGATGACTACCTTATTTCTCTTAGTGTTTGTAAACCATCCATGTATTGTTCACTCCACAAGGGTATGTTATCATCTCTGTCCTCATACCTCATAGCAACATTCCAACTCACATCATCTTTTATCCTTGGTGTATGGCATGCACACTGTCCTATCTCTCACTCCCATAACAACAGGAAATAAGCATTTGGTTGCAGTCCAAATACAACTTTCTTTCAATTCCAAGAGTAGAGATGGTACATCCCACCTTTCCAGTACACCTTCAAATCTAAGTTGAAATGTGCAACATATGTCTCTACATCATGATCATCATGATATCAAAGTTACTTCCATGGAAAACTGATCTTGAACCTACTTGGGTCTACACACAATCCTTGGTCATCTCCTCTAGGTCTGTAGGGTGCCGAGACTTTTGGGGTCATCCCTCTTCCCTTATGCATCCATAGAGTGCCCTCCTCATATTCCCTTTGGGTCCCAAGAGTTCATGAAGGTGATCAATCTCCTAACCCATGGCCCTCAGACAATGATAGTTGTTACCTCCTGACCCTATGGTCATGTGCAACTAGGGAATTAGGCAAATCCTACTTCCATCAGTCTTTTCCCTACCTGACCCTAGGATAGACTTAGGATTCTAACATAGTACATGTCCAACTTATAACCTTACCCAAGTCTCCATCATCTCTCTCTGCATTCATGGGTTGACTTTCATCCTTTCATAGGGGTCATGGCAACCTGCCTACCTTGGTCAGGCCCCATACCGGTTACCTCCATGGTAACACATCCTCATGCACTTAGAGATGGTTATCTATGGGTCTGTAGGTTCATTCTCTTACTATGTACTCTCCACTTAGCTTCTCAAGACCCTATGCGACCTCTTTAGGTTACCTCAAAACCAACAAAAACTGGTATACACCCTACTAAAGACTCCCTCTCCCAGGATGGAAGGAAACTATCTTTTGATAGCACAAAGGTCACAAACGTCCCTACGTTAAGGGTTTACATCCACATGAGCATGCTTAGTCCTATTAAGCTACTGAAGCACATAGCTAACAGGCAGTCCACTTACTAAACCATGCTAGGTCTCCATGATAGGTCCTACTTGTTCTCAATCCCCAATATTGGACAAAAACATACATGCCCAAGTCACCAACTTAGTTGTGAGGGGTTCATCAAACAAACCTTAAACATAAGGGGTTTCCCTTTCCTATAAACATGAGGAGTTTCATGCTCACATCTATGAAAACTCAAATCTCGTCATAAGCATCAAGTACACTACTTCCCCTCTTAGGTCAAGGAACCCTAGGTTCACTTTTCCGCAAAAGTTGTCCAACTGCATGCTCAGCCTTTCCACCACGAACCAAGCATGTACAAGGTATGGTGTGCACTTCCTATTATCCTTATACTCAAGCAACACCTCAGAGTTGAGTCCTCCTCAGGGTCAACCAACTAGGTATAAGGCCTCACAACTAGTTACTAACCCTCTTCAGTGTCTAAGGAACTCTTCTTCCTAACCCTAGAAACTGGACACCTATACTATAGGCACATAGGCACCAACATTATCATCTTCTCTCTAGGGCTTGGGTCCTCTAAAGGCAACCAGGATACCATCAGCCTCCATGGATCATGCATGAGGCAACCGCAACCATCCACTTAGGTCACATCATCCTCAACTTCCCACTATTCCTCATATCTCAGAGTCTAAGCTTCCAACCTTCTTGCTTGGGTCCTACTCTCTCTCTCTCTCTAGAGCTAACCCTACAAATAGGCTTACTACTAGAGGTCCTCTCTCCATGAAGGTGGATCAAGCTCACAAGCATACTCGTACATGGGTGAAACCTATGTTCAAACTTATATTCGCTCAAGATTATCCAAAACTCTTCTTACTCATCTCATAAGCTATCCAACATACTCTCTTGGCCAGGGTTTCAACCTACTGCCCGCACTACTGACATACTCTGGGTGCATGTTATACTGTGCTCATACAAGCTCATAGGGTTTCTGTAGGTCTTCACTAAACTCATCATTAAAGGAGCTATCCTTCACTCTAACATGCACGACCCTTTCCATGGTTGGGTTGTCAAAGGTACTAGGTCATCCAACCTCACATGGCTCATATCATCATGGGCATCCAAAAGCACGTCCACCCTCACACCTGGTCTACCATGACATCTAACTCATCCTGTCATCTCTCTCTAACCTTCACTTAGGGTTAGGGTTAGCATCATCCTCAAAGGATGTACCAGGTCTCTACCTTTAATGGAGATCTCTTCCTCTAAGAACAACTCTCTCTACACATCCTCCTGACAAGAAGGTCTAGCCTCAAGTCTCTCCTAAGGGCATGACAACATATGTCATACAACCTAAGCATGCAACTATTCTTTAGTTTACGCTTAAACTATTAAGCTTATGTCCATGACATCTTATTTACATGCTTTTCATTAATTTGGTGGAGGATTCCTTATACCTTATCAACTTTACCCATACCTTAAGAGGGTGAGGAAGAGAGAGAAAACCCTATTCCTTAAAATCCTTAATAGCATTTGAGTTGAGAAGGGATGAACAAGATGAGAGAGTCCTAAAGGTATCTTATTTCGAGGCAGATCCTAAGACATTGGCCAGGCAGTCACACCAATCCAGGAGTCCTCGTATTCTGACTAGCGGTGCAGAGGAAAATCTTGCCATCCCCCGAACGTGATCCTTTTCTAGACACCTCTGTCTTTCAGAAAATCCTCTAATAACTCCCTTGGTTCTATGGAATTTGTAGAATTTAATATTTATTCAAGATTAAATGAGGAACCTATGCTCTGATACCAAATTTAATGACCCCACCTCCCGGTAACCCCAAAATAAGGGAGACCATAAGGTTAGAGCCATTATCCCAATTAACAAGATTAAAGGTTCAACAATTAATTAGTAATAATTATGAAATTCTACCAAACTAAACTAAAATCTGGTGTAAAATAAAACTGTGCATACCTTTTAAAAACTTTGAGAATCTAACTTCTATCCACATCTGGACTCTGTTCTAACTAATCCTCCTTGCACTTTATTTCTTAATTTCACCATATTCCACTTTACTATTTGTCCTTTTCAATATGTCCCTAAAACACCGACAAACAAAACGTCGGTCAGCATAAATGAATATGTCGGTATGTGGGGACAACCAAAATTCCACAAATATGGCTAACAATCTAAATATCACAATTAAGTTAATTAACAAGACAAATTACGCTTTCAATGTGACATTCTCCACCGCTTTTTCCCTAACCCTAGAATACCCCCTTTAGGCTTTCTCTTTTGCCATTGACTTCAGGCCACCTTCTCAATCCTGAGCTTGGTGCCTGGGGTCACCTCTCATGGTTCCCATTAGTCATGCAATAAAGACCACCTTCTCATTCCCGAGCATGGTGTCTGGGGTCACCACTCATGGTGCCCATGGGTCTTCCCTCCTGGGCTTGACCTTTTGGCATCATCCATCAGGGTGGCATGTAGGTGTGAGAATACACACTTATTATAATTGTGATATTCATAGTGACTTTATAAATTGCAAGTATGAACATCCAAACTGATAGGTTTCAATGAATGTGATTATCATCTGAAAAAACCTTCGGGAAACTAATGCAATTAACCATAATTAACCACATACCTGTCAGGCTGACTTGAGTGCAGAAAATAATCCAACTAAGCAAGAAATCTAGTAACCAAGCAAGCACACAAGATGATCCTGAAATATGCATCCAATTTTCCAATCATTGATCAGGCCATCAAGGTCTATTAAACCTAGCTCGCTTCTTAGGATTTCTAGTCCACTTTTGGGGTTTTAATTGCAATTAGGGTTTTAGTCTCCATAGCACATTTATTACTTCTAATGCTCTTTTAGTCCACAAACCCTAATGTAGGCACAATTAAATGTCAATTAAGTCTATGATGCCTCTTTTACACCAAAACTACCATTTTTATCTTTTTAAGTTATGACACGATCATTAGGCCCAATTATCATCTTTGGTTCCTTTCAAATTAGAAACTTATCTTTCTGAACTCTATTTATCACTATTTCCACCTTTATCCATTAGAAAACCCTAATTATTAAATTAAGGGTTTTTATCCACAATTAGGAACTTTTATGCTCAAAATAGCTTAGAACCATGAAAACTCAGTTCTATAATTATATTTTCAGATTTAACCCATTAAAACCCATATTTTCCCAAATTAGGGTTTCTAAACATAATCATGTGCATAAAACCCTAAAACAAGCATGAAACTACCTTTTTCAAACTTAACTCCCCCTTTTATTCTTAATATATTAATATTTATTAGAATTAGGGTTCCAAACCAAATTAACCCAAAAGAGTCATTAAATCTGAGTTCCATATCAAATTAGGGTTTTACCATAATTTAATACATCAAAGGTGATAACTTTGTGGACTTTTTAAATTGCAAGCAATAACAGGCTCCAATTATATTTTTATTGGATTCTTCATGTTTTTCTGATAAACTTTCATGTATAGATCACCTTCATCCGATATTTCCATAATTAGATACGTATTTTACAAGATAACTCTTTTTCTACCAATCAGAAGTGACCACATGGATTTATTGGATTTAAAAGCAAACTGATGGTTAACATGCTTGTTAATAGGGAGAGGTTGCAAAATTACCTTAAAGGACAATCCCTTATAATAGGGACGCGAGGGCAGGGGAGTAATTCCTTTCTTGGTCATCTTTAACCCTCGGGTTGTCCTTCTCGCGAGCCCCTGGTCAACTCGATGTTTGACATGGTGCGCTGCTACTTCTCTACGCAATCCAAGGCCGTTGGGAGTTCCGCCAAGCTCTCCCAAACTCATAGGACCCCTTTATTGTGCCGCCTACTCCCTTCTAGTACCCAACTGGCACCGCACAACCTCGGATGAAGCAGGTCTTCGACGGGGGTCAAGGTCAGGTTGAATTCTCCAATTGAAGATGTCGAAGCACTTGTCTATTCATCTCGATCCCACGAGCAGTGTTTTTGTGATCACTGGTATTGCACAACTCCCCCCCCCCCGATATAGGGTCGGGCCACATGTATATGATATTAGGGAAACTCGATTCCCATTATAATAGGTACTCAATCCTGGTATGGATTGAGTCCTCGTGGCCTCCCGAAGGCAAAGGGCCTACTTCCAGATCCAATGATGGACTGGAGTGCGAGGAAAGTGGAGAGGAAATCTTTCCCAGTTTTATAGCTTTCCCAGCCGGTCTGGAGGTAGGGGACGACATCTCTACCATTGGATCTCAGATCCACGGTTGTCGCATAAACAGAAAATAGGGAAAATAGGGAAAATAGGGTAATTCCCTTTCACTTTGGAAAAAGCATAACTCTCAAACCATGGCTCCGTTTAATCCCAAATTTGGAGGGAAACTTAATAATGACTTAATCTACCTCTCTGCCAAATTTGGGCTCATTATCTAAAATAAAACGTGCCTTTTATTTAGGTGTAAGATATTACTCAATTAGGATTATTTCTCCCATCTTTTCTCTTTCTTATTTTCTTATTTCCCATTATGACTATTCCTTGTAATCCAAGAAAGAAAGTGGTGTTCTAATTATCACTCATCATGACCAAACCCTCACTTCTCTCTTTATTTCAAATATTTTTGATTAATTGTTTATCTCTGGTTTTTCTTTTGATTTTGATTCCTTTTTCCATTAGAAACTATGTGGATACGAAATCTTATCCAAGATGGATCTAGTATCCAAATATCCACATATTTCTTGTAATATTATTATTATCTCATATTTCCTTTAATAAAGCAATATTTAATTGATCTTTTCTCTCTCTTGCTTTATTATCCTTACAAATTGGACTCCTTGGAACCCAAGGAATCCAAAGGGCACAAAATCCACCTTTGAGGAATATTCATTTGCCTTCTAGAGGTTTCTACATCTTTCTTTTCTCCATTTCTTAATTATTCATATACTAATTGAATTTCCTTTTTCTTTTCCTTGTTATTGGATCCAATAGACAATAAACCCCACCAAGCAACCATCAAGGCTATTATAAACGAAATTCATTGATACAAATCAAATCACACCATTATTTTCTCATTTATCTTTATTAAGAGAAATCACATTTCTCATCAAAAGAACCCAAAATTTGGGGTTGTAACAATATACATCTAATAAAGGTCAGTAGGGTGACCCTATGATATATCCAACCATTGCATAATTGTATGGTAGAAATAGTAGATAAGACTCTCTTCTGTCTCCTTCTCACCATCTATTAACATCCTATACATAACCATTGACAAAGGACTAATATAGAGTAAGGGCCACATTGTTTCTACTAAAGTGGGAGAACTATAAAAAAGATTATAATAACAAATAAACTAAACAAATATACTTTATGAATTTTAGCCAAATAAAAAAAATATCATGCAAAAGTCATCTTTCTTCACATGCATGTGTTCGAGAAAAGTCTACAGAGTGAAATAAAAGTTGTTTTCATTATGCAACTTGTTAGAACTTGAGAACTGACAATAGGCATCATGTGCTTATGTGTGTTTTCTATGCCTCTTGGGAATCTATGATTTAATCTATAAAGTTATATTATGGTTATATTAATTTCAACTTGAATCTTTAACTAAATATGAGTAAATAACTTGAAACTTGATATTGATTTTCATTAGAATAAATAGGTGTAAAAGCATATCTTTCTTTTTGATGACCAAGAGAACCCACCCCAATCGAGCCTGACATAGTAAACTCTCAAGGCATGGGAGGGTGTGATCTGGTCAACAACCTCCCATGCCAATTCAGTGTGGTTTTGCATTTGCAAAGTGCCTTCGGTGTGTTTCAAACTAGGGTCCTTCTTTGGGAACACTTGAACTAATCTGGTCAGACGCAACATATCTTTTATTTGTTTATTAATTTATTGAAAAATTGAATATCTAAATAACTTTTTGCTACTATCATAAGCATTTGATATATGTATAGGTACTAAATTGAAACAAAAATAATAGCTATATGGGAGTAACTTAACCTCCAAGTTACTTTATAGGTGGATGATATGATATAAGAAATAATTATTTATAATACTAAGTTAAGTGGTCATGGACCCCTTACCTATATTATAATTGAACCCTAATTGAGATATAAATACTCTTGTACTTATATACTTGTAAAAGATCCATGATCTTATGTCAGTTCATTGTACTACTCTTCATCATAAGACACTAGTTTTATAAGGGTTTATATTAGGGCTTCTAGATGCATGACCAAAAGCTCTTTGGTAAATTCAAGGTTATACATAATGTGGTGTTTTGAACACTGTTAGAGTTTTTAATTTTGAAAAATCAGGTTAGGGTACTAATAAGATCAAGTTTTAACACCCCACATTATTAATTATACCATTTACTTCCAATCAAAGTTTGTTGGGAATTTTATGCTTCCATATTAACCATATAATATCATCATGTAACTTCAGGGAAAGAAAGACTCGCGAATAATTATGATTATCACATCACGCTCTAACTAGTTAATTACAATTGTATCTTGATCTTTCCATTAATTTAAATATAGTATCTCTATCAAATTATACTAGTGTCTAAAGAACGTAAATATGTATGAAGTTTGTGATTTAGGATTGGTTTCATATGTCTTGGGTTCACAGACATAGAATATGGTTACTTTCAATTTTTGATTTTTTGACAACTAGATAGATATTATGATTTTAATTATTATTCAATGAAAAAAAATTGACAAAGTATATTCACAACATGTATAATTAGGAGTGATTAGGATGGTGTCTCCCACCTATATGTGATAATGCAGCATGAATCCTACCAACAAGGATATCCACAGACATGCTAAAATGCCCACAAAAGAACAAACTTACCCCAGTCACTATGTGATGGTTTAGATGAACTGTGTGTTACAAGGCGAAAATCACTCCATGTATAACCAAAATTAATGCATGGAGAATAGAGACCGTCAATCATCATTGGAAAAGAAGGTAGATAGGGAAAATGAGGGAAACAAGCTATCTTGGAAAGGTAGTCAAAGCATGTACCACAATAAAATATTTGTGTGAAGATATTTGGTTCAAACATGGCACCAATCCTGATAAATTTCACACAAGGCCGAGCAAGAACAAAAAGTGGGATCCAGGGATCATTGGTCTGAAGGATTGAATTGACTTCACAAGACACTTCCGTGTGACTTCCCAGAGCACTTCTAATCATCTGTGGCAATCTTATAGCTCATGTCTCATGTGTCGACCTCAAAGAACTTGAGAAGGAAGGTGCAGTATAGACTATTTCTTTTTAAGTAAAATGCGATGAAGCCATGATTACAAAGTGTATCTAATAATTTTTGGATCATTTTTAAAGGTTTATGTGAATACTTGAGGCTCATAAAAGCTAGTATTACAAAGTGTATCTAATAATTTTTGGATCATTTTTAAAGGTTTACATGAATACTTGAGGCTCATAAAAGCTAGTAAATCACTAGAGGTTGAAAATATTAGATTAGACTCTAGAGATGGAAAAACACTACCATGTTTGGGTTTATCAGGTTCATGCATGATATTCTGACTAGAAAAATCATGGATTTTGTTTTGGGATGGAATTCATTAATGGGGTATTTGGAGGAGTGGAGAAAAGGTTGGGGACAATAGAGTCACCTCTTTGGTAGAATTCGACTGGAGGAGAAAAGGCTCTACCGTCAAACCGGTCTTAATCTAGAGTCTCCATCATATTGGTAACCTCAAACGGAGAGGTGTGTAGATCTAGGCGCATAGATCATGAGGCCTATAAAAGAGGCTTGGTAAGAGGGGTCACATGATTAGTGAACCAACTGGGATAAAAATGATAAGGACTAAAAATATAATTAGAATTTACCCAAAGGAAATTCGTATTATTCTTACAATATTTTTAGGATGTTCTAGGACTATCTAAATCTTACAAAACTAGTGGGTTGACTAATTTGAAGGTCAGGAATTCGTTTATCGTGTCAATTTCCATTTGTTATCTAGGTAGTTAACTATTTTTCATGGTTAATGTCCTAGGGTATATAATTTACTAATGATTATCCATAGCTTAACCAAATTGAGAAAAGGTTGAAAAATATTTTTTAATATTTCAAACATGCTTCTAAAATTGTTCATGGCTATTATAAACTTTATCATGGATAATTTTATTGTTAAACCCTAACATTCAATTAAAGTTTCCATTAACTGCACATAATGAAGAGAAAGTTAAGAACCAGAATGTATGATAGCTAACACTGAGGATGTTTCATTCCTACACTCAGATACAAGCAAGAAATGAAAGAATCTCTAGAGGGGATCGTTCACCAAGAACTAGACTATTTTAGGTTATCAGGTTCAATATATATGCTAATGAGGAACCATGGTCCTTTCAAAACATATTGTTAAGCATTGTTGGGAATGTGAAATTTCCTGAATGAGATAGTGACTCCATACATAGTAAGAATTCTCCTTGCTATGTGAATATCACTTATAGAGTTAATAGGGAGATAGAACCATGAGTCAAGTTTAACTAAAGTCGGCGTCAGAGAGAAAGCACACTTTTTCCCGATAACACGTGTATCAACTTTTTGTGTGAACTAAGTAATTGAGTTTGCGCCTTTATTTTGGTAGGACACCAAGCAATTGATATTTCATGAGAAAATAGTCATTAAAATAATATTTGGCAATCTGTTACAAATCTACTCCCTTAACCACTTGGGTGCCATTTCTTTGACTTGCTAATCTAAATTTAAGTATAGGATGCTTTTGGTCATATATATTGCAAAACTACAAATGGTTAGCACTGCAGCTCAATAGGCTTCTGTCGCACCAAACATAGTCACATTGCCAATGAGGAAAGTTTAGAATGGTACCAATGTTAGGACACAATGACCGGAAAGAGAGAACATTCAATCTCCTTGCAAGGGATACAAGTGGCTCCCAATTGATGGTGTGTTGGCATGATCGTCATCAATAGCATTATACCCAAGTGCATGAAGATAATTGAGAAATTATTTACAGCACACTCCTTCCACTAAAATCCATACCCCCACATCGGAAATGTGTGTCTAGCAACTATTCGTACTGTGCGACACGGGTGTCGAAAATATGAAATCGGTAATACTTCTGCTGCTCATGTAATATTATTACTAATATATTTTGTATGCATGCAACCACTACAATAAAGCAGTTGTTGTAATAAAGCAACCTCAGCCCAACTACTTGCAATTATTATTCTTCTTAAAAAAAATAATGGATTCTTTTCCTTTTTCTTTTTTCTTTTTTTTTGAAAAAAAGCAAGGGATGTGAAAATCTAAAATATTTTTTTTATTCTCTCCACTTATTAGCAATACAGGATTGGTCCGACTACCTGCAAGTTTGTACACATTTCATTACTAAGTCCAAATTCAGTACTTGAATATATTCAGTGCAGTGTAAGAACTCATCAACAGATGTACGAGATATAAACTAGCACAATATGTATAGTCATATGTTCATTTGATTACCGAAATAAAATAAACAAATGTATAAATATAATTGCTAAGTCTAAAAGCAATACTTAATTATTTTCAAGGTAATACTAGAATCGTGTTTCTATACATTTTTCTAGGTAAGTCAAAACTAATACTTAAATGTACTCATTAAAGTGTTAAGTATACGACAACAATATACAAAAAAATATCTAGGTGAAAAAATTGTTAATACAGTTCTATGATTGTATGCATGTAACTTTTGCAATAAAGACAATAATGTCGTTCAGTCACCCACCATCCAACCACTTACATTTGTCCCCTTGCCATATACAATTAAAAAAATTCATTATCCTTCCACTTACATTTAAATTTAATTTTCATTTGTTTTCCTTCTATTTCTATGTAATATTGTCACATTTTGTAGCAAATATAATACAATACTGATTGATCGACATTGTACTACCATAAAATATTTTAAACAAGATAAATCATAAATTAGAATAACACTTACGGTCAGGAAAATTATGTGATCATAAAAATATAATACTTTAAAATATGAAAATATTTTTGTACAACTGGAGACTACACATAATGCATGGCTCGATCAAAATCGTGTTTCTATACATTGTTCTACTAAGTTAAAAACCAGTATTTAAATGTATCTATTACAGTGCTAAGTATACAACAAAAATATATAGCATAATGTGGCATAGTTGTCCATATGAAAAATCTACTAATGTGGTTGCATGGTTCATAGTAGCATGCATGCAAGTGCTGCAACAAAGACAATAATGTCGTTCAACCACCCACCACCCAAATACTTATATTTATCTCCTTGCCACATACATTTAATTTTTTTTCATCTTCCCTCCACTTACATTTAAATTTATTTTTTTATTTTTCCCCCACTTCTATGTGAGATTTTCACATTTTGTTAGAAATATAATACAATATTGATTGATCGACATTGCATTACTAAAAAATATTTTGAACAGATTCAAAAATAAATTAGAACAATGCCTACGATCAGGAGAATTTTATGATAGAGAAATACAATACGAAGCACAATAGCCATTTATAATTATTTCAAAAAATATATTTTTTATATACATTACTCTACGTTATTGCATATGGAACAAAATGAAAACTCCATTATAAATGCCATAGTACCATAATTTCTTCAATAAAGGTCAAATTTTTTGTACATTATAATATCAAACTTAGGACCAACAACTAAAATAAAAAAATTACAGTACTAACAGATCAATCCCCTTGGCCCCGATCTTCCTCCTCATTGTGAAGGCGTGACAGAAGCATGGACGTTGGTGCAAAAACGGAGTATGCGTGGGTGCGTCGACATTCAGCATGCGTGGGGTGGTGTTGTGGGCGGGCGTGCGGCGGTACAGAAGCAGGAATAACACGAGAACGGCAGAGCCGTAGGCACCATAGACACGGCTGCATGGGCTCGGCAATGTGGGTGCGACGACGGAGGGTGTGGATGTGGCCTATGTTAGATAACTGATTATCGTTAGCTGTTAGTTACGTAACTGCTGTAGCTATTAGATAGTTACTGTAGCAGCTCACTTATGTAGCTAGGCTATTGTGGTAATCACTTATTTAGCATGGGTTAAGCCCAATGTAGTGCAGAAAGTACATGTGAGAATGTAGTGTTGTTTTTAGTGCAAATGGCAAAGAAGTTTTATCCCATATTGCTCACACCTAGAACTTTTGTGGTCCTCATATGTAGGATCACATGGGGCACTAGTATCCAAAGGAGTCCTAGGAAGGAGGTATGCTCACCTCCTTGGTGGGTGGGGTTACCACATCACAACGCACGCACGCACGCACGCGCACGCCACGCCTCGCCTGGCCTGGCCTGGCCGGGCTTGGGCTTGGGCTTGTGGATTGTGGATTGTAGAGAATGTCTTCCGTCTTCTTTTTGCACTAGGATACAACTACGTAATTAATTACTCGTGTAATTAGTTGTTGCTTTCTTATTCGGATTTCTTAAATCCTAATTAGAAAGTATTTCTCTTTTACGGATTATTCACGTATTGTGTACGAGAGCAACTGAGTGTTGCGTCTACCTGGGAATAGGATTAGGGACGTACGTGACTATTTATATGACTCCGGTCATTAGGGTTAAACACACCGAAAATAGTTTTTCTGCCGCCGTGTGTTTTGTGAACCCTAATCCTGAGTGCGAGAGTCGTCGTCCCCGGAGTTGCTTTGCGGAGTTGTCCTCCTGTGCGAAGCGAGACTCGTCGTCCTTCCCTCAGACGCAGCTGTCAGGCGGTGGTACCTGCGGTGGCTGTGCTGCACTGGTAGCAGTGCGACGTGCGCGAGCAAGACGTGCAACTTCCAGGTTCGTGCCGGATCGAGACTGGGAGAACGGTGCCTATCCGAGAGGATTGCCGGGCACTGGTTTCTTTAAGTAACACGTTCGTTTCTCAACGAACGATCTGGTTTGTGAATCTAACCCTTAATTTTGTTCTCCTGCATTGCTTGTTCTTCGAATCTTATCTTGGATCTGCCTGCACTGTTAATTAAATTGCACCTGACGTTGTTGCATGAACGACAACAACCTATTTTAAAACAACAGTCTTAAAGAAACCATTTTTTCTGTCGTTAATTAACATGGCCGGTCAGGGTAGTTCAGGATGTAGGATTGATACAACCAATATGCCTGAAAAGTTTACTGGTACGAACTTTGCCCGTTGGCAGAGTCGTATGGAAATTTGGCTTAATATTGCGGGATATGATCAATATTTAATTAAAACTGAACCTGTATCTGATGACACAATTCCTGATAATGCAAACATTATTGCTAATTGGAAGAAGGGTGATAAAACGTGCCGCGGGTTGATTCTGTTTGGTTTAAATAACAAACTGTATGACTCTTACTCAAAGCCACCAGTCACTACGTCCAAGGTCTTATGGGAATTGTTAGTTAAGAATTTTAGCACTGAAAATCAGGGTGTTGAAAAATACTGTGTGTCTAAATTTCTTAAGTTTCAGATGGTTGAGGGTAAATCAGTTTCTGATCAAACACACGATCTACAACTCCTAGTTCATGAACTCTCAGATGCCAAGATGGTGTTTCCTGAGAAATTTGTTGTTATGTCTATCATAGAAAAATTCCCTAAGTCTTGGGAATCGTTTGGTATGTCTCTGAAGCATCGCAAAGGGACACACACCATGGATGAATTAATGATGGATATTAATATACAAGAAGAACACTTAAAGGAGAAAGGGGTCAAGGTGCCTACTGATGCTAATCCAACTGTTAATCTTACTTCTACGAAAAATACCAAAGATAAGAAATCTAAGAATGCACATAAACCCAAGGCAAAGATCCAAAAGAAACCGAAGAACAAACCTTGTTGGACTTGTGGACAGGTTGGCCACTGGAACAAGGATTGTCCTAATAAGAAGGCAAAGAAAGCTACCGCATCTGCAACTGAGGAGGCTGTGGTCAACATGATGACTACATCCTTGAACCTCAATGATGGGTACTTGTCTATTAAACCTGAAATTCTCTCTATATTTGAACCACTTTATTGGATAATTGACACTGGGGCTAATGTACATGTATGTGCTGATAAATCCATATTTGTGTCTTATCAGGCCTCTCGAGGTCGGTCCGTGACTTTGGGCGATTCCAGCTCTGCAGAAGTCAAAGGCGAAGGACGGGTGGACTTGAAGTTCCCTTCGGGGAAGGTTTTGACTCTTAACAGGGTCAGACATGTTCCAACCATTCGACGCAATATCCTTAGTGGCGTCATATTAGTTAGAGAAGGTTATAGAGTAGACTGTAAATGTAATAAGGCTATTATTACACGTCTTCGTGATTCTTTGTTTTTTGGCAAGGGGTACTTATGTGACGTGGAGAACTTGTTTAAGATTCATGTTGAACCTGTTTCAAATTCCGTTTTAAATTTGAATGATTATAGTTCTGTTTGCATGAATCTTGTTTCATTCGATGTATGGCATTCACGTTTGGGACATGTTAATGTTGCCTCAATGAAGCGTATGATGAATCTAGATTTGATCCCTAAATCTGAAGTTAGCAACAATAAATGTGAAATCTGTGTACAAGCTAAATTGCCTAGGAAACCTTTTCATTCTGTGAATAGGAATTCAGAAGTTTTGGATTTAGTTCATAAAGATATCTGTGAATTTAATGGTGTTGCTACGAGAGATCAAAAGCGTTATTTTATAACTTTTATTGACGATGCGAGTAGATACTGTTATGTCTATTTACTTAGAAGTAAAGATGAGGCATTGGATAAATTTCAAATTTATAAGAAAGAAGCTAAAACTAAAACCGGTAAAGTACTTAAGCGATTAAGGTCTGATAGGGGAGGAGAGTATACCTCGAATTTGTTTTTGGAATTTTGCCAATTACATGGTATAGTTCATGAGGTAACTGCTCCTTATTCACCACAATCAAATGGAATAGCTGAACGTAAAAACCGAACCTTAATAGATATGGTAAATACCTTACTCCAAACATCTGGATTACCCAACTTTATGTGGGGGGAAGCTTTGAATACGGCTTGCCATATTCTGAATAGAGTTCCCCATAAACATTCAGAGAGTAGTCCGTTTGAGTTATGGAGAGAAGGGAAATCGAGTCTTAAATATCTTCGAGTGTGGGGGTGCCTTGCTAAGGTACTTGTCCCTGAACACAAAAGGAAGAAATTAGGACCGAAAACGGTTGATGCCATATTCTTAGGTTATGTAGAGACAAGTTATGCTTATAGATTCCTGATTGTAAAATCAGATATCTCTGGCATTGAGGTCAATACAATTGTGGAATTACGTGATGCTACATTCTTTGAGGATGTGTTTCCTATAAAAACTGGTGTGCCCAATGAAGTTTCTCAAGAAGATTCATTTACCACAGGTTCCATTCCCGAGCACGTGGAAAGGATGACAAATGTGGGGGGTGACTCAGAACAAGCTATTTCTGAATCTGATGATTCTGAAGAAATAGTTGAACCAAGGAGAAGTAAACGGCCTAGGACATCAAAGGACTTTGGAAGTGAGTTTCTCACTTACAATGTTGAGGATGATCTTGTTACTTTTAAACAAGCTATGGAATCTCCAGAAGCTAAGTTTTGGAAAGAAGCCGTTAATGATGAAATCCAATCAATTCTCTCGAATGGAACTTGGGAATTGGTGGATTTGCCTCCTGGTTGTTCTGCAGTTGGTTGCAAATGGATTTTTAAGAAGAAACTTAATGCAGACGGGACAATCAATAAGTATAAGGCTAGGTTAGTTGCTAAGGGTTACACACAAAGGGAAGGAATAGATTATTTTGATACATATTCACCTGTTTCCCGTATGACCACAATCCGAGTGCTTATAGCATTGGCTTCCATTTATAATCTCTATATCCATCAGATGGATGTGAAGACCACGTTCTTACACGGTGATCTTCAAGAAGAGATATATATGGAACAACCTGAGGGATTTGTGGGTCGTGGGAATGAGTCCAAAGTGTGTAAACTTGTTAAGTCATTATATGGCTTGAAACAAGCCCCTAAGCAATGGCATGGGAAGTTTGATTCTGTGATATCATCGTTTGGCTTTATTTCTAATGAATTTGATAAGTATCTCTACTGCAAGGTTGTCGATAATGGATTCATTTTGTTATGCTTATACGTCGATGATATCCTACTTTTTGGTTCTGATATGAAAGTAGTAAAAGAGACAAAGTCATTCTTGTGTAGCAAGTTTGAGATGAAGGATATGGGTGTCGCTGATGTGATTTTAGGGCTTAAAATCATAAGGTCTACTGATGGTATAACTCTCTCTCAGTCTCACTATGTTGAGAAGATACTGGAGAGGTTTGAGTACACATCACGTAAACCTGTTAAGACTCCATATGATTCATCCAAACCCTTGTTCAAGAATGAGACTGGGGTTCCAGTGTCTCAATTACGATACTCTCAGATTATCAGAAGTTTGATGTATCTTATGAACTGTACACGTCCAGACATTGCGTTTGTCGTGAACAAGTTAAGTAGATACACCAGTTGTCCCGACAAGACCCATTGGGAAGCTCTTGACAGAGTTCTGAGGTATATCAAGGGAACACGTTCCCTTGGGCTGCATTATGGTAAACATCCTTCCGTAGTCGAAGGATATAGTGATGCAAGCTGGATTGCCGTGAATTCTGGGAGTAATGGTGTCTCAGGATATGTATTCCTGTTGGGAGGAGGAGTTGTTTCCTGGAGGTCTAAGAAACATACCATATTGTCTCGGTCCACTTTTGAGGCAGAGTTGTGTGCTTTAGATGAAACTGGATTGGAAGCTGAATGGCTACATGGACTTATGTCTAGTTTACCTATGGTAATGAAGCCACTTCCTGCAATTTCAGTTCACTGTGACAGCACTACAACTATTGCTAAGATAAAGAGTTCCAAGTACAATCAAAAACAGCGTAGACACATCCAAGTCAGATTGAAATCTGTAAGGGAGTTAGTGTCTAATGGGGTCGTGGTTGTGGACTACGTCGGTACCAAAGATAATACAGCTGATCCTTTCACTAAAGGTCTTACCTTGGCTTTAGTGGAAAAATCCAGGTTGGGAATGGGACTGAAACCCCTATAGATTTGCAGGCAGTAGCAACCCAACCCAAAAGAGTGGAGATCCCACAAATTGGGTTCAATGTGGTAATAACAAGCTGTCGGGTAAATCAGATGACACTATGTAATCTTATATGATGCTTCTCGCATCTGTGTGTCTATTCCCTAGAAAACCTGTTAGTGTCATGACTGCAAGTTAGTAAGAGAGTAGTCGCTTAATGGTGTCAAGTCTTAGGACAGGATGTTAGCAGTACATCCTTGGAGACTCCAGCTAAGTGATTGATGTTGTGTAGGCCGCAACAGGAGAATTGGGTTGTTCTCTGTTATCAATCATGATTTAGATTTTGTATGCATGGCCTTAATGCATTATTTTTCTTTACGACCATGTCTTTATTGTGTTGTTACCAACCTATACTCTTATACCCAAGGTTCAGGTTCAAGACTTTTGTTCACCTAGTTCCTACAGGGGTCACAGTTGGATAACTCAGGTAGATTCAAACCGAACGGTATCTGCTGAAAGCACAGTATGAAGGACTGAATGGTAGAGCACACTACACATTGGACTTTGTGGGGGATTGTTAGATAACTGATTATCGTTAGCTGTTAGTTACGTAACTGCTGTAGCTATTAGATAGTTACTGTAGCAGCTCACTTATGTAGCTAGGCTATTGTGGTAATCACTTATTTAGCATGGATTAAGCCCAATATAGTGCAGCAAGTACATGTGAGAATGTAGTGTTGTTTCTAGTGCAAATGGCAAAGAAGTTTTATCCCATATTGCTCACACCTAGAACTTTTGTGGTCCTCATATGTAGGATCACATGGGGCACTAGTGTCCAAAGGAGTCCTAGGAAGGAGGTATGCTCACCTCCTTGGTGGGTGGGGTTACCACATCACAACGCACGCACGCACGCGCGCGCGTGCGCCTCGCCTGGACTGGCCTGGCCGGGCCGGGCTCGGGCTTGGGCTTGTGGATTGTGGAGAATGTCTTCCGTCTTCCGTCTTCTTTTTGCACTAGGATACAACTACGTAATTAATTACTCGTGTAATTAATTGTTGAATTCTTATTCGGATTTCTTAAATCCTAATTAGAAAGTGTTTCTCTTTTACGGATTATTCCCATATTGTGTACGAGAGCAACTGAGTGTTGCGTCTACCTGGGAATAGGATTAGGGACGTACGTGACTATTTATA